>CM051238.1:228055640-230455640 GCA_027917425.1 Gastrophryne carolinensis | reverse complement strand
AAATAATTATGACACCTCTCCTGGCCTAGAAAGTGTCATTTTTGAAAACTTTTAAAAATGTTTCTATTTTTATGCAGCATTGTCATTACAGGTCTGGCATTAAAGTGTGAATGTCACAATGCTACAACAATGTAATTCCATGTGTTTTCGCTCTGTTACTGGTGGATATGTGTTCAAAAACAGACTTTAATCACACAGCATCTGCTGCTCTATGCTATAGCGACCAGATCCAGAGCGCCTACGCTCTGAGTGTCTGTTTTATTGTTGAATATGGTGTGAGTCGCTGAGAGCCGGTCACAATGAGCTGGCGCTACCTTTCGCTCCCTGCAATGCTGTACTGGTGTTACAGTGCCCAACATACATCACATTCATCAATGCCGGACAAGTTACTAGAGCAACCGAGACGCTCTGTTACAGCGCCTGATACCCACTTACAGCGTCTACTAATGGCCACTCTAAGCGGCGCTATACAGACGCTCATCTGCCGATAGTTGACGCTAGTAATGAATCAGCCTGCCTGTGTGTGATCTATATTGCGTTTTGTAGTAGTAGAGAACACTGCTGTGAAACTGCTCTATTCAAACAGCAGCATTGAATGGCAGAGACAGAATTTAACACAGGGAGTCCGCATCATGAGCGTTCATGACTTTTATGAAAGTCGGACAGAAAATTGCCGTGCCACTTAGCAAGAAATGCCAACCAGTAATTGCTCCTTTGCCCTTTCTGTAGCGTTCTGCCATGAACACTTTCAGCGCCTCTCCTTAGCAGTAAAATTGGTGCTCAGTGGTGCTAGCAATAAATTACCCTCCTAGTGTTTACTTATCCTTTCTTACTAACATCCAATTAGTTACAAACAGGAATTACAAGAATGTGGTAAAGATGGGAGATATCCTAGGTAATACAAGCCTTGTCATGGGCCAAGGAACAGGGAAGCATTCAGCGGATATATGCTGTTTGCTTCACTGAAGAGGGTAATGATGTAATATCACCTTACAGAATAGTAAGCTAAAGGTTTAGTAAGTTAAAGGGTAAGTCCAATTTTAATGACCTTTTTAAGGTGTATTTTATTTTAGTTGCTGAGCTGATCAAGTATTTTTTTTGTATGTTAGCAAAAGTGTGTGTTTAGGGAAGCCGTTTTCACTATCAGCTGTCTGTTGCTACTGGCAAGAACACCAAGTCTGTACACCAAGAAGAAAGGAGCGAGTCCTGTACACACAGAACACTGCTGCTATGGCTGCGACTGAGGTGAGGAAGCTCACTCAACCTTACAGATATCCAGCACCAGTGTTCTGTGCCAAGTTTGCACTTGGTGTACATTGCCAGTAGCAACAGCTTGCAGATATGGAAGCAGTTTTCACTAAAACACACTTTTGCTAACATTAGAAAAAAATTAAAACATACTAGAACAGCTCAGTGCCTTAGGACATCATTTTTCCACACAAAAAAATACACTTTCAAAAATTCAATTGAAAGTGGACTTACCCTTTGAACAAAAACAGCTAGTTAAAAACTGGAAGAAACAGTTGCTCTGCATTTCTTCATAACATGACATTGCTTCTCTTAAACCAAAATTGTATAATCATGTATGACTGCTATTATAGTGCCATTTTTTTTGGCGTGTCAGTCGGCAATCCAGAAAAGTCAGCAAGTGAAGACATTCTATTTGGATCATGTAACCCTTTAACTACCAGCCTACTTGAGATTTTGTAACCCTCTGTTGCCAGGGCATTTATACAGTTTTGCTATATGTATGTTTAACTGTGACTTAACTTCATTTTGCTTTCAATGCGAACTTGACAAAGGATCTGGAACGCGGGCTAAACTCAAAGATCCCCTCTACTCTGTGAGGGTATCATTTAAGCATTTGCTATCAGAATTTTTATGATGTGACACGCCATGATTACTTTCTTGGACATCCTGTATACACGGGGGGGGGGGGGGGGGGGCGTTGGGCTCTTTTCCTGTATTCTGGGTAGTATATTGTTCCCCTCCAGAGCGAAAAATTGCTCCTGTGCTGTATTCCTCTCACTGGTAAGGTGTGTTATTGAGTCTGTTCTACATAACTGAAATTCCCGTATTACAGGGAAAAGACATACATTTATTGATTACTGTACAACAAAAAAAACAATATGGTAACGTGCTTACAAACAATATTTACAGAGTTTGCAGAGCTCATATCCACAATTAGAGTTTCAGGTTCAGTCCTTAGCAATGTGGATACCCGTTTGTAGCAACAGATGTGTTTCGCCTGTTCAGCTTCCTCAGTGTATAGGATATCCTGGTGGTAATAATGAGGGGTTTTCGGGATGAAATTGTAATTAAAAAATACTTTTTCTTTCCAAAAGACTTAGTAGTACACAGGGAATAAAAAAAATGGAGGCTCTGTTACTTATAGTTTGATGTCTCTCAGGTGCCTGTACCTGAAGCCTGGGTTATCCTTCCAGTGTCTCTGTGTTTTATTCGGTTTCTATGTGCCCCTATCCAGGTGGCTAACATTTGTCCTTAGAATAATTCAACTGTCTTGTTATAACCTTGTTAAAAGTAGTCTAGTATAAGGTATAGGAGTGTAGAGAGAGGTACCTTGTGGCGAGCATTACCACCAATCAGCACACCTCTATTAGGAGGGGAGGTGCAGTAGAGTGTGGTATGCTGTTGGTTATGTCATCCAAATGATGGGTTCCTTATACGAAAAAAGTGTAGTATAATTTCATGCATCTGATAAGGCTGCTTATATGCTGCTCTATTTGGCACCAATAGATGGGGCATGTACACAGCGGGGCTTTCAGATTGTTGGGAGGGGCGGAGAGTCGTGTACCTCACACCATTCGCTCTGGTCCAGAGACCAGAGCCTGATATGTGTCAGAGCGCATCTCCTAGCCTGGAGGCACAACCAATACGCAAACCAAAAAGATGGAGGCATCCGTTCCCCCATCAGGAAGGGGCCGCATCCCTACTATCCCTGTAGCAGGGGGCATGCCTGTGCTAGGCATTTGAGATTGGCTGGTGCGGGCATGCTCCCTGTTAGAGAGTAGTGGGGCATGTGGCTGCCAGCGCGCTTGGATCCACTCGCCTTAGAAAAGCTCTTAGTCGAAGAGGCAGGAGCAAATCCGAACAAGCTGATCGGATGAGAGGCCGTGCATGCGCCAAAGGACCAGGGAAGGGTAAGTAAGATCGGGTGACCTGGGGGGTTTCACACAGCAGTGGCATCCCCCATCGGGGTGCCCCGGGGGAAAGGACAAAAACCCAGGATAGTCAAAATTCTGGGTTTTGGTCCACTTTAATGTTGGATAAGGCACATATGTAATAGTAATAATAATTAGGAGATACACATAAGAGTTGATTCAGCACTGTGAGAATTTTGTTTCACAAGAATTGCACAGCTAAAGATGGTGCTAAATAGCATCAAAGAAAACAAATCATGAGAAAAAGTGTTTTCTCTCAAAAAATGTGAGAAACAAATTCTTAAAGTGCTAAATCAATCCTATAGTAGTTGGTTTTATTTAATTTTGATCGGAATAGCAGTTTATCTGTTCTTCTTAGAAATGGGACAATGATATCTTGTTTCTCACTGTCTTGTTACAGAATTGAAGGAAAATGATCATCATGAACAAATTAAAGAGACTAATAAAAAAAAAGTAATACTCTCCCATTCTCCCCCTGCTCCACCCAGGTCTGGTGCACATAATAATACCCGTTTTTGAGATCCCACACTCCCTGAAATTCCATGGGTGACCTTCCATCATTCACAAGTGAACTGATGGACATTACACCACCTTCACATCAGTCACAGTGACTAGAGTACCCCCTACTATATAAACTGCAACAGATGAGTTATATCAGGCACTGCCACAGCACTTCCCCCCTGTAGGAGATGACAGAAGCATGCCTGTATGTGGGGGACCCATTCTCAGAAACCATTTTGTTTCTGAGCACTGACCCAGGAGATGGTTGTTCGGGTGATCATTGGTGAGTACCCTTTCAAAGCCTGGACAGTCCCTTTACCAGTTATACAAATATGTATCTGATGCATGGGGCTCAATTCAGCACCGTGTACCCGACATTTGCACACAGGTTTAATGAGCAAAATCTGTTCCTCACATTTTTACCCTACTCTTGATTTATTTGGTGCGTCATTTTTATGAGCAAATGTGCGCATTGAGCCAGATATTACACCTGTATATTTACTAAAAAGGGGAATAACATGTGATTGAGACAGGGTGTTTTGCAGGGGGGTAATTGTGCGCAATCAGGTTTTTCCTAGATGCGTTTTCTTTGCTCCTGATAAAAGCCTGAAAAAAATGCCGACTTCACAAATTGACATGCTTTTTTCATTGATAAAATCCGTGCGGTAATAGCTGACATGGTTTTCATCAATGAGTCCTTGGTTACCACCTCTTATGCCAGTTGGTGCTTTGGGGGTGAGGGTACACGCTTTTTAGTAAGATAGCACCATCTTACTAACTTGCATAGTGTGACTCACCCATCCAAAACACATAAATAAATGATGTAAATAAAAGCTCCATACTGTAAAAACACTACAACAAGTAAATCAGGAAGTACATCCAGAAGTTGAAAGCATATTGTTTTCGGGCTAATGCAACGAGTTCCATCCATTGTTTAGTCTGGGACTATAAAGCATTTTTAAGCAATTCTTTTTCAAGTGTTGAGTTTTGATGGTCGGTGTGATGCGTAAGGTAAAAAAAAAAGGGGGGAAGTGTTTTCTAGTAGGATACTGACAGGAGTGTTCATTTGACATTTTGAGTACATTTAAGAAAGTTCACTTTCCTATAAAATGCCTAGCCAATTAAAGTAGTAATTTGACTTAGGGGGTTATTTAAGAGGAGGTAGCGCCGGATAGGGCCTTGTAGCTGCAGACAGCGTCTGGTGACCGCCGAGTGCTGTACGCAAAACCACATTTATGAAAGCGAATCTGGTGAGCAACTCTAACAGCGCCATGTAGCATCATATGTATTATTACAGGCGGCTCAGCATATAGCACAGATGCTCTAGCTTCCAGAGCACCAGGTATTACCTTTCGCTCAGTGTCGCTCTCCCATACATTTCAATGGGCGTTCATTTGCTTGTAGTGTCGCTCTCCCATACATTTCAATGGGCGTTCATTTGCTTGTGTTTAAACAGCGTGTTTGACATTTTTATTTATTTATTTTTTCGCTCAAATCATTGTGTGACCTCTTCTGGCTGCAAACAAACATTTTTAGAAACCTTTTTGACTTTTTATATTTTTGCAGAATTGTAATTACAGGTCTGGCACTAAAGTGTTAATGTCCCAGTGTTAATGTCCCAATGTCATTCCATGTATTTTCGCTTTGTTACAGGTGTAAATGTGTTCAAAAACAGATTTTAATCACACAGCGTCTGGCGCTCTATGCTATAGCGACCAGATTTAGAGCGCCGACGGTGTGTGTGTCCTTTTTTGATAAGTATGGTGTGGAGCGCCGAGAGTCAGTCGCAATGAGCAGGCGCTACCTCTCGCTCCGTGAAGTGCTGTACTGGTGTTAGAGTGCCCAACATACATCACATTCATCAATGTGGGCCAGGTTACTACAGCGACTGAGGTGCTATGTTACAGAGCCCGATACATTTTTACAGCATCTACTAGTGGTCGCTATACAGACGCTCATCTGCCAATACCTGGCGTAAGTAATGAATCAGCCTCTAAAATTGTAGACTCGAGTAGAACTGCAATAATAAAATGTCCAACAGAGGGTAGGGAAATGATACAGTAGTGAAGTAGCCTACATTATCATGTTATAGGAAAAAAGGCGGAGATCCAACAGTGTGCACGTTCTTGATTTCCTGAGGAACAGTACACCAATATTTGGTGTAGCAGGTGATTTTTGTCGCTGTCAAAAGGTGACGATACTGTAAGTCAACAAGGTGAAGAAGAATCAGAATGGAGCTTTATACTTAGTTGTTAGAAGACAATTCGTGACACGTTCAAAATATATTTATATTTATAATTTGAAAGACTCACAAAGTAGAACATTGTAACAGATTTATTGCAAAAAAGACATGTGAAGTATATCAGTCTCACACACTATATTGGTGAAAGAATAACTATTCTCCACATGCTGCCTGTTTACGCTCTTCTGCAATTATATGATTTCTAAGACCCATGGCTTGCTTTTCTAGCTGTATCAGCTGGTTATTCTTTTCTTTGGTTAATTTGTTGAGGTCGTCAATCTTGTCTTCTAAATCTGTAATGAAAACATTTCAGTTTTTGTCATGTAGAAAAATAATAGAACATAATTCTTGTGGTATATGCATGGAACACTACATCCCTAGGTAATAAGTAATAGTTACACAAAAAAGGATTCCAAGCATAGAAGTAAGGAATGTCAAACAGAGAATAAAAAGAAGTTTTGAGACAGAGCAACTTAAAAGAATGATGGAAGGTTTAAAAGTGAACCAAAACTCTTGCGGCAAAGCCTATGGGGCTCCCATAGGCCTGGCGTTGCCTGTGGCAGCACCCCCGACATCCCTTTATTTGAGGTGTGCTCCCACCCCCAGCCATTCAGAGCCCTACTCAGACCTGAGGGAAACCCAGTAATAAAAAAGTTAAAAAAGCAACTAGATGCTCATATTTCCTCCCCTGTCTACAGTATCATGCAAGTTAAAGTCCCTATTCAGGCACGCAATAACCTTTCCCAGCTTATGCCCCTTGGGAACAGTGTAAAATAAAGAATTTCAAAGCATCAAAATCTCTGATTATACATTCATTCTTGATGTATTCTAAGCCATTTTTTTCGCTTCAGTTTCTGGATTCCTGGTTCATGGCTAAGCTGGGAAGCGCATGTTATGATGCAGCATTAAATATGTTGTCCTTAACCCTTTAGGTGCCAGCCTACCTGGAGTTTTTGTCACCCTTTGTTGCCAGACCATTTTGCACTATTTTGCGCTCCCCGTGTTCAAATGTGATTTTTGAAGGGATTTCCAGGGATTTCCCAGGAAAATGATATATTGTTTTTTTCAGCATAGTCTGGGCTTTAACATGAAATGTCTTGTTTACCATATATGTATAGGTAGACACCCTTTCCAGCCCAGGAGACTCCCCCAAACTGAAACAACGCTTTAGGGAATTTTCAGAAAAAATACAACTGTGATATGCGCTATGTGCACCTTGCAGTTTTTCCAGAAAAACAACCCTTTACATTTGAAATACCCCCCACAAAATATATATTCTCTGGAAGTACACACCTCAGGCTTTCTATTTGTACCAGGCTTGTTGATGTGGCCACAGTTTTCTGGAAGTAATCCCTCAATGTATTCTTTGGTTGCAAAGAGTTTCCCTAAAAAAAGGATAAAAAAGCAGAATCAAAGCCACATTTTCCTAAAAAAACTATTTACAAACAAGAAAGAACAAGTTTAATCTAAAAAAGCAACATTCCACGAACAGAACGATACCCAACATGCATAGGTTCTCTCAAGGGAAGAGTTGCCAAACACCCCAAAGTAAAGCATGTGCGTAACGGTAATTTTACTTGAAAATTTCAGCTCTGCAGACAAAGTGCGCACCTTGCGATTTTTTAACCTAAACAAACCTTTAAATTGAGAATATCCCCATAAACCATATATTCACTGAAAGTACACATGTTAAGCTTTCTAAGCGTACCCAGCTTGTTGTAGTGGGCTCATCTTTCTGGAATTAATCCCTCAAAGAATTCTTTGTTTGCGCAGGGTTTCCCTAAAAAAATTATAAAAAAGCTGAATAAAAAACGCCTTTTCCTAAAATATAAATATGCAAACAAGAAAAAACAAGCTAAGTCTGAAAGCGCACGGTCCCCCGAACAGAACAATACCCAACATGCAGAGGTACTATTAACCCTTTTAATTGCCAGCCTACTTGAGATTTTGTCACCCTCTGTTGACAGGTCATTTTTCCCCATTTTGCGCTATGTTTTGCGCCATGTTTTGCAACATTTTTGCTGGAATTTTCAGAAAAATTTATATATATATTTTTTGCAGCAGAGTTTAGGCTTTAACATGAAATGTCTTGTTTGTAAATTTTATTCAGTTTTTTACAATATTATTATTAAGTAAAAAAAATAAATAAATAAATAAAATTATTTTAGAAAATTGTCTCCTTTATTTTAAATAAAAAATGTATTTTATTAAAGAAAATCATATTGCATGTGAAAGCTCCATTTCTACCGATTAGAACGGTACCACATATTTATCGGTAGCCCCCCGTTCCTGCCCAGGAGACCCCCCAAACTGAAACAAGTACTTTATAACATTTACAAATAAAATGCAACTATCATCCACACTACAAAAGGGTTAAATTGAGAAAAAAAATGACATAGAGTCCCCCCTCCCAGGGTGGGGGGCCCCATTTTTTTTTTGATTTTTTAGGGTTAAAAACCCTTAAAAATCCAAAAAAAATGACACGGGGTCCCCCTTACCCAAAGTAACCAGCCTGGGACCAGCTATGCAGGGCTTGTAGAAACAGGGCCAGGGGCCAGCTTTTGTGGCCCCTGGCCCTGCAGGCTACAAGCCCGCATAGCCCGTGGGCCCGGGCTCTTCTGCCCCCCCTGGCCTTTGGGGAGGCAGGTAATGGGGGTGCCAGGGGTTAATGGCAAGTCACCTGCGCCATCCCCCTAGCCTTGTGAACTGGTATAGGGGTCATGGACCCCTTACCAGTTCACAAGGGGTTAAAAGGAAAAAATAACGACACAGACACATAAAAAAATCTTTATTTTTTATTTTTTTTACTGTACTCACCTCCGATCCGACGTCCCTCGCTGCTGTCCCGTGCCGCTGTCATGTTGCTGACAGATGCCGGTAGTGATCGGCACAGGGCGGATGACAGGCGAGGGGGCTCCGATCGGAGCCTCCTCGCCTGACACCCGCCCTGCTCCGATCACCACAGGCATCTGACAGATGCCGGAGCTCGGAGGGGGTATAGGAGGAGCGGGATGATGTCATCCCGCTCCTCCCACAATGGGCGGGGCTAGGGGGCGGCGGCCATCGCCGCCATTGGAAGCGGTGAGGACCCGGAAGAAACTACGTGCTTGGCATTTAAAGGGTTAAGGGACACATAAAATCTCTGGACAGAAAACCCAGTAATAAAGATAAAGATACTGTCGCTATACATAGAAGATACCAAGTTTTGCTAAATGCATGCATATTATTAATTTGCTCACAAATTTAGCTCATTGGCTCAGAAAAATCAGTTATAATAAATGCAATAAATCTGAAAGCCCTACGGCCTGCTGCTATGAGTGAGTGTCTTCTGAGAGGGTGTTCTCTGCTCCGCTGAAGATCCTAGGGGTGGGGGTGGGGAATCGGAGGCCCCCTGGAGGAAGAGGAGATCCCCGACACTGGATCTCAGACATGTCTGGGAAAATGCTAGGCACATAGAATCTACATACTTGGCAGTTAAGGGTAGGAGAAGCGAGGCACATAGATTCTACCTGCTTGGCATTTAACCCTTTTGTTGCCAAGCACGTAACACCTACGTGCTGGCTTGGCTGGGCCTTAAGTGCCAAGCCCGTAGGTGTTACGTGCTTGACTTTGATCGCTTCTAGTTTAAAAAATAAAAATAAAAAATACTCACCTGACCCCTTGTTGGATCCGGCCGGGTCTCCCCTTTAATTTGGTGCCATCCGATCCCCCGTGGGGGGTCGGATGGCTCCAGGAGAGCCCCCGGAATAGGCCGCCCCCCCCCCCGCTTCTGCAGCAGCAGCTGCTAACTGTAAAAAAAAAATAAAAATAAAAATGACATTCACTTACCTCCATGTGCGCTGGCTCCCGCTGTCCCTCCTCTTCACCTGGGGGGCCTCCGATCCCCCCCCAGGACTTACCGATCTTCAGGAGAGAGCCTGAGAGGCTCTCTCCCCTTTGATCCTCGATGGCGGCCGCCATCTTGCCGCTAAGCCCCGCCCCCTTGGGGGCGGGGCTTATGACGTCATCCCGGCCCCCGATATCTGGCTTCACCCTTCTCAACTTCTCAGATGCCGGTGATCGGCACAGGGTAAGGAGGTGGCAGGAGATCCTCTGATCTCCTGCCTCCTCCTTCTCCTGTACCGATCACCGGCATCTGTCAGCTAAGCGGCGAGGGACAAGAGCTTGCAATCGAAGGTAAGTACAGTAAAAAAAAATTATTTTTTTTTAATAAAATACTTTTTTTTATTGTGTGGTGTTTTTTTTTTTACAGTTAACCCTTTGTGAGCTGGTAAGGGGTCCATGAGACCCCTTATACCAGTTCACATGGCTGGGGGGGTGGCATTGCCATTAACCCCCGCACCCCCATTACCTGCCTCCCCAAAGGCCAGGGGGGGGCAGAAGAGCCCGGGCCCACATAGGCTATGTGGGCTCGTAGGCTGCAGGGTGGGGGGGCCACCAAAGCTGGCCCCCCCACTCTGTGCCTACAAGCCCCCATAGCTGGTCCCGGGCTGGTTACTTTGGGTAAGGGGGACCCCACGTCATTTTTTTTTTTGGATTTTTAAGGGTTTTTAACCCTTAAAAATCCAAAAAAAAATGGGGTCCCCCTCCCCGGGAAGGGGGACCCTATGTCATTTTTTTTTTTAATTAACCATTTGTCATCCAGCAGCTATAAAAGGCTTCTGGGCAGGAAAGGGTGTCTACCTATACATATGTGGTATCGCTGTAAGCGGGAGAAATTGGGGTTTCTCACGCAATAAGATTTTATTGACAAACTTACATTTTTTATTACAAAAAAACTCTACAAATTGTAAAAAAATATATTTTTTTTATTTTTTTTCACACATTTCACCCAAAAATGTTGAGAATACACCTAAAAAACACAAACAAGACATTTCATGTTAAAGCCCAGACTCTGTTGAAAAAAACAATATATAATTTTCCTGGGAAATCCCTGGAAAGCCTTTCGAAAATGACAGTTGAACATGTGTAGCGCAAAACAGTCAAACTCAGTCTGGCAACAGGGAGTGGCAAATGCTGCAGGTAGGCTGGCAGCGAAAGGGTTAAAGGGTTCATTTTGCACTATGGAACCCATGCTCACTCCTTTTTAGGAGAGAAAACTGCCATTGACTTTCATTATATATCTGGTGTAAATTTTCACCTGGCTCTGAATCAGACCCAAGGTAGACAATGAAAGCCAATGGCAGTTTTCACAGGAGGCAGTCTGGTGTTGTTGTTTGGCCCATCTCAATGGAGTGCATTTCTTTGCAGCAAACAGTAATAAGGGCAGACTAGATGGAGCGTATGGTCTCCTTCTGCCGTCAACCTTCTATGTTTCTAACTCATTTAGTTCAACTGACTTGTGTGTAATCCAGCTTAGTAAACAGGAATTCTTAGTATATTCCAATATATCAACCCAGAATTTCGTAGAAAATGAGCATTCCAACCAAAGATGCATAACAGTAGTTGTGTAATTTTTTTTAAACCACCAACATGGTGTTATCTGCATTCTCCTATTGTAATCTGGGGTGAGATATGCTCTGGAGATAAATGTATACATGGAAAGTTGTCATATTCCCTTATCCATTTGAATGAGCAATTTGCCAGATTTGCCCTGTAGTATGCAATAATATTTGGTGCTTTGCTATTGATCTTGCTATCAATATATTTGTTTCTTTAAAGAACAAGGCAGGAATCTTAACTGGGATGGTCTGAAGCAAATATATGTATCCGGGTACTATAGACATTTTAAATAACTGAGGTTCAGTTTTAGTTCACTCCACTCACTTTCCCTGATGAACTTTTGCAGTGGAATATATGGCTCGATGCAGAGCCTCCCCGTTCAGCTCCCCCGTGCGTTTCCCCATTGGTTTTGGGCTTTGATCGGGTCAGGAAAGGGTGCTACGTTGATTTTAGTGTGCGTTTATGCGCTCAGGTGTGCGCTCAGCCGCCTTTCCGATTGTCGGCTCGCAAGAGGCTGTTTGCCGGCAAAACGGACGCCTCGTTCATTGGCCCGTTTTTTTCAGTGATGCAGAGCCTTGATTTCCGATTGGATTCAGCCTAATAAAACGGGGCCGCCGAGCCTTCACTTACGGCCAGTCTGACCAGCCGTATTGGAGCTCCGTGCTTTTTGGGAATGCATTCCTCTGTGGGCCAACATCAAAGGCGCCAGCTACGCCGTCTGGTACTTCTGAGTATGGCAGAAACCAGGCTGCAGCGCACGCCTTTGGACATCGATGGCATGAGCTCACCCGCCTTAACCGTGTTTCTCTCCATGCCTTGTATAGCGAGCTGCGGCCATGGTTAGCCCTCACCACAAGAAAGGGGCATGCAATTGCAGGTATGACCAAATTGGTTGGCTGCCTGCAATTTTTGGCGAACGGCTCGTTCCAGAGACTGGGTGCATTCTCCCTGGGGATGTCCCAGTCTACGCTGAGCCGCAGCCTAACCAAGTTTTTGGATGGCATGGCTACCCTGGCACAGAATTACATTTTTTTCCCTCAAACAGGGGAAGCCTGGAATGCGGTTAAGCTGGGCTTTTATAACATAGCCGACATGCCCAACGTCATTGGTGCAATCGATTGCACACATGTCTCGCTCATTCCCCCTGTGGACCAGGAATATCTGTTCAGGTATGTGGTTTGGGTCTACTTTTTTTCTGGTTATCACACATTTTTTAAGGCTCACACTAATTACACTTGTGTTTTGCTTGGTGCAGGAACAGGAAGATGGGCCATTCCATCAATGTTCAGGCAGTGGTGGGGCCTGATCTTCAATTTTTCAGTCTGTTTGCTGGCTTTCCTGGGTCCACGCATGATGCACACATTTTGAGGAACTCCAGCCTCTATCAACGGTTTCAATCTGGAGATATTTCTGGAGGATGGTTACTGGGTATGTGTCTTAAAGTTGTATTTGTTGGCCCCCAGGTTGGAATGTGGATTTGCCAGTACCCCACTAATCTGTGAGACATTTCCTTGAAACTTGCAAATGTTTTTTTTGTGTTTTGTTTCAAAATTAATGGGTGAAAGTATTCACCACTATTGTGTTATGTTCTGGCCCTCTTATCTAAGTAGCATTCCGCAGACATTTTTAATGAGTGTACAGGTTGCATGTGTTTGTCGGCTCATTAAAAATGTCAATTCCTCCCACCATCCCTAGCTCACCTATTTGTCCCTGTGTACTAATGTTTCTATGCACACCTAAACCTTATTTTTGGCATCCACCTTATGTTTGTCTTTTGAATTTTTGCAGGTGACTCAGGCTATCCCTTGTTACCATGGCTGCTCACACCCATCCTGCACCCATCTTCCCAGGCACAGGAGCGCTACAACACAGCCCATAGGAGGTCTCGCTCTGTGGTGGAACGTGCCTTTGGGTTGTGGAAGATGCGTTTCCGATGTCTGGATCAGAGTGGGGGTTCTCTTCAGTATCAGCCAGGCAAGGTTATCCAAATAATTATTGCTTGTGGGGTCCTGCACAACCTTGCCATTAGAAGCAGGATTGCTCGATATACTGACCTGGGTGCAGAACCTTTCCCTATTTCTGACGAGCAGACCCCTCCTTACACTGGTACACAAAGTGGCACAGCACACACAATATGTGCTGAACTTGTGGCCAATGTATTTTCTTGAAACCACCCCCTGTCTGCAGGCTGGGGAAGATTAAATCACACCTAATAAGTGTTACATGCTGGTCCCAATGCGACTCTAAATGCATTTGGGCTTTACCTCTGCTGCCGGCGCATGTCCATTTTTTTACAACTATATGATTTCAGGTCCCCAAATGTCCGCTTGATTTGTTCAGTATCTCGATGGACAGAACCCCATAATGTACCCAAACAGCATTGGCAACAGCCATGCTTTGTGCTTCGCAAAAACGGGCTGTTAGGGACCCACGGCGTCGTTTGCGCCCACATGGGTGTGTGGTGTCCCCTGCATCACTTGAAATAGATGGTTGCCTATCTGGGGAGTAGTGTGTGGTTTTTGGGCTTAGGGGCGAGGATGATGTTGTGTATGTGCTGCTCTGGGTTAATGTCTGGGTTCCTGGTGAGTTATCAGATGTTGAGCTGCATGTGTTATCTGAGGTACTGGAATTGTGAGTACCAGAGGGTTGAGGTGGAGGGGTGGGTGACCTTGGTGGGGTGTTTGTTTTGGCAATACGCTTACCCTTGCTGATGTGTTTGTTTTTGTGGGTGTGCTTGGTGTGTTGAGGTTGAGTATGCTGCAGGGTCTTACTAGATTTAGCACCCTTGTGTTTTTTTTTTTTTTTCTGGCGGTGGTGAATGGGTTAATGTCTCCTTGATCCTGCGTTTTTGGGAATGTGCCTGTGTCTGTGGAGTACCCACCGTTTTAGTTGGTGCATGTTCTGCATGTGTGTTGTGCCTGCTCTTCTGTTTTATTTAGAATGAGGCATGTGTGCGGCTGCTATGTGCCTTTGGCCTTGCTTGGCTCTTTTTGCTCCCTTTAGGCCTGCCCATATTGATATGGTATCCCACACCGAGCGGAGTGCCTTGTGCTTTAAACATGTTTCCCGTGTGGGCGTGCCCAACAGCGAGTGCGCGCCTGCGCGCACGCACGCACGTCACCACGGGGGAACGTCAGAGCTATACCTTGGTAAAGAAGACAAGATGACGCCCGCCATCTTTACCCCGGAGCAGGACGACATCATCATGGATGTGAGTATGCGAGCGTGCGTTTATGTGCGCGCACACATTCCTTGTAATAAAAAAAAAAAACGCAAGAATAGTCTGAAACAACTTAGTTTGTCACGTTACATACCAGCCCACCTTAGTTTAACACATGTACGCAGCTACAAACTAGGCTACATGCAGATAGCAGAACTAGGGCAATGTGAGGCAGCAAGAGGTTAATAAAGTGACTTGAGTTAGGCCAGGAAACTTGTTAATGTATTTAGTGTATTAATGGTGGGTCCTTGTATCTTTTTTTAACAGATGATGCTGAGGAATCGCTACGACTTCCTGCCGTCAGATTATGACAAGCGCACGTTGGCCCTGGCGGTGGTGGACGCGATCGCACGATGATCCCAAACCACCTATACCTTCACCCAGATCGCCCAACACTGGTCTGATTTAAAAAGAAGGCATAAGCCCCGGGTGAGGCGGTACTTCGCCAAACATTTCCCATGTAAGTGTTGAAAATGTAAATGCACCTATAACCCTGGCATCGCCTGGGCGTGGTTTAATGATTGTGTTTGTATTTCAGCCCATGAATGGAATATGTGGTTCCGCCCCACCCGGACCAGGACACGCAGCCCAGTGTTGGGCGAAACAGGTGAAGGTGTAGGTGGCCCACCGCCAGTGTCAACGGCAACCCCTCCTCTGTAAGTGACTCGGAGGAGCCGCTGGACCTCAGCATGCAGGGGAGGGGGGAATCTGATGGCAGGGAGTCGAGCCTAAATGACCCTCAACCTGACTCCGGTAAGGGAAATATAGTTAGATATGTGGTAATACATGCATTAAATACAGATACTCATGTGCAATATTGTTAGTTGTAGATTCAGACGTCGCAGGGACATCCCAAGGGATGAGTGAGGAAGGGGGCGACAAGGAAGTGGTTGCTGGGGAAGGTGAGTAGATTGATACCTAGAAGCCTAACTTAATATTATATTCATGAAACAACAACAGTCTCTAATATCAGTGTGTTTGTCATCCAAACAGATTCACACCAGCAACAGAGGGAGGCTGAAGGGAGACTCCGCCCCCGACGCAATGTGCGCCCAAAACCTTGTAAGTGGTGTTTATTTCAACTAAAGAAAATGAGCAAACAATTCCATTTGAAAACTAAAAATCTAAAACATTTCCATAATAAATTTGATAAAAAAGCCCTTAAAGCGGACCTTAACTCTGAATAATAGTCTATCTTAGATATTTATCACACCCTGAACATACAGATTGGCCACCTTACAAATCATCCTACCTGCACCTAGTGCATGTTATGAGCCTTTATACATCAAAAATGGCGGATTATGGAAGCCGCCATGTTATCAGGCAGCCTGCAAACAGGAAGTTCCTTCTAACTGTGCTGCTCTGCATTCTGGGATTGCTGACCTTTTCCAGAGCACAGCTCTGCTCTGTGTGAGCAAAGCACAGCTATAACCCACCCCCTGTACCTTATCCCACTCTCCTCTCCTCAGTAAGTGTGATGCTTCTGAGTCAAGATGGCGGCGCACGTATCCTAAATTCCTGAACTGAGTTGCAGCCCAGTGGGGGAAAGACTAATAATTAATTGACTAAAAACTTACTATATATTAGTTTAAGATGCTGCGGAATCTTTTTAAAAGAGTTTGGGCTTTTCATTAAATTACGCAGAAGGTCCGGTTTAAAAAGGGCCCCAAAAAAACATCGCCCAACCAAACCAAAAAAACAATGCTAAACTAATGTTGTTTTTCATTCACAGATCAAAGAATACAACATCCACAAGACCCCGAGGCCTAATTTTTTAAAAAAAATTTAAAAATGTTAATATTTTTTTTCTGTTTTACAAAAAAACCTTCAAAAAAACCAACGTTTTAATAATAAAAAATTAATAATATTTTGAGAGTTGTCTTTCCTGCAAAAGTACAATCACACAACATCAGCACACATTTACATGACACAAAAAGTTTAGATATGGGACAATAAATCAGAAAAACTCACAAACAATTAAGGTAAGCATTAATGGCAAGGAAGAAGGAACAACCAAGGAGATTAAGGTATGCATTAAGGACAAGGAAGAAGGAACAACCAAGGAGATTAAGGTATGCATTAAGGACAAGGAAGAAGGAACAACCAAGGAGATTAAGGTATGCATTAAGGACAAGGAAGAAGGAACAACAAAAAATGTATTTAAATATATATATGTGTGAAATTGGCAGTTGTTGCCATATGTATATTCCAATGGAGGTTGAGGGATGTGCGCTTGCGTGTAGCCAGATTGACAACTGAAGAGCCATGGAGATGTAAGTATACTTGAAAAAACCACCAAAATGGAAGGTCAAATACGATGGAAGGCAAGCAGGTACGTTCAAAAAGCAAGGAAAAAGCAGGGAAAAACGGGCCGCCCGTGTGAACGGGAACGGAAGCCCCGATCAAATTGAAGGCACCCGAGAGAGCAAAAAAAACTTCCCGAGTGAAGACAAATTGACGGATCAGTTAGGGAGCCATTCCGACGGAGGCTCTGCATCACATTTGAGCCACGATTCAAACGGGAGCCCCGGACAATCGGAAGGTTTTAAGCTCAGATCGGGGGAGGCTCTGCATCAGGCCCTTGGTGTGTGTTGCAAATAGCAACAGATTGCAGGTAGTTAATACTGCTTCTATAAAACATACTAACATAGGAAAAAAATATATATATTAAATCAGTTCAACACCTTGAGGACATCCTTTTGGCACACAAAAATATACACTTTCAAAAATTCCATTGAAAGTGAACAATCTTACAGTCTGAAACTAGGGTAAAGGGAAATAGGTGCCATTTGTGACCTGAAGGAATGGATAGAGATAGATGGGGAGCAGTGGGGCAAGAGTAGCAGAATAATAGTTTGAGATAAAATGTTGTATATGTGTGCATTTCATCAAAGGTATAAACTACTAGGATAAACTAGGAAAAGTTAAAATATATGCTTCTCAGCATTTTTTCTCATTTGCCTTTTATCAGAGAAGAGCTGCTATTGTCTAAAAGTTTGATGGTGCTATGTAACCTAGAATAAGTGCTGGGTTATTAGTTCTCAAACACAACTATAGACTGAGCTTTAATGACTTTACCTTTGTATCAGTGTGAGATCTGCAAAACCTGGCCTGAAGGTGGCCCTTCAGTAAGGGGGTTGAGCACCCCTGCTATAAGGCGTTGTAGAGGAAGCCATCAAAAAATATGTTGGTCATGTGGGGCTTCTGGGGGGGGGGGGCTGGCCTGGTGCTGTATGGCGCGAGAGTCACCCTCCCGGCCGCCGGCCCATGACTTTGTCATGTGTGTCCCCCAGCTTTAGGCCCAGATCTTGCTGTGGGTGGTAAGTCTGCTTGCTTGCCCCCTGGGGCTTTGGAGGTCTGCCAGTGAGGGTATGAGAGGCAAACACTACTGAGTGTCCAGTACACACGCAATAGCGGGGGCGGTGCGCCGCAGGGGTTGCGGTGCCGGAGGGCCGGGGTGGAATGAGGACTTGGATTGATTGTAATGCTTGTTTGTTTGCCTGACCACACCCAGTGTCTGAAAATATCAATAAAAACGAGATTAAACTAAAAAATATGTTGGTCAGAAGAAAATAAAAACAGCTTACTAACATTGGAATAGACCATTAGGCCCACACTATTATATTTTGATAAAGTATTTGACATAGTGTAAGATGATAACCTGGTACAGAGAATGCACGGGCTAGGGGAGAATATACTTTATATATACATATACAGCATGACTACAACCTCTTCAGCTGCTGTTTTCAAAACTGTTAACCCCTCTATAAGAAAAAACAGGCAAAGTCCATTCTCCCTAGTACCTGTGAGTGAATCACAAACTTTCTGATAGATAGAACCTAACATGACAAAAATAGGAAGCTTTAAGTCCACCATAACCACCGGCATAGATGTTCCAAAGGGCTGTGTTGCATCATGGTAATGCTGGGGAGTCCAAAGTTATAGAAAATAAAAACCTCCCTGAGATGAATGGAGGGTGATTCCTCTGGTTTTGTACCAGAGAGAAGATTAACTGCCAGTGGCTTGGTGGCAGCTCTATACTGGCAAAAGAGGACCATGCCATTAGAACAGGAGGGAGCCCCAGATGTGTTGCTTCAGTATGGGACCAGGAGTGAGATAATATTTAGCTTGATGTCAGGCTCTCTCTTTAATTTATCAGTTTGGACTAGAGATGAGCGAACTTTTGAAAAGTTCGATTCGGCCGATTCGCCGAATTTCACAAAGAAATTCGGGTTCGGCCGAATCGAACTTTTACGAAGTTCCCCATCATAAATGCCGGCATGGTGGGAGCGGGCCGGCCGGTTCCGCTGACAGCGGAGCCGGCCGGCGTGCCGGTAAAGCCGGCCGGCCCGCTCCCACCATGCCGGCATTTAAAAAACAAAAAAACAAAAAAAAAAAGCATTTTTGCCGGCATGGTGGGAGCGGGCCGGCCCGCGCCCTCAGATGACAGCTGAGAGCGGCGCCGGCCTCCACGCTCCGGACCTGCAGGTAAGTGTTTGCTTTTTTTTGAAATGCCGGCATGGTGGGAGCGGGCCGGCCGGTTCCCACCATGCCGGCAAAAATGCTTTTTTTTTTTTTTTTTTTTTTTTTAAATGCCGGCATGGTGGGAGCGGGCCGGCCGGCTTTACCGGCCCGCCGGCCGGCTCCGCTGTCACCATGCCGGCATTTTTTTTTTTTAATTTCAGGAAAAATTCGATCGGCACGAACCACAAAATATTCGGGTTCGTGCCGAATCGAATATTTCCTGAAATTCGGAGCGAATTCCGGTTCGTCCGAACCGGTTCGCTCATCTCTAGTTTGGACCATCCCAATTTAGGGTGCCTCCTAAGAAAAAACTACTAAGCGATCCTGAAATCTTTTTGGCCTTAGTATCACTTCAAATGAAAAAAAGTAATATATCATCATTGGGTTAGCTCACAAGAGGTGTATTTGTATATTTATGTGGCTCGGTTTTTGTGGAGATTTGCATTCTGGAATTCTTTTTCATAACCTGCTAAGGTTATTCTCTAATGCGCATGCAGATTTGTACATTGTACATCTATAGTGCCAAAGACAGTTTAATTTAGGTCCCTGTTAGAAATGATGTGACTGTACCCATGAATTACAGTAGAATATTTATATATGCACTAATGTTTCAGAGGTCAGATCTCGTCACGAGTGTACTTACTACTTACCTCCTAGCCCACAGGCTTGATCAAATGGAGTCCCATGGGCTGCTGTAGCTCCCTGGTTTAGGAACGACAGGGTGCTTTCCTGTTAGCACAAGACACCTACGTGTGGTCACCTGATGAACACCTCTGCTGCCAATAAATGGTGGGGCCTGTAACCGGCTTGAGCCAGGGTTGAGCCAACATCTCTGGAACTGGAGGACTGCAGCCCACAGGCTGGGAGTTATGTGCTCTTTGTTTTTTTCTTAATATTATTTTTTATTTAATATTATAACCTCAGAATGTTGTTACCTGCTGTGGAACTACAAAAGACTGTGGCTGAAATGGGCTGTTTTTATACACAGACATTGACAATAGATCATCTTGGATTTCATATTGCTAGATAGACAAAAGTTGACAGGTTTGAAATTGTACTTTCAACAGAGATGCTGGTTACCTGCTATGAGGTCAAATTTTGCATCAATTTTGTTTGCAAAATCTTCTGCATTTTTTTTAAGTTGCTGCAATCTGTCTAAAATTTCTTGAGGGACATCTTTGTTCGAAAGCTTTTCCTTGAGTATTTCATACTTCTCTTTCAGATTACCAAGGCTCTAAAATAATAGAAAAGCTATTAAAATAAAATAACTGTTCAATTAAAAAAAAATAAAAAAAAAATAAAATAACTGGGGGGGGGGTACTGGGGGGTAGACAATAGACTAAATAAAAGGCAAATGCGCTGTTTATATGTCGAAAAGGTGAGATTTTGGGGGCTTTCTGGGGGGTTTCACACAGCGGGGCATCCCAATTCTGGGTGCCCCCAGGGGTCCGGAACAAAACCCAAGAAAACAAAATTCCTGGGTTTTGTTCCGCTTTAACCCTTTAAGTGCCAGCCTACCTTGAGATTTTGTCACCCTTTGTTGCCAGACCATTTTGCACTATTTTGCACTCCCCCTGTTCAACTGTGATTTTTGAAGGGATTTCCAGGGATTTCCCAGGAAAATTATATATTGTTTTTTTCAGCAGAGTCTGGGCTTTAACATGAAATGTCTTGTTTGTCATTTTCTAAGTGTATTCTCAATATTTTGGGGTGAAAATTGTGCAAAAAAATAAAAAAAAAACAACATTTTTTTACAATTTGTAGTGTTTTTTTGTAATAAAAAATGTAAGTTTGTCAATAAAATCTTATTTTGTGTGAAACCCCAATTTCACCCGGTTACAGCGGTACCACATATGTATAGGTAGACACCCTTTCCTGCCCAGGAGACTCCCCCAAACTGAAACAACGCTGAGATTTTGAGATAAAATACAACTATGCTATGCAATATGCGCACCTTGCAGTTTTTCCAGAAAAACAACCCTTTACATTTGAAATACCCCCAATAAACTATATATTCCCTAGAAGTATACACCTCAGGCTTTCTAGGCGTACCAGGCTTGCTGACATACGTGCAGTTTTCTGGAAGTAATCCCTCAATGTATTCTTTGGTTACACAGGGTTTCCCTAAAAATTAATAAAAAAGCAGAATCAAAACCACATTTTCCTAAAAAAAAATATATGCAAACCAGAAAAAAACAGAAAATCTGAAAAAGCAACATGCCCCGAACAGAACAATACCCAACATGCATAGCCACTGTCAAGAAAAGAGTTGCCAAACACCCCAAAGTAAAGCATGCGCATAACGGTAATTTTACTTAAAAATTTCAGCTCTGCAGACAAAGTGCGCACCTTGTGCTTTTTCTACCAAAACAACCCTTTACATTTGGAATATCCCTGATAAACCATATATTCCCTGAAAGTACACATGTTAAGCTTTCTAAGCGTACCCAGCTTGTTGTAGTGGACTCATCTTTCTGGGAGTAATATCTCGAAGAATTCTTAGGTTGCACAGGGTTTCACAAAAAAAATGAATAAAAAAGCAGAATAAAAAACACCTTTTCCTAAAATATCAATATGCAAATAAGAAAAAACAAGCTAAATCTGAAAGCGCAAGATCCACCGAGCAGAACAATACCCAACATGCGTAGGTACCTCTAACCTTTTAACTGCCAGCCTACTTGAGATTTTGTCACCCTCTGCTGACAGGTAATTTTTCACCATTTTGCGCCATGTTTAAGTGTGATTTTTGCAGGAATTTCCAAGAAAATGGCATATTTTCTTTTTGTGGCAGAGTTTAGACTTTAACATGAAATGTCTTGTTTGTATTTTTTCTCCTTTTTTTTATATATTTTTCTACTTTTTTTTATATATTTTTAAGTAAATAAGTAAAAAAAAATTAAATAATATATATATTTTTTAAATTGTCTCCTATATTTTAACAAAAACATTTATTTTATTAACCCTTTCAGTGCCAAGCACGTAGTTTCTACGTGCTTGCTTCTACTCCACTTAAGTGCCAAGCACGTAGAATCTACGTGCTTGACTTTCCCCCCTGCTAGTAAAAAAAATAAAAATCACAAATACTCACCTGACCCCTCTTTGGATCCGGCTGGGTCTCCTCTTTAATTTGGTGCCATCCGATCCCCCGTGGGGGGTCGGATGGCTCCAGGAGAGCCCCCGGAATAGCCCCCCCCCCCGTTTTGGCAGCAGCAGCTGCTAACTGTAAAAAAAAAAAAATAATAAAAATGACATTTACTTACCTGCAGTCGCGCTGCCTCCCTCCGGGTCTCCTCTTCACTGGGGGGGCCTCCGATCGCCCCCCCCCCAGCCTCTTCAGCTTCAGGGGAGAGCCTGAAAGGGCTCTCCCCCTCCTCTCCCGACGGGCGCCGCCATCTTGTTGTTAAGCCCCGCCCCTTTGGGGCTTATGACGTCACTCCCGGGCCTCTTGCTGTCTCTCCTCAGCTGAGCTGTCAGATGCCCTGGTGATCGCTGGGCAGAGCAGTGGAGGGGCAGGGGATGCTCTGATCCCCTGCCCCCCCCCCTCCTCTGGCCAGCGATCACCAAGGCATTTGACAGCTGATCACCACAGGAGCTGACAATCGGGTGAGGTGAGTAAAGTAAAACAAAACTTATTTATTTTTTTTTTAATAAATGACATTTTTGTGTGTGTGTTTTTTTTTTATGTTAACCCTTTGTGAACTGGTAAGGGGTCCATGAGACCTCTTATACCAGTTCACAAGGCTGGGGTCTGGCAAGCCACCTGCAACTAGCGGGTGGCTTGCCATTAACCCCCGCACCCCCAATTACCTGCCTCCCCAAAGCCCAGGGGGGGGCAGAAGAGCCCGGGCCCACACAGGGTATGTGGGCTCGTAGGCTGCAGGGTGGGGGGCCACAAAAGCTGGCCCACTTGTGCCTACAAGCCCCCATAGCTGGTCCTGGGCTGGTTATGACGGGTAAGGGGGACCCTACGTCATCTTTTTTTTATTTTTACGGGTTAGGGTTAGCCTAACCCTAACCCTTAAAATTCAAAAAAAAATGAAAAAAATTTTTTTTAAGGGTGAGGGTTAGGCTAACCCTAACCCTAACCCTTAAAAAAAAAAAAAAAAATGACATAGGCGGGGGGGAGGTTTGGGGGATGGGGTTCCCCATTTTTTGGGGGGAATTTTTTTTTTGTACATTTTTTTTATTTTTACGGGTTAGGGTTAGCCTAACCCTAACCCTTAAAATTAAAAGAAAAATTAAAAAAAAAAAAATTTAAGGGTGAGGGTTAGGGTTAGGCTAACCCTAACCCTTAAAAAAAAAAAAAAAATGACATGGGGGGGGGGGGGGCTCATTTTTTTTATTTTTAAGGGTTAGCCTAACCCTAACCCTTAAAATTCCCCCCAAAAAAGGGGGGGACCCTATGTCATTTTTTTTAATTAACCCCTTATGTTTATAGTGTGGATAGTAGTTGTATTTTATTTGTAAATGTAATAAAGTGCTCTTTTCAGTTTGGGGGGTCTCCAGGGCAAGAATGGGGGGGCTACCGATACATATGTGGTACCGTTGTAATCGGGAGAAATGGGGCTATCACATGCAATATGGTTTTCATTTAAAAAAAAAGGTTTTATTTAAAATAAAGGAAACAATTGTTTAAAAAAAATATATATATATATATATTTTTTTTTTTTAAGCAGAAATATTCAAAAAACAGTAGAAAAATTACAAACAAGACATTTCATGTTAAAGCCTAAACTCTGCTGCAAAAAATTATATGTAATGTATATAATTTTTCTGGAAATTCCAGCAAAAATCACGGTTAATCATGCCGCAAAATGGGGAAAAATGACCTGTCAACAGAGGGTGACAAAACTTCAAGTAGGCTGACAATTAAAAGGGGTACCATAGTACCTATGCATGTTGGGTATTGTTCTGCTCGGGGGACCTTGCGCTTTCAGATTTAGCTTGTTTTTTCTTGTTTGCATATTGATATTTTAGGAAAACATGGTTTTTATTCTGCTTTTTTATCATTGTTTTTAGGGAAACCCTGTGCAACCTAAGAATTCTTCAATGGATTACTTCCAGAAAGATGAGCCCACTACAACAAGCTCAGTACTCTTAGAAAGCTTAACATGTGTACTTTCAGGGAATATATGGTTTGTGGGGATATTCTAAATTTAAAGGGTTGTTTTGGTTGAAAAATCGCAAGGTGCGCACTTTGTCTGCAGAGCTGAAATTTTTAAGCAAAATTACCGTTATGCGCATGCTTTACTTTGGGGTGTTTGGCAACTCTTCCCTTGACAGTAGCTATGCATGTTGGGTATTGTTCTGTTCGGGGGTCGTTGCTTTTTCAGATTTTACTTGTTTTTTTCTGTTTGCATATAGTTTTTTTAGGAAAATTTGGCTTTGATTCTTCTTTTTTATTCTTTTTTAGGGAAACTCTGTGCAACCAAAGAATTGATTGGGGGATTACTTCCAGAAAATTGCGCCCATGTCAACAAACCTGGTACGCCTAGAAAGCCTGAGGTGTATACTTCCAGAGAATATATAGTTTTTGGGGGGTATTTCAAATTTAAAGGGTTCTTTTTCTGGAAAGACCGCAAGGTGCGCTTAGCGCGGTGCATAGTTGTATTTTATCTGAAAATCTCCTAAAGCGCTGTTTCAGTTTGGGGGAGTCTCCTGGGCAGGAGAGGGTGTCTACTTATACATATGTGGTAATGCTGTGACCGGGATTAATTGGGGTTTCACATGCAATAAGATTTCATTGACAAACTTACATTTTTTATTACAAAAAAACACTACAAATTGCAAAAAATAGATTTTTTTTTTTTTTTGCACATATTTCACCCAAAAGTATTGAGAATACACCTAAAAAATTACAAACAAGACATTTCATGTTAAAGCCCAGACTCTGCTGAAAAAAACAATATATCATTTTCCTGGGAAATCCCTGGAAATCCCTTCAAAAATCACATTTGAACATGGGGAGCGCAAAATAGTGCAAAATGGTCTGGCACCAAGCGTGACAAAAACTCCAGGTAGGCTGGCAGCGAAAGGGTTAAAGAAAACCATATTGCACGTGCAAGCCCCATTTCTCCGGTTCTCTCGGTAGCCCCCCGTTCCTGTCCAGGTGATCCCCTAAACTTAGAAGAGCACTTTATAACATTTACAAATAAAATACAACTACTATCCACATAATAAAGGGTTAAATAAAAAAATTTGGTGTGCGGTCCCCCTTCACAGGAGGGGGGCACCATTTCTTGGGGGAATATGAGGGTTTTTTTGGGAGGCAGGTAATGGGGGGTCTCGGGGTTAATGGCAAGTCACCCACTAGCCGCAGGTGACTTGCCAGACCCCCGAGCCTTGTGAACTGGTCTAGGGGTCACATGGACCCCTTACCAGTTCACAAAGGGTTAAAAGTAAAAAAAACACACAGACACACTTTTTTCAAAATAACTTTATTGCTTGCTGCTGCTGGAAGCCTTTTATACCTACTGGGTTACAGGTAACATAGGGTTAATTAAAAAAAAAAAATGACATTGGGTCCCCCCTCCCAGGGAGGGGGACCCCATTTTTGGGGGGGATTTTTAAGGGTTAAAACCCTTTAAAAAAAAAAATGGCGTGAGTTCCCCCCTACCCAGCGTAACCAGTCTGTGACCAGCTATGGGGGCTACAAGCCGTCATAGCCTAGGGCCACGGCTTTTCTGCCCCCCCTGGGCTTTGGGGAGGCAGGTAATTTGGGTGGCCAGGGGTTAATGGCAAGTCACCTGCTAGCTGCAGGTGACTTGCCAGACCCCCGAGCCTTGTGAACTAGTATAGGGGTCACATGGACCCCTTACCAGTTCACAAAGGGTTAAAAGTAAGAAAAACACAAAGACACACTTTTTAAAAATAACTTTATTAAATAAAACATATATATTTTTTAATACTTACCTCCCATCCATCCCTGTGTCCCACGCTGACCACTTAGGCTTCTGCTCTCCTGCTGCTGCTGCTGGAGGCCTTTTATACCTACTGGGTTACAGGTAACATAGGGTTAATTTAATAAAAAAATGACATAGGGCCCCCCCTCCCAGGGAGGGGGACCCCATTTTTTGGGGGGATTTTTAAGGGTTAAAACCCTTTAAAAAAAAATGGCGTGAGTTCCCCCCTACCCAGCGTAACCAGTCTGTGACCAGCTATGGGGGCTACAAGCCGTCATAGCCTAGGGCCACGGCTTTTCTGCCCCCCCTGGGCTTTGGGGAGGCAGGTAATTTGGGTGGCCAGGGGTTAATGGCAAGTCACCTGCTAGCTGCAGGTGACTTGCCAGACCCCCGAGCCTTGTGAACTAGTATAGGGGTCACATGGACCCCTTACCAGTTCACAAAGGGTTAAAAGTAAGAAAAACACAAAGACACACTTTTTAAAAATAACTTTATTAAAAAAAAATATATTTTTTAATACTTACCTCCCATCCATCCCTGTGTCCCACGCTGATCACTTAGGCTTCTGCTCTCCTGCTGCTGCTGCTGGAGGCCTTTTATACCTACTGGGTTACAGGTAACATAGGGTTAATTTAATAAAAAAATGACATAGGGTCCCCCTCCCATTTTTTGGGGGATCCCAAAAAAATAATGGCGTGAGGTCTTCCCTACCCAGCGTAACCAGCCTTTGACCAGCTATGTGGGCTTGTAGAACAGGGCGCAGGGGCCAGCTTTAGTGGCCCCTGGCCCTGCCGGCTACAAGCTGTCATAGCCTAGGGCCACGGCTCTTCTGCCCCCCCCCCGGGCTTTGGGGAGGCAGGTCATTTGAGTGGCCAGGGGTTAATGGCAAGTCACCCCCGAGCCTTGTGAACTGGTATAAGGGGTCTCATGGACCCCTTACCAGTTCACAAAGGGTTAACAGTATAAAAAAAAAGACACACACAGGTTGTTAAAAAAGTTTATTAACAAAAAAAATGTTTATCTTTACTCACCTCCGATCTTCAGATGCAGTGTCCCGCGGCGATCCGATGCAGGTGACAGCTGGGCAGAGAAGGGGGGTGGGCAGGCGATCGGAGGATCACCTACCTCCCTCCTTCTCTGCTCAGCCATCACCGGCATCTGACAGCAGAACTGCCGGGTGCCCCGATGACACCTGGCGGTGACGTCAGTGGCCCCGCCCCCGAAGGGCTAAAATCCAAGATGGCGGCCGCCATCGGAAGCTGCGGCGGAGGGAGGGCTGTTATGCCCCCCCTCCAGAAGATGGAAGAGCCGAGGTGGGGGGTGATCGGAGCCCCCCCCCCCATGAAGAGGAGAGGCGGCGGGAGCCGGCGGGCGCGGAGGTGAGTAACTGTCATTTTTTTTTTTTTTGCAGGCAATGCCGGCGGCTGCTGAAACGGGGGGGGACCCTATTTTGGGCACTCCCCTGCAGCCGGAGGAGCCCCAATCAGCGATCGGAGCCCCTCTGGCTGAAGAGGAGACCCGGCCGGATTGAACAAGGGGTCAGGTAAGTGACTTTTCTTTTTACTTTTTTTACTGTTATTGGGGAAAGTCAGGCACTTAAGTGACGGAGAGGCAACCATGTAAATTTTACGTGGCTAGCATTTAAAGGGTTAACTATGTAGCTATGTAGAGATGAAGAATTTGTTCAACAGTCCCAAGAATTATCCAAGCGCTTTCTCACAACGGGTTACCCAAGGCAAGTGGTGTCCAAGGCATTTAAGCGAGCGAAGGAGACTCCTAGGGAGATGCTCCTGTTACCAAAGAAGAGATTACAAGAATCTAAGGAGGTAAGATTCATCTCACGTTATAATAACGATTTGGATGGGATTAAACATATACTGAGTCATTGAAATATCCCCAGAACAGACCCATATTTGGCCAGATGGGTACGCCATGGTCCACAAATGGTAGCTCAACGGGCCCCCAACATGCATGACAAATTATGCAGAAGTCATTTTTTTAGACCTTGAAATTGGCTACAAAGTGGTGCGATGTGAGGGGAGCTACCCTTGTGGAGGGTGCTCTGTTTGCCCCTACATGAGAAAAGAAAAAAATGTTAGGAACGTTCAAATGGGGGTCAGGTAGCCAGTGTATCATCTACCTCCTCACGTGTGGATGCTCCAAGAGGTATGTTGGGGAAACAAAAAATACACTTAAGGCCCGTATACAGGCGCATTTGCCGAATATCCGGCTAGCTGCTAGAAATCAGGAACAAGGGAAGATCATGCCACCCGTCGCTTTACACTTCTTGAACACACACAATGGTGACCTAGGAAGTTTAAAAGTGATGGGACTGGAGAAGGTAAGCATGGGCCATTTCCTTCACACCTTTTTTGGGGGGTTCTTAGTTGCATGTTTTGGTAAGTTGTAAAGTGCAGTCTCATGGTGGAAATGTTCAGGGTTCTTTACATTTTAGGTGAAGTTGGGTAGACTTGGCACATAATGTTGTTATTATCACACATCAACACAGGGAAGGTGACTTTACAATTTTCATAATTTTTTAAATTTGTTCTGTTTCGTTTTCACAGTTTTCTGTATAGATTGTAATCTGTCACAGCATTAGTGGATGAGTCCTCAAAGTGGAGAGTGAATCGGAGTCATCAAGTCACCATGGGGGCCTCAAAATCACTATTTTCCAGTTTGAATAGCTGAATTTATGTGAAGCGACATTACATATTCTATATTTACCCCGTCAGGATATGTATCTTGTTTACCATGTTCAGGATTACATGTTTCCCGTATATAGGTTCCCAGCAATGAGTACATATTGGGCATTATATTTGTAGGGTTAGGTATCCTTTTCTCAGATGATATGGTTGTTTTTGCACTGGGTTTTAGATCTTCACCTTAGGGTGATTGTGGTTATATGTAGTTGGAGACAGCTGGGAGCTCGGGTGGGTGGGGATTTTGGGGGGGTGACGAAGGGGTTGGAGTATTTCTGCAATTGCAGTATACTGTCAATACACATGTGCTTTGGAGGGTAGCACGGTATTGGCCACTGTAAAGGGGTGTATAGTATATGTCATTGTGCACATATTGTGAGTGGAGTTTTGGAGTTGCCACTTTCATTTGGGTTAGGTTTGGGTCATCTTTCTCACAGTGGGTACAAATATGCAGTCTTTATTTATCAAGGGATAGCGTTAGGTAGTGCCTTGTAAGCATCAGGTAGCGGCAGGTGCTGATTATGGTGAGTGAATGGAACAGCGCCATGTAGCGTACGATTCATCATTACCCAAGGCTCAGCGTAGAACGCCGGCGTTCTGCCTTGCAGAGCGCCACGTATTACCTGTCGCTACCTGACGCTCTCCCATACATTTCAATGGACAATACTTTTTTTCACTTTAAACTGGGTTTTATTTTATTTATTTATTTTTTAATTATCAAATAATTGTGTGACCTCTCCTGGCCTATTTAAAGTCATTTTTTAAAACTTTTTTGATTTATAATATTTTTATGCAGAATTGTCCTTACATGTCTGGTATTAAATTGTTCATGGTACAATGTTATAACAATGTAATTCCATATGTTTTCGCTTTGTTACTAATGGATACATGTTCAAAAACTTTAATCACATAGCGTCTGGCACTCTGGGCTACAACTACCCGATTTTGAGCGCTGGCACTGAGTGAGGCTATTTTTTGGATGAATATGGTGTGAGTAGGTTGCACTGAGCACTGAGCTGGCGCTACCATTCGCTCCCATACAGCGCTGCACTGGTGGGTGTTGGTCACACAATATATTCATCAATGCTCTCAAAGCCTCGCTACAGACGCTCATCTGTCGGTACCTGGCGCTATTAATTAATCAGCCTACCCGTCTTATTGGGGAAGTGGAGCATTGTATAATATCCCGGGGGTGACTCTATGTCCTGGCTTTATGGATTGCCATGGTTTTGTATGTAGGGGTATCCAGCCAGGTCCTGGCTGCATGTAAGACCTTTATGAACTGTTTGTATTTGTCCCTCTCTTTCCATCCTAAAGTGCCCTTGCTTTAAGAAGAAAATGTTTATTGCTTCTATTTGTAAATTGATTGTTATTGTTGCACTTTTCTCTTGGGATTAATGGTATCAAATATTTTGAATAGCACTTGCACTTTATTAGCATAGTGGGCAGCAGGGCATTCATAAGAGGGATCACAAGAATATCAATATTGATTGAAATCTTTTGGGGCCGGGTCTGTTACAGCTTTTTAGCAGGCACCCTTCCCCCCTTTGGAAGTTGTTAATTGTTTGTGTACTGCATATGTTTTTAATGCCTTTTAATGAGTCCACTGTGTTAGTGTGTAGATTCAATAAAGTTTTACTTTTTTGATTATATTAGTGGTGCAACTCATTTCTCTGGCTATTCTGGGGCGTGGGGAGCCAATTTGGTTTGCTTTGTGTATAGTAGTAACCAGAGTGTTGCATGCTTATGCTATTAATTTACTGGTGCATCCATTAGGCTTTTTGTATGTAGCTATGTAATATACATACGTTTTCGCTTTCAGCTGCCTCTTTTAAGGCAGAATTTGCACTCTTCTCTGCTTTGGTAGCTGCATTCCTGTTCTGTAGCATCTTTTCTTGCAGCTCTGTAATCTTTGCCTCTACTTTAGAGTGTAGATCTTTTATTGTTTTAAATCTTGTGTCAGTTATGTCTGCTTTATTTTTAGCCTATAAAAAAGAATATACAAACAAATCCTTAGGAATGTGGTACATTATTATTTATTATTTTGCTGTACAATTCATCTTAATGTTATATGTCCTACAGTTATATATATTTATTTGCAAAACAATACATTTTTCGATGCCTGGATAATATATTAACGTGTCACTATATTAATACAAATCTCTGCTTTGCTGTAGCCTAAGCTTAATAGTTTCCATAAGTACAGCAGCGCCTTATACTTTTGTTCTTAGTATACATCAAACATCAACAACATTATACATCAGGTTCTGAGCAGCTTTGCCAAGAAGGCCTCATCCATGGCTGGAAATGCTGATGAAAGGTAAAGTGTTTTTTCTGTTAACCCTGCCTCAGCAGCGAGGAAGGCGGCTGGGAAGGGGGGCCTCATCTAGATATCACTTCAAGCAAGGTGATTACTTACTATATTGTTATGTTACAGCCAAACAAAGGACTTTGTTTATAGAATTTCAGGTTTTTGTCAACAGTCATCCTTAACTTTTGTAGGCTTATTGAATATATTTTAAAGGTGGGATTTTGAGGATGCTTAGTCCTCTTCATGAAACATGAAAGGGCTGACTCGGCAGGGTGAGAATTATTTTCCTCGGTGCAACTCAGAATCGTTTTTAGCTGTGCAAATTATTCAAACATTTGCACAGCTATAAATGGTGCTGAATTGCACCACAGAAAAAAAAATCACATCACAAAGACTTTTATATGCAATGAACCATTGGACATCAAAGGATGTTAAAAAACAAACTCACACAATAAGAAGGTTGCAGTTATTGGGCATTTTAAAGCACAGAAAAAAGCATGGAAAGTAGTCAGTCTAAACTTAATCCCCCCCACCCTGCTACCATCCCCTGGTTCTGATGCAGGAGAGGGGGGTTATAACCGCGGAAGTAGCTCTATGTACTGTTTTTGCAGCAGCTGCACTTGTGCACTGAGTTTTCTATGTTGTAAACTCTCCCCGTCCTAAGCGCCAGGGGAGGGAGGTTCGTACCAAACTTTGCGAGTTTGGCCACCCAAACCTGTTTAGCGTTTGGCCTGAACAAGGAAAGGCTGGTTGATGGGCTGCTAAGTGTGCAGCGGGAAGCAGCTGCAACTTATCTGAGCACTGTGATCCGGTCCCTGGTTGGCAGCCTGTCAAATCGGATATGGGCAGAAAGATGGCTGTCTCTCCGAGGAGTCCTTAATCATGGGAGAGGTGACCATCTTTCTGTGGCCCTAGGCCATTCGACAGCCGAATACCGACCAGGGACCGAATCACAGGGCTCAGGTAAGTTACAGCCGCTTCCTGCTGCATACTCTGCGCCCCCCACACCCGACATCGCAATTTTTTTTTACAGCCCAGATTCTGTCTCTGGAAGCCCCTCCACCCCCCTCTCATTATCCACCCAGGCAGGGGGGTCCCCAGAGGCAGAATGGCTCCCCAAAGTTGGAGGTCCACATTGACTTCAGTGGGGACCTACCTACCTGCCCACTGACTTAGCTACCAACCTACCTAGCCACCCACCTATCTGCCCACTGACCCATCTAACTACCCAACCATCCAACTACCTGTCCATTGACCCAGCTACCTACCTACCCAGCCACCCACCTACCTACTTACCCACTGACCTACCTACCTACCTACCTACCTACCTACCCAGCCATTCACCTACCTTCCCACAGACCCAGCTAGCTATCTTTCCTCCATCCTTCCCAGTCACCCACCTACCTGCCCACTACCTACTGATCTGGGGGAGCGTGCATGCGGGAGTTCACGCATGCACATCCAGGAGTGCGGCCATGGGGGGGGGGGGGTGCGTGCATGCAAATATGAGAATATGAGGGTGTGCGTGGGTGTGCGCATGCACCTGTGGGAGTGCCCGCATGTGCGTTGCGGTACGCATATGCATCTGTGGCAGTGCGCACATGTGCATATGGGGGTGCCCACATGCGGCTGTGTGAGTGCTCGCATGTGGGGGTGCATGCATGCACGTCTGGGGTGCCCTCATGCGCATGTGGAAGTGTGTGCATGTGCATGGGGGTGCCAGTATACGCAGATGGGAGTGCTGGTCTAGGTCTCCAACGTCACCCCTACCACTCTCGTTTCCCTTCACTGACATCCCTGCAATAATCTCTCTCTTGCCTCCTCCTTTGGACATAAACAATGGTTCACTGCCCCCACCCATTAAGACAGTCACACTCTATACCTCATTTTTATTAAACTCTTTTCAGTATCTAACGTCTCTTCATCTTCTCTGCCCCTCTCTGGCCATAACCTACTTACACTATCCCTTTCCTCTAACCCCCCTCCCCTTGCAACATACTCTGAAGCAGCCTTATGCAGAAACTTGTGTGCACTTAACCTTCAGAGTCTTTCAGAATGACAGAATGAAATGGCACTCCTGGATCATTGAACGTCGATGGAGGAAAACTAAAACCAGTGGTGACCTCATAATATATTAACAAGCCCTTCAGAACCACAGTATATTGTGCTTTCATCATATCCTCACATGCATGGAGCCAGAAACAACTGTTTAACACTAGAGATGAGCGAACTTCTTGAAAGTTCGATTCGGGCAATTCGCCGAATTTCCCCAAGAAATTCGGGTTCGCCCGAATTGAACTTTCACGAATCGCTCATCTGAAAAAAAAAAATGCCGGCATGGTGGGAGTGGGCAGGCCGGCTACGCCTGTCAGCGGGCCGATGCCGGCCCGCTGACAGCGCAGCCGGCCTGCCCGCTCCCATCATGCCGGCATTTTTTTAAAAAGCAAACACTTACCTGCATGGTCGGAGCGTGGAGGCCGGCGCCGCTCTCAGCTGTCATCAGAGGACGCGTCATCAGAGGGCGCGTCTTCCGCCGCCCGCTGACAGCGTAGCCGGCCTGCCTGCTCCCACCATGCCGGCATTTTTTTTTTTTATTTCAGGGAAAATTCGATCGGCACGAACCAAAAAAAATTCCGGTTCGTGCCGAATCGAATTTTCCCTGAAATTCGGAGCGAATTCCGGTTCGTCCAAACCGGTTCGCTCATCCCTATTTAACACCTTTAACCACCGCAGCCCTTACTTATCTCTTCAACCTTTCCCTTTCAACAGACACCTTTCCTTCACTCTTCAAACATGCAGTCATAGCCCCATTATTCAAAAAACCCTCCCTGGGCCCCTTTGTCCTCACCAACTACCAACCCATTTCACTGCTTCTTTTCACATCGTAACTTCTAGAACAGTGTGCTCACTCGGAACTCAAAGGCTATATTTCTTCAAACTCCTTATTAGATCCCCTCCAATCTGGATTACATTCTAATCACCCCACTAAACTGCCCTTACTAAAGTCACTAATGATCTACAAATCTACTCATCTTTCTCAGCCTATCCTCTGCTTTTGACACTGTCGACCACTCCCTCCTACTCCATCTATGCGCCTCCCTAGGTATCCAAGACCTTGCCCTCTCATGGCTCTCTTCCTACCTCTCAGACAGCACATTTAGTGTATCCCACTACAAAACAGTCTCTTCCCCTTGCCCTCTATCTATGGGGGTACCACAAGGGCCTGTCCTGTGACCACTACTCTTCTCAGTCTACACCTAAGACCTTGGCCAACTCATAAACCCACTCCAACACTACTTCTACACCAAAATAAAATCAAATACAGGAAAACACCGCGCTTAATCTCAATAATGATGGTTCAATTACATATGAAGATAACTTTATGTCTTTAAAAATGCTCAAACGTGCTGGACCACTTATCCCACCAGTCCTCAATAGAATGTAACCAAATAAGCACAGAGCAAAAACAGTTCAGTGTTTCAACTAATACGCAGCTCCTCGGTATGATCCAAAAGAAGCTGTAATCCCAGTGCGCATGCACAAAGTCCACAATGTGCCCGTCACCCTTAGGAAATATTCTTACCAGAAGGTTCAAGATTAGCAGGCAGAAACATATGTCATACACTCTCCTATTACGCAGAGGTCGTCTTTCCAAAATATATGCTTGTAGGTCCTCTTTCAGTCTTTATACACCATTGGACTCAACAGTAATGTAGATTAATAGCATAAAAGGATTTCCCGTCTGAGAGGTGTTCCCCCAAGTTCCCACACTCGGCCGTCGTTGGGAAATAGAGAAAATCACTCCAATCAACAAGGAATAACAAGAGAGCCCACACTCCCCTACCTAGAACCTTGAACCTTCTGGTAAGAATATTTCCTAAGGGTGACGGGCACATTGTGGACTTTGTGCATACCACTACTTCTACACCAATGACACTCAAATTTACTTCTCAGACCTGGATCTCTTTTCTTTTCTTTCTTGTGTTCCGGACTGTCTAACAGCTCTCTTCATTCACGTTCTCTTGCTTTCTCAAACTAAACATGAACAAAACAAAGCTTGTCATTTTTCCACCATCCAACACTGCTTCTATCTCCTCAATAACAATTTCTGTTGACTATCACTGCAGCTCCTCAAGCCCAATGTATTGGTGTTATACTGGACTTCTCTCTCTTATTTCAACCCTATATTCAGTCACTTCAACTGAAGATCATCTCCCATGTCGGTCCTTTCCTCACTCCTGAAACCGCAAAAATTCTATTGCACGCCTTGATCATCTCCCGACTTGACTACTTCAACACACTCCTCTGTGGCATACCAGCTAAGAGACTGGCGTCCCTTCCAATCTGTTACCAACTCTGCTGCCTGCCTTATCCACCTCTTCTCTTGCTTTTCCAGTGCTCTCTCTCCATACACTGGCTGCCAATATCTGAAAGAATTCAGTTTAAAATCTTATCTCTAACCTACAAAGCCCTCTACAACCACCCTCTTCTTACTTTTCATCATTAGTCCAAAAATATCAACCAAGATGCAGTTTACGATCGGCCCATAACCTCCTGTATTCAACCCCCAATCATCTCCTCCCACTCTCATGTCCAGGACTTAACACGTGCTGCTCTGCCCTTTTGGAATGCCCTTCCCCATACAATTCGACACTCTCCAACCCTCAAAACCTTTACAAACACCCTCAAATCCCATCTATTTAGACAAGCTTACCATCTGGCCTACCTAAACCACCTTATGGTCCTGCTGCCTTGCATAGTAAATACTCTTTGTGACCCAAAGTCCACACTGATCCTTTAGATTGTAAGTTCGCAAGGGCAGGGCCTTCTCTCCTAACATACTTGTGTAAATGTGTTGTGTAGCATTTGACTCAAAATACTGTATGTCTGTATGTATTACATACACTCATTGTCATATCTCTGTTATATAGGACTCATAATGCCCTGTATATATATATATATATATATATATATATATATATATATATATACACACTCAGGGCTTGTGCAGACATACTTCAATCTGCATTTTTATTGTGTCACTATTGCATTGTGGAAAAATTCTGGTTTAGTATAGATAGGCTTCAAAAGCCTGTCTGTGCCTGCATTTTACTGCAGAAAATAACTGTAGCAGAGTGGAAGATATAATAAAGCCTTTGAAGCTTTGCCAAACTTCTGGGAGCCTGTCCCTTGCACTTGTGTAGTTTTTTCACGCAAAACTAGTAAACAATGTAACTCTAAGTAAACACTGGCTAGAAAGTACAAGCTATATCATTATAATTATTGCTTATTTATAAAGCACCATTGTATACAGTGACACTGTACAAAGTATAATTTACAGGAGTGTGGGATGACTAACATACTTATAATACACAGGGCATTACGAGTAATAAAGATATAACTAGGGATGAGTGAATCGATCCGGACGAACCCGGATTCGATCCGAATTTCATGAAAAATTTGATTCGGATCGAATCCGAATTTCCCCGCGATTCGATCGCTCAAAGTTTTCCTTTAACATCCATTCATTTACATTACAGGCATTCTAAGATGGCGGACGGGACATGTCCAGACATCTACCCCGCACCAGTGCATGCTGGGGCAGTCACATGCAGCCTATCAGCAGCCAGCAAGCCCGGTGACGTCACAGCGCTATTTAAGGCGGCGGACATCTTGCTTTACCTCATTTCTCTATTGCATTCGTGAGAGACAGGACGCTGCTGTAGTGAGGGAGAGACAGAGAGCCAGGGACAGACAGGGACAGACAGAAGACAGGCAGGAGAAAGGCAGGAAGTCAGCGAGAAGAAGGGAAAGTTAGGAAAAATCGGAGGCAGTTACAGGGAGATTTTTTTTTTTTTCATCCAGCCTGAGTGTTACTGGCTGGCTGACTGGCCTTGTTAGCGTTTTCAGGCTGCTTATACACTTACTGTGCATATATACTGAACTGATCTCAAGTCTGCTGTGAGGCATCCCATTCTGTGACTACACAGGCCTCTATTTAATACTATACCCTTTGCACTTATTCTAATAGAAATTTGGCCTGATAAAGACACTTTTGCTGTGCACAGTAGTACTGCTGCCAGGTGTTCTCTGGTTGTTGGGGCATCCCATTCTGTGACTACACCAGCCTCTATTTAATACTATAACCCTTTGCACTTATTCTAATAGAAATTTGGCCTGATAAACACACTTTTGCTGTGCATAGTAGTACTGCTGCCAGGTGCTCTCTGGTTGTTGGGGCATCCCATTCTGTGACTACACCAGCCTCTATTTAATACTATAACCCTTTGCACTTATTCTAATAGAAATTTGGCCTGATAAACACACTTTTGCTGTGCATAGTAGTACTGCTGCCAGGTGCTCTCTGGTTGTTGGGGCATCCCATTCTGTGACTACACCAGCCTCTATTTAATACTATAACCCTTTGCACTTATTCTAATAGAAATTTGGCCTGATAAAGACACTTTTGCTGTGCACAGTACTACTGCTGCCAGGTGCTCTCTGGTTGTTGGGGCATCCCATTCTGTGACTACACCAGCCTCTATTTAATACTATAACCCTTTGCACTTATTCTAATAGAAATTTGGCCTGATAAAGACACTTTTGCTGTGCATAGTAGTACTGCTGCCAGGTGCTCTCTGGTTGTTGGGGCATCCCATTCTGTGACTACACCAGCCTCTATTTAATACTAAAACCCTTTGCACTTATTCTAATAGAAATTTGGCCTGATAAAGACACTTTTGCTGTGCACAGTAGTACTGCTGCCAGGTGCTCCCTGGTTGTTGGGGCATCCCATTCTGTGACTACACCAGCCTCTATTTAATACTATAACCCTTTGCACTTATTCTAATAGAAACTTGGCCTGATAAACACACTTTTGCTGTGCATAGTAGTACTGCTGCCAGGTGCTCTCTGGTTGTTGGGGCATCCCATTCTGTGACTACACAAGCCTCTATTTACTATAACCCTTTGCACTTATTCTAATAGAAATTTGGCCTGATAAAGACACTTTTGCTGTGCATAGTAGTACTGCTGCCAGGTGCCCTCTGGTTGTTGGGGCATCCCATTCTGTGACTACACCAGCCTCTATTTAATACTATAACCCTTTGCACTTATTCTAATAGAAATTTGGCCTGATAAAGACACTTTTGCTGTGCACAGTAGTACTGCTGCCAGGTGCTCTCTGGTTGTTGGGGCATCCCATTCTGTGACTACACCAGCCTCTATTTAATACTATAACCCTTTGCACTTATTCTAATAGAAATTTGGCCTGATAAAGACACTTTTGCTGTGCACAGTAGTACTGCTGCCAAGTGCTCCCTGGTTGTTGGGGCATCCCATTCTGTGACTACACCAGCCTCTATTTAATACTATAACCCTTTGCACTTATTCTAATAGAAATTTGGCCTGATAAACACACTTTTGCTGTGCATAGTAGTACTGCTGCCAGGTGCTCTCTGGTTGTTGGGGCATCCCATTCTGTGACTACACAAGCCTCTATTTACTATAACCCTTTGCACTTATTCTAATAGAAATTTGGCCTGATAAAGACACTTTTGCTGTGCATAGTAGTACTGCTGCCAGGTGCTCTCTGGTTGTTGGGGCATCCCATTCTGTGACTACACCAGCCTCTATTTAATACTATAACCCTTTGCACTTATTCTAATAGAAATTTGGCCTGATAAACACACTTTTGCTGTGCACAGTAGTACTGCTGCCAGGTGCTCTCTGGTTGTTGGGGCATCCCATTCTGTGACTACACCAGCCTCTATTTAATACTATAACCCTTTGCACTTATTCTAATAGAAATTTGGCCTGATAAACACACTTTTGCTGTGCACAGTAGTACTGCTGCCAGGTGCTCTCTGGTTGTTGGGGCATCCCATTCTGTGACTACACCAGCCTCTATTTAATACTATAACCCTTTGCACTTATTCTAATAGAAATTTGGCCTGATAAACACACTTTTGCTGTGCATAGTAGTACTGCTGCCAGGTGCTCTCTGGTTGTTGGGGCCTCCCATTCTGTGACTACACCAGCCTCTATTTAATACTATAACCCTTTGCACTTATTCTAATAGAAATTTGGCCTGATAAAGACACTTTTGCTGTGCATAGTAGTACTTCTGCCAGGTGCTCTCTGGTTGTTGGGGCATCCCATTCTGTGACTACACCAGCCTCTATTTAATACTATAACCCTTTGCACTTATTCTAATAGAAATTTGGCCTGATAAACACACTTTTGCTGTGCACAGTAGTACTGCTGCCAGGTGCTCTCTGGTTGTTGGGGCATCCCATTCTGTGACTACACCAGCCTCTATTTAATACTATAACCCTTTGCACTTATTCTAATAGAAATTTGGCCTGATAAACACACTTTTGCTGTGCACAGTAGTACTGCTGCCAGGTGCTCTCTGGTTGTTGGGGCATCCCATTCTGTGACTACACCAGCCTCTATTTAATACTATAACCCTTTGCACTTATTCTAATAGAAATTTGGCCTGATAAACACACTTTTGCTGTGCATAGTAGTACTGCTGCCAGGTGCTCTCTGGTTGTTGGGGCCTCCCATTCTGTGACTACACCAGCCTCTATTTAATACTATAACCCTTTGCACTTATTCTAATAGAAATTTGGCCTGATAAAGACACTTTTGCTGTGCATAGTAGTACTTCTGCCAGGTGCTCTCTGGTTGTTGGGGCATCCCATTCTGTGACTACACCAGCCTCTATTTAATACTATAACCCTTTGCACTTATTCTAAAAGTCATTTGGCCTGATAAAGACACTTTTGCTGTGCATAGTAGTACTGCTGCCAGGTGCACTGCTGGCTGTTGGGGCATCCCATTCTGTGACTACACAGGCCTCTATTTACTATAACCCTTTGCACTTATTCTAATAGAAATTTGGCCTGATAAAGACACTTTTGCTGTGCATAGTAGTACTGCTGCCAGGTGCTCTCTGGTTGTTGGGGCATCCCATTCTGTGACTACACCAGCCTCTATTTAATACTATAACCCTTTGCACTTATTCTAATAGAAATTTGGCCTGATAAACACACTTTTGCTGTGCATAGTAGTACTGCTGCCAGGTGCTCTCTGGTTGTTGGGGCATCCCATTCTGTGACTACACCAGCCTCTATTTAATACTATAACCCTTTGCACTTATTCTAATAGAAATTTGGCCTGATAAAGACACTTTTGCTGTGCACAGTACTACTGCTGCCAGGTGCTCTCTGGTTGTTGGGGCATCCCATTCTGTGACTACACCAGCCTCTATTTAATACTATAACCCTTTGCACTTATTCTAATAGAAATTTGGCCTGATAAAGACACTTTTGCTGTGCATAGTAGTACTGCTGCCAGGTGCTCTCTGGTTGTTGGGGCATCCCATTCTGTGACTACACCAGCCTCTATTTAATACTAAAACCCTTTGCACTTATTCTAATAGAAATTTGGCCTGATAAAGACACTTTTGCTGTGCACAGTAGTACTGCTGCCAGGTGCTCCCTGGTTGTTGGGGCATCCCATTCTGTGACTACACCAGCCTCTATTTAATACTATAACCCTTTGCACTTATTCTAATAGAAACTTGGCCTGATAAACACACTTTTGCTGTGCATAGTAGTACTGCTGCCAGGTGCTCTCTGGTTGTTGGGGCATCCCATTCTGTGACTACACAAGCCTCTATTTACTATAACCCTTTGCACTTATTCTAATAGAAATTTGGCCTGATAAAGACACTTTTGCTGTGCATAGTAGTACTGCTGCCAGGTGCCCTCTGGTTGTTGGGGCATCCCATTCTGTGACTACACCAGCCTCTATTTAATACTATAACCCTTTGCACTTATTCTAATAGAAATTTGGCCTGATAAAGACACTTTTGCTGTGCACAGTAGTACTGCTGCCAGGTGCTCTCTGGTTGTTGGGGCATCCCATTCTGTGACTACACCAGCCTCTATTTAATACTATAACCCTTTGCACTTATTCTAATAGAAATTTGGCCTGATAAAGACACTTTTGCTGTGCACAGTAGTACTGCTGCCAAGTGCTCCCTGGTTGTTGGGGCATCCCATTCTGTGACTACACCAGCCTCTATTTAATACTATAACCCTTTGCACTTATTCTAATAGAAATTTGGCCTGATAAACACACTTTTGCTGTGCATAGTAGTACTGCTGCCAGGTGCTCTCTGGTTGTTGGGGCATCCCATTCTGTGACTACACAAGCCTCTATTTACTATAACCCTTTGCACTTATTCTAATAGAAATTTGGCCTGATAAAGACACTTTTGCTGTGCATAGTAGTACTGCTGCCAGGTGCTCTCTGGTTGTTGGGGCATCCCATTCTGTGACTACACCAGCCTCTATTTAATACTATAACCCTTTGCACTTATTCTAATAGAAATTTGGCCTGATAAACACACTTTTGCTGTGCACAGTAGTACTGCTGCCAGGTGCTCTCTGGTTGTTGGGGCATCCCATTCTGTGACTACACCAGCCTCTATTTAATACTATAACCCTTTGCACTTATTCTAATAGAAATTTGGCCTGATAAACACACTTTTGCTGTGCACAGTAGTACTGCTGCCAGGTGCTCTCTGGTTGTTGGGGCATCCCATTCTGTGACTACACCAGCCTCTATTTAATACTATAACCCTTTGCACTTATTCTAATAGAAATTTGGCCTGATAAACACACTTTTGCTGTGCATAGTAGTACTGCTGCCAGGTGCTCTCTGGTTGTTGGGGCCTCCCATTCTGTGACTACACCAGCCTCTATTTAATACTATAACCCTTTGCACTTATTCTAATAGAAATTTGGCCTGATAAAGACACCTTTGCTGTGCATAGTAGTACTTCTGCCAGGTGCTCTCTGGTTGTTGGGGCATCCCATTCTGTGACTACACCAGCCTCTATTTAATACTATAACCCTTTGCACTTATTCTAAAAGTCATTTGGCCTGATAAAGACACTTTTGCTGTGCATAGTAGTACTGCTGCCAGGTGCACTGCTGGCTGTTGGGGCATCCCATTCTGTGACTACACAGGCCTCTATTTACTATAACCCTTTGCACTTATTCTAATAGAAATTTGGCCTGATAAAGACACTTTTGCTGTGCATAGTAGTACTGCTGCCAGGTGCTCTCTGGTTGTTGGGGCATCCCATTCTGTGACTACTCCAGCCTCTATTTAATACTATAACCCTTTGCACTTATTCTAATAGAAATTTGGCCTGATAAAGACACTTTTGCTGTGCACAGTAGTACTGCTGCCAGGTGCTCTCTGGTTGTTGGGGCATCCCATTCTGTGACTACACCAGCCTCTATTTAATACTATAACCCTTTGCACTTATTCTAATAGAAATTTGGCCTGATAAAGACACTTTTGCTGTGCATAGTAGTACTGCTGCCAGGTGCTCTCTGGTTGTTGGGGCATCCCATTCTGTGACTACACCAGCCTCTATTTAATACTATAACCCTTTGCACTTATTCTAATAGAAATTTGGCCTGATAAAGACACTTTTGCTGTGCACAGTAGTACTGCTGCCAGGTGCTCTCTGGTTGTTGGGGCATCCCATTCTGCGACTACACCAGCCTCTATTTAATACTATAACCCTTTGCACTTATTCTAATAGAAATTTGGCCTGATAAAGACACTTTTGCTGTGCACAGTAGTACTGCTGCCAGGTGCTCTCTGGTTGTTGGGGCATCCCATTCTGTGACTACACCAGCCTCTATTTAATACTATAACCCTTTGCACTTATTCTAATAGAAATTTGGCCTGATAAACACACTTTTGCTGTGCATAGTAGTAATGCTGCCAGGTGCTCTCTGGTTGTTGGGGCATCCCATTCTGTGACTACACCAGCCTCTATTTAATACTATAACCCTTTGCACTTATTCTAATAGAAATTTGGCCTGATAAACACACTTTTGCTGTGCATAGTAGTACTGCTGCCAGGTGCTCTCTGGTTGTTGGGGCATCCCATTCTGTGACTACACCAGCCTCTATTTAATACTATAACCCTTTGCACTTATTCTAAAAGTCATTTGGCCTGATAAAGACACTTTTGCTGTGCATAGTACTACTGCTGCCAGGTGCACTGCTGGCTGTTGGGGCATCCCATTCTGTGACTACACAAGCCTCTATTTACTACTATAACCCTTTGCACTTATTCTAAAAGTCATTTGGCCTGATAAAGACACTTTTGCTGTGCATAGTACTACTGCTGCCAGGTGCACTGCTGGCTGTTGGGGCATCCCATTCTGTGACTACACCAGCCTCTATTTAATACTATAACCCTTTGCACTTATTCTAATAGAAATTTGGCCTGATAAAGACACTTTTGCTGTGCATAGTAGTACTGCTGCCAGGTGCACTGCTGGCTGTTGGGGCATCCCATTCTGTAACAGACCATTAGCCTCTGCATTCACTGTAAGCTTAAATAAGAGAGCTGCTTAGTGAAAATAAGAGGCCTGCTTAGTTTAAATAAGACACAGTTATAAGGCACAGTTATGTAAAGTAATCTGGGCTGTTTAAGCCTGCTTACACACTGTTGCTGTGTGCATATATACTGATCTCAAGTCAGCTTTGGGGCATCCCATTCTGTAACATACCATTAGCCTCTGCATTCACTGTAAGCTGCACAGTTATTTAAAGTAATTTGGGCTGTTTCAGCCTGCTTACACACTGTTGCTGTGTGCATATATACTGATCTCAAGTCTGCTGTGGGCATCCCATTCTGTAACATAACATAACCTACCTCTCTTATTTACACTAAGCAGCTCTCTTATTTAAACTAAGCAGGCCTCTTATTTTCACTAAGCAGCTCTCTTATTTAAGCTAAGCAGCTCTCTTATTTAAACTAAGCAGGCCTCTTGGATGCTGATTGTCCACTTTTGGGTGTGCATTATATTCGGTTTCATATACAGTGGGGTATCCCAATTTGTAAGATAACCTACCCCAACCATGTAAACTAAAGAGGCCTGTTGCAGCCTGAGTTTCTCTGCTTGCGTATGGCCTGCATTACAATCTGTCTCTTTCAATGACACTGCTGCCTGGGGTATCCCAATTTGTAAGATAACCTACCCCAACCATGTAAACTAAAGGTTACGTCCTTCCAGAAGGAAAACTTATGCCGAACACTATTTTTGTTGGGGGCATTGACCTTTGGATTGATCGGCATGAAATTAAGGATTTTTTTCAAAGTATGGCGCTGTAAAGAAGGTCAAAATTATTTCTCATACTTGGATTATTGTTACCTTTTGTTCAGCTTAAAATATACCAGGCCACACGGGCATCCCAAGGCACATGCTGATTAACCCTATATGTTAAGCACAAGCATTTCTCGTACTTGGATTATTGTTACTTTTTGTTCAGCTTAAAATATACCAGGCCACACGGGCATCCCAAGGCACATGCTGATTAACCCTATATGTTAAGCACAAGCATTTCTCATACTTGGATTATTGTTACTTTTTGTTCAGCTTAAAATATACCAGGCCACACGGGCATCCCAAGGCACATGCTGTTTAAGCCTATTTGTTAAGCACAAGCATTTCTCGTACTTGGATTATTGTTACTTTTTGTTCAGCTTAAAATATACCAGGCCACACGGGCATCCCAAGGCACATGCTATTTTAACCCTATCTGTTATACAACATAAGCGTTGATCAGCATCAGCTTCATTAAGCTACTTCAGTTTGCACTTCCTTTTTGACTGCTTTCATTTAACCAGGCCGCAGGGCACCCCAAAGCTGCACGTTGCACCCTGTTTATACTAAATAAGCATCTACAGCCTCAGCTTTATTAAGTTATTGCATTTTGAATTGGTTTTGGTCTGCTTTAAATACACCATGCCGCACAGCATCCCAAACCTGCATGTTGCACCCCATCTGTTATACTAAATAAGCGTTGATCAGCATCAGCTTTATTAAGCTATTGCATTTTGCATTGGTTTTTGTACTGCTGCCAATACACTAGCCCATATGGGCATCCCAAACCAGCACATGTCACCCTATCTGTTATACTAAATAAGCTTCTACAGGCCCTTTTTTTATTTATTTATTTTATTTTATATAGAGCTGTAATAGCTTATATAGTGAGGTAAATTTGCCATTTTGCTGCATTATATAGAGCACCCCCTCTGTAAATCTGAGGGGCAATAGTTTATATTATAAGGTAAATTCATGGTTTTGCACCATTATATGGAGCAGCCCCTGTGTAAATCTGAGGGGCATTAGCTTATATAGTGAGGTAAATTTGCCATTTTGCTTCATTATATAGAGCAGGCCCTGTGTAAATCTGAAGGGCAATAGCTTATTTTGTGAGGTAAATTTGCCATTTTGCAGCATTATATGGAGCAGCCCCTGTGTAAATCTGAGGGGCAATAGCTTATATTGTGAGGTAAATTTGCCATTTTACAGCATAATATAGAGCAGCCCCTGTGTAAATCTGAGGGGCATTAGCTTATATAGTGAGGTAAATTTGCCATTTTGCTTCATTATATAGAGCAGGCCCTGTGTAAATCTGAGGGGCAATAGCTTATATTGTGAGGTAAATTTGCCATTTTGCAGCATAATATAGAGCAGCCCCTGTGTAAATCTGAGGGGCAATAGTTTATATTATGAGGTAAATTCGTGGTTTTGCACCATTATATGGAGCAGCCCCTGTGTAAATCTGAGGGGCAATAGCTTATATTGTGAGGTAAATTTGACATTTTGCAGCATAATATAGAGCAGCCCCTGTGTAAATCTGAGGGGCATTAGCTAATATTGTGAGGTAAATTTGCCATTTTGCTTCATTATATAGAGCAGCCCCTGTGTAAATCTGAGGGGCAATAGCTTATATTGTGAGGTAAATTTGCCATTTTGCTTCATTATATAGAGCAGGCCCTGTGTAAATCTGAGGGGCAATAGCTTATATTGTGAGGTGAATTTGCCATTTTGCAGCATAATATAGAGCAGCCCCTGTGTAAATCTGAGGGGCAATAGTTTATATTATGAGGTAAATTCATGGTTTTGCACCATTATATGGAGCAGCCCCTGTGTAAATCTGAGGGGCAATAGCTTATATTGTGAGGTCAATTTGCCATTTTGCTTCATTATATAGAGCAGGCCCTGTGTAAATCTGAGGGGCAATAGCTTATATTGTGAGGTAAATTTGCCATTTTGCTTCATTATATAGAGCAGCCCAGTTGCCATCTAAATCAACTACTGTCCGGCCAGTACAGCTTTTCCAGGACAAACTCTGCTAGTTGCCGACACAAGTCAAGTTTGGCTTCCCAGCAAATCCAGTGGATCCTGAAGGTGTGTTGGCATGGTCATGTCAAGGTATGACATGACCTGTTGTTTGAGGTCCAGCTCCAGGGCTTCCTGCTGCTCATGAGTAGACTCACTATGCGGGTGTAGAAAGCTACTCACTAGCGACTGAAGACTGAGGCCGCTGCTGATGGAGCTGCTGCTGCTGCTGCTCCTTCCACCCCCCCAGCAGCCATGGCAGTGGAAGGTGATCGCAGAGGTCCCCCTGAGTCAGACCTGCGGGAGTATGGGCCATGGCACAGATAGACATCGCCCAACTGACTACGTGGGATGTCTCTGTAGTAGGTCAGTTTGTCCTCCCTCTCAGTGGGCGTAAAAAATGCCCCCATTTTGTGCCGGAAGCGAGGGTCCAATAAGTTGGAGAGCCAGAAGTCTTCCCGCTGACAAACGGAGACAATTCTGTGCTCACTAGTACGCAAGCATGTGAGCATGCATCGTGCCATTTGTGCAAGTGACTTGGAGGGACTACCTGTCTCCATCTCCACTGTAAACTGCCACGGTGTGTCTGGGTCCTCTGTCTCGCCTTCCTCCCAACCCTCTAGCTCCTGTGGCTGCTCCTGCTCCTCCTCTCCTGTCAGATGACTAGATAAAATTTCATTTTGTGAAACCTAAACTGTGGTTTGCTGTGCCCCACCCCCTCCTCCTCCTCCACTTCAGCCCCCACAGGCTTCATGTGGCTGTGAAATGTATGTGCCATGTCTCCAGTGCCCTGACCAGCCATGGTTTCCAACATGTGTTGTAGTACATGAAGCAGTGGAATCTCATCGCTCATCTCATAGTCCTGGCAACTGTCTAATAAAGTAGCTTCCTCAAAGGGCCTGAGCAAACGGCCGGTGTCACGTATGAGCTGCCAATGGTTTACATTGAATTTACACAGGGGTGTCCCCCTATCCGTTTGGATCATCCAGAAATCCGTGATGGCTTTTCTCTGTTCCTATAGTGGATCCTGCATATGGAGGGTGGAATTCCAACGGGTGGAAATATGGCAAATCAGACTATGTTGGGGTACACCGTTCTGACGCTGAAGCTCAATAAGGTTGTGCTTGGTGGTGTAGGAGTGCCAGAAGTGCATGCTAACCACCGCAGACTCCAGGGACCCTCTTCCACTACCTCGGCTTGCAACACCTCCTCCCACGACACTCTCCTCATCACTAATTGCCGGCTAGTGGAAGAAGAGGCGAGTGTCTCCTCCACTTCTTGGCTGGGCATTAGCTGCTGAATTTTATGATTATCAGATCTTCATCAATGGATAGTGGAGCTGAACCCAAAGCATAACAGACAGACAACAGACAGTTGACTGGGGGTGTCAGATGCCACTTGTGATGCAGTGGACTGCTTTTGCAGCACTTCGAGACAAAGTTGCTTCATTGGCTGACACAATGACTGGTAAAGCTGTGGAACATATGGTTTAAAAGCAAAAATAACCATTTGTTTTTATATGAAAAAGACCCTGGTTTATACATACTTTTTTTTTTCCAGAGACTGCCCTGCGTGGAAATGAATGGCGCATGGATCAGCCAAGCTTTCCTCCCAACAATGCCTGATGTATTCCAGTAGATTGATGACGGGGCCAGACCAACACTAAAGAAAGATGGATCGTGCAAAACAGATTTAAGGCGCTGCTCTCCAGTTACAGACATTCCTCTGCATCGGACCACAAGTAAGTATTGATAAAAAATCCTTTACGTTACTCTTACTTATTAATATTCTTCGGATAAGACGGATCAGACATGATTCCAGATTAAAAATTCCAAGAATTTTTGAGGGCTAATTAGTCAGAGGCAATGATACCTTGCTGTTTCTGATTTAATTAAAAGGTGGAAACACACCCTCAAACAAAACTTCACTTTGGCAATACTTTTGCATTTGTTTATTCATAATTTTATGTAGATATTACTAACTAAGCTACTTTTTCTTCACATGACTCTCCACAGGGTGTGATTCATCCAATTTTTGGGCTCCTGAAGCCAACCCCAGTGTCTCTTTAAAGTAATGTTTGGGCTGCTACTGCTTGCAACTCCAGGGTGTGATTCATCCAATTTTTGGGCTCCTGAAGCCAACTCCAGTGTCTCTTTAAAGTAATGTTTGGGCTCCTGCTGCTGCTGCTTGCAACTCCAGGGTGTGATTCATCCAATTTTTGGGCGCCTGCTGCCAACTCCAGTGTCTCTTTAAAGTAATGTTTGGGCTGCTACTGCTTGCAACTCCAGGGTGTGATTCATCCAATTTTTGGGCGCCTGCTGCCAACTCCAGTGTCTCTTTAAAGTAATGTTTGGGCTCCTGCTGCTGCTGCTGCCAACTCCAGGGTGTGATTCATTCAATTTTTGGGCTCCTGAAGCCAACTCCAGTGTCTCTTTAAAGCAATGTTTGGGCTCCTGCCCCTCATAGTGATGCCACTTCAACTCTCTGCAATTGTGCCGCTCTGCGATTCTATTAGCGATGCCTCTGATCTGCATGTGATATTTATTCAAAATATTATTTAACTAACCCAGCACGCATCCTGTGCGTGTTACAGCAAGGCAGAATGGTTTACAACCCTATTGAGGCTCTAGGAGGCTCAGAAATAGCCGTTTATAATAGCGATTCGTCGCGAATAAATTCGGGTCGAAACTATTTTTGTCGGAAAATTCGGCGAATCAGTTGAATCGAATTTTTCAAAAGTTCGCTCATCTCTAGATATAACAGCAAATGCATATAATACATGAAGTATTATGAGTCAAATGCAACAAAACACATTAACACGCAAGTATTTTAGGAATGAGGGCCTGCATATTTCATAACATGGGATTAGATTTGTCACTAGTCCTATTCAGTTGTAGAGATTGCATAAAGCCCCTTTTACTAGGTTTCCTAAACACATAGCCATAAATGTGTTTTTCTCTAAAAACAGTTTTAATTAGTTTTTTTCTTCGGATAAACATATATAACTTATATTTATATTGGATTCCTGTTCTAAGCCATTAAAAATGGAAAATATATTAACCGGCTCTTTGTATCACCAGCTTAAATACTCTTACCGGCACTTTAAATTATTTAAGCCAAAAGCAGTACTTCCCTTCCCTTCAAGGGGGTCAAAGTAATCTCCAGCTAGTAATCAGCAACCCATAACAGGCAGTGTGGCATTCCCCCCATTCTCCATGGACAGTGTGGCATTCCCCCCATCCCATTCCCCATGTGCAGTGTGGCATTCCCCCATCCCATTCCCCATGTGCAGTGTGGCATTCCCCCATCCCATTCCCCATGGGCAGTGTGGCATTCCCCCATCCCATTCCCCATGGGCAGTGTGGCATTCCCCCATCCCATTCCCCATGGGCAGTGTGGCATTCCCCCAACCCATTCCCCATGGGCAGTGTGGCATTTCCCCATCCCATTTGCCATGGGAAGTGTGGCATTCTCCCTATCCCATTCCCTATAGGCAGTTTGACATTTACCCCCATCTCATAGGCAGTGTGGTATTCTCCCCTCTCATTCCCCATAGGCAGTGTGGCATTTCCCCCTCCCATTCCCCATAGGCGATGTGGCATTCCCTCCTCCCATTCCCCATAAACAGTGTGGCACCCCCTCTCATTTCCCATGGGCAATGTAGCATTCCCCCTTCCCATCCCCATAGGCAGTATGGCATTCCTTCCATCCCATTCCCATAGGCAGTGTGGCATCCCCCCTCCCATTCCCCATAGGCAGTGTGACATTTCCCCTCCCATTCCCCACAGGCAATGTGGCTGTCACGATAGACTCACCTCGCCTCCGGTCCTGCGCTGTCTCCGGGCGGCTAGCCGGGGTTTTTCCTGCTCGGCAGCTGCGTCGAGTGGCGGCTCGGACAGCGTCGGCTGGTGCGGCGCCGAGCACGGCCATCTCCGCTCCTCACCGCTGCATCCCCGGCTCCTGTAAATGTGCGGTCGTGCGAGAATGTACCTCTTATGCCCTCCGGCGGCGCTGCACACAGCACACCCGCCGGAGGCTCATTTGAAGGGGCCAATGAGCCCAGAGCTGTTTTGGGCAGAACACCCTTTAGAGTAGTGGGGGCAATCTGCCCAAAGTTTGTAAAAAGCACCAAACACACACATTCCCCTTGTCCAATCCCATTAGGTTCAGCCCTATAAAGGTTTTACCCCCCCAGTCTGTCACTGCCCGTGATAGCGTTTAGCGGCGTGTGCCTTTGATCCTGAATAATCTTGTTTGATTATGTTGCCGACCTCGCTTAGTTTGACCATTCTGTGATTGCCGCCTGGAACAACCCTTGCTTGTACCCTGACCATGCTTCTGTCTTACCCCTTGTACCACAAACCCATGACCTCTGGGATTGACCTTTGGCTTGACCTCGACTCTTCTATTGTCTCTCCCTTGGTGCCGCGATATTTAAGGACCGACTACCATGTATGACCCCAGCTTCTCAACATTGCTTAGTCTGGCCTTTGGTTCACCCGCCTTCATTCCCAATAATTTCACATCCTTTGTGCTACTAAGTCTTGGGGGCAACCGTGTCCGGTGAGGCGTGTAAAGCGTCCCGGCAAGGGCGGGTGTCCCAAGGGGCTTGACATTATCACGGACTACCCTAAATAAGGAAGAACTTGTGCAACAAGTGCAGGCCCTGACTACCGCCATCAACCAGCTGGCTCAACGCTTGGCTGTCCAAGAAAACCACCAGATGCCCGCACCAAGCAATATAGTAGAATCACCCCAACCCCCTGGGTGCTGAAAAGAACAAAAAGAAAAAGGAATACTTACATGAGCCTCTCACCCGTGCCGCCGCCATCGGGAGGCCAGCTGATGGAGGTTAAGCGGGCGGGCAGGCAGGGTAAATGAACACTGCCCACTGTGCCCGCTCTGGCAGCCGTCCCTTCTCGGGCCAGCGCACAGTGTAAATGAACACTGTCCACTGTCCCCACTCTGGCTTCCGGCACGCACTGACACCCGAGAGGCAGTGGCGGCGCAGGAAGCCAGAACGGGGACAGTGGACCGCGTTCATTTAGCCTGCGGTCTGCTGTCCCCGCTCTGGCTTCCTGCGCTGACATAAACACTCTGACTCGAGAGGCGGTGGAGGTGCCGGAAGCCAGAGCAGGGACAGGGGACAGCGTTCATTTACCCTGCTTGTCCCAGCCTGAGAAGTAGCGGTGGCTGCCAGAGTGGGGACAGTGTGCGGGTTCCTTTACCCTGCCTGTGCTCCCACTGCTCAGCTGGCCATCCGGTGGCCGCAACGCAGGCGTGAGGCTTATGTAAGGATCCCTTCTTTTCGCTTTTTTTTTGTTTGTTTTTTTTTCCTATTCGCCCAATAAAACGCACTGCCATTTTCCCCCCACTTTTGGGGAAAAATTGTGCGTCTTATGGGGGGGGGGGGCGAAAAATAAAGTAATTTTACAGATTGTATCTGAATAATAAGACTCCACAATGTTCCTCCAATCAAAGCATTCAAATAGAAATAATGGAGAATCTACCATAATAACCTCTTACAAATCCATAAAGGTGCTTAATATCAAACATAAAGCTGTTTAAGCTGGTGGTAGGCACTCACACTGATATTTTGCTTCATTCCAAGTGGGATAAATCTGTGCAAGTGACAAGCTCTTCACCCTTATTGCTCTGTGCTTTTTATGAACATACATTGCAGGCAACAGACTCCCCACAGACCACAGGACAGAGATCTGATCTTCGAAGTGTCGAATGGTGTTTGTTTATCTCCTTTTTCTGCTTCTAACAACCCTCTTTTTTCAGGTTAAGTTATTTTAACATTCGATCATACAGCGACAGACACAGCTCACTCCCCCCGCTTTAAAGTTTTGTTCCGCTTTAAAGTGAGTGGATTTTTTTTATTACCAGACCCACATTTGCTCCATAAAACACACAGATATTTTCCCCACATTGGGAGGGGTGGATAAAATTATTTGTAATTACTATTTCACAGGGAGGTGATAAATAGCCCTCTTGAGTGAGAGTTTTAAAATAACATATCCAAATCACGTGGCAGAGCTAGGAAGGGTGTATCATGAAGCAACTCTATGACTCTATGGCTTGCCGTGTTTACTTGTGAGAGCACCAAGGGACAGAGTGGCAGTTGGACTACTTTTTTGCGTGGTCCTGGAGGAATAAAATTGAAATTAGGGAAAACTTTGGAGCCATGTTACGACTTTTACCCGGTGCTGCAGGATACAGAGGAGAGGAGCATGGGGCAGGTATCAGGTGAGCTGATTGCTGCTTTGTTATTGGCAATGGGTTTAGATTTATTGTATATTAATGGTGAAACCATATTACCAATACCTGTGAAAGTCGAGTTCTAACTTCCTCAATGTTCTTGTTTACATTTTTAAGAACAGATCTCGTTTTCTTCTGAATATTTTCAGCTTGGTTTAAAATATTTTGAATCGCATACCCATTGGGAAGATTTTCAGCTGCTGTCCTGGAAATAAGGCAATTATAATACAGGTTATAGAACACATGTAATATTGCAAAAGATCTTATCATTTGTTTTAGGCTCTATTCACATATCTCATAGGAAATGCCCTCGCAATCTGACAGACTTGGAATCCTTACACAAAGAAAAATGGGAAAAGATTGACAAGTTTGGCAAGTGATTCCTCCCCCAAAAAATGGAGCACAGTTATACATTTAAAGTGGACCAACACGCAGGGGGGATCGCCGATCAGATCCCTCCCCGGGAAATCGGGATGTCCCGCGGGGTGAAACCCCCCAGGACGCCCACAAACCTTACCTTAACCCCAATTTGTGAATGGCCAGTGAGACGCGGCCTCCAGCGCTCAGAGCCGCTGTGGTTGGACACCGCTTGTGCGCCCCGTGTGGGGAGGTGAGAGTTTATGGGCGTTCTGGGGGGATAGTCAAAATCCTGGGTGTTGGTCCACTTTAAAGGGTAATTCACCAATATATTAGGTCACCTGTGTCTACCTCTGGCCCGTGGGTCAGATCTGGCCCGTAGCGCCATCAGATTTGAACCGCAAACCCTTCTGACCCTTATCTATGAGTGACATGCAGGAACGGTCATGAGTGTCACCTTTAAACTAGGCACACACCCTCACACTTGCTGCTTAGCACCGCTTAGTCCCTGAGAGGCTAGTTAACAAGCCTGTCCGATGGCCAAAGTATCCTGCCAGATTGCAGCCTGGCAGCCAGCGAGATTGTGGGATGCAGTAGGGAAGTATTTCCCCCAGGGAGGCTTTTTATATCCACAGTATTCATTACAATGTATTTTTGTTGAAGGACAGCAAAGATATGCAACCATCCACTGACACATTCTAAAACATACTCCACTCCATACTCCAGTTACATATGGTATATTTTACAAATTACATGTTTAGAGCAGACTTAATTTGAATAAGAAGAACATTTGGTGTTCAAGTGTATTATTACATTAGTATACATTTTAAAACAGGCTCACTTTGCATCCTTTGCTTGCTTAGTAAGTTTCTTCACTTCCTCAAGCTGCTTTTGGAGATTTTTTTTGTTTTGTTGATATTCATCGCACATTTTCTTAATCTTGTTAAGCATGTTAATTAATTCCTGAGGGGCTGCTGGCAATTTTATTGCCAGAATTTCATCAGCTATCTTTTCTATTTCTTCTGGGTTTATAGAAGCAGCTGTAGAAAATAGAAAAATATTAGTTGAAGTGAGTAAAATCCGACGTTTCCACTAAATTAAGGGATGCTTGTAGACAAAAAATTACACTTGCCTCTGCTTACCCACAGCAGAAAAATAAAATGTAAAACCTGTCTTGAAGATCCATCTTAAAACACCCAACCTCACTTTAATAGCAGTGTTCCTGCACCAAGGCTATTGGAGCAGAAATAGTACATCCCACCTGTATATAGTGAATTAAATGATGTGCTCCTTTTACTGTAGTTGACTTCTAAGAGCAGACAAGAATACAGGCTGCTGCTGCTTTGTTTTTTTTTTTTCTTTAGGTATTTTATTCATAAATGGGTATTGTATGCATGGCCACACAGGAATTTAACCTATCCATGCAGTGAGCCAAATCAAGCAGTGAGTGTACACATGTCCAGAGTGGTGGGCTGCCCAAACCATGGAAGGAAGTAGAAGAAAAGAAAAGTCAATTTCTTTTAACAAATATCTTTTAGAGAAATAATTCCCGAAAATGCAAATGTACTAAAATTTTGTAAAGAGGTATATGTAAAAATAAAGTAAGTACACTAACATTACTTATTTATTACATATGTAAATCTGGTGTAATTTGGATGATGCTGTTTAAAAGTACTTTATACTTTAAATCAAATGAAAGAAGCCTTACCAACTTTGTGTGACTTAGGATAGCGTTCACCCTTAGTTCGGCATTCGTGCACAGGTATGCTGTCTAAAGGGAAACAGACAATGTAAAAGCATGCACTGGATTTTATTAATACAGTATTGGATTAATTTACTAACTTAGCTTTATTGTTATATGTATATATTTCAAGAACAGCACAATAAAAGGCAAAAATTACAAAAGTCCACTCTTTTGCTTGCCCCCCTCTATTTATTGCAATAGGGATGCCAATGCTTGGCCACCGCATTGTCTGGGACTGTTCTCCATCCTTTGACAATTGATGCCTGCCCCTGCGTATTTTTCACAGTCATTCAAGCGTGCCCACTGCATTCACTACAATGTAGGTGGCGCGCCAAGGCTCTGCATGTGTCTGACTGACGTGGAGGGGCGTGGGTGAAATTCTGGATTAAATCTTCTCTTTATTTAGATAGACAGTCTTTATGGTACAGAAATGCCTTGTCCTGTATGGTTGCTTTTTCCTGGAGAGAAAGATATATTTAAATTCTACATTTATTTGACATTGTGGACTCTCAGCCAATCAGCTTGCTATGCTGTGTATACTGATTAAAACGGAATGGAGGGAGAGTGGCAGGCATACCTGTAGCTGCTTTCCTCTATTCAAATGGTGTGGGAGCGTGCATCTGCCAGGGGCATGCCAGGGAAGCTGCCGCAGACCACACATGTGCCATGGGACCATAGAAAAGGTGAGTGATATGGCGATTGTCAGCAATACAAATTTGGACTGACAATGGAGACCACCGGCCCTAGAGCCTTAAAGATGCTAGGTGAGTGGCTGCCATGGGAGATTGACTCCTTACTATTGCCCATCACTGCACAGCAGGACAACCACTTGGGGGAAGTATGACCATAACTGTCAGATATCTCTGATAAAATAAATGTAACAGGAGGCTAATTCTCACACACACCATAAATTGGACCAAAACTCATGATACCCAGCCCCAGAGTCTAAAATACCCCTTTTCAGGATGCCCTGCTGTAAGAAACCCCTGGGATCAAAATAAATCTTACCTTCATCTAAAGCACCTACTCTATGTGCACAGCTGCAACAGGCATCTAAATGCATGGCAGCAAGTTTGTGCAGCTGGAGAGATCGACCCCTGGGGGTAGGAGCCTGTCAATCCATTCATTCAGCATTGGTTACCGAACATTAAGATGCATGGCAATTCATGCTGATTAGAGAAGAGGCCGCACATGTGCCATGGGAGCGTTTATTCAGTTAAGATTTCTACGGAAGTTGATGGCGCTAAATAAAAAAACAATAATAATAATAGAGATCCTGGGGTTGCACACACAGCAGCTCACGAATCAGGATGTAAAAATCAGGATGTAAACAGATCCAGCATGGTAAAAATACTGTTACAAATCACCTTTGGGCCCCATAACTTAACTCTTAGGGCTAATCCTGATTTGGGATGCCCCACAGTCAAAATTACAGCCTAAACCCCTACCCATGACACATACTCACCTCTGTGATCCTGTGATCCAGAGTCTGATTTGGCATCAGAAAAGCATGCAGCATTGCCCTGCTCTACCATCCTGTATTTGCTGGGGGGGACAGACACGGCAGACATGCCACTGCATGCACTTCCCCTGCTAAATCTGATTAGTGCTGGATAACAACTGGGATGGGGGGAGTTGATGTAATGGTCCTGACCGCGGGGATGCCAACCGAGAGGTTATGCAGACCAAAAATGTGTAACTTTTGGTCTGTTTACACACACACACCACTACACAGAGACACCATAACACACATTATAACCTGAAGACTGCTGCTGCATGCTCCCAGTTCACATGGTACAAAGCAGGTTGAAGTATCTTCTCATATGCCGATCTTGATGAACAGGAGTGTGAGCTGGCAGTTTCTTGTGCAGCATGGAGGAAAAAAGAAATAGGAGAAGCTCTGCCCTAGTAGGTCTGCTGCCATCAGTCCACAGTGCTATGGCTTCTATAGAGCCCTTCTGATGTCCATCACCTTTACTCTCTTGAAACATGTGTGAGGAGCCTGGCTGCTGGGGCCCTCTCTACCCCCCCCCCCCCCCCCCCCCCGTCTGCCTCTCTGATTTGGCTCCTCTGAGGCCCGAATCTGCTTTGGCGGCCCAGGCAAATGCCCCCCAATGCCGGCCCTGTGACTCTCTCCAACCAAGATTACACGCTCCACCACATACTCCCCAAGTACCCCACTTCCTCACCTCAGAACCAGAGCTGACACTATACAGCACAGAGCTCATGCACAGCTGAGAGAGTCAACATCAGCAGCAGAGCTGGCATTCAGCACCAAGATTAGGGATTGATCCCTTTATTTTATACACAAAGGACATGGCACTAACACAGCGACCATACCCAGTTCAGGTAACATAACAGAAAACAGAGAAAATGACCCCGCCACATAGATAGCAGAGTTTCCAAAAGAAAGTCCAGCTCACCTATCTCCCTAAATTTAGCCCAGAGCAAAGTTATAAATATTACATGTGCAAAATGTATCTACTTACCTGATCCAGCAGGGGTGATTTTGCACTATAGGGCTGTTTGTCCCAGATGGTTTTGGCATGTTCATTTGATATTAAGTAGATACATTTTGCACATGTAATATTTATAACTTTGCTCTGCATTACTGCACTTTTTTTCACTAGCACTTCAGATTAGACACAGGATATTTATTGGTAGCAATAAAATTATTTGATTATGTATATATGGTATGAACTTTGGAAATTGTTATGAGGGTTCCTTGCTGTGGCCGGGTTTCTGTATAAATGTTTTTTAAGATTGTGATTGTACTGAGTTTATGTATATGTCTGTGAGTTTATGTATATGTTTGTAGTCTTTTTTAACATACTAATGAATTAAAAATGGTTGTATTGATGTGACTTTGAAGGATGGATTATTGAGGAACATTTGGTGCCTTCCCGGGCATCCCATTTTGCGGTTTACTGGGACCGTTGTTGTTTATACTGAAAATATCTAAACTTGAGATTTTCATGATACTTGACCTTTCCCAACCCTAATGGGTAATAATACTGTACTTACCAAGTAGGAAATCCTTCACATTTTTTATAAGTTCTTTGGAGCGATTTGTATCTACTCCTATGTGACTGATGGCCTTATTTAAAGTTTTATTCAGCCTTGAAGCCTTTACCTTTGTATCTTCTGCTAATAGTCTAATTTTTAAAATCTAAAAAAAAATAATAGAAATGATGTGTCAATGGAAAAATGTTGCCATATTTGCAACATAGTAACCACATACTGACTGTTAACACGGTTATATAAAGCAGACCTGAAGCCAATAGAGCTGTGCTATCCACTATTAAGTTCTTTAAGACACCCAAAGATTGGGCACAAAACTTACCCTTCGTATCCATGTTTCTACAGAAAGTGCAACTTAAGGTGTATAAGGCTATTTAGGTTCTCAATTTCTATTAAATAAACCTGTCTCTTGACTAGTAATGTGCTCTGGATCCAAATAAATTTTGCCCAGACCAGGCCAGTGGCAAGCTCCAGTCAAATTATCTGTTTCTTTTCATTTTCTTTTTTAAGTAAAAGAACATGGCCTTTATACCCATGGGGCTACTAGCTTTGTGCACTAGCATAGAGGCTAGTGAATCAGACCACAGGGAGCGAGCAGCCCATCTGTATTCCTACCAGCCCATATGCATTTTAGCATAGGTCCAGTGTTTGTCCAGGGGTGGCATGGGGTCTGGTACACTTGCATGAATGCAAGAATACCTGCTATGTCGTGCTAGTAGCCGGGGGATTGGGGCATTTTTAAATTCTACTGGATAAAAATAAGGAAAAACAGGTACATTATTTGTCCCTCCCATAGTATGCTTATCTGTCCCATATTAAATAATAGCCTCTGTGTCTTGGTTTACCAGAAGACCCAGCTAGATCTGTTCATTCATCCGGCCATATGGTGGATAGGGATCTGTCTGGCCCATCACTACTTCCTGACCAAACAGGAAGCAAGTCCATATATCCCTTACAGAGTCGCATACAGCAAGAGGATTATTAGGTTAGCTTTAGCCCCTATGATGTATCTAAAATTTAAAAAATGCTTTGTTTAGTGTTAGATTTTAAATACACACCAACCTTTATGCCAGCAGCCTTAGACTGTAACACACTGGCCTGTGCCATGTGCCATTGGCTGGCATAGCACTGACTCCTTTTAATACACACTTTGTATCAGAGTTTAACCATTTCTATATAATGAATGTAATAATTACTGATTGCAACAGTGCCATAGACAAACAAGGAAACCAATTAAGGAAAGATTGGGAGCGCATGCACTCATTGTCCTGGGTAAAGAGGACAATGGTGAGTTATTTCAAGATATGTATGTCAAAAAACAACTTAAAGCGGACCAAACCCCCATTTTTAGCTAGCATCCCCTGAATTGCTCCTCCTATTTAAAGAACCTTTTGCCAATTTTTACCGCTCTTGCATCACTCTTATCCCAGATAATGGCGCATGTTTTACTGTACAGCTCTGCCTCCTCCATTCATTGCCTTTGTTTTGTGTGGCAATGATGTCATTGCCAGATCTATGTAATGACTGATCACCTGCCATCTTACACTGACGGACAGCCAAATAAAATCACTGTTCCTGGACAATTCGAAAAGCGGAAATATTCATTTCTAGTTCTACACACTAATAGTGGAGTATTGGCAGGGGCTTTAGACAAATGTATTTCTCAAATTCGGTGGGTTTTGGCCCGTTTTAAACTTTCTACATTTCTCCAATATAAACGTATGTTGATGTATTTTAGATTTAGAATAAAAAGTCAGTTCAGTAAATTATAAAAATTATATTATGTTTATATTCACCTGTTTCTCCGCGTCATAAAGATGAATTGCAACATTTTTTAACTTGGTATCTGTTTCATTTGATTTTTTCAGACCATCATTAGCAAGTGGCAAAGCTCCATTGCAGTCTGGCCCACCACATTTCCTTTTGCCAAATTTATCTCGACATAAAGCACCTCCACAGGGAGCAATATTGCAAGGAAAGTCCCAGACAGTTCCACAGACCTACAATGAAATATGTTTAGAAAGATTTTAAAACCTAACCTTGTTCCCCCTTTCATTTTTGTGGAAAGATTGTTCTTTTGGAACCCCTGAAAAATCACTGCATGATTCTAAAAAATATGCAAGTTCTCAGCCCAAACCACAGCCCTGCTTTGCACCTAGTTCTGTGTTCCTATTCAGACTGGCTGCCCTATGTGATCCCCGACAGCCAGTGAGGTTTACAGAGAGGCACATAGGCATGCGATTTAATGGCCGAGTTGAGGGACTGCTGAAGGAATTAGTATGTTTAGATGGCAGCTCCTCTACAGTTTACTTTAAACAGGTGATGAACAAAAAATCCGCTGGCATCAGCGTCAGAATCGCTTAATATTATTTGTATTGCTGTTGGGCCATAGATTTTCTTCTTATTCTGTCTTTAATGACCACACAAGAAATTGACTACAGTCAATTTCAAAAAGTTAAAAAAAAATCACACTGTATCTCCTACTGTATCCAAAATTGCAAAAAAGATTTAGCTTTAAAAATGTTAAATATGTAAAATGTCACAAAACCCTTCCCCGGCCCAAGTGCAACCCCCCGCACCCCAGCCCCCCCCATCCCGGCCAACCTTGCATTTCTGAGATTGCTGATTGGCTTATCTTAAGAATGCTGGCTGATGTGATCCGGTCCAATGGTCCCATCACCCCCCCGACTAACTGAACGGCTGGATACGTGAGCACGCCTCAGCTACACTACAGGGAAGCAAGCCAGGGATGCTGGCATGGGCAAAGAGCTGAGGGTAAAGGGGAGTTTACTGGCGCCTCCCAGGGTTTCACACAATGGTATTCCAGTTTTTGTACCGCTTTGAACATCTCCACATGTTATAATAAATGATATACAGGTTTAAACTTACCATCTCATTCATTTTACTGATTTCAAGTGATTTCATTTTGTTTAATTTGCCCTTGTTCTGGTTGTCTTTTACATCCAGTTTGCTTAGTGCAGACAGAATATCCTTCCTAATTTTACTTGCTGTCTGGATAATGGGTGTAGCATTGCGCTGTGTAGCCATAGCAGATAAAGATGTTTCATAGTGCCTTTTGATTTTTTCAAAATACCCTTGGACATCTAATGGGGAAAAATGCATAACACATGTTACTAAAAATGTAAGAAATGAATGTACTTTATCATACTGCAGTTTGAAGTTATCATAAGTAAACATCTCACAATCTCTACTCTCTTTTGAGATTCCGGAGCACATTCTTTTGAACTAGCCTATACATTCTATTCAGGCTTGTTCAGACTCCTCCTGAATAAAGCAATGCGGTTACTGCACTGAGAACATTCAATGAACTCTCTATTTCAACTTACCCATTGGATGTAATTGGGCTGACATGCAATGTATAATAGAAAGTAAATGGGGGTTATTTAAGACAGGATAATGCCAGGTAGTGCCTTGTAGCGGCAGGCAGTGTCTGGTGAACGCCGGGTACTGTACGGGAAACCACATTTATGAAGTCGAATCTGGTGAGCGCCTCTAACAGCGTCACATGTATTACTAGAGGTGGCTCAGCATATTGCGTTGGCGCTCTAGGTTCAAAAGCGCTACATATTACCTTTCGCTCAGTGTTCGCTCTCTCCTACATTTCAATAGGCTTTCATTTGTTTGTGTTTAAACAGCGTGTTTGGCAGTTACATTTTTTTTTGCTTAAATCATTGTGTGACCTCTCCTGGCTGCAAATAACACTTTTATAAATTATTTTGACTTTTTATAATTTTATGCAGAATTGTATTTACAGGTCTGGCACTAAAATGTTATTGTCCCAGTGTTAAAGCAATGTCATTCCATGTGTTTTCGCTTTTTCTAGGGCTCTGTGCTATAGTGCCCAGCTTTAGCGTGCCCACACTTGTGTGTGCAGTTTTTTGATAAATATGGTGTGGAGCACCGAGAGTCGGTCGCACTGAGCTGGCGCTACTTCTCGCTAGGTTACAGTGCTCAGTGTCCGCTTACAGTGTCTACTAGCGGGCGCTCTAAGCGCCGCTATACAGATGCTCATCTGGTGATACATGGCGCTAGTAGTGAATCAGCCTCAATATGTTTATGTTACTTTGATAATAAGGCTAGTCTGAATGCAAACAGTATTTAGTGGACTCCTCCTGGTCACTCATGATCGTTCGGGTCCCTAGTGCTTTATGACAAGGTACATTACTGTACCCTATCTAAGAAGTACAAATGGAAGTACTGTGTGTGTGTGTGTATGTGTGTGTGTGTGTGTGTGTGTGTGTGTGTGTGTGTGTGTGTGTGGGGGGGAGGGCAAGGAAGGTTGAAATGCTGCCTGCATTTATGCATACTAGCACCCATCTCATAAAGTACATCTATCCAAGCTCCCCTACCACATGCTAGGTCTTCTCACACCACTGGCCTTCATACCCCAGTTGTGTCTGTAGGCTCCACGGAAGACAGGGAAAATGGTTCTTGGCCGCAGATAGGGTTCATCTTAACTGGACCTTCACTTTAAATAGAAGACTATCTTGTATGTTCCCCATGCCCTGTACACACAGATTGTCCACATTAAAAATAATCCTACCTGTGCCTAATGCATTTTCTGAGCCTTTAAACATTCAAGATAGCGGCCCATGGAGTTTCAGGCTGCCTGCAGAAAGGAAAGTCAAATTCTTTTGACTATGCCACTCTGCATTCTGGGATTGCTGTCTGGGATTGCTGTCCTTTTCTTGCCCCCAGCTGTGCTCTCTGCTATAACCCACCCCAGCACTTGTCCCCCTCTCCTCAGCACGTGATGAGGCAAGATGGTGGAGGCAGCATCCTGGTACCATGAACAATAATAAGTGACTAAAAACGTATAATATATTAATGCTGGGGAATCGTTTTTAAGGGTTTTGGCTTTTCATTGAATGATGCTGAGGGTCCTGTTTAAAGTTAGGAAGCAGGGGGCTAGAAAAGCAGCAGCAACACCACTACACAGCCAGATTGGCAGCTTATGATGCATCACTGCTGCAATGAAGATGGTGTGTGTAAAGGCAAGAAACGGGTCCAAGAGCCATAATACTTAGCATGTATATAGCAACGGAATTCTCCAGAAACAATAGAAAGATTAGGGTTAAACCGCAGGCACACAGGAGACATCTTACCTTTAGATCTGAGTATATTTTCCCACTTCTTTCTTTCCTTTATAATGCCCAGATCATTAAACAAAACATCAATCTCTTTTTCTATATCCCATATTGTTCTGTTCAGCTTTGGAATCTCACTGAATTTTCCCAAATCTGCAATTTTTATTTTATTGAATTTTTGCCTAAATGATGTAAATGCATTGATTAATACTTGTTTAACATCCGGCAACCTAATATGGAAAATTATATTTGTATCTGTTAATGTTTAGATAAAATGGTATGCAGTATAAATATAAGTCCTCACAAAATGGGCAGTCATAGTCATAGTCAATTTATAGTAAAGCTGCATTATTCAGTTTGCTGTCCCGTTCCTTTCAGACGGGATAAGACGTAACTATGGCACTTTGTATTCATACAAATACTTTATTTCATGAGAAAATCAAATATATATATATATATATATATATATATATATATATATTCATATATATAGAAGTATAGTTCAATTTGTATGGATTATACTGATTTCTAGATTTCAATTTGTATGGATTATACTGATTTCTAGAATTAGAGCCTAATACAAACATAATGACATCAAGATACCGTATTCTATAAATCATACAAATGTCTTTACCATACATAATGGATACAAAATTTACCTTATGCTTTCATAGAAGCTTCTGACTTTTGTGTATTTTTCAGGTGATAGAATAGGAATTTGAAAGATTTTTTCGAGGACAGATAGTCTATCCTGGAGAATGTTCATCTGAACATCACAGCTCACTGGTGATCTGATAGGTCCGACGTTAGCAGCAAGTCTAACCAAGCCATGCACAGAGTCTGACAGGGATGATACATCAGTGTCATACTGGTCAAAGCAAATATGACATCGAGGACAGGCAGGGAAATCTTGTTTAAATTTAGGTGCACATTGGTCACAGTATCTTCCAGTCACACCAGTTTTGCAGTTGCATGACCCAGTGTCTTTATCACACATGGGTTTTTGAACAGCTTCCAAATTACACTTGCAAGCTGCAGTAAGAAACAAAAGCATGAATTGTACACATGGTTACTTTTCATTAAATATAGTACCAAGATATCCATTTACCTGCGGTGTACAGAAGATAAGAAGAGACATTGTCCAGTAAGAGAGGTGTATCGTAAAATTGTGTAATATTAAAAATCCATATAAACATGTAGAGTAATGAAAGGAGGAGTCACTTATACACCCAAACGGAATAAAAGTCTCACCAAGCTTGTGGTCTTCTTCTGGCAGGAATAAAATCCAGGGGTGACAGGTTTGAGTGCATCAGGGTGACAGAACCCGTCACCCCAAATTTTCTCTTCCTTTCATCAAAAGAAAGAAAAACAAGCCTTGCTGGATATTTCTTGATACTGGGTGTATAAGTGACCCCTCCTCCTGCTATTCAGCATATTTCGCGATAATGCTCCTTTGATTTGTAAATTCCTACTTAGTAATATGAGGTGAATGAATAACCTTGAATATCCACCTGTTTTTCAGGATGAACAAATTCTTGTATACTTTTATGTGATGACGCAAGAGCAAGCTAGAGATTGGGGTGAGAACTACTGTGAGCGCTGTGACCGGTGAGGTTTTCCAGTCAGACAGATTCCAGCATGCCTGCACAAAGCCAATTGGTTGCTGGCAGTCATGATGGATGCCAGACCAGCTACTGGGACACTATAATACTCAGTAGTTCTCTCCTGGACTCCAGCTTTCTGTTACAGTTTGGGGTTCGGGATGCCGCTAAGTTGTGGTGGGAGCGTTCCTCCAAACATTTTTGCCAGACAGTCTGCTCTGATTCTCTGTTTTTTTTTGCTATCCTTAAACTTTCATATTCCAAGTTACTGTCTTTGTAAAACCGTCAACGAATTGTTTTAGTCTACTACTCCTAAATCATAATAAAAATTAGTTCATAAGTAAACATCTAACACTTTTTGAGATTGCAGTGCACATTCTTTGTACTTGCCCATAAATTCTGTTCAGGCAGGTTCAGACACCTCCTGAATCAAGCAATGCAGTTACTTCACTGTTTTTTCATTGAGAACATTGGAACACTGAATGTTTTATGCAGCAGGCCTATTACTATCTTAAAGAGCAACAACACACAGAAATTTCACTTTCCTGTGTTTTGTTCCTCTCTGTGGTGACATCCCGAATTGGGATGCCCCGCTGTGTGCACCGCCCCAGGTCGCCCCGTTTCACTCACCTTCCTTTTGCTCCCACGGCACAGAATCGGGCTAGAGCAAGAGTGCTGATTGGCTGAGCAGCATGCATTGCCAATCAGCGCGCTTGCTGTCACTCGGATACTTTCAGTGCCGCTGATGGCTAAGCTGCCTGGAAGGCAGCTTACCCATTCAGGAAGGCGGGCTGCAGGCACACGCATGGCTAGAGGTGAGCAGGGATGCGGCTGTAGCGCACAGACGCGGTGAGGGCTGCAGGAGAGGGTGAGTGTTCCGGGGGGGTTTGTGGGGGTTTCACACAGCCAGGCATGCCCCAAGGACTGGAGTCCTGGAGTCTTTTAGATCCTCCAATGTTCCTCTTTAAATCATACCAAACATCAAATATTGCATTTCTCCCTCCACACGTTTCTGCTTATTTCATTTACAATCTGCAGAGAAGTATTTTGACATGTATGACTGGGTGGCAATAAACATTTTGGTGCTGCCTCAGACTATAAGAAGACCTCCACTTCAGTCTCCACAATGCACTGTTTTTGGCTTAAAGGAGCAGTGGCTCATGCTCCATTCAGGTCTAATAAGCCACTGTGACATCAGAGCAGAAGCGCATGCTGCTGATTAGAGTTGGAGTTTTAATGCCGAACTGAGAGATTTAACACAACGGAGCATCTCAAATTGGGATGCCCCACTGGAGGGGAACAATCAACAGGATAGTGAAAATCCTGGTGATGGGCACCTAAAGGTAGGCATTGGAGAAGAGCTAACCAAAGAAGTACACTGGAATTTGGTCTGAACTTCACGATATGTTCTGTTCGCCACGAACATGAACCCCGAGCGTTTCGGTTCAGGAAACCCTTGCAGGATGTCGCCGTGCAGGCTACATGTGACCCAAGGATGTCATCCGAGGAGATAAGAGAGACAGGGTCACATGGTGTGAGTTGATGACTCACACTATATGATGTCAGCCTTAGCCCCAGCCAATCAGGAAACGCTTAAGATGAAATGGGAGGTTTCAGCAGCGGAAGGTCATGTGTTGGGCTGGCTATCCACCATTTTTGACCTGGCAGCTGTACAGAGAGGATCTTTGCTGGTAGCTGGGGCTGTTAGAACAGGGAGAGTTTACTGAGGGAAAGAATAGCAGAGAGAACAGGAGAGCAGAACATTTGTCAGTTAGTGTGTTTTTTTCTTCTGAGGGGCACAGGGAACTGCACACAGTATAATTTGTCTGGGAGCTGGAATATTTTCTGTGCAATTCAGCAATGCTGGGCCGGGTAAATGTGGGCACACCTTCATGTTTAAATCTTGCTAGGCAATGTGATTCAGACACTTGGGGTGTTCTCTTCTCTGCTCTTATATTCCATTAAAAAAATCATATATTATTGTTTTCCCTACTTCACCAGCCAATGTTTTGGGAGGTACACCCTTAATGATTGTTAGGCCTGTAAATCTGTTAATCAGGGTGTGCACTGCTCTGCTCTGATATTCCATTAAACAAAATCACATAATCTTTTTATCCCCACTTTACCAACCAAGTTTTTTGGGGGTACACCTTGTTTATAGCTTGCTAGGCCATGTCATACAAACACTTGTGGTGTGCTCTTCACTGATATTCCATTAAAATAAATCAGACAATATTATTATCCCCACTTTACCAGCCAGGTTGTCTGGGGTACACCTTCATGTTTAAAGCTTGATAGGTCATGTGATTCAGACACTTGGTGTGTACTCTTCTCTGATATTCCATTAAAAAACATAATATTGTCATCCATACTCCACCAGCCACATTTTTGGGGGGTACAATTTCTTGTTTAAAGCTTTCCAGGTCATGTAATTCAGATACTTGGTGTTTGCTGCTCTGTTTTGATATTCCATTAAAAGGAATCACATAATTTTGTTACCCCCCACTTCACCAGCCAAGTTCTTTAGGGTACACCTTTTTGTTTAAAGCTTGCTAAGCCATGTAATTCAGGATGCAGGAAAAGACATCCCTGGAAAACATTCTGCTACTAAGAATGGGGCAGTGGGCACTAGCCAAGTGCCTTGGCCCAGAAAAAATAGCCCCAGCCTTTTGCCCACGCTCACGTGCAAGTTGTAGCAGCAGCAGCAATGTACGCGGTCAGGGCCGGATTGTGAGGGGGCACAAAGGGAGTGCACCCCGGGGGCTCCACCATGCAGCCAACCTTTGGGTCATGGTCTAGTCCAGGAGGCTTTTTAGTCTTTGGTCTGACGGTCCGTGGGGCTGGTAACGAAGCTATCAGCGGCAGTGGGGGCACCCCGCACCTGGGCAAGCGTTTTTTTCATTTTTGCAAACCTGAGGCTAATGCCACCACAGGGCAGGATGGAAAAGCTTAGAGCAGCAAAGCCGCCATCAGCAATACTACAGTGATGGTTGAGTCAATTGGTGGACGCTTACTGCACATTTGCCACCAAGCACAGCCGCTGGCAGCTCAATGCTGGGGAACTGTTTTCTGCTGGACCAGCTGGGAGACTACACCCCTCTTGCCCCCAGAATAGCAAAGCAGAAGTTCCCAAGCCGTGCTCACATTTACACGGCTGGCACAAGGGACTCGATCTGACATTCCAGTAAGTGGGCAGGTGCCAGACAACCACTAATCAGTTACTTTAAAGGAGAAAATACTTTAGTTGGGGCTTCCACCAGATTTTGTGCCCAGGGGTCTCCACCAGGCTCTCTGGCCCTGTACGCAGTAGTAGTAGCAGCAGCAGCAAAGTATGTGGTAGTAGTAGCTGTATCAACAAGGCAGAGTTATCAATCTGCTCCCAAGGGTGTGTTTTGTCAGACAATACATCAAGGGATGAGCGAATCGATCCGGACGAACCCGGATTCGATCCGAATTTCAGGAAAAATTCGATTCGGATCGAATCCGAATTTCCCCGCGATTCGATCACTCGAAGTTTTCCTTTAACATCCATTCATTTACATTACAGGCATTCTAAGATGGCGGACGGGACATGTCCAGACATGTAAGCTGGGGCAGTGTATGCTGGGACAGTCACATGCAGCCTATCAGCAGCCAGCAAGCCCGGTGACGTCACAGCTGTATTTAAGGCCGGCCATCTTGCTTTCCAGCCTCATTTCTCTATTGCATTTGTGAGAGACAGAACGCTGTGTAGCTGAGGGAGAGACAGCTAGACAGTTAGACAGGCAGGGACAGACAGGGACAGGCTGGAGACAGGCAGGAGACAGACAGGTAACAGACAGAAAGTCAGCGGAAAACAGGGAAAGGAATGGAAAATCGGAGGCTGTCAGTTTTTTTTTTTTTTTTCATCCAGCCTGACAGCCAGGCTTTGTTAGCGTTTTCAGGCTGCTTATACTAACTAACTGTGCATATATACTGAACTGATCTTAAGTCTGCTGTGAGGCATCCCATTCTGGGACTAAAGCAGCCTCTGTTTAAGACCATATAAGCATTTGCTCTTATCATATTTGAAATTAGCCTGATAAAGACACTTTTGCTGGGCATAGCACTACTTGTCCCTGCCAGGGCATCCCATTCTGTGACTAAAGCAGCCTCTGTTTAAGACCATATAAGCATTTGCTCTTATCATATTTGAAATTAGCCTGATAAAGACACTTTTGCTGGGCATAGTACTACTGGATCTTTTTTGGGGGCATCCCATTCTGTGACTAAAGCAGCCTCTGTTTAAGACCATATAAGCATTTGCTCTTATCATATTTGAAATTAGCCTGATAAAGACACTTTTGCTGGGCATAGCACTACTTGTCCCTGCCAGGGCATCCCATTCTGTGACTAAAGCAGCCTCTGTTTAAGACCATATAAGCATTTGCTCTTATCATATTTGAAATTAGCCTGATAAAGACACTTTTGCTGGGCATAGTACTACTGGATCTTTTTTGGGGGCATCCCATTCTGTGACTAAAGCAGCCTCTGTTTAAGACCATATAAGCATTTGCTCTTATCATATTTGAAATTAGCCTGATAAAGACACTTTTGCTGGGCATAGCACTACTTGTCCCTGCCAGGGCATCCCATTCTGTGACTAAAGCAGCCTCTGTTTAAGACCATATAAGCATTTGCTCTTATCATATTTGAAATTAGCCTGATAAAGACACTTTTGCTGGGCATAGTACTACTGGATCTTTTTTGGGGGCATCCCATTCTGTGACTAAAGCAGCCTCTGTTTAAGACCATATAAGCATTTGCTCTTATCATATTTGAAATTAGCCTGATAAAGACACTTTTGCTGGGCATAGCACTACTTGTCCCTGCCAGGGCATCCCATTCTGTGACTAAAGCAGCCTCTGTTTAAGACCATATAAGCATTTGCTCTTATCATATTTGAAATTAGCCTGATAAAGACACTTTTGCTGGGCATAGTACTACTGGATCTTTTTTGGGGGCATCCCATTCTGTGACTAAAGCAGCCTCTGTTTAAGACCATATAAGCATTTGCTCTTATCATATTTGAAATTAGCCTGATAAAGACACTTTTGCTGGGCATAGCACTACTTGTCCCTGCCAGGGCATCCCATTCTGTGACTAAAGCAGCCTCTGTTTAAGACCATATAAGCATTTGCTCTTATCATATTTGAAATTAGCCTGATAAAGACACTTTTGCTGGGCATAGTACTACTGGATCTTTTTTGGGGGCATCCCATTCTGTGACTAAAGCAGCCTCTGTTTAAGACCATATAAGCATTTGCTCTTATCATATTTGAAATTAGCCTGATAAAGACACTTTTGCTGGGCATAGCACTACTTGTCCCTGCCAGGGCATCCCATTCTGTGACTAAAGCAGCCTCTGTTTAAGACCATATAAGCATTTGCTCTTATCATATTTGAAATTAGCCTGATAAAGACACTTTTGCTGGGCATAGTACTACTGGATCTTTTTTGGGGGCATCCCATTCTGTGACTAAAGCAGCCTCTGTTTAAGACCATATAAGCATTTGCTCTTATCATATTTGAAATTAGCCTGATAAAGACACTTTTGCTGGGCATAGCACTACTTGTCCCTGCCAGGGCATCCCATTCTGTGACTAAAGCAGCCTCTGTTTAAGACCATATAAGCATTTGCTCTTATCATATTTGAAATTAGCCTGATAAAGACACTTTTGCTGGGCATAGTACTACTGGATCTTTTTTGGGGGCATCCCATTCTGTGACTAAAGCAGCCTCTGTTTAAGACCATATAAGCATTTGCTCTTATCATATTTGAAATTAGCCTGATAAAGACACTTTTGCTGGGCATAGCACTACTTGTCCCTGCCAGGGCATCCCATTCTGTGACTAAAGCAGCCTCTGTTTAAGACCATATAAGCATTTGCTCTTATCATATTTGAAATTAGCCTGATAAAGACACTTTTGCTGGGCATAGCACTACTTGTCCCTGCCAGGGCATCCCATTCTGTGACTAAAGCAGCCTCTGTTTAAGACCATATAAGCATTTGCTCTTATCATATTTGAAATTAGCCTGATAAAGACACTTTTGCTGGGCATAGCACTACTTGTCCCTGCCAGGGCATCCCATTCTGTGACTAAAGCAGCCTCTGTTTAAGACCATATAAGCATTTGCTCTTATCATATTTGAAATTAGCCTGATAAAGACACTTTTGCTGGGCATAGTACTACTGGATCTTTTTTGGGGGCATCCCATTCTGTGACTAAAGCAGCCTCTGTTTAAGACCATATAAGCATTTGCTCTTATCATATTTGAAATTAGCCTGATAAAGACACTTTTGCTGGGCATAGCACTACTTGTCCCTGCCAGGGCATCCCATTCTGTGACTAAAGCAGCCTCTGTTTAAGACCATATAAGCATTTGCTCTTATCATATTTGAAATTAGCCTGATAAAGACACTTTTGCTGGGCATAGTACTACTGGATCTTTTTTGGGGGCATCCCATTCTGTGACTAAAGCAGCCTCTGTTTAAGACCATATAAGCATTTGCTCTTATCATATTTGAAATTAGCCTGATAAAGACACTTTTGCTGGGCATAGCACTACTTGTCCCTGCCAGGGCATCCCATTCTGTGACTAAAGCAGCCTCTGTTTAAGACCATATAAGCATTTGCTCTTATCATATTTGAAATTAGCCTGATAAAGACACTTTTGCTGGGCATAGCACTACTTGTCCCTGCCAGGGCATCCCATTCTGTGACTAAAGCAGCCTCTGTTTAAGACCATATAAGCATTTGCTCTTATCATATTTGAAATTAGCCTGATAAAGACACTTTTGCTGGGCATAGTACTACTGGATCTTTTTTGGGGGCATCCCATTCTGTGACTAAAGCAGCCTCTGTTTAAGACCACATAAGCATTTGCTCTTATCATATTTGAAATTAGCCTGATAAAGACACTTTTGCTGGGCATAGCACTACTTGTCCCTGCCAGGGCATCCCATTCTGTGACTAAAGCAGCCTCTGTTTAAGACCATATAAGCATTTGCTCTTATCATATTTGAAATTAGCCTGATAAAGACACTTTTGCTGGGCATAGTACTACTGGATCTTTTTTGGGGGCATCCCATTCTGTGACTAAAGCAGCCTCTGTTTAACCCTTTAAGTGCCAGCCTACCTGGAGTTTTTGTCACACTCTGTTGCCAGACCATTTTGCACTATTTTGCGCTCCCCATGTTCAAATGTGATTTTTGAAGGGATTTCCAGGGATTTCCCAGGAAAATGATATATTGTTTTTTTCAGCAGAGTCTGGGCTTTAACATGAAATGTCTTGTTTGTCATTTGTTAGGTGTATTCTTAATATTTTTGGGTGAAATATGTGCAAAAAAAAAAAAAAAAAACTAAATTTTTACATATTGTAGTTTTTTTTGGAATAAAAAATGTAAGTTTGTCAATAAAATCTTATTGCGTGTGAAATCCCAATTTCTCCCGGTTACAGCGGTACCACATATGTATAGGTAGACACCCTTTCCTGCCCAGGAGACTCCCCCAAACTGAAACAGCGCTTTAGGAGATTTTCAGATAAAATACAACTATGCTATGCAATATGCGCAACTTGCGTTTTTTCCAGAAAAACAACCCTTTACATTTGAAATACCCCCAACAAACTATATATTCTCTGGAAGTACACACCTCAGGCTTTCTAGGCGTACCAAGCTTGTGGATGTGGCCATAGTTTTCTGGAAGTAATCCCTCAACGTAATCTTTGGTTGCAAAGAGTTTCCCTAAAAAAAGGATAAAAAAGCAGAATCAAAGCCACATTTTCCTAAAAAAACTATATACAAACAAGAAAAAACAAGTTTAATCTGAAAACGCAACATCCCCCGAACAGAACAACACCCAACATGCATAGGTTCTGTCAAGGGAAGAGTTGCCAAACACCCCAAAGTAAAGCATGCGCATAACGGTAATTTTACTTGAAAATTTCAGCTCTGCAGACAAAGTGCGCACCTTGCGATTTTTCAACCAAAACAACCCTTTACATTTGGAATATCCCCCATAAACCATATATTCCCTGAAAGTACACACGTTAAGCTTTTTAAGGGTACCCAGCTTGTTGTAGTGGGCTCATCTTTCTGGAATTAATTCCTCAAAGAATTCTTTGGTTGCGCAGGGTTTCCCTAAAAAATTTATAAAAAAGCTGAATAAAAAACACCTTTTCCTAAAATATAAATATGCAAACCAGAAAAAACAAGCTAAGTCTGAAAGCGCAAGGTCCCCCGAACAGAACAATACCCAACATGCATAGGTACTATTAACCCTTTTAATTGCCAGCCTACTTGAGATTTTGTCACCCTCTGTTGACAGGCCATTTTCCCCATTTTGCGTCATGTTTTGCGACATGTTTTGCGCCATTTTTGCTGTAACTTTCAGAAAAATTATATATATATTTTTTGCAGCAGAGTTTAGACTTTAACATGAAATGTCTTGTTTGTAATTTTTTTTTTTTTTTTACAATATTATTAAGTGAAAAAAAAAATAAATAAATAAAAAATTTTTTTTACAAAATTGACTCCTTTATTTTAAATAAAAAATGTATTTTATTAAGGAAAATCATATTGCATGTGAAAGCCCCATTTCTACCGATTAGAACGGTACCACATATTTATCGGTAGCCCCCCGTTCCTGCCCAGGAGACCCCCCTAACTGAAACAAGTATTTTATAACATTCACAAAAAAAATACAAATACCATACACACTACAAAGGGTTAAATCGGGAAAAAAAATGACATAGGGTCCCCCCTCCCAGGGGAGGGAGACCCCATTTTTTGTTTGATTTTTAAGGGTTAAAAACCCTTAAAAATCAAAAAAAAAATTGACGTGGGGTCCCCCTTACCCAAAGTAACCAGCCCGGGACCAGCTATGGGGGCTTGTAGGCACAGAGTGGGGGGGCCAGCTTTTGTGGCCCCCCCACCCTGCAGCCTACGAGCCCACATAGCCCATGTGGGCCCGGGCTCTTCTGCCCCCCCCTGGCCTTTGGGGAGGCAGGTAATGGGGGTGCCAGGGGTTAATGGCAAGCCACCCGCTAGCGCAGGTGGCTTGCCATCTCCCCAGCCTTGTGAACTGGTATAGGGGTCATGGACCCCTTACCAGTTCACAAGGGGTTAAAAGTAAATAATGACACAGACACACATAAAGAAAAAAATATTTTATTAATTTTTTTTTTTTTTTTACACTGTACTCACCTCCCATCCATCCTGGAGCCCTCTGTCCCTCGGCGATCACTGGCTTCTGCTCACTTGCTAGAAGCCTTTTATAGCTGCTGGATGACAGATTACAAAGGGTTAATCAAAAAAAAAAAATGACATAGGGTCCCCCCTCCCAGGGGGGGCGGACCCCATTTTTTTTTGATTTTTAAGGGTTAAAAACCCTTAAAAATCAAAAAAAAAATTGACGTGGGGTCCCCCTTACCCACAGTAACCAGCCCGGGACCAGCTATGGGGGCTTGTAGGCACAGAGTGGGGGGGCCAGCTTATGTGGCCCCCCCACCCTGCAGCCTACGAGCCCACATAGCCCATGTGGGCCCGGGCTCTTCTGCCCCCCCCTGGCCTTTGGGGAGGCAGGTAATGGGGGTGCCAGGGGTTAATGGCAAGCCACCCGCTAGCGCAGGTGGCTTGCCATCTCCCCAGCCTTGTGAACTGGTATAGGGGTCATGGACCCCTTACCAGTTCACAAGGGGTTAATATTAAAAAAAATGACACACACACAGAGAAAAAAAAAATTTTATTTTTCTTTTTTTACACCATACTCACCTCCGATCCGACGTCCCTCGCCGCTGTCCCGCGCCGATCACCTCACTGACAGATGCCGGTGGTGATCGGCGCAGGGCGGGTGACAGGCGAGGGGGCTCCGATCGGAGCCTCCTCACCTGACATCCGCCCTCCTCCGATCACCACCGGCATCTGACAGAGATGCCGGAGCTCGGAGGGGGTATAGGAGGAGCGGGATGACGTCATCCCGCTCCTCCCACAATGGGCGGAGCTAAGCGGCGGCGGCCATCGCCGCCATTAGAAGAGGTGAGGACCCGGAAGAGGGTCCTCACCTGAAGACTGCGCAGCCCAGGGGGGGGATCGGACCCCCCCCTGGTGAAGAGGAGGCCCGGACAGAAGGCTCGGGCGCGGAGGTGAGTAAATGACAGTTTTATTTTTTTTTTTTTTTACAGCGGCGAGTCAGCGCTGGAAACGGGGGGGGGGGGGCGGCTGGTTTCGGGCCCCCCCCTGAAGACGGAGGACGACGGGGGGGCGATCGGATGCCCCCCCAAGGAAGAGGGGACCCCAGGCTTCACAGGGATACCGGAGGTAAGTGATTTTTTTTTTCTATTTTTTAACTGTTTGGGGGAAATGCCAGGCACGTAGTTTCTACGTGCTTGGCACTTAACGGTAGGAGAAGCAACCACGTAGAAACTACGTGCTTGGCATTTAAAGGGTTAAGACCATATAAGCATTTGCTCTTATCATATTTGAAATTAGCCTGATAAAGACACTTTTGCTGGGCATAGCACTACTTGTCCCTGCCAGGGCATCCCATTCTGTGACTAAAGCAGCCTCTGTTTAAGACCATATAAGCATTTGCTCTTATCATATTTGAAATTAGCCTGATAAAGACACTTTTGCTGGGCATAGTACTACTGGATCTTTTTTGGGGGCATCCCATTCTGTGACTAAAGCAGCCTCTGTTTAAGACCATATAAGCATTTGCTCTTATCATATTTGAAATTAGCCTGATAAAGACACTTTTGCTGGGCATAGCACTACTTGTCCCTGCCAGGGCATCCCATTCTGTGACTAAAGCAGCCTCTGTTTAAGACCATATAAGCATTTGCTCTTATCATATTTGAAATTAGCCTGATAAAGACACTTTTGCTGGGCATAGTACTACTGGATCTTTTTTGGGGGCATCCCATTCTGTGACTAAAGCAGCCTCTGTTTAAGACCATATAAGCATTTGCTCTTATCATATTTGAAATTAGCCTGATAAAGACACTTTTGCTGGGCATAGCACTACTTGTCCCTGCCAGGGCATCCCATTCTGTGACTAAAGCAGCCTCTGTTTAAGACCATATAAGCATTTGCTCTTATCATATTTGAAATTAGCCTGATAAAGACACTTTTGCTGGGCATAGTACTACTGGATCTTTTTTGGGGGCATCCCATTCTGTGACTAAAGCAGCCTCTGTTTAAGACCATATAAGCATTTGCTCTTATCATATTTGAAATTAGCCTGATAAAGACACTTTTGCTGGGCATAGCACTACTTGTCCCTGCCAGGGCATCCCATTCTGTGACTAAAGCAGCCTCTGTTTAAGACCATATAAGCATTTGCTCTTATCATATTTGAAATTAGCCTGATAAAGACACTTTTGCTGGGCATAGTACTACTGGATCTTTTTTGGGGGCATCCCATTCTGTGACTAAAGCAGCCTCTGTTTAAGACCATATAAGCATTTGCTCTTATCATATTTGAAATTAGCCTGATAAAGACACTTTTGCTGGGCATAGCACTACTTGTCCCTGCCAGGGCATCCCATTCTGTGACTAAAGCAGCCTCTGTTTAAGACCATATAAGCATTTGCTCTTATTATATTTGAAATTAGCCTGATAAAGACACTTTTGCTGGGCATAGCACTACTTGTCCCTGCCAGGGCATCCCATTCTGTGACTAAAGCAGCCTCTGTTTAAGACCATATAAGCATTTGCTCTTATCATATTTGAAATTAGCCTGATAAAGACACTTTTGCTGGGCATAGTACTACTGGATCTTTTTTGGGGGCATCCCATTCTGTGACTAAAGCAGCCTCTGTTTAAGACCATATAAGCATTTGCTCTTATCATATTTGAAATTAGCCTGATAAAGACACTTTTGCTGGGCATAGCACTACTTGTCCCTGCCAGGGCATCCCATTCTGTGACTAAAGCAGCCTCTGTTTAAGACCATATAAGCATTTGCTCTTATCATATTTGAAATTAGCCTGATAAAGACACTTTTGCTGGGCATAGTACTACTGGATCTTTTTTGGGGGCATCCCATTCTGTGACTAAAGCAGCCTCTGTTTAAGACCATATAAGCATTTGCTCTTATCATATTTGAAATTAGCCTGATAAAGACACTTTTGCTGGGCATAGCACTACTTGTCCCTGCCAGGGCATCCCATTCTGTGACTAAAGCAGCCTCTGTTTAAGACCATATAAGCATTTGCTCTTATCATATTTGAAATTAGCCTGATAAAGACACTTTTGCTGGGCATAGTACTACTGGATCTTTTTTGGGGGCATCCCATTCTGTGACTAAAGCAGCCTCTGTTTAAGACCATATAAGCATTTGCTCTTATCATATTTGAAATTAGCCTGATAAAGACACTTTTGCTGGGCATAGCACTACTTGTCCCTGCCAGGGCATCCCATTCTGTGACTAAAGCAGCCTCTGTTTAAGACCATATAAGCATTTGCTCTTATCATATTTGAAATTAGCCTGATAAAGACACTTTTGCTGGGCATAGTACTACTGGATCTTTTTTGGGGGCATCCCATTCTGTGACTAAAGCAGCCTCTGTTTAAGACCATATAAGCATTTGCTCTTATCATATTTGAAATTAGCCTGATAAAGACACTTTTGCTGGGCATAGCACTACTTGTCCCTGCCAGGGCATCCCATTCTGTGACTAAAGCAGCCTCTGTTTAAGACCATATAAGCATTTGCTCTTATTATATTTGAAATTAGGCCTGATAAAGACACTTTTGCTGGGCATAGCACTACTTGTCCCTGCCAGGGCATCCCATTCTGTGACTAAAGCAGCCTCTGTTTAAGACCATATAAGCATTTGCTCTTATTATATTTGAAATTAGCCTGATAAAGACACTTTTGCTGGGCATAGTACTACTGGATCTTTTTTGGGGGCATCCCATTCTGTGACTAAAGCAGCCTCTGTTTAAGACCATATAACCATTTGCTCTTATTATATTTGAAATTAGGCCTGATAAAGACACTTTTGCTGGGCATAGCACTACTTGTCCCTGCCAGGGCATCCCATTCTGTGACTAAAGCAGCCTCTGTTTAAGACCATATAAGCATTTGCTCTTATTATATTTGAAATTAGCCTGATAAAGACACTTTTGCTGGGCATAGTACTACTGGATCTTTTTTGGGGGCATCCCATTCTGTGACTAAAGCAGCCTCTGTTTAAGACCATATAAGCATTTGCTCTTATCATATTTGAAATTAGCCTGATAAAGACACTTTTGCTGGGCATAGTACTACTGGATCTTTTTTGGGGGCATCCCATTCTGTGACTAAAGCAGCCTCTGTTTAAGACCATATAACCATTTGCTCTTATTATATTTGAAATTAGCCTGATAAAGACACTTTTGCTGGGCATAGCACTACTTGTCCCTGCCAGGGCATCCCATTCTGTGACTAAAGCAGCCTCTGTTTAAGACCATATAACCATTTGCTCTTATTATATTTGAAATTAGCCTGATAAAGACACTTTTGCTGGGCATAGTACTACTGGATCTTTTTTGGGGGCATCCCATTCTGTGACTAAAGCAGCCTCTGTTTAAGACCATATAAGCATTTGCTCTTATTATATTTGAAATTAGCCTGATAAAGACACTTTTGCTGGGCATAGCACTACTTGTCCCTGCCAGGGCATCCCATTCTGTGACTAAAGCAGCCTCTGTTTAAGACCATATAAGCATTTGCTCTTATTATATTTGAAAATAGCCTGATAAAGACACTTTTGCTGGGCATAGTACTACTGGATCTTTTTTGGGGGCATCCCATTCTGTGACTAAAGCAGCCTCTGTTTAAGACCATATAAGCATTTGCTCTTATTATATTTGAAATTAGCCTGATAAAGACACTTTTGCTGGGCATAGTACTACTGGATCTTTTTTGGGGGCATCCCATTCTGTGACTAAAGCAGCCTCTGTTTAAGACCATATAACCATTTGCTCTTATTATATTTATATTATAAGACACTTTTGCTGGGCATAGGCTTACTGCTGCCTGCCAGGTGCACTTCTGTTGAGGCATCCCATTCTGTAACATAGCATACCCCTCTTTATTTACACTAAGCAGCTCTCTTATTTACACTAAGCAGGCCTGTTGCTCACTTTTGGTGTGCATTATATTCTGTTTCATATAGACCCACCGCTGCCCGGGGGATCTTAAAATATCACCTACTACCACGCCAGTTAGACTATGTCGGGCAGACAAGTGCCTGGAAGTGAAAAGAGGAGTGGCAGAGGCCAAGATTCCGCAGGCAGAGCTCGCATCAGACTGGGGGCCAGTAGCAGCAGGAGTCACGCTGAGAGACCTAATCTGCCAGTATCTGCTAGCGGTTGGGTCTCCACCAGTAACGCATCTGCCGTGGTAGATTGGTTGACGCGCTCATCAACAACATCATCACAACTTACGTCTGAGACCCCCAGTCTAGGGTCGGTAGGTTCCTCTGACACAACCCTGAGTTGGCATGCCCCGAGAGCAGTCCCTGTCCTCCCATTGCCTCTGTCCTACGCCGTTCCCTCCCCCTGCGACGTATCCTATGCTTTGGGTTCAGCTCCACTCTTTAGTGAGGAGGACGATCAGATACAGCAGGACAGTCAGCAGCTACTGCCCAGCCAAGAAATGGAGGTGGCTTCTTTAGCTAGGCAGACAAATAGTGATGTGGACAGTGTCGTGGGTGCTGCGAGCGTTCCAGCTCCTGCGCCAGACACTGTTGACGAATCCACGAACATCAGTGACGTACAGCCACAACTCGGTGATGATGATGATGATGACGATGAAGCCGATCGCACTTGGGAGCCGGGTGATGAAGGGGCTTCATCGTCATCATCAGGAGAAGAGGGGCGCAGGTTGCCCCGGAGTCAGCAGCTGAGGCAGCAAGGTGGTAGCAGTCAGCATGGGGGCACAATTCCAAAGGCTGGAGCCGGCCGGGGCCGGGGCCGGGGTAGAGCACCTGCTGTGAGGCAGTCTACCTTATCGGGAGGTAGTGGAGCAGGGGTTCCTGGAGTTGGCAACAGCAGCAGTGAATCAGTGAGGCCAGGGGGTGGGAAAAGTAGCTACTCGGCAGTGTGGCAGTTTTTCCTGAGGCATCCGCAGGAGGGTAACATGGCCACATGCAAGATATGTAGGCAAAAGGTGAAGCGTGGCCAGGGTCCAAATGTTGGCACCACGGCCCTGCGTCAACATATGATGCGTCACCATAAAACGACCTGGGAGAACCGAGGCTCCCAAGGGGTGGTCCAGTCTGCTTCCTCACCAAGTGAGCTCCCAATTTCTGCCAGCCAAGGCTCCAGCACCTCAGCCGAAGGCAGCTGTGCGTCATACCCATCCTCTGTCGCTCCTGCTCCTCCTCCTCCAAGTCATGCATCCCGCCAGCAATCCATCAGCGAAGCCATGTCCAAGAGACAGCAGTATGCGCCCACTCATCCTACGGCGCAGAAGCTGAATGTGCTCCTGTCCAAGTTGCTGGTGCTGCAGTCGCTCCCTTTTCAGGTGGTGGAATCTGCACCTTTCAGAGAACTGATGGCTTGTGCCGAGCCGAGGTGGAGAGTCCCAAGCCGTCATTTCTTTGCCAAGAAGGCAGTACCAGCGCTGCACACTTTTGTTGAACAGAAGGTGGGCCAGTCCTTGAGCCTGTCGGTGTGTAGCAAAATACATGGCAGCGCCGACATCTGGAGCTGTAACTACGGTCAGGGGCAGTACATGTCGTTTACGGCCCACTGGGTGAATGTGGTCCCTTTGCAGCAGCAACTTGGACAGGTCACGCCGCTTCGGCCTCCGCGCTCTCTGCCCATTGGGCCTGTGACACCGTGCGACTCGGCCTCCTCATCCTCCGCCATCTCCTCACCCTCCACTGTAGGCTCAAGTCTCAGTGCCCCTCCAGTCTACCATGTGTGCAGGGCACGGAGGTGTCACGCAGTGCTTCACATGGTTTGTCTTGGCGAACGGAGTCACACAGGGGAGGAACTGCTTAAATGTATTCATCAGGAAATCCAAACATGGCTTACTCCGAGAAAACTTAAAATGGGAATCATGGTTACTGACAATGGGAAGAACATTTTGTCTGCGCTGCGCCAAGGAAGCCTGACCCATGCCCCCTGCATGGCTCACGTCTTCAATCTGGTTGTCAAGCGGTTTCTGAAGTGTTCCCCCCATCTGCAGGACATCCTAACAACTTCAAGGAAACTTTGCATGCACTTCAGCCACTCCTACACCGCCAAACACACCCTTCTTGAGCTACAGCGTCAGAATGGTATCCCCCAACATAGTCTGATTTGCGATGTTTCCACCCGTTGGAATTCCACCCTTCACATGTTGGACCGATTATATGAACAGAGAAAAGCCATCACGGATTTCCTGATGATCCAAGCAGATAGGGGGACTCCCCTGTGTAACTTCAATGTCAACCAGTGGCAGCTCATACGTGACACCTGCCGTTTGCTCAGGCCCTTTGAGGAAGCCACTTTATTTGTCAGTCGGCAGGATTACGGGATGAACGACGTGATTCCACTGCTTCATGTACTACAGCACATGTTGGAAACCATGGCTGGTCAGGGCACTGGAGACATGGCGTTTACATCTTACGGCCACATGAACCCCGTTGGAGCTGAACTGGAGGAGGAGGAGGAAGAGGAGGAGGAGGAGTTGCCCAGCGAAACACAGTTTAGGCTTGGCGAAATGGCTGGTTTATCTAGTCAGCGGACAGGAGAGGAGGAGCAGGAGCAGCCAGAGGAGCTAGAGGTTTTTGAGGAAGGCGAGACAGAGGACCCGGGCACACCGTGGCAGTATGCAGTGGAGATGGAGACAGGTAGTCCATCCGAGTCACTTGCGCAAATGGCACGAAGCATGCTCACGTGCTTGCGTAGTGACCCCAGAATTGTTTCCATCTGTCGGCGGGATGACTTCTGGCTGTCCACCTTATTGGACCCTCGCTTCCGGCACAAAATGGGGGCATTTTTTAAACCCACCGAGAGGGAGGACAAACTCAACTACTACAAAGACATTCTACGTAGGCAGTTGGCCGATGCCTATCTGCGCCATGGTCCATACTCTCGCAGGTCTGACTCGAGGGGACCTCTGCGCTCACCTTCCACTGCCATGGCCGCTGGGGGGGTTGGCAGGAGCAGCAGCAGCAGCTCCATCAGCAGCAGCAGCCTCAGTCTTCAGTCGCTAATGAGTAGCTTTCTACACCCGCATAGTGAGGCTACTCATGAGCAGCAGGAAGACCTGGAGCAGGACCTCAACCAGCAGGTCATGTCATACTTTGACATGACCATGCCAACACACCTTGAGGAGCCGCTGCACTTCTGGGCAGCCAAACTTGATTTGTGGCCGCAACTAGCAGAGTTTGCCCTGGAAAAGCTGTCCTGCCCGGCAAGTAGCGTGCCATCTGAGCGGGTGTTTAGTGCGGCGGGGGCCATAGTTACGGCGAGGAGAACTCGTCTGTCAACTAAAAATGTGGAGAGACTCACCTTTGTCAAAATGAATCAGGGATGGATCAGCCAGGATTTCCACCCACCAATGCCTGATGCATGCGACTAGATTCAGCATGGTGCCACGTTTTACACTTTCCAAATGGTGCAAAACATATTTATGTCTTTAGGCCATTTTTTGGGCTCCTGCTGCTGCCAACTCCAGGGTGTGATTCATCCAATTTTTGGGCTCCTGAGGCCAACCCCAGGGTCTCTTTAATGTAATATTTGGGCTCCTGCTGCTGCTACTGTCAACTCCTGCCAACTCCAGGGTGTGATTCATCCAATTTTTGGGCTCCTGAAGCCAACTCCAGTGTATATTTGGGCTCCTGCTGCTGCTGCTGCCAACTTCTGCCAACTCCAGGGTGTGATTCATCCAATTTTTGGGCTCCTGAAGCCAACTCCAGTGTATATTTGGGCTCCTGCTGCTGCTGCTGCCAACTTCTGCCAACTCCAGGGTGTGATTCATCCAATTTTTGGGCTCCTGAAGCCAACTCCAGTGTATATTTGGGCTCCTGCTGCTGCTGCTGCCAACTTCTGCCAACTCCAGGGTGTGATTCATCCAATTTTTGGGCTCCTGAAGCCAACTCCAGTGTATATTTGGGCTCCTGCTGCTGCTGCTGCCAACTCCAGGGTGTGATTCATCCAATTTTTGGGCTCCTGAAGCCAACTCCAGTGTATATTTGGGCTCCTGCTGCTGCTACTGTCAACTCCTGCCAACTCCAGGGTGTGATTCATCCAATTTTTGGGCTCCTGAAGCCAACTCCAGTGTATATTTGGGCTCCTGCTGCTGCTGCTGCCAACTTCTGCCAACTCCAGGGTGTGATTCATCCAATTTTTGGGCTCCTGAAGCCAACTCCAGTGTATATTTGGGCTCCTGCTGCTGCTGCTGCCAACTTCTGCCAACTCCAGGGTGTGATTCATCCAATTTTTGGGCTCCTGAAGCCAACTCCAGTGTATATTTGGGCTCCTGCTGCTGCTGCTGCCAACTCCAGGGTGTGATTCATCCAATTTTTGGGCTCCTGAGGCCAACCCCAGGGTCTCTTTAATGTAATATTTGGGCTCCTGCTGCTGCTACTGTCAACTCCTGCCAACTCCAGGGTGTGATTCATCCAATTTTTGGGCTCCTGAAGCCAACTCCAGTGTATATTTGGGCTCCTGCTGCTGCTGCTGCCAACTTCTGCCAACTCCAGGGTGTGATTCATCCAATTTTTGGGCTCCTGAAGCCAACTCCAGTGTATATTTGGGCTCCTGCTGCTGCTGCTGCCAACTCCAGGGTGTGATTCATCCAATTTTTGGGCTCCTGAGGCCAACCCCAGGGTCTCTTTAATGTAATATTTGGGCTCCTGCTGCTGCTACTGTCAACTCCTGCCAACTCCAGGGTGTGATTCATCCAATTTTTGGGCTCCTGAAGCCAACTCCAGTGTATATTTGGGCTCCTGCTGCTGCTGCTGCCAACTTCTGCCAACTCCAGGGTGTGATTCATCCAATTTTTGGGCTCCTGAAGCCAACTCCAGTGTATATTTGGGCTCCTGCTGCTGCTGCTGCCAACTTCTGCCAACTCCAGGGTGTGATTCATCCAATTTTTGGGCTCCTGAAGCCAACTCCAGTGTATATTTGGGCTCCTGCTGCTGCTGCTGCCAACTCCAGGGTGTGATTCATCCAATTTTTGGGCTCCTGAAGCCAACTCCAGTGTATATTTGGGCTCCTGCTGCTGCTACTGTCAACTCCTGCCAACTCCAGGGTGTGATTCATCCAATTTTTGGGCTCCTGAAGCCAACTCCAGTGTATATTTGGGCTCCTGCTGCTGCTGCTGCCAACTTCTGCCAACTCCAGGGTGTGATTCATCCAATTTTTGGGCTCCTGAAGCCAACTCCAGTGTATATTTGGGCTCCTGCTGCTGCTGCTGCCAACTCCAGGGTGTGATTCATCCAATTTTTGGGCTCCTGAGGCCAACCCCAGGGTCTCTTTAATGTAATATTTGGGCTCCTGCTGCTGCTACTGTCAACTCCTGCCAACTCCAGGGTGTGATTCATCCAATTTTTGGGCTCCTGAAGCCAACTCCAGTGTATATTTGGGCTCCTGCTGCTGCTGCTGCCAACTTCTGCCAACTCCAGGGTGTGATTCATCCAATTTTTGGGCTCCTGAAGCCAACTCCAGTGTATATTTGGGCTCCTGCTGCTGCTGCTGCCAACTTCTGCCAACTCCAGGGTGTGATTCATCCAATTTTTGGGCTCCTGAAGCCAACTCCAGTGTATATTTGGGCTCCTGCTGCTGCTGCTGCCAACTCCAGGGTGTGATTCATCCAATTTTTGGGCTCCTGAAGCCAACTCCAGTGTATATTTGGGCTCCTGCTGCTGCTACTGTCAACTCCTGCCAACTCCAGGGTGTGATTCATCCAATTTTTGGGCTCCTGAAGCCAACTCCAGTGTATATTTGGGCTCCTGCTGCTGCTGCTGCCAACTTCTGCCAACTCCAGGGTGTGATTCATCCAATTTTTGGGCTCCTGAGGCCAACTCCAGTGTATATTTGGGCTCCTGCTGCTACTGCTGCCAACTTCTGCCAACTCCAGGGTGTGATTCATCCAATTTTTGGGCTCCTGAAGCCAACTCCAGTGTATATTTGGGCTCCTGCTGCTGCCAACTTCTGCCAACTCCAGGGTGTGATTCATCCAATTTTTGGGCTCCTGAAGCCAACTCCAGTGTATATTTGGGCTCCTGCTGCTGCTGTCAACTCCTGCCAACTCCAGGGTGTGATTCATCCAATTTTTGGGCTCCTGAAGCCAACTCCAGTGTATATTTGGGCTCCTGCTGCTGCTACTGTCAACTCCTGCCAACTCCAGGGTGTGATTCATCCAATTTTTGGGCTCCTGAAGCCAACTCCAGTGTATATTTGGGCTCCTGCTGCTGCTGCTGCCAACTCCGGGGTGTGATTCATCCAATTTTTGGGCTCCTGAGGCCAACCCCAGGGTCTCTTTAATGTAATATTTGGGCTCCTGCTGCTGCTGCTGCTGTCAACTCCTGCCAACTCCAGGGTGTGATTCATCCAATTTTTGGGCTCCTGAAGCCAACTCCAGTGTATATTTGGGCTCCTGCTGCTGCTGCTGCTGCCAACTCCAGGGTGTGATTCATCCAATTTTTGGGCTCCTGAGGCCAACCCCAGGGTCTCTTTAATGTAATATTTGGGCTCCTGCTGCTGCTGCTGTCAACTCCTGCCAACTCCAGGGTGTGATTCATCCAATTTTTGGGCTCCTGAAGCCAACTCCAGTGTATATTTGGGCTCCTGCTGCTGCTGCTGCCAACTCCAGGGTGTGATTCATCCAATTTTTGGGCTCCTGAGGCCAACCCCAGGGTCTCTTTAATGTAATATTTGGGCTCCTGCTGCTGCTACTGTCAACTCCTGCCAACTCCAGGGTGTGATTCATCCAATTTTTGGGCTCCTGAAGCCAACTCCAGTGTATATTTGGGCTCCTGCTGCTGCTGCTGCCAACTCCAGGGTGTGATTCATCCAATTTTTGGGCTCCGGAGGCCAACCCCAGGGTCTCTTTAATGTAATATTTGGGCTCCTGCTGCTGCTACTGTCAACTCCTGCCAACTCCAGGGTGTGATTCATCCAATTTTTGGGCTCCTGAAGCCAACTCCAGTGTATATTTGGGCTCCTGCTGCTGCTGCTGCCAACTCCAGGGTGTGATTCATCCAATTTTTGGGCTCCTGAGGCCAACCCCAGGGTCTCTTTAATGTAATATTTGGGCTCCTGCTGCTGCTACTGTCAACTCCTGCCAACTCCAGGGTGTGATTCATCCAATTTTTGGGCTCCTGAAGCCAACTCCAGTGTATATTTGGGCTCCTGCTGCTGCTGCTGCCAACTTCTGCCAACTCCAGGGTGTGATTCATCCAATTTTTGGGCTCCTGAAGCCAACTCCAGTGTATATTTGGGCTCCTGCTGCTGCTGCTGCCAACTCCAGGGTGTGATTCATCCAATTTTTGGGCTCCTGAGGCCAACCCCAGGGTCTCTTTAATGTAATATTTGGGCTCCTGCTGCTGCTGCTGCTGTCAACTCCTGCCAACTCCAGGGTGTGATTCATCCAATTTTTGGGCTCCTGAAGCCAACTCCAGTGTATATTTGGGCTCCTGCTGCTGCTACTGTCAACTCCTGCCAACTCCAGGGTGTGATTCATCCAATTTTTGGGCTCCTGAAGCCAACTCCAGTGTATATTTGGGCTCCTGCTGCTGCTGCTGCCAACTTCTGCCAACTCCAGGGTGTGATTCATCCAATTTTTGGGCTCCTGAGGCCAACTCCAGTGTATATTTGGGCTCCTGCTGCTGCTGCTGCCAACTTCTGCCAACTCCAGGGTGTGATTCATCCAATTTTTGGGCTCCTGCTGCTGCTGCTGCCAACTTCTGCCAACTCCAGGGTGTGATTCATCCAATTTTTGGGCTCCTGAGGCCAACTCCAGTGTATATTTGGGCTCCTGCTGCTGCTGCTGCCAACTTCTGCCAACTCCAGGGTGTGATTCATCCAATTTTTGGGCTCCTGAAGCCAACTCCAGTGTATATTTGGGCTCCTGCTGCTGCTGCTGCCAACTTCTGCCAACTCCAGGGTGTGATTCATCCAATTTTTGGGCTCCTGAAGCCAACTCCAGTGTATATTTTGGCTCCTGCTGCTGCTGCTGCCAACTCCAGGGTGTGATTCATCCAATTTTTGGGCTCCTGAGGCCAACCCCAGGGTCTCTTTAAAGTAATATTTGGGCTCCTGCTGCTGCTGCTGCTGTCAACTCCTGCCAACTCCAGGGTGTGATTCATCCAATTTTTGGGTTCCTGCTGCTGCCAACTCCAGTGTCTCTTTAAAGCAATGTTTGGGCTCCTTCTGCCCCTCATAGTGATGCCACTTCAACTCTCTGCAATTGTGCCGCTCTGCGATTCTATTAGCGATGCCTCTGATCTGCATGTGATATTTCTTCAAAGTATTATTTAACTAATTAAACTAACTATTATTTAACTAACCCAGCACGCATCCTGTGCGTGTTACAGCAAGGCAGAATGGTTTACAACCCTATTGAGGCTCTAGGAGGCTCAGAAATAGCTGTTTTTAATAGCGATTCGTCGCGAATTTATTCGGGTCGAAACGATTTTTGTCGGAAAATTCGGCGAATCAGTCGAATCGAATTTTTCAAAAGTTCGCTCATCTCTAAATACATCCATTGTGGAATGGTTGAAATGCTCTTGTACATCTCAGAAGGAGGAAGACTTCTTGGCCAAGTAAAAGAAACCTTTCTGTTTTTTGCCTTCCATGATCACTTTCTTCATTGCCGCTTCCTAGCAGAGCGCTACCTTCTCTCAAAAAAACAGAACCCTGGTTGCTAAGGAATTGGATAGTGATGAGGAGAATTTGAGGCCAGTCACTCAGGAGTGTATTGGAGAGGTGGTGAAGGTGAAATTGGTTGTGGAAGCTGTGGTAGTGAGGTTGATGGTAGGCATGGATATGGCAGTTTTGAAGGTGTTTATGGCGTATGGGGCCAAGAAGAGTATGAGATATCATTGGCGGGGATCATGTGGAGGCGGATTATGATGATGATGTCATTTTGGACAGGGCATGAGAACCAGATAACACAGAGGTGGCTTTGTCAGAGCAGAAAGGTAGTTGTGGCACTGGTAGTGACTGGTAAGATATGGCTCAGTCATCCACAAAACTTCCCAGGGCTATGCCTGCTGGTATGGACAGCTAAGGAGCAGGTGGTGGCGACACAGCTGCTTCTTTTGCAGACTCCAGAAAAAAGCCTACCAGAGGAGGAGCAAAGTCGGGTAGTGGTTGTAGAAATGCTAGATGTCTTTTTTACAGAACTGTGTGGCAATTCTTCTGTACCTTCCCAGAGGAACAAAACCTAGCACAGCTCCGGATCTGAAAGCAGAAATTTAGCCATGGCCAGGGCACAAATCTAGGAACTACGGCTCTACACAGGCATCTGGAGCAGCATCACATGGCCGTGTGGAACATTCGAAAGGCCCTTCACTTTCCAGGAATACAACTGGAAAGTTTATTGAGGGCTTGTCTGATACTGCCAGGTCTGCGCAACAACCACAGGTCTCCTGTTCCCTTGGCCTAGTCTTTAAAAACTGTACCTATGCTAATGCTACCACCCGCTACCAGGCCTACACAACCTCAGATTAACCCTATGATGCCCAAAATGGGCAAATGTCTGACTGTTTGTAAAAAAAACATTGTGTCTTCCCTTTCCAGAATGCCAGTTTTGTTACTACTTTCATAATAATGGGATGTTTTTGGATAATGCTACCGTTACCACCAACAGCACCTCCACTGCCACCCTCTGCTACTACTAGACCTCCCAAAATGTGGAGCTGGTCTAACTCCGAGTGTGCTGGTGACCCCATCCCCAGCTACCCTTAAACAGGGAGCATACCTGCACCAGGCATTCAGAAATGCCTGGCACGGGCATGCGCCTGGCTAAAGGGGTAGTGAGGATGCGGCCGCATTGGATGCTGTTGCGCCGTGGTCTTTCTTCAACAACTGAGCATCTGCTAATGCTACTTCTATCACCAACAGCACCTCTGCTGCCAACCTCTACTTCTACTAGGCCAGCACATCTGCAGATGTGATGCCCAAAATGGACACATTTTTCACTGCTTGCAAGAAGCCATCGCTTTCAGGATACCAATCCGACTGCTACCCCCATACAAATTGGATATTTTTTGAGGGCTTGCCCTGCCAGGCTCACACAACCACAGATTAACCCTATGATGCCTTCGCTTCTTCTTCACTTTCCAGGAACTCCAGTCCTGTGACTACACAGGAAACAGGAAGCAACCTGTCACTGGAAGCAAAGAATGGTTGGAGGCTGGTAATTTGTGGTTCAGTTACACGTTGTAGGCAGGTAGCAGTTCAGGATTAGGTTCAGGAATCTGGGCTGGCAGCACAGTCTCAATAGTGAAACTAGATAAGGTTTGGGTCAGGTAGAAGTTTAAAGGAGCACTATCGTGAAAAATGGCCCAATTATAAAAATCCATATAAATATGCTGGATGGTGGGAGGAGGGGTCACTTATACACCCAGCACCAAGAGATATCCAGCATGTCTTGTTTTTCTTTATTTTAATGGAAGGAAAAGGACATCCTGGGTGACAGACTCTGTCACCCCTGGTAGACTAAACCTGTCACCCCTGGATTTCATTCCTACCATGAGAGAATAAACCACAAGCTTGGCAGGAGCTTTATTCAGTTAGAGTGTACAAGTGACCCCTCCTCTCATTATCCAACGTGTTTATATGTATTTTAAGTATTAAACAATTTCGTGATAGTGCTCCTTTAAGCGTAGGTGTCCACTCAAAGCAAAGTGGTTGAGGAAGCTGGGTTGAATTATGGGAGGTCTCAGAGAATTGCAGGAACAAGAACCAAAAGGTGCAGTAATTAGCTAGACTAGCATTGTTTTACTATTGCCAGATTGCTTCTTTTAATCATCAGAGCATGTGTGTCTTACAGATATGAGCGCATGCATACTTGCTCTGTGACCCGTGCAATGCAATGTAAATACCAGAAAACTTTCCTCATGTGCATACATGCAAGTAAACTTTCTGGATCTCGCAAACATGCACCTGTCCACACAACTTGATCCTGACACTTTGCGGTCACATATTCAAAAATTCTAGACAGAAATTCTGATGTTCGAAAATTCTTCTAAAACATGAATTTTAGCAATAACTGGAATGTCTGTGTCTACTTACGTATGCATTGAACCTTTGGATTCCCGTAGTGATTTTCTTCACACTGGTCACATTTCCTACCTTTGTATTTTGGCTTACATGAGCACTGACCTGTAAACTATCACAAATAATATAATTGAGACCCTTTATTAGAGCATATATATATATTGTATCGCTTGTAGTTGGTCCAGAAAAAAAAGCACCACATTCTATCCTGTATTAGGGAAGTCTAAGAGCTTTATTTATGAAGGGATAGCGACAGGTAGTGCCTTGTAACCGACAGGTAGCGGCAGGTGTACGCCGGCCACGGCACGCAATTCCACATTTATGAAGCAGATTCTTGTGAGCAACCGGAACAACGCCATGTAGCGTACGATTCATCATTACCCAAGGCTCAGCGTAGAGCGCTGGCGTTCAGGCTTGCAGAGCGCCACGTCTGTCGCTACCTGATGCTCTCCCATACATATCAATGGACGCTCCTTATAATCCCTTTCCTATATCCCTGATATATTTTCACAGTACAGACGCTCATCTGCTGTTACCTGGCGCTAGTAATGAATCAGCCCGTTATTGGATTATTTGGTTTAGCTTTGCTTTAAAAGCATTCTCCAGGCATAAAACAAACTATCCTCACATTTTGCTCCCCCATAGCTCCTCTGTCCTGGTTCTGCATTTTTGAAACATATTGATAGCAGACTGTGTACTGCATCTAGTATTCAATCTCCATATCCTCCAAACGGGACTCTGCCTCTCTGCACGACCACTTAAAGTGGACCAACACCGAGAGGTGATCGGCCCGGAAATCTATAAGATTCCCGGGCCGATCACCTCCCACCCCGCGGGACATCCGAGATCGGGATGTCCCGCGGGGTGAAACCCCCCAAAAAAACCCCAAACACCTTACCTGACCTTACCTTACCTGAGAGCCTCCCTCGCGCCCCTGTAGGCGTGCTCGCGCCCGCGCCGGCCGTCTGCGAATGGCCGGCGGGGGCGCGCGCGCGCCGAAAGTGACGCGAGGGAGGCGGCGGCGGCGGCAGCCGCTTGGACGTTCCTGATCCCCGCCTGGACGTTGGCGGGGATTGGACCGTCCAGTCACGTGGGAGCGGGGACAGGTAAGATTTTGGGGCTTTCTGGGGGGTTTCACACAGCGGGGCACACCCTGTCTCCCCCTTGGAGTGGGTTTTCCAAGGGGTGAAATTCTGCTTTCATGGAATCTACCAAATCTGACCAGCGCTGGATGGCGGGATGCTTAATTTTGTCGTTGGGCAAGTTGTAAAACAAGCTTTCCTTTTTTGCCAGGACAATACAAGTAGGGCCGTACTTAAGAAGTGCACAGTTTAGCATCACTTTGCAGGCATACGACCCATTTTTGAGCGACAGCATCAACATTTTGATGCTACTATATGTACACAATGGTGCTGCAAGTTACAATATACACCTGTTGAACCCTTATGCAGCTAATAACAGAACCTGTGAGCGCCGCTCTTTACAGACAACTTTTAGACGATGCACACCTTATTTATTCATTTTTGGGACACTTAAACTATTGATCCTGTAATTAATCTGTGCTGATCAGTGTTTCTTCATTACAGCTGCAGAATATCATTGCTGGGGACAAAAGGGACAAACTTTACAGTATGTTTAGGTTCTGGTTTAGTTGTTGAGTTTACATTGGTAAGGCAAAAAAGCAGACAGTATATTTTACAGAAAAAAATTATAAAGTTACATTTGGCTACATCAAAGTTCTGCATTATTGACTAGTCACAATGTAGGTTCTGTACGAATAGATGTGTGTAATAGATTTATATGCATAAAAGCCTTTATTAAAGTTCTGCCCATTTTGATCTATGGAAGCTTAACCTACAGCACCACTATAAACTGGTGCAGCTTAAACCAGAATGCTGCTCACTGTAAACTATATGACGATAGTGATAAACTAGACATCGGTGCTGCCTCATTTTTGTTTGTTAAATCGCACACGAGTGCTTCTGAGGCTAGTATACAGGCCATTGATGCTTGATTAATCACAAACTTATTTACAGTCCTTTTGTATCTCATATTGTAATTAGCATATATCAATATGTTTGTATTCCACTACACTCATATATTATTATTATATTGAACTGTAAAAAAATATTTGGGTCATATTAAAAATGTAACTCTCAGTGTAAGTGCGGTATACAGTGAGCATGGCAGCAAAATAACAGCGTCATACTTTTGTAGACTTTCCAGACCTCAAATTAGTAGACTTTAGTAGACTCCCCTATTATCTTTCACCTGCATCAATGTTCGCTCACCAGCAGTATGTTAAGCCAGCACAACCTCCCACATACTTCAGTAGGCGCCTCTGTACACAAGGTACTCCAACCTGCCACAGCGGCTTCTAATGCTGGCATAGCGGGTGATGGATGAGCGGCATGGGAATATATATATATATATATATATATATATATATATATATATATATATTAGTTATAATGCAAATAATATCTGCTGGAATAAGGTAAATAAGTTATTTTATTTGAGAACTCTCCCCACCTTTTTCTCTCTAGGCAGAAGTAGCAATATGCAATCAGGACATCAGACACCAGCCAGGGAGCTGGCTGTTTTTTAAGATAATTCAGGATGCGACAATGGTTTCCCTAGTAAGTGCCTTCTATCTTGCATTGAAAGCTAAATATATCTGTATAGATCATAAAGCAAGACTAATATAGAATCATTTGTGTTTCATAGGTGCCATAAAGGGCCATACAGCCTAATAAAGAAACAGGGATCCTACAACTTTCCCCTAGGCACAGACAATATTTGTTATGACAATCTGTATATATTCAAAGGAATATAAAATCACCTTTCAACTGAGGAACTGATAGTTTTATTACCTAAGATTGATAATTATATAACAGTGTATAGCATTTGTAATCAATGATATATAAGTTGAAACATCTGCACAGCCGATAAAGAGGAGAACAGTAACAGATATGGGACTATGTCCAATGTTTTTGTAATATGAGCATTTTTATTGAATGTATTGTACCTACACGGTGAGGAGAAGCTGGGTGATGTTGCTGCCCCAGATTGCCACTTCTGAGCAGCGGCAACCAGTAGAAGAGGGGCAGAGCTGAGCTAGCTGACGGAGACGCCCTGGGAATCACATTTGTGTCGCTGGAGCTGAGCCCTGTGGTCCTGGGCAGGAAATTTGTGAGGCCTTGGGAAGTGGTGACCAGTGGCTGACAGGCTGTTCTGGAAGGCAGTGTCACACCAGCGGTCGGTGCAGTGCTTGCCCTTCCACTCTCTGTGCGGCTGAGGTGGGCTGCCCATTGTCTCCCGACGTGATTGCCAATACCCGCGTTGGGATGGTCCGAATTGGGACCCCCCTTGTGGTCCATAGCTTATCCCTGGGTGAAGTTCTGTGTTAGGAGGCTTGACAGCTCATCTCCCCTATTCCTCCTTAATCGCTTCCTAAGAATAACTGCCAGAGGGTCCAGGGCCATAAGATACATCTATAGCCTGTTGGAAACACCTGGAGCTAGGCCTGTGAACAATGGGAGAAAGCAGAAAAACTAAAGACACCAGGGGCCAATCCAGGAGAGCAGGAGTATCCTCGAGTGACATGAGCCGATTCATCTCCAAACCCTCGGATTCAGCTCCAATTGCCGGGACAGTCAGGGGAAGTCGGGCTACTGCAAGGCAATCTTAGGCAGCTGGACGCCAGACTTACTACTGTGGAGCAGAGTCAGGCGAATGACAGATCAGATATGCAACATGCAAACACTGCTTTAGCTCTTCACCGGGAAGACTTGGAGAATCGCAATCGGTGGAATAATATACGCATTCGGGGGGTTCCTGAGGCAACATGGGCACATGACCTACTCCCTAGCTTTCAGGGAATCTTTTCACTCTGCTGGGAGAGCCGGTGGGTAGTGATACCATGATCGAAATCGATCGAGCACACAGGGCAATTGCACCTCCTCCCCATCAGAACGATCCCCCGAGAGATGTTATTTGCAGGATCCATTACATGGCAGCAGCCAGGAGGAAAGGTACACAGGACTTTGATGGGGCCAAATTGCACATCTATGCTGACCTCAAGATCCAAGCTGGCAAGGAGGAGAATTTTGCAGCCATTATTGGAAATTTTTAAGCAGAACAATATCACCTACCATTGGGGTTATCCCTTCCTCCTGATTGCTTCCAAGGGGTTTAAGAACTTCACGCTTCGTAGGCATGAGGATTTGTCTCTGACATTCAATCACTTTGGGCTGTGACCTGTCCGAGTACCAGATTGGCTTGTATATTCTCCGGATCCATACTCGTCACAGGCCGGGAGGAGAGGGACCCCCCCTGCTTCCGACGCATAGAGGCGTCCATGCTATGGGAGAGTTAGCTCACTCGACATGACTAGCTGCATCTGTGAAAGTGGATTCTTTAACTCCTTCCTGAGCGGGAACTGTGGCTGCACAGGCTAGAGAGTTGGATGATCGGGGGGGGGGGGGGGTCAGGGTTTGGCAGCCCTGCTACCTTCCCCCTCTCAGGATGCCTGGGGGAATTGCTGAGCCCAGGTTGGGTCGGTGTCCCCGGGATACCATAGTTATGTGGTCCACGTACTCAGGATCCTAGTTGCATTGTTTCTAAGTAGTTTTCTGGTTTAGTGGCTGTCAGGAGTGGACACTTACCACGCAATGGATTTTCCTAGTGGATTATATCGACGCCACCGGTGCAGCTGGTGACTGGCTTCTCGGTCCCCACTTGAGGTGTGGGGGGGGGTCCTGCTGGACCAACATTCTCCTCTGGTGGGGGGGGGGGCAAAGCTCACTGGTTGAGCTCCCCCTATTTGGTCCCGGTGTGAGAGTCTAGTTCACCTGGGCGTTTCATAAAGTTTTGGAGCCGCTCCCTTGGTTTGTGCTGTTTGGTGGGGATCACGGGGACCTGGCTCTAATTCTTAGGAATTATGTATTGAAAAAGTTGTTATTTTACTGTTCGTAGTTTTTCTATTATGCTATAATTTCCTACTCTCCCCTCCCTGGTCCCACCGTTTCCCTCCCTTTCTTTGGGTAACCAGTTGGCTCGACTATCTTTTACTCTATCACAGCCTAAGGACACGTCCCTGGGTTTTGCTTTCGAGGGATTGGGTCCGTGGTATACAACTTTGCTTACGGGAGAATCAGGAGGCACACTTTATTCACGGAACAATAACAAGCCCGTAACTTGCCCACATGGACCCTCTTCCTTTTTTCTATAAAGTAGTCTTGCTCAATGCTCGAGGTTTTAATACCCCCTTAAAAAGGTCTAAGCTGCACCAAGAACTGACCAGGCATAAAGCTAGCATAGCATTTATCCACATTTTAAAGGTGGGCAGGCTCCCAAGCTGTCCTCCAGGTCCTTCTCCCAATTCTACACGAGTAACGCACAGGATGTTAATGCGAGGGGCGTAGCTATTTTATTCGCCAGAAATACCCCTTTTAAGATCTTGGACAAGATAGTGGATGATCAGGGGAGGTATCTGATTCTAAAGGGCTCACTATACAACAGACAGTACATGTTGGTGGCAGTCTAAGCCCCTAACTCTGGGGAGCTGCCGTTCCTTGAAAGCTTTATAGATAAGCTCATATCAGTGCAGGAGGGGCCCATCATATTAGGGGGAGAATTGAACTTGATGCTCGATCCTCTACTTGACTCCTCCTCGGGGTGGTCGGCCCTGGCTTAGGCAGCACTGAAGAGAATTTAGAAAGCCCTTCAGAGGGGGCAGCTATGTGACCCTTGGCAAATCAGCCATCCTACCACCAAGGATTATTCTTGGCAGTCCATGCATCCTATTCCAGAATCGATTACATACTGGTCTCCCACACCCTCCTGCATACCTCTGACACAAAAATAGAACCCACTGTCATATCTGACCATGCTCCTGTGGCATTATCTATTAACCTAACCTCTTGGACAGGGCCCGGGGGGAGTGGACATGGAGAATGAATGAGTCCCTGCTGCAAAACAAGCCATTTGTACAAGATCTAAAAGTCCATCAGGCCCTGAATTCCTGTCTGACATCTAGGCCCGCATTTATCAACCCTGCAAAAGAATGTACTTTGAGTGGGGTAACAAGAGTAGTAAACTTTGTGGAGTCAATTATTGACTCGCAGCAAAAAAGGCTCCATCTCACCCCAGGTATTGCATTTCAATCTTATTATCAAAAACTGTATAATATAAACCCTGGGGGGGGGGGGAGCACTTGGAACCTGAGCAGTTGGATTGGATTAGACAACATATAAAGGAATTGGGGATGCGCACATGGGGGGAAGAGGAGAGCGAGTCCTTAGAGAGCCCAATCTCCCTTCAAGAGCTGAGTGCTGCCATAAAAGCCGGGAAGTCGCCTGGCCTGGATTGGTTACTACAAGTGTTTTTTTTCCCTCCTCACCCCACATTTTCTTTCAGCTTTCAATTCACTGATCGCGACCCCCAAATCGCCTGTCATACCGGGGGAGGTTCTATTAGCTTACGTCACAGTCATCCAAAGGCAGGGCAAAGACCCACTCTCCTGTGGGAGCTATAGACCTATTTCCTTGCTGAATGTAGACCTTAAAGTGGACCAACACCCTGAGGTGATCGGCCCGGGAATCTATAAGATTCCCGGGCCGATCACCTCACACACCGCGGGACATCCGAGATCGGGATGTCCCGCGGGGTGAACCCCCCCAAACACCCCAAATCACCTACCTTGTCTTCGGTGGCGGCCGGCCGCCGCCGCCTCCCTCGCGCCCCTCTAGGCGTGCGCGCGCCCGTGCCGGCCGTCTCTGAATGGCCGGCGCGGGCGCGCACACGTCAAGAGTGACGCGCGGGAGGCGCCGACGGGCAAGCTGCTTGTCCGTCGCGGTCAATCAGCTTGTCCATCGGCGCCGATTGGACGGCGCGGCCACGTGGGAGCGGGGAGAGGTGAGTTTTGGGGGCTTTCTGGGGGGTTTCACACAGCCCCGGGGAAGTGGACCAATACCCAGGATAGTCAAAATCCTGGTTGTTGGTCCACTTTAAGCTTTTCGCCAAGATATTGGCTAACAGACTATCTGGGTTCTTGCCGGCGTTGGTGGACAGCGATCAGTCAGGCTTCATACCAGCTCAGGAAGCACGAGACAAAACAATTAGGGTCTTGAACCTCATTCCCAGAGTCAGGCAGATGAGAGAGCCGGCTGTTGTGCTGTCCACCGACACAAGAAGGCTTTCAGGTGAACTGGCTCTTGATAAGGGCAGTGCTGAAGCATATAGGATTGCGCCTTGCATTTTATCATGTCTCAACAGCTAGAATCAAAGTCAATGGTTCGCTTTCGGACCGGGTGAAAATTGGAAATGTCACTAGGCAAGGATCCCCGTTCTCTCCTTTAATATTTGCTCTGACCATGTAGCCTTTTTTGTGCAGAATTAGAGCACAGGGGGATATTCAGGGGGTCTCGGTAGGAACTAACACGCATAAGATCCGGCGTATGCAGGCGATTTTCTTCCTAGCGAATCCAACAATAGGCATGCCACTATTGATCAGAGTTTTAGAGATTTGGTAAACTCTCCTTTCTTAAGATTAACTATGATAAATCAGAGGTCTTGGGAGTGAACCTTCCTGGAGATACCGAAGCCCTTTTAAAGGCATCTTTTCCCTTCAAGTTGCCCCCAACTGCCATCACATACTTAGGTACAAAGATCGCGAACATGATGGAGGGGATATACTATTTGAAATTTATCTGTTTCAGACCCTGCCTATTTAAATCCCTAAGGCTTATTTTAAATCTGTGTACCCTATTTTCATTCGATTCATCTGGCAAGGGACATAAGCCGAGATTGAAAATGCAACTTCTCTTTCGTCCAAAATGGAGGAATTGGCATGCCTGGATGTGCTGCAGTACTGGCGTGCTGTGCACCTGCAACAGATAGTGGATTGGCATCATTGGGGGGGGGGGGGATAAGTGGGTGGAGTTAGAGGCAAGCTATCTTTGCACTCCCTTGAGAGACTCTGTATGGGAGGTCAAATTTGCTAAACCCCTTTGTAAGGACCACCTGCTCATATCCACCACGCTTGGAGTGTTTGACAAGCTCAGGGGTAGCCTTAGTTTATCTCTGTGGCCAACTCCCCTAGTGCCCTTGGTATGTAACCCGGTGCTTCCTATTAGCATCTTCCCTCAATTGTTGAAGACGTTCAACGAGAAGGACATACCGAGAGGGGCTGATATCTTACTTCTGGCAGGGTGGGCGCAGGTGGGAGAAATGGGGCATTCAGCTATTGGATCAGTGGCTCTTGTTCACCTTCCAGCACTTCATTTGAGCCTGGGTCTTAAACATGCATTACTCAGCAATCGTATTCCCTTTGAGCAGCTAGCTTTGTCACGTTTGCCACCAGTGAGGTTACTATCTCACTTATACGCATGTTGATGGCCTTGGGGGACAGGGAGTTGCCCCATTTATGTGCGGAATGGAAGAGGGACCTGGAGCCGCACTTCACAGTGGAACAATGGAGATATATGCTTACTATAGCGCACAAGGCCTCTATTTCCTCCAAGGTGCAAGAATGAATGAATATTAAGTTTCTTACACTATGGTATTACACCCCTGCAAGGCTACACAACTTCTTTCTTTCGCATTCTGCTACATGGTGCAGGTGTTGGGGGGGGGACAGTTCTTCCATATATTTTGGGAATGCCCAAGGTTGTGCCCTTTTGGGACTCTATAAGAAATCACTCCTAAGACATTTATTTAACCCAGCCAAAGTGACTATACCATGGCTGTGGAAGTCTGAGACGACTCCCTCTGTAGTGGAATGGGTAAAGGAAATCAATCATATTATGGAAATGGAAGAACTCACAGCCTCCATACATGAGAATTCACCTCAGTTTCTGCATACGTGGACATCATGGTACCTTTTAAAGGGCACTGATTCAAAAAGATTACTTCCATTTAACCCTTTAGAAGCATCTAGACAACAGATTCTCCCTTGAAACACCCTGGCCCAGGAGAACTGCAGTTGTGAATGGCTGAGTATATGATAGACCCACGGCACGTATGGGGAAATGATTCGCAATCCTTCTCTGGTTACCTCCCTACACCCTTCGCACCCCCTCTTACTGTGTTTCCCCATGTGTTCTTGTCCCGTTTGTCCGGTTGATCCCATGGGGTTGCAGAAGCACTGGGTACAACCAGAGTAATAGTTTCGTGGGGAAGGGCTAGACCATCCGCACATCACTGATGCAGCAGGAGGGCTGATGCCTAAATAGACGCCCTAAGAGATGTGGGAACGGCTGATAAGCGCAGTAGCTGTTCGAGGTGCTTGGTTGTATGTGACTTGGATTGTTATGTTTTTTCTAGTGTAATGCAGTTCTTTACCCATGGTCTGGCTCTGTATGTTTGCCGTACTGTATTTTTTTTTTTTCTGTGTTGAAAAAATAAAGAATTAAAAAAAAAAATCAAACTGGGGGTGCCTGACTCCAAACTGGTGAGCCTTATTATTTGGGAGCCTTATTTATAAAGCGTCAGTGCCAAACAGCTTCTCTATTTTAGACTCAGTGGCTAAAAATGTATGCGATTTAAACCGGACCTTCAGCATCATTTAATGTAAATCCCAAACACCTAAAAACGATTCCCCAGCATATAAAATGAATATATTTTACATTATTAGTCACTTATTTTTATTCTTAACTCTGTTCAGGACTCGAGGATACGGGTGCTGCCATCTTGCCTCAGAAGCATCACATACTGAGGAGAGGAGGAGGGGGGGAAAAGTGCAGGGGGGAGGTTATAGCTGTGCTTTGCATAGACAGAGCAGAGCTGGGGTCAGGAAAAGAACAGCAATCCCAGAATGCAGAACGACACAGTCAGAAGATACTTCCTGTTTGCAGGCAGCCTGAGACTCCATGGGCCACCATCTTGGATGTTTAAAGGCTCAGAAAATGCAGTAGATGCAGGTAGGATGATTTTTAATGTGGGAAATCTGTATGTACAGGGTGTGGGAAACATATAAGATATGTTCTTATTCAGGGTGAATGTCCGGTTTTAGAAACAAAAAACTGTCTGTGCCGATGCAGCCGCCAGCAGCGTCTTATTTAACACTGGCACCCAAAAGGTCACAGGGCCAGATAAGACCTGGCGCTGTAGGTCAAAATCCCATAGAGCACAATGGTCAGAACTGTATCAAAGTGTTTTATGTTATAATTAATATTACACACATTTATTTGTTATGAATTTGCATTGTGACTTGTCAACAAAGAAAGTGCAGGACCTAGATTTCGCCATTTTTTTCATAGAAAAATTGTTTTTTGTGGCTTCTTTTGGTTACAAATGTGTAATTTGGGCAACAACTACAATGCAGTTTGTCCCCAGCAGTGATTTTTTGGAAATGTAATAAAGAAACACTGACCAGCGCCATAAAAATACAGTGGCAATCTTTAGGAGGAAAAAATTCATAAAAGAAAATATGGCAGTACAAAGTAGTGGTGCTAGCGCCACTGTATTCCACACTCCAGCGCCACAAAAGACAAAAATGCCAGTGCTCCAAAACTAGCACTATAGCCACCAGAAAGATGCTGAATGACGCACACATCATAAATAAGGCCCTAAGTGTATAGTGTGGAACGTGGGGAACGTAAGAGGATTGCACACCCACAATAATCATAGCAATTCATGCTTATTAAGCCGGACCAACATCCATTTCTTCTCTAATGGGTGTTGGCCCCGCTGACAGCACATAAAAACAAGCGGGGGGGGGGGGGAATAGAAAATGCTGGAGCCACTCTGCACATAAACCCCCCTCAGAACCCCCGATATGCTTACCTTCACCTCGAACCTGCGCTCACATGGGCAATGGGCACCGGAAAGCTCCACCAAGACATGCCCATGTGCTCGCCGGCGCCAATTGCGAGCCTCATTTTCTATCGCAGGCTTGACGTGAAGGTAAGTAAGGCAAGCATATAAGGCGCTCTTGGGGGGGGGGGGTGGTATGCTCCAGTATTCTGAATGCCCTCCCGAGCTTGTTTTTATGTGTTGTCAGCGGAAATAAAAGGGCAGATGTGACTCAGCTGAAGAAGTTCTTGGTACTTGCCCAGCAGAAGCAGATTTCCAAGAAAACTATAGTGAACTGCATTCTGCCATTGCAGCTGTAATCCCCAAGGGCCAGGTTAGCGGCACCATGACTATGACTGTGCTGCTGTTAGAGCCTCTTTCCCCTTCTCTTATATCCTTCTTATAGAGAAGATGGGAGGAGATCTGTGTGTGTTTGCCTGTCTCTTTCTGTGTATTTGTGTGCCTGTATCTTTCTGTGTATTTGTGTGCCTGTATCTTTCTGTGTGTTTGTGCGCCTGTATCTTTCTGTGTTTGTGCGCCTGTATCTTTCTGTGTATTTGTGTGCCTGTATCTTTCTGTGTATTTGTGTGCCTGTATCTTTCTGTGTATTTGTGCGCCTGTATCTTTCTGTGTATTTGTGCGCTTGTATCTTTCTGTGTGTTTGTGTGCCTGTATCTTTCTGTATATTTGTGTGCCTGTATCTTTCGGCGCTAGCCTCATTTAGCTTGATAAATGCGTCATTGTGACCGCCGCCGGGCGTACTTGAGTCGGTAGTCGCCGTTAGCTGGCGGTACCTGGCGCTCGTCAGACACTACCTGGCACTAGCCCGTGATAAATAAGGCCCTGTATCTTTCTGTGTATTTGTGTGCCTGTCTCTTTCTGTGTGTTTGTGTGCCTGTATCTTTCTGTGTGTTTGTGTGCCTGTATCTTTCTGTGTGTTTGTGCGCCTGTCTCTTTCGGTGTGTTTGTGTGCCTGTCTCTTTCTGTGTGTTTGTGCGCCTGTATCTTTCTGTGTATTTGTGCGCCTGTATCTTTCTGTGTATTTGTGTGCCTGTATCTTTCTGTGTATTTGTGTGCCTGTATCTTTCTGTGTATTTGTGTGCCTGTCTCTTTCTGTGTGTTTGTGCGCCTGTATCTTTCTGTGTGTTTGTGTGTCTGTATCTTTCTGTGTGTTTGTGTGTCTGTATCTTTCTGTGTGTTTGTGCGCCTGTATCTTTCTGTGTGTTTGTGTGCCTGTCTCTTTCTGTGTGTTTGTGCGCCTGTATATTTCTGTGTGTTTGTGCGCCTGTATCTTTCTGTGTGTTTGTGCGCCTGTATCTTTCTGTGTGTTTGTGCGTTTGTATCTTTCTGTTTCTTTGTGTGCCTGTATCTTTCTGTGTGTTTGTGTGTCTGTCTCTTTCTGTGTATTTGTGTGCCTGTATCTTTCTGTGTGTTTGTGTGTCTGTCTCTTTCTGTGTATTTGTGCGCCTGTATCTTTCTGTGTGTTTGTGTGCCTGTATCTTTCTGTGTTTGTGTGTCTGTCTCTTTCTGTGTATTTGTGCGCCTGTATCTTTCTGTGTGTTTGTGTGCCTGTATCTTTCTGTGTGTTTGTGTGTCTGTCTCTTTCTGTGTATTTGTGCGCCTGTATCTTTCTGTGTGTTTGTGTGCCTGTATCTTTCTGTGTGTTTGTGTGTCTGTCTCTTTCTGTGTATTTGTGCGCCTGTCTCTTTCTGTGTGTTTGTGTGCCTGTATCTTTCTGTGTGTTTGTGTGTCTGTCTCTTTCTGTGTATTTGTGTGCCTGTATCTTTCTGTGTGTTTGTGTGCCTGTATCTTTCTGTGTGTTTGTGTGCCTATCTCTTTCTGTGTGTTTGTGTGCCTGTATCTTTCTGTGTATTTGTGTGCCTGTCTCTTTCTGTGTGTTTGTGTGCCTGTCTCTTTCTGTGTGTTTGTGTGCCTGTATCTTTCTGTGTATTTGTGTGACTGTATCTTTCTGTGTGTTTGTGTGCCTGTATCTTACTGTGTGTTTGTGTGCCTGTATCTTTCTGTGTATTTGTGTGCCTGTATCTTTCTGTGTATTTGTGTGCCTGTCTCTTTCTGTGTGTCTGTGTGCCTGTCTCTTTCTGTGTGTCTGTGTGCCTGTTTCTTTCTGTGTGTTTGTGTGCCTGTATCTTTCTGTGTGTTTGTGTGCCTGTATCTTTCTGTGTGTTTGTGCGCCTGTATCTTTCTGTGTGTTTGTGTGCCTGTATCTTTCTGTGTTTGTGTGTCTGTCTCTTTCTGTGTATTTGTGCGCCTGTATCTTTCTGTGTGTTTGTGTGCCTGTATCTTTCTGTGTGTTTGTGTGTCTGTCTCTTTCTGTGTATTTGTGCGCCTGTATCTTTCTGTGTGTTTGTGTGCCTGTATCTTTCTGTGTGTTTGTGTGTCTGTCTCTTTCTGTGTATTTGTGCGCCTGTATCTTTCTGTGTGTTTGTGTGCCTGTATCTTTCTGTGTGTTTGTGTGCCTGTATCTTTCTGTGTATTTGTGTGCCTATATCTTTCTGTGTGTTTGTGTGCCTGTATCTTTCTGTGTGTTTGTGTGCCTGTATCTTTCTGTGTATTTGTGTGCCTGCATCTTTCTGTGTGTTTGTGTGCCTGTATCTTTCTGTATGTTTGTGTGCCTGTATCTTTCTGTGTGTTTGTGTGCCTGTATCTTTCTGTGTATTTGTGAGCCTGTATCTTTCTGTGTGTTTGTGTGCCTGTATCTTTCTGTGTATTTGTGTGCCTGTATCTTTCTGTGTATTTGTGTGCCTGTATCTTTCTGTGTGTTTGTGTGCCTGTATCTTTCTGTGTGTTTGTGTGCCTGTATCTTTCTGGGTGTTTGTGTGCCTGTATCTTTCTGTGTGTTTGTGTGCCTGTATATTTCTGTGTATTTGTGAGCCTGTATCTTTCTGTGTGTTTGTGTGCCTGTATCTTTCTGTGTGTTTGTGTGCCTGTATCTTTCTGTGTATTTGTGTGCCTGTATCTTTCTGTGTGTTTGTTTGCCTGTATCTTTCTGTGTGTTTGTTTGCCTGTCTCTTTCTGTGTGTTTATGTGCCTGTCTCTTTTTGTGTATGCTTGTCTCTTGTGTGTCTCTCTCTTTGTGTGTGTGCATGTGTGTCTGTTTCTTTGTGTATGCGTCTACGTCTAAATCTGTGGTCTAGCACTGTCTTTTTATCAGTTGCTAATTAAAGCCACCCATCCAAAAACAGCCCCCCCCCCGGGGTTACAAAGTAAATAAGGGCATCACCTCTGCCGTGGTCAAGCGCCATTCTCCCAATTATGTTCATCTTCCACACAGAAAGACATAAAGCAGCATCACCTGGCTCTGTGCACGTGCCCGCAACCTATTCACTTGAATGGGCGGTGGGCAGGTGCACCTAGCTAGGGGATGCCGCTTTGTGTCTTTCTGTGTGGTCACCGGGAGAGCAGCGCTGGGCCGTGGCAGAGGCAATGGGATTTTTTCTTTGTGGGGTTGTTTTTGGGTGAAATTCTGCTTTAAAGATATCCGGGGGAATCTGACATCTTAGAGGCCGATTTATTAATAGCGCCAGGTAGCGACAGATGAGCGGCAGTAGCGTTATTTTCACAGCACCCGCTAGTATTCGCTGTGCTTGGCCGTTGTTCGCTTGTTGACAGCGACTCAGTCGGTGTGCGGTAATGTGGAATACGGGGTTAGGAGTCGCTGTTTGACAGGTTCCGCGCTGTATGGGAGCGCATGACAGCGAATGGCCATAGCGAACGGCTCCCAGCATATTCATTAACAAATCACGCCGAAAAATTCTTGCGCTGTGAAATGCTTGTTTAAACCCCAGAGCGCTGGCAGCGATGGGTTAAAAGTAGTTTTTTAACCCCCAAACAACCATATTTTTTGATTAAAAAATAAACAAGTTTTTATAAACATTTTGTAATATGAATACATTAATATCAGACCTGTAATATCAATTCTGCACAATTTTTTTTTTTTTTTTTCCTTAAAAAAAAAAATCTAACATTGCAGAAGTGGTCACAGAATTTTTGACATTTAAAAAAAAAAAAAAACATTAAAATCAATTAATTATGAATATTTAAAGATTGCTCCATTGAAATGCATAGGAGAGCGCCAGGTAGCGAGAGGTCATACCTGTCGCTGTTCAAGTTCGCTCGCTGGCGCTGTGGGGTGAGGCTGGAATAAAGATGAATGCTTCGCTATCTGGCGCTCTGTCATTCGCTAAGCAGGATCGGCTTGATAAATGTGTGATTGCGGAGGGGAGCCGGCGTTCTCGTGGCGGTGACCGTCATTACCGTTCGCTCACCATTCGTTACCTGGCGCTATCCCTTGATAAATAAGGCCCTTACTCACAAAGTTTGATTTATGGGCAGTGCTATGTAACAACCCCCCTCTCCCAATTTGACTTGGGTTTTGTTCCATTCCCCAGGGGCATCCCAAATTGGAATGCCCTGCTGTGGGGAACCCCCCAGAACACCCATACAACTCACCTCTTCCTAGTTCCTGCGATGCATGCGTGGGCACGTAGCCAATCTGAACCATTTGCCATGTTTACATCCTTTGGCAAATGGCTCTCATTGACTTCAATGGGGTGTGCACGGTGACACATCTGAATGGCTGCGGCAGAAGAATGCGCACGCTGCAGGGGATGCAGTAGTGCGCATTCTCCATTGAAAAAATCAGAGTCATTTGCTGAAAGGATGACTGTATGAGAGCCCACTCATGCACTGTTGGAACAGGGGAAGGTAAGCAATTATTGGATTATTTACAGAAAGTGCAAGATTGTAGTATTTCTTTGTCCCTGGTTGAGAGATGAACAATAAAGTGGAACTATAGTAAAAATGACCATAATTCCACAGTACTAGTTAGCAGCGGGGCAGCACGAACCATGTGCATTGCCGCCGTTAAAACAAGAAACTGGGTGGCCGGATACCCTTCTGGCCCTCTTCTGTGGCTGCCGGGTGCAGCCTGTCAGCATCATGGGCAGTGCTGTTAGGCTTGCCCACTGGCCAAACTAATAGACTGCTTGTAGTCACATTGGAGGGTCACCGCAAGCAGCCTATCAGCGTGGCGGCGTGCAAGCTTATCAGCGCTGGCCGCGATGCAGAGGAGGCACAGAAAGTGGTGAGTATCGGGTGCCTGCTTTCTTATTTTAATGGCGGCGATGTGTGACTGTAGTTCCGCTCTAATCTGGCCCTGCTTTTATGATTCATCATTTTCACAGCCTCAGTGAACAGCGCCGGCGTTCAGCCTTGCACAGCGCCAGGTATGACCTCTCGCTACCTGTCGCTCTCCCATACATTTCAATGGACGATACTTTTCTTCTCTTTAAACGGGGTATTTTTTTTTTCCAAAAAATCCCAAATAATTCTGTGACCTCTTCTGGCATTGAGAAAGCAGTTTTTTAAAAATGTTTTCATTTTTTATATATTTCTTCAGAAATGACATTACAGGTCTGGCATTAATGTGTTCATGTTACAATGTTGTTACAATGTAATTCCATATGTTTTCGCTTTGTTACTAGTGGAAAGATGCTGAAAAACAGACTTTAAACACACCGCCTCCTGCGCTCTGGGCTTCAAACAAGCATTTTTCAGCGTCAGAGATTTGTGAGGCAGTTTTTTTTGCTGAATATGATGTGAGTCGGTCGCTATGAGCAGTCGCTAACATGCGCTCCCATACAGCGCTGTACTGGTCAAATAGCGACTCCTTACAATGTATTCAACATTACTGAACAGCGACTGAGAGGCCGATTCATTAATAGCGCCAGGTAGCGACAGATGAGCGCCAGTAGCGTGATTTTCACAGCGCCAGCTAGTATTCGCTGTGCTTGGCCGGGGTTAGCTTGTTGACAGCGACTCAGTCGGTGTGCGGTAATGTTGAATACGGGGTTAGGAGTCGCTGTTTCACAGGTTCCGCGATGTATGGGTGCGCCTGACAACGAATGGCCAGAGCGAACGGCTTGCAGCAGATTCATTAACAAATCACGCTCAAAAATTTCTCGCGCTGTGAATTCCTTGTTAAAACCCCAGAGCGCTGGCGGCGATGGGTGTAAAATAGTTTTTAACCCCCAAACAACCATATTTTTTGATTTAAAAATTATACAAGTTTTTCTAAACATTTTGTAATATGAATACATTAATATCAGACCTGTAATATCAATTCTGCACAAATGTTTTTTTTTTACCTTAAAAAAAAATCCTAACATTGCAGAAGTGGTCACAGAATTTCTGACATTAAAAAAAAAAAAAAATAATAGCAATTAATTATGAATATTTAAAGATTGCTCCATTGAAATGCATTGGAGAGCGCCAGGGAGCGCCAGGTCATACCTGGCGCTGTGATGGGATTAGCAGCGGCGCTGTTCGTTGCAGTCGGCTACATGATGAATCCCGCGCTAGCTGACGCTCTCGCCAGCGCTAGCCTCATTTAGCGTGATAAATGCGTCATTGTGTCCGCAGCCGGGGGCGTACTTGAGTCGGTAGCCGCCGATAGCTGGTGGTACCTGGCGCTCGTCAGACACTACCTGGCGCTAGCCCTTGTTAAATAAACCCCTGAGTCTCTATGAAGTAGCGACCCACGGCTGAGCACTGCGACTACTAGCGGGCGCTCTGAAAATGCCTGCTACAGACGTTCATCTGTCGCTACCTGCCGCTAATGATGAATCAGCCTGATAGTTGCACAGAACACTGTGTAAGGTTAAGTGAGCTTCCTCACCTAAGCAGTGGCCATAGCAGCAGTGTTCTGTGTACGGGGCTCTCATCTCTCTTCTTGGTGTACAGACTTGGGCCCGTATTTATGAAGGAATAGCGACAGGTAGCGACTGGTGAGCGACCGGTAATGACAGGCCCCGCCACGAGAACGCCGGCTCCCCACCACAATCACACAGAGATAGCGACAGATAGCGACTCATTCATCATTATTCCAGCCTCAGCCCACAGCGCCAGCGTCCGACCTTGAACAGCGACAGGTATGACCTCTCGCTACCTGGCGCTCTCCAATGCATTTCAATGGAACAATCTTTAAATATTAATAATAAATTGTTATTAACTTTTTTTTGTTTTTTTTTTAAATGTGAAAAATTCTGTGACCACTTCTGCCATGTTAGATAATTTTTTTAAGGTAAAAAAAAAAATAAAAAATTTGTGCAGAATTGATATTACAGGTCTGATATTATTGTATTCATATTACTAAATTCTTTAAAAATTTTATTTTTTTTTTGTTTCCAAAAATATGGTGGTTTGGGGGTTAAAAAACAACTTTTAACACATCGCCGCCAGCGCTCTGGGGTTTAAACATCCATTTCACAGCGCTTTAATTTTTTGAGCGTGATTTTTTGATGAATATGGTGGGAGCCGGTCACTCTGACCAGTCGCTATCATGCGCACCCATACATCGCGGAACCTGTCAAATAGCGACTCGTCACCTTGTATTCAACATTACTGCACACCGACTGAGTCGCTATCAACAACCGAACAACGGCCAAGCACAGCGACTACTAGCGGGCGCTGTGAAAATACTGCTACAGTCGCTCAACTGTCGCTACCTGCCGCTATTATTGAATCGGCCTCCCCGTGTACGTTGCTAATAGCAGCTGACTGCAGGTAGTGAAAGCAGACATTTGCTAACATAGGGAAAAGTATAATAATACTAGATCAGCTAAGCACCTTGAGCACATTTTTTGGCACAAAAAAATAAAAACTTTCAAAAATTCCATCGAAAGTAGACTTACCCTTTAAAGATTTGTCCAGTACCCAATCTGCCCCTGTCCACAATTTGCCATGACACACCACACAATTCTTTAACAGCTTATGTCAGCATGGTATAGTTTAAAATGTATTGTGTGGTGTCTCAGGAGTGTCCTGGCTGTCAGTAAAGATTTATATAATAAGTTTAAAAATAATGTGAAAACAGTTTTAACAATTGTGTTTACAATACTAGTTAACTATCTGACATTCATGCTTGAAATATCATTGAACAATGATAAAGAGACAATCTTGACTAAAATAACATTGACTCCTATGGTGTTCACTGCTAGATAACTGAAAAGGTGTTTACCAACATTTGCCATGCTACAATGTTCTAAACGTAAATACAGCAACCACAGCAACCACAGGCATCGCCTGGCAAACATGTCACATTTTGCTCAGTAAATGCATCAAACTCGCAAAAAGTGGTGGATGGCCGGTGAAGTCAGGCAAATCAGTTTGTAAAGTATCCTCATATGTACTGTGTGTTTCTACCCTGTCTGTAATAACTACTTTGTAAAGCGCTACGGAAGATGATGGCGCTATATATATATAAACAACAACAATAATAATAATAATAATAATAATAATAATAAATAGTATACATTTATAAGTCAACACTTTCAGTCTGTCAGACAATGATTTATATTCAGAACAACGCACAGGCTAAAATGCAAGGCACTTCAAGCAGAATAATGCAAGTGATTTATCTGTTTAATGTACAGTTTGGAGTTCTGATTTTACGAAAAATGCATGCTAAATTGCTATATTAATAGCAAGAATTCATACCTGATTGCACTGATTTCCAAGTGAATTGTTTAGGTAACAGTTGCAAGGCTGACATCCTTTTCCAGTGGAAAACCCCCAGTACCCAGGTGCACACTTATCACAGCTTGTTCCAATCACGTTAGGTAAACAAGGACACTGTCCAGTAGTTTTGTCACAGACACATTCCCCAACTTCCTCATAAATTGAACAGTTCTCAGCATTTGTTCCCATGTGGTTACAGATACAACCTTAAAAATAAAATAAAATATGTATTTTAACCCTTTAACTTCCAGCCTACCTTGAGATTTTGTCACCCTCTGTTGCCAGACAATTTTCATTATTTTGCACTATACATGTTCAACTGTGATTTTACAGGAAAATGGTATATTGTTTTTTTTCATTTGAGTCTTATTTGTCATTTGTTTAGTGTATTCTCGATATTTTTTGGTGAAATATGTGCAATGATATTTTTTTTACAATTTGTAGTGTTTTTTTTGTAATAAAAAATGTATGTTTTTCAGTGAATTCATATTGCATGTAAGAGCCCTATTTCTCCATATGTATTGGTAGACGCCATTGCCTGGAGACTCCCCCAAACTGAAATAGCACTTTAGGAGCTTTTTCGGATAAATTACAACTGCTATTCGCACCTTACAGTTTTTCAAGAAAAACAACCCTTTTGAAATACCCCCTCCCCATAAACGATATTTGCCAAACAACCAAGCTGATTGGTCAAGAGGAAAGGTGCTTTTTGAGGCTGAACTGTAAGGGGGTTCACACATTGGGGCATCCCAAATCAGGATGCCCCAGAAAATTTGACCAGTCCCTAGGATCGTGAAAATCTTGATGATAGGTCTACTTTAAATAGGAATGAGTGGGCGTATAACAGTATGCAATTTGTCTGCCCTGAAGAAAGCAGAAATATGGTTGATCTGTCACATTAGCCCTGCTTGAAGAAAAGTCTTTGTACTTGATGCTTGTGAATGAATTAACTGTTATATTGGTTATTATCATAGCAGTTCTGCCCAAAAAAAATTATAAATTGCATTTCAGCTAATATGAAACCAAAGTTCTCTACAGCACCCCTGGCACCCTTTACCTTCACAGGCCCCATGTACATTTCCTAGGCCTTGTGCTGGGGGTCATTTACTATGGAGCAGGCCAGCAGGTGAGCTTTATTTCATGACCAAATAAAAAGGCACAGCTGTATCTTCTTTTTTTTAAGCTTTCATGTGATAGGATACTTTCAGACTGCCGTCTGTTGTGGGGACAGATACTGGGGACTATCTGGCTGGAGGGCTTCCAAACTAGATTGTCCCTGCTCTAACTCATTACTCGATACCCTCTGCTTTTCAGTGCAACTTTACCATACCCCTCTGGTTCACGCCACTGCATCCTCCTGTTTCAATAAGGTCAAGTTTGGCATCCGCTGTCATAAAAAGGTTCGTTAGGTGCCATGGCCTGATGCAGGTCATTATAACAGGTTATGAATGCAATAGGGTGTGAATTTAAATAAGCACAAGCCATTTTTGGAGAATCATAAATTACATGGATAGATTGTAGGAAGATTATTAATTGTGCTGCTATAGTCATATTTAAAACAAGCAAAATGAGCCCAAAAGCTGTTTTCCCACAATGCTCTAGAAAAACAGCAGAATGTGGGGGAATCGAGGCTTGGATTTGTCTGCTGTAAATTAAATACCACCTTTACGATGCAAGTAAATAGTAGTTACACACTGATAAAATGACTAGTTTATATCCAACATCATGGCTATTTCTTTCAAAAAGCAGGTGGCTCTCCCAGGACACAATGGCAGCCTTTTTGAAGAAAACCTCCTTTGATCATTCTAACATGTGTTTGAAGAATTGCTTTCACTTACATATAATAGACCAGGCTCATGTGGCAGCTGTTTGCAGGCCAAGTATGATGTAAATATTAATGTTGAGTAGTGATGTCAGTAACTACAATGATTACGGTAATTAATATACATGAACACATTTTCAACAACTTACTGGTCCTCTGGTTAAACTCATTTTCGGGAGAATATTGTGCCATGTAGATAGATGTATCAAGTACAGCCATGTGTAATAAATAAATTAAGCACATATGACTTTTTAAGTTTATATCAATATTATTTACTGTATATTAATTTAAGAAATTAAGTGACTGTGTCAGTTACTTAATTTCTTAGCAGTACTGATGTGCAGTTAATGGGTTACACACCTCTCACGGTCAGCAGCTACACATGGAACCTGAAAACCGTGCACAATTTTGCACACTGTACTTGAAGTAGTCAGAAGACGGACTGACAGTTGATGGTCCTCTTTTTTTCCACCCACCCACTTAACCAATTTATTCTGAATATCAGAGGAGTCAGCTAGTGTTCAAAGTCATATTTAAAGGAGCAGTATCGCAAAATTTGCATTAAAAAAGATAAATAATTAAATAGCCACACAATAGCTTCTAACATGTGTATAAATAATGTGGCGATAGAAAAAGGAAAAAATATATGCCTTTCTTTTAAATTGTATAATGACAATGGCTCAGTCCATTTGCTGAATAGGGGGATCTGCTGGGTTGTATTTAGTGAGCTGCTTCATTTAGCCCACTGGTCTCCTAGCAACACTTTACCTCAGAGGCTGACACTGTAATCAGTGGTAACGGCTGTGTATGTGTGAGGTGCTGCTTTTGTTATGAGACCAGGTGACTCAAATGTGTAAAATCTATACAAAATAAACTAAACTGACTGAAAATAACTGAAATTCTTCTTTAAATAACTGTGCAGGAAAATCTAAAGGTATTAAAGTGGAACAAAACACTGAGTGGCCGACCCTGAAGTCTATAAGACCCGGCCATTGACCTTCCCCCTTGGGCATTCTAAATCGGGATGCCCCACTGTGTGAAACGACCCCTGGATAACCACAGATCCCCCCATTTTTCTGGCGCGCTCACGCAGATAGTCATTTAGACAGGCCGGGGGCGGCCAGGAAGGTTATTGCTCAGGCTCCCCATCTGCATGCAAACAGCGCTGATTGGATGAGAGCCCGTGCATGCGCTGTGGGACAGGGAAAGGTACATTTTTACAAGCGAACTTGGGGATTTCACATATCAGGGCATCCCAAGTCGGGATGCCCCTGGGGGCACAAAACAAAACTCCAGATAGTGAAAATCCTGGGTTGGGCTTTGCTCAAAACACACAAAGCTGAAAGAAAGATCATATGGAAAAATGTGTTGAGAAAAGAGAGAGAAAATGGTAAACTGAAAGATTCTGCAGCAGAGCCAACATGAAGGGAAAACTGTCAAAATCAGCTAAATGACTTCTAGAGCTTTTCTCTCTGTTTTAGATGTATGAGTTCTGGCCAGGCAATGTTGTTATCTTATGCTGGACGGCTGCCAGCACTGAACAGCTGATACTTTGTTACATTGTTTCCCCCCTCAGCGTGGAACAGGCCAGATTGTCGGGCCCCGACACTCAGCAGACATAAACATGAGCTATTAGTCCCCAGCTGCACAACACAGACATCATTTTTTTCTACATTTGTAATTATTACTCCAACACTTACCTACATTCAAAGTACCATTTAAATATAAGTCACCAAGAAAAATTCACGATACTGCTCCTTTAAGTTCTAGCTGACCCACAATTCATTCAATAAAAAGCCTTTCTGTTAGTGCCATATGTAACCCTATAAACGAGTTGGAATCTTGATTATATTCACTGATAAGCGACTTTGTGTTCTTACTTGTGCAATTCTGAAGACGGCCAGATCCAAAATAACCTGGCAGACATGACTCGCAGTTAGGTCCATATGTGTTATTTAAACATTTTAAGCACTCTCCTGTGATTTTATCACAACTTTCTGGATCTTTAACATCTGTGTTGTTATTGCATTGACATGGTAAACATTTTTCTCCTTCTTCTATATTTCCATAAAAACCATCAGGACATTCATTGCAGTTCTTTCCTATGGGAAGAATTGTTTAGTATTATCAGAAGTCAATTCAGGTATTATGAGAATAATACATTTTAGCATTAGTAATTTACATTAGTGGAGGCCAAACTTGTTCATATATACAGCTGGTCTTTTAGATTCAATTGCTGTTTACATTAGGGATCCATGCGCTCACTTCCTATGCATAGTGATGCCAATGCTTAAAGCACACCATATATAAGGAGGAAAATAAGAAAATAACAATTCTAAACCAAATGTTGTTCTAAATACCCCATCCCAATCACCCAATAACAGGCAGTGTGCAGACCCCCCCCCCATTACCCCATAAAAGGCATTGTGCAGAATTCCCCCCTTCACCCTATACCAGGCATTGTGCAGAATACAACCCCATTACAGACAGTGTGTAGAATCCTCCCCAATAACCCAATAACAGGCATTGTGCACCACCCCCCACCCAAAACCCCATAACAGGCCATGTCTAGAATCCCCCTATTACAGGCAGTGTGCAAAATACCCCCAGCATTCCGTTACTGGCAATGTGAAACCCCCCAAATCACCTCATTTCATGCTGTGTGGCAGAATCCTCCATTATAGGCAGTGTGTAGAATCCACTTTATCCCCCATTACAGGCAGTGTGCAGAACCCCCCACCACCACAATTACCTCATTACATCCTGCCAGTGTGGCAGCATCTCCCCGTTACAGGCAGTGTGACATAACCCCCATTACAGGCAGTGTGCATAACCCCCCTTTCCACCATTAAAGGGAGTGTGGCAGATTCTCCCTTAATCCCCCATTATAGGCAGGGTGGCAGAACCCCCCCCCATTATAGGAAGTGTGCATAATCTCCCCATATTTTCACTTTTACAGGCAGTGTGGCAGAATCCTTCCCACTCCCCGCATTATAGACAGTGTGACAGAATCCCCCTTATATCACCCAATTACAGACAATGTGGTTGATCCAGAGCCAGGTGAGAATTCTGAATCCTTTTTTTAGGACAGAAAACTGCCATAGACTTTCATTGTCTAGTGGGTGTAATTCTTAACCTGGCTCTGAATCAGCCCCAAGGTAGACAATAAAAGTGAATGGTAGTTTTCTCTCCTAAAAAAGGAGTGAGAATATCCACCTGGCTCTGAATCAAGCCCAATGTGGTTGGACCCACCCCCCCCCCCCCCCAAATAACCCAATTATAGGCAAAGTAATGCTGTGGGCCACACCTCCATCGTCGCGCACACGCACACACACACTCACTTATACACACATTCACACACACACACACTTACAGACAGAGCCAGGACTGCGGGAGCCCAATCAGTGGTGTAGGAATGCCGGTTATGTATGTTGTTCTTTATCTGTACACTCGTTCCATAAGTTGCAGTTACATTTTGCCCCACTTTTTTTTTGGGGGGGGGGTGTTACTTTTTCCTGGCCCCCAGCAGATCTCGTGCAAGTGCCTTGGCCTGAGGAGACTAGGCAAAGCGTCACAAACACTGGGTAGTGACAATGTGAGATGGTAGGCTATTAAGCAATTACATTGCTTGCCACTCAAAACTAGCAACATTAACAAGGAGCAAAGTGAAGCAAAAGCAGTGAAAAGTGCCAAAAGGTCAGGTTTAATAAAACTTGCTGGGTCCAGAGTTCAGTGTTCAGCGGTGACCATAGCGCATCAGCAGCCTCCAAATAACACCAATCACAGCAACTACAGCAAAGCCATTTCATTCACTGCAATGGAAGGGGTGTGCAAGCCCTCAGCATGCACACTCCATTGCAGTGAATGAAATGAACATGGCCAGTCACTGTTTCTGATGGATATGACCATTCTTAATGATGCTTTACAAACAGGGGAAAAGCTGTGAGACTTGATCTCAGGATCTGGTACGTTTTTATTTTCAACAGGTGAGTATTTATGTTTTTTTTTACGATAAACTGAGGGGCGGTTCAATTTGCTATATGCCTGCAACTTTTCTAGCACAAAGTTGCCTGGAAGGGTTTAGGTCTGCTATAAAACAGAAAAATCAGTTTAGAAGATGTCTCCATACTTGATATATTGTATCTGAATATATTGAAGGTAAAGATATTCAAGTCTACATACAGGTATATGAAATTACATGAGCAACCACATAGAATCAGGATGTATACTGTAACACAAACCATATGGACTTTCTAGAGACAATAAAGATGTTGTTTTTAACATGAGCACAGATGCAAATAAATTGGGGTGGATCAGAGAAAATTGTTACGTTTTCACAAACAATTTGGAGTGTGAACTTTATACCTTTGTAACCGTCTAGGCAGTTGCAGCTTACTTCCTGAGTATCAGAGTTTTGCTGACAAGAATCTGCAAAAAATTGGTTGCTTGTAGGAGAACCTGGACACATACATCTGTGGCATGACTGTCCAAGTAATGGATTACCAAAGTAATTATCAAGGCACCTACAACACAAGGATTCAAGACATGTATGATTATTTTGAGCAAAACGACAATGTCATGTTTCATTTTTCCAGTAGCAACCTATAAACCATAAAAGAAAGTTATTGCAATGTCTTTAGACAGGCTGATTCATGTATTGCATTGCTTGTGCACACACAAGTAAAGAAGTAGCAATGCCTGCACAAACTTTTAAACTTAGTAATGTTAGGGACGGGGTACTAATTGGACAGCCTTGACGTGGCTACCTCGCTTTTACATTCATTGCAATCTATGTTAACTAACAGTCCATGTTCTTAGCAAGTGTTAGCTAGGTTTTTCAGTTTTTAGTATGAGTGTGCAGAGGGTTAACTTTCTTTTTTGCTTAGTGTGTGTGGTCACACCCCTCTAGCACCTCTTGACTGCTATATATTGACTGGATGAGCACATCCTACCTTCCTTTTTGCTGTTGCATTTGCAGGTCAGTGGCCAGATCTGCTGGATTGTAGCTCTCCCAATGTAACAGGGAGTCCAATTGGCCTCTACCTAAACCCCCTTTTTGAACTGTAACACTGTGCAGGCAAGTAAAGTATTTTTCATTGTGTGTGTGCAAGTAAGTTAAGTTATTGCAATGTCTTTAGACAGGCTGATTCATGTATTGCATTGCTTGTGCACACACAAGTAAAGAAGTAGCAATGCCTGCACAAACTTTTAAACTTAGTAATGTTAGGGACGGGGTACTAATTGGACAGCCTTGACGTGGCTACCTCGCTTTTACATTCATTGCAATCTATGTTAACTAACAGTCCATGTTCTTAACAAGTGTTAGCTAGGTTTTTCAGTTTTTAGTATGAGTGTGCAGAGGGTTAACTTTCTTTTTTGCTTAGTGTGTGTGGTCACACCCCTCTAGCACCTCTTGACTGCTATATATTGACTGGATGAGCACATCCTACCTTCATTTTTGCTCTAACCTATAAACCATGGGTCTGCAACCTGTAGTTAGAGAGCCACACATGACTCACTGACCCCTGCTGTGTGTTTCTTCAGGCTCTCTTGTGCTTACAGATGCCCCCTTATGTTTGAATTATAATATCATAATGCTGATTATACTATACTAACATTATACATGACTGAGACACAGGCAAAGTGACAATGCCTAGGCCACATCAATCACTTAGAGGCTTATTCATTACTAACGCCAGGTATCGGCAAATGAGCGTCTGTATAGGGGTGCTTAGCGTGACCGCTAGTAGACGCTGTAAAAATGTATCTGGCTCTGTAACAGAGCGCCTCAGACGCTGTAGTAACCTGGCCCGCATTGATGAATGTGATGTATGTTAGGCCAGCTCAGTGCGACCGACTCTCAGCGCTCCACACCATACTTACATACATTGTTGTAACATTGTGATATTAATACTTTAGTGTCAGACCTGTAAATACAATTCTGATTAAAAAACAAAAAAAATCCATTTTCATAAATGTGGTTTTGCGAACAGCGCCCGGCATTCACCAGACGCTGCCTGCCGCTATGAGGCAATACCTGGCGCTATCCCTTGATGAATAACCCCCTTAGTAGGTGGGTGAAATAAACTGGACCTGCATGACCTATCCATTTTTTCATACTATCAGTACTTATTGATGTTATCTGCTTTATATATATATATATATATATATATATTTAGGCAAGGTACTTGAATTCCAGGGGCAGGGCAGAAATACTAACAAACATCTTTATATTTTAATCTGTTTTGAAAATACATGAACAACTTGGCATTTACAATTGGGCATCCATACCGTTCACAGTTGTCACCAGTTGTTAATCCTTTGCAATCCTTGCAGACACCAGTTAAAGGATCACAGGCCTGTGAATTGCCATTACACTGGCATGGTCTGCATTTTGGAAATCCATAGTATCCAGGAAGGCAGCTGTCACAACGACGGCCCTGAACATCTCTGCGGCAAGCACACTGTCCAGTTACCTGGTCACACAAAGTGCTGATGGAACCATTGATATGACAGTCACACTCTAGGGATAAATCCAGAAGCATAATTGTATTTGTTATAATCATGCGTTACTTCAAACGTGTTATGCACATACTCTGGCTACTCTGCACATATTTCAATAGTATGGTCACACTTTATCAGCACCACATTGTACCATATTGTTAATGACAAGTGTGCATGGAGCTTTGTTGAGAATGGAGACATGTTTGCACTGGCTATATACTGCAGCTTGCTTGTGGTTAAAATCATTCTGTGTCTTAAAGATGATATCTCAGTGGTAAAATGGTAATGTGATTTAGATTCATAGCCTTTAAAGCTAACAATGACCAATTATTTTGTCAGTACACAGAAAAGGAAATTAAGTTAGCATACCTAGACAACCACTGGGGCCAAATCCATAGCTGCCCACTGCACATCTATCACAACAGCTCCCAACAACATTTAGCTTGCATGGACATCGGCCTCCGATCTTACTGCAGTGATTGCTCAGTGATCCATCTGGATTACAGCTACACTCTGGAATCATTAAAAATATATTTATTTTACATTTTTGTTAATATATATTTATTTAGTACTGAAGCCCATCACTCAAAGTACACATATACACAAATGATCATCTGAAATAAGGATAATGACCACATGACATTGCAACTGACTTTGTTTGGTCAGAAATTTCAGATGTAAATATTCAATCTGCTAATGTTTCACCTCAAGGATTAAATTTTTTTTTAATATTGATTTGTTTTGGCCTACTTGTCTATTATCAGTGAAAATAAATGGCCAAAGGAGATTACATTTTATGCTAGTAAGAATGGCAGGTTTAAGTACAACACTTCAGCGAGGGACATACTAAATATTTGGTAGAGCAAGATGCACCAGCGATGTGTCTTGCGGTGTGAATTGCAACCTGCCTGAGCTTTTTAATTTTAGCATACAAGAATAATAATGCAATAAAGAGGTTTAATTTTTTTCCCCCGCAAAAAAATCACCTGTATCTGTGATAGGGAATTTTTAACCTGTCAAGTGCCAGCCTACTGTGGTAAGGTGGTGCAAGGGGCCGTCATTGACGGCAGGTATGTAGCACCAATGTACCTGGCATTGGTGCAGTAAAGTCGTGTAGTCTGATTTCCAGCATCAGCTGCTGGTGGCAGTTTGCTGCTGTTGCTTTAGAATAGCCGAAAGGCTAACCTGGGACGGCTTTACTGGGATGGAGCAGAGCAGGGTGGGACTCCATCCCACTACCCAGGTCCGGGTTTTGCGGGCTGTTTAAATAGCCTGGGGAATCAGCTGTGGCCTGTCCTTTGTCTAGAGCTCACATGGGAGTGAGACTCTGTGAGCCTGGCTGAAATCTCCTGTGGAAGCTGTTTCATGCGGACCTGAGACATATTTGACTGTGAACAGAACCTTGGCTCAAGGACTAAAAGCTGTTTGCCTGACTGAATCATTTATGCTGCGGTTTCCTGAAAAGGTGATGTAACCTGTATGGACATATGCTTTTGTGGATTTTTGTGTGAAATAAACACAGACTTTACTTTGAACTGTTTGCCTCCGCCTCTATACTGCTGACACCCGGTCGCCTACCAGAGCTAATCTCCACACTACCTAGAGATTATGTCACCCACACCATTTTAACCCACACCAGGTAACTGATTTTTGCAAGAGTGATATATTGTTTTGTTTGCCACAGTTTGTGTTTTAACATGAAATGTCTTGTTGGTAGTTTTCCAGTGTTTTATAAAAATATTTGTAAGTGAAAATATAAAAAAATAAAAAAAAAGATTTTTTTTTAAATATTTGTCTTGTTTAATTTAACTAAAAAATGTATTTTATTCAAGAAAACCATATTGTATGCGAAAGCCCAATTTTTCCTGATTACAATGGTGCCCCATATTGGTAGACCCTGTCCAGGAGACCCCCCCCCCCAAACTGAAAAGAGTACTTTAGAACATTACAAATAAAATATAACTACCATCCACACTATATTGCGAGGGGTTCCCTCTTCCCAGTAAAACCAGTCCAGGCACCAGCTATGGCCAGACTCGGTAGTCCCTGGCCTTGAAAAGTACAAGCTCACATAGCTTTCGTGGGCCACTTTTGTCCCCTCTGGGCTTTGGGGAGGCTGGCAATGGTGGGGTGGGGGTTAATGGCAAGTCACCCGCTTACCACAAAAAAAATATTTTTTCTTTACTTCCGATCTTCTTTCCCACGCCAATCCAATGACAGATATCGGTGATCAGGGGGTGGTGACTGACCTCCCCCCTCCACCCTCTCTCCACCGATCACCGACATCTGAGAATTGTTGGACCCGGAGCAGGATCACATCACAGAATGACCTCATCCACTCTGCCCACAAAAGGCAGGACTAGAGGCAGTGTCCAGCAGGATGGCGGAAGCATTGAGGGACCCTCAGGCCCTCTCCTGAAGCCTGGCGTAGCTGGTACTTAACGGTTGGAGAGGCAGTTATGTGAGACTCACGTAGATGCCACTAAATGGGTTAAAGCTGAGGGACACCATTTTTCCAGTGAGGTGAGAGTATTTGTTTTCAAGTATGGAAAAAAACAGCACCCTATTGCCTATGCAGAATAATTTGTTTGTTCTGCACACCTCATAGGGCCCTGTTATTTTTACATTTCTAAAAAAAATCCTTACCTCCTCGGAAAAACCATGTATCTCATCTGTAAAAAAAATCACAGGTACAGGTGATTCTATGGGAAAAATTGCAATTGCAAAATGTTTTTTTGAAACATAGAAGGTTGACGACCAGTATGTTCTCTTTATCTTAGGATAGATGTATGATTATCCCAGGCATGTTTAAATTCACTGGCTGTCGAATTTTCAAATACTGCTGGAAGTTTGTTTCACGCATCTACTAGCATTTTCAAGCATTCTGTAAAATAATATTTTCTAACACTGCTCCTGATATTCCCTTCAGGTTGTGCCCCCTTGTTCTATCATGAAGTTTCTTCTTAAAAACACTTCCCTCCTGAACCTTATTCAGTCCTTTCACATATTTAAAGGTCTCAATCATGTCCCCCCTCTCCCTTCTTTCCTCCAGACTGTACAAATTAAAGGAGCACTATCGGGAAATTGTGTAATAATAAAAATACATAGAAACACATCAGCTGATGAGAGGAGGGGTCACTTATACACCCAAACCGAATAAAGCTCCCACCAAGCTTGTGGTTTTCCTCTCTGTGTAGAAATAAAATCCACGAGTGACAGGTTTAGTCTATCAGGGGTGACAGAGTCTGTCACCCCGGATATAATTTTCCTTTCATTAAAAGTAGGAAAAACAAGCCTGGCTGGATATTTATTGATGCCGGGTGTATAAGGGACCCCTCCCCCCGCCACCCAGTAAATTTATATAGATTTTTATCATTGAGCCATTTTGCTCCTTTAAGTTCTTTAAAGTGGCCCCTCAGCATCATTTAATGAAAAGCCTAAACCTTTAAAAGACTATCCCCCAGAACCTAAAATTAATATATTTAACATTTTTAGTCACTTACTTTATATTCTTTTCCCCACTGGCCTGCAACTGTTCAGGACTCTAGGATACGGACATCTTGGCTCAGTAGCATCACATACTGAGTAGAGCTGGGGTCAGGAAAAGGTCAGCAATCCCAGAATGCAGAGCGGCACGATCAGAAGGCACTTTCTGTTTTCAGGCAGCCTGAGACTCCATGGGCTGCCATCTTGGATGTTTAGGGTGGGGGGACCATATAAGATAAGTTCTTATTCAGGGTGAAGGTCCGGCTTAAGTCTCTCCTGATTTACAGTCCTTACACCATTTTTGTTGCTTGCCTTTGGACCCGTTCTATTTGAATAATATCTTGTAGGTATGGTTTCCAAAGCTGCACACAGTATTCTAGCTGTGGCCTTACCAGGGCTCTATACAGCAGCATCACAACCTCCCTCTTCCTACTGGTGATGCCTCGAGCTATGCAGCCGAGCATCCTGCTTGTTTTTCCTACTGCCTGGCTACACTGTCCACTCATCTTGCAGCTATCAGTAATCAGTATCCCTAAATTTCTCTCCTTTGAAGTCCTGGCTAACAGTGCTGCCCAAACGGTACTCTAGTGCATGATTTTACATTTAGAGACATGAACTCCAGTTTCCACAGTTTTGACCATTTATTTAGTAAAGCTAAATCATTTTCCATGTTGCAGACACCTACAGGAGTGTTCACCCTATTACTAACCTTTGTATATCTGCAAACAGGCAGACTTTTCCTACCAAGCCTTCTCCTATGTCACTTACAAACATAATTAAAATAATGTGGCCCAGGACAGAGCCAGGTGCAGCACAACACTTGTAACTCACCTTTGTTCCAATTGCACGCCATTAACAACAACACTCCTATACCGATCCTCTACTATACTGTACTTGTGTGTGTTAAAATGAAAATGCTCACAGAGATGCAGGTTGCAATTCACATTGCAAGGCACATCGCTGGTGCATCCTGCTTTACCAAATAAATAGCATGAACCCCATTTTGCAGCCAGCGTTATACCAAAAAAGGTTTTGGTCAGAATAATGATAGGTTTTAGGTAAAAAAAAGCAACTTTTATGTACTTTCTTGTGTGTTAAAGTGGATCAAAACCCAGAATTTTTGCTATCCTGGGTTTTAGTCCTTGCCCCGGGGCACCCCAATTTGGGTTGCCCCACTGTGAAAGTAACTCACCTTTCCCAGGTCCTACGGTGCATGCGTGGCTTCTTTTCTAATCAATGCACTCGGATCCAAACGCACCAGGGCCGCATGCTCTGCTACCGTCTAACATGGAGCGTGTCCGCTTCGGCCATTTACAAAGGGATATCGGGAGTGCGGCTGCTGCTGTCGCATGCGCTGTTGGACCGGGAAAGAAGGTGAGTTTCCAGGTGGGAGAGTTTCACACAGTAGGGCATTCTGATTTTGAATTCCCTGGGGGAAGGTAATCTAGCTGCCCTGGTTTTGGTTCACTTTAAAATGAAAAAGCTCACTGAGATGTAGTTTGCAATTCCCACTGCAAGGCAAACCGCTTGTGCACCCTGCTTTACCAAAAATTGAGCATGACCCCCATATAAAGCCAGCTATATACCAAAAAAGGTTGTGGTGAGAATCAGTGGGTAATTTACTAACAGTAGAACTCTCACATGAGAGATATTAGGTAAAAACGCAACCAGCTGAAGCTATTTCCTTATTAAAGCAATCCAACAGACATTTTTACTTTCTCTTACTAGTATTGAAAGTCATATGACCAGCGTTCTTGTGGGGGCGATAGTGACAAGTATAGATTGTCTGGGAACAGGCTTTCATGGAGGCATTTGTGAGAGGCAATGACAATTGTGATGCCCCCTTTCCATGCAGCAGACCAGTGAACTGCTTTAAAGGGTTACTAAATCACGCCCCCCAAAAAACAGTCCCCATCTTTCCCATGCAACAGATGCAGCCCTCACAGTTTCTGAGAAAGGGCGCTTGAGGTGGCATTGGGGAGTGGGGTCACTCCCGGCTCCAGGACCAAAAATGAACACCTGTGCTCACTGTTGATCACACAGCATATGCCGGATCAACAGGAGCAAGGTTCTCAGATACCAGGAGGTTTCTGAGTGGCGGACATGGCTGCAGCTGCTGCATGGGAGTAAGGATGAGTTCCTGTTTGTTTGTTTTTTGGGGGAGGCTTTACGGAGGCTAACTTTGGCAAGTCCTCTTAGGCAGTGAATTGTTTCTCCAACCACCTCCAACTCTCATGTGGAGTGCATGTGACAAGCTCACATTCATTTGTGAAGTGCGTTCCACACTTCAGTAAATCCATGAGGGCTGTCATTTCATGATTTGTAAAAAAATCTAATTGGAAAATTTTTACTTAGAGGACCCCTAGTTCAAAAAAGCCAAATAGATGCATTTATGGCAATGACTGGACAAGGCAACATGCTATTTCTGTAAATCTAAAAGTAAAATGTTTTCAAACAATGCATTCAGAATGACATAAACTGAAAGAACATTGACCACTTATTTTTGCAAGATTTTTATATGTATACTTACTAACAGCTCCATTATGTATGCGTGCAGACATGCTGATAATAACCCTCTCGCACACATCTGGCAGAATTGCTGTTCCAATATCAGAAGCAAGTTCAATACAGTTATAATAATCGTACTCTTCTAATTCCTTTTCAGTGCAGAGATTGCTCACAGAAGAAGGTTCAGGAATCAGCCCAAGCTATAAATCAGACCATATAAAAAATAGTACAAAAAAGTTTCTGTGCTGGTATTCTAAACCCAGTGCAAGCCTTGCTGAATAATCTATATAATGACATAAATGACAGGCTGTTTGCTGTAATAAATAATGAAAAAATTAAACAAGTGGCATTTCTTTTCTTTTTAAATACACAGCTATATTGCCAGAGTAATTTTAAAATAAAGGGGGTTATTTAAGAAACGCTAATGGCAGGTAGTGCCATGTAGCGGCAGGTAGCATCGGGTGAACGCTGGGCGCTGTATGAGCAGGTCTGACATTGCAGTATCACTGTCCCAGTGTTAAAACAATGTCATTCCATGTGTTTTCACTCTGGTGCTGGTGTGTATGTGTTGAGAAACAGACTTTTTTCACACAGCGTCTGGCGCTCTATGCTAGAGCGCCAAGCTTTAGAGCGCCGGTGCTACTTGTGTGTAGTTTTTCCATGAATACGGGCTTCAGCACCAAGTGCTGGACCCACTTAACTGTCGCTACCTATCGCTGCAGTGCTGTCCTTTTGTTATATGTAGCGTAGCCTTGGTCACTATGACCTTGGAACACCACCTAGCATTCACGATTAGCTATGCAGTGAAACAGGGAGAGGAGCGCTTCTACAGCGCCCACCAGACATCCCAATCATCAATGCTGGATGGGATAATACAGCACCATTTGTCCGCCTGCTAAGCTAGGTTATAGCGCCCCACACTCGCTTACAGCGTCTACTAGCGGTCGCTCTACGTGCCGCTATACAGATGCTCACATGGCGATACGTGGCGTTAGTATTAAATCAGCCTCAAAGTTTCCCCTCATGTTGTGCTGTTGTCTGTGATGGTAGTGGCTGGGCTGTCTGATGCAAGCACGCTGTGTGCATTGCATTGAAATAGATTGGGCTTGACTGAGTATGGAGGGCTCCTTTATAGCCTATCACTATAAAGAAAGAAAGGGGGTATCAACTTGACACAAGCCCTTGGGATTGGATTTGTGGTCTGGATAGGGGGGGTGCTAGAGGCAGCAAAGAGGTACAGTAATCTCATCTTTCTTTCAGTGACTGAAGAAGTGTCTGACTAGACAATCCCTTCATGTTCAACCAAAAGAGGGGAGAGAAAACATTTTAATAGATATGTTTTTTTCAACCCACATTTCTAAATATCTATTAAATAATATCTATCAAAAACTAAAATACCTACTAATAAAATATTTTCCAGCTGAAATAGACAAAACATATTTATTTGTATCATTAGACTGCAGGATTCTTAAATTTTCTTTTTTTTGCCTGAGGCATCTAGCAAAGTAAATCCTGGATATAGCCTCCATATACACCTTACAATGAGGAATCAAGTGCTCAGTAGGTCAGTGCTTATGCATGACCTACATGTTGCTTTTGTTTTATAACTTTCTACTGACATCATACCACATTAGGAATGTGAACAAGACAAGACTTGTGCATAGTCTTTACTAAAGGCTGACTTTTCTTTGCAAGTCTGTGATTGTAATGCCAGACCTTTAAAGCAAAAGGATTGGAAGGTACACAAGTACTGATTTTTTAAATGCAAGGATAGGTGTATTCAAAATCATACACATTTCGGTAGTATAATATATACAGGAAAAGGATACAGACTAATACATGGTGAAATAATACACCAGTACTAGGGATGAGCGAATCGATCCGGACGAACCCGGATTCGATCCGAATTTCAGGAAAAATTCGATTCGGATCGAATCCGAATTTCCCCGCGATTCGATCGCTCGAAGTTTTCCTTTAACATCCATTCATTTACATTTACAGGCATTCTAAGATGGCGGACGAGACATGTCTGGACATCTATCCCGCGCCAGTGCAAGCTGGGGCAGTCACATGCAGCCTATCAGCAGCCAGCAAGCCCGGTGACGTCACAGCGCTATTTAAGTCGGCCATCTTGCTTTTCCTTCCTCATTTCTCTATTGCATTCGTGAGAGACAGAACGCTGTGTAGCTGAGGGAGAGAGGCAGTTAGACAGGCAGGGACAGACAGAAAGTCAGCGAAAAACAGGGAAAGGTAGGAAAAAACGGAGGCTGTCACAGGGAGATTTTTTTTTTTTGTCATCCAGCCTGAGTGTTACTAGCTAGCTGACAGGCTTTGTTAGCGTTTTCAGGCTGCTTATACTAACTAACTGTGCATATATACTGAACTGATCTTTAGTCTGCTGTGAGGCATCCCATTCTGTGACTACAGCAGCCTCTGTTTAAGACCATATAACTAGAGATGAGCAAGTAGTAATCGACCGAGCCGGTATTCGATCGAATACTACGCTGTTCGTCATACTCGATTTCGATCGAGTACAGCGGCGATGGCGCACTCACAATTCGTTTCCCCTCCCACCTTCCCGGGCGCGTTTTTTACACCAATCACCATGCAGGGGGGGTGGGACAGGTCCTGGGAGGACGCTGGCATCGCGAGAACGGCGTCTACACGCATTGGCTGGAAAAACCATGTGACCTCGAATATACAAAACTCAGCACTTCCTCTTCGTCAGCATTAGCAGCTTGAACTTAGTGAGGGACAGACGCTCACAGCAGGGAAAGACAGGCTGTCGCTGGCAGGGCCCCAGAAGCTCGGAATATCGCATTTACCACCATCTATACCAGCTACCAGAAGACAAGAGAGTCATTAAGAGCCCTTATTAGGGCTACTACGCTGAACGGTATATGGCTCATATGTAGGCAGGCAGGGCCCTAGAAGCTCAGAATCTCGCATTTACCACCATATATACCAGCTACCAGAAGACAAGAGAGTCATTAAGAGCCCTTATTAGGGCTACTACGCTGAACAGTATATAGCTCATATCCTATGTAGGCAGGCAGGGCCCCAGAAGCTCAGAATATCGCTTTTACCACCATATATACCAGCTACCAGAAGACAAGAGAGTCATTAAGAGCCCTTAATAGGGCTACTATGCTGAACAGTATACAGCTCATATGTAGGCAGGCAGGGCCCCAGAAGCTCAGAATATCGCTTTTACCACCATATATACCAGCTACCAGAAGACAAGAGAGTCATTAAGAGCCCTTATTAGGGCTACTACGCTGAACAGTATATAGCTCATATCCTATGTAGGCAGGCAGGGCCCCAGAAGCTCAGAATATCGCTTTTACCACCATATATACCAGCTACCAGAAGACAAGAGAGTCATTAAGAGCCCTTATTAGGGCTACTACGCTGAACAGTATATAGCTCATATTCTATGTAGGCAGGCAGGGCCCCAGAAGCTCAGAATATCGCTTTTACCACCATATATACCAGCTACCAGAAGACAAGAGAGTCATTAAGAGCCCTTATTAGGGCTACTACGCTGAACAGTATATAGGTCATATCCTATGTAGGCAGGCAGGGCCCCAGAAGCTCAGAATATCGCTTTTACCACCATATATACCAGCTACCAGAAGACAAGAGAGTCCTTAATCCCTTATTAGTGCTGCTATGTTGAACAGTATATAGCTCATATTCAATGTAGTCAGGCAGGGCCCCAGAAGCTCAGAATATCGCTTTTACCACCATATATACCAGCTACCAGAAGACAAGAGAGTCATTAAGAGCCCTTATTAGGGCTACTACGCTGAACAGTATATAGCTCATATTCTATGTAGTCAGGCAGGGCCCCAGAAGCTCAGAATATCGCTTTTACCACCATATATACCAGCTACCAGAAGACAAGAGAGTCATTAAGAGCCCTTATTAGGGCTACTACGCTGAACAGTATATAGCTCATATCCTATGTAGGCAGGCAGGGCCCCAGAAGCTCAGAATATCGCTTTTACCACCATATATACCAGCTACCAGAAGACAAGAGAGTCATTAAGAGCCCTTATTAGGGCTACTATGCTGAACAGTATATAGCTCATATGTAGGCAGGCAGGGCCCCAGAAGCTCAGAATATCGCTTTTACCACCATATATACCAGCTACCAGAAGACAAGAGAGTCATTAAGAGCCCTTATTAGGGCTACTACGCTGAACAGTATATAGCTCATATCCTATGTAGGCAGGCAGGGCCCCAGAAGCTCAGAATATCGCTTTTACCACCATATATACCAGCTACCAGAAGACAAGAGAGTCATTAAGAGCCCTTATTAGGGCTACTACGCTGAACAGTATATAGCTCATATCCTATGTAGGCAGGCAGGGCCCCAGAAGCTCAGAATATCGCTTTTACCACCATATATACCAGCTACCAGAAGACAAGAGAGTCATTAAGAGCCCTTATTAGGGCTACTATGCTGAACAGTATATAGCTCATATCCTATGTAGGCAGGCAGGGCCCCAGAAGCTCAGAATATCGCTTTTACCACCATATATACCAGCTACCAGAAGACAAGAGAGTCATTAAGAGCCCTTATTAGGGCTACTACGCTGAACAGTATATAGCTCATATCCTATGTAGGCAGGCAGGGCCCCAGAAGCTCAGAATATCGCTTTTACCACCATATATACCAGCTACCAGAAGACAAGAGAGTCATTAAGAGCCCTTATTAGGGCTACTACGCTGAACAGTATATAGCTCATATCCTATGTAGGAAGGCAGGGCCCCAGAAGCTCAGAATATCGCTTTTACCACCATATATACCAGCTACCAGAAGACAAGAGAGTCATTAAGAGCCCTTATTAGGATTACTACGCTGAACAGTATATAGCTCATATTCTATGTAGTCAGGCAGGGCCCCAGAAGCTCAGAATATCGCTTTTACCACCATATATACCAGCTACCAGAAGACAAGAGAGTCATTAAGAGCCCTTATTAGGGCTACTATGCTGAACAGTATATAGCTCATTCTAGCTATATACACACTGCACACAACGGCTGCTTTAGTGAGGGGTAGCTGCTGCTGCTGGAATAGGGACAGAAAGACTTCAGTGGTGTATTACCACCTATATACAAAACTATATACACTCTGCTCAAAACGGCTGCTTTAGTGAGGGGTAGCTGCTGATGCTGGAATAGGGACAGAAAGACTTCAGTGGTGTATTAGCACCTATATACAAAACTATATTTTGCACTACTGTTTTGTGTCCTCTGTGCCAACAAAACCTTGTTATATACCCGGTGCATATAGGCACCATTTCACCTTCTGGCAGTATACGGCTGTATAGCCAGGTGTTTTTCTTAAAATTATTTTTATATTTGGCACTACTGTTTTGTGTCCTCTTTACCAACAAAACCTTGTTATATACCCGGTGCGTATAGGCACCATTTCACCTTCTGGCAGTATACGGCTGTATAGCCAGGTGTTTTTCTTAAAAATATTTTTATATTTGGCACTACTGTTTTGTGTCCTCTTTACCAACAAAACCTTGTTATATACCCGGTGCGTATATGCACCATTTCACCTTCTGGCAGTATACGGCTGTATAGCCAGGTGTTTTTCTTAAAAATATTTTTATATTTGGCACTACTGTTTTGTGTCCTCTTTACCAACAAAACCTTGTTATATACCCGGTGCGTATAGGCACCATTTCACCTTCTGGCAGTATACGGCTGTATAGCCAGGTGTTTTTCTTAAAAATATTTTTATATTTGGCACTACTGTTTTGTGTCCTCTTTACCAACAAAACCTTGTTATATACCCGGTGCGTATAGGCACCATTTCACCTTCTGGCAGTATACGGCTGTATAGCCAGGTGTTCTTCTTAAAAATATATTTATATTTGGCACTACTGTTTTGTGTCCTCTGTGCCAACAAAACACTGTTTTATACACGGTGCGTATAGGCACCATTTCACCTTCTGGCAGTATACGGCTGTATAGCCAGGTGTTCTTCTTAAAAATATTTTTATATTTGGCATAACGCGTGGCCAAAAAAGTAAAACGTCTGAAATGCGGAGGGCTAGCGCAAAGGGACGTGGACGAGGACGGGGGCGCGGAAATGCTGGTGGGGGCACAAACCGCGTTGAAGCCAGTGGGGATACAATGCGTGCTGGTGAGGGGCAGCCAGCATTACGCTCATCCAGCTTCCCTGCCTTTATGGGACAGTTATGCGGGGGGCGGGGTACACCTCTGTTAAGGCCTGAGCAGCGTGAACAGGTGGTGCAATGGATGGCCGATAACGCTTCCAGTCACTTGTCCACCACCCAGTCATCCAAACAGTCTCACTCTGACCCTCCTTCCTCCCAACCTGGCCAACAGAGTCAGCCCAACCTTGACCCCTCCCAGGACCTCTTTTCGGGTCCTTTTCCAGATGTGCTGCAAGAATCCCAGGAGCTAGCAGAGGAATTTGTTTGTAGTGATGCCCAAACACTTGAGTATCCGCCATCTGCTAGTGATGTGGACCCGGAACCAGCATCTGCTATCATGAGCGATGATGATGAGACGCAGTTGCCATCAAGGGAGGCTGTTGGAATGTCCAGTGGGCAGGAGGAGGAGCAGAGAGAGGAAGTGGAAGAGGAGGTGGTGGACGACGAAATGACCGACCCCACTTGGACAGGGGTGATGTCCAGCGGGGAAAGCAGTGGAGATGCGGTCTGCGCATCACCGAATAAGGCAGCAAGAGGCAGAGGACAGTCCAGAGGCAGAGGACAGTCCAGACAGAGAAGGCAGGCCACAGCCAGCAGGGCCGAAGCTCTTCCCGGCAGCAGGCAGTCGCGCGAAGCTCCCCCATCGAGGCCTCGTACTTCTGTGGTGTGGAGATTTTTTAATGTTTGCGCGGATGACAAACTGAGCGCGGTTTGCGCAATCTGCCACTCAAAACTGAGTAGGGGCTCTGAGAAGAGCAATCTGACCACCTCAGGCATGCGCCGTCACTTGGAATTCAAGCACTGGGCTGAGTGGGAGAGAGCAAACGCAATACAACCTGCGCCCGGTCTTGCTGCCACTGCCTCTTCCCCTTTGTTGTGTGCTGCCACTGCGGTCCAGACCTCCAGCCAGGACACCTCCACATCTGCCTCTGCCTCGGCTACTTTGGGGCCTTCTCCTTCAGCCCCCCCTTCCCCCGCATCTTCGTCTGCACCTTCCATCTCCTCGTCCCATCAACTGTCCATCTCGCAGGCGTTCAACCGCAGGCGGAAGTACGCCTCCAGTCACCCCCAAGCCCAAGCCTTAACCTGCCTCATCTCCAAACTGCTGGCCCTGGAGATGTTGCCGTTTAGGCTTGTGGAGACGCAGGCCTTCCGCGACCTGATGGCGGCTGCCGCACCTCGCTATTCCGTCCCTAGCCGCCACTATTTTTCCCGGTGTGGCGTCCCCGCCCTGCACCAGCACGTGTCGCGTAACATCAGGCGGGCCCTGAGGTACGCAGTCAGCGCAAAGGTCCACTTGACCACCGACTCGTGGACAAACGCTTGCGGCCAAGGACGCTACATCTCTTTGACGGCACACTGGGTGAATGTTGTGGAAGCGGGGACGGGGTCGCAAACAGGGACGGCCTACATACCACCCCCGCCCAAGATTGCCAGCACGGGTTCTGATAGACCCCCCTCCTCTTCCTCCTCCTCCTCCTCCTCCTCCTCCTCTGCCTTAACATCGCCCTCAGCCCCTAGCTGGAAGCGTTGCAGCACTGGCGCGGGGAGACGTCAGCAGGCGGTGCTTAAGCTCATCAGCTTGGGCGACAGGAAGCACAGCGCCGCAGAGGTGAGGCACGCCATATTGCAGCAGACAGAGATATGGCTGTCGCCGCTGCAGCTAGGACCAGGCATGGTCGTGTGCGATAACGGCCGTAACCTGGTGGCGGCTCTGGAGCTTGCAGAACTCAATCACGTACCATGCCTGGCCCACGTTTTTAATTTGGTAGTACAAAAGTTTCTAAAGACTTACCCCAACCTGGCAGAGCTACTGGTCAAAGTGCGGCGCTTGTGCGCTCACTTTCGGAAGTCAACTGTAGCTGCTGCTAGCTTAAAAAAAATCCAGCAACGCCTCCATTTGCCTCAACATCGGCTGTTGTGCGACCTGCCCACTCGCTGGAATTCCACCTATTGCATGTTGGCCAGGGTGTGTGAGCAGCAGAAAGCATTGATGGAGTACCAGATGATGCATCCACGCGTGCCTCCAACTCAGCTCCCTCAGTTTGCCAACCACGAGTGGCCATGGATGGCAGACATATGCGATGTATTGCGTATCTTTGAGGAGTCCACTAAGAAGGTCAGCAGCGAGGACGCTATAGTGAGCGTAACCATCCCGCTCCTATGCGTCCTTAAAGAATCGCTCATCGCAATAAGGGAGAACGCATTGCACACAGAGGAGACGGGGGTAGGAGGAGACGCAACGCAGGTAGACAGTCAGACCACACTTTTGTCTGCTGCTCGGTGGCAGTTGCAGGAGGAGGAGGATGAGGAGGAGGAGGACAACGTGGAGGTGGCTGTGGAAGAGGATGCTGGCGGCGAGGGTAGCAGTCAGGCTGTGTGCGTCCCATTGGTTCAGCGCGGATGGGGCGGAGAGGAGGAGGAAGAGGAGGAAATGGAAAATGATCCTTCTGGTGGGGGCAGTGACGTCATGCCTACTCAGAGTCTGGCACACATGGCTGACTTCATGCTGGGCTGCTTTTCCCGGGACATACGTGTTGTCCGGATATTGGAGAACAAACTATACTGGGTCTTCGCACTCCTGGACCCCCGGTATAAAGATAACTTTTCCTCTTTTATTCCGGTAGAGGAGAGGACGAATCGATTACTGGAATACCAGAGGGAACTCTTGCAGAACATGATGCAGATTTTCCCCCCCAGCATCGCTGGCGGCAGAGAGGAGAGTGTCTCCCAGAGTCTGACAACATCGATCAGGCCCACAGCCACCAGGGGAACACTCTCCAAGGTGTGGGACACGTTCATGTCACCCCCTCGTGCAACTTCCATCACTGCGGGGCCCGCTATCAGCAGGAGGGACAAGTATCGGCGGATGTTGCGGGACTACCTGGCAGACCACACCCCTGTCCTCCCCGATCCCTCGGCGACCTACACTTACTGGGTCTCCAAGTTGGACACGTGGCTGGAACTGTCCCTGTACGCCTTGGAGGTGCTTGCCTGCCCTGCCGCCAGCGTGCTATCAGAAAGGGTGTTCAGCGCAGCCGGGGGCATTATAACCGATAAGCGCAGCCGCCTGTCAACCGACAGTGCCGACAGGCTGACGCTAATCAAAATGAACAGCAAGTGGATTGACCCGGACTTTGCTTGTACAACAGTGGAAAGCAGCCAAGAGTGAAGTGCCATCTGTATGAAGTGCCATTTCCTCCTCCTCCTCCTCCTCCTCCTTAACCGCCGTAGAATTGCTGTATTAATAAAAAAAAATTATGGCTCACCTCTTGGGCTTAATACAATCAATTTTTAAGAGGTCTCAGCTCTTGGGCCTCCACACAATTTTTAAAAGGTCTCAGCTCTTGGGCCTCCACACAATTTTTAAAAGGTCTCAGCTCTTGGGCCTCCACACAATTTTTAAGAGGTCTCAGCTCGTGGGACTCCACACAATTTTTAAAAGGTCTCAGCTCTTGGGCCTCCACACAATTTTTAAGAGGTCTCAGCTCTTGGGCCTCCACACAATTTTTAAGAGGTCTCAGCTCTTGGGCCTCCACACAATTTTTAAGAGGTCTCAGCTCTTGGGCCTCCACACAATTTTTAAGAGGTCTCAGCTCTTGGGCCTCCACACAATTTTTAAGAGGTCTCAGCTCTTGGGCCTCCACACAATTTTTAAAAGGTCTCAGCTCTTGGGCCTCCACACAATGTTTGAGAGGTCTCAGCTCTTGGGCCTCCACACAATTTTTAAGAGGTCTCAGCTCGTGGGACTCCACACAATGTTTGAGAGGTCTCAGCTCTTGGGCCTCCACACAATTTTTAAAAGGTCTCAGCTCTTGGGCCTCCACACAATTTTTAAAAGGTCTCAGCTCTTGGGCCTCCACACAATTTTTAAGAGGTCTCAGCTCTAAGCTTCCCTTACTGCTGGGGTGACACACTGTAACAAACCTCCTCCTGTAAGCTTCCCTGACTGCTGGGGTGACACACTGTAACAAACCTCCTCCTGTAAGCTTCCCTGACTGCTGGGGTGACACACTGTAACAAACCTCCTCCTGTAAGCTTCCCTTACTGCTGGGGTGACACACTGTAACAAACCTCCTCCTGTAAGCTTCCCTGACTGCAGGGGTGACACACTGTAACAAACCTCCTCCTGTAAGCTTCCCTTACTGCTGGGGTAACACACTGTAACAAACCTCCTCCTGTAAGCTTCCCTGACTGCTGGGGTGACACACTGTAACAAACCTCCTCCTGTAAGCTTCCCTTACTGCTGGGGTAACACACTGTAACAAACCTCCTCCTGTAAGCTTCCCTGACTGCTGGGGTGACACACTGTAACAAACCTCCTCCTGTAAGCTTCCCTTACTGCTGGGGTAACACACTGTAACAAACCTCCTCCTTTAAGCTTCCCTTACTGCTGGGGTGACACAATGACACAAGAGGACATGTCTGACCACATCTCACACACACACACACACACACAATGACAATTTGGGGTGGGGTCTATTTGTTTTCCCCCTTGCCTATGCCATCTGTGGTTGTCATTAGGCAACGTGATTTTAAGGGGTGCAGAATTTTGTTCTTCTTTTTTGTACAGTTTGGCTTGGGGTCCATGGCAATGTAGAGGAAAGAAGGTTTCCTTGTCTTGTCTCACTTTACGTAGAAGTTATATTGTGTTTGGAGTGTATTGTTGAGTGGCTGTGATAGTGGCGTAATAGTGCGACTTGGGCGCGTTATATGCACCCAGACATGCTTCCCCTGCTGTCCCAGTTGCATTCCAGCAGTGTTGGCATCATTTTCTGATGTTTCAGGGTGGACTTGGTGACCTCCAAGTGGTCGAATTGAGATTTCCAAGTGTCGAGCATTTTTTTCCCATAGACTATAATGGGATTCGATATTCGGTCGAGTAGTCGAGTGACGCGGTCTATTCGAATCGAAATTCGAAATTTCGAATATTTCACTACTCACTCATCTCTACATATAACCATTTTCACTTATTATAATTGAAATTAGGCCTGATAAAGACACTTTTGCTGGGCATAGCACTACTGGACCCTGCCAGGTGCACTTCTGTTGTGGCATCCCATTCTGTGACTACAGCAGCATCTGTTTAAGACCATATAACCATTTTCACTTATTATAATTGAAATTAGGCCTGATGAAGACACTTTTGTTGGGCATAACACTACTGGACCCTGCCAGGTGCACTTCTGTTGGGGCATCCCATTCTGTGACTACAGCAGCCTCTGTTTAAGACAATATAACCATTTTCACTTATTCTAATTGAAATTAGGCCTGATAAAGACACTTTTGCTGGGCATAGCACTACTGGACCCTGCCAGGTGCACTTCTGTTGGGGCATCCCATTCTGTGACTACAGCAGCCTCTGTTTAAGACCATATAACCATTTGCACTTATTCTAATTGAAATTAGGCCTGATAAAGACACTTTTGCTGGGCATAGCACTACTGGACCCTGCCAGGTGCACTTCTGTTGGGGCATCCCATTCTGTGACTACAGCAGCCTCTGTTTAAGACCATATAACCATTTGCACTTATTATAATTGAAATTAGGCCTGATAAAGACACTTTTGCTGGGCATAGCACTACTGGACCCTGCCAGGTGCACTTCTGTTGGGGCATCCCATTCTGTGACTACAGCAGCCTCTGTTTAAGACCATATAACCATTTGCACTTATTCTAATTGAAATTAGGCCTGATAAAGACACTTTTGCTGGGCATAGCACTACTGGACCCTGCCAGGTGCACTTTTTTTTGGGGGGCATCTCATTCTGTGACTACAGCAGCCTCTGTTTAAGACCATATAACCATTTTCACTTATTATAATTGAAATTAGGCCTGATAAAGACACTTTTGCTGGGCATAGCACTACTGGACCCTGCCAGGTGCACTTCTGTTGGGGCATCCCATTCTGTGACTACAGCAGCCTCTGTTTAAGACCATATAACCATTTTCACTTATTATAATTGAAATTAGGCCTGATAAAGACACTTTTGCTGGGCATAGCACTACTGGACCCTGCCAGGTGCACTTTTTTGGGGGGGCATCTCATTCTGTGACTACAGCAGCCTCTGTTTAAGACCATATAACCATTTTCACTTATTATAATTGAAATTAGGCCTGATAAAGACACTTTTGCTGGGCATAGCACTACTGGACCCTGCCAGGTGCACTTCTGTTGTGGCATCCCATTCTGTGACTACAGCAGCCTCTGTTTAGGACCATATAACCATTTTCACTTATTATAATTTAAATTAGGCCTGATAAAGACACTTTTGCTGGGCATAGCACTACTGGACCCTGCCAGGTGCACTTCTGTTGTGGCATCCCATTCTGTGACTACAGCAGCCTCTGTTTAAGACCATATAACCATTTTCACTTATTCTAATTGAAATTAGGCCTGATAAAGACACTTTTGTTGGGCATAGCACTACTGGACCCTGCCAGGTGCACTTCTGTTGGGGCATCCCATTCTGTGACTACAGCAGCCTCTGTTTAAGACCATATAACCATTTTCACTTATTATAATTGAAATTAGGCCTGATAAAGACACTTTTGCTGGGCATAGCACTACTGGACCCTGCCAGGTGCACTTCTGTTGGGGCATCCCATTCTGTGACTACAGCAGCCTCTGTTTAAGACCATATAACCATTTTCACTTATTATAATTGAAATTAGGCCTGATAAAGACACTTTTGCTGGGCATAGCACTACTGGACCCTGCCAGGTGCACTTCTGTTGTGGCATCCCATTCTGTGACTACAGCAGCCTCTGTTTAAGACCATATAACCATTTTCACTTATTATAATTGAAATTAGGCCTGATAAAGACACTTTTGCTGGGCATAGCACTACTGGACCCTGCCAGGTGCACTTTTTTGGGGGGGCATCTCATTCTGTGACTACAGCAGCCTCTGTTTAAGACCATATAACCATTTTCACTTATTATAATTGAAATTAGGCCTGATAAAGACACTTTTGCTGGGCATAGCACTACTGGACCCTGCCAGGTGCACTTCTGTTGTGGCATCCCATTCTGTGACTACAGCAGCCTCTGTTTAGGACCATATAACCATTTTCACTTATTATAATTTAAATTAGGCCTGATAAAGACACTTTTGCTGGGCATAGCACTACTGGACCCTGCCAGGTGCACTTCTGTTGTGGCATCCCATTCTGTGACTACAGCAGCCTCTGTTTAAGACCATATAACCATTTTCACTTATTCTAATTGAAATTAGGCCTGATAAAGACACTTTTGTTGGGCATAGCACTACTGGACCCTGCCAGGTGCACTTCTGTTGGGGCATCCCATTCTGTGACTACAGCAGCCTCTGTTTAAGACCATATAACCATTTTCACTTATTATAATTGAAATTAGGCCTGATAAAGACACTTTTGCTGGGCATAGCACTACTGGACCCTGCCAGGTGCACTTCTGTTGGGGCATCCCATTCTGTGACTACAGCAGCCTCTGTTTAAGACCATATAACCATTTTCACTTATTATAATTGAAATTAGGCCTGATAAAGACACTTTTGCTGGGCATAGCACTACTGGACCCTGCCAGGTGCACTTCTGTTGTGGCATCCCATTCTGTGACTACAGCAGCCTCTGTTTAAGACCATATAACCATTTTCACTTATTCTAATTGAAATTAGGCCTGATAAAGACACTTTTGCTGGGCATAGCACTACTGGACCCTGCCAGGTGCACTTCTGTTGGGGCATCCCATTCTGTGACTACAGCAGCCTCTGTTTAAGACCATATAACCATTTTCACTTATTCTAATTGAAATTAGGCCTGATAAAGACACTTTTGCTGGGCATAGCACTACTGGACCCTGCCAGGTGCACTTCTGTTGTGGCATCCCATTCTGTGACTACAGCAGCCTCTGTTTAAGACCATATAACCATTTTCACTTATTATAATTGAAATTAGGCATGATAAAGACACTTGCTGTGCATAGTCTTACTGCTGCCTGCCAGGTGCTCTCTGGTTTTTGGGGCATCCCATTCTGTAACATACCATTAGCCTCTGTATTTACTGTAAGCTGCACAGTTATTTAAAGAAATTTGGCCTGTATGAGCCTGCTAACACACTGCTGCTGTGTGCATATATACTGATCTCAAGTCTGCTTGGGGCATCCCATTCTGTAACATAACATAACCTACCTACCATACTAAGCAGCTCTCTTATTTAAACTAAGCAGGCCTCTTGGAGGCTGATTGTCCACTTTTGGGTGTGCATTTATATTCGGTTTCATATACAGTGGGGTATCCCAATTTGTAAGATAACCTACCCCAACAATGTAAACTAAATAGGCCTGTTGCAGCCTGAGTTTCTCTGCTTGCGTATGGCCTGCATTACAATCTGTCTCTTTCAATGACACTGCTGCCTGGGGTATCCCAATTTGTAAGATAACCTACCCCAACCATGTAAACTAAAGGTTACGTCCTTCCAGAAGGAAAACTTATGCCGAACACTATTTTTGTTAGGGGCATTGACCTTTGGATTGATCGGCATGAAATTAAGGTTTTTTTTTCAAAGTATGGCGCTGTAAAGAAGGTCAAAATTATGTCTCATACTTGGATTATTGTTACTTTTTGTTCAGCTTGAAATATACCAGGCCACACGGGCATCCCAAGGCACATGCTATTTTAAATATCACAAAAAACACAGAGCTAATGAAAAGTTCATTCAATCAGAGCATGAGGCCTCTAGCCACAGCATCCCTCGGTGCATGTATCAATCTTTTGAACATGTGGGCCCACCACCACCAGGTTTATGCTCTTACCAGATGTCCCAGCTTTAATGGCATGAATGAATCAAATATAGTTCCATCTCCAGTAGCATCCAAATCAGATACAGGCTCCTGCCCAATAACTAGTAGCACCACTTCAGGTCTTCTTTAAAGTTCAAATCAAAGATTCTCATAGATAAGCTCCCACAAACAAGGCATGCAGCATGTAGGGAAGTCACAAAATGCGAAGACTAGTGTAATATTGCTAAAAAAACATTTAATAATAAAAAGCAGTGGCAAATGCACTCACAAAAGTGTAATAAAAACCAGCATAGAATATCCAGCAAGGCCAATAACAGTGGATCTCACCGCTCGGCGCAGCAAACATCAGCCATAAAAGAATCCAGCGAAGAATACAGCGTTTCACCGCTGTAGTAACGGCTTTAACCAGGGTAACCTGGTAACCCTGGTTAAAGCCGTTACTACAGCGGTGAAACGTGTTGGGATTTGGACCTTTTATCTACCTTTTTGCAGCGGGAGCTGTGGATTCTTTTATGGCTGATGTTTGCTGCGCCGAGCGGTGAGATCCACTGTTATTGGCCTTGCTGGATATTCTATGCTGGTTTTTATTACACTTTTGTGAGTGCATTTGCCACTGCTTTTTATTATTAAATGTTTTTTTAGCAATATTACACTAGTCTTCGCATTTTGTGTCTTCCCTACATGCTGCATGCCTTGTTTGTGGGAGCTTATCTATGAGAATCTTTGATTTGAACTTTAAAGAAGACCTGAAGTGGTGCTACTAGTTATTGGGCAGGAGCCTGTATCTGATTTGGATGCTACTGGAGATGGAACTATATTTGATTCATTCATGCCATTAAAGCTGGGACATCTGGTAAGAGCATAAACCTGGTGGTGGTGGGCCCACGTGTTCAAAAGATTGATACATGCACCGAGGGATGCTGTGGCTAGAGGCCTCATGCTCTGATTGAATGAACTTTTCATTAGCTCTGTGTTTTTTGTGATATATATACTTTTACAGATTGGGAATTCTGCACACGTTGAGCTTCTTAATTACCATTTATAATCCTTTAACCTGTTCTTAGCGCTGTGTCTTACGGTCCTAGATTTATAGGCACTGTAAAAAAATTTTTACATGCTATTTTAACCCTATCTGTTATACAACATAAGCGTTGATCAGCATCAGCTGCTTTATTAAGCTACTTCAGTTTGCACTTGTTTTTGACTGCTTTTAATAAACCAGGCCGCAGGGCACCCCAAAGCTGCACCTTGCACCCTATCTGGTATACAACATAAGCGTTGATCAGCATCAGCTTCATTAAGCTACTTCAGTTTGCACTTCCTTTTTGACTGCTTTCATTTAACCAGGCCGCAGGGCACCCCAGAGCTGCACCTTGCACCCTACCTGTTTATACTAAATAAGCATCTACAGCCTCAGCTTTATTAAGTTATTGCATTTTGAATTGGTTTTGGTCTGCTTTAAATACACCAGGCCGCAGGGCATCCCAAACCTGCATGTTGCACCCCATCTGTTATACTAAATAAGCGTTGATCAGCATCAGCTTTATTAAGCTATTGCATTTTGCATTGGTTTTTGTACTGCTGCCAAAACACTAGCCCATATGGGCATCCCAAACCAGCACATGTCACCCTATCTGTTATACTAAATAAGCTTCTACAGGCCCTTTTTTTATTTATTTATTTTTATTTATATAGAGCTGCAATAGCTTATATTGTGAGGTTAATTTGCCATTTTGCAGCATAATATAGAGCAGCCCCTGTGTAAATCTGAGGGGCAATAGCTTATATAGTGAGGTAAATTTGCCATTTTGCTTCGTTATATAGAGCAGGCCCTGTGTAAATCTGAGGGGCAATAGTTTATATTATGAGGTAAATTCATGGTTTTGCACCATTATATGGAGCAGCCCCTGTGTAAATCTGAGGGGCAATAGCTTATATTGTGAGGTAAATTTGCCATTTTGCAGCATAATATAGAGCAGCCCCTGTGTAAATCTGAGGGGCAATAGCTTATATAGTGAGGTAAATTTGCCATTTTGCTTCGTTATATAGAGCAGCCCAGTTGCCATCTAAATCAACTACTGTCCGGCCAGTACAGCTTTTCCAGGGCAAACTCTGCTAGTTGCGGGCACAAGTCAAGTTTGGCTTCCCAGCAAATCCAGTGGATCCTGAAGGTGTGTTGGCATGGTCATGTCAAGGTATGACATGACCTGCTTTGAGGTCCAGCTCCAGGTCTTCCTGCTGCTCATGAGTAGACTCACTATGCGGGTGTAGAAAGCTACTCACTAGCGACTGAAGACTGAGGCTGCTGCTGATGGAGCTGCTGCTGCTGCTCCTTCCACCCCCCCAGCAGCCATGGCAGTGGAAGGTGATTGCAGAGGTCCCCCCGAGTCAGACCTGCGGGAGTATGGGCCATGGCGCAGATAGACATCGCCCAACTGACTACGTGGGATGTCTCTGTAGTAGGTCAGTTTGTCCTCCCTCTCAGTGGGCGTAAAAAATGCCCCCATTTTGTGCCGGAAGCGAGGGTCCAATAAGTTGGAGAGCCAGAAGTCTTCCCGCAATTCTGCGCTCACTAGTACGCAAGCATGTGAGCATGCATCGTGCCATTTGTGCAAGTGACTCGGAGGGACTACCTGTCTCCATCTCCACTGTAAACTGCCACGGTGTGTCTGGGTCCTCTGTCTCGCCTTCCTCACAACCCTCTAGCTCCTGTGGCTGCTCCTGCTCCTCCTCTCCTGTCAGATGACTAGATAAAATGGTCATTTTGTGAAACCTAAACTGTGGTTTGCTGTGCCCCACCCCCTCCTCCTCCTCCACTTCAGCCCCCACAGGCTTCATGTGGCTGTGAAATGTATGTGCCATGTCTCCAGTGCCCTGACCAGCCATGGTTTCCAACATGTGTTGTAGTACATGAAGCAGTGGAATCTCATCGTTCATCTCATAGTCCTGGCAACTGACTAATAACGTAGCTTCCTCAAAGGGCCTGAGCAAACGGTCGGTGTCACGTATGAGCTGCCAATGGTTTACATTGAATTTACACAGGGGTGTCCCCCTATCCGTTTGGATCATCCAGAAATCCGTGATGGCTTTTCTCTGTTCCTATAGTGCAGTGGTCCTCAACCCTGTCCTCAAGGCCCACCAACATGTCATGTTTTTTGGATCTCCAAATAGCCAGCTCTATTGCTCTGCAGCTGCACTAATTACTCCACCTGTGCATCTTTGTGGAGATCTGCAAAACCTGGCCTGTTGGTGGGCCTTGAGGACAGGGTTGGGGACCACTGCTATAGTGGATCCTGCATATGGAGGGTGGAATTGCAACGGGTGGAAACATCGCAAATCAGACTATGTTGGGGTACACCGTTGTGACGCTGAGGCTCAATAAGGTTGTGCTTGGTGGTGTAGGAGTGCCAGAAGTGCATGCTAACTTTCTTTCCTGTTGTTCTTTCAGATGGGGGCAAGACTTCAAAACTAGACTGAACACGTGTGCCATGTCAGGACGCATGACTCTGGCTTCCTTGTCGCAGCGCAAACAAGATGTTCTTCCAAGTGTAATGCAGCAGGCTGGACTTATGGTGACGCGGTGAGATCCCTCAGACATCAAGATTCAAAATTCCAAGAATTTTTGAGGGCTAATTATTCAGAGGCAAATGATAGCTAGTTGTTTCTGATTTAATTACAAGGTGGAAACACACCCTCAAACAAAACTTCACTTTGGCAATACTATTGCATTTGTCTATTCATAATTTTATGTATATACACTAACTAACCTACTTTTTCTCCACAGGATACTGCATGAAACACTGCCACATCGCTGAGAAGCTGATTTATCCGAACAACAGTCCGCAATAATCTGCTGCTGCGGCTGCTACCCCCGCCACCGCCGCAGACTCCAGGGACCCTCTTCCACTACCTCGGCTTGCAACACCTCCTCCCACGACACTCTCCTCATCACTAATTGCCGGCTAGTGGAAGAAGAGGCGAGTGTCTCCTCCACTTCTTGGCTGGGCAGTAGCTGCTGAATTTTATGATTATCAGATCTTCATCAATGGATAGTGGAGCTGAACCCAAAGCATAACAGACAGACAGTTGACTGGGGGTGTCCGATGCCACTTGTGATGAAGTGGACTGCTTTTGCAGCACTTCGAGACAAAGTTGCTTCATTGGCTGACACAATGACTGGTAAAGCTGTGGAACATATGGTTGAAAAGCAAGAATAACCATTTGTTTTTATATGAAAAAGACCCTGGTTTATACAGACTTTTTTTTTCCAGAGACTGCCCTGTGTGGAAATGAATGGCGCATGGATCATCCAAGCTTTCCTCCCAACAATGCCTGATGTATTCCAGTAGATTGATGACGGGGCCAGACCTACACTAAAGAAAGATGGATCGTGCAAAACAGATTTAAGGCGCTGCTCTCCAGTTACAGACATTCCTCCGCATCGGACCACAAGTAAGTATTGATAAAAAATCCTTTACGTTATGCTTACTTTTTATTAATATTCTTCGGATAAGATGGATCAGACATGATTCCAGATTAAAAATTCCAAGAATTTTTGAGGGCTAATTAGTCAGAGGCAATGATACCTTCTTGTTTCTGATTTAATTAAAAGGTGGAAACACACCCTCAAACAAAACTTCACTTTGGCAATACTTTTGCATTTGTTTATTCATAATTTTATGTAGATATTACTAACTAAGCTACTTTTTCTCCACATGACTCTCCACAGGGTGTGATTCATCCAATTTTTGGGCTCCTGAAGCCAACTCCAGTGTATATTTGGGCTCCTGCTGCTGCTGCTGCCAACTCCAGGGTGTGAATCATCCAATTTTTGGGCTCCTGAAGCCAACCCCAGTGTCTCTTTAAAGTAATATTTGGGCTCCTGCTGCTGCCAACTCCAGGGTGTGATTCATCCAATTTTTGGCCTCCTGAAGCCAACCCCAGGGTCTCTTTAAAGTAATGTTTGGGCACCTGCTGCTGCTGCTGCCAACTTCTGCCAACTCCAGGGTGTGATTCATCCAATTTTTGGGCTCCTGAAGCCAACCCCAGTGTCTCTTTAAAGTAATGTTTTGGCTCCTGCTGCTGCTGCTGCCAACTTCTGCCAACTCCAGGGTGTGATTCATCCAATTTTTGGGCTCCTGAAGCCAACCCCAGGGTCTCTTTGAAGTAATGTTTGGGCTGCTCCTGCTGCTGCTGCCAACTCCAGGGTGTGATTCATCCAATTTTTGGCCTCCTGAAGCCAACCCCAGTGTCTCTTTAAAGTAATATTTGGGCTCCTGCTGCTGCTGCCAACTCCAGGGTGTGATTCATCCAATTTTTGGGCTCCTGAAGCCAACCCCAGTGTCTCTTTAAAGAAATATTTGGGCTCCTGCTGCTGCCAACTCCAGGGTGTGATTCATCCAATTTTTGGGCTCCTGAAGCCAACCCCAGGGTCTCTTTAAAGTAATGTTTGGGCTCCTGCTGCTGCCAACTTCTGCCAACTCCAGGGTGTGATTCATCCAATTTTTGGGCTCCTGAAGCCAACCCCAGTGTCTCTTTAAAGAAATATTTGGGCTCCTGCTGCTGCCAACTCCAGGGTGTGATTCATCCAATTTTTGGGCTCCTGAAGCCAACCCCAGGGTCTCTTTAAAGTAATGTTTGGGCTCCTGCTGCTGCCAACTTCTGCCAACTCCAGGGTGTGATTCATCCAATTTTTGGGCTCCTGAAGCCAACCCCAGTGTCTCTTTAAAGAAATATTTGGGCTCCTGCTGCTGCCAACTCCAGGGTGTGATTCATCCAATTTTTGGGCTCCTGAAGCCAACCCCAGTGTCTCTTTAAAGTAATGTTTGGGCTCCTGCTGCTGCTGCTGCTGCCAACTTCTGCCAACTCCAGGGTGTGATTCATCCAATTTTTGGGCTCCTGAAGCCAACCCCAGGGTCTCTTTAAAGTAATGTTTTGGCTCCTGCTGCTGCTGCTGCCAACTCCAGGGTGTGATTCATCCAATTTTTGGGCTCCTGAAGCCAACTCCAGTGTATATTTGGGCTCCTGCTGCTGCCAACTCCAGGGTGTGAATCATCCAATTTTTGGGCTCCTGAAGCCAACCCCAGTGTCTCTTTAAAGTAATGTTTGGGCTCCTGCTGCTGCCAACTTCTGCCAACTCCAGGGTGTGATTCATCCAATTTTTGGGCTCCTGAAGCCAACCCCAGGGTCTCTTTAAAGTAATATTTGGGCTCCTGCTACTGCCAACTCCAGGGTGTTATTCATCCAATTGTTGGGCTCCTGAAGCCAACCCCAGGGTCTCTTTAAAGTAATATTTGGGCTCCTGCTGCTGCCAACTCCAGGGTGTGATTCATCCAATTTTTGGGCTCCTGAAGCCAACTCCAGTGTATATTTGGGCTCCTGCTGCTGCTGCTGCCAACTCCAGGGTGTGAATCATCCAATTTTTGGGATCCTGAAGCCAACCCCAGGGTCTCTTTAAAGTAATATTTGGGCTCCTGCTGCTGCCAACTCCAGTGTGTGATTCATCCAATTTTTGGGCTCCTGAAGCCAACCCCAGGGTTTCTTTAAAGTAATATTTGGGCTCCTGCTGCTGCTGCTGCCAACTCCTGCCAACTCCAGGGTGTGATTCATCCAATTTTTGGGCTCCTGAAGCCAACTCCAGTGTATATTTGGGCTGCTGCTGCTGCCAACTCCAGGGTGTGATTCATCCAATTTTTGGGCTCCTGAAGCCAACCCCAGTGTCTCTTTAAAGTAATGTTTGGGCTCCTGCTGCTGCTGCCAACTCCAGGGTGTGAATCATCCAATTTTTGGGCTCCTGAAGCCAACCCCAGTGTCTCTTTAAAGTAATGTTTGGGCTCCTGCTGCTGCTGCTGCTGCTGCTGCCAACTCCAGGGTGTGATTCATCCAATTTTTGGGCTCCTGAAGCCAACTCCAGTGTCTCTTTAAAGCAATGTTTGGGCTCCTGCTGCTGCTTGCAACTCCAGGGTGTGATTCATCCAATTTTTGGGCTCCTGAAGCCAACCCCAGTGTCTCTTTCAGCCAATGTTTGGGCTCCTGCTGCTGCTGCCAACTCCAGGGTGTGATTCATCCAATTTTTGGGCTCCTGCTGCTGCCAACTCCAGTGTCTCTTTAAAGCAATGTTTGGGCTCCTGCCCCTCATAGTGATGCCACTTCAACTCTCTTGAATTCAATTGTGCCGCTCTGCGATTCTATTAGCGATGCCTCTGATCTGCATGTGATATTTATTCAAAGTATTATTTAACTAACCCAGCATGCATCCTGTGCGTGTTACAGCAAGGCAGAATGGTTTACAACCCTATTGAGGCTCTAGGAGGCTCAGAAATAGCCATTTTTAATAGCGATTCGTCGCGAATTTATGCGGGTCGAAACGATTTTTGTCGGAAAATTCGGCGAATCAGTCGAATCGAATTTTTCAAAAGTTCGCTCATCTCTAACCAGTACAGTCAGTGAAGTCCCCCCTCTCAAAAAATGGAAACGCATATAAGTATAACCTTTAGCTCTTGCAATATGTAACGGATAAGAAAAAATGGTAAGTACCACTATAGGGTGTATTCTTGACAATCCTGTGAACACAGAAGCTATTTCCGGACAAAACAGCATTGCATCAATGAAATCACTTAGCAGTAGCCCCCTCTAGCCGGACCAGTTGACTTTTGTGGTGTGCATTCTTCCAACTTTTTGTGTTATTATTGGTAGGTGACCAGGGGAGGAGCACCTTTGGATGTTTTTGCACCCCCTTTATATAGGTTGACGACTATTCATGTGTGCTATTACCTTATTTCTAATTTCTAATTGTAAATGCATGATCTTTATTAATGAAAATGCTGGTGCGTACTTGAGGCTTTACGTTAGCTTGAGGCACTTCAACCAAGCATTCATTAGATTTGTTGATCACATTTTATGGCTGAACTTCTGCTCGCCTGCTTTACCAGCATGTGATAAACTCATACCCACTAAAGTTGTACACTTCTACTAGTAGCCTGGGTTTTAATAATTGAAATTACATTCTTTGAACAATATACATAAAGTATATTTATAACTTCTATATAGTTTGATTTGAAGTTTGGTAACATTATATGTATTTTGCAGGGCGGATGCCAGATAACCACCGATCAGTTACTTGGCTGGACTTAATTTAAAGGAAAAAATATATCAGGGGCCTCCACCAGATTTTGTGCCCAGGGTCCTTCACCACACTTAATCCGGCCCTGGTGCTATGTGTGTATATATATTAAAGGTCACAAGTAAATACATTTTGAGGATGTAAATAGTTTTAAACATGTTCTTTTGTAATTGTTCTAGTAATAAGAATGTGCTAACTAAGAACATAGGAAACATGGTTACAAAGACACAGCAAACTATAAATGTAGTAATGTGCTTAGTAACATTACAATAGCATGCCATGGGAAGGGGCAGCTGTGTGACAGGCAGCAGAAGACTAACTGGTGAAAATGGCACCGATGAGTGCCCAGAGCACAAAACATATTACTAAACATGCGTTCATTAAGAGGGTAAGGGTGATGAAAGTTTTGTTTATACTGGTTTTGTGCATACACTGAGCCATCAGTAATTAAGGCTTATGTACTGTAGTTAAATAAAGCAAAACATTAACTCCTTTTCAGCTGACCCCTCCTGGTCTCCTTTCTCATAAAGAGTTGCTGAGTTCTAGCTGTCTATGCCCCCCAGCTTTCTTTCAGAGCAGAGTGGTGGCCATAATCCCACCCGTCTACATTGGGTGCAGAATTCTGAAGTGAATAGACAGGCAGTCCCTCCCTGTACACAGAGAACTGGTTACACAATAAGGTAGACTGTAGGTAAGATTCAAGTGCTCTGCAGGGGGTGAAACTAGCCTTTCTGCTGCCTGAGGCAAACTATGGAATGGCACCACCCCAAGTTTTGTTCTGCACCCTGGATAGGCATGTCCCGCTATGTGAAACCTCCCATATTGCCCAGTACAACTCTAACGGCTCTTGCGCAGGCTCTCATCCACTTAGAGCCGTTTGCCATGACTATGTCATGCTGCAAACAGCTCTGATAGGTTTCAATGGGGATCAGAAGCAGCCGCATGCCCAGTGGTGAGCATGCTCCTGCCCCAGCCTGACTCAATAGCTAGGATGGGAGCGCACACACAGCGCGAAAATGCCGGGATGTGGGCGCTCTCGCTTCCTATTATAAACAATTTATAGCTGTTTGCTGAATGACATAGGCACAACAAAATAGCTTTGATTGGACAAGAGCCTATGCATTCATCGTTGGAGCGGGAAAATGTGGGTGAATACTGGCGACCTGGGGGGTTTCACACAGTGGGACATCCCAATTTTGCAAACTCCCCCCCCTCCCCCAGCGTTGCAAATTTGATAAATATTAAAGTGGAAAAAAACCTGGGATTTTTACTATCCTGGGTTTTGTTCCATGCCCCGGGAGCATCCTGACCACTCTGTGTGAAATCCCCCTGTATTGCCCACTACAACATTCTCCTTCTTGGTCCAGCAGCGAATGTGTGCGCTCTCATCCTATCAGAGCCATTTGCTGAATTACATAGGCACCCAAAACTACTCGGATAGGACGAGAACCTGTGCATGCGCATTGGACTGTTAAAGGTAAGTGAATATATAGTTGCTACACCTTTCTGGATATGCAGTTTCTTGTATACTCCGCTCCCTGAAATATGCAGTTTCTGGTCCATTTTGACATCTTCCCCCCACACAGCTCCCCTGTATATGCAAAGAGAATACCTACAGGTGGCCAGAAAAGATAATCGAGACCCAGTGCCACTCAGTCCATGCCGCCTTCCGCTCTGCAAGCCATGGTGCTGCCCACAAACCCGCCTCAACCCACCTCATTATGAGTGCGGCCCTGATGCTCTGAATAGAGTGGCAGATGGAGGTGCAGCTTAAGATTGGGGGCTATAGCTCTTCTTCTGAGACAGCAGGCCAGGAGGGAGCAGCTACTTGGAAGGTGAGGAACATATGATTTAATTTTAAACTTAGCTTGTCCTTCAATATTGCAGGTTTTGACTGAATATGCACTCAATTCTCAATGCAACCAAATCAAATCAAGGAAGTAAGTAATGCTATATGTGATACCGAAAAAGTTAAAAATCAATGATGCTTTGAAAAGAAATGAAAATGACCTGCCAAAGAAATCAAAGAGATGCGTGGATAGCCAGCATATCTATTTTTACTTCTTGAATTTGTATTCAGTACTCAAATTTCATTTTTCTATAGAGATGGCTTTTTTTTACAATCTGTAACCCCATTTATTTAATGTGCAATGTGTTTATATGGCCAGTTCTATTAAAGTAAATCTAGTGTGTCAGTAAATTTTACCTGTAAGTATGAGCAGTTGTAAAAACCCCAAATCAATCCAGATTGCACAATTCAATGCTGCAATCATACGAGTACAAGGGTCAAAGATGGCATAAAAGCCAATACATAGATTATAACCGGTGTTAACTGTAATCTATAACTCAAATTCAAGACTGACTTGATAACAGGCCATCACCTAGGCAAGAGATTATGTGCTACAAAGCTTTCTCTAGCACCGGGCCCTACTTTGAACTTCATTTACTATTTAGTCAGATGCCTTCCTGTTCCTTCCAAATGCCTGCCTGTGTGCTCTTGTTTTAAATGTTGCTGCTGTTCAGTTCATGTAAATAAATCTCCCTGACTATTTTTGCTGATTCCCTCCTTTCCATGAGTAGAAGTGAGGGGTTTTTATTAGTGATTATCTTCTGATCCGGTCAGAAGCTTGATTTGACCTGGGGAGGGTCACTGGAGGGAGAGACATGGATGGAGTTTCCCAGGGAATCAACATGTTTTTTTATGAATGGAACTGACAGCCGGTATCTATATTTACCGCTTTTAACAATAATTTTTCAACTAAAAAAAGGGTGCCCCTCCAAATGCCGAGCAGACCAGGCACCAGACATAAGGGTTTATAACCCAGGGCTCAGAGGCTGCACTTGCCAGCCCTGCTGGTTAACAGCCCTGATGCCCTTCCAGGGGTGTCCTAGAAGAACCCTGTGCCCATATTGATGGGCACTGGGCTCTTCCGCATCCCCACCCCGTGGCCTTTTATTTTGAGAGGTGGGGCATCACAAGTGAGGAGGAACATGGAGGGGGGTTGTCTGAGAAAATCCGCTCCATGCCCCTTCCTCTCCTGTAATGTATGAGGCTTTGCCTCTCAGTAAATTATGGCACTCCCTCTGCCATGCACGCAGCGCATGACTGGGCCTGCCAAAATAAAAGAAGGGGGGACCTGTGTCCCCCCCATTACAGGACTGGCAGCAGCTAACACCCAGCGTGCCTCAAGAAGACGGCGGAGGGGCACTGAAGAGTTCCAAACATTGGAGGAGACCTGGCGGGGGACACAAGAATATCCAGCAGGGGAAGGAAGACAAAAGATGGGAACAGTATTAAGTGAAATTTAGAATATTAAAATGTATTTGGTGTGGTGTCTTTTTTAAAAAACAAAGGTGAACTGGTAAGCGGATCAGGGATCAATGTAGGTGGGTGACATGGCAGTAACCCGCCCTATTACCTGCACCCCCATTTGGGACATTGGGGGTGTGGAAGACCAGGGTGGGAATAAGGGCTGGTAATGGGCAGTGTTACCAACAACCCCTAGACTTAGTTGCAAGTAACAGACTATACTTGGCCTTCCCATGTAGTTATATTTTATTGAGCAGACTGGTTCATGTTTGGGAGGTGGTATAGTAGATACTAGAATAGAAGGTATAGGTATGTTTTGGCATACCTTCTGCTGGTCTGCAGATTGTAAACTAAGCCTAGAGTCTGTTTGTGTGGTCAACAAATAATAAGGCCTCATGCTGATCCTTAAAGCCCAAATCAAAATGGCAACAGAGTTAAGGCCAATGGGAGAACAGGCAGACAGATGCCGCTATGGCTCAGACCATCTGTTTATACAACCGGTAACGTGTACAGGCCTGATCATAATAATCTAATGATCCAGCAAACATTATGGTAACAAATATTATTGTTAAAATGAAGACCCCCCCAAACATTTCTAATTATACACTTTAATAAACTCTTGTGCGTATATACCCATATACTTACCGAATCAACTAGAATATATTGTTTTTTGTCAGTGGCAATAAGTTCTGCTTGAGAGAAATATACATCTATTAAGTATTCTTTCCTAGGATCCAGGCAGATGGATGTATTTAGCAGAGCAATCCTATAACAAAAAGTAATACAACATTTTATACAGTAAATCTCCCTATAAACACTGTGATTTGTAGGTGCATATGTGGCCAGCTTGCATAAAACCCACACAATTAATCAACTGAAAGGGCTAGAACGTATACATATGCAGCAGATATAGAACGATTGCCTTTATTTAGTTTGAATTACCAGTACTTGACCACTCTAATTTTAAACCGTACTTAGATTTAATTGACATATCATATACCTTTTTAGCTTTGCTTCAGTAGGGTGCCAGTCTGCATGGATCCCCACCCACCTCTTCCTCCAAGCTCAGCATTAAACAAATAGTTACCTTTTCCCTGTGCTTCTTTTTGTCACAAACTCCCTGAGATAGCTGTGCACTACAGCTCAGTTACCTGCCACTTCATGCATTGGACTAGTGTGAGGAAAAGGTGAGTATTCTATGAATTCTGGGCTGCGTCCTGGTGGTAGGATTAGCACTTAGGCTCCCCGTGTATTGGCACCCTTCCTGGGGCAGAGTTGCTTCATTTTTAAAACTAACTGATTATTATGGGCTGGAATGCTAAATGCTCCTGGGGTTGCAATCAATCAATAGCAGCGTATATAAAGCATATATAAAAAAATATACTCATTGAGATTGGAGATTCAACGTATAAATAACTTGTTCTGCCTCCAGTTTCACAGCTTATGATGCTGGAAAGCTCTTAGGTTGAAAAGTAGATATGTATTATACTGCCACCTAGTGGAAAATACTGTATGTGCTGTCAAGAACTCAATCATCAATATAACTCCTGTTTCCTCTCATAATAAAACAACAGAAATATGTGTTGTTACATGTAATGCCATACATTTGGATCTGAAAAACTAATTTAGTTTAATAATGCATTTTTAAAGCAGCAATGGTTGAACTTAAATAGCATGCGCCACCTAAGTCGATATCTAACTGCAGTGTAAATGATTGAATTAAACACACAAGTGGACCAGTAGTTTAGAACAAATGTTTTACTTGGTGCTATATCTGCAGTGGAAAACAAGTCATTATCCATTATTGTCATGGTTCATGCCAAATTTAGGTGCTGAGCATCTGAAAAGCTAAAGCTATAACTGTTGTAAAATGACAAATAGGCTAATTACAGAAGAAAGTCCAATCTTTCTGTAATCGTCCAGTTACCCTTCCCTCCCCCTTTGCTAAGCCTGATTTGGTGTTGAGTTAAAGCGGAAAGACAGTCATGCATTACACCCCTGCCCTGCCACCCTACCGTGGTGCTGAGGCAGGTTGGGGGTTTGTGAAGCAAAAAGAGAATTCTGTGAGTACTCACCTGTAGAATTCATTTCTCTTCCATTATTACTTCAGGACATCAGACTTAATTCAGAGACGATTGGGTTAACCCCTCCCCCCCCCCCCCCCGAAGGACGTGGTCTGCAAGAACAAAGGGGCATCTCCACCTCCCGGGCCTAAAACCACCTGGCTGACTTGATGCACCTCAGTTTAATTGAAAAACAGTAGAACCAGCCGCCCGGGAGGCATATCTATCCTGTTGGAAACAAAAGGCTGGAGACAAAATACAAGAATCCTCTCTCCGTTTAATCTTTTTTTTTTTTATTATGCTGATCATTATTTACAGCAACTATTTACATATTTACCACTCCACTAAAACTAGGCATCCAACACATGGACATAGTAACCTAGCAGACAGGGAGGGTCTGATGTCCTGAAGTAATAATAAAAGAGAAATTAATTCTACAGGTGAGTATTCACAGAATTCTCTTTTCTCTTCCATTTTACTTCAGGCCATCAGACTTAATTCAGAGACGATTTGGACCTCCAAAAGCAGTACCCGAATTTGGGTGGGATCTCCAAACCTTATTCCTTTCAGGAACAAGACATTCCAAAAACCTTTATTCCTTTCAGGAATAAGACATCTCAAAAACCCTTATTCCAATCAGGAATAAGACATTCCAAAAACCCTTATTCCTTTCAGGAATAAGACATTCCAAAACCATCTAATTACCACTGTATGTAATTCCTTCCTACCAAAGGCTGTACCTTATAGAATTTGATAATGCATGAGCTGAAAACCAAGCAGCAGCTTTGCATACTTGTTCTATTGAAGCTTGATGCTAAATAGCCCAAGAAGCTGCAATAGCTCCTGTCAAATGAGCAGTAGTCCTAAAAGAAGAATCCTTCCCCTTAGGGAATATAGGCTCTTACCACTGCCTGTCTAATCCATCGCTGATGGTAGACTTAGATGGTAGACCTTTCCGTGGACCCTCAGGTATGACAAAATAAGGAGTCCGACCTACAGAAAGATTGTGTAGCAGTGAGATGGTATCTTAGTGCTTTTCCCTACATCCAGCAATGTAGAATACTTTCTCTATTGGACACTGGACACTTTATTAAGATGGGAACCACCTTAGGAAGAGTATCCTGTTTAAAGCAGAAGATGAACTTGTCCCTATGTAACACTAAATAAGGAGACTTAACTGATAAGCTGCTAATTCAGAAACCTTAAGAGTCAATAAACGTAATGATGCATCTGCCAATAATTCAAAAGGACGCTGATAAAGAGGTGATAAAACTAAGTTCAAGTCCCAAACCGGCAGAAGTAGCTTACGAGGAGGCCGCACATGAGCGACTCCCTATACAAAAAGTTTTGATACATTTATTCACAGCAATGGGTTTCTGAATAAAAAGATAGATAAAGCAGATATCTGTCCCTTTAAAGTACTCAATTGAAAACCTTCATCAAGACCTTTCTGCCAAAAAAAAAAAAATATTCTGGGAACAGAAAAAATTCTACCAGCGAACCTTCTAGATTCGCACCAAGCGATAATGCTTGCCAGACTCTATAGTAGATCATTGATGAAGGCTTATTCCTGGCCTGAATCATAGTCTGCATGACTATGTCAGAAGAACCCACTTTCTGCCAAGATAAAGGATTCAATAGCTAGCCTGTGTGAGAGAATCTGGATCGTCAGGTAACCTTCACGATTTGCCCTCCGACATCCTTACTATGTCTGAGAACCAGCTTCTTCTTGGCCACCGAGGAGCCACCAGAATGGTTTGGACTCCCTTGTGAGCTAACCTTTCTTCGTACTTGACCCAGGAGTGGAATTGGAGGGAATGCATAAAGAAGCTTGAATGCTGACCCCTGAAGAGTCAGAACATCTGTTGCTATAGTTAGAGGATCCCTGGACCCAGACACAAACTTTGTAACCTTCCGATTGTGTAGTGATGCACAAGAGATCTATGGGCCTGATGCAGAGCCTCCTCTGAACTGACCTTAAAACCTTCCGATTGTCCGGGTCTCCCGTTTGAATCGTGGCTCAAATTTGATGCAGAGCCTCCGTCGGAATGGCTCCCTAACTGATCCGACAATTTGACTTCACTCGGAAAGCTTTTTTTGCTCTCTCGGGTGCCTTCAAATATAACGGGGCTCCCGTTCCCATTCACACGGGCGGCCCGTTTTTCCCTGATTTTTCCTTGCTTTTTGAACGTACCTGCTTGGTTTCCGTCGTATTTGACCTTCCATTTTGGTGGTTTTAGCAAGTATACTTACATCTCCATGGCTCTTCAGTTGCCAATCTGGCTACACGCAAGCGCACATCCCTAAACCTCCATTGGAATATACATATGGCAACCACTGCCAATTTGACACATATATATATATTTCTGTTAAGTTTTTGTTGTTCCTTTTTCCTTGCCATTAATGCATACCTTAATCTCCTTTGTTTTCCTTTTTCCTTGCCATTAATGCATACCTTAATCTCCTTTGTGTTCCTTTTTCCTTGCCATTAATGCATACCTTAATCTCCTTTGTTTTCCTTTTTTCCTTGCCATTAATGCACACCTTAATCTCCTTTGTTTTCCTTTTTCCTTGCCATTAATGCACACCTTAATTCTTTCTGATTGTTTTTGATTTATTGTCCCATATCTAAACCTTTTGTGTCATGTAAATGTGTGATGATGTTGTGTGATTGACATTTGCAGGAAAGACAACACACAAAATCTTTTTATTTGTTTTTAATTCAAACGTTGTTTTTTTTGGGGGGGGGATTTGGATTTTTCATATTTTTTTTTTTGGCAAAACTAAAAAACTATTAAAATTTTAATGCAAAATAAAAAACATTAGGCCTCGGGGTCTTGTGCCTGTGGTTTTCTAGTATCTGTGAATGATAAGCAACATTAGTTTAGCATTGTTTTTATGGTTTGGTTGGGCGTGTTTTTTTTGGGGCCCTTTTTAAACCGGACCTTCAGCGTGATTTAATGAAAAGCCCACACTCTTAAAAAACGATTCCGCAGCATCATCTGTTAAAAAAAGATACAAGGACCCACCATTAATCCACAAAATACATTAACAAGTTTCCTGGCCTAACTAAAGTCACTTTATTAACCTCTTGCTGCCTCACATTGCCCTAGTTCTGCTATCTGCATGTAGGCTAGTTTGTAGCGGCGTACATGTGTTAAACTAAGGTGGGCTGGTATGTAACGTGACAAACTAAGTTGTTTCAGACTATTCTTGCACTTTGTTTTTTTTTTAATTATAAGGAATGTGTGCGCGCACATAAACGCACGCTCGCATACTCACATCCATGATGATGTCGTCCTGCTCCTGTGTAAAGATGGCATAGCTCCTGGTATAGCTCTGACGTTCCCCCGCAGTGACGTGCAGGACATCCCAAATTGGAATGCCCCAGAGACATGATGCCTGTAACCCAGCACTGGATTTCTTCAGACTCCAAAGGGCTGGGTTACATGGGTTTTGGTCTGCTTTAAAACATCATGACCAAATCAGGTTAGGATGGAATAACCCACCTTCTTTACATTATTATTAAAGTAACACAGGTTCCCTCACATAAAGCAGAACAAAACCCAGAGCGGCCACTGGTCGTCCCCCTGGAAATCCCAGATCGGGATGCCCCACTGTGTGAAACCCTTTTTACTCAGACTTTACTCAGAAATGTCAGACTCCCTCTCTTAAAGCGGAACAAGCCATGATTAGTTTAATGACCTTTGCAGGCGTATATTGTAGTGCCCCACCAGTCTGATCAAGACAACGGAACCTCATCTTCAAGAGACCAAAGGCTCGCTCCACCACAGAGCGAGTCCTCCTGGGGGCAGTATTGTAGGGCTCCTCTGCCTGTGAAGATGGGTGCAGGATTGGGGTCAGCAGCCAGGGGAGCAAAGGATAGCCAGAGTCTCCTGTTCAAAAAAAACAAAAACACAAAATAAAAATAAAAAAAGGTGTGCATTGCAACAATAGAAAAGAGGGACAAATAGGTGAGCGGGGTAGGGTTGGAGTAAAGGACATTAGTAATGAGCCTACATGCACATCCAACCTGTACACTCATTAAAAAAGTCTGGGGAATACTACTTACATAAGAGGGCAAGAACATGACGCAATAGGGTTCTATCACTTAACCCATTTAATTTAAAGTTAACAAATTTGGCTAAAAATATAATAACAAACAAATTACCAAATAATGTGTTAAGGGAAAAAAAAATAAAAGACAGGGTGGGCAACCAATACAAGTTTCATACACATACCCAGTAAGGCGGGTGAGCTCAAATAGGTGCAGCCTGGTTTCTGCCATACTCAGCAGGACAAGACCGCGGAGCTGGCGCCGCTGATGTGCTCCAACAGAGGACTGCATATTATTGCCCGAGTGCAAATACGGCTGCTCTGACTTGCCGTTAAGTGAAGGCTCGGCGGCCCCGTTTCATTAGGCTGATTTCAATCGAAAAACAAGGCTCTGCATCACTGAAAAAAACGGAACAATGAACGAGGCGTCCGTTTTGCCGGGAAACAGCCTCGTGCGAGCCGACAATCGGAAAGGCGGCTGAGCGCACACCTGAGCGCATAAACGCACATTAAAACCAACGTAGCACCCTTTCCTGACCCGATCAAAGGCCAAAACCAACGGGAAAACGCACGGGGGAGATGAACGGGGAGGCTCTGCATCAAGCCATATGTCCGGAATCCCCCAGCGCATGCATAGGGATTGAAAAAAACCTCTGACTAAGAGACCATTCCCTCTGATGCAGGACTGTTCTGCTGAGATGATCGGCCTGCAAGTTGTCCACTCCAGGTATGTGTAAAGCTGAAACGCATGAAACCTGTTTCTCGCCCCCAAAGTAAAAACCAGCTCACATGGTGTTTGATATATACCACCGCTGTCCGATTGTCTGTTTGAATCCGGATGGGATGCCCCTTCAGGATGGTATGTGCAATGACTGAGATACAATAGAATCGCTCTCAGTTCCATGATATTTATGGAGAGTTTGCTCTCCTTCAGACTCCACTGTCCCTGGAGCATTGGTGACTCCATGACACTCCCCCAACCCGATAGACTGGCATCCATGGTGATGATCTTCCACTGTACTGGAAGGAAGGATTTGCCAGTCCGAAGTGGCTGAGGACCAGGCCAGAAACTGCCTTGTTGACGGTGTCATAAAAAATGAGTAATCCAGAGTGTGTGGGTCTTGATCACAGATTGTGAGCAATTCCATCTGCAGGGGTCTTGTGTGAACAGTGCAAAAGGTACTGACTCAAAGCAAGATACCATCAGGCCCAATAGACATATTCCTTGATGAATCATCGGATGAGGCAAGACAAGAGACCCTGTACCCTGGCCTGGAGTAAGAGTCACTTCTGTGTTGGAAAAAACACTTTTGCCCGATACGTGTCTAATGACAGTCCCAGAAAGAATAACTCTTGAAGCTATGATATGATATTTGACTTAAGAATTCGACTGGATAGTCAATTATCCAATGTCGATCAGACAGTCTGTGTATTCTTCTGGGCCCCCTGACATGATGGGGCCAATATCAACAGATAGTCTAAGTAAGGGATTATATGCATACCTTGACTTCTTAGAGAAAACATAGACAGAGACCTGCCAACACCTTGGTAAACACCCTTGGTGCTGAAGATAGACCGAAGGGTAACACCACAAACTGAAGATGTAGGCCACCTACAGCAATGTAGGTATGTATCCTTATATATACACCCCCCGGCTGGAGTAACCTCACTGTTGATCAACAACTCCAATCTCTAAAAAGGCGAGATACAGCAGATCTCAATGCTTCTGCTCTCTGCGGAATTCGGGATACCACTGCTCCAAGGGGGTCTGGCTCCTAATTTGATCTTGTAACCTGAAGATACAACTTCCTGTATCCAAATATCTGTTACATGAAGCCTTCAAATATGAGCAAAATGCAGAAGCGGTCTGGCTTTATTCTGCAAGACACCTGTTGCCTTAATTTGGAACTTTGTCTTATTCCAAAAATCTCTTGAAGAGGCCGAACCTCTAACCGGAACCCCGGAGTATTAGAGGCCCTGCGGAAGCAGTATTAGACTTCGGCTTCTGTGGCAGATTAGATGATTTACCACTAGTAGCATGCTTTACTATGTCAACCAAGCACTCCCCAAACAGACACCCCACCTTAAAGGGGAATCCTGTCATTCTTTTTTGGTGGCTATGTCAGCTGACCATTGCTTAACCCTTTCGCTGCCAGCCTACCTGCAGCATTTGCCACTCCCTGTTGCCAGACTGAGTTTGACTGTTTTGCGCTACACATGTTCAACTGTCATTTTCGAAAGGCTTTCCAGGGATTTCCCAGGAAAATTATATATTGTTTTTTTCAACAGAGTCTGGGCTTTAACATGAAATGTCTTGTTTGTGTTTTTTAGGTGTATTCTCAACATTTTTGGGTGAAATGTGTGAAAAAAAATAAAAAAAATATATTTTTTTACAATTTGTAGAGTTTTTTTGTAATAAAAAATGTAAGTTTGTCAATAAAATCTTATTGCGTGAGAAACCCCAATTTCTCCCGCTTACAGCGATACCACATATGTATAGGTAGACACCCTTTCCTGCCCAGAAGCCTTTTATAGCTGCTGGATGACAAATGGTTAATTAAAAAAAAAAATGACATAGGGTCCCCCTTCCCGGGGAGGGGGACCCCATTTTTTTTTGGATTTTTAAGGGTTAAAAACCCTTAAAAATCCAAAAAAAAAAATGACGTGGGGTCCCCCTTACCCAAAGTAACCAGCCCGGGACCAGCTATGGGGGCTTGTAGGCACAGAGTGGGGGGGCCAGCTTTGGTGGCCCCCCCACCCTGCAGCCTACGAGCCCACATAGCCTATGTGGGCCCGGGCTCTTCTGCCCCCCCCTGGCCTTTGGGGAGGCAGGTAATGGGGGTGCGGGGGTTAATGGCAATGCCACCCCCCCAGCCATGTGAACTGGTATAAGGGGTCTCATGGACCCCTTACCAGCTCACAAAGGGTTAACTGTAAAAAAAAAAACACCACACAATAAAAAAAAGTATTTTATTAAAAAAAAATAATTTTTTTTTACTGTACTTACCTTCGATTGCAAGCTCTTGTCCCTCGCCGCTCAGCTGACAGATGCCGGTGATCGGTACAGGAGAAGGAGGAGGCAGGAGATCAGAGGATCTCCTGCCACCTCCTTACCCTGTGCCGATCACCGGCATCTGAGAAGTTGAGAAGGGTGAAGCCAGATATCGGGGGCCGGGATGACGTCATAAGCCCCGCCCCCAAGGGGGCGGGGCTTAGCGGCAAGATGGCGGCCGCCATCGAGGATGAGAGGCTCTCTCCTGAAGATCGGTAAGTCCTGGGGGGGGATCGGAGGCCCCCCAGGTGAAGAGGAGGGACAGCGGGAGCCAGCGCACATGGAGGTAAGTGAATGTCATTTTTATTTTTTTTTTTTTTTACAGTTAGCAGCTGCTGCTGCAGAAGCGGGGGGGGGCGGCCTATTCCGGGGGCTCTCCTGGAGCCATCCGACCCCCCACGGGGGATCGGATGGCACCAAATTAAAGGGGAGACCCGGCCGGATCCAACAAGGGGTCAGGTGAGTATTTTTTATTTTTATTTTTTAAACTAGAAGCGATCAAAGTCAAGCACGTAACACCTACGGGCTTGGCACTTAAGGCCCAGCCAAGCCAGCACGTAGGTGTTACGTGCTTGGCAACAAAAGGGTTAAGCCATAAAGCACGCCTTAAGGCTAACACCAGAGCTAGGCCTCTGGCACTTAACCTGCTCAATCCTCCATAGCCCGTATCATATACCTGTTGTAGCCAAACTGGTCTTGATCACCCAGGAGCATGACTTTCATGAATGACCCCTACGAGTCTTCAAGTCCAGTTGTTTTAACAGCCTCCTGCTCCCCAAAAATGCTATGGATGTGGCACAGACCGGCCGCAAGGTTGACCCCATAATAGAATAAGCATGACATGCCACGCGCTAATTTGCTGGATCCTTTGGAGAAGCAATATCCAAGGATGGGATAACCAAAATCTTAAAAAGACCTGGCCCCAGAGCGTCCACCACAGGAGGGTGAGACCATAATTTAATCTGATCTGGAGGAAAGGGATACATAGTATCTAGTACTTTAGGAATGGGCAGAAGACAACCTGACTTCTGCAATTCCCTATTGATCAGACTAGAATAATGCGTATACTCTGCAACATCCTCCAGAATCGAGGAAATCAAAACCATCCATCCATCTTAACTGAGCACCCCCTTATGTTGAGGACTTCTGAATACAAATCCCTACTGGATAAATCCTCCCAACGGATAACTTTCTGGGAGACTATGGCAGCTACAAATTCCCACTTCAAGTTAGAAGATAAATCTTTTCTTTAAAAAACCTTAGCCAATCCTTGTAAATGACTTTCTAAAGGTTTGAGGGCTCAGAAGGAGGCTATGGCAGCCACAATATTCTCTTCAAAACTCAGAGGAATTTTTTTTCAAAACCTTTCCTAGTAGCTGATATGACTTAAAGGTTTTAGGTCCGCTTGAAGGCTGCAAGGGGGGTTTTTAAGCTCAGAGGGCACGGGCAACAAGGGTCAGAGCCCTGGCAGGGAGGAGACAATTGTCTTCCATATCCACTACTACAGTAGCATAAACCTGCACACCGTGCTATCCTCGTCCAGTGTCTGTTTGCATAATGGACATGGGGTAAATCTATCTGCTAAAGGACCAGATCCGATTACCCCAGATGCCTCCGTCATGGTGATTAATACTAGATTACCTCTCAGGTGGTCTAAAACCTAGTATGTGAACAGTTACCGATAGTCGCAAGACAATTCTGAGAGCTCAGAGGGTGAACCACATCAATATATTGCCAGTCTTATCCCACAAACATATATATATATATATATTTCCCAGGGTACCCCTTAGAAATGGAGGTCCCCTGGCTCTCCTTGACAGCCGCTGACCACTCCTGGATGTGGCTGGTATTGCCAGCTAGACATCTAGATAGTGAGGCGGGTTTTGATGGGGCGCCAACGCCCAGCCTCCAGGGTGCCCGTTATTGTGGGGATGAATGTAAAAGCTGATTTGGACAAGGACTGGGTGGGGTGGTTGGGAAGGTCGCCCAGGGCAGATCCTCAAGATGCTTCCCCGGTCCTCGGGCCTTTGGGCTGATTAGCGGTAGAAGGTATGGATTGAAGATGCAGGATGGGTCTTAGTCCAGTTAGTGCATACAGGCCCTTGAGAGGTGAGAGTGGGGAGCGGGACCACCGCTCAGGGCAAGTATTGGTCGTAGGGTCTCCAGAGGAGGGAGTGACCCAGAGCAGGCATGGTGGGCTAGAGGAGCCCATAGAACAACTTGATATTGAGGAAGACTGGAGAAGTGAACAGCAAAATCAAGGCTTGAGGCCCCTGATTTGGAAGTTTCAGGGGATCAATACAGGAAATGTCCATTCAATCCTGGAACAGTACAAAAACATTCCCCTTCACCTATACCAAGAGGCCAAGGAGCTCTTAGAGGAGATGATCTTAGGGGGAGTGATTGAAGAGAGTAAAAGCCCCCATTGTGTTGGTAACAAAAGCCACATGGAATGTTAAGGTTTTGTGCAGATAACCACATGCCGAATGCTTGACTGTGCAGGATGCTTATCCTTTGCCAGTGGCTATTGCAGTTGCCAGTGGCAAGGAAAGGACAAAGTGAAGACCGCCTTTGTCACTCCAATCGGCCTCCATCATTTTAACACCCTGCCGTTTGGCCTCATGAATGCCCCAGCAACCTGTGAAGATGATGTCATTGCATATTCTCAGACTTTTGAAAAGCACCTGTAGCAAGTGATTCAGTGACTCCAGCTGAAGTTGAAGCCAAGAAAATGCCACCTGCTGAAACAAGAGGTGCAGTACTTGGGTTACATCATCTCTCTCGAGGGTGTCCATCCAAACCGAAGAAGGTAGCCACCATAGGTTGTTGGGCAGTGGCTGGGACCGTCACAGAGGTGCATGCCTTCAGGCTCAGTTGGATACCACAGAAGATTGAAATTTGACATGAAACTGAACGACAATTGGACTTGAATAACAGACCAGTATAATCATTCTGCTGCACAGGATTGGGTGACTGACCTTTCGATCAAGGTCCCAGTTTCAGCTTTGGTGCAGATGTCCCCCCCCCATTGAGTTATCTTTATTGAGTGGGATGTTATAAAATGCTTGGTTCTTGGACTTCCACTTTAAGCGACTTAGTGAATACCTAAAGGAGAACTAAAACGTTTTATCTTCTGTTTAACTTAAGTGCAGGAAAATGGCAGCCTTCTCTGTAAGGCTATGTTGACACCTGTCCATCTGCATTTTTGGAATACATTTTGCGTTAATGGCATGTGGTAGGAGTTTACATTTAGCAGCTGCGTTTGACTTTTTTAATTTGTTTTTTTGCGCCTCGGGTTTGCATTTTTCATTCTTTTAAATGATATGGAGTCTCCCCTTTACAAGCCTACCAGATGACACACCAGTCATAGGTGTGTTCAGGATTGAACACCGGGGCAATGGGTATTGGGCTCTTTCATACTCCCCTGGCCATTGGGGATAAGGATAATAAATTGAGCAGGGTAGCGGCAAGTCGCCCACCCCCATCCTGGCAGGTACATTTCAGCTCCCTTACCCTTTGAACTAGTATAGGAGTCTGCTGGACCCTTGGAAACAGGGCCGGCTTCAGCACCCGCCAGGGTCGGGCTGCTGCCGGGGCCCCTGCAGGGGGGGGGGGAGATCTGACAGCCAGCGGCCTGGCACAGTGCATTTCAAAGAAAACACAAAAAGTTTAGGTCTGCCTGTGCCACTTGCAATAGATCTTTCATGGCAGTGGAGGGGAGCCTGCAGCATCCAGCATCAGGTAAACAGCAGCATCAGATCTTCCCAGCTGTCCCTCAGAGCCCCCCTCCCCAGCTGTCACGTGCTGGGACGTCATTTCAGCAGCACGGAGCTGGGAGCTGCTGTTCGTTCCCTTCCTGTCAGGTCTGTTGTAAGTCAGATTGCAGCTGCAATAAATCAATGAACTTTGTGTAACCCTTGCCAGCCCTGGCCCCTTCCATGCTCTTGTAGGAAGAATATTATTTTGTTAGAGCCCTTGGTGGATTCTCAAAGAAGCAAAAGGTTAACCTTCCTAGCACTGCTGTCTGCTCTAGTTTAGAGGGACTAGCCTTACTGATCTTTAAAGTGGACCAAACACAGTATTTAGTCCATCCTTGGTCTTGATTCATTTTTGCAGGGATCCATCGATGGCCCAATTATAGATGCTCCACTGCTCCCCCATATCGCCCTCATAACTCACCTTCCTGCCTGTCCTTGGTGCATGCACAGGCTTTCATCCAGTCACCAGTGTATGCCATTTATATTAATGCTCCGGCATAAGGAATGGCCACATTCCTGGTTTCCCTGCGGTCTGAGACACACTCCGATTCCCAGCCTCCCATCTGAATGGCTGGGCACAGAAGCTAGCCTCAGCCACAAGATGCTGGAGATACACTCCCCACATATGCAGTAGGATCGCCAGAAAGGTTAGATTCAGAGGTAATGGCACACAGTGCGGCATCCCAATTTGGCACTGCAAGGCTGGTCAAATAAGGTTTTCCACAGACTTCCCATTCACACCTAAACACCACCTCCTGCCATCCCTCGCTCTACCATACTTAACTCTTCTCCTGGGTTGGTGAGCCTGGGGACCAGAAGCTACAATAGCTAGAGCATCTTGTTGGGAGGAATTGCTGCGGAACATAGTGTGTGCTGTGACTTCTGGTCCCCAAGTGCATAGCAACCAGGCAGCAGAAAAGGTGTTTATGGGGGAGCAAGGAGAGAGCAAGAGGAGGGAGAGAGCGAAGAGAGGGGGAGATAGCAAGGAGAGAGAGCAAGGAGAAATAGAGAGCGAGCAAGGAGACAGAGAGGGGGGGGGGAGCGAGAGGAGAGAGAAAGCAAAGAGAGAGATTCCAGGGCTGTCCTTCACTTTTTGCCATCTTGGAAACTGATGAAGAGCAGCTCAGAAGCAGGGAGGCCAGGGATGCAGTAGTCTGGGAAAAGTAAGCTGCATCAGCGATCGGCAGGGTTTCACACAGTGGGGCAGCCCAAATTGGAATGCCCAGAGAAACACACCAATGTTTCTCTTTAAAGAGCTAAACCTGCCTCCCTGGAGTCTAAAACTATAGGAAGGCTGATTTCCCCATCTCTGGGGCATCCCAGTTTTTAATACCACAGGGCATTTTAAATCTTGATACCCCTCTGGAAAAGAACATAGTGAAAGTCCCTGATGTTGTTCCTCTTTGAAGAAGTCCCGTCTCCCCTCCAGTGATCAGTGAGCTCACACATTGGCACAATATGGAGCATCCAAATAAGGTTTATGCTCTAGAGTTTAGGTCCACAGCAATCCTCCCCTGATCCAGATGAACCAGCCACCATTTGGGGGAATGGAAAAATGCTGCACGCTGCAGAGACATACCTGCTGATTGGTGGAGGTGGTGGTGCCACACACAAGCAGAATTGTGCAGCAGTTTTTCACTTTCCCCCTCTTTCCCAGGCTAGCAGTGTGCACAGTGTTCGAGGTGGGGGACCATGCCGCCCAAGGCCCACGTAAACCTGGAGCCGGACCTGCTTGGAAATATATGTATAATTTGTGTTTGCCTTCAGCTGCTGTGTCCCTGGCCCTCTAGGAATACTGAGGTTCAGGACATACAGTTAAAAATGTTACAAACATTTAAAATAGTATCCTAATAAAGATATGGAAATGCATAACAAAGCTGTTTGATATGTTAGATATGAAAGGGCTCAGTGGTGTAACTACAATCTTTTGGGCCCCCGAATAAACTTGGGACTGGGCCCCCCACACACAAATGTGCAGCAGTTAATGGGCATTTAGGGGGATTATGTGTGTGTGGGGGGGGGGGGGGGCTCCAGCATGCTGGATGCCCCCCCAGCCAGTCATTTTAGCGTTGACCCCAATGCATTACCCGGACCCTGATACCCAGCAGTATTCCCCTGGCAATTTCTGTGGTGAGCATGGCATCTACACCAAACAAGAAAAAGAGAACAATAAAAGGGAAGTCAGCCATGTACACTTACAAGCTGATTCATTACTAACGCCAGGTAGCGACAGATGAGCGCCTGTAGAGCGGATTTCAAAGTGCCCGCTAGTAGTCACTGTGCTCGGCCATGGATCATTGTTTCAGAGCGCCTCAGTCGCTGTCCGGCATTGATAAATATGATATGTGAGTTGCTATACTACGCTGTACGTGAGCGCACCGTAACGCCAGTTCAGTGTGACTGACTAACACCTCATTCATCAAAAAAACAGCCACAAACATCGCCGTCACTCAAAATCATGTAATTGTAGCCCATAGCGCCAGAGGCTGTGTGATTAAATGCTGTTTTTGAATCTGCTAGTAACAAAGCGATAACATATGGAATTACATTGTTATAACATTGTAACATGAACACTTTGATACCAGACCTGTAAGGACAATTCAGCATAAAAATATTATTAATTCAAAAAGTTTTCAAAAATGTCATTTTCTTGCCCAGAATACATGTCAGAAGGTTTGTGTTTTTTTTTTTTGGGGGGGGGGGGGGATTGGGATCAGGAAAGGGATTTAAGGATAGTCCATAGAAATGTATGGGAGAGCGCTAGGTAACGACAGGTTAGACTTGGCGCTCTGCAAGGCTGAACGCTGAGGCTGGGATAATGATGAGTCCAATGCTACATGGTGTTGTTCTAGTTGCTCACCATTTTCGGCTTTATAAATGTGTAATTGCGTGCCGTCTCCGGTGTTCACTTGCCACTACCTGGGGCTACCTGGCGCTGTACAGGCAATACCTGGTGCTATCCCTTCATGAACAAGGCCCTTAGAATACTGCTGGTGGGCATGTGTAAGGTTAAAGTGGACCAACACCCTCCACTGATCGGCCCGGGAATCTATAAGATTCCCGGACCGATGAGTCCCCTGACAGCGGGGCACCCCGATCGGGGGTGCCCCCGCTATGTGAAACCCCTAAATCCCTACCTGATCCTCGTTCCAGCGGCGCCCGCCACCGCCTCCCGCGCGTCCCTCTAGCGCGGGAGGAGGCGGCGGGCGCACTCTTGTCCGTCGCTGCCTCCCGCTTGTCCGTCGGCGGTGATTGGCAGCAGCGGTCACGTGGGAGCGGGGAGAGGTAAGTTTCTGGGGCTTTCTGGGGGGTTTCACACAGCGGGACACCCCCGATCGGGGTGCTCCGCCGAAGTGGACCAAAACCCAGGATCAGGGGCGGGCTGGCCATAGGGCATACCGGGCAAAATCCCGGTAGGCCGGTGCCAGGGAGGGCCACAAGTCGCAGTGTTCCTTGTAAGCAGCTGTCATTTTTTTTTTTTACATTGGTGGCTCAGTGGAACCAAAAACTCATCTCTTGTTTCCCCCCACTGCGGAGGACAGCCCAGAGCACAGCACAGCAGAGGCCAGCACTTCCGTTTCCTGTCATGCTGGCCGGCCAGCGCGGGGAGAGGATGATGTGACTGATCAAACGAGAGAAACTGTGACTGATGGCTGGAGCAGAGGTCGGTGAGGGGGAAGACTGGGGAGGGGGGAGAAAGAGAGAGAGAGAGAGAGTCTGAGTGTGAGTGTGTGTGTGTTGCAGCCATAGCCCGAGGAGAGGAAGGGGGAGGGAGAGAGAGAGAGATGTGTGTGTGTCTCACCCACGAGGACAAGTTAGCAGCCTGCAGACACCATGAAGGAGAGAAGAACTCAACAACAGAAAGGATTCTCCAACTTGGCAGTGAAGTGGCTCCAGGTGAGTCCATGCTGTTGCTGTACTGTGTTCCAATAAACCTCAAACTAAATGCTAATACTAATTAATGGTGCAATGTGTTTCTCTTAACCCACCCTGCCCTGCCCATCTACCCACCTGCTCTGCCCATCTACCTACCCACCCTGCCCTGCCCATCTACCCACCTGCTCTGCCCATCTACCTACCCACCCTGCTCTGCCCATCTACCCACCTGCTCTGCCCATCTACCTACCCACCCTGCCCTGCCCATCTACCCAACTGCTCTGCCCATCTACCTACCCACCCTGCCCTGCCCATCTACCCACCTGCTCTGCCCATCTACCCACCCTGCCCATCTACCCACCTGCTCTGCCCATCTACCCACCTGCTCTGCCCATCTACCTACCCACCCTTCCCTGCCCATCTACCCACCTGCTCTGCCCATCTACCCACCCTGCCCATCTACCCACCTGCTCTGCCCATCTACCCACCCTGCCCATCTACCCACCTGCTCTGCCCATCTACCCACCCTGCCCATCTACCCACCTGCTCTGCCCATCTACCTACCCACCCTGCCCTGCCCATCTACCCACCTGCTCTGCCCATCTACCCACCCTGCCCATCTACCCACCTGCTCTGCCCATCTACCCACCCTGCCCATCTACCCACCTGCTCTGCCCATCTACCCACCCTGCCCATCTACCCACCTGCTCTGCCCATCTACCCACCCACCCTGCCCTGCCCATCTACCCACCTGCTCTGCCCATTTACCCACCCTGCCCATCTACCCACCTGCTCTGCCCATCTACCCACCCTGCCCATCTACCCACCTGCTCTGCCCATCTACCCACCCTGCCCATCTACCCACCTGCTCTGCCCATCTACCCACCCTGCCCATCTACCCACCTGCTCTGCCCATCTACCCACCTGCTCTGCCCATCTACCTACCCACCCTGCCCTGCCCATCTACCCACCTGCTCTGCCCATCTACCTACCCACCCTGCCCTGCCCATCTACCCACCTGCTCTGCCCATCTACCCACCCTGCCCATCTACCCACCTGCTCTGCCCATCTACCCACCCTGCCCATCTACCCACCTGCTCTGCCCATCTACCCACCCTGCCCATCTACCCACCTGCTCTGCCCATCTACCTACCCACCCTGCCCTGCCCATCTACCCACCTGCTCTGCCCATCTACCCACCCTGCCCATCTACCCACCTGCTCTGCCCATCTACCCACCCTGCCCATCTACCCACCTGCTCTGCCCATCTACCCACCCTGCCCATCTACCCACCTGCCCTGCCCATCTACCCACCCACCCTGCCCTGCCCATCTACCCACCTGCTCTGCCCATTTACCCACCCTGCCCATCTACCCACCCTGCCCATCTACCCACCCTGCCCATCTACCCACCTGCTCTGCCCATCTACCCACCCTGCCCATCTACCCACCTGCTCTGCCCATCTACCCACCTGCTCTGCCCATCTACCTACCCACCCTGCCCTGCCCATCTACCCACCTGCTCTGCCCATTTACCCACCCTGCCCATCTACCCACCTGCTCTGCCCATCTACCCACCCTGCCCATCTACCCACCTGCTCTGCCCATCTACCCACCCTGCCCATCTACCCACCTGCTCTGCCCATCTACCCACCCTGCCCATCTACCCACCTGCTCTGCCCATCTACCCACCCTGCCCTGCCCATCTACCCACCCTGCCCATCTACCCACCTGCTCTGCCCATCTACCCACCTGCCCTGCCCATCTACCCACCCTGCTCTGCCCATCTACCCACCTGCTCTGCCCATCTACCCACCCTGCCCATCTACCCACCTGCTCTGCCCATCTACCCACCTGCTCTGCCCATCTACCTACCCACCCTGCCCTGCCCATCTACCCACCTGCTCTGCCCATTTACCCACCCTGCCCATCTACCCACCTGCTCTGCCCATCTACCCACCCTGCCCATCTACCCACCTGCTCTGCCCATCTACCCACCCTGCCCATCTACCCACCTGCTCTGCCCATCTACCCACCCTGCCCATCTACCCACCTGCTCTGCCCATCTACCCACCCTGCCCTGCCCATCTACCCACCTGCTCTGCCCATCTACCCACCCTGCCCTGCCCATCTACCCACCTGCTCTGCCCATCTACCCACCTGCTCTGCCCATCTACCCACCCTGCCCATCTACCCACCTGCTCTGCCCATCTACCCACCCTGCCCTGCCCATCTACCCACCTGCTCTGCCCATCTACCCACCTGCTCTGCCCATCTACCCACCCTGCCCGGCCCATCTACCCACCCTGCTCTGCCCATCTACCTACCTGCTCTGCCCATCTACCCACCTGCTCTGCCCATCTACTCACCCTGCCCTGCCCATCTACCCACCTGCTCTGCCCATCTACCCACCCTGCCCTGCCCATCTACCCACCTGCTCCCTCACCCACCTATTAATCCAACTGCCTAATCCACCCACCTATCTATATACCTGCCACTCACCTACCTACCTAGCCAGACCCTGGACCAGCAGCAGACTGGAGTGATGTGCAGGCGGAATCAGCGGATTCTGACGTGGAGGTGGCAGTCACCCACCCACCTACCTACCTACCTGCCTGACCACCTGCCCACTCGCACATCTAAATACCCACCAACCAACCCTACTGTCAACCCGCCCCCTTTATACCCTAATAGAGTGTAAGCTCTTCTCCTTCTGTATCCTCCCTTATACCCTAATAGAGTGTAAGCTCTTCTCCTCCTGTATCCTACCTTATACCCTAATAGAGTGTAAGCTCTTCTCCTCCTGTATCCTCCCTTATACCCTAATAGAGTGTAAGCTCTTCTCCTCCTGTATCCTCCCTTATACCCTAATAGAGTGTAAGCTCTTCTCCTCCTGTATCCTCCCTTATACCCTAATAGAGTGTAATAGAATAGGGCGGCAGCAGGGGCATTAAAAAAGTTTGCTTTCAGCATTTGCATTGCACCAGTATTGTTATGGGGCCCCAGCAGCATGGACACTGCTGTTTTATGGGGTTTTTTTTTGTACAATTTTTACAGTTTGATGTTGTTGATTTTCTTTTCCTTGAGTACCCCCCCTGCCCGCACATGGTATGACCCAGTATCTATTGAGGACGCACAGCGGCCAGGGGAGCTGGACTGTGGTGTAGCAATGTATTGTATAGACAGATGGAAGCTTCTTTACATGGCCCCTCCCTGACATCCTGATTTGGGATGCCCCATTGTGTCAAATTCCCAGTAAAAATACCTGTCCGCTAATCAAACAACACATGCGTGGTTCAAACGTGTCTGCACCAGCTAGAGGCTGGTGGGATGTGGCTGGCAGCCAGCTCAGCTCCACCCAGCCCTTAGCGAGGAGAACCCATGCATGAGCCAGTGGATCGCTGGTCAGGTAAGTTTTACTGGTGATCTGAGGGGGTTGCACAAAATGGGGCATCCCAAATCAGGGCGCCCCACAGAAAAGGATTAAAACTCTTTGAAGTGGACCAAAACCCAGGATTTTGACTATCCTAAGCCAGCGTCCTAAGTGCAGTGACGCATGCGTGAGCCGCAGCCGCATCCCCAGCTACCCTCAAACGGGGAACGTGCCCGCATCGGCCATTCACAAATGCCTGGCGCGGGCATGCGCCCTGCTAGAGGGATAGCGGGGATGCGGCCGTGGCCCGCACATGTGGTGTTGGACCGGGAAGTAAGGTAAGTGTAGCAGGTAACCTGGGGGAGTTTCACACAGTGGGGCATCCTGATTTTGGATGCCCGGGTGGAGGTCCCGGGCCGATCCCGCTCAGATATATATATATATATATATATATATATATATATATATATATTAATGTGGCTTTGACTCACTTTACCGGGCCGAGCACAGTACAGAAGGGCCAGTCTGACCAAAAAGTCCAGGGCCGTTTTTTGGTCCCAGTCCGCCCCTGCCCAGGATAGTCAAAATCCTGGGTGTTGGTCCACTTTAAGTGAGCTTGCTGACATCAGAGGCCATAGCAGCAGTTTCTGTATGTACATGGCTCACTTCTATCTTCCTGTAGAGCTTGGTGTGCCGACTAAAAGTACAGTTGCAAATAGCAACAGACTGCAGGAAGTACAAGCTGCTTCTACAAACACACAAGTTCAGCACTTTGAGTACATATTTTGGCAAAGAAATGTATACTTTCAAAAATGCCACTGGAAATTTCCTTTAAATATGAGTGGTATAGTTAGTACTTATTATTAGGTGTTACTAGCAGTTTTATTTCTTAAATGGTACCGACCCCATAAGGGAGGTCTGGTCCTATCGGCACTTTATGTGCTGAACCAAGCATTTAATGGTTCTGGTTCCCTTTAGTTCTGAGTCACAAGGCAGTTTGGCTAATGAGACTTTTTCAGGTAAGCCCAGCAAACCAGTACTTTGGGGTACCTTAGAGGATGTGCGCTTTTTGTAGATGGCCATAGCTTAAATGCGGGTCTCTTGGGAAAGGATTTCCAATTAAATATAGGCCCTTATTTATCAAGGGATAGCGCCAGGTAGTGTCTCACTAGCGCCAGGTAGCGCCAGCTATCGGCGGCTACCGACTCCAGAACGCCAGGCTGCGAACACAATCACGCATTTATCACGCTAAATGAGGCTAGCGCCGGCGAGAGCGTCGGCTAGCGCGGGATTCATCATGTTGCAGACTTCAGCGAACAGCGCCGCTGCTAATCCCATCACAGCGCCAGGTATGACCTCTCGCTACCTGCCGCTCTCCAATGCATTTCAATAGAGAAATCTTTAAATATTCATAATTAATTGGTATTAATGTTTTTTTTTTTTTTTTTAAATGTCAAAAATTCTGTGACCACTTCTGCAATGTTAGTTTTTTTTTTAAGGTAATAAAAATAAAAAATAAAAATTTGTGCAGAATTGATATTACAGGTCTGATATTAATGTATTCATATTACAAAATGTTTATAAAAACATGTTTTTTTTTTTTTTGCCAAAAAAAATTTTTTATTTTGTCATGACAGTTGTTCAAAAAAAAAACATCACCTTGACAATCGCATACAATGAATCATAGATGACATCTTGAAATCCAGATGGCTTAACAACTCTAATATCATAAATGTTATATATAGAATAACACGAGAGGAAGAAGTAAAAAAAAAGGCCTAATCGGCTACAGCGCCATGATTGGCCACATATGGTCGTATCATGGTCTAATATAAAATTATCAACATTTGAAAGGGGCTCAACTATCTTATATAAAAATCTACTTAAACGAAAGCCCTTATATTAATGTACACATCTAGAATTTCATGTTTTTTTTTTTTTACAAAAATATGGTTGTTTGGGGGTTAAAAAACTACTTTTAACCCATCGCCGCCAGCGCTCTGGGGTTTAAACATGCATTTCACAGCGCGAGAATTTTTTGAGCGTGATTTGTTAATGAATATGCTGGGAGCCGTTCGCTATGGCCATTCGCTGTCATGCGCTCCCATACAGCGCGGAACCAGTCAAACAGCGACTCCTAACCCCTTATTCAACATTGCCGCACACCGACTGAGTCGCTGTCAACAGCCGAACAACGGCCAAGCACAGCGAATACTAGCGGGCGCTGTGAAAATCACGCTACTGTCGCTCATCTGTCGCTACCTGGCGCTATTAATAAATCGGCCTCCCAGTCTCCGTGACTGGGAACCAACACTGGCTTCTGGAGAAGTGGAAGCTTTCAATAAGTGTTCTGTGAAATATCCATACCTGTGATGTGACTCCTTAAATGGAAGGAAAGTCTTGATTATTTGCTGTAAATAAGGAACTTCAATAAAACTTGGCTAAAAATTAGAAGCAAATGAGGCTCGATTCAGAGAGACACAAAAAAACTTTCAAAAACGGTGCCGATGTCGTATTTTTTTCAAATGTTCCCGCTCTCGTATGAGCGTTCGAGCGATTCTATGCATGCATTGAAAACCTTGTGTAAAGTTTCCGTCCGTTCGTACGGCAGATCACGAATTACGCGGATGTCATTTTCCATCCAGACTTTTCCGTTTCATTTCCACATGTTACAACGTAGGCTTTCGTTTTTGCCCTTTTCCCATCGTATCCTCCAACGAATCCTTTACGTTTCCCGATAGATTCTGTTTCCATTTTACCAAAAATAAATGTCCAGACGGAATCCTTACGATCTTGCGCCTGCGCACTACAAACTTAAGTCATGAAAGTGCTCGCCTACATATTTGCCACCCTCACTTCTACTACAATGTTTAGCTAAACCACTTAGCACTCCATCCTCCATCTTCCCTTTTGGACCCTTAAAGCACACCCAAATCACTTATCACTATCCTCCATCTTCCCTTTTGGACCCTTAAAGCTCACCCAAATCACTTCTCGGTCATGTGAATATTCATCTTTAAATATTTCTGTGCCCATTAGTTTTGTGTTAATGTCGTTTGTTAATGAAATGACAATGTAACTTTTTTAAAATAATTACCAGCATCAAATATGCATTTTTTAAAAATGTGTTAAATTTCAACTTTTTACAACTATAAATAATTAAATACACATCAATGGCAGGCCACTGAACATTATTCTTCATCTGTGGTCCCCAACGAGTTGCACAGCTCCTGCATCTCGCCCACCAACTGAAGGAGCCTGACACTCAGTTGTGCCACTCTGGCACGTGTGGTCCCTGTAAATTACAATTTGGGTATAACCTTGTTGGGGTCATACTGCAGTGCCCCCCCCCATATGGTCCAAACACCTAAATCTGGACTTCATAAGCCAGAGGGCCCTCGCCACCACGGCCCGGGTTTTGCATAGTGCCCGATTAGAGAACCCCTGGCCCGCATTCTGCAGGCAAAGAACGGGCATCAGGAGCAAGGGCGAGTGGCACATCTTGCAGTTCCTGCAACCAAATTTAAAATAATTACACAAAGCAAAGGTAACCAACTAAAACAATAACTCCTACAACACATTAAGATTCAAGTTCAACAATCCAAATATAATTCACAAAGGACATAAGTCTTAAAAAATATAGCAATTATATGGATGTGTGGAAAAATAAATGTTTACATGCTAAGGACTAATTTAGGTCAGCATTAAAATGCATCTATAAGACATACATGAAATGTATTGATTCAGGTGCATTGCTATACAATTTATGGCCTTGGCCATGCTGATACATGCAATGCCTTGGTGCTAAAGGCGCGCAGACTCCTCCACATAGCCGCAAAACATGTTCAAAAATAGCAATCCGAGTCCTCAGAGGTGTCGGAAGTGGTTTTACAATTATACAAATTTATAGGGTGGTGAGCCGTCGGAAAACAGCTCTCTGAATGTGACGTAAACCATCCCAGCAACGGAAGTTTTCTGAAGGAACGAAAATTTTCCAATTTTGTTTGGAAATGTTCCGAATTGCTTCCGTTAATCGAAAGCGCATATACACATTCTCCCGAACGTTCGTGCGAGTGAAAAATGTACGAAAAAAAGCAAAAAAATGACAAACACCCACCAAAACTTTCACAGACAGCTACGAAAGTCCTGACGAATGTTTCTTTGAATCGAGCCTTTGGTGCCCAATGTGTCTCAGAATAAACAGAGAATTATGAGTAGTTCCTGTGTTTTCTGCCTGTTGGCCAAGAGTAGGGGATGTAATTGGGGCTGGCATAGGTCATCTTATAGTGTGGTGTTGCTCTTGCTGCACGTGCATATGATTCTTGGAGTTCCTCATATAGTTTTGGTAGTAGCAATTCTGACATTTTTATGTATGTATATAAGTATGCATTAATGTTTATTTTTTACTTTACCTGGAAGTGGCAAGTAGTTTCAGTGTATATCCCTCCGCTGGGGGCAGGTTGCTTTTACAATGTTCGCTTACTTGTCCATGGGGAAGCCTAACCATTATTCTTGATGTCCAGTCTTCTAAAGACTAAAATGATAAAATATTATAATGCAAAACAAATCCGTAGTAAACAAAATACACAACTGCTAAATGAAAGAACACCTTTCTTTTGAAAAAGGCACAAATTGTTACCCAGTCTTGGACTGGCCCACTAGAGTACCAAAAAAATCCCTCGGCAGACCTCTGAGCTCGGGGGCACACATTATTCAAAAGGGCCCCCTGATTTTGGTACCCAGTTTGTATGATGCTTATGGCTCTTGCGTTGTATCCATTGAGGTGCTTAGAACACCGTTTCTCAAGCCTCTCCTCGAGAGCCACCAACAGGTCATCTTTTCCACACCGAATGAAAGGAAAAGTAATTAGAGCAGCAGTGCTAAAAAGCCGGCTATGTAGAGAACTACAAAACATTTGTTGGTGGCACTCAAGGAGAGGGTTGGTGAACATTGCCTTAGAATGAGACAACTGTTTCTTAGTATAAGCCCTGTGTACAGCCCAAGAGCTCAACTCATACTGCATAGAATGCAAACTGGTGATCAAATGAAAAACTATTGATTACACTGTTGATGATTCTGATAAGAACAGAGGGTGTTGCTGGATGTCTTACCTCTGGCTCATATCGGATTGCAATAATGAAGTCCATGGTGTATGGCACATTGTTAACAGTAAATCTCAGTCCAGCACCATTTGGAACACGTGCAAAGCCAGGCCCGGTCCATGTCACTGCCTCTCCAGGTATTGGCTGTCTAAGTACTAGTTCCACAATACCTTCTTTTCCAAATGGCACACTTTCCTAAATGGCAACATTTAAAAAAAAAAAGTATTTTTAATTATTATTTTTTAAGAGGTAATAACCAATTATAAACACTTTATATTTGTTATAAACAAATAACTCCTTTAAGACATCTATATATTATGCTAGATGTCCCCCTTAACAAAACAAAGCACATTAGAGTGGACAGAGAACCCTCTTTAATATGCTTAAAACTTTAGTATATAATAATAGATTGCCTGTTTAACAAAATAATGCATTTTCCAGAGTGACGTAGACAACATCTTTTGAGGTTTCCAAAACAAAATAATACATACAAGTTAATGGGAAGCTTTCATGAACTTAATAACCTCTTTACTGAAATACTGTACTGAAATGTATAAAAAAATAGTACTTTCACTTCCCACAAACCAACCATTCCAACTAACCAAACCATTCAAACTAACCATTAAAATTGTATCATTTAAGTTAAGGGATAGGGCAGTCAAAAATCAGTTGCTTGGCAGTTTACCTAGCGCAGTGTCAGTCCCATTCTGTCTCTTTTCTCTACTCACAGAGAGGAAGATACATTTCTTCTTTCCCTGCCTCCAGCACATCCCACTCCCTGATCTAGACCACCAAAAAATATTGTCATGTCACGTTGGCATTGTTAGTGATAGGCTAGAATGGAGCTCTTCATACTGCCAGTTAATCCCAGCTCAATATAATGCAATGCACATACTGTACTTGTATGACTATATGCCCTGCCACTCCCATCACAGAGGGCATGTATACAATTAGGCAAAGGGTTCATTTAAACTACTAAACCAATATAGCTCCAATAAAAAATGCAAAATTGCCATATGTAGCTCTAAACAATCAGAAAAGGTGGTGGGGCTGCCAGCACAGTCCCAAAAGCCTTTATCAAAGTGAGCCGCACTCAGTAGTTTAAAAATTGATATACCATGCCTTTATTGAAAACATATACATATACAAGACTGACAAAAGTTTAAAAAACATTAAAAAAGGTGTTGGAAAAGGGGGGCTTAATTTTATGGCTCTAATACAACAAATACAAATATCATGATGAATGTAGTCAATTAAAGTGAAAGTAAAGACAAAAAAAAAAAAAAATCTCTGGTTCTGCAAAAACTGTGCAATGTGCACGGTAAAGTGCAAATAGTGCTATCCAAGGTGCAACCAAGTAAAGTGACGAAGTGCTGGGTGACCCTGCACGCAACGCGTCGACGGTCTATGAGGCTGTTTGGTGAGGGGACTTGGCTCCATTTCCACTGACCTGGTGATACCATTTTTATCCTTATTTTTAGCAATCATATCACAATGTATGTTGTATAGCACTTGGTATCTATATAGCACTTGACACTTTACTTGGTTGCACCTTGGATAGCCCTATTTGCACTTTACCATGCACATTGCACAGTTTTTGCAGAACCAGAGAAAAACATTTTTAGTAATCATATCACAATTAGAGATGAGTGAATCGATCCGGACGAACCCGGATTCGTTCCGAATTTCATGAAAAATTCGATTCTGAACGAATCCGGATTTCCCCGCGATTCGATCGATCGAAGTTTTCCTTTCAACTCCATTCATTTCAATGACAGGCATTCTAAGATGGTGGACGGCACATGTCCAGACATGTACCCTGGGGCAAGGTATGATGGGACACTCACATGCAGCCTATCAGCAGCCAGGAAGCCCGGTGACGTCACAGCACTATATAAAGCGGCGGCCATCTTGCTTGTGCGCATTTCAGCGTTCTATTGCGGCCAGAGCACAGCTCCTTACAGACAGGGACAGAGTTAGAGATAGGTAGGGAGAGAAGACCCACAGGGACCCACAGAGTTCCAGGGAGAGCCAGGGAAAGATAGGGAAAGATAGTTAAAAATCGGAGGCAGGGACAGCAGAGCAAGTGACAGGGAAAGAAAGCTTTTTTTATTTTCATTTCAATTCATTTGCCAGATCAGCTTTAAATTCCTGGCCACTGTGCATACCATGTTGGCAGTGGCACATTTAACATTTATTATATCTCGATTAGTTTAATTTTTTTTGTCTGCTGTACAAACCCCAGCCCACATGGGCATTCCATTTCAGCAGGTGACCCTATCTTTTAAACCAAATCCCACACCTGCTCCGAGCACCCCATCTGTTATACAAAATAAGCGTATTTCAGACTGAGCTGTACTAAGTTCTTTAATTTTGCATTGCTTTCTGTCTGCTGACATTAAACCTGTGCCTGGGGTATCCCAAATTTGCAGCTAGCACCCCGTCTGTTATACTAAATAAGCGTGTTTCAGCCTGAGCTGTACTAAGTTCTTTAATTTTGCATTGCTTTCTGTCTGCTGACATTAAACCTGTGCCTTGGGTATCCCAAAATTGCACCTAGCACCCCATCTGTTATACAAAATAAGGGTGCTTCAGCCTGAGCTGTACTAAGTTATTTAATTTTGCATTGCTTTCTGTCTGCTGACATTAAACCTGTGCCTTGGGTATCCCAAAATTGCACCTAGCACCCCATCTGTTATACAAAATAAGCGTGCTTCAGCCTGAGCTGTACTAAGTTATTTAATTTTGCATTGCTTTCTGTCTGCTGACATTAAACCTGTGCCTGGGGTATCCCAAATTTGCACCTAGCACCCCGTCTGTTATACTAAATAAGCGTGTTTCAGCCTGAGCTGTACTAAGTTATTTCATTTTGCATTGCTTTCTGTCTGCTGACAGTAAACCTGTGCCTGGGGTATCCCAAACTTGCACCTACCACCCCATCTGTTATACAAAATAAGCAAATACATAAAAATGTCAGGCAGACAAGTGCCAGGAAGTTCAAAGAGGAGTGGCAGAGGCCAAGATTCTGCAGGCAGAGGTCGCAGCAGACTAGGGGCGAGTGGCAGCAGGAGTCACGGTGAGAGACCTGATCTGCCAGTATCTGCTAGCGGTCGTGTCTCCACCAGTAACGCATCTGCCATGGTAGATTGGTTAACGCGCTCATCAACATCATCACAAGTTACATATGAGACCCCCAGTCTAGGGTCGGTAGGTTCCTCTGACACAACCCTGAGTTGGCATGCCCCGAGAGCAGTCCCTGTCCTTCCATTGCCTCTGTCCTACGCCGTTCCCTCCCCCAGCGACGTATCTTATGCTTTGGGTTCAGCTCCACTCTTTAGTGAGGAGGACGATCAGATAGAGGACAGTCAGCAGCTACTGCCCAGCCATGAAATGGAGGTGGCTTCTTTAGCTCGGCAGACAAATAGTGATGTGGACAGTGTCGTGGGTGTTGCGAGCTTTCCAGCTCCTGCGCCAGACACTGAGGAAACCGAGAACATCAGTGACGTACAGCCACAACTCGGTGATGATGATGATGATGATGAAGCCGATCGCACTTGTGAGCCGGGTGATGAAGGGGCTTCATCGTCATCATCAGGAGAAGAGGGGCGCAAGTTGCCCCGGAGTCAGCAGCTCAGGCAGCAAGGTGTTAGCAGCATGGTTGGCAGTCAGCAAGGGGGCACAATTGTAAAGCCTGGAGCCAAACGGGGCCGGGGCCGGGGTAGAGCACCTGCTGTGCGGCAGGCTACCTTATCGGGAGGTAGTGGAGCAGGGGTTGCTGGAGTTGGCGACAGCAGCAGTGAATCAGTGAGGCCTGTTGGTGGGAAAAGTAGCTACTCGGCAGTGTGGCAGATTTTCCTGAAGCATCCGCAGGAGGGTAACATGGCCACATGCAAGATATGTAGGCAGAAGGTGAAGCATGGCCAGGGTCCAAATGTTGGCACCACGGCCCTGCGTCAACATATGATGCGTCACCATAAAGCGGCCTGGGAGAACCGAGGCTCCGAAGAGGTGGTCCAGCCTGCTTCCTCACCAAGTGGCACGCCGCTCCCAATTTCTGCCAGCCAAGGCTCCAGCACCTCAGCTGAAGGCAGCTGTGCGTCATACCCATCCTCTGTCGCTCCTGCTCCTCCTCCTCCTCCAAGTCATGCATCCCGCCAGCAATCCATCAGCGAAGCCATGTCCAAGAGACAGCAGTATGCGCCCACTCATCCCACGGCGCAGAAGCTGAATGTGCTCCTGTCCAAGTTGCTGGTGCTGCAGTCACTCCCTTTTCAGGTGGTGGACTCTGCACCTTTCAGAGAATTGATGGCTTGTGCCGAGCCGAGGTGGAGAGTCCCAAGCTGTCATTTCTTTGCCAAGAAGGCAGTACCAGCGCTGCACACATTTGTTGAACAGAAGGTGGGCCAGTCCTTGAGCCTGGCGGTGTGTAGCAAAGTGCATGGCAGCGCTGACGTCTGCAGCTGTAACTACGGTCAGGGACAGTACATGTCGTTTAAGGCCCACTGGGTGAATGTGGTCCCTTTGCAGCAGCAGCAGCAACTTGGACAGGTCACGCCGCTTCGGCCTCCGCGCTCCCTGCCCGTTGGGCCTGTGACAACGTGCAACTCGGCCTCCTCATCCTCCGCCATCTCCTCACCCTCCACTGTAGGCTCTAGTCTTGGTGCTCCTCCAGTCTACCATGTGTGCAGGGCACGGAGGTGTCAGGCAGTGCTTCACATGGTTTGTCTTGGCAAACGGAGTCACAAAGGGGAGGAACTGCTTAAATTTATTCATCAGGAAATCCAAACATGGCTTACTCCAAGAAAACTTAAAATGGGAAAAATGGTTACCGACAATGGCAAGAACATTTTGTCTGTGCTGCGCCAAGGAAGGCTGACCCATGCCCCCTGCATGGCTCACGTCTTCAATCTGGTTGTCAAGCGGTTTCTGAAGTGTTCCCCCCATATGCAAGACATCCTAACAACTTCAAGGAAACTTTGCATGCACTTCAGCCACTCATACACCGCCAAACACACTCTTCTTGAGCTACAGCGTCAGAACGGTATCCCCCAACATAGTCTGATTTGCGATGTCCAATTATATGAACAGAGAAAAGCCATCACGGATTTCCTGATGATCCAAGCGGATAGCCCCTGTGTAACTTCAATGTCAACCAGTGGCAGCTCATACGTGACACCTGCCGTTTGCTCAGGCCCTTTGAGGAAGCCACTTTATTTGTCAGTCGGCAGGATTACGGGATGAACGACGTGATTCCACTGCTTCATGTACTACAGCACATGTTGGAAACCATGGCTGGCCAGGGCACTGGAGACATGGCGTCTACATCTTACGGCCACATGAACCCCGTTGGAGCTGAACTGGAGGAGGAGGAGGAAGAGGAGGAGGAGGAGGGGCCCAGTGATGCACAGTTTAGGCTTGGCGAAATGGCTGGTTTATCTAGTCAGCGGACAGGAGAGGAGGAGCAGGAGCAGCCAGAGGAGCTAGTGGGTTTTGAGGAAGGCGAGACAGAGGACCCGGACACACCGTGGCAGTATGCAGTGGAGATGGAGACAGGTAGTCCCTCCGAGTCACTTGCGCAAATGGCAGGAAGCATGCTCACGTGCTTGCGTAGTGACCCCAGAATTGTTTCCATTTGTCGGCGGGATGACTTCTGGCTGTCCACCTCGCTTCCGGCACAAAATGGGGGCATTTTTTTAAACCCGCCGAGAGGGAGGACAAACTGAACTACTACAAAGACATTCTGCGTAGTCAGTTGGCTGATGCCTATCTGAGCCATGGTCCATACTCTCGCAGGTCTGACTCGGGGGGACCTCTGCGCTCACCTTCCACTGCCATGCCTGCTGGGGGGGTTGGCAGGAGCAGCAGCAGCTCCATCAGCAGCAGCCTCAGTCTTCAGTCGCTAATGAGTAGCTTTCTACACCCGCATAGTGAGGCTACTCATGAGCAGCAGGAAGACCTGGAGCAGGACCTCAACCAGCAGGTCATGTCATACCTTGACATGACCATGCCAACACACCTTGAGGATCCGCTGGACTTCTGGGCAGCCAAACTTGGCTTGTGGCCGCAACTAGCAGAGTTTGCCCTGGAAAAGCTGTCCTGCCCGGCAAGCAGCGTGCCATCTGAGCGGGTGTTTAGTGTGGCGGGGGCCATAGTTACAGCGAGGAGAACTCGTCTGTCAACTAAAAATGTGGAGAGACTCACCTTTGTCAAAATGAATCAGGGATGGATCAGCCAGGATTTCCACCCACCAATGGCTGATGCATGCGACTAGATTCAGCATGGTGCCACGTTTTACACTTTCTAAATGGTGCAAAACATATTTATGTCTTTAGACCAATTTCTGGGTTCCTGATGCTGCCAACTCCAGGGTGTGCCTTCCAGTCAATTTTTGTGCTCCTGCTGATGCCAACTTCAGGGTGTGGCTTCCAGGCAATTTCTGGGTTCCTGCTGCTGCTGCTGCCAACTTCAGGGGGGGCCTTCCAGCCAATTTTTGGCCTACTGCTGATGCCAACTTCAGGGTGTGGCTTCCAGCCAATTTCTGGGTTCCTCCTGCTGCTGCTGCCAACTCCAGGGTCTGCCTTCCATTCAATTTTTGGGCTCCTGCTGATGCCAACTTCAGGGTGTGCCTTCCAGCCAATTTTTGGCCTACTGCTGATGCCAACTTCAGGGTGTGCCTTCCAGCCAATTTTTGGGCTCCTGCTGATGCCAACTTCAGCGTGTGCCTTCCAGTCAATGTTTGTGCTCCTGCTGCTTGCAACTCCAGGGTGTGATTCATCCAATTTTTGGGCTCCTGCAGCCAACTCCAGTGTCTCTTTAAAGCAATGTTTGGGCTCCTGCTGCTGCTTGCAACTACAGGGTGTGATTCATCCAATTTTTGGGCTCCTGCAGCCAACTCCAGTGTCTCTTTCAACCAATGTTTGGGCTGCTGCTTGATTCATCCAATTTTTGGGCTCCTGCAGCCAACTCCAGTGCCTCTTTGAAGCAATGTTTGGCCTGCTGCTGCTGCTTGCAACCCAGGGTGTGATTCATCCAATTTTTGGGCTCCTGCAGCCAACTCCAGTGTTTCTTTAAAGCAATGTTTGGGCTGCTGCTGCTGCTTGCACCGCCAGGGTGTGATTCATCCAATTTTTGGGCTCCTGCAGCCAACTCCAGTGTCTCTTTAAAGCAATGTTTGGGCTGCTGCTGCTGCTTGCAATGCCAGGGTGTGATTCATCCAATTTTTGGGCTCCTGCAGCCAACTCCAGTGTGCCTTCCAGTCAATTTTTGGGCTCCTGCTGATGCCAACTTCAGGGTGTGGCTTCCAGACAATTTCTGGGTTCCTGCTGCTGCCAACTTCAGGGTGTGCCTTCCAGGCAATTTTTGGCCTACTGCTGATGCCAACTTCTGGGTGTGCCTTCCAGCCAATTTCTGGGTTCCTCCTGCTGCTGCTGCCAACTCCAGGGTGTGCCTTCCAGTCAATTTTGGGCTCCTGCTGATGCCAACTTCAGGGTGTGCCTTCCAGCCAATTTCTGGGTTCCTGCTGCTGCTGCTGCCAACTTCAGGGTGTGCCTTCCAGCCAATTTTTGGCCTACTGCTGATGCCAACTTCAGGGTGTGCCTTCCAGCCAATTTCTGGGTTCCTCCTGCTGCTGCTGCCAACTCCAGGGTGTGCCTTCCAGTAAATTGTTGGGCTCCCGCTGATGCCAACTTCAGGGTGTGCCTTCCAGCCAATTTTTGGCCTACTGCTGATGCCAACTTCAGGGTGTGCCTTCCAGTCAATGTTTGTGCTCCTGCTGCTTGCAATTCCAGGGTGTGATTCATCCAATTTTTGGGCTCCTGCAGCCAACTCCAGTGTCTCTTTAAAGCAATGTTTGGGCTCCTGCTGCTGCTTGCAACTACAGGGTGTGATTCATCCAATTTTTGGGCTCCTGCAGCCAACTCCAGTGTCTCTTTCAACGAATGTTTGGGCTGCTGCTGCTGCTGCTTGATTCATCCAATTTCTGGGCTCCTGCAGCCAACTCCAGTGTCTCTTTGAAGCAATGTTTGGCCTGCTGCTGCTTGCATCTACAGGGTGTGATTCATCCAATTTTTGGGCTCCTGCAGCCAACTCCAGTGTCTCTTTCAACCAATGGTTGGGCTGCTGCTGCTGCTGCTTGCAACTCCAGGGTGTGATTCATCCAATTTTTGGGCTCCTGCAGCCAACTCCAGTGTCTCTTTAAAGCAATGTTTGGGCTCCTGCTTGCAACGCCAGGGTGTGATTCATACAATTTTTGGGCTCCTGCAGCCAACTCCAGTGTCTCTTTGAAGCAATGTTTGGCCTGCTGCTGCTGCTTGCAACCCGGGATGTGATTCATCCAATTTTTGGGCTCCTGCAGCCAACTCCAGTGTCTCTTTAAAGCAATGTTTGGGCTGCTGCTGCTGCTTGCAACGTCAGGGTGTGAGTCATCCAATTTTTGGGCTCCTGCAGCCAACTCCAGTGTCTCTTTAAAGCAATGTTTGGGCTGCTGCTGCTGCTTGCAACGCCAGGTTTTGATTCATCCAATTTTTGGGCTCCTGCAGCCAACTCCAGTGTCTCTTTAAAGCAATGTTTGGGCTGCTGCTGCTGCTGCTTGCAACTACAGGGTGTGATTCATCCAATTTTTGGGCTCCTGCTGCCCACTCCAGTGTCTCTTTCAAGCTATGTTTGGGCTGCTGCTGCTTGCAACTCCAGGGTGTGATTCATCCAATTTTTGGGCTCCTGCAGCCATCTCCAGTGTCTCTTTCAAACAACGTTTGGGCTGCTGCTGCTGCTTACAACTCCAGGGTGTGATTCATCCAATTTTTGGGCTCCTGCAGCCAACTCCAGTGTCTTTTTCACACAATGTTTGGGCTGCTGCTGCTGCTTGATTCATCCAATTTTTGGGCTCCTGCAGCCAACTCTAGTGTCTCTTTAAAGCAATGTTTGGGCTGCTGCTGCTGCTTGCAACTCCAGGGTGTGATTCATCAAATTTTTGGGCTCCTGCAGCCAACTCTAGTGTCTCTTTGAAGCAATGTTTGCGCTGCTGCTGCTTGCAACTACAGGGTGTGATTCATCCAATTTTTGGGCTCCTGCAGCCAACTCCAGTGTCTCTTTAAAGCAATGTTTGGACTGCTGCTGCTGCTTGCCACTCCAGGGTATGATTCCTCCAATTTTTGGCCTCCTGCTGATGCCAACTCCAGTGTCTCTTTCACACAATGTTTGGGCTCCTGCTGCTGCTGCTTGCAACTCCAGGGTGTGATTCATCCAATTTTTGGGCTCCTGCAGCCAACTCCAGTGTCTCTTTAAAGTAATGTTTGGGCTCCTGCTGCTGCTTGCAACTCCAGGGTGTGATTCAGCTAATTTTTGGCCTCCTGCTGCTGCCAGCTCCAGGGTGTGTTTTTCAGGCACTATAGGGGCCCCTCATAGTGATGGCACTTCAACTCTCTGCAATTGTGCCGCTCTGTGATTCTATTAGCGATGTCTCTGATCTGCATATCCTAATTATTTACAGTATTTCACTAACCCAGCACGCATCCTATACGTGTTACAGCAAGGCAGAATGGTTTACAACTCTATTGAGGCTCTAGGAGGCTCAGAAATAGCCGTTTCGAAACTATTTTTGTTGGAAAATTCGGCGAATCGGTCGAATCAAACTTTTCAAAAGTTCGCTCATCTCTAATCACAATGTATGTTGTATAGCACATGGTATCTATATAGCATTTGACATTTTATTTGGTTGCACCTTAGATAGCACTATTTGCACTTTACCGTGCACATTGCACAGTTTTTGCAGAACCAGAGAATATATATATATATATATATTTTTTGTGTCTTTACTTTCACTTTAATTGACTGCATTCATCATGATATTTGTATTTGTTGTATTAGAGCCATAAAATTAAGCCCCCCTTTTCCAACACCTTTTTTAAACTTTTGTCTTGTCAGTCTTGTATATGTATATGTTTTCAATAAAGGCATGGTATATCAATTTTTAAACTACTGAGTGCGGCTCACTTTGATAAAGGCTTTTGGGACTGTGCTGGCAGCCCCACCACCTTTTCTGTTTGTGTACATTTAGAGGCCGATTCATTAATAGCGCCAGGTAGCGACAGATGAGCGCCAGTAGCGTGATTTTCACAGCGCCCGCTAGTATTCGCTGTGCTTGGCCATTGTTCGCTTGTTGACAGCGACTCAGTCGGTGTGCGGTAATGTTGAATACGGGGTTAGGAGTCGCTGTTTCACAGGTTCCGCGCTGTATGGGTGCGCCTGACAGCGAATGGCCAGAGCGAACGGCTCCCAGCATATTCATTAACAAATCACGCTCAAAAATTTCTCGCGCTGTGAAATGCTTGTTTAAACCCCAGAGCGCTGGCGGCGATGGCTTAAAAGTAGTTTTTAACCCCCAAACAACCATATTTTTTGATTAAAAAATTAAACAAGTTTGTATAAACATTTTGTAATATGAATACATTAATATCAGACCTGTAATATCAATTCTGCACAAATTTTTTTTTTTTTTTTTTTTTTACCTTAAAAAAAAATATCTAACATTGCCGAAGTGGTCACAGAATTTTTGACAGTTAAAAAAAAAACAAAAAACATTCATATCAATTAATTATGAATATTTAAAGATTGCTCCATTGAAATGCATTGGAGAGCGCCAGGTAGCGAGAGGTCATACCTGGCGCTGTGATGGGATTAGCAGCAGCGCTGTTCGTTGCAGTCCGCAACATGATGAATCCCGCGCTAGCTGACGCTCTCACCGGCGCTAGCCTCATTTAGCGTGATAAATGCGTGATTGCGTCCGCCGCCTGGCATTCTGGAGTCGGTAGCCGCCGATAGCTGGCGCTACCTGGCGCTAGTGAGACACTTTCAAAGAAACAAAGGGTATAGCCGCACTCGAGTCCAGTTTAGGGTGCAAGACCTGGGGGAGTCCCAAAACCCCACTTGGTATTCAGAAAAAATGTAGCAATTGGTCAGCACTCCTTAAAACGCAATACTTTAATCAAAGTGAGTAAAAGCATCCATATAGTCAAAAAGCAGAGACAGCTTAAAAACAAGTAATGGAACCCAGATGGAAGTATAGAATCTCAGTGAGACACTACCTGGAGCTATCCCTTGATAAATAAGGCCCTTAGACGTCCCTTTATCAGCCAGCACCAGCATTTACATAGATTAGTATACTTAATTTAGCAGTGCGGACAAAAAAATCTTTTTCAAGCAGAGCTCTACACAATGGTAATACTTTTGAGTGTGCCCGGACTACCACTTTAAATTAAGGCCATGCAGTTAAACACAGATCCAGAGGTCACATTGTTGATTTGGTTGATGGTTTAGTTAGGCATAGTCCAGCATTGAGGGTCAGCCTTTTCATTTATAATAACTGCAATAAATCTGAAAGCAATGCAAGCTAAACTGCCATATACAGCTCATATGGCAGTTTAGCCCATAACTGAATCTATGATTTCTGGAAAGCAACAGGGTGTGATGTTGCACATCCAGGAAGTCAAACAGCTGCCATTGGATTATCATGCTGCATCCTGTTATTTTTATGGATGTTGAGCAAAAGGCTTTAGTGAAAAAAAAAGAAACAGGCTGTTTTAGGGCACTGGGCTGCGGAGAGACGGTGACAACATACTGACAACAACTTCTTTTCCGGGTATAGGGTCACTTTAAAGGGCCAGTAATCAAAGTAATATTTTTTTGTTTATTAAATAACAAAGATGCATGGGTTTAAAGCATTTACAAACTGGCCCAGTGTCTACTGGAGCTACAGAAGACATAAAACAACTTTCTTGCTGTTAAATCATGTACATGACTACTGGCAGGGCCGCCATCAGAAATCTTCGGTTTCCATATAACCACAATGTCAGGGCCCCACCTTGTTGGTACAATCCTCCCCTGATCTCTGTGGCAGCCCAGCTACAACCTGCCATGACCTCCAAATCAGCCAACCACAGCTGCTGCATGTCCCACCCCTCTATCACATATCTGTTTGTCCCTTAACCATCTATCTGTTTATTTCTTATCTATCTGTCCTGTTTGTCGGTCTATCTATCTATCAATCTCATTTCTATCTATTAATCCATCCTATATCTATCCATCCCAGTAACTAAAAATACCCATCTCTATGGCCACGATCACACTCAGTATTGTGCTGCAATCACAATCTGCAATCCAGTGCATCACTGCAAGTTGAAAGCACTGCCCATTTCTATCTATAGGCCCCAGGGAAGCAACTGCACAGCAATACAGCAAATAAAGAGCATTTTTCATGGGCTGTACTTTAATTGTGGTTAGAGGTGTGCATGTACCCTTTTACATAAACAAATTTATCACATAAGTTTATGCTAAAACAATAAAATAGGTGCCAAACTTGCGAGTTCAGGTCCCTGAACCTGAACATAGATTTCAAACAGAAATCTGTGTTTGAGTTCGGTGTTCGGCCCGAACCCCACAGAAAGGATGATTGGCTGCACAGCTGCCAATCAAACTACTCTGCATTGGCTAGGGAGAGGGTGTCTGTAGAGTGAGGGACAGATAGGGTGTCTTTGTTAAAAATTAAATCCTTTTCAGGACATTTATTAGCTGGTGGAGTGAGGGACACTAAGAGAGTTGATTTAAAACAAATAGCAATTGAGTGTCCATTTGTTCAGACGGCATAAGGGTCATTTGTGTTTAATAACACATAGAAATTGAATGTCCACTAGATCAGGCCACATGAGGGTAATTTGTCTTTAATAAAATATAGTAGTTGCATGTCCACTTGTTCAGGCCACATTAGGCTCTATAGTGTCCAACAGAAAATAGTAATTGGTTGTCACATAGGGGATTTTTATTTAAAAAAAGTTAGTAGTTGCATGTTCACGTGTTCAGGTCATGTTAACGTCATTTGTGTTTAATAACATATAGTAGTTAAGTGTCCACTTGTTCAGACCATTAAAAGGTTACTGCTGTATTAGTGTAATATCCAGTTGTTTAAGCCATTTAAGGGTCACTTATGTTTAGTAACAAGAATTAGTGAAAATCCACTTGCGCTGGCCACTTGGGTGTCACTGCTGTTTATTAAGAAGTACTAGTGAGTATTCCATTGCTCAGGCAACTTAAGGGTCACTACGGTTTAATAACAAGTATCAGTGGAGTGTCCATTTGTTCAGGCTACTTAAGGGTCACTACTGTTTAATTATAAGTATCAATAGAGTGTTCACTTGCTCAGGCCACTTGGATGTCACTTCTGTTTATTAAGAAGTATTAGTGGAGTCACTGCTCTTTAATAACAAGTTAGTGGAGTATCCCCTTGCCCAGACCACTTGTGGGTCACTGCTGTTTAATATCCTGTATTAGTGTAGTGTTCACTTGTTCAGGCCACTTAAGGCTCACTGCTGTTTAATAACAAGTACTAGTGGAGTGTCCACTTGCTAAGGCCTCTTACATTGGACCAACAATGTAAAATAAAAAAACATTGTATTTACAAACTCTACTCATGCTGCACTGCAAAACTGCTTTAAAAAGCTTACCTAAAGCTTTATGTTCTGTAATTCACTCACTGTGCCTGGCTGCTTCTGCATTTGTGGGCATCTGTCGCTAGCAGCTAATCCTTATCTCCTTTAAGTGACAATTGGTAGCCCGCAACTGCAAGTCTGCACTAGCAAGGCTTGCGGGTGGGGAAGTGAGCTGGATTGGCTGGCTGTGTGGCTCTGTAAGAAGGCATGTAACTTCTGAGCGGGTAGGAGCAGATTTCGTATGGGCTAGGCCCAGCTCCTCGCATACAGTACATTATAAACAATAGTGCTGCAGGGAGAAGGAGGGAGTGTTTGTCCCCACACTGTGTCTCCCAGTGATGGTAGGGATCACAGCTGGGACATGTAGTTCCTTGACCAGTGCTACTATATCGCATCCTGGGCTGCAATGATCAGCCACTATCCATCCACGGAGAAGTCTCCCCCTCAGCTAGCAGCTTTCAACTTCCTGCTGTCCTGTCCTTTTCAAACCAGTGACTGACAGAAGCATGAAACCCTTTCACCACCCCCTACTGTGCAATACGCAAGGTTATTAGTACACGCGGGGAAGCTAGGTTAAGTAAGATGGCGGTGCCTACGCCATAGTTTTTGGATCCTGTGGATAGTGTGGGTTGTCTTTTTTTACCTCGTGGATTAGATTGTATTAATTTACATGGCATCACAGCAGTGGTGGGGGTTATATAGACTGTTTTTTAAAAGATGTATTAAGTGTTGGTCTGCTTTAAGGGTCACTACTGTTTAATAACAATCATTAGTGGAGTATCAACTTGCTCAGATCTCTTGGGTGTCACTGCTGTTTATTAACAAGTATTAGTGAAGTATCTTGCTCACACCACTTGGGAGTCACTGCTGTTCAATATCAAGTATTAATGGAGTGTCCACTTGTTTAGGCCACTTAAGGGTCACTGTCACAATAGGAGACATGGTCCTACTCAAGTGTACCCACATGTTCATATGACCGATACGCTGGTCTGCACATGTCCGGGTGGCCACTGACCCTGTGTGCGCTCTGCACATGCACGGCAGGCACTTCCTGGGTGCTTAAGGTCCTTTAAAAGGGGGCCTGCAGTTGCTTGCAGATCTTCTCGCAGTGAGGCTTGCCTCTTTTCCTGTGTGACTTCTTTGGTTTGACTTTCGGCTCTGACTTCTGGCTTTAGATTATAACCTGCTCTGGCCTTCTGGCTCTTGGATTATGACCCCACTCTGGCTCTGACCCTTTTGCTTTGGACACCGTCCTCTCCCTGGCTCTCGACCCCTGTCTTGGATGAAAACCTTTTTTGGCTATTTGAACTTAAACTGGACCTTCACTCAAAAAACAAGTTTTGCCCATACAATTCTACTACACAGGATATAAAGATTGGCAGCATTAGAATTTTGATTACTATCAGCATGTAATAAAAACTTAGGCCCTTATTTAACAAGGGATAGCGCCAGGTAGCGAATGGTGAGCGAACGGTAATGACGGTCACCGCCACGAGAAGGCCGGCTCCCCTCCGCAATCACACATTTATCAAGCCGATCCTGCTTAGCGACTGACAGAGCGCCAGATAGCGAAGCATTCATCATTATTCCAGCCTCACCCCACAGCGCCAGCGAGCGACCTTGAACAGCGACAGGTATGACCTCTCGCTACCTGGTGCTCTCCAATGCATTTCAATGGAACAATCTTTAAATATTCATAATTAATTGATATTAATGTATTTTTTTTTTTTTAAATGTCAAAAATTCGGTGACCACTTCTGCAATGTTAGATATTTTTTTAAGGTAAAAAAAAAAAATAAATAAATTTGTGCAGAATTGATATTACAGGTCTGATATTAATGTATTCATATTACAAAATGTTTATAAAAACTTGATTATTTTTTTTTTCCAAAAATATGGTCGTTTGGGGGTTAAAAAACTACTTTTAACCCATCGCCGCCAGCGCTCTGGGGTTTAAACAAGCATTTCACAGCGCGAGAATTTTTTAAACGTGATTTGTTAATGAATATGCTGGGAGCCGTTCGCTATGGCAATTCGCTGTCATGCGCTCCCATACAGCGCGGAACCTGTCAAACAGCGACTCCTAACCCCGTATTCAACATTACCGCACACCGACTGAGTCGCTGTCAACAACCGAACAACGGCCAAGCACAGCGAATACTAGCGGGCGCTGTGAAAATACCGCTACTGTCGCTCATCTTTTTATATAGCAGATGGTGGTCGCCAGGTTTGCAGGCTGCCTGTAAAGCGGAAGTGTCTCCTCGGGTTCCCAGCTGTCTATTATGGGATGTCATTGGAGCTGTGTTCTCGCGTGAGTGCTGGCAAGTCTTCTTCCCCCCTCCATCCTCCCCCTCAGTCTGCGCGTGTCCAGTATGCTGGCTAGAGCGAGCTCTGCAATCTGTCACGAGCACTGCTCTCCTCCTCCTCCCCCCCCTCTTCCCCCCTGCTGAGTCAGCGATTGGCTGATAACCAAAGCTCCGTCCAAAGGCTGCTGTATGTGTCACAAGAGTGATTGATAGCATAGAGCATCCTGAGCCACGCCCCACCCATCACCTCTTAGAGCTCATTAGTTATCAGCCTGAGCCACGCCCCACCCATCACCTATTAGAGCTCATTAGTTATCAGTAGAGATGAGCGAACTTTTGAAAAATTCGATTCGACTGATTCGCCGAATTTTCCGACAAAAATCGTTTCGACCCGAATTTATTCGCGATGAATCGCTATTAAAAACGGCTATTTCTGAGCCTCCTAGAGCCTCAATAGGGTTGTAAACCATTCTGCCTTGCTGTAACATGCATAGGATGCGTGCTGGGTTAGTTAAATAATACTTTAAATAATTATCACATGCAGATCAGAGGCATCGCTAATAGAATCGCAGAGCGGCACAATTGCAGAGAGTTGAAGTGGCATCACTATGAGGGGCAGGAGCCCAAACATTGCTTTAAAGTGGACCAACACCCAGGATTTTGACTATCCTGGGTTTTGGTCCACTTCAGGGGGGCACCCCGATTCACAAACGGCCGGCGCGGGCGCGCGCACGCCTAGAGAGGCGCGCGGGAGGTGAGTTTTTTGGGGATTTTGGGGGGGTCCCTCACCGCGGGACATCCCGATCTCGGATGTCCCGCGGTGAGGGAGGTGATCGGCCCGGGAATCTTATAGATTCCCGGGCCGATCACCCCTGGGTGTTGGTCCACTTTAAAGAGACACTGGAGTTGGCTGCAGGAGGCCAAAAATTGGATGAATCACACCCTGGAGTTGCAAGCGGCAGCAGGAGCCCAAACATTGATTTAAAGAGAAACTGGAGTTGGCTGCAGGAGCCCAAAAATTGGATGAATCACACCCTGGAGTTGCAAGCAGCAGCAGGAGCCCAAACATTGGCTGAAAGAGACACTGGAGTTGGCAGCAGCAGGAGCTCAAAAGTTGACTGACACACCCTGGAGTTTCAAGCAGCAGCAGCAGCAGGAGCCCAAACATAGCGTGAAAGAGACACTGGAGTTGGCTGCAGGAGCCCAAAGATTGGATGAATCACACCCTGGAGTTGCAAGCAGCAGCAGCAGGAGCCCAAACATTACTTTAAAGAGACACTGGAGTTGGCAGCAGGAGCCCAAAAATTGACTGACACACCCTGGAGTTGGCAGCAGCAGCAGCAAGAGCCCAAACATTACTTTAAAGAGACACTGGAGTTGGCAGCAGGAGCCCAAAATTGGATGAATCACACCCTGGAGTTGGCAGCAGAAGCAGCAGGAGCCCAAACATTACTTTAAAGAGACACTGGAGTTGGCAGCAGGAGCCCAAAAATTGACTGACACACCCTGGAGTTGGCAGCAGCAGCAGCAGGAGCCCAAACATTACTTTAAAGAGACACTGGAGTTGGCAGCAGGAGCCCAAAAATTGGATGAATCACACCCTGTAGTTGCAAGCAGCAGCAGGAGCCCAAACATTACTTTAAAGAGACACTGGAGTTGGAAGCAGGAGCCCAAAAATTGGATGAATCCCACCCTGGAGTTGGCAGCAGCAGCAGCAGGAGCCCAAACATTACTTTAAAGAGACACTGGAGTTGGCAGCAGGAGCCCAAAAATTGGATGAATCCCACCCTAGAGTTGCAAGCAGCAGCGGGAGCCCAAACATTGGCTGAAAGAGACACTGGAGTTGGCTTCAGGAGCCCAAAAATTGGACGAACCACACCCTGGAGTTGGCAGCAGCAGCAGCAGGAGCCCAAACATTACTTTAAAGAGACACTGGAGTTGGCAGCAGGAGCCCAAAAATTGGATGAATCACACCCTGGAGTTGCAAGCAGCAGCAGGAGCCCAAACATTACTTTAAAGAGACACTGGAGTTGGCAGCAGGAGCCCAAAAATTGGATGAATCACACCCTGGAGTTGGCGGCAGCAGCAGGAGCCCAAACATTATTTTAAAGAGACACTGGAGTTGGCAGCAGGAGCCCAAAAATTGGATGAATCACACCCTGGAGTTGGCAGCAGCAGCAGCGGCAGGAGCCCAAACATTACTTTAAAGAGACACTGGGGTTGGCTTCAGGAGCCCAAAAATTGGATGAATCACACCCTGGAGTTGGCAGCAGCAGGAGCCCAAACATTACTTTAAAGAGACACTGGGGTTGGCTTCAGGAGCCCAAAAATTGGATGAATCACACCCTGGAGTTGGCAGCAGCAGCAGGAGCCCAAACATTACTTTAAAGAGACACTGGAGTTGGCAGCAGGAGCCCAAAAATTGAATGAATCACACCCTGGAGTTGGCAGCAGCAGCAGCAGGAGCCCAAACATTACTTTAAAGAGACACTGGAGTTGGCAGCAGGAGCCCAAAAATTGGATGAATCACACCCTGGAGTTGGCAGCAGCAGGAGCCCAAATATTACTTTAAAGAGACACTGGAGTTGGCAGCAGGAGCCCAAAAATTGGATGAATCACACCCTGGAGTTGCAAGCAGCAGCAGGAGCCCAAACATTATTTTAAAGAGACACTGGAGTTGGCAGCAGGAGCCCAAAAATTGGATGAATCACACCCTGGAGTTGGCAGCAGCCCAAACATTACTTTAAAGAGACACTGGGGTTGGCTCCAGGAGCCCAAAAATTGGATGAATCACACCCTGGAGTTGGCAGCAGCAGGAGCCCAAACATTACTTTAAAGAGACACTGGAGTTGGCAGCAGGAGCCCAAAAATTGGATGAATCACACCCTGGAGTTGCAAGCAGCAGCAGGAGCCCAAACATTGCTTTAAAGAGACACTGGAGTTGGCAGCAGGAGCCCAAAATTGGGATGAATCACACCCTGGAGTTGGCAGCAGCAGCAGCAGGAGCCCAAACATCACTTTAAAGAGACACTGGGGTTGGCTTCAGGAGCCCAAAAATTGGATGAATAACACCCTGGAGTTGGCAGCAGGAGCCCAAACATTACTTTAAAGAGACACTGGAGTTGGCAGCAGGAGCCCAAAAACTGAAGGAATCACACCCTGGAGTTGGCAGCAGCAGCAGCAGGAGCCCAAACATTACTTTAAAGAGACACTGGAGTTGGCAGCAGGAGCCCAAAAATTGGATAAATCACACCCTGGAGCTGGCAGCAGCAGCCCAAACATTACTTTAAAGAGACACTGGAGTTGGCAGCAGGCAGCAGGAGCCCAAAAATTGGATGAATCACACCCTGGAGTTGCAAGCAGCAGCAGGAGCCCAAACATTACTTTAAAGAGACACTGGGGTTGGCTCCAGGAGCCCAAAAATTGGATGAATCACACCCTGGAGTTGGCAGCAGCAGCAGCAGGAGCCCAAACATTACTTTAAAGAGACACTGGAGTTTGCAGCAGGAGCCCATAATTTGGATGAATCACACCCTGGAGTTGGCAGCAGCAGGAGCCCAAACATTACTTTAAAGAGACACTGGGGTTAGCTTCAGGAGCCCAATAATTGGATGAATCACACCCTGGAGTTGGCAGCAGCAGCAGCAGCAGGAGCCCAAACGTTACTTTAAAGAGACACTGGGGTTGGCTTCAGGAGCCCAAAAATTGGATGAATCACACCCTGGAGTTGGCAGCAGGAGCCCACAAACTGAAGGAATCACACCCTGGAGTTGGCAGCAGCAGCAGCAGCAGGAGCCCAAACATTACTTTAAAGAGACACTGGAGTTGGCAGCAGGAGCCCAAAAATTGGATGAATCACACCCTGGAGTTGGCAGCAGCAGGAGCCCAAACATTACTTTAAAGAGACACTGGGGTTGGCTTCAGGAGCCCAAAAATTGGATGAATCACACCCTGGAGTTGGCAGCAGCAGCAGCAGGAGCCCAAACATTACTTTAAAGAGACACTGGGGTTGGCTTCAGGAGCCCAAAAATTGGATGAATCACACCCTGGAGTTGGCAGCAGCAGCAGGAGCCCAAACATTACTTTAAAGAGACACTGGGGTTGGCTTCAGGAGCCCAAAAATTGGATGAATCACACCCTGGAGTTGGCAGCAGCAGCAGCAGGAGCCCAAACATTACTTTAAAGAGACACTGGAGTTGGCAGCAGGAGCCCAAAAATTGGATGAATCACACCCTGGAGTTGCAAGCAGCAGCAGGAGACCAAACATTACTTTAAAGAGACACTGGGGTTGGCTTTTGGAGCCCAAAAATTGGATGAATCACACCCTGGAGTTGCAAGCAGCAGGAGCCCAAACATAGCTTGAAAGACCCACTGGGGTTGGCTTCAGGAGCCCAAAAATTGGATGAATCACACCCTGGAGTTGCAAGCAGCAGCAGCAGGAGGCCAAACATTGGCTGAAAGGCACACCCTGAAGTTGGCATCAGCAGGAGGCCAAAAATTGGTTGGAAGGCACACCCTGAAGTTGGCATCAGCAGGAGCCCAAAAATTGGCCTAAAGACATAAATATGTTTTGCCCCATTTGGAAAGTGTAAAACGTGGCACCATGCTGAATCTAGTCGCATGCATCAGGCATTGGTGGGTGGAAATCCTGGCTGATCCATCCCTGATTCATTTTGACAAAGGTGAGTCTCTCCACATTTTTAGTTGACAGACGAGTTCTCCTCGCCGTAACTATGGCCCCCGCCGCACTAAACACCCGCTCAGATGGCACGCTACTTGCCAGGCAGGACAGCTTTTCCAGGGCAAACTCTGCTAGTTGCGGCCACAAATCAAGTTTGGCTGCCCAGAAGTCCAGCGGATGCTCAAGGTGTGTTGGCATGGTCATGTCAAAGTATGACATGACCTGCTGGTTCAGGTCCTGCTCCAGGTCTTCCTGCTGCTCATGAGTAGCCTCACTATGCGGGTGTAGAAAGCTACTCATTAGCGACTGAAGACTGAGGCTGCTGCTGATGGAGCTGCTGCTGCTGCTCCTGCCAACCCCCCAGCAGCCATGGCAGTGGAAGGTGAGCGCAGAGGTCCCCTCGAGTCAGACCTGCGAGAGTATGGACCATGGCGCAGATAGGCATCGGCCAACTGCCTACGTAGAATGTCTTTGTAGTAGTTCAGTTTGTCCTCCCTATAGGTGGGTTTAAAAAATGCCCCCATTTTGTGCCGGAAGCGAGGGTCCAATAAGGTGGACAGCCAGAAGTCATCCCGCCGACAGATGGAAACAATTCTTGGGTCACTACGCAAGCACGTGAGCATGCTTCCTGCCATTTGCGCAAGTGACTCGGATGGACTACCTGTCTCCATCTCCACTGCATACTGCCACGGTGTGTCCGGGTCCTCTGTCTCGCCTTCCTCAAAAACCTCTAGCTCCTCTGGCTGCTCCTGCTCCTCCTCTCCTGTCCGCTGACTAGATAAACCAGCCATTTCGCCAAGCCTAATGTCACGCTCGGGGTAACTCCAGCCCTCTTAATGAGCTCGCAACCCCCAATCTCCACAGCCAGCTTCACCTGTAGGAGCCCCCGCTTGCCGGGACGCAAGATACGCCTACCCGGGATCGGTTGCCCCCAGGACTTAATGGCTCAAAGGATGTAAGCTTATATGTGGGAGGACTGGAGAAAAAATAGCAAGAGCGTGAGTGACGGAAGTCCAGAGACAGGCAATAGGTCGATAACAGGAAGGCAGAGATCGTAGCGGCACCAGGGGTCAGGCAAGACTTAGTCGGGGTTCAGGCAGAGGTCAGCAACAAGGAATCAGGATCGAGAGACGTCAATACAGGCAGAGGTCGGCAACAAGGATTCAGGATCGAGAGTGGTCGTACAATCAAATCGGCAACAGGCTAGACTTCACAGGAGTAGGTAACACAGGGTTCTGAGCGCTATCACAGGCCATTCACAACTGAGAGGGAATTGCCTTTATAGGGACAGGTCTGAGGGAAGCAGTGTACTGATTGGAGCACATAGGATTCCAAGGGTAATTGGCTGCAGAGCAGAAGAGGGCGAAGCCCTCAATTCCCTAGGATTCATTAACCCTTTAATTGATCCTCCGGCGGGTGCGCGCAGCACAGCGCCGCCGGAGGGCATAACAGACACGTGCTCGCGGGCGCGCGCGAGCACGTCTACTGGAGGAGGAAGCGGGGGGCGTGGCTGAGCTGGGCGCCGCTCGAGCCGACGCTGCTCGAGCCGACGCCGCTCGGCGCCGCCGCCGCACAGTGACAGCGGCAGCTGGCCGCCTGGAGACGTCGCTGGAACGGGGATCAGGTAAGCGGTTCCTGCCACCTAAACTGTGTTTTGCTGGGCAACTCCTCCTCCTCTTCCTCCTCCTCCTCCAGTTCTGCGCCAACGGGGTTCATGTGGCCGTAAGATGTAAACGCCATGTCTCCAGTGCCCTGACCAGCCATGGTTTCCAACATGTGCTGTAGTACATGAAGCAGTGGAATCACGTCGTTCATCCCGTAATCCTGCCGACTGACAAATAAAGTGGCTTCCTCAAAGGGCCTGAGCAAACGGCAGGTGTCACGTATGAGCTGCCACTGGTTGACATTGAAGTTACACAGGGGAGTCCCCCTATCCGCTTGGATCATCAGGAAATCCGTGATGGCTTTTCTCTGTTCATATAATCGGTCCAACATGTGAAGGGTGGAATTCCAACGGGTGGAAACATCGCAAATCAGACTATGTTGGGGGATACCGTTCTGACGCTGTAGCTCAAGAAGGGTGTGTTTGGCGGTGTATGAGTGGCTGAAGTGCATGCAAAGTTTCCTTGAAGTTGTTAGGATGTCTTGCATATGGGGGGAACACTTCAGAAACCGCTTGACAACCAGATTGAAGACGTGAGCCATGCAGGGGGCATGGGTCAGGCTTCCTTGGCGCAGCGCAGACAAAATGTTCTTCCCATTGTCGGTAACCATGATTCACATTTTAAGTTTTCTTGGAGTAAGCCATGTTTGGATTTCCTGATGAATACATTTAAGCAGTTCCTCCCCTGTGTGACTCCTTTCGCCAAGACAAACCATGTGAAGCACTGCGTGACACCTCCGTGCCCTGGAGGGGCACTGAGACTTGAGCCTACAGTGGAGGGTGAGGAGATGGCGGAGGATGAGGAGGCCGAGTCGCACGGTGTCACAGGCCCAACGGGCAGGGAGCCCGTTGGCCGAAGCGGCGTGACCTGTCCAAGTTGCTGCTGCTGCTGCAAAGGGACCACATTCACCCAGTGGGCCGTAAATGACATGTACTGTCCCTGACCGCAGTTACAGCTCCAGACGTCAGCGCTGCCATGCACTTTGCTACACACCGACAGGCTCAAGGACTGGCCCACCTTCTGTTCAACAAAAGTGTGCAGCACTGGTACTGCCTTCTTGGCAAAGAAATGATGGCTTGGGACTCTCCACCTCGGCTCGGCACAAGCCATCAGTTCTCTGAAAGGTGCAGAGTCCACCACCTGAAAAGGGAGCGACTGCAGCACCAGCAACTTGGACAGGAGCACATTCAGCTTCTGCGCCGTAGGATGAGTGGGCGCATACTGCTGTCTCTTGGACATGGCTTCGCTGATGGATTGCTGGCGGGATGCATGACTTGGAGGAGAAGGAGCAGGAGCGACAGAGGATGGGTATGATGCACAGCTGCCTTCGGCTGAGGTGCTGGAGCCTTGGCTGGCAGAAATTGGGAGCGGCGTGCCACTTGGTGAGGAAGCAGACTGGACCACCCCTTGGGAGTCTCGGTTCTCCCAGGTTGCTTTATGGTGACGCATCATATGTTGACGCAGGGCCATGGTGCCAACATTTGGGCCCTGGCCACGCTTCACCTTCTGCCTACATATCTTGCATGTGGCCATGTTACCCTCCTGCGGATGCTTCAGGAAAAACTGCCACACTGCCAAGTAGCTACTTTTCCCACCACCAAATTCGCTGCTATTGTCGCCAACTCCAGGAACCCCTGCCCCACTACCTCCCGATAAGGTAGCCTGCCGCACAGCAGGTGCTCTACCCCGGCCCCGGCCCCGTTTGGCTCCAGGCTTTACAATTGTGCTCCCATGCTGACTGCCAACCATGCTGCTAACACCTTGCTGCCTGAGCTGCTGACTCCGGGGCAACCTGCGCCTCTCTTCTCCTGATGATGACGATGAAGCCCCTTCATCACCTGGCTTCCAAGTGCGATTGGCTTCATCGTCATCATCATTATCACCGAGTTGTGGCTGTACGTCACTGATGTTCGTGGATTCGTCAACGGTGTCTGGCGCAGGAGCTGGAACGCTCACAACACCCACGACACTGTCCACATCACTATTTGTCTGCCTAGCTAAAGAAGCCACCTCCATTTCTTGGCTTGGCAGTAGCTGCTGACTGTCCTCTATCTGATCGTCCTCTTCACTAAAGAGTGGAGCTGAACCCAAAGCATAGGATACGTCGCTGGGGGAGGGAACGGCGTCGGACAGAGGCAATGGGAGGACAGGGACTGCTCTCGGGGCATGCCAACTCAGGGTTGTGTCAGAGGAACCTACCGACCCTAGACTGGGGGTCTCAGACGTAATTTGTGATGATGTTGTTGATAAGCGCGTTAACCAATCTACCACGGCAGATGCATTACTGGTGGAGACACGACCGCTAGCAGATACTGGCAGACCAGGTCTCTCACCCTGACTCCTGCTGCCACTCGCCCCTAGTCTGCTGCGACCTCTGCCTGCTGAATCTTGGCCTCTGCCACTCCTCTTTGAACATCCTGGCACTTGTCTGCCTGACATTTTTATGTATTTGCTTATTTAGTATAAACAGATAGGGTTCAATGTGCAGTTTTGCGGTGCCCTGCGGCCTGGTTTATTAAAAGCCGTCAAAAACAAATGGGATGCCCCCACAGCAGACCTGAGATCAGTATATATGCACAGCAACAGTGTCTAAGCAGGCTCCAACAGGCCAAATTACTTTAAATAAGTGTGCAGCTTAGAGTAAATACAGAGGCTAATGTGATGTTACAGAATGGGATGCCCCTAAGCAGGCTTTAGAACAGTATATATGCACAGTAAAAGTGGATAATCAGGCTCCAACAGGCCAAATTACTTTAAATAAGTGTGCAGCTTAGAGTAAATACAGAGGCTAATGTGATGTTACAGAATGGGATGCCCCCAAGCAGGCTTTAGAACAGTATATATGCACAGTAAAAGTGGATAATCAGGCTCCAACAGGCCAAATTACTTTAAATAAGTGTGCAGCTTAGAGTAAATACAGAGGCTAATGTGATGTTACAGAATGGGATGCCCCCAAACAGGCTTTAGAACAGTATATATGCACAGTAAAAGTGGATAATCAGGCTCCAACAGGCCAAATTACTTTAAATAAGTGTGCAGCTTAGAGTAAATACAGAGGCTAATGTGATGTTACAGAATGGGATGCCCCCAAGCAGGCTTTAGAACAGTATATATGCACAGTAAAAGTGGATAATCAGGCTCATACATGCCAAATTACTTTAAATAAGTGTGCAGCTTAGAGTAAATACAGAGGCTAATGTGATGTTACAGAATGGGATGCCCCCAAGCAGGCTTTAGAACAGTATATATGCACAGTAAAAGTGGATAAGCAGGCTCATACAGGCCAAATGACTTTAAATAAGTTTGCTGCTTAGAGTAAATACAGAGGCTAATGGTATGTTACAGAATGGGATGCCTCACAGCAGACTTGAGATCAGTATATATGCACAGCAACAGTGGATAAGCAGGCTCCAACAGGCCAAATTACTTTAAATAACTGTGCAGCTTAGAGTAAATACAGAGGCTAATGAGATTTTACAAAATGGTAATGTTCCCACAGCAGACTTGAGATCAGTTCAGTATATATGGACAGTAAAAGTGTATAAGCAGCCTGAAAACGCTAACAAAGCCAGTCAGCCAGCCAGTAACACTCAGGCTGGATGAAAAAAAAAAAATCTCCCTGTGACTGCCTCCGATTTTTCCTAACTTTCCCTGCTTCTCGCTGAGTTCCTGCCTGTCTCCTGCCTGTCCCTGTCTGTCCCTGGCTCTCTAACTGTCTCTCCCTGACTACAGCAGTGTCCTGTCTCTCACGAATGCAATAGAGAAATGAGGAAAAGCAAGATGTCCGCCGCCTTAAATAGCGCTGTGACGTCACCGGGCTTGCTGGCTGCTGATAGGCTGCATGTGACTGCCCCAGCATGCACTGGAGCGGGGTAGATGTCTGGACATGTCCCGTCCGCCATCTTAGAATGCCTGTAATGTAAATGAGTGGATGTTAAAGGAAAACTTTGAGCGATCGAAGCACGGGGAAATTCGGATTCGATCCAAATCGAATTTTTCATGAAATTCGGATCGAATCCGGGTTCGTCCGGATCGATTCGCTCATCCCTAGTTATCAGCCTGAGAGCAGTCCACAGAGTTTGCTGAGATTCATTTAGTGATCCCATCCAGCTGGATAGGCGAGTCACCACTTTACTACCAACGATTTCTTTTATAATATTATATTCATCTAATACACATATTTTGGGGGACAGTTTGCCTGCCACTATAACAGCAATTATCAGGCATTACATAGTCCCCACTATACCATCAACGATTTGAGCATAAGATTGTCCCCACTATGATCATTAGAAAGTCCCCACTATACCACCATCGATTGTAGCATTAGATGGTCCACACTCTGATCATTATATAGCCCCCACTATACTACTATTGATTTGAGCATCAGATAGTCCCCATAATACCACCATCAATTTGAGCATCAGATAGTCCCCACTATACCACCATCGATTTGAGCATCAGATAGTCCCCACTATACCACCATCGATTTGAGCATCAGATAGTCCCCACTATACCACCATTGATTTGAGCATTAGATGGTCCCCACTATGAGCATTAGATAGTCCCCAGTATACAACCATCAATTGTAGCATTAGATGGCCCCCACTAAACCACCATCGATTGTAGCATTAGATGGTCCACACTCTGATCATTATATAGCCCCCACTATACTACTATTGATTTGAGCATCAGATAGTCCCCATAATACCACCATCAATTTGAGCATCAGATAGTCCCCACTATACCACCATCGATTTGAGCATTAGATAGTCCCCACTATACCACCATCGATTTGAGCATCAGATAGTCCCCACTATACCACCATTGATTTGAGCATTAGATGGTCCCCACTATGAGCATTAGATAGTCCCCAGTATACAACCATCAATTGTAGCATTAGATGGCCCCCACTAAACCACCATCGATTGTAGCATTAGATGGTCCTCACTATACCACCATCAATTTGAGCCTCAGATAGTTCCCACTATACCACCATCGATTTGAGCATCAGATAGTCCCCACTATACCACCATTGATTTGAGCATTAGATGGTCCCCACTATGAGCATTAGATAGTCCCCAGTATACCACCATCGATTTTAGTATTAGATAGTCCCCACTAAACCACCATCGATTGTAGCATTAGATAGTCCCCACTAAACCACCATCAATTTGAGCATTAGATGGTCCCCACTATACCACCATCAATTTGAGCATCAGATAGTCCGCAATAAACCACCATCGATTTGAGCATTAGATGGTCCCCACTATACCACCATCAATTTGAGCATCAGATAGTCCCCACTAAACCACCATCGATTTGAGCATTAGATGGTCCCCACTATACCCCCATCGATTTTAGTATTAGATAGTCCCCACTAAACCACCATCGATTGTAGCATTAGATAGTCCCCACTAAACCACCATCGATTCTAGCATTAGATAGTCCCCACTAAACCACCATCGATTGTAGCATTAGATAGTCCCCACTAAACCACCATCGATTTGAGCATTAGATGGTCCCCACTATACCACCATCGATTTTAGTATTAGATAGTCCCCACTAAACCACCATCGATTTGAGCATCAGATAGTCCCCACTAAACCACCATCGATTTGAGCTTTAAATAGTCCCCACTATACCACTATCGTTTGAGCATTAGATGGTCCCCACTATACCACCATCGATTTGAGCATCAGATAGTCCCCACTAAACCACCATCGATTTGAGCATTAGATGGTCCCCACTATACCACCATCAATTTGAGCATCAGATAGTCCCCACTAAACCACCATCGATTTGAGCATTAGATGGTCCCCACTATACCACCATCAATTGGAGCATCAGATAGTCCCCACTAAACCACCATCGATTTGAGCATTAGATGGTCCCCACTATACCATCGATTTTAGTATTAGATAGTCCCCACTAAACCACCATCGATTGTAGCATTAGATAGTCCCCACTAAACCACCATCGATTGTAGCATTAGATAGTCCCCACTAAACCACCATCGATTTGAGCATTAGATGGTCCCCACTATACCACCATCGATTTTAGTATTAGATAGTCCCCACTAAACCACCATCGATTTGAGCATCAGATAGTCCCCACTAAACCACCATCGATTTGAGCTTTAGATAGTCCCCACTATACCACCATCGATTTGAGCTTTAGATAGTCCCCACAAATACAGAGGCTAATGGTATGTTACAGAATGGGATGCCTCACAGCAGACTTGAGATCAGTATATATGCACAGCAACAGTGGATAAGCAGGCTCCAACAGGCCAAATTACTTTAAATAACTGTGCAGCTTAGAGTAAATACAGAGGCTAATGAGATTTTACAAAATGGTAATGTTCCCACAGCAGACTTGAGATCAGTTCAGTATATATGCACAGTAAAAGTGTATAAGCAGCCTGAAAACGTTAACAAAGCCAGTCAGCCAGCCAGTAACACTCAGGCTGGATGAAAAAAAAAAAATCTCCCTGTGACTGCCTCCGATTTTTCCTAACTTTCCCTGCTTCTCGCTGACTTCCTGCCTGTCTCCTGCCTGTCCCTGTCTGTCCCTGGCTCTCTAACTGTCTCTCCCTGACTACAGCAGTGTCCTGTCTCTCACGAATGCAATAGAGAAATGAGGAAAAGCAAGATGTCCGCCGCCTTAAATAGCCCTGTGACGTCACCGGGCTTGCTGGCTGCTGATAGGCTGCATGTGACTGCCCCAGCATGCACTGGAGCGGGGTAGATGTCTGGACATGTCCCGTCCGCCATCTTAGAATGCCTGTAATGTAAATGAATGGATGTTAAAGGAAAACTTTGAGCGATCGAAGCACGGGGAAATTCGGATTCGATCCGAATCGAATTTTTCATGAAATTCGGATCGAATCCGGGTTCGTCCGGATCGATTCGCTCATCCCTAGTTATCAGCCTGAGAGCAACAATTATTCCAAGAGAAGGGGCCCTAGAGTAGCCCAAGAGCTCCACACCATATGCCGCACACCAAAATATCTCTGTATCAAAAATAGTTTATTGGTTAAATCTCAAACTACATCTCTACAACAACATTAAAGACAAATTAAAAAACATATATATACAATTTAAAATTTAAAAGGTGGAGGTTCGTCCAAAATCAGTTCTCCAGATAAATTAATTAATGTCAATGCTAACCCCTATGCATATCATATGCATACAAATATGTATAATACTCTTGTATGCAGCCGAGGACCTTACCGTGAAAAGTTATTATATATCTACATGTGCTAAACGACAAATGATAGTGACAAAACCAGTGAATAAACCGTCAACCATAAATATATGTCGGCTGCATACAAGAGTATTATACATATTTGTATGCATATGATATGCATAGGGGTTAGCATTGACATTAATTAATTTATCTGGAGAACTGATTTTGGACGAACCTCCACCTTTTAAATTTTAAATTGTATATATATGTTTTTTAATTTGTCTTTAATGTTGTTGTAGAGATGTAGTTTGAGATTTAACCAATAAACTATTTTTGATACGGAGATATTTTGGTGTGCGGCATATGGTGTGGAGCTCTTGGGCTACTCTAGGGCCCCTTCTCTTGGAATAATTGTTGCTTTTTAGTTTCCCACGCTGCCAGCACCCTTTTCTCACTCAAGTAGTTTTATTCAGCTGTGCTCACCATTTTGTAGATATTTTTTATCAGCCTGAGAGCAGTCCACAGAGTTTGCTGAGATTCATTTAGTGATCCCATCCAGCTGGATAGGCGAGTCACCACTTTACTACCAACGATTTCTTTTATAATATTATATTCATCTAATACACATATTTTGGGGGACAGTTTGCCTGCCACTATAACAGCAATTATCAGGCATTACATAGTCCCCACTATACCATCAACGATTTGAGCATAAGATTGTCCCCACTATGATCATTAGAAAGTCCCCACTATACCACCATCGATTGTAGCATTAGATGGTCCACACTCTGATCATTATATAGCCCCCACTATACTACTATTGATTTGAGCATCAGATAGTCCCCATAATACCACCATCAATTTGAGCATCAGATAGTCCCCACTATACCACCATCGATTTGAGCATTAGATAGTCCCCACTATACCACCATCGATTTGAGCATCAGATAGTCCCCACTATACCACCATTGATTTGAGCATTAGATGGTCCCCACTATGAGCATTAGATAGTCCCCAGTATACAACCATCAATTGTAGCATTAGATGGCCCCCACTAAACCACCATCGATTGTAGCATTAGATGGTCCTCACTATACCACCATCAATTTGAGCCTCAGATAGTCCCCACTATACCACCATCGATTTGAGCATTAGATAGTCCCCACTATACCACCATCGATTTGAGCATCAGATAGTCCCCACTATACCACCATTGATTTGAGCATTAGATGGTCCCCACTATTAGCATTAGATAGTCCCCAGTATACCACCATCGATTTTAGTATTAGATAGTCCCCACTAAACCACCATCGATTGTAGCATTAGATAGTCCCCACTAAACCACCATCGATTGTAGCATTAGATAGTCCCCACTAAACCACCATCGATTTGAGCATTAGATGGTCCCCACTATACCACCATCGATTTGAGCATCAGATAGTCCCCACTAAACCACCATCAATTTGAGCATTAGATGGTCCCCACTATACCACCATCAATTTGAGCATCAGATAGTCCGCAATAAACCACCATCGATTTGAGCATTAGATGGTCCCCACTATACCACCATCAATTTGAGCATCAGATAGTCCCCACTAAACCACCATCGATTTGAGCATTAGATGGTCCCCACTATACCCCCATCGATTTTAGTATTAGATAGTCCCCACTAAACCACCATCGATTGTAGCATTAGATAGTCCCCACTAAACCACCATCGATTGTAGCATTAGATAGTCCCCACTAAACCACCATCGATTTGAGCATTAGATGGTCCCCACTATACCACCATCGATTTTAGTATTAGATAGTCCCCACTAAACCACCATCGATTTGAGCATCAGATAGTCCCCACTAAACCACCATCGATTTGAGCTTTAAATAGTCCCCACTATACCACCATCGATTTGAGCTTTAGATAGTCCCCACTATACCACCATCGATTTGAGCATTAGATGGTCCCCACTATACCACCATCGATTTGAGCATCAGATAGTCCCCACTAAACCACCATCGATTTGAGCATAAGTTGGTCCCCATTATACCACCATCAATTTGAGCATCAGATAGTCCCCACTAAACCACCATCGATTTGAGCATTAGATGGTCCCCACTATACCACCATCAATTGGAGCATCAGATAGTCCCCACTAAACCACCATCGATTTGAGCATTAGATGGTCCCCACTATACCATCGATTTTAGTATTAGATAGTCCCCACTAAACCACCATCGATTGTAGCATTAGATAGTCCCCACTAAACCACCATCGATTGTAGCATTAGATAGTCCCCACTAAACCACCATCGATTTGAGCATTAGATGGTCCCCACTATACCACCATCGATTTTAGTATTAGATAGTCCCCACTAAACCACCATCGATTTGAGCATCAGATAGTCCCCACTAAACCACCATCGATTTGAGCTTTAGATAGTCCCCACTATACCACCATCGATTTGAGCTTTAGATAGTCCCCACTATACCACCATCGATTTGAGCTTTAGATAGTCCCCACTATCAACATTAGATAGTCCCCACTATACAACCATCGATTTGAGCATTAGATAGTCCCCACTATCAATTTGAGCATTAGATAGTCCTCACTATACCAACATTGATTTGAGCATTAGAGGGTCCATACCACCATTGATTTGAGCATTAGATAGTCCCCACTATCAATTTGAGCATTAGATAGTCCTCACTATACCAACATTGATTGTAGCATTATATGGTCCATACCACCATTGATTTGAGCATTAGATAGTCCCCACTATACCACCATCGATTTGCGCTTTAGATAGTCCCCACTATGAGCATTAGATTGTCCCCACTATACCACCATCGATTTGAGCTTTATATAGTCCCCACTATGGCACCATCGATTTGAGCTTTAGATAGTCCCCACTATACCACCTTCGATTTGAGCATTAGATGGTCCTCACTATACCCTACGGTGTATGCACAGCTGTGCGTCGAATGAGTGCGCTCTGAGCCACTGAGGTCACGTTGTCTAAGGGCAGCAGATCTGAGATCACTGGCAGCCGCATCACCCACTACCCTCTAACAGGGCGCGGCCATTTGCCAATTCCTAGCGCCATGCTAGAGGATGCGCTCGCTCATGCACCGTTGGACCAGGAAACCAGGTAAGTGCATGGGGCAACCTGGGGGGTTTCACACAGGGTAACATACCGATTTCGGATGCCCCTGTGGGGAGGGAATCGATCAGCCAGGGAATCTTATAGATTTCCAGGGCCGATCATGCTGGGTTTTGGTCCTTTTTAACTAAACCCAGGACTATGGCAGTTCCGGCTTCCCTTGCTGAAATCACTTTTCCCATATTTGGGTTCACTGGCTACTGGTGACAGCAGTGGGACCCCAACTTTTCTGCAGCGCAGTCTGACCCTCCTTGCGGAAGGCTCCAGCAAAAACCAGATCTGTCGGTAGACTCCTCACGTGAAATCGCTGACTCCCCTCAGCTACAGTCAGCTTTAATTCACCCTTGCTTTCCAGATCTTCCTCAGCTCCTGCCTGGTGTTCCTGATTCTGCATCATCCTCACACTTGACACTCTGGCCCTTTCCCCTGTCTTTACTCTCTGGGGAGGCCACAGGCAGGATTGCTGGCAGCTGTCTGTATCCACATCGGCCTGGTCTCCAGAAAGGTACGTGACATCTACAGGTCAGACAAAATGGACCCAGCCCAGACACAGGCAGCTTTTAAAGCCATCCTGCAACACCCATTTGAATGGACTCAAGTTGTTTGGGAACTCCGTCTATACCATTTTGAACTTCAGGGTGAAATTGAGACTATCCAGCATCCCACAGTTAGTTTCCTTACCTCTACTTCTGAAGTTGCTCCACCTTCCTCCAGCTCAAGAAATAACTCTCTAAACAAATCCAGGGCCCCCCTAACTGAGCGTTTTTGGGGTACAGGAAAACATTTTGTTCTTTTAAAAACAGCTGACAGTTGTTCTTTACTCTGCAACCCGGCGCCTATGCTACTTTTTATATTTTATTTTTATAGCTTTATATAGTCCCCACTATGGCACCATCGATTTGAGCTTTAGATAGTCCCCACTATACCACCTTCGATTTGAGCATTAGATGGTCCTCACTATACCCTACGGTGTATGCACAGCTGTGCGTCGAATGAGTGCGCTCTGAGCCACTGAGGTCACGTTGTCTAAGGGCAGCAGATCTGAGATCACTGGCAGCCGCATCACCCACTACCCTCTAACAGGGCGCGGCCATTTGCCAATTCCTAGCGCCATGCTAGAGGATGCGCTCGCTCATGCACCGTTGGACCAGGAAACCAGGTAAGTGCATGGGGCAACCTGGGGGGGTTCACACAGGGTAACATACCGATTTCGGATGCCCCTGTGGGGAGGGAATTGATCAGCCAGGGAATCTTATAGATTTCCAGGGCCGATCATGCTGGGTTTTGGTCCTTTTTAACCAGACACAGGCAGCTTTTAAAGCCATCCTGCAACACCCATTTGAATGGACTCAAGTTGTTTGGGAACTCCGTCTATACCATTTTGAACTTCAGGGTGAAATTGAGACTATCCAGCATCCCACAGTTTCCTTACCTCTACTTCTGAAGTTGCTCCACCTTCCTCCAGCTCAAGAAATAACTCTCTAAACAAATCCAGGGCCCCCCTAACTGAGCGTTTTTGGGGTACAGGAAAACATTTTGTTCTTTTAAAAACAGCTGACAGTTGTTCTTTACTCTGCAACCCGGCGCCTATGCTACTTTTTATATTTTATTTTTTTCCCACATCTATGCTTCTGACTTTACCAGGGTATGGTTTGTCATCTCGCTGCTGCAAGGAAACCCCCAATTCTGGGCTTAACGCCTCCTAGAAACAGGATGATCTGTCCTTAAATACCTTGGACAGTTTCTCCAAGGCTCTGAGTGATTTGTATCATAATCCGGGCCACATGGCTTCTGCTGAGTTTGTTCTGCAATAAGTAAAAAAAGGGAAGAAGGGAAATATGCTGCAGTATTTGAGTGTTGGGCAAGCGACACAGGTTGGAATGACAATGCTTTAAAATTTCTATTTAGACAAGGCCTTTCAGACTTTATCAAAGATGAACTGTCCCGAAGTAGCGTTGAAGCACCTAATATCCTCAAACAACTGGTGGATTTGTTAATCCAGATTGACAGACGGCTTAAGGAATGCCGCTCAGAATGGTTTATCCCTGCAAACCTCCAGTCATCCCCTGATCCCTGGGGATCCAGTACCTGAACCTATGCAACTGGGCATGATGAAGCCCACGTTGTCTACTGTCGCTCTCAAAATTTGTACTCTGGGGCCCCAGGATATTTTGTGGCCAATTGCCCTGCTAAACACCCAGGTAGAATAATTTCTAACTCCTGCCCTGCCAGCTGTTGTTTTGCTTTATGTAAGGACTACTTATCTCTTCCACTTCTGTTTCAGCTGCCTGACAGAAAGATTAAAGTTGCTGCCATTGTGGACTCAGGGTTTTGCAGCTATTTTTGGACTCAAGATCGCTGCTGAAAATAGGATCCCAATCCAACCTAAGTCAACTCCTCTTGCTATCACCGTAGCAGGTGGGTCACCCATGAGCTCGGGCCCCATCTTGCTTGAGACTCCTGCTCTCCCTGTTCTAATCGAACCTCATCATACAGAACTCCTCCATTTTGAAATTTTCCCCTCTGCTATCTTTCCTGTCATCCTGGGCATGGCCTGGCTAAAAGCCCACAATCCATATATTAACTGGATTCTTGGATCGATTACATTCAAAACGGACAATTGCGAAGTGCGACATCTCGGAATACTCACCCCTTTTGCAAACTATCTGTGCCATCGCTTCTAAGACTTCACTACCAGAATCTTATATTGTTTCAAGACGTGGTTGATGAGAAGGAGGCAGACACTTTACCACCACATCGGGAATATGACTGTCACATTGATTTACTTCCCGGTGCAGCAATTCCCTTTGGTTGCCTTTTTCATTTGTTTTTCATTTGTGCCAGAATTAAAGGTTCTGAAGAAATATATCGAAGAGAATCTGCAAAAGGGATTCATGAGTCCATCTTCATCATCTGGCGCAGGGCTCTTTTGCATAGAAAATTAAGACAGGTCTGTGCATCCCTGCATATATATTATTGAATATAGAGAGCTTAACAAAATCACCAATATAAACAGATATCCACTTTCTCTAATTCTGGAACTTTGCCAAGGTCTCCACGCTGCCACGATTTTCACCAAACCAGACTTGAGGGGAGCTTATAATCGGGTGCGTATTAGAGAAGGTGGATGACCTTGGTAGTTGGGAGAGGGGGTTGTGGAGTGAGGACAGTCTTTCTTGATGATATTTTCATCATATGGACAGGCCCTGTTGGAGATCTCTCCCAATTTGTATCTGAATTGAATACCAATACCTTTATCCTTAAAGGAGCACTATCGCGAAAAAATTGCCCAACGATAAAAATCCATATAAATATGCCTGATGGTGGGAGGGCAGATCACTTATACACCGACATCAAGAAATATCCAGCTAGGCTTGTTTCTTTTATTTTAATTGAAGGAAAAGGACAGCAGGGGTGACAGGCTCTGTCACCCCTCATAGTCTAATCCTGCCACCCCTGGATTTTGTTCCTACCATGAGAGAATAAACCACAAGCTTGGCAGAAGTTTTATTCAGTTTGGGTGTATAAGTGATTCCTCCTCTTATTAACAGATGTGTTATTTTGCGATAGTGCTCCTTTAAGTTTACTTGTAAACATAGTCCCAATAGGGTAAATTTTCTCGACCTTACTATCAATATAGACGAATCTAGTCAAATCATAACTGATTTTTTCCGGAAAAAAACAGCAGCTAACACCATTTTACGGGCCTCTAGTGCACATCCTGAACACCTTCTTTCCAGTATTCCTTATGGAGAGTACTTACGAGCCCGACGGAACTGCACTTTGGATGCAGACTTTGAGATAGAAGCTGAAAACATACGGATCCGATTAAAAAACAGGGGATACAAATCACGAATTCTTAGGAAAGCCTACAAAAGGGCACACGGCAAACCACAACAGGAATTATTGTACAAACCCAATATTAAATCAAAGGAAAACCGGTTAGTAGAGATGAGCGAACTTTTGAAAAATTCGATTCGACTGATTCGCCGAATTTTCCGTCAAAAATCGTTTTGAAAAACGGCTATTTCTGAGCCTCCTAGAGCCTCAATAGGGTTGTAAACCATTCTGCCTTGCTGTAACACGCACAGGATGCGTGCTGGGTTAGTTAAATAATACTTTGAATAAATATCACATGCAGATCAGAGGCATCGCTAATAGAATCGCAGAGCGGCACAATTGCAGAGAGTTGAAGTGGCATCACTATGAGGGGCAGGAGCCCAAACATTGCTTTAAAGAGACACTGGAGTTGGCAGCAGCAGGAGCCCAAAAATTGGATGAATCACACCCTGGAGTTGCAAGCAGCAGCAGGAGCCCAAACATTGGCTGAAAGAGACACTGGAGTTGGCAGCAGCAGGAGCCCAAAAATTGACTGACACACCCTGGAGTTTCAAGCAGCAGGAGCCCAAACATTACTTTAAAGAGACCCTGGGGTTGGCTTCAGGAGCCCAAAACTTGGATGAATCACACCCTGGAGTTGGCAGCAGCAGCAGCAGGAGCCCAAACATTACTTTAAAGAGACCCTGGGGTTGGCTTCAGGAGCCCAAAAATTGGATGAATCACACCCTGGAGTTGGCAGCAGCAGCAGCAGGAGCCCAAATATTACTTTAAAGAGACACTGGAGTTGGCTTCAGGAGCCCAAAAATTGGATGAATCACACCCTGGAGTTGGCAGCAGCAGCAGCAGGAGCCCAAATATACACTGGAGTTGGCTTCAGGAGCCCAAAAATTGGATGAATCACACCCTGGAGTTGGCAGCAGCAGCAGCAGGAGCCCAAATATTACTTTAAAGAGACACTGAAGTTGGCTTTAGGAGCCCAAAAATTGGATGAATCACACCCTGGAGTTGGCAGCAGCAGCAGCAGGAGCCCAAATATTACTTTAAAGAGACACTGGGGTTGGCTTCAGGAGCCCAAAAATTGGATGAATCACACCCTGGAGTTGGCAGCAGCAGCAGCAGGAGCCCAAATATTACTTTAAAGAGACACTGGAGTTGGCTTCAGGAGCCCAAAAATTGGATGAATCACACCCTGGAGTTGGCAGCAGCAGCAGGAGCCCAAATATACACTGGAGTTGGCTTCAGGAGCCCAAAAATTGGATGAATCACACCCTGGAGTTGGCAGGAGTTGGCAGCAGCAGCAGCAGGAGCCCAAATATTACTTTAAAGAGACACTGGAGTTGGCTTCAGGAGCCCAAAAATTGGATGAATCACACCCTGGAGTTGGCAGCAGCAGCAGCAGCAGCAGGAGCCCAAATATACACTGGAGTTGGCTTCAGGAGCCCAAAAATTGGATGAATCACACCCTGGAGTTGGCAGGAGTTGGCAGCAGCAGCAGCAGGAGCCCAAATATTACTTTAAAGAGACACTGGAGTTGGCTTCAGGAGCCCAAAAATGGATGAATCACACCCTGGAGTTGGCAGCAGTAGCAGCAGGAGCCCAAATATACACTGGAGTTGGCTTCAGGAGCCCAAAAATTGGATGAATCACACCCTGGAGTTGGCAGGAGTTGGCAGCAGCAGCAGGAGCCCAAATATTACTTTAAAGAGACACTGGAGTTGGCTTCAGGAGCCCAAAAATTGGATGAATCACACCCTGGAGTTGGCAGCAGCAGCAGCAGGAGCCCAAATATACACTGGTGTTGGCTTCAGGAGCCCAAAAATTGGATGAATAACACCCTGGAGTTGGCAGGAGTTGGCAGCAGCAGCAGCAGGAGCCCAAATATTACTTTAAAGAGACACTGGAGTTGGCTTCAGGAGCCTAACAATTGGATGAATCACACCCTGGAGTTGGCAGCAGCAGCAGCAGGAGCCCAAATATTACTTTAAAGAGACACTGGAGTTGGCTTCAGGAGCCCAAAAATTGGATGATTCACACCCTGGAGTTGGCAGCAGCAGCAGGAGCCCAAACATTACTTTAAAGAGACCCTGGGGTTGGCTTCAGGAGCCCAAAAATTGGATGAATCACACCCTGGAGTTGGCAGCAGCAACAGCAGGAGCCCAAATATACACTGGAGTTGGCTTCAGGAGCCCAAAAATTGGATGAATCACACCCTGGAGTTGGCAGGAGTTGGCAGCAGCAGCAGCAGGAGCCCAAATATTACTTTAAAGAGACACTGGAGTTGGCTTCAGGAGCCCAAAAATTGGATGAATCACACCCTGGAGTTGGCAGCAGCAGCAGCAGGAGCCCAAATATTACTTTAAAGAGACACTGGAGTTGGCTTCAGGAGCCCAAAAATTGGATGAATCACACCCTGGAGTTGGCAGCAGCAGCAGCAGGAGCCCAAATATTACTTTAAAGAGACACTGGAGTTGGCTTCAGGAGCCCAAAAATTGGATGAATCACACCCTGGAGTTGGCAGCAGCAGCAGGAGCCCAAATATACACTGGAGTTGGCTTCAGGAGCCCAAAAATTGGATGAATCACACCCTGGAGTTGGCAGGAGTAGGCAGCAGCAGCAGCAGGAGCCCAAATATTACTTTAAAGAGACCCTGGGGTTGGCTTCAGGAGCCCAAAAATTGGATGAATCACACCCTGGAGTTGGCAGCAGCAGCAGCAGGAGCCCAAATGTACACTGGAGTTGGCTTCAGGAGCCCAAAAATTGGATGAATCACACCCTGGAGTTAGCAGATACTGGCAGATTAGGTCTCTCAGCGTGACTCCTGCTGCTAATGGCCCCCAGTCTGATGCGAGCTCTGCCTGCGGAATCTTGGCCTCTGCAACTCCTCTTTTCACTTCCAGGCACTTGTCTGCCCGACATAGTCTAACTGGCGTGGTAGTAGGTGATATTTTAAGAACCCCCAGGCAGCGGTGGGTCTATATGAAACAGAATATAATGCACACCAAAAGTGAGCAGTAACACTCAGCCTCCAACAGGCCTGCTTAGTGTAAATAAGAGAGCTGCTTAGTGTAAATAAAGAGGGGTATGGTATGTTACAGAATGGGATGCCCCAACAGGAGTGCACCTGGCAGGCAGTAGTACTATGCACAGCAAAAGTGTCTTTATCAGGCCTAATTTCAATTAGAATAAGTGCAAATGGTTATGGTCTTAAATAGAGGCTGGTGTAGTCACAGAATGGGATGCCACAACAGGAGTGCACCTGGGACCAGTAGTAGCATGCACAGCAAAAGAGTCTTTATCAGGCCTAATTTCATTTAAAAAAGGTGCAAATGGTTATGTTCTTAAATAGAGGCTGGTGTAGTCACAGAATGGGATGCCACAACAGGAGTGCACCTGGGACCAGTAGTAGCATGCACAGCAAAAGTGTCTTTATCAGGCCTAATTTCAATTAGAATAAGTGCAAATGGTTATGGTCTTAAATAGAGGCTGGTGTAGTCACAGAATGGGATGCCACAACAGGAGTGCACCTGGCAGGGACCAGTAGTAGCATGCACAGCAAAAGTGTCTTTATCAGGCCTAATTCCAATTATAATAAGTGCAAATGGTTATGGTCTTAAATAGAGGCTGGTGTAGTCACAGAATGGGATGCCCCAAACAGGAGTGCACCTGGCAGGCAGTAGTGCTATGCACAGCAAAAGTGTCTTTATCAGGCCTAATTTCAATTATAATAGGTGCAAATGGTTATGGTCTTAAATAGAGGCTGGTGTAGTCACAGAATGGGATGCCCCAAACAGGAGTGCACCTGGGACCAGTAGTGCTATGCACAGCAAAAGTGTCTTTATCGGGCCTAATTTCAATTATAATAGGTGCAAATGGTTATGGTCTTAAATAGAGGCTGCTGTAGTCACAGAATGGGATGCCACAACAGGAGTGCACCTGGCAGGCAGTAGTGCTATGCACAGCAAAAGTGTCTTTAACAGGCCTAATTTCAATTATAATAGGTGCAAATGGTTACGGTCTTAAATAGAGGCTGGTGTAGTCACAGAATGGGATGCCCCAAACAGGAGTGCACCTGGCAGGGACCAGTAGTGCTATGCACAGCAAAAGTGTCTTTATCAGGCCTAATTTCAATTATAATAGGTGCAAATGGTTATGGTCTTAAATAGAGGCTGCTGTAGTCACAGAATGGGATGCCCCAAACAGGAGTGCACCTGGCAGGGACCAGTAGTGCTATGCACAGCAAAAGTGTCTTTATAAGGCCTAATTTCAATTATAATAGGTGCAAATGGTTATGGTCTTAAATAGAGGCTGCTGTAGTCACAGAATGGGATGCCACAACAGGGGTGCACCTGGCAGGCAGTAGTGCTATGCACAGCAAAAGTGTCTTTATCAGGCCTAATTTCAATTATAATAGGTGCAAATGGTTATGGTCTTAAATAGAGGCTGGTGTAGTCACAGAATGGGATGCCCCAAACAGGAGTGCACCTGGCAGGGACCAGTAGTGCTATGCACAGCAAAAGTGTCTTTATCAGGCCTAATTTCAATTAGAATAGGTGCAAATGGTTATGGTCTTAAATAGAGGCTGCTGTAGTCACAGAATGGGATGCCCCAAACAGGAGTGCACCTGGCAGGCAGTAGTGCAATATGCACAGCAAAAGTGTCTTTATCAGGCCTAATTTCAATTAGAATAAGTGCAAATGGTTATATGGTCTTAAATAGAGGCTGGTGTAGTCACAGAATGGGATGCCCCAAACAGGAGTGCACCTGGCAGGCAGTAGTGCTATGCACAGCAAAATTGTCTTTATCAGGCCTAATTTCAATTATAATAGGTGCAAATGGTTATGGTCTTAAATAGAGGCTGCTGTAGTCACAGAATGGGATGCCCCAAACAGGAATGCACCTGTCAGGGACCAGTAGTGCTATGCACAGCAAAAGTGTCTTTATCAGGCCTAATTTCAATTATAATAGGTGCAAATGGTTATGGTCTTAAATAGAGGCTGCTGTAGTCACAGAATGGGATGCCCCAAACAGGAGTGCACCTGGCAGGCAGTAGTGCTATGCACAGCAAAAGTGTCTTTATCAGGCCTAATTTCAATTAGAATAAGTGCAAATGGTTATATGGTCTTAAATAGAGGCTGCTGTAGTCACAGAATGGGATGCACCAAACAGGAGTGCACCTGGGACCAGTAGTGCTATGCACAGCAAAAGTGTCTTTATCAGGCCTAATTTCAATTAGAATAAGTGCAAATGGTTATATGGTCTTAAATAGAGGCTGGTGTAGTCACAGAATGGGATGCCACAACAGGAGTGTACCTGACAGGCAGTAGTGCTATACACAGCAAAAGTGTCTTTATCAGGCCTAATTTCAATTAGAATAAGTGCAAATGGTTATATGGTCTTAAATAGAGGCTGCTGTAGTCACAGAATGGGATGCCCCAAACAGGAGTGCACCTGGGACCAGTAGTGCTATGCACAGCAAAAGTGTCTTTATCAGGCCAAATTTCAATTAGAATAAGTGCAAATGGTTATATGGTCTTAAATAGAGGCTGGTGTAGTCACAGAATGGGATGCCACAACAGGAGTGCACCTGGCAGGTAGTAGTGCTATGCACAGCAAAAGTGTCTTTATCAGGCCTAATTTCAATTATAATAGGTGCAAATGGTTATGGTCTTAAATAGAGGCTGCTGTAGTCACAGAATGGGATGCCCCAAACAGGAGTGCACCTGGGACCAGTAGTGCTATGCACAGCAAAAGTGTCTTTATCAGGCCTAATTTCAATTATAATAGGTGCAAATGGTTATGGTCTTAAATAGATGCTGCTGTAGTCACAGAATGGGATGCCCCAAACAGGAGTGCACCTGGGACCAGTAGTGCTATGCACAGCAAAAGTGTCTTTATCAGGCCTAATTTCAATTATAATAGGTGCAAATGGCTATGGTCTTAAATAGATGCTGCTGTAGTCACAGAATGGGATGCCCCAAACAGGAGTGCACCTGGCAGGGACCAGTAGTGCTATGCACAGCAAAAGTGTCTTTATCAGGCCTAATTTCAATTATAATAGGTGCAAATGGTTATGGTCTTAAATAGAGGCTGCTGTAGTCACAGAATGGGATGCCCCAAACAGGAGTGCACCTGGCAGGGACCAGTAGTGCTATGCACAGCAAAAGTGTCTTTATCAGGCCTAATTTCAATTATAATAGGTGCAAATGGTTATGGTCTTAAATAGAGGCTGCTGTAGTCACAGAATGGGATGCCCCAAACAGGAGTGCACCTGGCAGGGACCAGTAGTGCTATGCACAGGAAAAGTGTCTTTATCGGGCCTAATTTCAATTATAATAGGTGCAAATGGTTATGGTCTTAAATAGAGGCTGCTGTAGTCACATAATGGGATGCCCCAAACAGGAGTGCACCTGGCAGGGGCCAGTAGTGCTATGCACAGCAAAAGTGTCTTTATCAGGCCTAATTTCAATTAGAATAAGTGCAAATGGTTATATGGTCTTAAATAGAGGCTGGTGTAGTCACAGAATGGGATGCCACAACAGGAGTGCACCTGGCAGGCAGTAGTGCTATGCACAGCAAAAGTGTCTTTATCAGGCCTAATTTCAATTATAATAGGTGCAAATGGTTATGGTCTTAAATAGAGGCTGGTGTAGTCACAGAATGGGATGCCCCAAACAGGAGTGCACCTGGCAGGGACCAGTAGTGCTATGCACAGCAAAAGTGTCTTTATCAGGCCTAATTTCAATTATAATAGGTGCAAATGGTTATGGTCTTAAATAGAGGCTGCTGTGGTCACAGAATGGGATGCCCCAAACAGGAGTGCACCTGGCAGGCAGTAGTGCTATATGCACAGCAAAAGTGTCTTTATCAGGCCTAATTTCAATTAGAATAAGTGCAAATGGTTATATGGTCTTAAATAGAGGCTGGTGTAGTCACAGAATGGGATGCCCCAAACAGGAGTGCATCTGGCAGGCAGTAGTGCTATGCACAGCAAAATTGTCTTTATCAGGCCTAATTTCAATTATAATAGGTGCAAATGGTTATGGTCTTAAATAGAGGCTGCTGTGGTCACAGAATGGGATGCCCCAAACAGGAGTGCACCTGGCAGGCAGTAGTGCTATATGCACAGCAAAAGTGTCTTTATCAGGCCTAATTTCAATTAGAATAAGTGCAAATGGTTATATGGTCTTAAATAGAGGCTGGTGTAGTCACAGAATGGGATGCCCCAAACAGGAGTGCATCTGGCAGGCAGTAGTGCTATGCACAGCAAAATTGTCTTTATCAGGCCTAATTTCAATTATAATAGGTGCAAATGGTTATGGTCTTAAATAGAGGCTGCTGTAGTCACAGAATGGGATGCCCCAAACAGGAATGCACCTGGCAGGGACCAGTAGTGCTATGCACAGCAAAAGTGTCTTTATCAGGCCTAATTTCAATTAGAATAAGTGCAAATGGTTATATGGTCTTAAATAGAGGCTGCTGTAGTCACAGAATGGGATGCCCCAAACAGGAGTGCACCTGTCAGGGACCAGTAGTGCTATGCACAGCAAAAGTGTCTTTATCAGGCCTAATTTCAATTATAATAGGTGCAAATGGTTATGGTCTTAAATAGAGGCTGCTGTAGTCACAGAATGGGATGCCCCAAACAGGAGTGCACCTGGCAGGCAGTAGTGCTATGCACAGCAAAAGTGTCTTTATCAGGCCTAATTTCAATTAGAATAAGTGCAAATGGTTATATGGTCTTAAATAGAGGCTGCTGTAGTCACAGAATGGGATGCCCCAAACAGGAGTGCACCTGGGACCAGTAGTGCTATGCACAGCAAAAGTGTCTTTATCAGGCCTAATTTCAATTAGAATAAGTGCAAATGGTTATATGGTCTTAAATAGAGGCTGGTGTAGTCACAGAATGGGATGCCACAACAGGAGTGTACCTGACAGGCAGTAGTGCTATACACAGCAAAAGTGTCTTTATCAGGCCTAATTTCAATTAGAATAAGTGCAAATGGTTATATGGTCTTAAATAGAGGCTGCTGTAGTCACAGAATGGGATGCCCCAAACAGGAGTGCACCTGGGACCAGTAGTGCTATGCACAGCAAAAGTGTCTTTATCAGGCCAAATTTCAATTAGAATAAGTGCAAATGGTTATATGGTCTTAAATAGAGGCTGGTGTAGTCACAGAATGGGATGCCACAACAGGAGTGCACCTGGCAGGTAGTAGTGCTATGCACAGCAAAAGTGTCTTTATCAGGCCTAATTTCAATTATAATAGGTGCAAATGGTTATGGTCTTAAATAGAGGCTGCTGTAGTCACAGAATGGGATGCCCCAAACAGGAGTGCACCTGGGACCAGTAGTGCTATGCACAGCAAAAGTGTCTTTATCAGGCCTAATTTCAATTATAATAGGTGCAAATGGTTATGGTCTTAAATAGATGCTGCTGTAGTCACAGAATGGGATGCCCCAAACAGGAGTGCACCTGGGACCAGTAGTGCTATGCACAGCAAAAGTGTCTTTATCAGGCCTAATTTCAATTATAATAGGTGCAAATGGCTATGGTCTTAAATAGATGCTGCTGTAGTCACAGAATGGGATGCCCCAAACAGGAGTGCACCTGGCAGGGACCAGTAGTGCTATGCACAGCAAAAGTGTCTTTATCAGGCCTAATTTCAATTATAATAGGTGCAAATGGTTATGGTCTTAAATAGAGGCTGCTGTAGTCACAGAATGGGATGCCCCAAACAGGAGTGCACCTGGCAGGGACCAGTAGTGCTATGCACAGCAAAAGTGTCTTTATCAGGCCTAATTTCAATTATAATAGGTGCAAATGGTTATGGTCTTAAATAGAGGCTGCTGTAGTCACAGAATGGGATGCCCCAAACAGGAGTGCACCTGGCAGGGACCAGTAGTGCTATGCACAGGAAAAGTGTCTTTATCGGGCCTAATTTCAATTATAATAGGTGCAAATGGTTATGGTCTTAAATAGAGGCTGCTGTAGTCACAGAATGGGATGCCCCAAACAGGAGTGCACCTGGCAGGGACCAGTAGTGCTATGCACAGCAAACGTGTCTTTATCAGGCCTAATTTCAATTATAATAGGTGCAAATGGTTATGGTCTTAAATAGAGGCTGCTGTAGTCACATAATGGGATGCCCCAAACAGGAGTGCACCTGGCAGGGGCCAGTAGTGCTATGCACAGCAAAAGTGTCTTTATCAGGCCTAATTTCAATTAGAATAAGTGCAAATGGTTATATGGTCTTAAATAGAGGCTGGTGTAGTCACAGAATGGGATGCCACAACAGGAGTGCACCTGGCAGGCAGTAGTGCTATGCACAGCAAAAGTGTCTTTATCAGGCCTAATTTCAATTATAATAGGTGCAAATGGTTATGGTCTTAAATAGAGGCTGCTGTAGTCACAGAATGGGATGCCCCAAACAGGAGTGCACCTGGCAGGGACCAGTAGTGCTATGCACAGCAAAAGTGTCTTTATCAGGCCTAATTTCAATTAGAAAAAGTGCAAATGGTTATATGGTCTTAAATAGACGCTGCTGTAGTCACAGAATGGGATGCCCCAAACAGGAGTGCACCTGGCAGGCAGTAGTGCTATGCACAGCAAAAGTGTCTTTATCAGGCCTAATTTCAATTATAATAGGTGCAAATGGTTATGGTCTTAAATAGAGGCTGCTGTAGTCACAGAATGGGATGCCCCAAACAGGAGTGCACCTGGCAGGGACCAGTAGTGCTATGCACAGCAAAAGTGTCTTTATCAGGCCTAATTTCAATTAGAATAAGTGCAAATGGTTATATGGTCTTAAATAGAGGCTGCTGTAGTCACAGAATGGGATGCCCCAAACAGGAGTGCACCTGGCAGGGACCAGTAGTGCTATGCACAGCAAAAGTGTCTTTATCAGGCCTAATTTCAATTATAATAGGTGCAAATGGTTATGGTCTTAAATAGAGGCTGCTGTAGTCACAGAATGGGATGCCCCAAACAGGAGTGCACCTGGCAGGGACCAGTAGTGCTATGCACAGCAAAAGTGTCTTTATCAGGCCTAATTTCAATTAGAATAAGTGCAAATGGTTATATGGTCTTAAATAGAGGCTGCTGTAGTCACAGAATGGGATGCCCCAAACAGGAGTGCACCTGGCAGGGACCAGTAGTGCTATGCACAGCAAAAGTGTCTTTATCAGGCCTAATTTCAATTATAATAGGTGCAAATGGTTATGGTCTTAAATAGAGGCTGCTGTAGTCACAGAATGGGATGCCCCAAACAGGAGTGCACCTGGCAGGCAGTAGTGCTATGCACAGCAAAAGTGTCTTTATCAGGCCTAATTTCAATTAGAATAAGTGCAAATGGTTATATGGTCTTAAATAGAGGCTGGTGTAGTCACAGAATGGGATGCCACAACAGGAGTGTACCTGGCAGGCAGTATTGCTATACACAGCAAAAGTGTCTTTATCAGGCCTAATTTCAATTAGAATAAGTGCAAATGGTTATATGGTCTTACATAGAGGCTGCTGTAGTCACAGAATGGGATGCCCCAAACAGGAGTGCACCTGGGACCAGTAGTGCTATGCACAGCAAAAGTGTCTTTATCAGGCCAAATTTTAATTAGAATAAGTGCAAATGGTTATATGGTCTTAAATAGAGGCTGGTGTAGTCACAGAATGGGATGCCACAACAGGAGTGCACCTGGCAGGCAGTAGTGCTATGCACAGCAAAAGTGTCTTTATCAGGCCTAATTTCAATTATAATAGGTGCAAATGGTAATGGTCTTAAATAGAGGCTGCTGTAGTCACAGAATGGGATGCCCCAAACAGGAGTGCACCTGGCAGGGACCAGTAGTGCTATGCACAGCAAAAGTGTCTTTTTCAGGCCTAATTTCAATTATAATAGGTGCAAATGGTTATGTTCTTAAATAGAGGCTGCTGTTTTCACAGAATGGGATGCCCCAAACAGGAGTGCACCTGGGACCAGTAGTGCTATGCACAGCAAAAGTGTCTTTATCAGGCCTAATTTCAATTAGAATAAGTGCAAATGGTTATATGGTCTTAAATAGAGGCTGCTGTAGTCACAGAATGGGATGCCCCAAACAGGAGTGCACCTGTCAGGGACCAGTAGTGCTATGCACAGCAAAAGTGTCTTTATCAGGCCTAATTTCAATTATAATAGGTGCAAATGGTTATGGTCTTAAATAGAGGCTGCTGTAGTCACAGAATGGGATGCCCCAAACAGGAGTGCACCTGGCAGGCAGTAGTGCTATGCACAGCAAAAGTGTCTTTATCAGGCCTAATTTCAATTAGAATAAGTGCAAATGGTTATATGGTCTTAAATAGAGGCTGCTGTAGTCACAGAATGGGATGCCCCAAACAGGAGTGCACCTGGGACCAGTAGTGCTATGCACAGCAAAAGTGTCTTTATCAGGCCTAATTTCAATTAGAATAAGTGCAAATGGTTATATGGTCTTAAATAGAGGCTGGTGTAGTCACAGAATGGGATGCCACAACAGGAGTGTACCTGACAGGCAGTAGTGCTATACACAGCAAAAGTGTCTTTATCAGGCCTAATTTCAATTAGAATAAGTGCAAATGGTTATATGGTCTTAAATAGAGGCTGCTGTAGTCACAGAATGGGATGCCCCAAACAGGAGTGCACCTGGGACCAGTAGTGCTATGCACAGCAAAAGTGTCTTTATCAGGCCAAATTTCAATTAGAATAAGTGCAAATGGTTATATGGTCTTAAATAGAGGCTGGTGTAGTCACAGAATGGGATGCCACAACAGGAGTGCACCTGGCAGGTAGTAGTGCTATGCACAGCAAAAGTGTCTTTATCAGGCCTAATTTCAATTATAATAGGTGCAAATGGTTATGGTCTTAAATAGAGGCTGCTGTAGTCACAGAATGGGATGCCCCAAACAGGAGTGCACCTGGGACCAGTAGTGCTATGCACAGCAAAGGTGTCTTTATCAGGCCTAATTTCAATTATAATAGGTGCAAATGGTTATGGTCTTAAATAGATGCTGCTGTAGTCACAGAATGGGATGCCCCAAACAGGAGTGCACCTGGGACCAGTAGTGCTATGCACAGCAAAAGTGTCTTTATCAGGCCTAATTTCAATTATAATAGGTGCAAATGGCTATGGTCTTAAATAGATGCTGCTGTAGTCACAGAATGGGATGCCCCAAACAGGAGTGCACCTGGCAGGGACCAGTAGTGCTATGCACAGCAAAAGTGTCTTTATCAGGCCTAATTTCAATTATAATAGGTGCAAATGGTTATGGTCTTAAATAGAGGCTGCTGTAGTCACAGAATGGGATGCCCCAAACAGGAGTGCACCTGGCAGGGACCAGTAGTGCTATGCACAGCAAAAGTGTCTTTATCAGGCCTAATTTCAATTATAATAGGTGCAAATGGTTATGGTCTTAAATAGAGGCTGCTGTAGTCACAGAATGGGATGCCCCAAACAGGAGTGCACCTGGCAGGGACCAGTAGTGCTATGCACAGTAAAAGTGTCTTTATCGGGCCTAATTTCAATTATAATAGGTGCAAATGGTTATGGTCTTAAATAGAGGCTGCTGTAGTCACAGAATGGGATGCCCCAAACAGGAGTGCACCTGGCAGGGACCAGTAGTGCTATGCACAGCAAACGTGTCTTTATCAGGCCTAATTTCAATTATAATAGGTGCAAATGGTTATGGTCTTAAATAGAGGCTGCTGTAGTCACATAATGGGATGCCCCAAACAGGAGTGCACCTGGCAGGGGCCAGTAGTGCTATGCACAGCAAAAGTGTCTTTATCAGGCCTAATTTCAATTAGAATAAGTGCAAATGGTTATATGGTCTTAAATAGAGGCTGGTGTAGTCACAGAATGGGATGCCACAACAGGAGTGCACCTGGCAGGCAGTAGTGCTATGCACAGCAAAAGTGTCTTTATCAGGCCTAATTTAAATTATAATAGGTGCAAATGGTTATGGTCTTAAATAGAGGCTGCTGTAGTCACAGAATGGGATGCCCCAAACAGGAGTGCACCTGGCAGGGACCAGTAGTGCTATGCACAGCAAATGTGTCTTTATCAGGCCTAATTTCAATTAGAATAAGTGCAAATGGTTATATGGTCTTAAATAGTCGCTGCTGTAGTCACAGAATGGGATGCCCCAAACAGGAGTGCACCTGGCAGGCAGTAGTGCTATGCACAGCAAAAGTGTCTTTATCAGGCCTAATTTCAATTATAATAGGTGCAAATGGTTATGGTCTTAAATAGAGGCTGCTGTAGTCACAGAATGGGATGCCCCAAACAGGAGTGCACCTGGCAGGGACCAGTAGTGCTATGCACAGCAAAAGTGTCTTTATCAGGCCTAATTTCAATTAGAATAAGTGCAAATGGTTATATGGTCTTAAATAGAGGCTGCTGTAGTCACAGAATGGGATGCCCCAAACAGGAGTGCACCTGGCAGGGACCAGTAGTGCTATGCACAGCAAAAGTGTCTTTATCAGGCCTAATTTCAATTATAATAGGTGCAAATGGTTATGGTCTTAAATAGAGGCTGCTGTAGTCACAGAATGGTATGCCCCAAACAGGAGTGCACCTGGCAGGCAGTAGTGCTATGCACAGCAAAAGTGTCTTTATCAGGCCTAATTTCAATTAGAATAAGTGCAAATGGTTATATGGTCTTAAATAGAGGCTGGTGTAGTCACAGAATGGGATGCCACAACAGGAGTGTACCTGGCAGGCAGTATTGCTATACACAGCAAAAGTGTCTTTATCAGGCCTAATTTCAATTAGAATAAGTGCAAATGGTTATATGGTCTTACATAGAGGCTGCTGTAGTCACAGAATGGGATGCCCCAAACAGGAGTGCACCTGGGACCAGTAGTGCTATGCACAGCAAAAGTGTCTTTATCAGGCCAAATTTTAATTAGAATAAGTGCAAATGGTTATATGGTCTTAAATAGAGGCTGGTGTAGTCACAGAATGGGATGCCACAACAGGAGTGCACCTGGCAGGCAGTAGTGCTATGCACAGCAAAAGTGTCTTTATCAGGCCTAATTTCAATTATAATAGGTGCAAATGGTAATGGTCTTAAATAGAGGCTGCTGTAGTCACAGAATGGGATGCCCCAAACAGGAGTGCACCTGGCAGGGACCAGTAGTGCTATGCACAGCAAAAGTGTCTTTTTCAGGCCTAATTTCAATTATAATAGGTGCAAATGGTTATGTTCTTAAATAGAGGCTGCTGTTTTCACAGAATGGGATGCCCCAAACAGGAGTGCACCTGGGACCAGTAGTGCTATGCACAGCAAAAGTGTCTTTATCAGGCCTAATTTCAATTAGAATAAGTGCAAATGGTTATATGGTCTTAAATAGAGGCTGGTGTAGTCACAGAATGGGATGCCACAACAGGAGTGCACCTGGCAGGCAGTAGTGCTATGCACAGCAAAAGTGTCTTTATCAGGCCTAATTTCAATTAGAATAAGTGCAAATGGTTATATGGTCTTAAATAGAGGCTGCTGTAGTCACAGAATGGGATGCTCCAAACAGGAGTGCACCTGGCAGGGACCAGTAGTGCTATGCACAGCAAAAGTGTCTTTATCAGGCCTAATTTCAATTATAATAGGTGCAAATGGTTATGGTCTTAAATAGAGGCTGCTGTAGTCACAGAATGGGATGCCCCAAACAGGAGTGCACCTGGCAGGGACCAGTAGTGCTATGCACAGCAAAAGTGTCTTTATCAGGCCTAATTTCAATTATAATAGGTGCAAATGGTTATGGTCTTAAATAGAGGCTGCTGTAGTCACAGAATGGAATGCCCCAAACAGGAGTGCACCTGGCAGGGACCAGTAGTGCTATGCACAGGAAAAGTGTCTTTATCGGGCCTAATTTCAATTATAATAGGTGCAAATGGTTATGGTCTTAAATAGAGGCTGCTGTAGTCACAGAATGGGATGCCCCAAACAGGAGTGCACCTGGCAGGGACCAGTAGTGCTATGCACAGCAAACGTGTCTTTATCAGGCCTAATTTCAATTATAATAGGTGCAAATGGTTATGGTCTTAAATAGAGGCTGCTGTAGTCACATAATGGGATGCCCCAAACAGGAGTGCACCTGGCAGGGACCAGTAGTGCTATGCACAGCAAAAGTGTCTTTATCAGGCCTAATTTCAATTAGAATAAGTGCAAATGGTTATATGGTCTTAAATAGAGGCTGGTGTAGTCACAGAATGGGATGCCACAACAGGAGTGCACCTGGCAGGCAGTAGTGCTATGCACAGCAAAAGTGTCTTTATCAGGCCTAATTTCATTTATAATAGGTGCAAATGGTTATGGTCTTAAATAGAGGCTGCTGTAGTCACAGAATGGGATGCCCCAAACAGGAGTGCACCTGGCAGGGACCAGTAGTGCTATGCACAGCAAAAGTGTCTTTATCAGGCCTAATTTCAATTATAATAGGTGCAAATGGTTATGGTCTTAAATAGAGGCTGCTGTAGTCACAGAATGGGATGCCCCAAACAGGAGTGCACCTGGCAGGGACCAGTAGTGCTATGCACAGTAAAAGTGTCTTTATCAGGCCTAATTTCAATTATAATAGGTGCAAATGGTTACGGTCTTAAATAGAGGCTGCTGTAGTCACAGAATGGGATGCCCCAAACAGGAGTGCACCTGGGACCAGTAGTGCTATGTACAGCAAAAGTGTCTTTATCAGGCCTAATTTCAATTAGAATAAGTGCAAATGGTTATATGGTCTTAAATAGAGGCTGGTGTAGTCACAGAATGGGATGCCACAACAGGAGTGCACCTGGCAGGCAGTAGTGCTATGCACAGCAAAAGTGTCTTTATCAGGCCTAATTTCAATTATAATAGGTGCAAATGGTTATGGTCTTAAATAGAGGCTGCTGTAGTCACAGAATTGGATGCCCCAAACAGGAGTGCACCTGGCAGGGACCAGTAGTGCTATGCACAGGAAAAGTGTCTTTATCGGGCCTAATTTCAATTATAATAGGTGCAAATGGTTATGGTCTTAAATAGAGGCTGCTGTAGTCACAGAATGGGATGCCCCAAACAGGAGTGCACCTGGCAGGGACCAGTAGTGCTATGCACAGCAAAAGTGTCTTTATCAGGCCTAATTTCAATTATAATAGGTGCAAATGGTTATGGTCTTAAATAGAGGCTGCTGTAGTCACATAATGGGATGCCCCAAACAGGAGTGCACCTGGCAGGGACCAGTAGTGCTATGCACAGCAAAAGTGTATTTATCAGGCCTAATTTCAATTAGAATAAGTGCAAATGGTTATATGGTCTTAAATAGAGGCTGGTGTATTCACAGAATGGGATGCCACAACAGGAGTGCACCTGGCAGGCAGTAGTGCTATGCACAGCAAAAGTGTCTTTATCAGGCCTAATTTCAATTATAATAGGTGCAAATGGTTATGGTCTTAAATAGAGGCTGCTGTAGTCACAGAATGGGATGCCCCAAACAGGAGTGCACCTGGCAGGGACCAGTAGTGCTATGCACAGCAAAAGTGTCTTTATCAGGCCTAATTTCAATTAGAATAAGTGCAAATGGTTATATGGTCTTAAATAGAGGCTGCTGTAGTCACAGAATGGGATGCCCCAAACAGGGGTGCACCTGGCAGGCAGTAGTGCTATGCACAGCAAAAGTGTCTTTATCAGGCCTAATTTCAATTATAATAGGTGCAAATGGTTATGGTCTTAAATAGAGGCTGCTGTAGTCACAGAATGGGATGCCCCAAACAGGAGTGCACCTGGCAGGGACCAGTAGTGCTATGCACAGCAAAAGTGTCTTTATCAGGCCTTATTTCAATTATAATAGGTGCAAATGGTTATGGTCTTAAATAGAGGCTGCTGTAGTCACAGAATGGGATGCCCCAAACAGGAGTGCACCTGGCAGGGACCAGTAGTGCTATGCACAGCAAAAGTGTCTTTATCAGGCCTAATTTCAATTATAATAGGTGCAAATGGTTATGGTCTTAAATAGAGGCTGCTGTAGTCACAGAATGGGATGCCCCAAACAGGAGTGCACCTGGCAGGCAGTAGTGCTATGCACAGCAAAAGTGTCTTTATCAGGCCTAATTTCAATTATAATAGGTGCAAATGGTTATGGTGTTAAATAGAGGCTGCTGTAGTCACAGAATGGGATGCCCCAAACAGGAGTGCACCTGGCAGGGACCAGTAGTGCTATGCACAGCAAAAGTGTCTTTATCAGGCCTAATTTCAATTATAATAGGTGCAAATGGTTATGGTGTTAAATAGAGGCTGCTGTAGTCACAGAATGGGATGCCCAAAACAGGAGTGCACCTGGCAGGGACCAGTAGTGCTATGCACAGCAAAAGTGTCTTTATCAGGCCTAATTTCAATTATAATAGGTGCAAATGGTTATGGTCTTAAATAGAGGCTGCTGTAGTCACAGAATGGGATGCCCCAAACAGGAGTGCACCTGGCAGGCAGTAGTGCTATGCACAGCAAAAGTGTCTTTATCAGGCCTAATTTCAATTAGAATAAGTGCAAATGGTTATATGGTCTTAAATAGAGGCTGCTGTAGTCACAGAATGGGATGCCCCAAACAGGAGTGCACCTGGGACCAGTAGTGCTATGCACAGCAAAAGTGTCTTTATCAGGCCTAATTTCAATTAGAATAAGTGCAAATGGTTATATGGTCTTAAATAGAGGCTGGTGTAGTCACAGAATGGGATGCCCCAAACAGGAGTGCACCTGGCAGGCAGTAGTGCTATGCACAGCAAAAGTGTCTTTATCAGGCCTAATTTCAATTATAATAGGTGCAAATGGTTATGGTCTTAAATAGAGGCTGCTGTAGTCACAGAATGGGATGCCCCAAACAGGAGTGCACCTGGCAGGGACCAGTAGTGCTATGCACAGCAAAAGTGTCTTTATCAGGCCTAATTTCAATTAGAATAAGTGCAAATGGTTATATGGTCTTAAATAGAGGCTGGTGTAGTCACAGAATGGGATGCCTCACAGCAGACTTAAGATCAGTTCAGTATATATGCACAGTTAGTGTATAAGCAGCCTGAAAACGCTAACAAAGCCAGTCAGCCAGCCAGTAACAAACACTCAGGCTGGATGAAAAGAAAAAAAAATCTCCCTGTGACTGCCTCCGATTTTTCCTAACTTTCCCTGTTTTTCGCTGACTTTCTGTCTGTCTCCTGCCTGTCTCCTGCCTGTCTCCAGCCATTCCCTGTCTGTCCCTGCCTGTCTAACTGCCTCTCCCTCACTACAGCGTTCTGTCTCTCACGAATGCAATAGAGAAATGAGGAAAACCAAGATGGCCGCCGGCCTTAAATAGCGCTGTGACGTCACCGGGCTTGCTGGCTGCTGATAGGCTGCATGTGACTGCCCCAGCTTGCACTGGCGCGGGGTAGATGTCTGGAAATGTCCCGTCCGCCATCTTAGAATGCCTGTATGTAAATGAATGGATGTTAAAGGAAAACTTCGAGCGATCGAATCGCGGGGAAATTCGGATTCGATCCGAATCGAATTTTTCATGAAATTCGGATCGAATCCGGGTTCGTCCGGATCGATTCGCTCATCCCTACCGGTTACCCATGATTCTTACTTACTCAGAACATCACGCTGAAATAAGAGCCATTTTTTTTCGCCACTGGCATATCCTCACTAATGACATAGCCCTTGTACCCTTCATTCCCAAAAAATCTATTTTTACTTATAGGAGGTCAAAAAATTTGAAGGAAGCTTGCTGCATCACAACAGGCAATTTCCAGTGTCAACACTGCAGCATGTGTAAGTATATATACAACTAAAATACTATCTATAGGAGAGAGACCACCAAGGAAACTTAGACATTTTGTCAATTGCAAAACTAGTCACATTATTTATGTGCTGATATGTCCATGTAATAAATATTACATAGGGAAAACAAATAGACAACTAAAGAAACATATATACGAACATACCTAGGATATTCGTACTGGTAACATAAAAACCCCCATAGGTAGACACTTCCTTGTTCATCATAAAAAAAACCAGACGGGAATGAGGATTGTAGGGTTAGACCGTATCCATGCAAGCATTAGAGGGGGGGGCATTGAAAAAATGATGCTCCAAAGAGAAACGAAGTGGATATATTATTCCCCTGGTTTGAATGAATCTATCAGTTTTGCACCGTTTCTTTAATTACATCTTTTAACCTTGGTAGAAACAAGGCCCGTTTGACTAAATGTGTGCCCATTTTTATTTTTACTACTGTCTCTTATAGTGGATCATTAGATCTTTGTTTTGATTATTGGCCTGGACTATCGATCATTTGCGTTCTGGCTGTGGCAGCTCGCATTGTGCGCCCCAGCCGGCGGAAGTGACGTCGGCGCTCACCTTACTGACGTCGGCGCTCACCTTACTATAACATCCGGTTCCCCGAGCCGCATACAGAGAGCGGCGAAGGGAACCATGAGCGCTGACCACGAGCATGACTGCGCTCGTTTCCCTTGGCTGTCCCGGCGGGCGACCCCGCAACTACCATCTTTGCAAGGAGGAGAGATGCTGTTCCGCTCCTTGGGCACCCGTTTTGATGCTTGGTTCCCGGAGGCTGCTTACTTATTGGAGATCAGTACCACCTTATATCAGATCATGCCTTTTTTTTTACTCTTAAATTAGATGCAAGACTTTATTACAATACCAATATTTTCTGTTAGTTTACTTAACAGTACTCATAGATTTCTTATGATAATATAATCTAGATACAACTCCCTTTTCTACCTGAGCACCTCCTGCACCTGTCATCATTATAGCCTCAGCACCAGGTATTGCATATGTGGCATGGGTTCAATGCAGGTGGTGGCATTTAACCGTGGGATATGCTATTACATAACTTATAAATTACTTTCACAGCTAATCGCCACAACTCTAATCCATTTTTATGGCACCAAGTCCCGCTGCTCATAGGGTATTTGATTTTCCATGGGCACTTTTTCTGAATTGGATAATGATCATTCATCAGTGGGAAGCAGCTGCCTTTCACATACAGGTAACAAATTCTGTAATCTAGCATATTTTTACCAACATGACATATTTATGTACCATTTATTGATTCTGAAAGAAATGTATGTGCTTTATTTAGAGAATCTTGTGAGTCCTAGCAGGCACTGAAGAAGCTTACAATACAAGCGAAACTAGTCTGTGCTGCTGGACATGACCAAAGTTTTTGCTAAATTTTTCAAAATATGCAAGATCAAAAAGTAGTGACCAATTTCTATGTAATGTATATGGCAGATGATTTGATCTAACACACACTTGCAAGCTCTAAAGTGTCAGAAAAATTCTTTTAAAATGTCTATAAATAAAAAAATGTTTTATACTATTTCATGTTACTTATTTTGGTGAGGATGTTATAGAATGAGCCCCATTTTCTTCTTTTACTTTGCCTAGGATATTATAGGGTATTATAGGGTATTATACCCTGGCATAACCTTATAACTTGAATGGAAAATACACTTTTGTACTTGCTACAGACATTTCTACAGTTCAGGTTGTGCAATGCCCCTGCCACGTTTCGGCATTTTATTAATGATATGTTACGTGAATACCTATGTTTTCGTTGCTGTGCATCTGGATGATGTTTTAATCTTCTCCACGATCCTCGGCTTCAGATAAAAAAAAGTTATTTGGTGTCTTTGAGATTACTGCCTTTACTTCAAATTAGAGAAGCGTGCTTTTGGGAACTCAATACGGTTCTTGGGATTTATAATCCTGGCTACTGGAATTAGGGATGAGCGAATCGATCTGGACGAACCCGGATTCGATCCGAATTTCAGGAAAAATTCGATTCGGATCGAATCCGAATTTCCCCGCGATTCGATCGCTCGAAGTTTTCCTTTAACATCCATTCATTTACATTACAGGCATTCTAAGATGGCGGACGGGACATGTCCAGACATCAACCCCGCGCCAGTGCAAGCTGGGACAGTCACATGCAGCCTATCAGCAGCCAGCAAGCCCGGTGACGTCACAGCGGTATTTAAGGCCGGCCATCTTGCTTTCCTGCCTCATTTCTCTATTGCATTCGTGAGAGACAGAACGTTGTGTAGCTGAGGGAGAGACAGTTAGACAGGCAGGGACAGACAGGGACAGGCTGGAGACAGGCAGGAGACAGACAGGAGACAGACAGAAAGTCAGCGAAAAAACAGGGAAAGGTAGAAAAATCGGAGGCTGTCAGCCTGTCACAGGGAGTTTTTTTTTTTTTTTTTCATCCAGCCTGACAGGCTTTGTTAGCGTTTTCAGGCTGCTTATACTAACTAACTGTGCATATATACTGAACTGATCTTAAGTCTGCTGTGAGGCATCCCATTCTGTGACTACAGCAGCCTCTGTTTAAGACCATATAACCATTTGCTCTTATTATATTTGAAATTAGCCTGATAAAGACACTTTTGCTGGGCATAGTACTTCTGGACCCTGCCAGGGCATCCCATTCTGTGACTACAGCAGCCTCTGTTTAAGACCATATAACCATTTGCTCTTATTATATTTGAAATTAGCCTGATAAAGACACTTTTGCTGGGCATAGTACTTCTGGACCCTGCCAGGGCATCCCATTCTGTGACTACAGCAGCCTCTGTTTAAGACCATATAACCATTTGCTCTTATTATATTTGAAATTAGCCTGATAAAGACACTTTTGCTGGGCATAGTACTTCTGGACCCTGCCAGGGCATCCCATTCTGTGACTACAGCAGCCTCTGTTTAAGACCATATAACCATTTGCTCTTATTATATTTGAAATTAGCCTGATAAAGACACTTTTGCTGGGCATAGTACTTCTGGACCCTGCCAGGGCATCCCATTCTGTGACTACAGCAGCCTCTGTTTAAGACCATATAACCATTTGCTCTTATTATATTTGAAATTAGCCTGATAAAGACACTTTTGCTGGGCATAGTACTTCTGGACCCTGCCAGGGCATCCCATTCTGTGACTACAGCAGCCTCTGTTTAAGACCATATAACCATTTGCTCTTATTATATTTGAAATTAGCCTGATAAAGACACTTTTGCTGGGCATAGTACTTCTGGACCCTGCCAGGGCATCCCATTCTGTGACTACAGCAGCCTCTGTTTAAGACCATATAACCATTTGCTCTTATTATATTTGAAATTAGCCTGATAAAGACACTTTTGCTGGGCATAGTACTTCTGGACCCTGCCAGGGCATCCCATTCTGTGACTACAGCAGCCTCTGTTTAAGACCATATAACCATTTGCTCTTATTATATTTGAAATTAGCCTGATAAAGACACTTTTGCTGGGCATAGTACTTCTGGACCCTGCCAGGGCATCCCATTCTGTGACTACAGCAGCCTCTGTTTAAGACCATATAACCATTTGCTCTTATTATATTTGAAATTAGCCTGATAAAGACACTTTTGCTGGGCATAGTACTTCTGGACCCTGCCAGGGCATCCCATTCTGTGACTACAGCAGCCTCTGTTTAAGACCATATAACCATTTGCACTTATTATAATTGAAATTAGGCCTGATAAAGACACTTTTGCTGGGCATAGTACTTCTGGACCCTGCCAGGGCATCCCATTCTGTGACTACAGCAGCCTCTGTTTAAGACCATATAACCATTTGCTCTTATTATATTTGAAATTAGCCTGATAAAGACACTTTTGCTGGGCATAGTACTTCTGGACCCTGCCAGGGCATCCCATTCTGTGACTACAGCAGCCTCTGTTTAAGACCATATAACCATTTGCTCTTATTATATTTGAAATTAGCCTGATAAAGACACTTTTGCTGGGCATAGTACTTCTGGACCCTGCCAGGGCAACCCATTCTGTGACTACAGCAGCCTCTGTTTAAGACCATATAACCATTTGCTCTTATTATATTTGAAATTAGCCTGATAAAGACACTTTTGCTGGGCATAGTACTTCTGGACCCTGCCAGGGCATCCCATTCTGTGACTACAGCAGCCTCTGTTTAAGACCATATAACCATTTGCTCTTATTATATTTGAAATTAGCCTGATAAAGACACTTTTGCTGGGCATAGTACTTCTGGACCCTGCCAGGGCATCCCATTCTGTGACTACAGCAGCCTCTGTTTAAGACCATATAACCATTTGCTCTTATTATATTTGAAATTAGCCTGATAAAGACACTTTTGCTGGGCATAGTACTTCTGGACCCTGCCAGGGCATCCCATTCTGTGACTACAGCAGCCTCTGTTTAAGACCATATAACCATTTGCACTTATTATAATTGAAATTAGGCCTGATAAAGACACTTTTGCTGGGCATAGTACTTCTGGACCCTGCCAGGGCATCCCATTCTGTGACTACAGCAGCCTCTGTTTAAGACCATATAACCATTTGCTCTTATTATATTTGAAATTAGCCTGATAAAGACACTTTTGCTGGGCATAGTACTTCTGGACCCTGCCAGGGCATCCCATTCTGTGACTACAGCAGCCTCTGTTTAAGACCATATAACCATTTGCTCTTATTATATTTGAAATTAGCCTGATAAAGACACTTTTGCTGGGCATAGTACTTCTGGACCCTGCCAGGGCATCCCATTCTGTGACTACAGCAGCCTCTGTTTAAGACCATATAACCATTTGCACTTATTATAATTGAAATTAGGCCTGATAAAGACACTTTTGCTGGGCATAGTACTTCTGGACCCTGCCAGGGCATCCTATTCTGTGACTACAGCAGCCTCTGTTTAAGACCATATAACCATTTGCTCTTATTATATTTGAAATTAGCCTGATAAAGACACTTTTCCTCGGCATAGTACTTCTGGACCCTGCCAGGGCATCCCATTCTGTGACTACAGCAGCCTCTGTTTAAGACCATATAACCATTTGCACTTATTATAATTGAAATTAGGCCTGATAAAGACACTTTTCCTCGGCATAGTACTTCTGGACCCTGCCAGGGCATCCCATTCTGTGACTACAGCAGCCTCTGTTTAAGACCATATAACCATTTGCTCTTATTATATTTGAAATTAGCCTGATAAAGACACTTTTGCTGGGCATAGTACTTCTGGACCCTGCCAGGGCATCCCATTCTGTGACTACAGCAGCCTCTGTTTAAGACCATATAACCATTTGCTCTTATTATATTTGAAATTAGCCTGATAAAGACACTTTTGCTGGGCATAGTACTTCTGGACCCTGCCAGGGCATCCCATTCTGTGACTACAGCAGCCTCTGTTTAAGACCATATAACCATTTGCTCTTATTATATTTGAAATTAGCCTGATAAAGACACTTTTGCTGGGCATAGTACTTCTGGACCCTGCCAGGGCATCCCATTCTGTGACTACAGCAGCCTCTGTTTAAGACCATATAACCATTTGCTCTTATTATATTTGAAATTAGCCTGATAAAGACACTTTTGCTGGGCATAGTACTTCTGGACCCTGCCAGGGCATCCCATTCTGTGACTACAGCAGCCTCTGTTTAAGACCATATAACCATTTGCTCTTATTATATTTGAAATTAGCCTGATAAAGACACTTTTGCTGGGCATAGTACTTCTGGACCCTGCCAGGGCATCCCATTCTGTGACTACAGCAGCCTCTGTTTAAGACCATATAACCATTTGCTCTTATTATATTTGAAATTAGCCTGATAAAGACACTTTTGCTGGGCATAGTACTTCTGGACCCTGCCAGGGCATCCCATTCTGTGACTACAGCAGCCTCTGTTTAAGACCATATAACCATTTGCTCTTATTATATTTGAAATTAGCCTGATAAAGACACTTTTGCTGGGCATAGTACTTCTGGACCCTGCCAGGGCATCCCATTCTGTGACTACAGCAGCCTCTGTTTAAGACCATATAACCATTTGCACTTATTATAATTGAAATTAGGCCTGATAAAGACACTTTTGCTCGGCATAGTACTTCTGGACCCTGCAAGGGCATCCCATTCTGTGACTACAGCAGCCTCTGTTTAAGACCATATAACCATTTGCTCTTATTATATTTGAAATTAGCCTGATAAAGACACTTTTGCTCGGCATAGTACTTCTGGACCCTGCCAGGGCATCCCATTCTGTGACTACAGCAGCCTCTGTTTAAGACCATATAACCATTTGCTCTTATTATATTTGAAATTAGCCTGATAAAGACACTTTTGCTGGGCATAGTACTTCTGGACCCTGCCAGGGCATCCCATTCTGTGACTACAGCAGCCTCTGTTTAAGACCATATAACCATTTGCTCTTATTATATTTGAAATTAGCCTGATAAAGACACTTTTGCTCGGCATAGCACTACTGGATCTTTTTTGGGGCATCCCATTCTGTGACTACAGCAGCCTCTGTTTAAGACCATATAACCATTTGCACTTATTATAATTGAAATTAGCCCTGATAAAGACACTTTTGCTGGGCATAGCACTACTGGATCTTTTTTTGGGGCATCCCATTCTGTGACTACAGCAGCCTCTGTTTAAGACCATATAACCATTTGCACTTATTATAATTGAAATTAGCCCTGATAAAGACACTTTTGCTGGGCATAGGCTTACTGCTGCCTGCCAGGTGCACTTCCGTTGAGGCATCCCATTCTGTAACATAGCATACCCCTCTTTATTTACACTAAGCAGCTCTCTTATTTACACTAAGCAGGCCTGTTGTAGGCTGAGTGTTACTGCTCACTTTTGGTGTGCATTATATTCTGTTTCATATAGACCCACCGCTGCCCGGGGGATCTTAAAATATCACCTACTACCACGCCAGTTAGACTATGTCGGGCAGACAAGTGCCTGGAAGTGAAAAGAGGAGTGGCAGAGGCCAAGATTCCGCAGGCAGAGCTCGCATCAGACTGGGGGCCAGTAGCAGCAGGAGTCACGCTGAGAGACCTAATCTGCCAGTATCTGCTAGCGGTCGGGTCTCCACCAGTAACGCATCTGCCGTGGTAGATTGGTTGACGCGCTCATCAACAACATCATCACAACTTACGTCTGAGACCCCCAGTCTAGGGTCGGTAGGTTCCTCTGACACAACCCTGAGTTGGCATGCCCCGAGAGCAGTCCCTGTCCTCCCATTGCCTCTGTCCTACGCCGTTCCCTCCCCCTGCGACGTATCCTATGCTTTGGGTTCAGCTCCACTCTTTAGTGAGGAGGACGATCAGATACAGGAGGACAGTCAGCAGCTACTGCCCAGCCAAGAAATGGAGGTGGCTTCTTTAGCTAGGCAGACAAATAGTGATGTGGACAGTGTCGTGGGTGCTGCGAGCGTTCCAGCTCCTGCGCCAGACACTGTTGACGAGTCCACGAACATCAGTGACGTACAGCCACAACTCGGTGATGATGATGATGACGATGAAGCCGATCGCACTTGGGAGCCGGGTGAGGAAGGGGCTTCATCGTCATCATCAGGAGAAGAGGGGCGCAGGTTGCCCCGGAGTCAGCAGCTGAGGCAGCAAGGTGGTAGCAGTCAGCATGGGGGCACAATTCCAAAGGCTGGATCCGGCCGGGGCCGGGGCCGGGGTAGAGCACCTGCTGTGCGGCAGTCTACCTTATCAGGAGGTAGTGGAGCAGGGGTTCCTGGAGTTGGCAACAGCAGCAGTGAATCAGTGAGGCCAGGGGGTGGGAAAAGTAGCTGCTCGGCAGTGTGGCAGTTTTTCCTGAGGCATCCGCAGGAGGGTAACATGGCCACATGCAAGATATGTAGGCAAAAGGTGAAGCGTGGCCAGGGTCCAAATGTTGGCACCACGGCCCTGCGTCAACATATGATGCGTCACCATAAAGCGACCTGGGAGAACCGAGGCTCCCAAGGGGTGGTCCAGTCTGCTTCCTCACCAAGTGAGCTCCCAATTTCTGCCAGCCAAGGCTCCAGCACCTCAGCCGAAGGCAGCTGTGCGTCATACCCATCCTCTGTCGCTCCTGCTCCTCCTCCTCCAAGTCATGCATCCCGCCAGCAATCCATCAGCGAAGCCATGTCCAAGAGACAGCAGTATGCGCCCACTCATCCTACGGCGCAGAAGCTGAATGTGCTCCTGTCCAAGTTGCTGGTGCTGCAGTCGCTCCCTTTTCAGGTGGTGGAATCTGCACCTTTCAGAGAACTGATGGCTTGTGCCGAGCCGAGGTGGAGAGTCCCAAGCCGTCATTTCTTTGCCAAGAAGGCAGTACCAGCGCTGCACACTTTTGTTGAACAGAAGGTGGGCCAGTCCTTGAGCCTGTCGGTGTGTAGCAAAATACATGGCAGCACCGACATCTGGAGCTGTAACTACGGTCAGGGGCAGTACATGTCGTTTACGGCCCACTGGGTGAATGTGGTCCCTTTTTGTAGCAGCAGCAACTTGGACAGGTCACGCCGCTTCGGCCTCCGCGCTCTCTGCCCATTGGACCTGTGACACCGTGCGACTCGGCCTCCTCATCCTCCGCCATCTCCTCACCCTCCACTGTAGGCTCAAGTCTCAGTGCCCCTCCAGTCTACCATGTGTGCAGGGCACGGAGGTGTCACGCAGTGCTTCACATGGTTTGTCTTGGCGAACGGAGTCACACAGGGGAGGAACTGCTTAAATGTATTCATCAGGAAATCCAAACATGGCTTACTCCGAGAAAACATAAAATGGGAATCATGGTTACCGACAATGGGAAGAACATTTTGTCTGCGCTGCGCCAAGGAAGCCTGACCCATGCCCCCTGCATGGCTCACGTCTTCAATCTGGTTGTCAAGCGGTTTCTGAAGTGTTCCCCCCATCTGCAAGACATCCTAACAACTTCAAGGAAACTTTGCATGCACTTCAGGCACTCCTACACCGCCAAACACACCCTTCTTGAGCTACAGCGTCAGAATGGTATCCCCCAACATAGTCTGATTTGCGATGTTTCCACCCGTTGGAATTCCACCCTTCACATGTTGGACCGATTATATGAACAGAGAAAAGCCATCACGGATTTCCTGATGATCCAAGCAGATAGGGGGACTCCCCTGTGTAACTTCAATGTCAACCAGTGGCAGCTCATACGTGACACCTGCCGTTTGCTCAGGCCCTTTGAGGAAGCCACTTTATTTGTCAGTCGGCAGGATTACGGGATGAACGACGTGATTCCACTGCTTCATGTACTACAGCACATGTTGGAAACCATGGCTGGTCAGGGCACTGGAGACATGGCGTTTACATCTTACGGCCACATGAACCCCGTTGGAGCTGAACTGGAGGAGGAGGAGGAAGAGGAGGAGGAGGAGTTGCCCAGCGAAACACAGTTTAGGCTTGGCGAAATGGCTGGTTTATCTAGTCAGCGGACAGGAGAGGAGGAGCAGGAGCAGCCAGAGGAGCTAGAGGTTTTTGAGGAAGGCGAGACAGAGGACCCGGGCACACCGTGGCAGTATGCAGTGGAGATGGAGACAGGTAGTCCATCCGAGTCACTTGCGCAAATGGCACGAAGCATGCTCACGTGCTTGCGTAGTGACCCCAGAATTGTTTCCATCTGTCGGCGGGATTACTTCTGGCTGTCCACCTTATTGGACCCTCGCTTCCGGCACAAAATGGGGGCATTTTTTAAACCCACCGAGAGGGAGGACAAACTCAACTACTACAAAGACATTCTACGTAGGCAGTTGGCCGATGCCTATCTGCACCATGGTCCATACTCTCGCAGGTCTGACTCGAGGGGACCTCTGCGCTCACCTTCCACTGCCATGGCCGCTGGGGGGGTTGGCAGGAGCAGCAGCAGCAGCTCCATCAGCAGCAGCAGCCTCAGTCTTCAGTCGCTAATGAGTAGCTTTCTACACCCGCATAGTGAGGCTACTCATGAGCAGCAGGAAGACCTGGAGCAGGACCTCAACCAGCAGGTCATGTCATACTTTGACATGACCATGCCAACACACCTTGAGGATCCGCTGGACTTCTGGGCAGCCAAACTTGATTTGTGGCCGCAACTAGCAGAGTTTGCCCTGGAAAAGCTGTCCTGCCCGGCAAGTAGCGTGCCATCTGAGCGGGTGTTTAGTGCGGCGGGGGCCATAGTTACGGCGAGGAGAACTCGTCTGTCAACTAAAAATGTGGAGAGACTCACCTTTGTCAAAATGAATCAGGGATGGATCAGCCAGGATTTCCACCCACCAATGCCTGATGCATGCGACTAGATTCAGCATGGTGCCACGTTTTACACTTTCCAAATGGTGCAAAACATATTTATGTCTTTAGGCCATTTTTTGGGCTCCTGCTGCTGCTGCTGCCAACTTCTGCCAACTCCAGGGTGTGATTCATCCAATTGTTGGGCTCCTGAAGCCAACCCCAGTGTCTCTTTAAAGTAATATTTGGGCTCCTGCTGCTGCTGCTGCTGTCAACTCCTGCCAACTCCAGGGTGTGATTCATCCAATTTTTGGGCTCCTGAAGCCAACTCCAGTGTATATTTGGGCTCCTGCTGCTGCTGCTGCCAACTTCTGCCAACTCCAGGGTGTGATTCATCCAATTTTTGGGCTCCTGAAGCCAACCCCAGAGTCTCTTTAAAGTAATGTTTGGGCTCCTGCTGCTGCTGCTGCTGCCAACTTCTGCCAACTCCAGGGTGTGATTCATCCAATTTTTGGGCTCCTGAAGCCAACCCCAGGGTCTGTTTAAAGTAATGTTTGGGCTCCTGCTGCTGCTTGCAACTCCAGGGTGTGATTCATCCAATTTTTGGGCTCCTGAGGCCAACCCCAGTGTCTCTTTAAAGTAATGTTTGGGCTCCTGCTGCTGCTGCTGCTGCCAACTCCAGGGTGTGATTCATCCAATTTTTGGGCTCCTGAGGCCAACCCCAGGGTCTCTTTAAAGTAATGTTTGGGCTCCTGCTGCTGCTGCTGCTGCTGCTGCTGCCACCAACTCCAGGGTGTGATTCATCCAATTTTTGGGCTCCTGAGGCCAACCCCAGGGTCTCTTTAAAGTAATATTTGGGCTCCTGCTGCTGCTGCTGCTGCTGCCAACTTCTGCCAACTCCAGGGTGTGATTCATCCAATTTTTGGGCTCCTGAAGCCAACCCCAGGGTCTGTTTAAAGTAATGTTTGGGCTCCTGCTGCTGCTTGCAACTCCAGGGTGTGATTCATCCAATTTTTGGGCTCCTGAGGCCAACCCCAGGGTCTCTTTAAAGTAATGTTTGGGCTCCTGCTGCTGCTGCCAACTCCAGGGTGTGATTCATCCAATTTTTGGGCTCCTGAAGCCAACCCCAGGGTCTCTTTAAAGTAATATTTGGGCTCCTGCTGCTGCTGCCAACTCCAGGGTGTGATTCATCCAATTTTTGGGCTCCTGAAGCCAACCCCAGGGTCTCTTTAAAGTTAATGTTTGGGCTCCTGTTGCTGCTGCTGCCAACTCCTGCCAACTCCAGGGTGTGATTCATCCAATTTTTGGGCTCCTGAAGCCAACCCCAGGGTCTCTTTAAAGTAATATTTGGGCTCCTGCTGCTGCTACTGCCAACTTCTGCCAACTCCAGGGTGTGATTCATCCAATTTTTGGGCTCCTGAAGCCAACCCCAGGGTCTCTTTAAAGTTAATGTTTGGGCTCCTGTTGCTGCTGCTGCCAACTCCTGCCAACTCCAGGGTGTGATTCATCCAATTTTTGGGCTCCTGAAGCCAACCCCAGGGTCTCTTTAAAGTAATATTTGGGCTCCTGCTGCTGCTGCCAACTCCAGGGTGTGATTCATCCAATTTTTGGGCTCCTGAAGCCAACCCCAGGGTCTCTTTAAAGTTAATGTTTGGGCTCCTGTTGCTGCTGCTGCCAACTCCTGCCAACTCCAGGGTGTGATTCATCCAATTTTTGGGCTCCTGAAGCCAACCCCAGGGTCTCTTTAAAGTAATATTTGGGCTCCTGCTGCTGCTACTGCCAACTTCTGCCAACTCCAGGGTTTGATTCATCCAATTTTTGGGCTCCTGAAGCCAACCCCTGGGTCTCTTTAAAGTAATATTTGGGCTCCTGCTGCTGCTGCTGCTGCCAACTCCAGGGTGTGAATCATCCAATTTTTGGGCTCCTGAAGCCAACCCCAGGGTCTCTTTAAAGTAATGTTTGGGCTCCTGTTGCTGCTGCTGCCAACTCCTGCCAACTCCAGGGTGTGATTCATCCAATTTTTGGGCTCCTGAAGCCAACCCCAGGGTCTCTTTAAAGTAATATTTGGGCTCCTGCTGCTGCTGCCAACTCCAGGGTGTGATTCATCCAATTTTTGGGCTCCTGAAGCCAACCCCAGGGTCTCTTTAAAGTAATATTTGGGCTCCTGCTGCTGCTGCCAACTCCAGGGTGTGATTCATCCAATTTTTGGGCTCCTGAAGCCAACCCCAGTGTCTCTTTAAAGCAATGTTTGGGCTCCTGCTGCTGCTGCTGCCAACTCCAGGGTGTGATTCATCCAATTTTTGGGCTACTGAAGCCAACCCCAGTGTCTCTTTAAAGTAATATTTGGGCTCCTGCTGCTGCTGCCATCTCCAGGGTGTGATTCATCCAATTTTTGGGCTCCTGAAGCCAACCCCAGGGTCTCTTTAAAGTAATGTTTGGGCTCCTGCTGCTGCTGCTGCTGCCAACTCCAGGGTGTGATTCATCCAATTTTTGGGCTCCTGAAGCCAACCCCAGTGTCTCTTTAAAGTAATGTTGGGGCTCCTGCTGCTGCTGCTGCCAACTTCTGCCAACTCCAGGGTGTGATTCATCCAATTTTTGGGCTCCTGAAGCCAACCCCAGTGTCTCTTTAAAGTAATATTTGGGCTCCTGCTGCTGCCAACTCCAGGGTGTGATTCATCCAATTTTTGGGCTCCTGAAGCCAACTCCAGTGTATATTTGGGCTCCTGCTGCTGCTGCTGCCAACTCCAGGGTGTGATTCATCCAATTTTTGGGCTCCTGAAGCCAACCCCAGTGTATATTTGGGCTCCTGCTGCTGCCAACTCCAGGGTGTGATTCATCCAATTTTTGGGCTCCTGAAGCCAACCCCAGTGTCTCTTTAAAGTAATATTTGGGCTCCTGCTGCTGCTGCTGCCAACTTCTGCCAACTCCAGGGTGTGATTCATCCAATTTTTGGGCTCCTGAAGCCAACCCCAGTGTCTCTTTAAAGTAATATTTGGGCTCCTGCTGCTGCTGCTGCCAACTCCAGGGTGTGATTCATCCAATTTTTGGGCTCCTGAAGCCAACCCCAGGGTCTCTTTAAAGTAATATTTGGGCTCCTGCTGCTGCTGCTGCTGCCAACTCCAGGGTGTGAATCATCCAATTTTTGGGCTCCTGAAGCCAACCCCAGGGTCTCTTTAAAGTAATGGTTGGGCTCCTGTTGCTGCTGCTGCCAACTCCTGCCAACTCCAGGGTGTGATTCATCCAATTTTTGGGCTCCTGAAGCCAACCCCAGGGTCTCTTTAAAGTAATATTTGGGCTCCTGCTGCTGCTGCCAACTCCAGGGTGTGATTCATCCAATTTTTGGGCTCCTGAAGCCAACCCCAGGGTCTCTTTAAAGTTAATGTTTGGGCTCCTGTTGCTGCTGCTGCCAACTCCTGCCAACTCCAGGGTGTGATTCATCCAATTTTTGGGCTCCTGAAGCCAACCCCAGGGTCTCTTTAAAGTAATATTTGGGCTCCTGCTGCTGCTACTGCCAACTTCTGCCAACTCCAGGGTGTGATTCATCCAATTTTTGGGCTCCTGAAGCCAACCCCAGGGTCTCTTTAAAGTAATATTTGGGCTCCTGCTGCTGCTGCTGCTGCCAACTCCAGGGTGTGAATCATCCAATTTTTGGGCTCCTGAAGCCAACCCCAGGGTCTCTTTAAAGTAATGTTTGGGCTCCTGTTGCTGCTGCTGCCAACTCCTGCCAACTCCAGGGTGTGATTCATCCAATTTTTGGGCTCCTGAAGCCAACCCCAGGGTCTCTTTAAAGTAATATTTGGGCTCCTGCTGCTGCTGCCAACTCCAGGGTGTGATTCATCCAATTTTTGGGCTCCTGAAGCCAACCCCAGGGTCTCTTTAAAGTTAATGTTTGGGCTCCTGTTGCTGCTGCTGCCAACTCCTGCCAACTCCAGGGTGTGATTCATCCAATTTTTGGGCTCCTGAAGCCAACCCCAGGGTCTCTTTAAAGTAATATTTGGGCTCCTGCTGCTGCTACTGCCAACTTCTGCCAACTCCAGGGTGTGATTCATCCAATTTTTGGGCTCCTGAAGCCAACCCCAGGGTTTCTTTAAAGTAATATTTGGGCTCCTGCTGCTGCTGCTGCCAACTCCAGGGTGTGATTCATCCAATTTTTGGGCTCCTGCTGCTGCCAACTCCAGTGTCTCTTTAAAGCAATGTTTGGGCTCCTGCCCCTCATAGTGATGCCACTTCAACTCTCTTGAATTCAATTGTGCCGCTCTGCGATTCTATTAGCGATGCCTCTGATCTGCATGTGATATTTCTTCAAAGTATTATTTAACTAACCCAGCACGCATCCTGTGCGTGTTACAGCAAGGCAGAATGGTTTACAACCCTATTGAGGCTCTAGGAGGCTCAGAAATAGCCGTTTTTAATAGCGATTCGTCGCGAATTTATTCGGGTCGAAACGATTTTTGTTGGAAAATTCGGCGAATCAGTCGAATCGAATTTTTCAAAAGTTCGCTCATCTCTAACTGGAATAACAATGGACCCCAGCAAGTTCCCGCAAAGAAGTCCAGCTCTTTCTGGGATTTGCAGTTTTTTGATCGAAAATGTATCTGCGGCTTTTCATAGGTCATCAAACCAATCACAGATCTAACCAAGAAGCAAACAAGATTAAAATGGTCTGAGGCAGCACAGGAGGCATTCAACAGACTTTTTACTTCTGCTCCTCTCCTGAAACACCCAGAATCTCAACTCCCCTTTATCCTGGAAGTAGATGCTTCCGAATCAGCAATGGATCTTGTCACAAAGCGCAGGTGAATAGAATAATCTATACCCAGTGCCCTTCTTCTCAAGAAAACTTTTACCTTCAGAAAGAAACTATGCTGTGGGCGACAGGGAATTGCTAGCAATAAAGAAAGGTAATATTTGCTTGGAAGTGTCCAATACCTGATCTTGAGTTTCAATGATCATAAACAGCTGGAATATTTGCGCTCTGCAAAAAGACTGAGGCCCTGACAGGACTGGTGAGCACTCTTTTCATGTATCTCATTCCACATCATGAATCAGCCTGGCTCTAAGAATGTTAAGGCATTAGCATTCACTGTTCTGCATTCACTTGGATCTCAAGGAGGAGCCCACACGATTCTTCAGGATAGTCACTTTTTGGCTATCCAGCCCTAATTTTTTCAGAAATCAAAGAATATTCTGACCACATTGACCCTGCTCAATGTGCAGGGTACAGTACCCTGATGACTGGGTACTGCTTGCCAAATGTACTTTTAAGGATGGACTTTTACTTCTCAAAGACAGGATATTTGTCCTGAAGCCATTTCAATCCAAGACCTGGTAGTTGTGGATCCTTTCTCGAAGATGACACATTTTATTCCCTTGTCCGTCCATCCTTCTCGAAGACAGGATCTTTGTCCCAGAACCATTTCAATCTAAGACCTGGTAGTTGTGGATCGTTTCTCGAAGATGACACATTTTATTCCCTTGTCCCTCCTTCCATCTGCAGCAGCTCTTGGGAAAGCCTTCATCAAGAACATCTTTCGTCTTCACGGCCTCCCTGATGATATCGTATCTGACAGGGGTTCCGAGTTCACTTCAAAATTTTGGACAGCCTTGTGTAAGAATTTAAAAATTGCTCTATCCTTATCTTCGGCATATCATTCTCAAACTAATGGCCAAAGAGAGAAGATGAATCAAACACTTGAACAGTACATCCGCTATTATGCCACATACCTCCAAGATAACTGGAACTCACTTCTGCCACTCGTGGAGTTTGCCTTAAATAATTCTGTTCACAAGCTGATAAACTTTTCATTTTTTACCAACTATGGGTACCATCCCTCAGTAATTCCCAATTCCCCTGTGGATATTAGTCTTCCAGCTGTGCAATAGCTTACCAATCAACTGTCTAAATTACATCAGCAACTTAAAGAGAACATTGAGAAAGGACAGGGAAGGTATAAGAGAGCTGCAAACATCTCTAGAAAATCTGACCAATCCTTATCAATTGATAATGGGTAATTGATACTCTGAAATTCGGAAAGCCTTCCCAGAAGCTTGGGCCTAAGTTCATTGGGCCTTTCCAAATCATGAGATGTGGCATTTGAGCTATGAATACCTTGTTCTTACAGGATCCACCGTGTGTTCCACTCATCCCTGTTGAAAGATTACTCGACCTTCCATTTCCAGTTCCCTAGCTCAGAAGCCTGTTGAAGTTGAAGGCATGCCAGAGTATGCAGTGGAAGAGATTCTTGACTCAAGAAGACGTGATCGAGGGTTACAATATCTTGTGAAGGGGTCAGGTTATGGTGAAGAGGAGAATTCTAGGTATCCAGCATGAAACATCCATGCTCCATCACTTGTTCGAAGGATCCATCAAGACCATCCAGACAGCATACGAGGTCATCCAGAGGACGCACCTTGGGGGGGGGGTCAGTGTCACAATAGGAGACCTTGTGCATTCTTGGCTGCACCTCTCATGTTTCCCTCGTGCTGTACAGGGCCAGGGGCATGCGCGGTCATGTAAGTGACTGGTACGCTGGTCTACGTATGCCCCTGACCCTGTGTGTGCTCTACACTTGCATGTCAGGCATTTCCTGGGCACCTAAGGCCCTTTAAAGGGGGTCTAGGGAACTTGCCTGCAGATCATTTTGGAGTGGCGCTTGCCTCTGTTCTTCTGGGAGAACTTCTGGCTTTTGATTGTAACCCTGCTCTGGCTCTGACCCTCTGGCTTTCGACCCCTGGCTTGGATGAATACCTGTTTTGCTCTCTGAACTTCGCACTGGATTATGGCTTTCCCTGGCTCTGGACTGGAATTTTCCCATATTTGGGCTCACTGGCCACTGGGGACAGTAGTGGGGACTTTTCTGTAGCACAGTCTGACCCCCCCCCCCCCCTGTAAAAAACGCTCTGTCGAAAACCAGATCTGTCAGCAGACTCCCCACACTGAAACTAGTGCGGGGTGTAGCACTCCACCCATTACTCTCCCCTGGCTCCTCTCAGTTACAGTAAGATTTAATTCACTATTGCCTTCCAGATCTCCTTCATTTCCAGACTGGTGTTCCTGATACTGCATCATCCTCAAACTCAACACTTTGACCCTACCCTCTGCTGAGTATCCACAGTCTCCACTCTCTGGGGAGGCTCCAGGTGCTGCTGCTGGCAGTTGTCTGCATCTACATCGGCCTGGTCACCAGAAAGGTACATGGCAGTCACTGCTGTTTAATAACAAGTATTAGTGGAGTATCCACTTGCTCTGGCCACTTGGTTGTCTCTGCTGCATAATAAGAAGTATTAGTGGAGTGTCCACTTGCTCAGGCCATGTCTTGGTGAATGATATGATCCCACGAATGTGGGCTCACAATCACCCGTTCCTGGTAGGTGCATGCATGCACAATTTCACCCCCTGGTTTTCCCTGCTCGGCGTGTGCAAAGCCGAGGGCAAGTGCAGTCTTGCAGAACTGGCATGCCGTATTGAGCATGCTGGCGCCCTGGATCCTGCACACACTACTGAGCAAGTACAGCAGGCATTTCCTGCTGCTAGACAGCCTTTAAAAGGAGGCCTATGGCACTAGGAAGATGCTTGCGAATCTTCCTGAAGTGTCACTTGTCTCATGTTCCATGTGCACGCCCCGCCTCGTCTGGCTCTTACTTTTGGCTTTGGATCTGAACACCCTGCTCTGCTCCTGCATGCACTGAACTCTTGGGATCACTATTTTTCAGCTCCAGCTGTGGGACCTCGGTATTGTCTTCAGCTTAATCCATCTTTCTTTGTGAGAAGCGCTTGTGAAAGCCAGACTTGCAGACTCCCCATATTGAGCCTGGCTTGTGCAGCACTGCAAACACCTCTTGCTAGCTTCCCCTCTTCATCCTGCTCAGTCAGCATTAACCCCTTCCTGTTTTTCTACACCTGAGGACCAGTTCTGCTCACCAGTATCTACAGTTACCATTACTTGACACTCTGGCCTTTCCCTCTGCTGTGTTTCCCATGTAACCACTATCAGGGGAAGACACAGGTGGCACTGCTAGCAGTAGTCTGTGTCTACATTGGCTTACCCACAACAAGGTACATGACAGGCCATTTGGGTGTCACTGCTGTTTAATAGCAAGCATTAGTAAGGTGTCCACTTGTTCAGGCCACTTAAGGATCACTGTTGTTTAAATCAAGTATTAGTGCAGTATCCACTTGCTCAGTCCACTTGAGTGTCACTGCTGTTTAAATCAAGTATTAGTGCAGTATCCACTTGCTCGGGCCACTTGGGTGTCACTGCTGTTTAATAACAAGTGTTAGTGGGGTGTTTACTTGTTCAGGCCACTTAAGGGTCCCTGCTGTTCAATGAAAACAATTGGAGTATCCACTTGTTCAGGCCACCTGGGGGTCACTGCTGTTTAATAACGAGTATTAGTGGGGTGTCCACTTGTTCAGGCTACTTAGGGGGCACTGCTGTTTAATAACAAGTATTAGTGGGGTGCCCACTTGTTCAGGCCACTTAAGGGTCCCTGCTGTTTATTAATAATAATTAGTGCAGTGTCCACTTGCTCAGGCCACTTGGGTTTCACTGCTGTTTAATAACAAGAATTAGTGGAGTATCCACTTGCTCAGGCCACTTGGGGTCATTGTTGTTTAATACAAATTATTAGTGAGGTGTCCACTTGTTCAGGGCACTTAAGGGTCACTGATGTTTAAATCAAGTATTAGTGCAGTATCCACTTACTCAGGGTGTCATTGCTGTTTAAATCAAGTATTAGTGCAGTATTCACTTGCTCAGGCCACTTGGGTGTCACTGCTATTTAATAATAAGTATTAGTGGGCTATCCACTTGTTCAGGCCACTAAGGGGACACTGCTGTTTAATAACAAGTATTAGTGGGATGTCCACTTGTTCAGGCCACTTAAGGGTCTCTGCTGTTTAATAATAATAATTAGTGCAGTATCCACTTGCTCAGGCCACTTGGGTTTCACTGCTGTTTAATAACATGAATTAGTGGAGTATCCACTTGCTCAGGCCACTTGGGTGTCACTGCTATATAATAAGTATTAGTGGAGTGTCCAATTGTTTAGGACACTTAAGGGTCAATGCTGTTTAACACTTTAAGTCAGCCTACCTGGAGTTTTTGTCACCCTCTGTTGCCAGATCATGTTTCCCTATTTTGCGCTACGCGTGTTCAACTGTGATTTTTGAAGGGATTTTCAAGGAAAATGATATATTGTTTTTTCAGAAAAGTCTGGGCTTTAACATGAAATGTCCTATTTGGCCTTTTTTGTATATTCTCAATACTTTTGGGTGAAATATATTTTTTTACAATTTGTAGTGTTTTTTGTAATACAAAAAGTATTTTATTATTTTTTTTATATACTTACCTCTCATCACTCTGATCACTTTGGGTTCTGCTCTCCCACTGCTGCTGGAAGCCTTTTATACCTGCTGGGTGAAAGGTAGCACAGGGTTAATTTAATAAAATTACATGACTTGTTGGCAGCTGAAGCACCCTATTCTGGGCTCTCTCCTGCATCTGGAGGAGCCCAAGGGGGGATCAGATACCCCGTGGGTGAAGAGGATCGAAAGAGGGGTCAGGTGAGTTTTTTTTTACTTTACTTTTACTGTAGCAGGGGGGAAAGTCAGGCATGTAGATTCTATGTGCTTTCCCTTAAAAGAAGGTGAAGAGAGCACATAGAATCTAAAAATGTTTAATAACATTAGTGGAGTGTCCATTTGCTCAGAACACTTGGGGCCACTGCTGTTTAATATCAAGATTAAGTGGGGTGTTCACTTGTTCAGGCCACTTAAGGGTCACTGCTGTTTAATAAGAAGAATTAGTGCAGTATCCACTTGTTCAGGCCATTTGGTGTCACTGCTGTTTAATAACAAATTAGTGGAATATCCACTTGCTCAGGCCACTTGGGGGGTCACTACTGTTTAATAATACATTTTAGTGCAGTGTCCACTTATTGAGGACACTTAAGGGTCACTGCTGTTTAATAACAAGTATTAGTGGAGTGTCCACTTGCTCAAGCCACTTGGGTGTCACTGCTGTTTAATATCAAGTATTAGTGAAGAATCCACTTGCTCAGGCCACTTGGGGTCACTGCTGTTGAATAACAAGTATTAGTGGAGTGTCCACTTATTGAGGACACTTAAGGGTCACTGCTGTTTAATAACAAGTATTAGTGGAGTATCCACTTGATCAGGCTGCTTGAGGTCACTGCTATTTAATATCAAGCACTAGTGGGATGTCCACTTGGGTGCTGTTTAATAACAAGTGAAGTATCCACTTGTTCAGGCCACTTGGGGGTCACTGCTGTTTACTAACAAGTATTAGTGGGGTGTCCACTTGCTCAGGCCACTTGGAGGTCACTGAGTACTAGTGAGGTGTCCTTTTGCTCAGGCCATTTAAGGGTCATTTTCCTGTCCATGGTGCTGCTAGTGATGGAGCTGGTGCTGCAAGGAGAGGACGTGTCTCATCCTTGCCTGCTACACTTTCCTCTGGCACAGGCAGATGCCAGGGTTTGGTGCATTTTTAAGGCCCCTATGTTGCTGGCCAGACCAATTTGAGGCAGTTGTAGATTATATGGCATGCAGCAGTACCAGTTCCATGGGATTGTATTCCACCCACTCCAGAAGTCTGATGGAGGTGGCAGGCTCACAATTAGCCATTCCCAGCGGCTACTACTTTTCTTGCCAGGCCAGCCCTGCACCAACAGATTGTGGAGAAAATAAGATGTTCCCTGTGCAATGCTAAGAGTTCAAGTTTCCACATCACCACTGACACATGGACAAGTAAGCATGGGCAAGGGCAATACATCTCTTTAAATGCCCACTGGGTCAATGTAGTGACAGCTGGGGCTGGGGGTGGATATTCTTCCACCACCCAGGATTGCTGGACATCATTTGGTGCCTCCTTTGCCTCTTCCTCCTACTCTTCTTCCTCCTCAAGCAGTCAGAGCAGCGTCTGCACCACCAATTTGAGCACAGCCAAGGGGAAACAGCAGCATGCGGAGTTAAAACTCATCTGTCTGAACAAGACCCCATACTGCCCAGGAGCTGTGGACCGGCATCCAGGAGCAGACAGATGAGTGGTTGCTGAAGCACGACAAGGTGATGTGCAACAATGGGCGCAACATTGTAGCAGCCTTGGGCCAAGCAGGGTTGATGCACATCCCTTACCTGTGCTCAACCTAGTGGTGCAGTGCTTCCTGCAGCTGTTCTTCTGACTGCACTGCATAGGAACTTTGTACTTCCCACCCACCACCTCATATGTGACATGCCAACCAGGTGGATATATGCTGTGTTGTTTATGCTGGAAAGGATGGGTGAGTAGCAGCTCCAAAATGCCCTGGTGAGTCGAAGTGCAGACCAACAGCACCTCACCACCAGTGAATGGGCCTCTACTAGGGACATTTGTGCCATGCTGCAGTGCTTCCAGTACGCCACCAACATGGTGAGCGCTGATGACATCAGCGCTACCATCCCCATTTTTTACCTGCTCGAAAAAACACTTCAAGCCATGATGGATCATGTGATGGTGGCACAGGAGGATGCAAAGGAGGAAGAAGAAGGCACATTTTACCAGGTGTCATGGCAGTGCACACATGGCTGCCAGTGGACAGTTTTAGAAGATTCAGAGGATTCGGGGTGGGGAGGAGGAGGAGAACATTCTCTAATAGCAGGGTGCCAACCAGCGCAGCTCACGGGCATCACTGAAGCATGTCTGGGGAGAGAAGCAGGGGGTGGAAGAGACACCTGACACTGGACAGCGTCTCCTTGACGCAGGGCAGCTTGGCTCACATGAGCCACTACATGCTTCAGTGCCTGCGGAACAACCACAGAGTTGCCCACATAGATACCAGTGCAGATTACTGGGTGGCCACCCTGCTGGATCCCCACTATAAGGATAACATTAACTCATTGATTTCAGCTCTGGAGAGGGATAGAAAGATGAGGGAGTACGAATGCTGAATTGGACGTCCATGAAGCTATTGGAGATGCCGCATCGTCTGAGCCAGCTTAGTGAGGTGATATCCAGCTCCTGCTATGGCCTATTCCAGATGAGCAAGCTTACTTCAAGCAGTTCATTCTGTATAATCAAGCTGAAGTCGACCAGTTTGTTCCGGATGTCCAAGCTTACTATGAAGGATATTGCCAAGCTTGGCTAGAGGAAGATTTTTAGATGCTGTTGCCAATGCCAGATTCTGCTAATAATGAAGTTATTTTACAAAATGGTCTATTACAAGACCCAAGGGTCATGTCCAAGGTGGTCAAACCCCCTGCCTTAGGTTTAATGCTGTCTCTATTACATTCAGCATATACATATCTATATAAGACTCTGCTGTCGCAGCGAATACCGACTGTATTAATGTAACTGAAAAGCCTGAAGTTTACCACAAGAAGAGAGAATTTGTCTCTCCCATGTTAAAAGATTTATATGAGCACAATACTGCCTTCAATCTTAAATTTGGTATTGCTAAGGTTTTATACCGAAGTGATTGCTGGATATGTATGAATTTCCCTCCCTCGGTTGTTCAACCCTTGTTGGGGGGTACCAGTTACTAAAATATCCAAAATATTTGGAATGGCAGGAACAGGATAGCTCACCCATTAGAATCACCCCTTTTATTAGTTAATTCTATTGCGCCACACACCAGTGACAATACCATTTTCTTTGTGACAATAGCAGATACCTACTCTACTAATTACCATAGTTCTAATCAAACTGATTAGGTGAATCCAGCTGAACCGCCTACGAATTTGAAGGGCTTCATCTGCTCTAAAGTGGTGGAAGCATTGTATGAGTCGTATTGTGAAGAATGGAGTACAATAATAGCTAAAGTTGGGGGGGGGGGCAAAAGACAAGACTTTTGTGGTCCCATTACCTAAAATATACAAGGGTGGAGCAGTCCCAGTACTCCAACATAAGCAAACAATAACCAGCTCACCCTCAGACCCAAAACCAGTACTCCAACAACCATGGCCCACTAAATAATGGAGTTGTGAGGATAATTGTGAAATTCCTACTACTTTCCATGACCCTGCCCCTTGGTTTACATGCCCATTATGGTGGTTCCTTTAGATAAATAAATGTGATGCAGATAGACCTATTACCTGATGATCTATATTTCTTGTGTGGAGTAAGAGCATATACATGGCTTTCTATACATTTTAGAGTTAATTGCACCAAAGGATATGTAATCCCAGTAGTTGATATTTATGGATCCTTAAAGGAGCAGTATCGTGAATTTTTCTTGGTGACTTATATTTAAATGGTACTTGGAATGTAGGTAGGTGTTGGAGTAAGAATTACAAATGTAGAAAAAAATGATGTGTGTGTTGAGTAGCTGGAGACTAATAGCTCATGTTTATGTCTTGTCAGTGTCGGCAGCCGACACTCTTCGCCTGTTCCATGCTGAGGAGAGGGGGGAAACAATGTATCAGTTCCACGCTGAGGAGAATGTATCAAAGCCTCAGCTGTTCAGTGCTGGCAGCCATCCAGCATCAGATAACAACATTGCAACATTGCCTGACCAGAACTTATATATCTAAAACAGAGAGAAAAGCTCTAGAAGTCATTTAGCTGATTTTGACAGTTTTCCCTTCATGTTGGCTCTGCTGCAGAATCTTTTTACCAGTTTTTTTTATCAGTTTACCATTTTCTCTTTCATATTCTTATTTTTCTTTTTTCCATATGATCTTTCTTTCAGCTTTGTGTGTTTTGAGCAAAGCCCAACCCAGGATTTTCACTATCTGGAGTTTTGTTTTGTGCCCCTAGGGGCATCCCGACTTGGGATGCCCTGATATGTGAAATCCCCAAGTTCGCCTGTGAAAACTTACCTTTCCCTGTCCCACAGCGCATGCGCGGGCTCTCATCCAATCAGCTCTGTTTGCACGCAGATGGGGAGCCTGAGCAGTAACCTTCCTGGCCGCCCAGCCTGTCTAAATGACTATCTGCGTGAGCACGCCAGAAAAATGGGGGGATCTGTGGTTATCCAGGGGTCGTTTCACACAGTGGGCATCCTGATTTAGAATGGGGTTTTGTTCCACTTTAATACCTTTGGATTTTCCTGCACGGTTATTCAAAGAAGAATTTCAGTCATTTTCAGTCAGTTTAGTTTATTTTGTATAGATTTTACACATTTGAGTCACCTGGTCTCATAACAAAAGTAGCACCTCACACACACACAGCCGTTACAGTGTCAGCCTCTGAGGTAAAGTGTTGCTAGGAGACCAGTGGGCTAAATGAAGCAGCTCACTAAAAACAAGCCAGCAGATCCCCCTATACAGCAAATGGACTGAGCCATTTTAATTATACAATTTAAAAGAGAGGCATATGTTTTTTTCTTTTTCTATCGCCCGATTATTCATACACATGTTATAAGCTATTGTGTGGCTATTTAATTATTTATCTTTTTTAATGCAAATTTCGCGATACTGCTCCTTTAAATGTAACGTACAGGTCCCAATACACCATGCACCTATAGAAATGTGCATCAGTGGACCCTGTATGGAATAACCCAGCCTGGGGAGGAGATGCTGAAATGATAGTAGCTTCCTTTTTTACTCCCGGGGTAGCAGCTGCTCTGAAACGCTTAACTAGGTTGATGGATGCTATAATTAATAAGACTGAAGTCCAAATATATTATTTTAAGGAGGAGATTGCCCAAGTACAAAAAGTAGCTTTGCAGAACCACATGGCATTAGATTTATTATTAGCAGCTAAAAGTGGAGTATGTGTCGTAGTGGGATCGGAGTGTTGCACCTATATACCTAACCCATATGAAGCTATTGATGACTCCATTAAGCGGGTAAGAGAGCTGAGAAGAAATCTCACATATAACCCCTTGATATTAGATACCGGTTGGCTTTCATACTTAAACCCTGCCATCTGGTTTGGGGGTATAGGACAGTGGTACCTTCACCCTTTTCAGGTTGTTATTGTAATAATAACTGGTATTATAATTATATATATCCTCATTAAGATAATATATAGCTTATGCATTCACAGTACCACTAGAGCCACAGAATAAAATCTGAAAGAGTGAGAGGAGGGAAAAAGAATGAATGGCATCTAGGTTTGCCATGGATGGTGTGTGATAATAGGTAGAGTGGCAACCTGGCTGCTATTTTGTCTGGATCTCATCTGCCATTTTGTAGTTTGCTCCACCATTTTGTGCTCAGAGAATGGACGACATCTTACAACTGGCATCTTAATGAGGAGATTGCCTAAGTACAAAAAGTAGCTTTGCATAACCGCATGGCATTAGATTTATTATTAGCAGCTAACGGTGGAGTATGTGCCGTCTTACAACTGGCAGAAATTTTGAGATCATGGTGTTATAGCGTAGCAAACATAATTCAGAGACATGTCTTGGCATGCCCAAGATATGAAAAACAACTATGATGGAGCAAATTTAAATGAAAAACATGTTTATCAAAGTTTAAGTTAAAAACATGTTTTTTTTCGAAGTATACAGCTTCAAAAACAACTATGACGTGGCATGGAGGGCTTATCAGTATAGCATATGGATTTATGACCTATGTTCCTTGCTTATCTTACCTGGGAATTTGGCCAATTCTTGGGTGAGATGGGTATGGAAGATTAGATAAACTCTTTAAGAAACCAGGTTGATTGCACCCCTTGGAGTTTGGACAGATCCTGGGGGTGACAACCATTATAAATATTAGGGGCATGCCACTGTGATGTCATGATGCTCAGAAGCCCTTGACGTGGGACAGCCGTCATGGACAGTGATCTGTGGGGCTGTAGACCCACCGACCTACCAAGCTTGATCCTGATATCGCTCCTCAGCAACCAGGAACTATTATTAACCATATGCATACTGGGTAGGTAAGCCAACGTCCCACGGACTAGCCATAGTTATGTTTTAGTTGTTGTATCTGAAGAATATAGGATACAGTTTGAATATCTGAGAAGAATCATTAAAGTGGACCAAAACCCAGCTGGATAGTTTACTAGATATAGATCCCCGGGCCAATCCATTCCCTCCCAGCGGGGCATCCAAAATTGAGATGCGCCGCTGTGTGAAACCCCCCCCAGGTCGCCAGCAACACTTACCTTAATCCCGGTCTAACGGCCCATGAGCCGGCTGCGGACGCATCCCCGCTATCCCCCTAGCAGGGTGCGTGCCCGCGCCGGCCATTCACAAATGTTAGAGGGAAGCGTGAGATGCGGCCACCAGTGCGCTCTGAGCCACTGAGCTAAGATGTTGCTCAGACGTGCATAGCTCAGCGGCTCTGAGTGCGCTGATCGGACAAGCGGCTATGCATGCGAGGTAGGAACGGGAATGAGGTGAGTTAATGCACGATCTCTGGGGGGGATTCACACAGCAGATCGTGGTGCCCCTGGGGAGTACACCAAAACCTAGGATAGTCAAAATCCTGGGTTTTGGTCCACTTTAAGCAGTGTGGATTGAAGTTGTTATGAAATGTTCTTTTATGTTTAATTATTGTCTAAGTTCTATACTATTCCTGTGCTTTAAAGGAGCACTATCGCAAAATTGAGTAATGTTAAAAATCAATATAAACACGTCTGCTATTGAGAAGAGTGGTTAGTTATAAACCCGAACAGAATAAAAATTCCGCCAAGCTTGTGGTTTATTCTCACATGGTAGGAACAATATCCAGGGCTTACAGGTTTAGTCTATGAGGGGGGACAGGCTCTGTCACTGCGGATGCCCTTTTCCATCCATTAAAATAAAAGAAACTTGCCTGGCTGGATATTTCTTGATGGTGAATGTATAAGTGACCTTGCCTCCTGCCATCCAAGATGGTGACTCATGGAACATCAGGCAGCCTGCAAACAGGAAGTGCCTTCTGGCTGTGTTGCTCTGCATTCTGGGACTGCTGACCTTTTCCTGACCCCAGCTCTGCTCTGTCTGAGCAAAGCACAGCTATAACCCGCCCCCTGTATTTTATCCTGCTCTCCTCTTCTCAGTAAGTGTGATGCTTCTGAGTCAAGATGGCGGCGCCCGTATCCTAAAGTCCTTAACAGAGTTGCACCCCATTGGGGGAAAGAATAATAAGTGATTCAAAACTTAAAAAATATTAGTTTTAGATGCTGTGGAATAGTTTTTTAAGGGTTTGAGCTTATCAATAAATCATGGTGAAGGTCTGGTTTAAGCTGTCATTATATCTTTGCTATTATTAAAGTTATATTTTGTGCAACATTTTGGAGTTGTAGAGCTTCCTTCTGGGCTGGAATCCAAACAAGGGTCCCGGTTAGCAGGCCCCTTACCAATCAGGAAAGTCACTTCCGGTTCCGGCTACTACAGGTTCTGGTTCTGACTGATCCGATTGGCAAAACAGCCCTGGGCATATAGGAGAAAGTGCTGGGTTTCACATCATCGGTTGACACAAAATAGACCTGGTGTGCTGCTCTTTGATGAGTGGCATTAAAAATAAAAACTCACTTGGCAGCAATACTGTACATGGCAGAGCCACCATCAGGGTAGCCCAACCAGTAGCCAGGCCCCATGCTAGGCTATCTGGCCCTCGGGCCCTGTACATCAGTCCTAGCTGTCCTGCCATAATGGCAGTCCTGACTGCCAGTAACCAATTGGGTTTGCCGAAGGGGTTGCACATGAAACCTGAATCCTTGCTGATGGTCACATGACTTGACTATAGAGTCCCTTTAAGAGGAGCCTAATGTTTTAGGAGATGGAGACTGAATTCTGAATTGTTGCTCTCATCTCTATTTATTACCCAACAATCCAAGCTGCAGCGTGTTCTGCCGAGAAAAAGCAATGACTTTTTGTCGAAGTTCTTCCTTCAAAATCAGAGAGCAGAAAATTTGACAATGACGCAGCCGGAATTGCAGGAAGCCTATGGATCAGGATTAGGAGGAGACAGGAGGAGGAGGAGAGGATGTGACGTCACCGCTCACCGCCGCCGGTTCCTGCTCCTGTGAGCTACTCCTGATGTCCCGGAGTGACCCACGCTGAATTGATCGCCATCGCTTACCCGTCACCGTCTCTTTCCCGGCCGACTACTATGTGATAGCAGCTTCTGCAACTAAGAAAACGACAACGCAACTATACACCGGCCGCCAATATCCCTGCCGATTCCTTCCGCGGACAGACATCTGCTGCAGATACCTGGTGAGTTCTACCGCCGCATCGGGCAGCAGCCAATAGTCTGCCGCCAACCGACACGTATTACCGTACCGCCGGCCGCTCTGAATCTGTGGAAGGCAGTCTATGTAATAGCGAACGCATCGGCAACATAGACTCCGACAGCGCGCCGGTACTATATACCAGCCGCCAACATTCCTGCTGCTGATCTCTGTGACCTGGTGAGTCCTACCGCGCCACCGGCAGCAGCCATTACCACACCGCCGGCCACCCTGTACTGTCGGCTTTCCCGCAGCTATGAAAGACAGTCGCTGTAATAGCGGCTCCAGTAACGTGCCGTCAATACACTGAACGGCCGCCTATACCCGCCAGTGACTTTGCCCCGGCAGCCCCAGCTACAGAAGCACCGGCAATACGCCGCCAATTATACTGACCGGCTGCAGACTTCCCGGTGCACCTTACGGGCAAACTCCAGCAGAGCCCAATTCCCGTGGCAGCAGTCATTAGCTGGCTGCCTGGCAGGTTTGCGCTACTGGCCCCTCACCAAGGTTGCTTCTGAGGCAGTTGCACAGGTGCTACACCGATCAGCTACCGAATGCGTGAACGGCATGGTGCGTTACCATTAGAGGCAGACATCCTGTCCACAATAAAGCACTGCATGGACATCTGTGCCATTCAGGAAGGTCGACCAATTGTAGTAAAAGCAATATAAGACGACCGACGGCTCTCCCAGACGGCCTCGAGGTCTCGTTCGGACACCTGCAGCCTTAAAGTGATCTGGACATATCCTTGTCCTAATCTCACAACAGCTGTGTCAGCAATACACTGGATTTCATTAGCCGCTCGGCGACTATACTGACCGGGTAGCACCAGAATAACCAGGACTGAACTACCCCGTTCAGGCAAGCACTATAACTGATGCGCCAGTAATACACTGGCTTCATCCCGCAGCCCTTCGGTTCTGCTAACAGGGTTGCACCATAGTCACCTGGACAGATTTCCCTCTGTCTGGTTACGCCAGATCTGAATCCCCATAAAAAAAAAAATAACAACCACATATTGGTCCGAGCGGTGGAACACCGGTTCTGCTACCATAGACTCATTTGTGGCATCGGTGGTGATATCTTCAAGATCACTGACCGCTCTCTGGCAATTCATATTCACATTGAGCTAGTCTCATAAAAGAGATGAACCCCAAAACAAAATATAGTGAACTTAAGCAGACCTCTATCCTTACCTTTAATCAGCGTACTCCGAATATAGGGTATCAAAATATTAACAACAATATGGATCCAGCAGCATCAAATTTAGCTACACCTCCTCGAATGCCACAAAGCCTTGAGGCATCTACATCACACACACCCGGTGATATCCACAACCATCTTCAACAGATCCATATGGCACATGAAAAAATAACCCTAATGGAACAGGAAACAGATCGGAACGCTGCCGCCTTTAACACGCGCACACAGACTAAACAAAAAGAGAAGATAAAAAAGAGTGCACCCCGAATACAAGAAATAACCCCTATAAAGGAAGCCCATCAAAAAATAACAGAAAACGATGCAAGAGATGCTGGTACACAGGAGCTATGCAAAACAGTCCAAAGCCTTATGTTGGAAGTCAGAGACTTCAAAAATGCAATAGAAAGGCAAGTAGCAGAGGTCAAATCGTCACAAAGTGCTATGGAATTACAACTAACGGAGATTGAAAAATCCTTAGTTCACACAGTTCAAACAACAGTCAAGGAAACGATATCTGAAGAATTGTGCCAAATTAAAGAGGGCCTAAATAGCATTATGCAGAGAATTGACACCTTAGAGGCAGATGTTATTACCCTTGCCAGAGAACGGAAAAAGAATCATGAACAAATAACAACCCATAACAAAACGATCGACTACCTAGTTTCTAAAGTAGATGACTTGGAGAATAGATCAAGACGAAACAATATTAAAATAAAAGGCATTACCACCAGGATCAATAGAGACGAACTGGCACCATTAATACAACGCATATTCAAGCTGGTCCTTCAAAAAGAAGATGAGGTAAAAATGGATCGATGCCATAGAGCTGGTAGAATACGGACAATGTACGGAATCAATACACAAGACGTCGTATGTCGAATATCGGACTACACAATGAAGGAAACAATCTTAGATAGAGTTAGATTACACAGAGAAATTCTGATAGACGACATGAAAATCCACCTGTACCAAGATTTTTCCGCACGAACCATGCAGAGGCGTTACATCTTAAAACCACTCACAGACAGTTTGATAAAAGCTAACATAAGATACCGCTGGATTGGACCACTGATCCTACAGATTCGTAGGGATGGTAAAACCCTACTTCTTAAGGATGGCGAATCTCTGGATAATCTGACCACTGCTCTCGGCCTACCAAAATTAATAATCCCTGAATGGGAATTAAGATCAGGACCAAGGGAGCTAACCCCACAGAACCTCCTAAATGAAGATTGGTCCAGCCATTGATTAGAAACTAATTAAACTGATAACTAATACAGCTACTATAAGTAGACCATGAACAGCGGACCGATGTAGTTGGAGAAAGGTCTTGAAAATTGAATAGATGAAGAAGAAGAGAAACAAAAGGGAAAGAAAAAAATAAAAAAAATAAAAATATAAAGAAAAAAAAAATAAGAAAAGAGGTGACGGGGAAAAAAAAAAAAAAAAAAAAAACACAAACTAAATATATATATCAATTACTCACAGGAGCAACTGGGCGGGGAGGATTTAGGCAGACTCCTAAGAAAGAAGGGGTTAGAGAAATGGAGGAAGATAAAGCCTCCGGTAAGCCTAAATCAGGGCGGGCACGGGTAGAGAGAAGGAAGGGAAGGAGGGGGGGGGGGGAAAGAAGGATAAAACAGAACAATAAAACTGCGAAAAATCATGGTCACTATAAAAGGAACGGCCGACAAAAAGTTGCAGATCCCACTAAATGACCAATAATAAAACCAAGCAAGGTTTGCTTGGCGATCTGAAAATATGCACATACAATGTCAGAGGAGCTAACTCCCCTTACAAAAGGAGCAAAATCACAAGAGAACTACTAAGAGAAAAGATCGAGGTGTGCTTTATACAAGAAACACACTTTAAGATTAGTAAAACCCCAAGGTTTGCATTCCAAGACTTTGGAAGCACTATATTTAGCTCAAGTGATAAAAAGAAAAGAGGAGTATTGATCCTGATCAAAAATCGTTGTCCCTTTGAACAATTAACAAATTATAGGGATACAGAAGGACGATTACTTATAAGTGTCTGCAAACTGAAAGGCCGCATCTGTACCTTAGTCTGCACCTACGCACCTAATCAGGGACAAAAACGTTTCTTAAACAAGGTAATAAAAAAACTAGATGCGGTTAAAAAGGGACCCATAATCTGGGGAGGGGACTACAACCTTATAAGCGACAATAAGCTGGATACATCGGGAGGACCACGAAAAATATCAGAAACGCTACATAACCAAACACTGTGGCAGAATTTTAGACGACTGAAACTAGTTGACGCTTGGCGTACACTTCACGCCAATATTCGTGACTACACCTGCTATAATCGGGCACATAATGTGTACTCACGCATAGACTATATCTTTATCTCCCAATCCCTTCTAACAGAAGTATTATCCTGTTTACACGGTCCCATAACGCTGTCAGATCATGCCCCAGTAATATGTTTTCTTGCATGGAATAATACACCCAGAGAACAACGAATATGGTCATTAGACCGCAAAATGTTAGACAAACCAGAAATTAAAGCACAATTATCAACCGCAATTACAGAATATTTTACACTTAATGATAATCGGGAAACCACAATACAATCTTTGTGGGAATGCCACAAGTGCTATATAAGAGGCATAGCCATTTCAATTGCTGCACGCCAGAAAAAACAACAAGAGCAATTTATCAATGATACCTTAGGTAATATAACAAAACTGGAAAACGAGCACAAGATTTCCTTATCAGAAGATGTATACAAGAACCTGTGTATAGAAAGACAGAAACTGAACGATATAATATCATCGGAAAGAACAGAATTAATGAGGAATCACTTGAAAAAAAAGTTAAACCTGGGTAAAAGCGGGAAAATCCTGGCAGACCACCTCACAGATCATAGGGCAAGTAATTTCATAGATAAAATCTGCAATAAGGATAGTAAGATTAAATACCTTCCGGAAGAAATCACCCGAGAATTTATGGATTTCTATAGGGACATATATAATATTGAAGCCCCGGAGGAACTCCCCGATTATGACAATTTTTTAAAAACCATTGAGGCCCCCAAAATTAAGCAAGAAATAGCAGAAGAAATGGATAAGCCATTCACTTTAGAAGAAGTGGAGACTGCCGTAACACTACAAACGACTGGCAAATCCAATGGATCCGATGGCTTTCCGGCAGAATACTTCAAAGCATTCCAGTCACAATTAACGCCCTATATCCTTAGATTAGCAAATGATATCGACATACAAAAGCCTCTATCACCAACAATGAATACTGCCATAATCCGGCTAATTCCTAAAGCGGGCAAAGACCTAACCCAATGCTCAAATTACCGCCCCATTTCCCTGATTAATATTGATGTAAAAATCTTGTCTACAATCATCGCAAACAGATTCCAAACATTTGTCCAAGATATAATTTCACAATACCAAACGGGGTTTATACGAAATCGGGGGGTCCACCAGAACATCGCCACAGCAGTGGCCGTAATCAACTACATACAAAAGCATAGCATTAAAGCGGTTATCGTGGCCCTGGATGCAGAAAAAGCTTTTGACCGGGTTTCCTGGACTTTCCTTGAGAAATCCTTAACCCACCTAGGAATTGGCCCAAATTTATTGGGTAAAACCATGTCATTATATAAAAATCAGGTCGCCAGACTGAACATAAATGACATATTATCACAACCAATAACTATGTCTAATGGAACCAGACAAGGCTGCCCTTTATCGCCCGTTCTCTTTAATCTGCACCTTGAGATACTGCTTAATATTATAGCTAATGATACCTCGATTAAGGGAATCCCGATTGGTGGCAACAACATAAAATACTTAGCCTACGCCGATGATATCCTTCTAACACTACAGGACCCATTATTATCACTTCCAAAAGCACTCAAAGTAGTTAAAGATTTTGGCAGGTATGCAAATCTCAAATTAAATTATCAGAAATCGATCATACTGCCTTTTGCTCTCTCTAAGAAAGAATCTGACATCCTAAAACACGCAAACAATCTTCAGTGGGAAACCTCGCACTTGAAATACTTAGGTATAAACATACCCAAATCTCTGAATCAATTATTTAATCTAAACTATATCCCCTTAGAAAAACTGTTAAAAGACCAGACCAGGAAATGGGAAAACTCTCAGTTAAATATTCTTGGTTGAATTGCCGCAGTCAAGATGTTCTTTTTACCACACTTTCTGTATTTACTGCAAAACATTCCAATAAGGATACCGACCGCCTTTTTAAAACAGCTAAATAAACGACTCGCATCTTTCTATTGGAATAATAGGCAACATCGCATTGCATATAAAAACTTAATCAAACAACCCGATCTTGGAGGGATGGGGGCCCCGGATCTTAGCGCTTACTATAAGGCCGCTCAATTTAAAAGAGTGGATGAATGGCTAATAACTTATCGAAACACAATATGGCCAGCTATTGAGCTATACCCCATAACTCTTGAAGAAATCACATCATGTGATTCCAATAGTTTAAAGGAAATAATACAAAAAAATGAGCATATGAATCCTATTGTGAATAATATATACTCGACAATAATAACCCTGAAAGACAAAGTATTATTCCCACTCCCAGATATGATGCGCTCAATGACCACTAACCAGGATTTTCCGCAGGGAAAACATAATGCACAAATAACAAAATATAAACAAATGTCCCATACAAGAATTGCACACATTTGGTCACCAACAAATCGGTTGCTACTAAGAGAGGATTCCCACATATTTACCTTAGCTCAATATCAAGTTGCCAGTTATATTAGAACATTGACTCTTCCATCAGCGACTTTTAAACCAACAGCAATACAGGAGATTTTTCTCAATGTAAGACAAAGACCAAATAGAATCTCATCCTACTATAACCATATAAAGAAATTAACAACAAATATACTAACAGAATATACTAGGAAATGGGAACATGATCTTGGGACTCGGATAGAAGAAGACGACTGGGCTAACATTTACCTCACAATCAAATCCGTCCAGTCCCCTGCCCTAAGAATCTTCTGCACTAAGTTTATATCACGCTTTTATTTTACAGCGGACTACAACGCCAGATATCCATCGTACAACTGCTGGTGGTGCAATCAGGTACCAGCTACCTTAATGCACCTCTGGTGGGACTGTAAGTATTCTAAACTTCTATGGCAAATTGCTATAGAGAAACTGGAAACCATGATTGGTGATAAAATAAACCTCACCCCCAGATGGGGGCTTTTGAACCTGTTTCCCAAGAGCTGGCCTACAGAGAAAAAACGACTGGGGTCGGTGGTGTTTTGGGCAACAAAAAAAATTATAACGCTACGATGGGCCAGCTCTGATCCACCAGATAATGGGATATGGTTTAAAACTATAATATCGGAACTCAAAAGCGAGTTGGCCTTAACAAATTGGCCTATATATAGAGATCTGATAAACCAATTCCTTATAGGACTTGGAAGTCCACTAAAGTGACCATAGAATAAATTTCCTTCAAGTATGGGGGAGCAGGGGGGGGGGGGGGTTGGGCGGTAGGGGAAACACAGGGGGATAATATAACTAAAAGGAGAATAAAAATAAAAAATCCACGCCACTCCAAACATATCCACAATGACGAGCAAGTACCTCCGATCAGGCTGTTGGCCCATTATGATAATGCTGGTAGGCACATGGGCTACTCCACATGAACAAGGAGATATAAAAGCTGAGTGGAAAGAAAAAAAAGAAAAAAAAAAAACAAAAAAAGAAAATTTGACAATGACAATAGATTAATGGAATGATAAAATACCACACATACCTGGGCCTGGCGCCTTCCCCGTATACTTCGTTTTTGCATTGTTTTAAGTATTATTCTGTTATTCTCATATTTAAAATCTATTCCTTGCTTTAGAAAATATTCCTTGCATTTAGGCATAGGTGTTGGATTAACCTGGAAATCAAAATAGTAGCGTTTTAACAACATATTTTTTTTGATTTCTAGATAATAATGACTACGAGATAAACATTTGGCCAAACATAAAGCCCCCTCTTCCTCAGTTTGGATGGATAGCTACTTAAATAATGCAATGAATCAGGTCTTTAATACAGCCAGTTAAATAAGTGTATAAGTAAAATATGCAATTATTTTCCAACTAGGGGTTGATTCAGCACCAGGTAATAATCTTTTTTTATTTTTCACCTAAAGTGCACTTTTTTTACTCTAAAGTGTTATTGTACCTAGAGTGGAATAGACCCCAATACATATACCTACATGCCTTGGTATGTAAGTCAATAAGACTATTGATGATTGAGTGGTATTATGCCACACTAGATGTTTTGGGGCAGGCAAATTGTCAAGATTGGATGTTGGCAGCAACCTTTGAAATTGTTGACCAATGACATCCCAGAGGTTCTCGAATGGGTGTGAAAGGCTGTTGACAGTAGCATGAGCAACAGGCATTGTCCTTTTCTAAAAAACAGGCTTCTGGGACACTTGAGGAGACATGTCACCACTGGTTTGTCAACCAAATCAATGTTATGCAGAGCTATTAGTGTACCTGAAATTAAAATTAGCAGGATCCAGCTACTGTACATTATGCCAAACCTACACGGCAGTTCAGATGCTGCTGCCACTGCTGGAGCCACTCCGCTGCCGAACTAGTTTGGCCGAACTAGCTAAACCCGAACTTTGGGGGGGGGGGAGGGTTTTGCACATCCCAATTGGTGGCATGTGGGCAATGGGACCACTGTAGCTGGACAACTGGCTCATAGTTGTGCATGTACCTTCTGCTGATTTGTGCCGATACTGTTTGCCACCCTAGGCTTGGGATGTGATGTGTATTTTCACTTGCCGTGCAGAAAAAATCACTATGTGTCATTTTTCTAATCAGACAAAATATCCATGAATATGTTTGCCTCTAAACATTCGTAGTCATTTCAGTTCAATTTCAGTGTCCCCCAGGATATACAAAGTTGGTCTGGGCACAAAGTGGTCTGCTGGAGTGATAGACCATGTATATCAGTTTAAGGTTTCTATTCTTTCAGACACTGACAAGTGGTGATAACTAGCATGTCAGTTAATAATAGGAATCGTATAATAATACCACTCCATTTCGAGGTTTTATGTGGCTAAAAAAACAATATAGATTTTATGCCCCTACCATGTGCCAAAGACTGGAACTAGGTGTTATTGCTAAATCACTGCAGCAGGCTTCCTGGCAGACACGGGATATATTTAAATGCCTTGAGCTTTAGATGTTAATAAGCAGTATATGAGCAACTTTAGGAATGCATAAACTCCTGCGATGTTCTATCTCATATAAATCAGGCTTCATAATAATGCATGCCTTGTTTTGAATAAAGCACAAAATGATCAATACAATTGCTTTTAAACTACTTTATTAGTACCGGTACTTACTATGGTTGCTGATCCAGAGAGTGCCTGGGCTTTTTCTGCTTCGTAGATGTAATAGTCAAGTGATACGAAATAATAGCCATCTGCAGGCTGATTGCACTGCAACCCTACAATGTTAGGAAGGCAGTCACACTGGCCAGTAGCATTTGAGCATCTAAAGACAGCAGAGAAAATCTAAAGTAGTCGTCAGTGGCTGCCACACTCCTAGCATTAGTTAGAAGAAATAAACGTGGGTGCATGGTCAGCAGAGACATCGCAAGTCCAGAAATACCAAAGAACCAGCACTCCTAATTGATCCAAGTGATCAGCAAAATAGAGTCAATTGATAGCAGTAATTGGTCAACATTTTGGGGGTACGCCTGCCTCCTTTGTCAGGACCGTATGTTATCAAGAAGAAGGTACCAGTAACATATTTAAATAAACATTAAAAAATGAGAAACAGCCAAAATTGCGCCTGACGTCATTAATGATGTCATCAGCGCTATATGATAACATATAAACCAGAAAAATTATACATAGAAAACTACAAACAGTAATTACATTAATGTAAAAGTTTGGCCAGGCCCCCCATGCATAGAATTGGGGCAGCGCTTAATCCGTTGCATGGTCGGTTGCATAGCATTATTCTTCAATTCATGAAACTCAATCCAAATGTAACGCTACAGATAATTCATCCCCAAGTCTAACAGGATACAGATCTATTCAAATTTAGCTGCCAAAAATATATATTACCAATTGGATTGGCTAAAGATCATTTAATATAATTCCATAAGATTCCAATTAACAAAATTTAGCTCTTAATTTTTAATTTATGATTTAAATATTGTTATTACCAAGCAGGCAATAAAAATGTCACTCCGGAGCAGAACCTATATACGGGGGCACCAGACAGACAGTGAACAGTATGAAATCAGTTCTAATACATTCAATATTTTAATGGGGTACTGATTTTCCTATAATGTTATACACACATATATATAACATATGTTATACACATATGATTTCCTATATAGTTAATATCAATATCTATTAACCAAATATATAATCATTCAAGTTCATTCTAATTTAATAAGGAGATATCGCCAATTAAATGTATTTATGTATGTATGTTATGTTATGTATGTAAAAAAGGGGGGTATCGCCGGTTAAATTAAAAAAAAAAAGAATATATATAGTTTTTTTTTTTGTTTTTTTTTTTTTGGTGTGTATAAATTCATTACATTAATTCTAATTTTTATACCAAATGTATCCATAATAACTAAATAAATTAAATGAAATATAAAAATTATTAAAGTCAATAAATTCAGGTAGTGATAATTAATAAATGTTAATTATTAATTGATAAAGTGCAACATTAAATAATATAGTTTCTGAATCAAAAATGTAAAAATTGATCAAAAATATGATATTATTAATGTTTATTTATATAGCGCCATCAACTTCCGCTTTACAAGGTAAGAATACAGACAAGGTAAAACATATAGCACAGAGAACAATACAAAATTAGATGCCACAGGTTAAAACCAAGTGTTGTGAGCACAGGAGACAATAGGGAGGAGTGCCCTGCCCTTACAGTCTAAATAAATAATTATATAGTGACAGGTGATCCCCTATAAATAAATCAATGACCTTCAATAACTAATTCACGAGTTAATTAAATAATAAATAATAATAAATAATGAATAATTAATAAATAAATGAATATAATTAAAGAAAACTACTACACAGAGAAATAATGACATAGTTAAACATTATACTTACACAATGCTGTGTGCTCCTCCGATATCACAATTACATGCAGAACAAGAAAGCAAGCTGTTTCCAAGACCCCAGTAACCAGGCTAAAATGTAAAATATAGATGTACAATGATAGTAAAATAAAATTGACAAACAATATAGTGTTTAAAGGTCTGCAACAGTTATCTGGGTCTTGACATAATTCCAAGAGTTCCAACCAAATATAAAAATCCTCCTTCTGTTCTGCTATATACTGCTTGAGCCCTACCCTCATTAAAAAGGGTGCAACAAAATCAAAATAAAGGTTTCACCCATAAGATTATAGTGGTTTTGTGGTTAATGGAGGACTTTCACAAAAAATGGTCCAGTGATAAAAATCCATATTAATCTGCTGTATGGCAGGAGGAGGGGTAGTTTATTCACTTGGCATCAAGAAATATCCAGTCAGGCTTGTTTCTTTAATTTAATGGAAGTAGAGAAAATAGGGGTTTATACACTTATTCATACCATCAGGAAAAAACACAAGCTTGGCAGGTATTTTTTTCAATATAAGTGGCCCCTCATCTCATAGCTGAAGTGTTTACATGTATTTTTAAAATTACAGCATTTTGCAATACACCTTCTTGAATATAAGATGTTAGTAGCCCAGAAGCTACAAAACATTCATATTCACTATAGCTAGACTTTGGTCTGCGGTTCTTCTGGTGTTTGGTTTATGTCAAAGAGGATTCATAATCAATAGTTCATACTTACAATACACTCATCACAATGTTTCCCTGTTGCAAAATTCTGACAAAGGCACTGTCCAGTAACTCCATCACACACTGATGATGGCAGAGATCCAAATGGATTGCAGCTACAATCTAAAACAATGACAACATATATGGAAAAATGTAAGATATCTATAAATTACACTAACAGTGGGTACTGCTATATATTATTTATTTTGACTATCCCAGGTACGTTCATTACCCACCGATTTGGGTTGCCCTGCTGTTTGAAACTAGTAAAACTCACCTCTTCCCGATCCTACAGTGCGTGCCTAGGCTCGCCAGGTAAACAAACAATCATTACAGGTTTACATGCCACCCTGGCCTCAGGGCATGACTGCGGCACTCCATCTCCCCCGCCAACGGAGCGCTGCCCCAGGCTAGAGTGTTTATATTGGACAATCAGTAGTGTTTACATCCCATACCCTCATCAGCAGGCATCTACACCTCCGGGGGCAGCAAATGGCCGGGCCCGTCGCTGGAAAGTACATAAAAAAGCATAACGGGCCAGTGGTCGGGAGGGTGTCCCTCGCCCTGCAACCGATGCGGGAAACCTCTTTCACCCAAAGACCCCCCCGTCCCCCCACCCACAGATCCGCGGCAGGGGGGAGCGGGGCACCCATAGTGCGAGGCCTAGAGAAGGGGCGGGGAGCATGCCCCAGAGCCAGCCCGAGGAGAAGGTGAGAGGAGGGGGGAGCAGGTAGAGGAGGGGGGAGCAGGTAGGGGAGGGAGGGCAGGGAGGCAGGTAGAGGGCGACATGGGAGAGATAGGAAAGGGATCGGACAAATAGGCACAGGAGATGCACACACAACTGAAAAGTTTTGACACATCTTAAATGGGCTAGTAACTCTACAAAATAAAGGTTAACATTGCAACTTTAAAGTGTCTCATAAAAATGTAATCCAAGGGAGGCACCTAGGAGGAGTGTATACCGAGTTCCCCCCACCATGGGGAAGCAAGCGGGCCCCAACTCCCAGCACCCCCACCACGCGGCCGCCCGTGCCCCACCGGTCGGTGCGAGCCAATCCAGTACCCGGATTGGGTCAGTCTCCAAAAATGCAAAACGCTATGGAAGTTGGTCGGTAGTCTTCAGGGCAAAGACAGAGGATCTAACATTTTTCCGGACAATTAGGTGAAGTGGAAATCCCCAGAGGTAAGTTCTCCCTGGCACTAGATCACCCCAAGGATAGATTTCGTCTCATTTGGAGTGTCCTGGACGAGAGGTCGGGGACTGCAATGGATGAGCCCTCAAATCTGGTCGGACCCTTTTCCCACGCTTTTCTCAAAATGTCCTCTTAGGTTTTATGAAAATGAATCCTGCAGACCATGTCCCTAGGTTGCTGCGGGTCCGTGGGTTTGGGGCCGAGGGTTCAATGGATTTTATCGATAGCAATGTCGGTTGTGGAAGGGTGTCCCCAAGATTGTATTGAAAATGACTTTGGCTGCACGTTCCAGGTCTGGTAGAATGATTGTTTCCAGGAGCCCCCTCAATCCGCCGCTCCTCCCACCACCGCAACTCCCCCCTCCTCCCCGCTCGCGTCATCTTCTATGCTGCCAGTCCACAAACAGCAGGCGGTTTGCTGCTCCTCTGGTCTGGGTGCCCCTGTCAGATCTTCCCGGTCTGGGGAAGCAGGCATTAACCTCCTCACTTCTCACATGCCGCTCCTCAGGGTGCGCTGCTGCCGTCTTTTCGTCCTGCTCTCTCCCCTCCACTCTGCCACCTCGAATAAGGAGGCTATGGAGGCGGCCCTTCATCTCCCCTCTGTGCCCGTTGTACTCCTGCATCTGGGCATTTGTTTCCTGTCTTCAGGATGTGCCTGTAGGGTCTGTCTGTATGGGTTTTGTGTAGTGCTCCCTCACCCTGCGTCCTATTCCACCATCAGCTCGCCATGCCCCCCGTGTTTGTTCCACTTTAAATCATGTCTTGGAAACGTCTTAGGGTAAACCAAGAAGTCAATGGGTTTATATTTATCTTACATTTGCTATTGAGAATGTCAGTGTCAAGGTATTGGCATCTCTACATATTTGAAATTTACATGGTTCCATCACTTAGAGTAAGCATGTGTATGGATGCAAAAAGAAAATTAATTTTTCTATGCAGTACTTACATTGACAACCCAAAAAGTCCGAGGCACTCAACCCAAAGTAGCCAGGTTTACAGTGATCACACCGGATTCCCTCTACATTTTGCTTGCATAAGCAGGTCCCTGCAATAATCCCCTTTCTGTGGTTTGTATGACCCTCGCACAATCCACCACCATGAGTTCCATCTGAGTCACAGTCACAGCCTGCAAGTTAAACATGGACAGCAATAAACAAATGGTATGCAGATATACTCTAGAGAAAAAAAATTTGCTCTGCCAGTATATTAACACCTAAAATAATATATAATAATAATATAAATAATAATAATAATAATAATAACAAGCTATTATAACTGAATTAAGTTAACAGGGTGTTTTCAAACTATTGAAAATATAATAAACAATGGGTTTACCTACAAGGCAGCAAAATATGTGCATTAAACCTCCTTCTCCCTGCCTACCTCAATCAGTGTAAAATAATTTGACAAATAATCAAGGATCTTGGCTTGAATTTCACTAATGGACCCATTCAGCCGTGCCATTGGCTTTTTAAATTTGAAATACAAACAATTACAATTTTTATAGTGTACTATACACTATAGCACTAAAACTGCCAAATCTTCTAACACTTAGTTGTCCCACAATTCCCTTTGATAATAATGATGAAAAAATTGGAAAATACCCATTAAAAATACACAAAGGACACTACAAGTTTTGGAAACGAACTAACCTTCTTTATGTTAAAACGGAACAATATACGTGAATTTGACTTTCCTGGGTTTTTTACGTGTCCTTGAGGTATTCCAAATTGGGATGCCCAGCTGTGTGAATCCCCCAAGAAAGCAAGAAAGTGAAACTCACCTCTCTTTACTTCAACTGCGCATACGCAGGCTCTTGTCCAACCAGAGCCCTTTGCCGTGTTTACTGAAATCAGTGGGAGCTTTGATTGTTTACAACTGGGAGTGTGCACTGCCAGATCTCTCGTACACCAGGCCTTGCGCGTGACCCCATCCAAGCCTATCTGAATTCCTGGGGTGGGAGCACATACACGCAGCTGGGGTAAACAATCAGAGCTGTTTGCCTAATGGCACATAAAAAAAAACATCTGCTAATTGTCATTTTCAGGCCACTGTCAGTGTCCAAAAATGAGCCACCGCCCAAACACACACACACACACACACACATGCAGGCAAGCCCCCCACATGTAGACAAGCTCCCGCTTATACATGCAGGCAAGCCCCCCACACATACATGCAGACAAGCACCCCCACACACATGCAGGCTAGGCAAGCCCCCACACACAGGCAAACCAAGTCCCCCCACACACACACATGCAGACAAACTACACCTCTTACCCCCCTGTGTCAGCTGTACTGTGCTTCCTTGCAGCTGACAGTGGGAACCAGCGGCATTGAGATGATGGGGAGCAGGCCCATACACAGGAAGGTGAGCCCCCCATACACCGGCTGGTTGGCATCAAACCTCCTGCCAGTGGCGGGGGTAGTGCGGGCCCACTGACAGAAAAAAAATGGTATTTGAGGATTGGTACTGGCTGCCACCCCTGCTGTAGCTCCACCCTAGGAGCATGCATATATTTGCCTAGTGGCAAATACAGCCCTGCTGCTGATAGTGATGGCGGTGGTGTCAGAGCTGGTGCTGTGGGGAGCGGATGTGTTACATCTGTGCCTGCTAGACCTTCCTCTGGTGCAGATTATTCTTGTAGGCCTCAATACTACTGCCTGAATGGTGAGGCCAGACCAAGTTGAGGCATTGATAGTTTATATGCACACAGTGCTTCAAGTACCATCGGTTGGTCTTCAACCCACTTCATTTCTGCCGAAAGTGCAGAGCCCTCCACCTCGTCATCCATCAAATCAGAAATACACACAAAAGGTTAGCTCACCAGTCCATCTGTTTCCAATGCCACAGATTTAGACAAAGAAATTGCTCCGATAATTTCTTCGCCCCCCTTCAAATCAGCAAGCCACAGGCCATGGAGCAGTCACTAATGATGACACTGTTAGCTTGGATTCTGTGGACCATCCACCTGCCATTGCCCCAGTTTCAGACATACCCCTCGATTCAAAATGCAAAAGTTAATTGATTTCGGATCGAGAATCGTAAGTTTGGGTGGGTGTTAGTCATTTTTTCCTGTTTTTTTGGCCATTTCCGACTCGCACGAGCCTACTTACGATTTCGTATATGCTCTTACGATCATCGGAAGTTCGTTCCTAAATTGTAGGATCAAAACCTAAATTGTAGGATCAAAACCTAAAACTTAGGATAATCGGATGTGTTTACGTGTAATTCAGAGAGCTGTTTTCCAACCTCTAAATCCGTTTTAAAAGAAAGCCACTTCCGACACCTTTTAGCAGTCGGATTGCTGTTCTTGAACAGGTTTTTTGGCTATGTGGAGGAGTCTGCGCGTCTTGAGCTCCAATGAACTGCATGTATCAGCATGGCCGAGGCCATAAATTGTATGGCAATGCATACCTGATTCAATACATTACATGTATGCCTTATAAAAGCATTTTAATGTGGACCTTAATTAGTCCTTTGCATGTAAACCTTTATTTTGCAACACATCCATATATTTGCGTTATTTAAACAAACTTATGTCCTTTGTTATTTATTTTTAAATTGATGTACTAGAATAATATTTTTAATTTGAATTTATTGGTGTAGTTGTTTACCTTTGCTTTGTTAAATTATTTTAGCTCATCTTTGGTCAGATGCATCACACTTACTGAGGAGAGGAGAGCGGGATAAAGTGCAGGATGTGGGTTACTGCTGTATTTTGCACAGACACGGCAGAGCTGGGGGCACGGAAAGGTCAGAAATCAAAGAATGCAGAGCAACACAGACACAAGGCCCTTTCTGTTTGCAGGCTGCCCGATAATACCTGACCCGCCATCTTGGCTGTTTCTAGGCTCATAACATGCAGAAGTTGCTGGGTGTTTTTTAATTTTTGAGAGCAATCTGTATGTAGAGGGTGTGGGTAACCACACAAAAAAATTTAAGTTGTACCATTTGAAGCCAAAATAATAAAATTAAATCCACAAGTAAAAAATGCAAGTTAACTAAAAATTAAACAAAGTAAGATTTACTTATGCAAATGCATTCATTAATGGTTGGTTACTACAAAATGAATGAAATAAAGAAAAAAAAAAACCAAATATTTAGAATGCACTTTAATGAGGTAAGTTTGTAGTGCGCAGGCGCAAGATCAAAAGGATTTACGTCCAGACAAAAAAGGAAAAAGGGCAAAACCAATGTTGCAACCTGAGAAATGAAACGGAAAATTCAGGATGGAAACTGACATAGGTCTGATTCGCGAACTGCCATACGAACGGACGTACATTTTAGGATAGAAACGGATTAGCTTATAGAATCACTCGCAAGTTCATACGAGCGCACGAGCGTTCGGGAAAAATAGGATGATCGGCACCAAAATCAAAGCTGTAACATGTTTCTTTGAATCGACCCTATAGTGTTCCTAGATGCCCAACAACTTGTGTTGGAGTTTGAGGATGTAAAACACATGTAATGACTGCTGCACTATTCTGCAATGTGGAGGCTGAGAAGAAGGTAGCAGAGAGGAGTGGATGGAAAGCAATCTGAGGGATGACAATTAATTCCTAGGCCCAACATGGACTGAAGGCAATGAGAGTTAGGAGAAAGAGGTGGTGGCCACACATCCCTGGGCATCCAGCAGAAGAGGGACAAGGGTGCAAACTATCAGCAGTCAGCCTGTTGCTACTATTTCCCACCAAGAAACTGAGCATTTCAAACATGGCTCAAAGGATCTCCCCAGTATGGCATTTTTTCAAGCAGTGCACAGATGACAAGACACGGGTCATTTGCATGCTGTACCACCAGTCCTGAAGTGAGTGAAATGTGTGAATAATCTCAGTACCACGTGCATAACAAGCGTGCAAACATCTGAGGCTGCCTCTCCTGCTTCGGTTGCCTCAGCCTCTACCACCACCTCCCCAACGACAAGGCCACCTGTCTCCCCCCAAAGGGAAGATGTGAGACCACCAGGAGCAGCACCACCATCACCAAACCTGCCCACACCATCTCAAGGAAGCGTTCAGCTTTCTGTCCCCCAAACAATGGACAGAAAACAGAAGTTTGGCCCATCTCACCACTGTGTCCTGGCCCTGAATCCAAGCATTTCAAATTTGCTGACCTTTGAAATACTCCCATTCTGGCTGGTGAAGAGCTTTAACCCTTTCGCTGCCAGCCTACCTGCAGCATTTGCCACTCCCTGTTGCCAGACGATGTTTCACCATTTTGCGCTACACATATTCAACTGTCATTTTTGAAGGGATTTCCAGGGATTTCCCAGGAAAATTATATATTGTTTTTTTCAACAGAGTCTGGGCTTTAACATGAAATGTCTTGTTTGTATTTTTTAGGTGTATTCTCAATTTTTTTGGGTGAAATGTGTGAAAAAAAACAAAAAAAAAACATTTTTTTACAATTTGTAGAGTTTTTTTGTAATAAAAAATGTAAGTTTGTCAATAAAATCTTATTGCGTGAGAAACCCCAATTTCTCCCGGTTACAGCGATACCACATATGTATAGGTAGACACCCTTTCCTGCCCAGAAGCCTTTTATAGCTGCTGGATGACAAATGGTTAATTAAAAAAAAAAATGACATAGGGTCCCCCTTCCCGGGGAGGGGGACCCCATTTTTTTTTGGATTTTGAAGGGTTAAAAACCCTTCAAAATCCAAAAAAAAAAATGACGTGGGGTCCCCCTTACCCAAAGTAACCAGCCCGGGACCAGCTATGGGGGCTTGTAGGCACAGAGTGGGGGGGCCAGCTTTGGTGGCCCCCCCACCCTGCAGCCTACGAGCCCACATAGCCTATGTGGGCCCGGGCTCTTCTGCCCCCCCCTGGCCTTTGGGGAGGCAGGTAATGGGGGTGCGGGGGTTAATGGCAAGCCACCCGCTAGGGCAGGTGACTTGCCACCCCCCCAGCCTTGTGAACTGGTATAAGGGGTCTCATGGACCCCTTACCAGCTCACAAAGGGTTAATGTGAAAAAAAAACACCACACAATAATAAAAAGTATTTTATTAGAAAAAAAAAAAATTTTTTTTTACTGTACTTACCTTCGATTGCAAGCTCTTGTCCCTCGCCGCTCAGCTGACAGATGCCGGTGATCGGCATCCAGAGAAGGAGAAGGCAGGAGATCAGAGGATCTCCTGCCACCTCCTTCCAGGGCACCGATCACCGGCATCTGAGAAGCTGAGAAGGCTGAAGCCTGAGATCGGGGCCGGGATGACTTCATAAGCCCCGCCCCCAAGGGGGCGGGGCTTAGAGGCATGATGGCGGCCGCCATCGTGCAGAAGAGAGGAGAGAGCCTCCCAGGCTCTCTCCTGAAGATCGGTAAGTCCTGGGGGGGGATCGGAGGCCCCCCAGGTGAAGAGGAGGGACAGCGGGAGCCAGCGCACACACAGGTAAGTGAATGTCATTTTTATTTTTTTTTTTTTTTTACAGTTAGAAGCTGCTGCTGCAGAAGCGGGGGGGGGCGGCCTATTCCGGGGGCTCTCCTGGAGCCATCCGACCCCCCACGGGGGATCGGATGGCACCAAATTAAAGAGGAGACCCGGCCGGATCCAACAAGGGGTCAGGTGAGTATTTGTTGTTTTTACTTTTTAAACTACAAGCGAGGAAAGTCAAGCACGTAACACCTACGTGCTTGGCACTTAAGGCCCAGCCAAGCCAGCACGTAGGTGTTACGTGCTTGGCAACAAAAGGGTTAAAAATCATATGGCGGTGGCTGTCCTAGAATGGGTCATTCCTAGCCACCACTACTTTTCTTGGCAGGTCATCCCTGCCCTGCACCAACAGGTTATAGAAAAAAATAAGTTGTGCTCTGCACAATGCTATTAGATGCAAGGTCCCCATCACAATTGACATGTGGACAACTAAACTTGTCCAGGGATATAAAATCTCTTTAACTGCCCACTGGGTTAATGTAGTAGGGGCGGGGCCTGAGGAGGGAAGCTCTTTGGTGCATATACTTCCACCATCCAGGATTGCTGGACTTCAGTCTGTGCCTCCTGTTGCCTCCTCCTCCTACTCTTGTTGCCTCCCCCCTCCTTCCTCCTCATCCAGGCGGTGCAGTGCCTGCACCACCATTTTGGGTACAGCCATGGGGAAATGGCAGCAGGCTGTTCTAAAACGTATCTGTCTGGGCGAAAAACCATACACTGCTGAGTAGCTGTGGACTGGCATACAGGAGCATACTTATGAGTCGTTGATGACACTGACTCTTAAACCCGGCATGGAGGTTTGCGATAATGTGCAGAACCTAGTAGCAATCTTGGGACGAGAGGGGTTGATGATCATCCCTTGCCTGGTGCATGTGCTCAACTTGGTGGTGCAAAGCTTCCTGGCCAATAATCCAGACATGCTGGAACGGCTGCATAAAGTGTGTGCCGTTTGCGCACACTTTTGGCGCTGCTTCTGCTCTAACAGCTGCATCATCTGCAACATCTGCACTGCAGAGGAACTTTGGCCTTCCCATCAACTGTCTCATATGTGATTTACCAACCAGGTGGAATTTCACTTTACATAAGGTGTAAGCAGCAGCGGCGTGTCTGCTGCTCTCCTAGCTTCAAAGGCACTTTTACACTTTGACTCGTGAGTGGGGGCAACAAGTTTAAGGACTCCAGGGGATCCTCCAGAGGACCTGTCCTGGTATGTCACCAAACCTGGGTACCACAAGGATGAACCTAAGATGGCAGACGGGAAGCATCCACGAGACAAACAAGAACAAGACTTTGACTCCAGACAACTTGAAAGGTTTCCGCACTCCGGTAGGAAAAGGGTGCTCGATCCTGGGCTGTCCCAAGCCCCACAATAGCATATGGAGAGAAAGGAGAGTGGATCCGCACTTCCTTAAAAGATCACTTCTTTATTGAATCCAGATAAAATCAATATAGATGTCTCCCACACATGGTGCAGACTGCCACAGCAATAAAATCATGAGATGACACGGGTCAAAGGATATAGAGGGGTCCTGACGCGTTTCGGGTCCTTTACTGACCCTTAGTCATAGTTAAGGTTACCCCAGCACATTATCTAAATTTATATTAACAATAATAAAACAAAAGAAGAGACTCACCTGTAGCAGCAGCGCAGCCCGCCCGCCCCGAGTGCCGAGACCGAGGGGCGGATGTGACGTCAGGGGTGAGAGCGGGCGCCACCGCCAATCACAGGCCAGAGTCCCCGACCAATCAGGGGAGGAGAAAAGCCTCCCGAGCTGTCAGAGACCCGGCCAGTGACAGCGGGAGCGCCGCTCGCAACCCCGCAGTCACATACAGGTGAAATCACCACACTGCGGCTCAGCACGCAGAGCTGGGAAATGAAAAGACCGGGCAAAAGCATACCAGCGGAAAACCCGCTGGGGTCAATCAAGCACGGTGCTGCTAAAACAGGTGGACCTCATGTCTGAAAAAAGGAAGGAAGGAATTATCAAAACAAACATACAGGGATAGGCTGCCATAGCTCCAGAATTAACCATACTGCGGCCATACAGATTGAATATCAAACATTAACCATTAAAGGCTAGGCATTGAGCATTGACTGATTGGTCCTTGGCCATAGCTATAAAAAGCCCATATATCAGTAAATATGTGGTCCATAATCTATAGTAGACATGGTGTATAGCAAATAGATAATTATAACAGGTAAGGCATAGACAAATAGATTCAATACAATCATTATATAAACAAACCCAGCCCAACCTAAATCGATGATCTATTGAAAACCCATGTCGCTACAGGTAACACAGCCTGTAATCCTTCTATATAACAATAATAACATATAGTGGGAATAAAATGGTATATGTGTATAACACAATGATGATAACAATCCATAATATAGAAGCATATAAATATAGATTAAAGAGAGGGATAGCACTACCCAATTATCTACTGGTGATTAAAGAGACATCCCATTTATAATTCATGCCCTGGGGAACTCTGGTTGCTAGAGTAAAAATCCAATAGGCCTCTCTTGCTATTAACTTTCTATGTAGATCCCCACCTCTAGGGCCCAGTGAAACCTTTTCAATCACACTAATTTTAAACCTGGGTCTCAACTCAGAGTGGCATGTATTATGATGATGGGCCACATTGGATCTTTTAGGACAATCCACTTTCTGTATACCAGACAAGTGTTCCGTGAGGCGAATTTTTACCTTCCGAGTGGTACAACCGACATATTGTTTCCCACAGATCTCACACGTGATCAAATAGATCACGGAAGAGGAGTTACAATTAACCATAGTTTTAATATTGTATTGCAACCCTGTCACTGTTGACCTGAAGTATTTACCCTTATCAACCTTACTACACATGCCGCACCTCCTACCTCCACACGGGAAACAACCCACTGTAGATAGCCAGGTTGATCCCTGTGTAGAATTTGACAAAAACAAGCTGGGAGACAATAAGTTACCCAGACTGGGGGATCGACGACTAACTATCTTCACCCCCTGTTTCAAAACGTCATGTAGGAGTGGATCGGCTTGTAGTATAGGTAAATTCTTTTTAATAATGTTGGCCACCTTTCTATATTCCATGGTGTACGGTGTACTGAACACCACCGTTTGCTGTATATTTGGTCTCTTCTTAGGGGGTTTATGTATAAGCATAGAAGTACGAACCTTAGCTCGAGCAATATTCTCTGCTCGGGGCAGCATCCATGGGGCATAACCCCTGGACGCCAATCTTGTTTGAATAGCCGAAACCTCTTGGTTAAAGGTTTCTATTCTGGTACAGTTTCTTCTGCTTCTAATCATCTCACCCACTGGTATAGATTTGACTGTATGGGGTGGGTGACAGCTGGTAGCAAAAAGAATGTTATTACCAGCGGTCGGTTTCCGATAAGTGGACGTATACAAGGCTTTGGTCTCCCTATCAATCTATATATTCAAATCTAGGAACTCTATAACATCGGGGCTTGAGTGCATAGTAAAATGTAGATTTAAATTATTGTTGTTGCAATATTCAACAAACTGTTGTAATTCATCCGTATTGCCTGTACAAATTAGTATCAAATCATCAATATATCGATGAAAAAAGGATATGGACAATCTCCACGGGTTCTCACTACTATAGATTTTGTGGTGCTCCCACCACCCCATGTACAAGTTGGCCAATGAGGGTGAAAAGGGGGCACCCATGGAGGCCCCACATAACTGTATAAAAAAGATGGAGTCAAACATAAAATAATTGTGCGTGAGGAGAAACTCAGTGACCATAATGATAAAATAACTAAGATCATCATTATAGTCCGTATAGTGAGATAAATGAAATTGCAAAGCCTGCATTGCCAGCTCATGTGGTATGCAAGAGTACAAGGATGTTACATCCATGGTACACATAATGGAATCACTCTTTATTTTTTTACTCTAGCAACCAGAGTTCCCCAGGGCATGAATTATAAATGGGATGTCTCTTTAATCACCAGTAGATAATTGGGTAGTGCTATCCCTCTCTTTAATCTATATTTATATGCTTCTATATTATGGATTGTTATCATCATTGTGTTATACACATATACCATTTTATTCCCACTATATGTTATTATTGTTATATAGAAGAATTACAGGCTGTGTTACCTGTAGCGACATGGGTTTTCAATAGATCATCGATTTAGGTTGGGCTGGGTTTGTTTATATAATGATTGTATTGAATCTATTTGTCTATGCCTTACCTGTTATAATTATCTATTTGCTATACACCATGTCTACTATAGATTATGGACCACATATTTACTGATATATGGGCTTTTTATAGCTATGGCCAAGGACCAATCAGTCAATGCTCAATGCCTAGTCTTTAATGGTTAATGTTTGATATTCAATCTGTATGGCCGCAGTATGGTTAATTCTGGAGCTATGGCAGCCTATCCCTGTATGTTTGTTTTGATAATTCCTTCCTTCCTTTTTTCAGACATGAGGTCCACCTGTTTTAGCAGCACCGTGCTTGATTGACCCCAGCGGGTTTTCCGCTGGTATGCTTTTGCCCGGTCTTTTCATTTCCCAGCTCTGCGTGCTGAGCCGCAGTGTGGTGATTTCACCTGTATGTGACTGCGGGGTTGCGAGCGGCGCTCCCGCTGTCACTGGCCGGGTCTCTGATAGCTCGGGAGGCTTTTCTTCTCCCCTGATTGGTCGGGGACTCTGGCCTGTGATTGGAGGTGGCGCCCGCTCTCACCCCTGACGTCACATCCGCCCCTCGGTCTCGGCACTCGGGGCGGGCGGGCTGCGCTGCTGCTACAGGTGAGTCTCTTCGTTTGTTTTATTATTGTTAACCTCCTTAGTGGTGATCCCGAGCGTGACTCGGGGTTAATTTGCGCTGTAAGTAGCGGTAACCCCGAGTCACGCTTGGGATCGATTTGGCAGAGGAGCAGGGCGGCGCACTGTCTCCTTACCTTCTCCCTGCGATCCAGCGATGTCCCCGCTGCGATCGCAGGTGAGAGCCGCGGCTGCGTCGTCCGTCTCACTTCCTGGTTCCGTCTCTGTGAGCCGCAGAGGCTCATGGGGGCGGAGCCGTGCGTCAGAGACAAATGTAATGGTAACGCTTTCGTTACCATTACATTTGCCTCTATCATAACGCCAGGGGGGTTAATATAAATTTAGATAATGTGCTGGGGTAACCTTAACTATGACTAAGGGTCAGTAAAGGACCCGAAACGCGTCAGGACCCCTCTATATCCTTTGACCCGTGTCATCTCATGATTTTATTGCTGTGGCAGTCTGCACCATGTGTGGGAGACATCTATATTGATTTTATCTGGATTCAATAAAGAAGTGATCTTTTAAGGAAGTGCGGATCCACTCTCCTTTCTCTCCAAGACTTTGACTCCAGCCTGTCTCCTGACCGCACACTCTCAGAGATTTGGAGTCTGATTTAGTGCCTCTCTTGCACGCATTCCCGCTAGCAGAAATTATGTCAAAGGACCATATTTGGTCTATTTTCTGTCTTAGGGGATTCAGAGCCCTGTTTTTGTGGCCAAGTTGTCCTTCTTGCAGGAAATTACGGTATGTGTACGCAAAACCAAGTATAAATAAGACTCTAGATGTCCGTGTGTTAGTAATTTTATGGGTTTAGCCTGCACTTAAATGGGATTCAGAGCCCTGATTTGTGGGTCTGCGGACCTATAAAAGCCATAGGTTTCCAGTTCAAACTTACGTCATCTTTTTGCTAGCTGAAAAACTTGAACAGTGTTTTTTTGCTAGTGAAAATCTTCTGCAAATATGATGGACGAGTTGTGTGAAGTGTACGAGTGTCTTCAGCAGCATGGGCTGTTAACCATGTACCTTCCAGAGCTTAGGCATACCCACAGTTGTCTTGATATTGATCAGATGACCGATCAGTAGGTGTTTAAATTGACCTGACTGAACCACCTTTCTCCTAAGAAGCTTTACTCAGAGTTGGGACCATGGTTGGCCCGGACACAAGAAAGGGGCATGCAATTGGAGGTATGACCAAATTGCTTGGCTATTTTTAGTGAATGGCTCCTTCAAGAGGCTAGGGGGCGCTGTTAGTTGGCATGTCCCAGCCTTTGCTGTAGTCCCTGACTACATTTCTTAATGGCATGGCTGTCCTGCAGGAGAAATACATCACTTTCCCTGACAAAATAATACCAACAAAATGGGGAGTAAGCCTCCGCTGGACCTGGTATTCCAAAAACCTTACAAAAGGTATTTGCTATAATACTACAACATTTGATGTCATTATATATTTAAAAACACAATACATAGCCTTTAGGCCAGCTTAACCCTTTAACTGTCAGTCTACCTAGAGTATTTCCAACTTGACCACACAGAGAGATTATGCTCTATCCCCGGGCAATCTTTTTATTTTAGTTTTTTATTTTAAAACAACCCAGAGCTACTGGGCAGCTTGCTGTATCCCTTTATTTTGTCACATATGGGGTGTAGTCACATCCACTGACTTGGGGCAGCTAGGGCTTCACCACTTCCACATAGTAACTGTGAACAAACAAGAAAAAACACTGCGCTGTCCCACAATATAAAAAGCTCAACGTGCGAAAACTGGGATTCCCACCCAGAACTAAGCAAAAAATTAAAAAACAATAATAAAAACACAGAGCTGAAAAAAGTCTATTAAGAAGTCCAATGAAAATGGATCAAATTATATTCTTCCAAACTTCAAAACACCCAGTGACTTTCATCAAATATAGTGCGAATCCACCACCTATGTGACAGGAGGCTTACCAAATTTAAATCACGAGAAAGCTTTTCTTAAAACAAAGTATCCAAGCGACTTGCAGCAAATCCCATCCCAGGATGGAGGATGATATATATAGCTGGCAAAGAGCTTCAACTTCCAGTCAGGAGTAGTTTAAATCCACTCAGGCATAACAGTTTTCAGATCCCAAGAGTATAAAGGGGATAAGAAAATAGAACAAATAGTGCAACACCGCTAATAAAAGGGGCTTTTTAATAAACAATTCTATGCACTCACATGGTAAAAAATCTTTAAAACATATCAAAAGATAAAGGTTGTCTGCGACTCTCACCGCCAGGCATCAAAATCCAGTCCTTATAAACCAAGGGTAACTTCCAACTTCCACATAGTACTCTCCACAAATGGTGTGACAGTACCTTAAATCTCAGGCAGTTTCTCTTTGCTGCAGGTATGCCAGCCTTTTAAGTTGCACCTCACGCTAGATTCAGGTTCACCTTTATTCTCTTTGCAGCTGATTTCCCCCACGTGCAGCAACCCGGAAGGTAGAGGCGGCATATCTCCCTCGACCAGTGAACAGGTTGGAGGGAGACAGGACAGTGAAACCGGAAGGTGGAGGAAAATGTCCAACGGTGATCAGGCATTGCAGCAATCGGCTGCGGAAGTGCCTCCAACAGCAGAATCAGGTGCAAAGCGACAGCACCACAGGTGGACATCTTTCAAAAACCAGTAGGACTGTTGCCATGTGTTTTTAGAGCGGCGAGGATGGTGCAGGACAGTAAGATTAAGTTTACATTTCATATTGCTTGTTATTTTAGCCTGAAGCCTACCCTAAGAAGAAGGTGGTCTAAAAGTCTAAGCGTTGTGATGGTTGTCAATGTGTGCTTCCAGATACTTGGGGGATTCTACTGTGCCAGGAATGCAAGGAAGCAAAGAGGGGCACTGATGCGAATGCCCTAATAAAGGAGATCCTAGTAATAAAGAGCTATCCATTGCTACCGCACCCTCAGTTAACCTAGTTGTAGAGGGTCTGGGAGAAGGTGTTGGGGCATCTCGTATGGCTAACGCTCCTGATGTTTTTTCAGTCTCGCTGCCGGCTAATGTGGAGCCAGAATCTGGTGAGGATTAACCTTCCTCTTATGATTCCTCCGGTGAGGAAGAACTGGATAACGAGGCTCCAGATGCTGTGCATGGGCTGTCAGTGGAAATCAAAAAACTATTAGAAAAGTCCAGTGTTGCTGGTGCACTCTTACAAACACATTATTAGTGGGTGCCAGAGCCGCGGTGGCGCCGCTATATATCCAAGTGAGTAAATAGGCACGGCACTCCAAAGCATAAATTTAAATGCTTGTATTCAATGATAATAATCAAAAAGGTATCCAATAGCACATAAGGTATAAAAAGAGAATAATCCAGATCATGGCCAGAAAAGAGCAACAGTCTCATATTCCAACGTTTCGGGGGTCGGGTGCCCCCTTTCTCAAGGAGGACTGTAGACCGGAACGTGCTGCATCCCCCATCATTATATACACACAACAGAGTGCAGAGTTCAAGAAATTCCCGCCTGACGTCACTGTGACGTCAGCGGGCGTTCTAATGTGCCCCATAGTAAACAGTAATACACATACAGTATTAAAAATAATAAGGATGGGGCTGTGACAACTTACCTGCATCCACCGGGCCTCCAGGCTGTGGAGGACCCGTCACCGCCAGCCGCCGCTCGCCGCACTGGCGGGCAGCGGTTTCTCCGTCTGTCAGCGGGGACAGGGAGCTGGCAGCCGGGCTCAAAAATGCTGCCCGGTAACTGATGACGCGGCGGGGGCCGCGATCCGATTGGTTCGCGGCCCCAGTCTCTGCCATCAGCCCGTGAGACAGACAGCGTCTGTCAGGACACCGCAGCCTCTAGGCAGAGGCTGCAGCACGTAGGAGACAGCTGTCACGGGTTCTGACAGCGTCCCTGGGTGGCGGTGAAAGCCCATAGGGGCTAGTTGGAGCAGGCAATAACTCATGATAATTAAACTATATACATAGAAGAAAAAGAGGGGGAATAAAGGGGTGCGGGCCACAGAGGAAGTAGAGGGGGAATAAGGGGATAAAGGGAAAGTACCAGCCGGGAAGAAAGATCAATGAGGAACATGTGGGACAAAGGCGGGATGGGGTCAGCATGGATTGGGGCCATAGGTGGACCCCAGGAGGGGGGTGGAAAGGGGTGATGGTTGGGGGTGGAACAGGGTAGAGAATAAGAGGGAAAAACAGCATATAGGGCAGAAGTTGAGGGGGAAAGGGGAGAGGAGGGACAAAGATCACGGGGAGGGGCAAGGGGTCAAGGGCAGTAGCATGATGAGGAAAAATACAAGAGCAAGGAGCTGCATTTCAATAACAGGTAGCTACAGTCACTTCAACGTCTTGGTAAATAACAGGCGAATCCAAACGTGGTATTAAGACCCCTCGGCTGAACCGTATCCAATTTATGAATCCAGTAAGTCTCTCTCTGTAGAAGTTTAAGGTGTCGGTCCCCACCTCGGCGTGGTCTTTCCACATGCTCAATCACCATGCCACGGAGTTCATGAGTCTGATGTTTATGTGTCATGAAGTGGACTGCCACAGGCTTATCATAATCCAGGGATTCACCGTTGTTGTGTTTATTAATACTAATGCGCACATCACTGCGGTGCTGCTGGAACCTCTTCTTAAAGGGGCCTATAGTCTTACCCACATATAAAAGGCCACAGGGGCATTTCAGTAAGTATACACAAAAATCGGTGAGACACGAGAGTACTCCACGGATCTTAAAGCGCTGTCCAGTGTGCGGGTGGGTGAATTCTGAGCCACGGATAAGGGAGTTACATACGTTGCAATTATTGCACCTGAAACATCCAGTACGAGTTGAAAGCATAATGGGTTTCCTAGAATATTTTTCAAAGGGGTCAGCCGTGACCAAGTAGTCTCTTAAATTCCTATTACGCTGATAGACCTTAAGAAACGGTTTCTTGATGACCGGCATACCGTGGCATCGGATGTCAGTATACACGCATGTTTTTTGATAGTGTGCTCTATAGTAGGAGCAGCCTGGTTGAATGTTAGCATGAACGGGGTTCGTTCTTCTTGTTGCCTCCTACCCTTCTTCTCACCTGCCCAGATTTCTTCAGCACGTTTACGGGCTTGGGCAAGTACAGATTCGGGATACCCCCGGACACGAAATTTGTCCATCATTTGTAATAATTGATCCATCCGGGTCACTGGATCAGAGTTGATTCTCAAGACCCTTAGAAACTGTGAGATAGGGAGGCTATTCACCAGCGGTCTGGGGTGAGCACTGTCATATCTCAACAGTGTATTCCTGTCCGTGGGTTTGGTATAAAGGCCCGTGGTAATATGTCCATCGGGCATCTTGTCGATAGCTACGTCCAGAAAGGTTACATGCGTGTCTGAGACCTCTGGGTTAAATGTGATGGTGGGAAAGATGGAGTTAATATATTCCATAAACTTATCAAAGTCATTTCTGTCCCCATGCCACACGGTAATCACGTCATCAATAAATCTGCCCCAATATCTGACATGTTCAGTATATAATGCTGATGGATTATTCTCTTTTTATACCTTATGTGCTATTGGATACCTTTTTGATTATTATCATTGAATACAAGCATTTAAATTTATGCTTTGGAGTGCCGTGCCTATTTACTCACTTAAAAAACTATTAGGAGACCTTTGTGCAACCTGAGGAATTCAGGAGGAAGAAAAGCCCCTATCTGTTCAAGATGAATTATACAAGTTTTTGTTAGAAAAAAGTCCAAGGTTTTTCCTGTTCACTGAGCCTTGAAGGCTTTGATTGTTAATGAATGGGAAAAGCCAGAGAAAAAAAGTTTTATGCCAAGTGCTTTAAAGGGAAAGTACCCCGTTAATGGGCAGGACATAGAGCTTTGAAGCAAGTGTCCCAGGGTGGATGCATCATTGTGGCAGATGTCCAGGTGAGGAGACTTAAGTTTTGAATACATGGGTACAATACAGGATCCTATGGGTCGTAAAATCGATATCCTGGCCAAGAGAGCCAGGGAGCCAGGGATGTGGCCTCTTTTTATTACAGTTAGGGATGAGCGAATCGATCCGGACGAACCCGGATTCGATCCGAATTTCAGGAAAAATTCGATTCGGATCGAATCCGAATTTCCCCGCGATTCGATCGCTCGAAGTTTTCCTTTAACATCCATTCATTTACATTACAGGCATTCTAAGATGGCGGACGGGACATGTCCAGACATGTAAGCTGGGGCAGTGTATGCTGGGACAGTCACATGCAGCCTATCAGCAGCCAGCAAGCCCGGTGACGTCACAGCTGTATTTAAGGCCGGCCATCTTGCTTTCCAGCCTCATTTCTCTATTGCATTCGTGAGAGACAGAACGCTGTGTAGCTGAGGGAGAGACAGACAGTTAGACAGGCAGGGACAGACAGGGACAGGCTGGAGACAGGCAGGAGACAGACAGGAGACAGACAGAAAGTCAGCGGAAAACAGGGAAAGGAATGGAAAATCGGAGGCTGTCAGTTTTTTTTTTTTTTTTCATCCAGCCTGACAGCCAGGCTTTGTTAGCGTTTTCAGGCTGCTTATACTAACTAACTGTGCATATATACTGAACTGATCTTAAGTCTGCTGTGAGGCATCCCATTCTGTGACTAAAGCAGCCTCTGTTTAAGACCATATAAGCATTTGCTCTTATCATATTTGAAATTAGCCTGATAAAGACACTTTTGCTGGGCATAGTACTACTGTATCTTTTTTTGGGGGCATCCCATTCTGTGACTAAAGCAGCCTCTGTTTAAGACCATATAAGCATTTGCTCTTATCATATTTGAAATTAGCCTGATAAAGACACTTTTGCTGGGCATAGCACTACTTGTCCCTGCCAGGGCATCCCATTCTGTGACTAAAGCAGCCTCTGTTTAAGACCATATAAGCATTTGCTCTTATCATATTTGAAATTAGCCTGATAAAGACACTTTTGCTGGGCATAGTACTACTGTATCTTTTTTTGGGGGCATCCCATTCTGTGACTAAAGCAGCCTCTGTTTAAGACCATATAAGCATTTGCTCTTATCATATTTGAAATTAGCCTGATAAAGACACTTTTGCTGGGCATAGTACTACTGGATCTTTTTTTGGGGGCATCCCATTCTGTGACTAAAGCAGCCTCTGTTTAAGACCATATAAGCATTTGCTCTTATCATATTTGAAATTAGCCTGATAAAGACACTTTTGCTGGGCATAGTACTACTGGATCTTTTTTTGGGGGCATCCCATTCTGTGACTAAAGCAGCCTCTGTTTAAGACCATATAAGCATTTGCTCTTATCATATTTGAAATTAGCCTGATAAAGACACTTTTGCTGGGCATAGTACTACTGGATCTTTTTTTGGGGGCATCCCATTCTGTGACTAAAGCAGCCTCTGTTTAAGACCATATAAGCATTTGCTCTTATCATATTTGAAATTAGCCTGATAAAGACACTTTTGCTGGGCATAGTACTACTGTATCTTTTTTTGGGGGCATCCCATTCTGTGACTAAAGCAGCCTCTGTTTAAGACCATATAAGCATTTGCTCTTATCATATTTGAAATTAGCCTGATAAAGACACTTTTGCTGGGCATAGCACTACTTGTCCCTGCCAGGGCATCCCATTCTGTGACTAAAGCAGCCTCTGTTTAAGACCATATAAGCATTTGCTCTTATCATATTTGAAATTAGCCTGATAAAGACACTTTTGCTGGGCATAGTACTACTGGATCTTTTTTTGGGGGCATCCCATTCTGTGACTAAAGCAGCCTCTGTTTAAGACCATATAAGCATTTGCTCTTATCATATTTGAAATTAGCCTGATAAAGACACTTTTGCTGGGCATAGTACTACTGGATCTTTTTTGGGGGGCATCCCATTCTGTGACTAAAGCAGCCTCTGTTTAAGACCATATAAGCATTTGCTCTTATCATATTTGAAATTAGCCTGATAAAGACACTTTTGCTGGGCATAGTACTACTGGATCTTTTTTTGGGGGCATCCCATTCTGTGACTAAAGCAGCCTCTGTTTAAGACCATATAAGCATTTGCTCTTATCATATTTGAAATTAGCCTGATAAAGACACTTTTGCTGGGCATAGTACTACTGGATCTTTTTTTGGGGGCATCCCATTCTGTGACTAAAGCAGCCTCTGTTTAAGACCATATAAGCATTTGCTCTTATCATATTTGAAATTAGCCTGATAAAGACACTTTTGCTGGGCATAGTACTACTGGATCTTTTTTTGGGGGCATCCCATTCTGTGACTAAAGCAGCCTCTGTTTAAGACCATATAAGCATTTGCTCTTATCATATTTGAAATTAGCCTGATAAAGACACTTTTGCTGGGCATAGTACTACTGGATCTTTTTTTGGGGGCATCCCATTCTGTGACTAAAGCAGCCTCTGTTTAAGACCATATAAGCATTTGCTCTTATCATATTTGAAATTAGCCTGATAAAGACACTTTTGCTGGGCATAGTACTACTGGATCTTTTTTTGGGGGCATCCCATTCTGTGACTAAAGCAGCCTCTGTTTAAGACCATATAAGCATTTGCTCTTATCATATTTGAAATTAGCCTGATAAAGACACTTTTGCTGGGCATAGTACTACTGGATCTTTTTTTGGGGGCATCCCATTCTGTGACTAAAGCAGCCTCTGTTTAAGACCATATAAGCATTTGCTCTTATCATATTTGAAATTAGCCTGATAAAGACACTTTTGCTGGGCATAGCACTACTTGTCCCTGCCAGGGCATCCCATTCTGTGACTAAAGCAGCCTCTGTTTAAGACCATATAAGCATTTGCTCTTATCATATTTGAAATTAGCCTGATAAAGACACTTTTGCTGGGCATAGTACTACTGGATCTTTTTTTGGGGGCATCCCATTCTGTGACTAAAGCAGCCTCTGTTTAAGACCATATAAGCATTTGCTCTTATCATATTTGAAATTAGCCTGATAAAGACACTTTTGCTGGGCAAAGCACTACTGGACCCTGCCAGGTCCATTCCTGTTGGGGCATCCCATTCTGTGACTAAAGCAGCCTCTGTTTAAGACCATATAAGCATTTGCTCTTATCATATTTGAAATTAGGCCTGATAAAGACACTTTTGCTGGGCATAGCACTACTGGACCCTGCCAGGTCCACTTCTGTTGGGGCATCCCATTCTGTGACTAAAGCAGCCTCTGTTTAAGACCATATAACCATTTGCTCTTATCATATTTGAAATTAGGCCTGATAAAGACACTTTTGCTGGGCAAAGCACTACTGGACCCTGCCAGGTCCATTCCTGTTGGGGCATCCCATTCTGTGACTAAAGCAGCCTCTGTTTAAGACCATATAAGCATTTGCTCTTATCATATTTGAAATTAGGCCTGATAAAGACACTTTTGCTGGGCATAGCACTACTGGACCCTGCCAGGTCCACTTCTGTTGGGGCATCCCATTCTGTGACTAAAGCAGCCTCTGTTTAAGACCATATAAGCATTTGCTCTTATCATATTTGAAATTAGCCTGATAAAGACACTTTTGCTGGGCATAGTACTACTGGATCTTTTTTTGGGGGCATCCCATTCTGTGACTAAAGCAGCCTCTGTTTAAGACCATATAAGCATTTGCTCTTATCATATTTGAAATTAGCCTGATAAAGACACTTTTGCTGGGCATAGTACTACTGGATCTTTTTTTGGGGGCATCCCATTCTGTGACTAAAGCAGCCTCTGTTTAAGACCATATAAGCATTTGCTCTTATCATATTTGAAATTAGCCTGATAAAGACACTTTTGCTGGGCATAGTACTACTGGATCTTTTTTTGGGGGCATCCCATTCTGTGACTAAAGCAGCCTCTGTTTAAGACCATATAAGCATTTGCTCTTATCATATTTGAAATTAGCCTGATAAAGACACTTTTGCTGGGCATAGTACTACTGGATCTTTTTTTGGGGGCATCCCATTCTGTGACTAAAGCAGCCTCTGTTTAAGACCATATAAGCATTTGCTCTTATCATATTTGAAATTAGCCTGATAAAGACACTTTTGCTGGGCATAGTACTACTGGATCTTTTTTTGGGGGCATCCCATTCTGTGACTAAAGCAGCCTCTGTTTAAGACCATATAAGCATTTGCTCTTATCATATTTGAAATTAGCCTGATAAAGACACTTTTGCTGGGCATAGTACTACTGGATCTTTTTTTGGGGGCATCCCATTCTGTGACTAAAGCAGCCTCTGTTTAAGACCATATAAGCATTTGCTCTTATCATATTTGAAATTAGCCTGATAAAGACACTTTTGCTGGGCATAGTACTACTGGATCTTTTTTTGGAGGCATCCCATTCTGTGACTAAAGCAGCCTCTGTTTAAGACCATATAAGCATTTGCTCTTATCATATTTGAAATTAGCCTGATAAAGACACTTTTGCTGGGCATAGTACTACTGGATCTTTTTTTGGGGGCATCCCATTCTGTGACTAAAGCAGCCTCTGTTTAAGACCATATAAGCATTTGCTCTTATCATATTTGAAATTAGCCTGATAAAGACACTTTTGCTGGGCATAGTACTACTGTATCTTTTTTTGGGGGCATCCCATTCTGTGACTAAAGCAGCCTCTGTTTAAGACCATATAAGCATTTGCTCTTATCATATTTGAAATTAGCCTGATAAAGACACTTTTGCTGGGCATAGTACTACTGGATCTTTTTTTGGGGGCATCCCATTCTGTGACTAAAGCAGCCTCTGTTTAAGACCATATAAGCATTTGCTCTTATCATATTTGAAATTAGCCTGATAAAGACACTTTTGCTGGGCATAGTACTACTGGATCTTTTTTTGGGGGCATCCCATTCTGTGACTAAAGCAGCCTCTGTTTAAGACCATATAAGCATTTGCTCTTATCATATTTGAAATTAGCCTGATAAAGACAATTTTGCTGGGCATAGTACTACTGGATCTTTTTTTGGGGGCATCCCATTCTGTGACTAAAGCAGCCTCTGTTTAAGACCATATAAGCATTTGCTCTTATCATATTTGAAATTAGCCTGATAAAGACACTTTTGCTGGGCATAGTACTACTGGATCTTTTTTTGGGGGCATCCCATTCTGTGACTAAAGCAGCCTCTGTTTAAGACCATATAAGCATTTGCTCTTATCATATTTGAAATTAGCCTGATAAAGACACTTTTGCTGGGCATAGTACTACTGGATCTTTTTTTGGGGGCATCCCATTCTGTGACTAAAGCAGCCTCTGTTTAAGACCATATAAGCATTTGCTCTTATCATATTTGAAATTAGCCTGATAAAGACACTTTTGCTGGGCATAGTACTACTGGATCTTTTTTTGGGGGCATCCCATTCTGTGACTAAAGCAGCCTCTGTTTAAGACCATATAAGCATTTGCTCTTATCATATTTGAAATTAGCCTGATAAAGACACTTTTGCTGGGCAAAGCACTACTGGACCCTGCCAGGTCCATTCCTGTTGGGGCATCCCATTCTGTGACTAAAGCAGCCTCTGTTTAAGACCATATAAGCATTTGCTCTTATCATATTTGAAATTAGGCCTGATAAAGACACTTTTGCTGGGCATAGCACTACTGGACCCTGCCAGGTCCACTTCTGTTGGGGCATCCCATTCTGTGACTAAAGCAGCCTCTGTTTAAGACCATATAACCATTTGCTCTTATCATATTTGAAATTAGGCCTGATAAAGACACTTTTGCTGGGCAAAGCACTACTGGACCCTGCCAGGTCCATTCCTGTTGGGGCATCCCATTCTGTGACTAAAGCAGCCTCTGTTTAAGACCATATAAGCATTTGCTCTTATCATATTTGAAATTAGGCCTGATAAAGACACTTTTGCTGGGCATAGCACTACTGGACCCTGCCAGGTCCACTTCTGTTGGGGCATCCCATTCTGTGACTAAAGCAGCCTCTGTTTAAGACCATATAAGCATTTGCTCTTATCATATTTGAAATTAGCCTGATAAAGACACTTTTGCTGGGCATAGTACTACTGGATCTTTTTTTGGGGGCATCCCATTCTGTGACTAAAGCAGCCTCTGTTTAAGACCATATAAGCATTTGCTCTTATCATATTTGAAATTAGGCCTGATAAAGACACTTTTGCTGGGCAAAGCACTACTGGACCCTGCCAGGTCCATTCCTGTTGGGGCATCCCATTCTGTGACTAAAGCAGCCTCTGTTTAAGACCATATAAGCATTTGCTCTTATCATATTTGAAATTAGGCCTGATAAAGACACTTTTGCTGGGCATAGCACTACTGGACCCTGCCAGGTCCACTTCTGTTGGGGCATCCCATTCTGTGACTAAAGCAGCCTCTGTTTAAGACCATATAACCATTTGCTCTTATCATATTTGAAATTAGGCCTGATAAAGACACTTTTGCTGGGCAAAGCACTACTGGACCCTGCCAGGTCCATTCCTGTTGGGGCATCCCATTCTGTGACTAAAGCAGCCTCTGTTTAAGACCATATAAGCATTTGCTCTTATCATATTTGAAATTAGGCCTGATAAAGACACTTTTGCTGGGCATAGCACTACTGGACCCTGCCAGGTCCACTTCTGTTGGGGCATCCCATTCTGTGACTAAAGCAGCCTCTGTTTAAGACCATATAACCATTTGCTCTTATCATATTTGAAATTAGGCCTGATAAAGACACTTTTGCTGGGCATAGCACTACTGGACCCTGCCAGGTCCACTTCTGTTGGGGCATCCCATTCTGTGACTACAGCAGCCTCTGTTTAAGACCGTATAACCATTTTCACTTATCATATTTGAAATTAGGCCTGATAAAGACACTTTTGCTGGTCAAAGCACTACTGGACCCTGCCAGGTCCATTCCTGTTGGGGCATCCCATTCTGTGACTAAAGCAGCCTCTGTTTAAGACCATATAAGCATTTGCTCTTATCATATTTGAAATTAGGCCTGATAAAGACACTTTTGCTGGGCATAGCACTACTGGACCCTGCCAGGTCCACTTCTGTTGGGGCATCCCATTCTGTGACTAAAGCAGCCTCTGTTTAAGACCATATAAGCATTTGCTCTTATCATATTTGAAATTAGGCCTGATAAAGACACTTTTGCTGGGCATAGCACTACTGGACCCTGCCAGGTCCACTTCTGTTGGGGCATCCCATTCTGTGACTACAGCAGCCTCTGTTTAAGACCGTATAAGCATTTGCTCTTATCATATTTGAAATTAGCCTGATAAAGACACTTTTGCTGGGCATAGTACTACTGGATCTTTTTTGGGGGGCATCCCATTCTGTGACTAAAGCAGCCTCTGTTTAAGACCATATAAGCATTTGCTCTTATCATATTTGAAATTAGCCTGATAAAGACACTTTTGCTGGGCATAGTACTACTGGATCTTTTTTTGGGGGCATCCCATTCTGTGACTAAAGCAGCCTCTGTTTAAGACCATATAAGCATTTGCTCTTATCATATTTATATTATAAGACACTTTTGCTGGGCATAGGCTTACTGCTGCCTGCCAGGTGCACTTCTGTTGAGGCATCCCATTCTGTAACATAGCATACCCCTCTTTATTTACACTAAGCAGCTCTCTTATTTACACTAAGCAGGCCTGTTGGAGGCTGAGTGTTACTGCTCACTTTTGGTGTGCATTATATTCTGTTTCATATAGACCCACCGCTGCCCGGGGGATCTTAAAATATCACCTACTACCACGCCAGTTAGACTATGTCGGGCAGACAAGTGCCTGGAAGTGAAAAGAGGAGTGGCAGAGGCCAAGATTCCGCAGGCAGAGCTCGCATCAGACTGGGGGCCAGTAGCAGCAGGAGTCACGCTGAGAGACCTAATCTGCCAGTATCTGCTAGCGGTCGGGTCTCCACCAGTAACGCATCTGCCGTGGTAGATTGGTTGACGCGCTCATCAACAACATCATCACAACTTACGTCTGAGACCCCCAGTCTAGGGTCGGTAGGTTCCTCTGACACAACCCTGAGTTGGCATGCCCCGAGAGCAGTCCCTGTCCTCCCATTGCCTCTGGCCTACGCCGTTCCCTCCCCCAGCGACGTATCCTATGCTTTGGGTTCAGCTCCACTCTTTAGTGAGGAGGACGATCAGATACAGGAGGACAGTCAGCAGCTACTGCCCAGCCAAGAAATGGAGGTGGCTTCTTTAGCTAGGCAGACAAATAGTGATGTGGACAGTGTCGTGGGTGCTGCGAGCGTTCCAGCTCCTGCGCCAGACACTGTTGACGAATCCACGAACATCAGTGACGTACAGCCACAACTCGGTGATGATGATGATGATGACGATGAAGCCGATCGCACTTGGGAGCCGGGTGATGAAGGGGCTTCATCGTCATCATCAGGAGAAGAGGGGCGCAGGTTGCCCCGGAGTCAGCAGCTGAGGCAGCAAGGTGGTAGCAGTCAGCATGGGGGCACAATTCCAAAGGCTGGAGCCGGCCGGGGCCGGGGCCGGGGTAGAGCACCTGCTGTGCGGCAGTCTACCTTATCGGGAGGTAGTGGAGCAGGGGTTCCTGGAGTTGGCAACAGCAGCAGTGAATCAGTGAGGCCAGGGGGTGGGAAAAGTAGCTACTCGGCAGTGTGGCAGTTTTTCCTGAGGCATCCGCAGGAGGGTAACATGGCAACATGCAAGATATGTAGGCAAAAGGTGAAGCGTGGCCAGGGTCCAAATGTTGGCACCACGGCCCTGCGTCAACATATGATGCGTCACCATAAAACGACCTGGGAGAACCGAGGCTCCCAAGGGGTGGTCCAGTCTGCTTCCTCACCAAGTGAGCTCCCAATTTCTGCCAGCCAAGGCTCCAGCACCTCAGCCGAAGGCAGCTGTGCGTCATACCCATCCTCTGTCGCTCCTGCTCCTCCTCCTCCTCCTCCAAGTCATGCATCCCGCCAGCAATCCATCAGCGAAGCCATGTCCAAGAGACAGCAGTATGCGCCCACTCATCCTACGGCGCAGAAGCTGAATGTGCTCCTGTCCAAGTTGCTGGTGCTGCAGTCGCTCCCTTTTCAGGTGGTGGAATCTGCACCTTTCAGAGAACTGATGGCTTGTGCCGAGCCGAGGTGGAGAGTCCCAAGCCGTCATTTCTTTGCCAAGAAGGCAGTACCAGCGCTGCACACTTTTGTTGAACAGAAGGTGGGCCAGTCCTTGAGCCTGTCGGTGTGTAGCAAAATACATGGCAGCGCCGACATCTGGAGCTGTAACTACGGTCAGGGGCAGTACATGTCGTTTACGGCCCACTGGGTGAATGTGGTCCCTTTGCAGCAGCAACTTGGACAGGTCACGCCGCTTCGGCCTCCGCGCTCTCTGCCCATTGGGCCTGTGACACCGTGCGACTCGGCCTCCTCATCCTCCGCCATCTCCTCACCCTCCACTGTAGGCTCAAGTCTCAGTGCCCCTCCAGTCTACCATGTGTGCAGGGCACGGAGGTGTCACGCAGTGCTTCACATGGTTTGTCTTGGCGAACGGAGTCACACAGGGGAGGAACTGCTTAAATGTATTCATCAGGAAATCCAAACATGGCTTACTCCGAGAAAACTTAAAATGGGAATCATGGTTACCGACAATGGGAAGAACATTTTGTCTGCGCTGCGCCAAGGAAGCCTGACCCATGCCCCCTGCATGGCTCACGTCTTCAATCTGGTTGTCAAGCGGTTTCTGAAGTGTTCCCCCCATCTGCAGGACATCCTAACAACTTCACGGAAACTTTGCATGCACTTCAGCCACTCCTACACCGCCAAACACACCCTTCTTGAGCTACAGCGTCAGAATGGTATCCCCCAACATAGTCTGATTTGCGATGTTTCCACCCGTTGGAATTCCACCCTTCACATGTTGGACCGATTATATGAACAGAGAAAAGCCATCACGGATTTCCTGATGATCCAAGCAGATAGGGGGACTCCCCTGTGTAACTTCAATGTCAACCAGTGGCAGCTCATACGTGACACCTGCCGTTTGCTCAGGCCCTTTGAGGAAGCCACTTTATTTGTCAGTCGGCAGGATTACGGGATGAACGACGTGATTCCACTGCTTCATGTACTACAGCACATGTTGGAAACCATGGCTGGTCAGGGCACTGGAGACATGGCGTTTACATCTTACGGCCACATGAACCCCGTTGGAGCTGAACTGGAGGAGGAGGAGGAGGAAGAGGAGGAGGAGGAGTTGCCCAGCGAAACACAGTTTAGGCTTGGCGAAATGGCTGGTTTATCTAGTCAGCGGACAGGAGAGGAGGAGCAGGAGCAGCCAGAGGAGCTAGAGGTTTTTGAGGAAGGAGAGACAGAGGACCCGGGCACACCGTGGCAGTATGCAGTGGAGATGGAGACAGGTAGTCCATCCGAGTCACTTGCGCAAATGGCACGAAGCATGCTCACATGCTTGCGTAGTGACCCCAGAATTGTTTCCATCTGTCGGCGGGATGACTTCTGGCTGTCCACCTTATTGGACCCTCGCTTCCGGCACAAAATGGGGGCATTTTTTAAACCCACCGAGAGGGAGGACAAACTCAACTACTACAAAGACATTCTACGTAGGCAGTTGGCCGATGCCTATCTGCGCCATGGTCCATACTCTCGCAGGTCTGACTCGAGGGGACCTCTGCGCTCACCTTCCACTGCCATGGCCGCTGGGGGGGTTGGCAGCAGCAGCAGCAGAAGCTCCATCAGCAGCAGCAGCCTCAGTCTTCAGTCGCTAATGAGTAGCTTTCTACACCCGCATAGTGAGGCTACTCATGAGCAGCAGGAAGACCTGGAGCAGGACCTGAACCAGCAGGTCATGTCATACTTTGACATGACCATGCCAACACACCTTGAGGATCCGCTGGACTTCTGGGCAGCCAAACTTGATTTGTGGCCGCAACTAGCAGAGTTTGCCCTGGAAAAGCTGTCCTGCCCGGCAAGTAGCGTGCCATCTGAGCGGGTGTTTAGTGCGGCGGGGGCCATAGTTACGGCGAGGAGAACTCGTCTGTCAACTAAAAATGTGGAGAGACTCACCTTTGTCAAAATGAATCAGGGATGGATCAGCCAGGATTTCCACCCACCAATGCCTGATGCATGCGACTAGATTCAGCATGGTGCCACGTTTTACACTTTCCAAATGGTGCAAAACATATTTATGTCTTTAGGCCATTTTTTGGGCTCCTGCTGCTGCTACTGTCAACTCCTGCCAACTCCAGGGTGTGATTCATCCAATTTTTGGGCTCCTGAAGCCAACTCCAGTGTATATTTGGACTCCTGCTGCTGCTGCTGTCAACTCCTGCCAACTCCAGGGTGTGATTCATCCAATTTTTGGGCTCCTGAAGCCAACTCCAGTGTATATTTGGGCTCCTGCTGCTGCTACTGTCAACTCCTGCCAACTCCAGGGTGTGATTCATCCAATTTTTGGGCTCCTGAAGCCAACTCCAGTGTATATTTGGGCTCCTGCTGCTGCTGCTGCCAACTTCTGCCAACTCCAGGGTGTGATTCATCCAATTTTTGGGCTCCTGAAGCCAACCCCAGGGTCTCTTTAAAGTAATGTTTGGGCTCCTGCTGCTGCTGCCAACTCCAGGGTGTGATTCATCCAATTTTTGGGCTCCTGAGGCCAACTCCAGTGTATATTTGGGCTCCTGCTGCTGCTGCTGCCAACTTCTGCCAACTCCAGGGTGTGATTCATCCAATTTTTGGGCTCCTGAAGCCAACTCCAGTGTATATTTGGGCTCCTGCTGCTGCTGCCAACTTCTGCCAACTCCAGGGTGTGATTCATCCAATTTTTGGGCTCCTGAGGCCAACTCCAGTGTATATTTGGGCTCCTGCTGCTGCTGCTGCCAACTTCTGCCAACTCCAGGGTGTGATTCATCCAATTTTTGGGCTCCTGAAGCCAACTCCAGTGTATATTTGGGCTCCTGCTGCTGCTGCTGCCAACTTCTGCCAACTCCAGGGTGTGATTCATCCAATTTTTGGGCTCCTGAAGCCAACTCCAGTGTATATTTGGGCTCCTGCTGCTGCTACTGTCAACTCCTGCCAACTCCAGGGTGTGATTCATCCAATTTTTGGGCTCTTGAGGCCAACTCCAGTGTATATTTGGGCTCCTGCTGCTGCTGCTGTCAACTCCTGCCAACTCCAGGGTGTGATTCATCCAATTTTTGGGCTCCTGAAGCCAACTCCAGTGTATATTTGGGCTCCTGCTGCTGCTACTGTCAACTCCTGCCAACTCCAGGGTGTGATTCATCCAATTTTTGGGCTCCTGAAGCCAACTCCAGTGTATATTTGGGCTCCTGCTGCTGCTACTGTCAACTCCTGCCAACTCCAGGGTGTGATTCATCCAATTTTTGGGCTCCTGAAGCCAACTCCAGTGTATATTTGGGCTCCTGCTGCTGCTACTGTCAACTCCTGCCAACTCCAGGGTGTGATTCATCCAATTTTTGGGCTCCTGAAGCCAACTCCAGTGTATATTTGGGCTCCTGCTGCTGCTGCTGCCAACTTCTGCCAACTCCAGGGTGTGATTCATCCAATTTTTGGGCTCCTGAGGCCAACTCCAGTGTATATTTGGGCTCCTGCTGCTGCTGCTGTCAACTCCTGCCAACTCCAGGGTGTGATTCATCCAATTTTTGGGCTCCTGAAGCCAACTCCAGTGTATATTTGGGCTCCTGCTGCTGCTACTGTCAACTCCTGCCAACTCCAGGGTGTGATTCATCCAACTTTTGGGCTCCTGAAGCCAACTCCAGTGTATATTTGGGCTCCTGCTGCTGCTACTGTTAACTCCTGCCAACTCCAGGGTGTGATTCATCCAATTTTTGGGCTCCTGAAGCCAACTCCAGTGTATATTTGGGCTCCTGCTGCTGCTACTGTCAACTCCTGCCAACTCCAGGGTGTGATTCATCCAATTTTTGGGCTCCTGAAGCCAACTCCAGTGTATATTTGGGCTCCTGCTGCTGCTGCTGCCAACTTCTGCCAACTCCAGGGTGTGATTCATCCAATTTTTGGGCTCCTGAGGCCAACTCCAGTGTATATTTGGGCTCCTTCTGCCCCTCATAGTGATGCCACTTCAACTCTCTGCAATTGTGCCGCTCTGCGATTCTATTAGCGATGCCTCTGATCTGCATGTGATATTTCTTCAAAGTATTATTTAACTAACCCAGCACGCATCCTGTGCGTGTTACAGCAAGGCTGAATGGTTTACAACCCTATTGAGGCTCTAGGAGGCTCAGAAATAGCCGTTTTTAATAGCGATTCATCGCGAATTTATTCGGGTCGAAACGATTTTTGTCGGAAAATTCGGCGAATCAGTCGAATCGAATTTTTCAAAAGTTCGCTCATCTCTAATTACAGTCCCACCTTGGCATCTGATGGTATCCTAAGAAGCATGATGGTCTTGCTTAAAAGTGTACATGGAAAGTAATAGTCCTGGGGAAAACCTTCTGATGGTTCTTCCAACCTTTTAGGGCAGTCACTTTCATTAGTCATGCTTCTGCGGAGAACATCAGGGCAAAAGCAGATTTTGGCTTTAGTTTCCTGAATTCGGAGAGCTGTATGAGAGGCCTGGTCAGGTGATAAAGTTTCTAAGACCAAGTTGTGTGGGATCCCCCTTCATGGTAATTTTCTCTTTGGAGACAAATTAGATACTATTCTATCTAGGTCTACTAAAACTGGTAAGATTTTTACGGTTAAAAGGTGAGGATTCAGTGCTCGGTTAAGGAATAGAGGCAGAGGATCCCAGGCAAGGCCCCAAAGAAGGTTTAATGTGCAGTTTAGACCTACAGAAGGGCCTAAGCCTCAGTCCTGACAACGAGCTGCTATTGGGGAGGCAGACTTTCCAGGTTTGTAGTCGCTTGGAGAAAAAAATCAGTTTGTGCTACAGTCTCTGCAAGAGGGTTATCGGTTAGAATTTTCCTCCCTCCCCCACTCTTCATTTTTACAGTTAAATTAGGCACAAAGAGACCTCAACAAAGGGCACAGCAAAGAATATCATGAAAATAACACTTTATTGTTGTAACTCCATTACATTAAAAAACAAATATAGACACATTAAAAACATATACACCAATACATCACCCGTCCACTCTGGTATAATTAGCTAACAAACCCAGGGTCGGATTAGGTGTGGTGGAGGCCCCTGGGCACAAAATCTGGTGGAGGCCCCAGATACATTTTTTTCCTTTTGAAATAATAGTCCAGCCAGGTAACTGATTGGTGGTTGTCTGGCACCCGCCTACTTACTGGAATGTTAGATTGAGTCCCTTGCGTCACCCTTGTGCGGGTGTGTGCTGCTCGGGAACTCCGGCTTTACCATTCTGGGCAGGGGGTAGTGTAGTGACCCAGCTGGCCCAGCAGAAAACAGTTCCCTGCATTGAGCTGCCAGCGGCTGTGCTTGGTGGCTTATGTGCACTGAACGACCACCGATTGACAGCTCTGCACGCACCCATCACTGTAGAATTGCTGATGGTGGCTTTCCTGCACTACACCCTCCTCCTGCCCTGTGGTGGCTTTGGCTGCAGGTTTGCAAATCTGCCCCGAGGACCTGCGGCCTGTCAGACTAAAGACTGAAAAGCCTCCTGGTCCAGACTATAACCCAAAGGTTGGTGGAGGCCCCCTTTGGAGAGCAAGCGGTGGAGGCCTCGGGGTGTGTGCCCCTTGCACCCCTCTCACAATCCAGCCCTGAACAAACCAGAGACTCAGTCTCGTCCATAAGAGAAAAGGTCACATATCTTAGGCATACAAAAACTCATCCTAATTGCAAATACCCCAAATGATTAAATAAATACATAATATTAAATCTCCTTCTATATACAAAAATACTATGAATAAATATCACCGTGTAAAAAACTGAGAAAAATCAATCAATAAAGTGCTTGTGCAAAATTAATGTGCAATAACAATAGATGTAAGTCTGCTTGAGGGACTCTTTACTATAATAAGACATCTAGTGACCTTAAACCGTCATATTTATGTACTACCCTCCCTAAAATATATGCCAAGCTTCATCAAAGTACAATCTACATGGGAATAAGGAGAGGAGAGAATGCAATAGTAAAACTAAACTGATAAGTCAACAAGATACTTTCCCTTACTGAGGTCTACTATCATCCATGGGCTGGTGGGGGGGGGGGGGGCAGTCCTCAAATTTAGAATTTAGAATAATTTTTAAACTGAAAAGATTAAACAAATTCATTCCTTACAAGAGGTTCAAAATGGAGTCTATTTTTTCGGTCAGGAACATTCTAACAGAGAATGTGTGGATGGTGAGCCTGGACCTTCAGGACACTTACCTTCATGTCCCCATTTTGACCTCCCACCGCAAGTACCTGAAATTTGCAGTTCAATGGGACCAGAAGATCCTGTACTACCAGTACACAGCACTGCCCTTCGGCCCGTCCTCATCCACAAGGATCTTTACGAAGATCCTGGCAGAACCGATGGCTCATTTCAGACAACAGGGAATCGCAGGGAACCCTTATCTGCATGATCTTCTTCTGCTAAACAAGTCAGAACAGTTGCTCCTGGTAGATCTGAGAGAGACTCTGGTCTTACTGAAGAATCTGGGGTGGGTAATAAATCTTGAGAAATCTACCCTAACACCCAGTCAGCAATACAAATTTCTGGGATTCATGATAGACAGCACACAGCAAAAAAAAGCATTTTCTTTTTGCGGCAGAGTTTAGGCATTAAAATGAAATGTCTTGTTTGTCATTTTTCCACTGTTTTGGTAAATAATTATAAAATAAAACCATATAGCATGTGAAAGCCCCATTTCTCTTGATTACAAAGGTACCGCGTATGTATTGGTAGCCCCATGTTCCCGCCCAAGAGATCCCTCAAACTGAAAATAGCACTTTATAACATTTACAAATAAAATACAACTACTATCCATCCCTCCATCCTGCGAGCTATAAGCCCGCATAGGCTAAATCGCATGTGGGACCTTCTACCCCCCTCTGGCTTTAGAGAGGCAGGTAATGGGGGGCTGGGGGTTAATGGCAAGTCACCCGCTAGCTGCAGGTGACTTGCCAGCCCCCTAAGCCTTGTGAACTGGTGTAGTGGTCTCATAGATCCCTTACCAGTTCACAAATAGTTAAATGTAAATAAAAACACACACAGACACACAGATAATAAAAATTATTATTATTATTTTTTTTTAATACTAACCTCCCATCCATCCCGGAACACTGTGTCCCACGCTGATTACTTTGGCCTCTGCTCTCTTGCTGCTGCTGGAAACCTTTTAAACCTGCTGGGTGACAGGTAACATGGGGTTAATTTAAAAAAATATGACATAGAGTCCCTCCTTCCGAGGGGGGGGGGGAATCCTTAAATATCCCCCCAAAAATTATGTGAAGTCTCCCCTACCCAGCATAACCAGCTCAGGACCAGCTATAGGGGCTTGTAGAACATAGTGCAGGGACCAGCTTTGGTGGCCCCCCACCCTGCCGGCTACAAACCCATAAAGCCTAATGACCATGGGTCAGACCCAGAGCTTTACAAACTGGTATAGGGCTCTCATGGATTCCTTACCAGTTCACAAAGGGTTAACAGTAAAAAAAGACACCACACATAGAGAAGCAAATATATTAAAAAAGACTGAGAGATCCCTCTATTTGCGCTGCCACTTGTAATTATATGCAGTGTCCCACTAACCAAAAGCACATATCTAAACCAACACTGAATACAAGGTTAATTGTGGGACTGGCACTAAATACAAAACACGCTAGTTGCCAGGAAAACAACCATTTATTAATTGCAACAGCCCCGGCACACACATGTTGTAAACATCTCATAATTACAATAAAAACACATAATAGGGATTTAAAATAACGGGCCCCCCCGTACATCCATACTAACCATGCACACATTCATACACCCCCCACCGCGATTGCACTGCAAAATCCGACTGAAATGTAAGGTGAATCTTGCTCAGTGCATGGTAAAGTTCACACAGGCCAGTCCCATAGCTCTTATAACTATGCGTTTGTATGTGTTCCAGCCCTTTCCTCCATAATCAGAGCTCAAACACACATATACTGTGAATTCTGTGACTCACTTCACTCGTTTGCTGATGCGCACTTCGCTATTAGTATATCATATGCATGATTAACGCTGGTTACCCAGCTTACTTGCATCTCCGCACTCAGAGGGGGTGAATGACACAAAAAACGCTACTTAGCTGTTGTTGAGGGCGGCTTGTTATGTCCAAAGCATGCGGCCTCTCATGTGTTGCGCAACACTTCCGGAGACATTCAACTGAAGCAGGGCTAGCAGTGGGGTCACGTGCGCATGGTGGGGCCAGCCGTCCGCCAACGCGCATTTCGCTCCGCCCACCGGAGCTTCGTCAGGGTGGTGGGCGGCCCTTCCACTTCTCCCTTTTCACTGCCTGATGCCTCCCCTTCCGCGTCTCTCACCCAATCAGCTTATAATTTACTTCGCCATCATCCTGGTATTCAAAGTTAGATTTGGCGGACTTGGGGGCTCGGCAACAGTGTCACATACGCCAGCATAACGTAGCATAATCCCTGAGTGGACTTCTTAGAGGCCGATTCATTAATAGCGCCAGGTAGCGACGGATGAGCGACTGTAGCGTGATTTTTTCAGCGCCAGCCAGTATTCGCTGTGCTTGGCCGGCGTTAGCTTGATGACAGCGACTCAGTCGGTGTGCGGTAATGTTGAATACGGGCTGGGGGGTCGCTGTTTCACAGGTCCAGCGTTGTATGTGAGCGCCTGACAACGAATGGCCAGAGCAAACGGCTAGCTTCATATTCATTAACAAATCACGCTCCGAATGTGCTGTCGCTGTCCATTCCTTGTTTAAACCCCAGAGCGCTGGCGGCGATGTGTATTAACTAGTTTTTAACCCCTAAACAACCATATTTTTTGAATGTAACATTATACATGTGTTTAGAATCATTTTGTAATATGAATACATTAATCTCAGACCTGTTAGATCAATTCTGCACAAATTTGTTTTAAATTTTTTTTTTACTTAAAAATAAATCCTAACATTACAGAAGTGGTCTCCGATTTTTTGACATTAAAAAAAAAAAAAAAATTAATACCAATTAATTATGAATAATTATAGATTGCTCCATTGAAATGCATTGGACATCGCCAGGGAGCGACAGCTCATACCTGGCGCTGTGAGGGAATTTGCAGCGGCGCTGTTCGGTCCAGGCGACTTCATGATGAATGCCGCGCTAGCCGTCGCTCTCGCCGGCGCTAGCCTCATTTTGCTTGATAAATGCGTCATTGTGACTGCCGCCGGGCGTACTTGAGTCGGTAGTCGCCGTTAGCTGCTGCTACCTGGAGCTCGTCAGACACTACCTGGCGCTATCGCTTGATGAATAAGGGCATTAGTATAAATGCACACAGAGGGGGCCCTCAATTCATTCTCAATCCTGCAATCCTGCATCCTGCAATCATCGTTGCCCGTTTGTTATAAAAATGTTTTATCCAGATCCAGCATGCTTCATAGGGAGTCTTATCATAGCGCATATGTGTATTATATAGTCTCATCTCATCACAAACTTCCACATTGAATGCTGAACCACCTCTCATACTCAGTCACACCGCATCCTTTCAGAGACAGTATTCTATAGTGAATGGGGAGAGTAGGTATATACACATATGTACTCTTAAGCCACAACATTGGAGCCCAACAAGTACATATGCCCACAATGTTAAAAGGAACCAATAGGCCCAGCCGGGTCCATTACTTTCTCTTTTAAAAAAAAGAGACAAAAAGGTTCTTTTTAAAAGTATGTACTCAAAGGACAGTGATAAACCGATGAGTGTGACGATTGGTGGCCCTCACCATCGGAGATTAACGGCAACGCTTCCACTGACGATAACCAAGATATGCTTTAGGAAGATGTAGAAATTCCTGACCTGCTGCCAAATTTGGATAAATTACAGCCACGATCAAAAAGTTTTCCACCCTTGTCTCTGAACCGTCATATCTCGTTATTCTTGCAAGCGGTACAGCGTGATCTCCAACAGGCAGATTAGAGACAGTCCTCGGGGGGGCCAATAATTTGACCCCTGCTGAATTGAAGTCCTTAAAAGAATTGGAAATAGCGCCAGATATCATTATAAGCCCTAGTGACAAGGGGGGAAATGTGGTTCTTCCCAATCAGGCATATTATATCAAGGAAATTGAGACCCAGCTCAGTGATAAAACGACTTACCGGAGGGTGGGAGGGAATCTATTCCCACGAGTGGTAGCAACATTAAATGAGAAGCTTGACTGGGCCTTTGAAGAAAAACTGGTAACTCCTAAGGTATTTGAATATTTGATGGTCAAAGACTATAACATTCCGGTACTTTTCATATTCATGACCTCTTTCTCTCTAACTCTTTTACCTTCATGGGATTCACAGAAACATGGCTTACCCCATCAGACACAGCTTCACCCGCTGCCCTTTTACATAGGGGACTACATCTCAGCCACACCCCTAGATCCACCAACAAACAGGGTGGGGGTGTGGGCATCCTTCTATCTGAACTCTGCTCCTTTAACCCACTCCCTGCCCTGCCATCTCTATCCTTCTCATCTTTTGAAGTTCACTGCGTCCGTTTATATTCTCCCTGTAACCTGAAAATCGCAGTCATCTACCGCCCTCCTGGAGCTACTACTCTTTTCTTCGACCACTTTTCTACCTGGCTCCTTCAGTTTCTGTCCACAGACATCCATGCAATCATCATGGGTGACTTCAACATACCTGTTGACACTAGCAACCCTCCTGCCACCAGACTACTGTCACTAACCTCATCTTTCGGACTAAAGCAATGGTCTACTGAACCCACCCACAAGGACGGCCACACAATTGACCTCCTCTTCACTAACCTCTGCTCTTTATCAAACCTCTCATCCTCATTGCTCCCCCTCTCTGACCATAATCTGCTGACTATGACCCTCTCTCCAATTCCTGCTAACCCCCCTCCACACAAACCTACAATTCAACGTAGGGACTTAAGAAACCTAGATCTTCAGTCCCTTTCTGCCTCACTACAACCTCTTCAGTCCTTGACCTCATTCACGGACATAGACGCTGCATCATCAAACTACCATAATATACTCTCCTCAGCTCTAGACTCTGCCGCCCCCCTCACCTATAGCCATCCCCGCCCCAAAAACCGCCAACCCTGGCTAAATGCAAGCACAACCAGATTGAAACAGCTGTCTCGAGCTGCTGAATGGCAATGGAGGAAAACCAAATCCAGTTGTGACTTTCAATTCTATAAACAAGCCCTTCAGGAACTCAGGACTGCCCTTTCATCTGCTAAGCAAGCATATTTCTCTTCACTGATTTCTGCACAAGCCCGGAATCCCAAACAACTCTTCAACACTTTCAGTTCCCTACTCTGCCCACCACTACCTCCTCCAACCTCCCAAATTACAGCAGAAGAATTTTCTACATTCTTCAAAGAAAAAATTGACAACATTTGACTTGGCTTTGCCCCTCAGAATCCCTTACCACTTCAAACAATCCCCCTGCCTTACTCTCTTACCTTCTTCACTCCAATAACTGAGCTTGGACTAACCTCTCTCATTTCTAGGGCCCACCTGACTACCTGCTCCCTCGATCCTATTCCATCCCACCTTATTCCTCAACTGTCTCCATCCCTCACTCCAGCCTTAACCTCTATATTCAACCTTTCCCTCTCCACTGGCACCTTTCCTTCCTCCTACAAACATACACTTATTACTAATTACTATAATCAAGAAACCCTCTCTCGACCCCTCTGCCCTCTCCAGCTACTGCCCTATCTCACTACTCCCTTTCTCCTCCAAACTTCTTGAAAAACATGTCCACTCAGAACTGGCACAATACTTATCCACTAACAACTTACTTGACCCCTTACAATCAGGATTCCACCATAACCACTCCACTGAAACTGCCCTCACCAAAGTCACCAATGATCTGCTCACTGCCAAAAGCAAAGGTCACTACTACATCCTCATCCTTCTTGACCTCTCCTCAGCCTTTGACACTGTCCACCACTCTCTGCTTCTTGATATTCTCTCCTCTCTTGGGATTCAAGGTCTTGCACTCTCTTGGCTCACCTCTTACCTCTCTGACAGATCATTCAGTGTACCCTATTCTAACACAGTCACATCCTCACATTCCCTTTCTGTTGGTGTGCCGCAAGGTTCTGTCCTAGGCCCCCTACTTTTCTCAGTCTACACTAGTCTATGGCCTTGGCAAACTTATAACTTCACTAGGCTTTCAATACCACTTATATGCCGATGACACTCAGATATATCTCTCAGGCCCCAATCTCTCCCCTCTTCTATCTGGTCTCCCCAACTGCCTTGCAGCTATTTCTTCATTCATGTCATCTCGCTACCTCAAGCTAAACATGGACAAGACAGAACTGGCCATTTTCCCACCATCTAACTCCCCTCCATTCTCTAACAAGTCTATTTCTGTCAACAATTATAACAATAACAGCAACTCCCCAAACTCGGTGCCTGGGAGTCACTCTGGACTCTGCACTCTCATTCAAATGACATATTCCCCTCGATTCAAAGAGCAAAAGTTAATTGATTTCGGATCGAGAATCGTAAGTTTGGGTGGGTGTTAGTCATTTTTTCCTGTTTTTTTGGCCATTTCCGACTCGCACGAGCCTACGTACGAATGCGTATATGCTCTTACGATCATCGCAAGTTCGTTCCTAAATTTTAGGATCAAAACGTAAAACTTAGGATCAAATCCTAAAACTTAGGATGAAAACGTAAAATTTAGGATAATCGAATGTGTTTAGGTATGATTCAGAGAACAGTTTTCAAACCTCTAAATACGTTTTAAAAGTAAGCCACTGCCGACACCTTTTAGCAGTCGGATTGCTGTTCTTGAACAGGTTTTTTGGCTATGTGGAGGAGTCTGCGCGTCTTGAGCTCCAATGAACTGCATGTATCAGCATGGCCGAGGCCATAAATTGTATGGCAATGCATACCTGATTCATGTATGCCTTATAAAAGCATTTTAATGTGGACCTTAATTAGTCCTTTGCATGTAAACCTTTATTTTGCAATTTATTTGCGTTAATTAAAGAAACTTATGTCCTTTGTTATTTATTTTTAAATTGATGTACTAGAATAATATTTTTAGATTGCATTTATTGGTGTAGTTGTTTACCTTTGCTTTGTTTAATTATTTAAGCACATCTTTGGTCAGATGCATCACACTTACTGAGGAGAGGAGAGCGGGATAAAGTGCAGGATGTGGGTTACTGCTGTATTTTGCACAGACACAGCAGAGCTGGGGGCACGGAAAGGTCAGAAATCAAAGAATGCAGAGCAACACAGTCACAAGGCCCTTTCTGTTTGCAGGCTGCCCGAGAATACCTGAGCCACCATCTTGGCTGTTTCTAGACTCATTACATGCAGAAGTTGCTGGGTGTTTTTTTATATTTGAGAGCAATCTGTATGTAGAGGGTGTGGGTAACCACACACAACATTTTAAGTTGTACCATTTGAAGCCAAAATATTAAAATTAAATCCACAAGTAAAAAATGCAAGTTAATTAAAAATTAAACAAAGTAAGATTTACTTATGCAAATGCATTCATTAATGGTTGGTTACTACAAAATGAATGAAATAAAGAAAAATAAGACCAAATATTTAGAATGCACTTTAATGAGGTAAGTTTGTAGTGCGCAGCCGCAAGATCAGAAGGATTTACGTCCAGACAAAAAAGGAAAAAGGGCAAAACCAATGTTGCAACCTGAGAAATGAAACGGAAAATTCAGGATGGAAACTGACATAGGTCTGATTCCCGAACTGCCATACGAACGGACCTAAATTTTAGGATAGAAACGTATTTGCTTATAGAATCACTCGCAAGTTCATACGAACGCACGAGCGTACGGGAAAAATAGGATGATCTGCACCAAAATCCAAGCTGTTACATGTTTCTTTGAATCGACCCTATTCACTCCCTGGCCACCTCCTGTTGCCTTCAACTTAAAAACGTCTCACGCATCCGTCCCTTCCTCTCACCTGACACCACTAAAATGCTAGTGCATTCCCTGGTCATATCCCGACGGGATTACTGCAACATCCTTCTTTGTGGCTTACCAACTAAGACTGGCTCCCCTCCAATCTATCCTGAACTCTGCTGCTCGCCTCATCCATCTCTCCTCTCGCTCCTCCAGTTCTGCGCCTCTCTGCCAATCCCTACACTGGCTGCCAGTCCCACAGCGAATCCTGTTCAAAACTCTAACTCTCGCATACAAAGCTCTCTCCAACCAGGCCCCTCCCTACATCTCATCTCTAATCCAGAACAATATCAACCTAGACGCAGTCTTTGCTCTGCTGCTGACCTTCTCCTGTCCTCCACCCTGGTCAAAACCTTCAAAGGTGCCCTTAAAACTCACTTATAGAGACAAGCATATAATCTGGTTTAACCAGTTTTCAAAAGGGCATATGCCACAAAGCTCAATATTGACTGTTGATCTTTCCCCCTCATTTTCACCCCTCATCCTTTAGACTGTAAGCTCGCAAGGGCGGGGCTTTCTTTCCTATTGTATCTTGTACTCAGAATATCCATTGCCAACTCTGTAAAACTGCACTTGATATATTACATGTACCGTATGTTTCTACCCTGTCTGTAACTACTACTTTGTAAAGCGCTACGGAAGATGATGGCGCTATATAAATAAACAATAATAATAATACTTTATACCATTCCCAAGATCCACAAATGCCCCTCCGCACCACCCGGCAGGCCCATCATGTCGTGTAGAGATGAGCGAACTTTTGAAAAATTCGATTCGACTGATTCGCCGAATTTTCCGACAAAAATCGTTTCAACCCGAATAAATTCGCGACGAATCGCTATTAAAAACGGCTATTTATGAGCCTCCTAGAGCCTCAATAGGGTTGTAAACCATTCTGCCTTGCTGTAACACGCACAGGATGCGTGCTGGGTTAGTTAAATAATACTTTGAATAAATATCACATGCAGATCAGAGGCATCGCTAATAGAATCGCAGAGCGGCACAATTGCAGAGAGTTGAAGTGGCATCACTATGAGGGGCAGGAGCCCAAACATTGCTTTAAAGAGACACTGGAGTTGGCAGCAGCAGGAGCCCAAAAATTGGATGAATCACACCCTGGAGTTGGCAGCAGCAGGAGCCCAAACATTACTTTAAAGAGACACTGGGGTTGGCTTCAGGAGGCCAAAAATTGGATGAATCACACCCTGGAGTTGCAAGCAGCAGCAGGAGCCCAAATATTACTTTAAAGAGACACTGGAGTTGGCTTCAGGAGCCCAAAAATTGGATGAATCACACCCTGGAGTTGGCAGCAGCAGCAGCAGGAGCTCAAAGATTACTTTATAGAGACACTGGAGTTGGCTTCAGGAGCCCAAAAATTGGATGAATCACACCCTGGAGTTGGCAGCAGCAGGAGCCCAAATATACACTGGAGTTGGCTTCAGGAGCCCAAAAATTGAATGAATCACACCCTGGAGTTGGCAGCAGCAGCAGCAGGAGCCCAGATATTACTTTAAAGAGACACTGGGATTGGCTTCAGGAGGCCAAAAATTGGATGAATCACGGCCTGGAGTTGGCAGCAGCAGGAGCCCAAATATTACTTTAAAGAGACACTGGGGTTGGCTTCAGGAGGCCAAAAATTGGATGAATCACACCCTGGAGTTGGCAGCAGCAGCAGGAGCAGCCCAAATATTACTTTAAAGAGACACTGGGGTTGGCTTCAGGAGCCCAAAAATTGGATGAATCACACCCTGGAGTTGGCAGCAGCAGCAGCAGGAGCCCAAACATTGGCTGAAAGAGACACTGGGGTTTGCTTCAGGAGCCCAAAAATTGGATGAATCACACCCTGGAGTTGCAAGCAGCAGCAGGAGCCCAAATATTACTTTAAAGAGACACTGGAGTTGGCTTCAGGAGCCCAAAAATTGGATGAATCACACCCTGGAGTTGGCAGCAGCAGCAGCAGGAGCCCAAATATACACTGGAGTTGGCTTCAGGAGCCCAAAAATTGGATGAATCACACCCTGGAGTTGACAGAAGTTGGCAGCAGCAGCAGCAGGAGCCCAAACATTACTTCAAAGAGACCCTGGGGTTGGCTTCAGGAGCCCAAAAATTGGATGAATCACACCCTGGAGTTGGCAGAAGTTGGCAGCAGCAGCAGCAGGAGCCCAAACATTACTTTAAAGAGACCCTGGGGTTGGCTTCAGGAGCCCAAAAAATGGATGAATCACACCCTGGAGTTGGCAGAAGTTGGCAGCAGCAGCAGCAGGAGCCCAAACATTACTTTAAAGAGACACTGGGGTTGGCTTCAGAGCCCAAAAATTGGATGAATCACACCCTGGAGTTGGCAGAAGTTGGCAGCAGCAGCAGCAGGAGCCCAAACATTACTTTAAAGAGACCCTGGGGTTGGCTTCAGGAGCCCAAAAATTGGATGAATCACACCCTGGAGTTGGCAGCAGCAGGAGCCCAAATATACACTGGAGTTGGCTTCAGGAGCCCAAAAATTGGATGAATCACACCCTGGAGTTGGCAGAAGTTGGCAGCAGCAGCAGCAGCAGGAGCCCAAACATTACTTTAAAGAGACCCTGGGGTTGGCTTCAGGAGCCCAAAAATTGGATGAATCACACCCTGGAGTTGGCAGAAGTTGGCAGCAGCAGCAGCAGGAGCCCAAACATTACTTTAAAGAGACACTGGGGTTGGCTTCAGGAGCCCAAAAATTGGATGAATCACACCCTGGAGTTGGCAGAAGTTGGCAGCAGCAGCAGCAGGAGCCCAAACATTACTTTAAAGAGACCCTGGGGTTGGCTTCAGGAGCCCAAAAATTGGATGAATCACACCCTGGAGTTGGCAGCAGCAGCAGCAGCAGGAGCCCAAATATACACTGGAGTTGGCTTCAGGAGCCCAAAAATTGGATGAATCACACCCTGGAGTTGGCAGCAGCAGCAGGAGCCCAAAAATTGGCCTAAAGACATAAATATGTTTTGCACCATTTGGAAAGTGTAAAACGTGGCACCATGCTGAATCTAGTCGCATGCATCAGGCATTGGTGGGTGGAAATCCTGGCTGATCCATCCCTGATTCATTTTGACAAAGGTGAGTCTCTCCACATATTTAGTTGACAGACGAGTTCTCCTCGCCGTAACTATGGCCCCCGCCGCTTTAAACACCCGCTCAGATGGTACGCTACTTGCCGGGCAGGACAGCTTTTCCAGGGCAAACTCTGCTAGTTGTGGCCACAAATCAAGTTTGGCTGCCCAGAAGTCCAGCGGATCCTCAAGGTGTGTTGGCATGGTCATGTCAAAGTATGACATGACCTGCTGGTTGAGGTCCTGCTCCAGGTCTTCCTGCTGCTCATGAGTAGCCTCACTATGCGGGTGTAGAAAGCTACTCATTAGCGACTGAAGACTGAGGCTGCTGCTGCTGATGGAGCTGCTGCTGCTGCTCCTGCCAACCCCCCCAGCGGCCATGGCAGTGGAAGGTGAGCGCAGAGGTCCCCTCGAGTCAGACCTGCGAGAGTATGGACCATGGCGCAGATAGGCATTGGCCAACTGCCTACGTAGAATGTCTTTGTAGTAGTTGAGTTTGTCCTCCCTCTCGGTGGGTTTAAAAAATGCCCCCATTTTGTGCCGGAAGCGAGGGTCCAATAAGGTGGAAAGCCAGAAGTCATCCCGCCGACAGGTGGAAACAATTCTGGGGTCACTACGCAAGCACGTGAGCATGCTTCGTGCCATTTGCGCAAGTGACTCGGATGGACTACCTGTCTCCATCTCCACTGCATACTACCACGGTGTGCCCGGGTCCTCTGTCTCGCCTTCCTCAAAAACCTCTAGCTCCTCTGGCTGCTCCTGCTCCTCCTCTCCTGTCCGCTGACTAGATAAACCAGCCATTTCGCCAAGCCTAAACTGTGTTTCGCTGGGCAACTCCTCCTCTTCCTCCTCCTCCTCCAGTTCAGCTCCAACGGGGTTCATGTGGCCGTAAGATGTAAACGCCATGTCTCCAGTGCCCTGACCAGCCATGGTTTCCAACATGTGCTGTAGTACATGAAGCAGTGGAATCACGTCGTTCATCCCGTAATCCTGCCGACTGACAAATAAAGTGGCTTCCTCAAAGGGCCTGAGCAAACGGCAGGTGTCACGTATGAGCTGCCACTGGTTGACATTGAAGTTACACAGGGGAGTCCCCCTATCTGCTTGGATCATCAGGAAATCTGTGATGGCTTTTCTCTGTTCATATAATCGGTCCAACATGTGAAGGGTGGAATTCCAACGGGTGGAAACATCGCAAATCAGACTATGTTGGGGGATACCATTCTGATGCTGTAGCTCAAGAAGGGTGTGTTTGGCGGTGTAGGAGTGGCTGAAGTGCATGCAAAGTTTCCTTGAAGTTGTTACGATGTCTTGCAGATGGGGGGAACACTTCAGAAACTGCTTGACAACCAGATTGAAGACGTGTGCCATGCAGGGGGCATGGGTCAGGCTTCCTTGGCGCAGCGCAGACAAAATGTTCTTCCCATTGTCGGTAACCATGATTCCCATTTTAAGTTTTCTTGGAGTAAGCCATGTTTGGATTTCCTGATGAATACATTTAAGCAGTTCCTCCCCTGTGTGACTCCGTTCGCCAAGACAAACCATGTGAAGCACTGCGTGACACCTCCGTGCCCTGCACACATGGTAGACTGGAGGGGCACTGAGACTTGAGCCTACAGTGGAGGGTGAGGAGATGGCGGAGGATGAGGAGGCCGAGTCGCACGGTGTCACAGGCCCAACGGGCAGGGAGCGCGGAGTCCGAAGCGGCGTGACCTGTCCAAGTTGCTGCTGCAAAGGGACCACATTCACCCAGTGGGCCGTAAACGACATGTACTGTCCCTGACTGTAGTTACAGCTCCAGATGTCGGCGCTGCCATGCACTTTGCTACACACCGACAGGCTCAAGGACTGGCCCACCTTCTGTTCAACAAAAGTGTGCAGCGCTGGTACTGCCTTCTTGGCAAAGAAATGACGGCTTGGGACTCTCCACCTCGGCTCGGCACAAGCCATCAGTTCTCTGAAAGGTGCAGATTCCACCACCTGAAAAGGGAGCGACTGCAGCACCAGCAACTTGGACAGGAGCACATTAAGCTTCTGCGCCGTAGGATGAGTGGGCGCATACTGCTGTCTCTTGGACATGGCTTCGCTGATGGATTGCTGGCGGGATGCATGACTTGGAGGAGGAGGAGCAGGAGCGACAGAGGATGGGTATGACGCACAGCTGCCTTCGGCTGAGGTGCTGGAGACTTGGCTTGCAGAAATTGGGAGCTCACTTGGTGAGGAAGCAGACTGGACCACCCCTTGGGAGCCTCGGTTCTCCCAGGTCGCTTTATGGTGACGCATCAAATGTTGACGCAGGGCCGTGTTGCCAACATTTGGACCCTGGCCACGCTTCACCTTTTGCCTACATATCTTGCATGTGGCCATGTTACCCTCCTGCGGATGCTTCAGGAAAAACTGCCACACTGCCGAGTAGCTACTTTTCCCACCCCCTGGCCTCACTGATTCACTGCTGCTGTTGCCAACTCCAGGAACCCCTGCTCCACTACCTCCCGATAAGGTAGACTGCCGCACAGCAGGTGCTCTACCCCGGCCCCGGCCCCGGCCGGCTCCAGCCTTTGGAATTGTGCCCCCATGCTGACTGCTACCACCTTGCTGCCTCAGCTGCTGACTCCAGGGCAACCTGCGCCCCTCTTCTCCTGATGATGACGATGAAGCCCCTTCATCATCCCAAGTGCGATCGGCTTCATCGTCATCATCATCATCACCGAGTTGTGGCTGTACGTCACTGATGTTCGTGGATTCGTCAACAGTGTCTGGCGCAGGAGCTGGAACGCTCGCAGCACCCACGACACTGTCCACATCACTATTTGTCTGCCTAGCTAGAGAAGCCACCTCCATTTCTTGGCTGGGCAGTAGCTGCTGACTGTCCTCTATCTGATGGTCCTCCTCACTAAAGAGTGGAGCTGAACCCAAAGCATAGGATACGTCGCTGGGGGAGGGAACGGCGTAGACCAGAGGCAATGGGAGGACAGGGACTGCTCTCGGGGCATGCCAACTCAGGGTTGTGTCAGAGGAACCTACCGACCCTAGACTGGGGGTCTCAGACGTAAGTTGTGATGATGTTGTTGATGAGCGCGTTAACCAATCTACCACGGCAGATGCGTTACTGGTGGAGACACGACCGCTAGCAGATACTGGCAGATTAGGTCTCTCAGCGTAACTCCTGCTGCTACTGGCCCCCAGTCTGATGCGAGCTCTGCCTGCGGAATCTTGGCCTCTGCCACTCCTCTTTTCACTTCCAGGCACTTGTCTGCCCGACATAGTCTAACTGGCGTGGTAGTAGGTGATATTTTAAGAACCCCCAGGCAGCGGTGGGTCTATATGAAACAGAATATAATGCACACCAAAAGTGAGCAGTAACACTCAGCATCCAACAGGCCTGCTTAGTGTAAATAAGAGAGCTGCTTAGTGTAAATAAAGAGGGGTATGGTATGTTACAGAATGGGATGCCCCAACAGAAGTGCACCTGGCAGGCAGCAGTAAGTCTATGCACAGCAAAAGTGTCTTTATCAGGCCTAATTTCAATTAGAATAAGTGCAAATGGTTATATAGTCTTAAACAGAGGCTGGTGTAGTCACAGAATGGGATGCCCCAAAAAAGAAGTGCACCTGGCAGGCAGCAGTAAGAATATGCACAGCAAAAGTGTCTTTATCAGGCCTAATTTCAATTAGAATAAGTGCAAATGGTTATATGGTCTTAAATAGAGGCTGATGTAGTCACAGAATGGGATGCCCCAAAAACAGGAGTGCACCTGGCAGGGACCAGTAGTGCTATGCACAGCAAAAGTGTCTTTATCAGGCCTAATTTCAATTAGAATAAGTGCAAATGGTTATATGGTCTTAAATAGAGGCTGGTGTAGTCACAGAATAGGATGCCCAAAAAAGGAGTGCACCTGGCAGGGACCAGTAGTGCTATGCACAGCAAAAGTGTCTTTATCAGGCCTAATTTCAATTAGAATAGGTGCAAATGGTTATATGGTCTTAAATAGAGGCTGGTGTAGTCACAGAATGGGATGCCCCAAAAACCAGCAGTGCACCTGGCAGGGACAAGTAGTGCTATGCACAGCAAAAGTGTCTTTATCAGGCCTAATTTCAATTAGAATAAGTGCAAATGGTTATATGGTCTTAAATAGAGGCTGCTGTAGTCACAGAATGGGATGCCCCAAAAACCAGCAGTGCACCTGGCAGGGACAAGTAGTGCTATGCACAGCAAAAGTGTCTTTATCAGGCCTAATTTCAATTAGAATAAGTGCAAATGGTTATATGGTCTTAAATAGAGGCTGCTGTAGTCACAGAATGGGATGCCTCACAGCAGACTTAAGATCAGTTCAGTATATATGCACAGTTAGTTAGTATAAGCAGCCTGAAAACGCTAACAAAGCCTGTCAGCCAGCCAGTAACAAACACTCAGGCTGGATGAAAAAAAAAAAAAATCTCCCTGTGACTGCCTCCGATTTTTCCTAACTTTCCCTGTTTTTCGCTGACTTTCTGTCTGTCTCCTGCCTGTCTCCTGCCTGTCTCCAGCCTGTCCCTGTCTGTCCCTGTCTGTCCCTGCCTGTCTAACTGCCTCTCTCCCTCACTACAACGTTCTGTCTCTCACGAATGCAATAGAGAAATGAGGAAGGAAAAGCAAGATGGCCGCCTTAAATAGCGCTGTGACGTCACCGGGCTTGCTGGCTGCTGATAGGCTGCATGTGACTGTCCCAGCATACACTGCCCCACCTTACATGTCTGGACATGTCCCGTCCGCCATCTTAGAATGCCTGTAAATGTAAATGAATGGATGTTAAAGGAAAACTTCGAGCGATCGAATCGCGGGGAAATTCGGATTCGATCCGAATCGAATTTTTCATGAAATTCGGATCGAATCCGGGTTCGTCCGGATCGATTCGCTCATCCCTAATGTCGTGGAATGGAGGTCCCCTAGAGGGTATCTCCAGGTATGTGGATGAAAATCTGAAACCTTTGGTGAGGGTCTTGTCCTCTTTTGTACTTGACAGTAATGATGTTCTCTGCAAACTGATGACCTTCGAATTAGAAGGTGACTGGCTTTTAGCCAGCTTTGATGTAGAAAGTTTGTATACCTCCATTCCCCAAGCAGTGGGCTTGGAAGCGGTATCCCAGTTCTTGGAAGAGTTGGGCCCATGTGATGCTGCCCATAATGAATTCGTAATTGAGCTTTTGGAATGTGTCCAATTGTTTTTGTTTCGATAAGGACTACTATCATCAGATACGTGGAACAGCCATGGGGGCCGCCTGTGCTCCGTCGTACGCATGCCTACACCTGGGGCAGTGGGAGAGCCAGGAGGTGTATGGACGGGCGTATTTCAGGGTGCAGGTGGCCCTCTGGCTGCGCTACATAGATGATGTCCTGGTGGTGTGGAGGGGCACGCAAGTGTATTTTTAACATTTTGTGGACCAATTAAACTTAAATGACCGAAATATTCATCTCACCCTTAAAGTTGGGCCCCCAAAAAATCGAATTTTTAGATTTACTAATTAGACGGGAAGGAAATAGATTGGTTACGTCCACATACAGAAAGCCCATGGCTGGTAACACCTTGCTTCATTTCTCCAGCAATCATCCTGCTCCCCCGCTGCACGGTATCCCGCTTGGACAGTTTCTGCGCATACGCAGGAACTGTGGGTCTGGGCGGGACTTCGTGCGGGAGGCGCGTGATCTGGCTGGTAGATTTCAAGAGAGGGGTTACCCACACAGGTTAATACGCACATGTTTTAAAAATGCATTAGAATCCAATCGGGAGGAATTACTCAAATGCTAAGGTTGGCCAAGTAAACAATCAAACTCAGCTAGTTCGGCTGATCACACAATATGGAACCAATTGGGAAAAGTTCCAGGCAATCCTGGAGTCCGACTGGCATATTTTACTTTTGGATCCGATGGTGGTCTGGTGTGTGGTTCCACGCCCTTTGCTCATTGCCCGTAGGGCCAGAAATATGCGAGACCTGTTGGTCCACAGTGACCTCTCAAAAAAAGCTGGGACACAGAGAGTTAACTCGGTGGACGGTTCTTTCAAGTGTGGACGGTGTAGGATTTGCCCTTTATGGAAAAAAACACTAGTTTCAGGGGTGCTAGAGGAGGACTTGTGAGACAAATTAGGGGTTTCATTAATTGCAGGACATGTCGTGTACATGCTCACCTGCCCTTGCGTCAAAAAATACATTGGTAAAACTAAGCGCGAGTTGCGTACGCGGATAGGTGAGCATGTGCGCGACATCAAGAAGGGGAACGAAAAAAGCTGTGTCTCCGAGCATTTTAAGGCATGCCATTATGGAAGCCCTCAAGGTTTAAAGGTTTGTGGAATTTTTGTACTGAAAAAAGTAGTAAAAAGGGGTTTCTGGGATAAAAGATACTCCAGCAGGAATCCCGCTTAATTTTTGAAATGGGCACAATGTCTCCGAATGGCCTAAATACTGATTTGGGACTAAGTGCGTTTTTGAAACATATTGACTCTTGTTTTAGATAACTGGAGAGATACTGGTAACACTAACGGGCTGAACATCAACTTAGGACTAAGTAGGTCTTTGTGAGACATATTGATCTCTGTTCAGATAACTAAAGAGACACTGGTAGCATCAAGGATGTGGTTTCAAATGTTTGAGTAGTCTTGGTAATGGTATGGATTTGACTGAGGTCCAAAGAACAACTGAACAGGGTTAGTAATAGTTTAAGTGGGATGGACATGATGGAGGATCATGTCCATCCCACTTAACATGTCCATCCCACTTAACAATTGAACTGGGCTATCATCAGTCTAATGCGCCGTGTAGGGAGTGGAGTAATATAGTAAGTGTATAAAATAGTCAGAAGAGTGTGGTGAGGGACTAGATATGTCAGCGGAGGATATGGAACCACGTTAGTAATAGTGGATGACTATACAGTAATTGACAGTAATGGACCCGGCTGGGCCTATTGGTTCCTTTTAACATTGTGGGCATATCTTAATGAAGTTTTGTACTTGTTGGGCCCCAATGTTGTGGCTTAAGAGTACATATGTGTATATACCTACTCTCCCCATTCACTATAGAATACTGTCCCTGAAAGGATGCGGTGTGATGGAGTATGAGAGGTGGTTCAGCATTCAATGTGGAAGTTTGTGATGAGATGAGACTATATAATACACATGTGCGCTATGATAAGGCTCCCTATAAAGCATGCTGGATCTGGATAAAACATTTTTATAACAAACGGGCAACGATGATTGCAGAATTGCGAATGAATTGAGGGCCCCCTTTGTGTGCATTTATACTAAGAAGTCCACTCGGGGATTATGCTACGTTATGCCGGCGTATGTGACGCTGTTGCCAAGCCCCCAAGTCCGCCCAATCTAACTTTGAATACCAGGATGATGGCAAAGTAAATTATAAGCTGATTGGGTGAGAGACGCGGAAAGGGAGGCATCAGGCAGTTAAAAGAGAGAAATGGAAGGGCTGCCCACCACCCTGACGAAGCTCCGGAGGGCGGAGCGAAATGCACATCGGCGGACGGACGGCCCCACCAAGCGCAACATGACCCCACTGCTAGCCCTGCTGAATGTCTCCGGAAGTGTTGCGCAACACATGAGAGGCCGCATGCTTTGGACATAACAAGCTGCCCTCAACAACAGCTAAGTAGCGGTTTTTGTGTCATTCACCCTCTCTGAGCGCGGAGATGCAAGTAAGCTGGGTAACGAGCCCTTTAAGTGCCAGCCTACCTCGATTTTTTTGTCACACTCTATTGCCAGACTACTTTTCACGTTTTTGCACTACACATGTTCAACCTTGATTTTTGAAGGTATTTCCAGGAAAATTATATATTGTTTTTTTCAGCAGAGTCTGGGCTTCAACATGAAATGTCTTGTTTGGCCTTTTTTAGTGTATTCTCAATACTTTTGGGTGAAATATGTGCAAAAAAATGAAAAAAAAAATATTTTTTACAATTTGTCGTTTTTTTTGTGATAAAAAATGCAAGTTTGTTAATAAAATATTATTGCGTGTGAAAGCCCTATTTCTCCCGGTTACAATGGTACCACATATGTATTGGTATACACCCTTTCCTGCCCAGGAAACTCCCCCAAACTGAAACAGCAGTTTAGGAGATTTCAGATAGGATACAACTATGCGATATGATTGCATAGTTGTAAGGGGTTAACTTAAAAAAAAAACCCTTATAATCCCCCCCAAAAATGACGTAGGGTCCCCCTTACCCAACATTACCGACCCGGGCCAGCTATGGGGGCTTGTAGAACAGGACACAGGGGACAGCATTGGTGGCCCCTGGCCCTGCAGGCTACTAGCCCACATAGCCACTAAGTGGACCGGGCCATTCTGCCCCCCTGGCTGTTGGGGAGGCAGGTAATGGGGGGCTGGGGGTTATGGCAAGTCACCCGCTAGCCGCAGGTGATTGCCAGCCCCAGAGCCTTGTGAACTGGTATAAGGGGTCTCATGGACCCCTTACCAGTTCACAAATAGTTAAAAGTAAAAAATACACAGACACAAAATATTTTATTATTCTTTTTTTTACTTATACTTACCTCCCATCCAGTGTCCCGCGCCGCTGCAGATGACAGTTGTCGGTAGTGATCGGAGCAGGGAGGGTGGGAGTCAGGGAGATCAGAGCCTCCCTGTCTGCCACCCTCCCTGCTCTGAACGTTACCGACAAGTGACAGTCGGAGCCCGGGTGCCGGTATAGAGGAGCGGGATGACGTCATCCAGCTCCTCCCACAAGTGGGCAGGGCTAGGGGTGGGGCCAGCGCCGGAGGAAGAGGACGGTGAGGGCCCGTTGCTGGGTCCTCACCCGAAGAGTGGTAAGTCCAGGGGGGGGATCGGAGCCCCCCCGGTGAAGAGAAGACCCGGGGAGAGCGATCGGGCTGCGAGGTGAGTTTGTGTCATTATTATTATTATTATTTTTTTTTTCAGATTGCAGGGGGGGTGGGCCTATTCCGGGCCCCCTCCTGAAGATCAGAGGCCCGGAGGCGAAAATCAAATTGATGCTTATTGTAGGGAATCGCTGGCACTTTCAAACGAGGGGTCAGGTAAGTCTGTATGTTTTTTACTTTTTTTTTATGGGGCTCTAAAGTCAGCTACGTGAGTCTCACGTAGCTGGCACTTAACGGTTGGAGAGGCAGCTACGTGAGACTCACGTAGCTGGCACTAGAAGGGTTAATCATGCATATGATATACTAATAGCGAAGTGCGCATTAGTGAACGAGTGAAGTGAGTCACAGAATTCACAGTATATGTGCGTTTGAGCTTTGATTATGGAGGAGAGGGCTGGAACACATACAAACGCATAATACAACTCTGTGAAGTACTCACCTGTAGAGTTGATATTATATGCCTACAGCACGTCCTGCTCCCGAATAGTAATAACATGTGGGTAATCCTCCGCCTCAGGCGCCGTGCACTGCAGACATGTAGAAAACAAGCTCCTCCCGGCCCTACATATACCGAAGGACCTCCCACAAATCCCCAGCATTGAAAAGCAGTGAGAAGAGAAGCCGGGAGGAACAAACCACCCAGAATACCTGGTAATAATATCTAATGATAACAATCACCATACAGGGGATCCAGAACAAGTGAACCAGGGTGGGGTGGAGCAGGACGTGCTGTATGCATATAATATCAACTCTACAGGTGAGTACTTCACAGAGTTGTATTATTCTAAGCATACAGCACGTCCTGCTCCCGAATAGTAATAACCTGTGGGACATCCAATAGCAGTGTCCATAAGCAGGGTGGGATCCCCAGGAAAAAACAAGGCACAGCGGACAGTAAAGGTGCTGTCACCTGCAAAACTTGCAACAGGCATGACATGAGCAAAGGCTCTAACGTCAGTCTCATAACAAGACCAAGAAGGTATGAACAGAGACAGGCCATAAGTCTAGCAACGGAATCAAACAGAAAAAAACCCCTGGTGCTGAAGGGCCAGTGGTACCCAAGCACCAATATAACGGAGTAAAAGGCAAAAGGGAAGATTCTTTCCCCTGAAAAAGAAACATAGGTCAGTGTAATGACCCAACCAGCTCACAGGCAAGGAAGCCTTGTGGCAAAACTTGTAACACCCCCTAAGGGAAACAGAACAGGACACCCGACCAAGGCGGGAATACAGACCCCTAATTATCAGGAAGCCGAGGCTTCACTCAGGATCAGGGGACATCCAGAAGGGTTAATCCAAAGGGCGCAATGGCGCTGGAAGTAGATATCAGGCGCATACATAAGGAGGCGCCCGTAGACTCCAAGAGCATCAGTCCCCCTAAGGGCCAGAAAGCCCACATGGGGAGAATTGCAACACCTGTAGAGGGAATGTAGGCCCTCATATTAGTATTATTAAGAATAAAGTCCATAGCTAGACTAAGGGACTAAAGCAAGGATCCTACAGACCAGCTGGACCGGAGGCCCAGCGTAAGAGGAAACACCCCCAGGCATGGGGTGCCTGTAGCCGTATATATCTGTATATATATATATATATATATATATATATATATATACACATCGAGCCAGGGTTAAGTAACCAGATCTATCATCTCAGGCACATGTCTGACGGAGTCAGGAGGCTCCAGAGAAGCGAGCTGGACTACAGGGCAGCTCAGACAGCATCCAGCAAAAGTCCCCAGGAAGTCTGCAGGGTAAAAAATGAAAATTGATCCCCACAGGGACCATGGAACTACTTGGGAGATGCAGCTAAGCAATCCCCAAAATAATTCCCTACGAGGGCGACAGAACCAGACTCCTGCAGGAAAGGCAAGGACAAAACCTACACCTTCAGAGTCCCCAGATGGGGAGCCAACCCCAAACTTAAGTTGTAATGACTTCAAGGGTCCTGGGAACCGAGAACGTCTAACAGGGAAGAGACCAAGGCTCATGCCAATCAATATGGGTTACCACAAAACCCCCATAGACGGAGGAAGGGGAAGCTGGGGGGCTAGCTCCCACCCCCCCCTCATACTAAGTCACCCAGAAGATAGGGCCCGTCACCAAGGGGTGAATGAATCAGCTGTCAATCCCCAGACAGGGGACCTTATATTGGGACAAGGAAGGGGCCTGACAAGGGCAGAACCGCACTCCTGAAAGAGAGCGCTCAGGTCAGCAGACTGCAGCAGAGGCATCTGCGAACCACAGCTCCCAAGGCCACCCAGGCCATCCATCTCACGAGACTCTCTATCAGGCCAACCGTGCGCAGAACCCACAAGTAGGGTGATGAAGAGAAGGCATATGAGATAACAAGTCTATGCCTAAATACTCAGCCCCCATGACCAGAGTCAGAATATTCTGGGACAGTAGAAACAAGGGCAGAGCCCCTTTGTTAGGAGGGAGACCCCACAGAGCCACGCTAGGCTCCCCGGGCGACACCAGGATAGCATAACCTGCCGCTAAGGGCATCCATTGAAGCGAATACCGCTGAGAAGCAGGGGGAGTAGACCCCCGCCCAAGGCAGGATCAGGGACCCTCCAGAGGGAACATACTGCCACAATCTTTAGACCAGTATTAAAGCAGGCCATTGTCATTGTCAGACCAGGAGTCCCCCAATAAACCGACCGATCCTAAGGAGGAGAAGTCCAGCCATATAGAGTCAACGGGGGCCCATCGTTTCAACAAAACCAGCAGGTAAGATGGACCCTCTAGGGGACCCTACCTAGAAACCACGGGGATTGTGGAAGAAATTTCCCTTCCCCCGCCAAACCTGCGAGACTTGGTACCCAGGGTGACCATACACTGGAAGATGCTAGTAAGGAAGGGGGGTGCCCTCTGACGGGGCCCTTGCATATGGGAAGCTCAAGAGGAACCCCCTTACCAAGGGGGCGTGAGCACAGACCAAGCACCGGGGTGCTGGAACATATGTTAGTTCAATAACCTACTGCGCCGAAGAGCCCAAGGGCTCGGTATATAAGTGACATCATCTTGATGTGCCTCCAACGGGCCCACCAGTTGTCATCCCGCCTGGTGGAGGTAAGGCGCTAGTAAAGGGGGGCAGAGTCCCCGTAACCAGGGGTCCCCTATTGCCAGAGAAGAAGGCTGCAAGCCTGAGCCGAATCCCCGGAATGGGGGATAGCGGATAAGGAACCATGAGGGAATGAGGTGACTGAGCAACCATCCAGTAGCTCCCAGGGGACACCGCTGGCCGACCTATCCACTCGGCCTGACGCAGAGACTGGGGAGTAAGGAAGACGACCCAGTAGGTCCTAACGCAGACGCCCCCCCCCCCCCAGGCGTGTCAGAGACATCATCCCCAGTCGTCCCATGGCGAGTAGCCGGGGAACGAAAGAGAGGCCCCAAATAATGCCTCAATCCACAGGGTTGGTCCTGCAACACCATCTAGAAATGGTCTTGGTGTCCCACAGACACAAGGGAAACTAAGAAGGGCGAGGGCGCCCCTTCATGCTTGTGAGGTCTTGGCAGATTTGGACTTAGCCCTGCCAGAAAGCCCAGGGCGCTGCCTGCCCGCCCCATGGGGGAAATCCACACCGAACAGCTGGAAGCACACCTCAGATTCGCGTTTGACACTAACGTAGGGAGGTGGAGGGGTGACCCTGCCTCGTGGAGGCCGGAGCGGCCTTCTGCGCAAGGGCGCCTTACCCTTTTTACCAAAAAGGTCCAAACGGGCCCCAAACAACCGCCGTCCTCTGAATGGAAGGCAAGTGAGAGCCTTTTTTGTAGCCACGTCAGCACCCCACTGTCGCAGCCAGACCAGGCGGCGAATAGCTACCGCAAGGGCTGAGGTTCTAGCACACATCTTAATGGTGTCGTCCAGTGCTGATAGAATAAACTTCACAAACGCTTCACACAAACGCTTCCCCAAGGGAGGTCCTCAGTGCGGTGGTCCAGTATTTTTCTGACAAGAGTCCTGGCGGCCACTGCAGTGATGGTCGCGGCACAAACCGGGCGCAGAGCCGTCCCAGCACACGAGAAGACCGGCGCAGTCTGTCAATGCGCCGGTCCTCGGCATCCCGAAGGGTACAGTAAAAAGGAGCAGTCATGAAAGGGGGGTTTGTGACCCCTATGACCGGTGCGTCCACCACCAGGGGAGCTGACCATAAATTAACCACATCAGGAGGGAAAGGGTACTTCCATTCCCAGACCCCTGGAACCCCTTTAAGCTTACAAGGCGATTCCCATTCTTGGGATATAAGATTCTGGAAATGTTCCTGTTCTAGGAACTCCAAGAGCGGCGGCGCTGTATGGAAACTCTCCCTCTTAGGCTTGGGGATCTCCCCAGGTGGGGAGATTGACAAAACCTCAAAAATCTTAATAAGGATTTCATCTGTGTCACACAGACCCCAGGAACCGGGCTCAGAATCATCACCGCCCCCAGGCATCCCATGCGAGGAGCCCAAGTCTGAGAATAGCTCACCTTGCTCAGAAGGGTCAGGTTCCTGCATATCAGCAGAGTCATCGGTATCGTCAGGAACCGGGGAGCCAGGAGGCGTCAGGGACCGCTTTTTACCAGGGCTCATACGCTCCGCCAATCCAGAAAGCACCTGCTCCGCCGTGGGCAACACGCGCGGCACTGATTGCAGGTCATCCCCGCTCGAGTGGGACTCGTCATGAGTGATATTTGGGAGCGGGGAGAGGGGAGTAAGAAAGGGAGGTTCCTCTGTTAGCAAACCTGCCTGTTCTGCACACTGTCCGCAGACCTGTGCCCTGTCAGCCTCAGCCAGGGGCTGGCCGCACACTGCACACAGCCGGTCACGTCCCGGAGGGACCCCGGTTACATAATTCTGAAATGCCTCCATATGGTGATTATTAAGCAGTATGAACGCAGGGATTTATGCAATAGGCAACCCTGGATGCCCCAAAACCCACTAGTAATGTGGGAGAATTTGTAAGGTGGACCCGCTGTAATATATGTTAGGCCGGGGGAAGGCCACGAAGTCTTGGCGTCTGAAAGACATAATGGGACAAGAGAGGTGGAGTCAGAGTCCTGCGCAGTCTGAAAAACATAGAACCATGCCGCCCCGGAGGCACTTACATGACCAAGGGAGGAGGCGAGCCACACCACGCGCGCGCGCGAAGATAGAGAAAATGGCGCCAGCGAACCTCGAGGGGTGGACCAGGCCGGGCTGTGACGCGAGGCGCGTCATGCCGAGTCTCCGCCTCCCCCAAAGAGCGCGAAGCTCTAACCGACAGCAAAACGTAGAACAGCGGATAATAAGCATACCTCTAAAATGCTGACACACTGGAAAGATGCTGCCGAACTAGCAGATTGTTAATGAAAAAGACAGCTTGCGCTGTATAGCGAGGCGCGACACTGACCCCAAGAATAAAGAACCAAGGTCTAAAGGCGAAGTTAGCACTAGGGCTGCCACACATACCCCCCCACCCCTCTTTTTCCCCGAGTTACGGGAGGAAGCGAGGGGGAAGCGGACGGTGTCCATGGACTAAGACTGTGAGTGGCACGGGCAAGATTGCGGGAGGGGCATCCACTAGAGGCTCACCATCGGCCTGACCGCCTACCCTGTGGAGGGGGATTGCGGTGGAGCATGGCTCCGTTCAGCACACCAGGTGCTGCCTACCTTCACCCGACCCGCGCAGCCTAGGCTGGGAGGCATATTTCTTCTGAAGAGGACGGGTGGAAATAGTCCCACAGGACCTTGGGCCGTAAGGCCCGCTCGCCTGCGAGAGCGTGATACTTCATGTCTTCGCAGTTCCAGCACTGCAGAGAAATCTGGGGATTTGTGGGAGGTCCTTCGGTATATGTAGGGCCGGGAGGAGCTTGTTTTCTACATGTCTGCAGTGCACGGCGCCTGAGGCGGAGGATTACCCACGTTATTACAATTCGGGAGCAGGACGTGCTGTATGCTTAGAATATAAGAGCTATGGGACTGGCCTGTGTGAACTTTACTATGCATTGAGCAAGATTCACCTTACATTTCAGTCGGATTTTGCAGTGCAATCGCGGTGGGGGGTGTGTGAATGTGTGCGTGGTTAGTATGGATGTACGTGGGGGCCCCCGTTATTTTAAATCACTATTATGTGTTTTTATTGTAATTATGAGATGTTTACAACATGTGTGTGCCGGGGCTGTTGCAATTAATAAATGGTTGTTTTCCTGGCAACTAGCATGTTTTGTATTTAGTGCCAGTCCCACAATTAACCTTGTATTCAGTGTTGGTCCACACATAGAGAAAATGACTTTATTAAAAAAACTATTTATTTTTCTTTACTCACCTCCATCAGCTCCTCTGTCCCTCACCGATTTCGATGACAGATGCAGTAATTGCTGGAGACAGGGGATTAGAGGATCCCATGCCCCTCTTCTCCTTTGGCCGGCGATCCTCGCGTCTGTCAGGCTGGGAGTGGGATGACATCAGCAGGGCAATGTCATCCCCAAAAGGACGGGGCTAGTCATGAAGATGGCGGCACCCATGGTGGAAGCAGGATGAGAGGGTCTGTGGGGCCCTCTCCTGAAGCCGGAAGAGCCAGGGGGTGATCGGTGGCCCCCCTGGTGAAGAGGTGACCCGGCGGGAGTGATTGCGCACAAAGGTGATTAAATGTAATTTTTATTTATTTATTTTACATTTAATGCTGGCGGCAGCTGAAGCGGGAGGCCCTATTCTGGGAGATCGAAGGGGGGATCCCCCGGACAAAGATCAGACCTGGCCGGATCGATTGAAGGGTCAGGTGAGTGTTTTTTTTGGGGGGGGGGCACTAGCAGGGGGAAACCAGGTACATAAAATTTAGGTATATGGCAGTTAACGACAGTAAAGGCAGCTATATAAGTTTTACGTAGCTGGCGTTAGAAGGGTTAAAACAGTGATCTTTCGTTACCACCATATGTCGTTTATAGTAATAATAATATAGTTGTATTGTATCACAACAGGTTTACAGGTTTCTCTCCACCTTCATAAATAGCAGTTGTGGACAACACTGTAACACTGTATAATCAAACATTGTATCAAAAAATTGTTTGAATACAATTATATGTATAAATATAGGAACATTACCATTCTAGATAAAAAAACACACCTTGTCAATTTGATGAACTCTATATTATAAATATTGAATGAAGGTGTGCCACCAGGATTAAGTATGATTCACTGTTGTAGTTTTCAAGCTATGTTTAGCAGTGCTGCAAAAAGTTATTGTTATATTAAATAAATCTTTAATGATGCAAGCAAGGACAGTACAAAAATAAATAGAGGTAAAGTGCCATTATAAATTCACCTTAAAAGGTCGAATCGTAGCAAAAGGATCCAATGCGGGGGGCAAGTATAACAATAGTTGCTGTTCGCTGGCAAACGCCCGTGGTGTGGTGCCTCTCCAGGTCTCCGGGGAGAACGAGCAATATGTTTCCCGCTCGTTTCCCCTCCTAAAATACCAGATGTCGCACCTTCACCATGGAAGAACACGTCCTGGCACTGATCTGACTTACAATCATGCACTTCGATGCGCCACCAGAGGTTGGAAAAGCCCTCCTCGGAACCGCCTCCAGGAATTGGAGGGGAGAGAGAATGTGTCCCAAGCCATGAAGAGAAGGGTGTGCTTCTGCCTGGGTAACTTCCAGTCACTTGGTGCGACTTCTTGGCTCCATTTCCCCATTTGACCCTTGTTTTACTTTTTTTACTTTTTATTTTTGCTGTTCGCTTTTTGTTGCCAGTCTAGTGACCATTTTTATTTGTGGCCTCTTTTCAGCAACTGCAAGATGGGCCACTCTCTTAAAGTCCAATGTGTTGTGGGGCCCGACATTCACTTTTTCAGTGTTTTGGCTACTCTGGCTAACCCCACATTGTATTTATCTTTGGGAGTTCCAGTTTATACACCCGTTTTGAGAGTGGCTAGCTGACTGGCAGTTGGCTTTTGGGTAAGTCTGTTTATTGCTGGAGTAGATCTGCCTGTTTATTGTTTATGTTGCATTTGCAATGTGTTTTTCTTTTGTTATGTGCCTCTTTTTGTAATTGGTCCAAGATTCTTATGTTATCCAATTGCTGTCCCTGCCCTCCATCACTTCGACTGTGCTCATGCCCCTCTTTGAATAACTAATTTTCCCTGTTGCAGGTACAAATGCTTAGTCTGAGCATGCTGCCTTACCCTTTGCTTGTTTGGCCCCTCTCTATTTGGTCTAGGCTGTTTTGATGTTGTGTTGCCTGTTAGTAATTTAATTTTCATTTGTCCTTTAGGTGATTCAGGTTATCCCGTGCTGCCCTGGCTCTTGGCACCCTTCTTAAGACCCAAGACACCTGGCCAGGAGGCTTATAATGAGGCCCACTCAATCAGGCACTTCGATGCGCCACCAGAGGTTGGAAAAGCCCTCCTCGGAACCGCCTCCAGGAATTGGAGGGGAGAGAGAATGTGTCCCAAGCCATGAAGAGAAGGGTGTGCTTCTGCCTGGGTAACTTCCAGTCACTTGGTGCGACTTATTGGCTCCATTTCCCCATTTGACCCTTGTTTTACTTTTTTTACTTTTTATTTTTGCTGTTCGCTTTTTGTTGCCAGTCTAGTGACCATTTTTATTTGTGGCCTCTTTTCAGCAACCGCAAGACGGACCACTCTCTTAAAGTCCAATGTGTCATGGGGCCCGACATTCACTCTTTCAGTGTTTTGGCTACTCTGGCTAACCCCACAATGTATTTATCTTGGGGAGTTCCAGTTTATACACCTGTTTTGAGAGTGGCTAGCTGACTGGCAGTTGGCTTTTGGGTAAGTCTGTTTATTGCTGGAGTAGATCTGCCTGTTTATTGTTTATGTTGCATTTGCAATGTGTTTTTCTTTTGTTATGTGCCTCTTTTTGTAATTGGTCCAAGATTCTTATGTTATCCAATTGCTCTCCCTGTCCTCCATCACTTCGACTGTGCTCATGCCCCTCTTTGAATAACTCATTTTCCCTGTTGCAGGTACAAATGCTTAGTCTGAGCATGCTGCCTTACCTTTTGCTTGTCTGGACCCTCTCTATTTGGTCTAGGCTGTTTTGATGTTGTGTTGCCTGTTAGTAATTTAATTTTCATTTGTCCTTTAGGTGATTCAGGTTATCCCTTGCTGCCCTGGCTCTTGGCACCCTTCCTAAGACCCAGAACACCTGGCCAGGAGGCTTATAATGAGGCCCACTGCCACACACACACACGCTGTAGTTGAGCGTGCCTTCGGGCTGTTGAACTGTATACACGGTACTGGGGTTCTAGAAATATCATGGGCAGGCTGTTGAAGGCCAGACTTCGCTGTCTAAACCCCACAGACGGTGCTCTTCAATACAAGCCAGAGAAGGTTGTGCAAATTATCATGGCATGCATCAGCCTCCATAACTTTGTCTTGAGTGAGAGGGTGGCAGTATATTTGGAGGAGACAACCACTGCTTTTGTTCCAGAGATTCCTGGTTATCTGTATGCCATGTTGGCAAAAGCATTCGCCAGCATTTGGAAGACCCCTTTTTTTTCTTGGATTTATTTTTTTTTCTCCATTATGTTATTTATTTATTTATTATATCCCTTACATTGTATAGGTGTGATTAAATAACATACAAACTTCTGGTTTTTGGTATTCTTTAATTCCATGTTCCAAGTTATTGGGTTATGGCACAACTGTTGATACAGGTCAACAGAAAATTGATCAATAAAAATGTGCCTGTCCAATGTAACTAAAGCTTTGGGCCCCCCAGAACCCAAAGTCCAGCATGGTAGGTTAGGGGGATGTAGCCCGGCTTTGGGTGTTTGCAGATTGCTGTGCATCAAGGTTCGTCAGCCTTTGAAGGGCAACCTGGTTGGCCTCCACCAGAGCCCCAACCAACGTCATCTGCTGCTGGTGGTGCTGCTGCTCCACAACCACTGCAGCCAGCTCTTCATGAAGAAAATTAGTGGTCTGTCACAAAGTGGCCCACCAGTTTGCCTCCATGATTTGGCACTAACTTATCAAAGACAGATGACACCTGGCTGCAGGCTGGGGCTGTCTTCCTCCTGGGTGCTCTGTGCAGCTGGTGGGCTTCTACTGGTAGATTAAAACTGGAGCTGCCGGAGGAGTGGTGATGGCCAGTGCCTGTGGTGCCAGCAGCTAATTGAGGTGTCCAGATAATATTGGGGGTCTCATCCAGATGTTTAAAGGTGCCGTGGAGAAAGGTCAACATTAGTGTTAGTTTTTCCCAGTGTTACCAAAACTTTAACCTGGGTTCACCCTCCTCCTCCACCCTGCCCCTTGCTCTTTGCCTAATTTACCTCATCACTGTCTGGACTTTGCTCCCTTGGTGGCTGGCTAGGGGGTGAGACCGCCCTTGATGTTGTCTTGGTGTTAGCCAAACCAGAGGGGCCAGCTGTGGCTGAAGGTGGGGGTCTTGCAGGTGAGGTGCTGTTGGCTGGGGTGTTGCTGCAAAGTCAAGGTAAATGCACTGGTAGTTTCCTCTTAACAGTATATGTGCCCCTCCACAACCATTACAATTGATACACACTGGGTCCCACATCGATGTGGGCCCCCAAATTTTGGTCTGCTCACACCCATTTTAGGGGTTAAATATAAAGGTTGCCTAATACACTTGGTGTGTTTAGTCGCACAACATATATGCAGGCAAGCCCTCAAAGTTGGCTGGGCATGTGGGTGGCATTTTTGGTCGGCCTAATCCCCCCTGTGTCAAGCTACGATTTGTCATCTTACCACTGGTGGTCACATGTCGCCTATCATTGTCGATGGTGCCTGACACCCCTTGGTAGGTGCTGGGGTGGTGTATCCCCAACCAGTTTCTTGGCATGGGTAATTTGTAGAGTTTTGGGGAGCCCCCCACCAGTTTGCAAGTTAGATTCAAACAAAGGAAAGGGTGACTTTAGTGAGTTGTCCAATGTTTCCTGTACAAGCAGCCCTCTGGTTGTTCAGCACTTACCCCTCTGTCTGGTGCTGAGTTTCCGCCAAACCATCAGCTTCAGGTCATTTCTTGCCTGGGCATCATCTTTGGGTTCTGGCACCGCCCTGTCATGTTGCAGGCAATCTCTAACCATAACCACTCCCACAATGCTTTGGGGGTTAAGCGGGGCCAGGACATCCAGCAGAACTTCCAGCTGAGCATCATTAAATCGTCCACTCAACTTGCCCCTTGTTAGGTTGTGCCCAGGGTGAGTGGCCGATGCTGTGGTCTTCTGGGTGGTGCTTTGGCTGAAGGGGGAGTCACAATGCCTACTCCCATGCCCAGAACAGATGGATTTCAGGCTACTGGCCAGGGAAAGAGCAGGCCTGGCTGTGACAACACTGCTCAGCCTTTGGCTCCCCCACTGTTTCCGCAGGGGGCTTCGCTGTGGACTCTGCAGCGGGGCCACTCTGGGGTCTGTCCTGGGGTCCACATAGTGCTCCATTGTCCTGACTGTTGGTTAGTCCATGGTGGGTTGTACCAGGAACCTCGGGATCCCTGGTTTTCTGACTCCGGCTGCTGATGTCTGAAAGTGCTGCAAGTGACCCGCTCAGGGTCACTAGTGTGGGTATTAGCAGGAGAGTGCCTTTAGGGTTAAATGGTGGGTCCTGGAGCTGGGGCTGGGGCTGCGGTACCTGGGTCAGGTACTGCTGGTTCCTCGACCATGCCTGTGTTCCTGGCTCTGGGGGCTGTGGTGGCACCTATGGCGTGGCATAGTGAGCTCCTAATATGAACCTTGGCTGTATTCTTTTATACCTAATTGTGTGGGTAATTGTATTGGAAACTATTTGGTTTATTTAACAACCCCTCAAAGGCACAACCTGTAGGCTACATGTGGGTATGAACACAAGTACACTTCCAGGGTCTGCCAGGGCGCAGGGGTGCATCATACCACCATGTTCTCCCATGAGCAGCAAGAGGACATTATTATGGTAAGTCACGCTTTCATGCCATTCGCCTACACATGTGTGCCGCATTACACTCCTGCCAAAGTGCAAACAGGTGACAGTGGCCTTGAAATACGAGTGGTGCCACCGAAATAGTGGAGGCCTGGACTTCCAATGTTACATTGCCACAGTACTTTGCTGCCACTGTCACATTGACCACTCTGGCATGTTTGTATGTGATGCAGGGCTGCCTAAGTGATTTAGGTGTCTGCACTTGAAATCCACTACTATTGTGGGATAGGAGAGCTGGAATAGTTAGTACACTTGTTAGTACACTAGTATAAATGAGGCTTGGGTGGTTGCAGTGTCCCAGAAATTTACTTGAAGGGGCAGGGGCTTGCATGTGAAGCTAAAGGAGACCAAAACATTGGACATAAGTTAACAATGCACATCTGTTTGTTGTTTGCAGACTTTCATGGATCAACTGTACAACTTCAAGCCCAACACACATGAAAAGAGGACGTTGGCAGAGGAAGTGGCAGCCCATGTGAGTGGCGAAGGGATGTTGCCTTACACCTTCACACAAATAATGCAGCACTGGTTGAGCCTCAAATGCCCTGGGTACGGAGGTTCTACAGCCAGAACTTCCCAGGTAAGTCAATGTACAACAGAGAAGGTGAGCTATCAGGGTAATGAGTAACATGTTTTACAAAATTATATTTTCTTTTGTAGCTGGAGAGTTCTGGCTGCGAATCAAGCTCACCCAGAGGCGAGGGGTCCAATCAGTGGAGTCAAGAAGACAGGGTGTGGGTGTAAGGCAGTGGCCACAGACCCTGCCAACATCCGCTTCCTCCTCTGAAACAGCAACACCCCAGCCATGGAGCCCATTGAAAAGGAGGGTGGATTGGGCTTGGAGTCGCCCACAGCTCCTGCACACTCCAGTAGGCCAACACCCAAAAAAACAGGTCGTGCTGCATGTAAAGTCTAATAACATGTTTGCTTAGTGGTGGTGTGTTGTGCTTCTCTGTCCTTACAGATTCATAAGAGAGTGAATATGCGGCGATGGGGCCACCCGATATGGAAGCGGAGCAAGACAAGGTGGGTGTGAAGCCAGTGAAGCAGAACAATATCCAAAGCATTGCACAAACCACACAAGGCCATAAATACTAACTCAGGTTCCTTCCCTCTACAGACCCTGAAGAACGGATGGTGCCGTGGTGGAGGGTGCCCCCCTAAAAATATGCCTCAACCAGTTTGGGTAAGTATTTAAATATTACCCAAACAAGTGCTACAGAGGGAGAGAAGGTAAGTATGTGCAAGGACATGCAGACTACCATGGGTACAGTGGTGGGAGCTGGCGGCAAGCACATTAAAATAGCTGGTTACAACAAAAAAAGGCCTATGCCTGAAATCCACGCATGAACGCAGCACACCTGGAACAATGGGCGCCACAGCAATTTACTTCTGAAAACTGGTAAAAACTCAGCTTGCGAAACTACTTTGACTGCAAATACCATAAATACTCAACTAAAGCTTATGTGTACACAAAGCAAATACGTCCGCTTATGAATTAACAAACTTTTCTCGGAATGCAGCTGTGAATGATACAAGCATTCAAAAATCAGTTCACAAAAAAAATTAGCATTCACGGGCAGGTCATTGGTCTTACCTTCAAGTCTTGCCAACGAAAGCCGACAAGTTGTTGCATAGAAACGGCCTGAAGCTGTCTGAGGAAATTGAGTCCCTGAAGTCAGACCTAAATATAACAGACCCTTAATCTGCAGCCTATCTGCAGCCTATCTCTGTTCCTAACTGGCTGGCTAACCCTAGAGATATTCTCCCCACATACAGCAAAAGGAGAGGCTCTGTGAGCCCTTCCAGCGTGACGTGGTGCTTGTCTTTTTCTCTGACAATCCATACCCAGACAATTGAAACAAACTAAACAAAAGGGACAAATTAGAAGCACCCCTTGACATTACAATAGGCAGAGCAACCTGTCCGCATTAGACTTGAGAAGACTTTGAACTATCTACCCCCCTTCTGTTCGATATTTCCTTTTTAGAATCACTACTCCAGGATTTCCCCTATAGTGCCCCTATAGTTTGCATCCAAGAATCATCACCCTCACCCTCTTTGCTCCTGAGTTAGGAGCAGATGCTTTAAGCCTCAGGTTGTTATTTGTTGTCAGAGGTTTGAGTTTTAGTTATTCATTTCTCTCTTGAGTAAACTCAGAGCTTAGTTATTTGCAGTTTGAAGCCCCCCTTGGACCAGCCCACGAAGCTGCCCTGATTGAAGCAGCCATCTTTCACTTCTCTCCCTCAGAGACTAACAGTGCCGGACTGGCCAGCTGTTAACTCCTCCTTTAGCTCACACTGCCACTCATGCACAGTTGATACATTCTCTTTTGCCCCTAATGGGCCATCAAAGCATTATTCATTTAACAGTCTTCCAATTAGGCAGCCTACCCTAGCTAGAGCCATTCTCTCAATATGCAAATGCAATGGGGGTCACCCCTCTGGGGTGGTCTGAGGTGTCTGGGGTATCGGTTTTTATCATGTTGACATGCTCTGTCTAATTTTTGTTTATGATGATGTGTCCTGCATATATTTTGCCATTTATTTTGGCTTGTTATGATCTTAGCCTGGAGGGGAGGAGACAGCTTTCCTACATGAACTGATTTAAACGTGTCTTCGAGTCTGATCATTGAAATTAACTTGGGCCCCTTCATTCCTAGCCCAGATAGCCAGTCATTAGATGATGCATGAGGCACATTGCTTTAAATGTGGTTGTCTCTTCCTTCTGCAGACAGCTTAATATTACACTCACCCATCTTATCTACAGTACTTTTGAATTTCAGATGGTCTGGTATCACCACAAAGTGTCTTGTAGCTCTCTTGGGGCTTAGGCTTGACCCCTCTCTTCCCCCTTTGCCTTCTCCCTGTTCTCTGCGCTGTTTCTCGCTGGACTCAAAAGGACCAAGGTCACTTCCATTTCACTGGAACAAAACCCTTTCCACTTAGACATAAATTGGTACCTGGGCCATGAATCCTGAACAACATGCCTAATTCATACCCAGGGGCTCTACGCAATAATCAGCAACCTTGGTGTATATCTGGTTGCCTTCTCTAGACCCACCACTACACCTGCAGTTTTGGGGCCTAACATTTGCCTTGCCCTTTACATGCCCTAATATTATATCTACCCCTTGCACCTTATCTGATACCTGGGACCCATGGCCGGTCACCTGCTATACTAGCATGATAGCTAGAAAATATCCACATTTTCCCTTGCCTCTAATTATTTGGCTATTTGATTGATCACTTAATAGATTAGCTTACCATTTGATATGATCGGGGATCACATTTGGCTAAAATCTGTGGTGAGTGATGGTTATTGGTGTGCTTCTGGAGCAGGCAGGCTCCAGGATTTTGTGGGCACCTTGGTGACAGAGTATCAGTGCCACCACCACTGTAACTACAGTTTAAATTATGAAATTGGGACGGTGGAACCCTCCTCAACCACCATCCAATAAAACTCGAGACACCACACACCTACACACCACTCCCCACATACAAGTAGGGCACAGGTTATCCACACTGATTCCATCCCACACCTACCCCGTGGAGAGTCTGATCAGTTTTACAGTCGAATAATCAGATGCAAAGGGGGAGAAAACACTGAAAATCCTATACCTCATAAAGGGATACAAAGTCTTCAGGTTCCGAGGGTTGGTAGAGCCGTTGGGTCAAATGCAACATGATCATGGATCAGACCCTCTGTATGTGACCAAGAAAACGGTTTCACCCCTGGATTTATGCTAGAGGGGTCTGCTTGATTTGGGATCCTCTCCTGTTTAAAACCCCTCCATTCCCTGGTCTTACTTTTCCACAATCCCAAGACACAGACGCGGCCCCCCCCCCCCCCCAATCAGCTGCGCATATTAATATGTGGCTGGATAAGATGGATGGAACCCTAGCCGCACACATGATGGGTGCACGGCATCCAACTGAGAAGGATGTGAGTGCAAGCCGTGAATGTGCCATGGGCTTGTTGGGGACGTATGCTTATCGGGAAAAGCAGGTGGCCTTGCCATGGAGCATTCCAATATGGAGAGAGGAATCAGGCTGCCCTGCGGTGGGGCGTCACAATTTGGGGATTGATTTCAGGCAACCTTGCTGTGGGGCATGCCAATTTGGGAAGAGGGAATCAGGCGACCCTGCTGCAGGACATTCCACTTTGGGGAGAGTGAATCAGGAGCTTTTGGTCCACTTTAACCCCTCCACGCCACAAAAAACTATTGCAGCAAGGCAGAGGTGAGTAGACAAGTTGTGTGCCCCCCCATTCATTCTGACCTGCTATGCAGACTCCCCCAGCCCCCCCACTCAGACCCAACCTGACCATACAGAGCAACACATTGATTGTTGCTTACTTTTGACAGCCATCGCTCTTTCCTGTCTACAATCTTTTTCCTGCTTGCTGCAGAGAACACTGCTAGGCAGGAAAAACACTTGTCCTTGCTGCGCACAGAGAATTTGTTGTGCGCAGGCATTGTGGGTATGGGCGACAGCAAGGGAAACGTTCTAGCAGGAGCAGTGTAATTAGCAGCAGGGAAGGTTTCAGCTGGACAGACGAAGACTAGAGCCGTCCTCCCGCACATTGGGCGCTCAATCACATTCTCCCGCACTTCGGCTGCTCAATCTCCGCCCTTCTGCACATCAGACACTCACTGGTCACGTCACAGGCTGCCAGTAGGCTCCAGGACCTAGGCCCCCTGCATGTGACCAACCTTGCCGGGTGCTGACGCTGGCCCTGTTACCCTGGAAGTCATTCTGGCATTGTTGCTTCCCAACAGGGAACTGGCCTGGTAGCTGGGATGCACGGCCTGTAAATCGTGGGCTGTGCTTCCCGATCTCTCAGCCGGCACTCACCCGCTGATATCACCCAGTACAGAACTAGGATCCAACAAGGACAAATAGTCTCTTAGTCCTTTGCTGGTTCTCTTCCAGCAGTAGAATTGTTCTCAGCCTTTCACACTTTACTTTCATTTCCCTTCTTCTCTACTAATCTCTCTATTTCTCAACCCCTCTCGTCCCCTCCCCATTCTAACCGACCCCTTATCCCACTCCCCTACTGGTGAGAATTGGTGCAAGGGGAACCTCTTAAGGTCCACCTTTGGACCTTTGCAATGGACTCTTCACTATTCCCTAACACAACAAAAGTGGTTTCTATTAAAGTAAGAGGACTGAACACTCCAAAGAAATGAACATGATAAAGGAACTAGAAACGAGCATAAAGGAACTGGGCAAACTCAAGGCTAACATAGCCATACAAAAAAAGTAATTTAGAGGCATTCAAGCCCCTAAATTATCTTCTAGCATTTCTTCAATTACACACCAGCAACGCTCAGGACTCCAAATCAAAGGGGGTGGAGATCCTATTTAGAAAAAACACTCAATACGCTCCCTCTAAAAAAAAATCAAAAAAGCATCAGTGTCAAAATAGGAGATCTGGTCTTACTCACATGTGCTGGAAGGTCTACGCTCCTCCCCGCAATTGTCTGCGCACTTGGTCGCACCCCACGTGTGTCTCCATTCGTGCTGCATGTGGTTTGGGGCATGCACTGTCACGTAGGTGACCGGTAAGCTGGTCTGCGCATGCCTGTGCAGCCCCTGACCCTGTGTGCACTTTCTGGGCATCTAAGGACCTTTTAAAAGGGGCTGCAACACTAGAAAGAAGCTTGCCTCTGTTCCTGTGTGACTTCCTGGTTTGACTTTCGGCTCTGACTTTTGGCTCTTGGATTATGACCCCGCTCTGGCACTAAGCCCCTGGCTTTGGACACTGACCTCCCTCTTGCTCTCGACCCCTGCTTGGATGTTTACCTATTTTGGCTTTCTGAACTCTGGCACTGGATTACGGCTTTCCCTGGCTTTGGACTCTCTGGTTTCCCAGCATCATCTTTCCCAAAAATACGGACTGAATTTTTCTGATATTTAAGCTCACTGGCCACTGGCAACAGTAGTGGCGTTCTCCAAAAATGACAACATACACTTGTCCCACAACAAAATACTCCTCCCCCTTATCCACCTGCCAAATGCACAAGACAGTCATCAAGGGGGTTCTAATTCAGCAGGCCTTGCATATCAAAAGAGAGAACAATGCAAAACTGCAGCAGCTTTTAGTAAAGATTTTTAGCCTGAAGAATGTGCTCAAGGCTTTCCTGGGGAAAGATAAGCTTGGGGAATTACCAAAGCTAGGACAGGGTTGGACGCTCTTTTGCTTTGTAAGGCAGCTTACACCAATAATCATTGCAGGAGGCTCTATTATGAGTGGGACAATAAGAACAGCTCCCTCTTAGCCAGGTCCCTTAAATGCAGCAAACCATCAACTAAAAAGTCTCTATCATAAATGCCAAAAATATTAGGTACCACTGTACTGCAAACATAGCTAGGACTTTTCAGGCCTTCTACTACAAGCTTTACAACATTGTCCCTGGAACCTCTCCCATAAACTCCAATCTTCTCTTTGAGATTAAACATTATTTAGTGGGCTCTGGTATACCCTCTCTGGGGACAATGGATAATGACATGCTAGAGCAACCAGTCATAGAAGAGGAACTCGGCAATCAAAGACACTCTAATGGGAGTCACCAGGGCCCGATGGCTTTACTTGGCATTGGTGGACGGTGACTAGTCAGGCTTTATTCCCACGTGTGAATCCAGAGACAACATAGTTAGAACCCTTAATCTTATTTCTAAACCTGCTCCTCTACTTGCTGAGGCAGATGAAGTCTCGTTCGTACAGATATTCTGGTGCTTCCCTGAAAATAATCCCCATCATCTCAGTGACTGAACCCAGCTCTTTTTCACCTTCATCACTGTAGCGTGAGCATATCCAAAAAATCGCTTCTAGGCGCACCCATAAATGCAGCAAAAGTAGTCATCCCAGGATCATAGAAATCTGAACACTCCCCCTCTATCAAGGAGTGGCTAATTGAGGTCCAGCAGGTCTCAGAGATAGAAGAATTAACTGCCACTCGCCATGACAACCCCATTTTTCATATCCACCTCGACCCCTGGTTCCTCTTTAAGGAAACAGAAACATATAAAAATCTTGGATATTAGTACCCACTTATAAGCTAGTATACTTTTCTCCTTCTGCTCCCCCCTCCCTCTACTCCCCCTTCCTTGCAGTTCCCCCCTACCCCCTCACTCCCTTCTTCACACTTTTCTTTCCCCTTCCTCCTCTTTCCTCTCTCTTACCACTGCTTCAACTCTTCGTATGTTACATTTCTGATGAAAACGAGGGATGGATCTGATGGAGCTTTCAAGCAACCTCTCTCTGAAGCCTTCAACCTTTGCTGACCAGCGCAGCATCTAGAGACACTGTACGTTATTAAACCGACTAGATGTCCCACTTTCGGGGGGCAGTCCTACTTTGAGGCCCATAGTCCCTCTGAAAACTCTGGGAACAGTTCAACTTTGCTGACAGGGGAAAGTCCCACCAAATGCAGAATGCTGGATGTCAAGTGTGGTTTACAACCACTATCACTCTTTGGTTGAATGGTGGCAGTGGAATGCATGGACTTGCATGGAATGCAGAGCATTGGTGTAATCACCAACATATTTTATGGATCAAATATTCCTAGAGCATGTGACCCAATATTAAGCCACATGCTGAACCACAAACCTACCATGCCCATGACCCACAAACTGTCTCACTGCAACAGCTATTCAATGTCATCGAAGCCTTGTACAAGTAGTTGGAGTGGTTTGTATGATTATGCGATAATTGGTACAGCTTTCTCTTGAAATGTTACTTTAAGCTGATTTGCATTTTCCGCTTTGTACGTTTTTTTGTACTGGAAATTTTTTGTTTTCTTTATCTTTAAAATGTAACTAAGTAGTAAAAAACAAAGTAGTGGGCCACCATTAGGGACATTTTGCTTTCAGTACTCCACCAATATGGTCAGCACTGATGGTGCCATTGTCAGTGCTACCATCCCCATCCTTTGCTTACTAGGAAAAATAGTTCAGGCCATGATGGAGGATGTGATGGTGGCACAGGAGGAAGCAGAGGAAGAAGAGGAAGGAACAATGACTGAGGTGTCAGGCCAGTCCACACGTGGCTCACAGGGTGGGTTGCTGGACTGACAGAGGCCAGGTACTCCACTGTCCAGCCAGCAGACAGTTTTGAAGCATTCAGAGGAGGAGGGTGGCACCCAGCTCAGCTCACAGACATGACAGGAGCATGGCTGGTGGGATGAGGAGGAAGAAGAGAAACCTCACATTGAGGACAGCTTCTCCTTAATTTAGGGCAGCCTGACTCACATGAGCCACTACATGCTCCAGCACCTGGGGAATGACTGCAGAGCCTCCAGTGCAGATTACTGGGTAACTACCCGGCTAGATCCCCACTATAAGGATAACATCACATCCTTGATTCTAGCACTGGAGCACTATAGGAAAATAAGAGAGTACAAATGCACTCTGGTGGAGGCATTACTGGCGCTCCTATCATTGAGAGCTCAGGCACAAGGCTGAGGAGAAGGAAGTTGCCAATGCAGTGGGGGCACCAGCACCACCTCATAAGGGAGGCTAGGCATGGCCACAATGTGGAACACCTTGTATAATTTTCTGCCATATCCACCATCATCGGATATAAGACAACCCCTGGCAAAAATTATGGAATCACCAGCCTCTGAGGATGTTCCTTCAGTTGTTGAATTTTGTTGAAAAATTCAGATCACAGACATGACAAAAAAATAAAGGCATTTCAAATGGAAACGTTCTGGCTTTAAGAAATACTAAAAGAAATCAAGAAGCCAGTGGTAGCCAGTAACAGTTACCTTTTTAGAACAAGCACAGGGAATAAATTATGGAATCACTAAATTTTGAGGAAAAAAATATGGAATCACCCTGCAAATTTTCATTACAAACAATAACACCTGCATCAGATTAAATCTGCTCGTTAGTGTCCAGGTAAAAAGGAGTGATCACACCTTGGAGAGCTGCTGCAACAAGAGGACTGTCATGAATCATGGCGCCAACACCAGAGATGTCACTTTAAAAAAGGAGAGGATTATCAAACTCCTTAAAGAGGGTAAATCATCACGCAGTGTTGCACAAGATGTTGGTTGTTCACAGTCAGCTGTGTCTAAAACCTGGACCAAGTACAAACAACATGGGAAGGTGATTAAAGGCAAGCATACTGGTAGACCAAGATAGACATCAAAGCGTCAAGACAGAAAACTTAAAGCAATATGCCTTGAAAACAGAAAATTTACAACAAAACAAATGAGGAACAAATGGGAGGAAACTAGAGTCAACGTCTGTGACCGAACTGTAAGAAACCACCTACAGGAAATGGGATTTACATACCGAAAAACTAAAAGAAAGCCATCACTAACACCTAAACAGAATAAAACAAGGTTACAATGGGCAAAGGAAAGGCAATCGTGGACTGTGGATGACTGGATCATAGTCAGTGATGAATCTCGAATCTGCATTTGGCAAGGTGATGATGCTGGAACTTTTGTTTGGTACCGTCCCAAAGAGATTTATGTAGATGACTGTCTGAAGAGAACATGCAAATTTCCACAGTCATTGATGATATGGGGCTGCATGTCAGGTAAAAGCACTGGGGAGATGGCTGTCATTACATCTTCAATAATTGCACAGGTTTACATTGACATTTTGGACACTTTTCTTATTCCATCTATCGAAAGGATGTTTGGTGATGATGACATCATTTTTCAAGATGATAATGCATCTTGCCATAGAGCAAAAACTGTGAAAACATTCCTTGAAGAAAGACACATAAGGTCAATGTCATGGCCTGCAAACAGTCAAATCTGTGGTGAAAGTTAAAGAAAACAGTCCATGACAAGGCTCCAACCTGCTAAGCTGATCTGGCAACAGCAATCAGAGAAAGCTGTAGCCAGATTGGTGAAGAGTACTGTTTGTCACTTATTAAAGTGGACCAACACCCAGGGGGGATCGGCCCGGGAATCTATAAGATTCCCAGGCCGATCAGATCCCTTCCCGCGGGGCATCCAAAATCGGGATGTCCCGCGGGGTGAAACCCCCCAGGAAGCCCACAATCCTACCTTCTCCCCGTTCCAGCGGCGCATGCGCGTCCGCCGTCGCCATCTCCCGCGCGTCCCTCTAGCAGGGCGCGCTCCCGCGCTGGCCGTTTGTGAATGGCCGGCGCAGGTGCGCTCCCTGTAAGAGGGACGTGCGGGAGGCGGCGGCGGACACGCTCTGCTTGTCCGTCGCTGCCTCTCGCTTGTCCGTCGGTGGGGATTGGATGCAGTGGTCACGTGGGAGCGGGGTGAGGTGAGTTTTCGGGGCTTTCTGGGGGGTTTCACACAGCTGGGCACCCCCGATCGGGGTGCCCCACCAAAGTGGACCAAAACCCAGGATAGTCAAAATCCTGGGTGTTGGTCCACTTTAAGTCAATGCTTCAGAGACTGCAAGCAGTTATAAAAGCCAGAGGTGGTGCAACAAATTACTAGTGATGTGTTGGAGTGTTATTTTGTTTGTTTTTCATGATTCCGTATTTTTTTCCTCAAAATTGAGCGATTCCATAATTTATTCCCTGTGCTTGTTCTAAAAATGTAACTGTTACTGGCTACCACAATAATTTTTCTTAAGTTTCTTTTGGTACTTCTTAAAGCCAGAAAGTTGCCATTTGAGATGCCTTTAGTTTTTTGTCATGCCTGTGATCTGCTTTTTTTCAACAAAATTCAACAACTGAAGGAACATCCTCAGAGACTGGTGATTCTATAATTTTTGCCAGGGGTTGTATTACCAGGAGAAAGACATTGACTCCTATGGTGGATGAGTAAATCTTCTATGCCTTGGAGCTGCTGTCCTGCCCTGTGGCAAGTATTCTGTCAGAACATGTTTTTAGCACCACGGGGGGAGGGGGGGGGGCATCACTGACAAGAGGATCTGCCTTCCCACAGCCAACCGGCACATCCTTACAACCGGAGACCAGAGACCATCCAAGAGGAACCAGGCGTGGATCCCACAGTGCCTGAGTGCCTGAGTGCTGTGCCAGTGCCTGAGTGAGTGGCTAAAATGTTGGCTACCTCCTTCTCTTACTCTTCCACCTGCACTCCCACATCCACCTTCACCTCCTCTGGACCTTTGACACCTGTTAAAAAATAATTTTTTTATTTGTTTTAAAAATTTAAAAAGGCACCTCTTCCTCCCTCACATCTCCTGCCATCACCTCTGCAGCCACCATCATCCTCTGTCACGGCCTGCCTCTGTCATGTCCTGGGATGCCTACATAAACAGCTTTGTGTATGGAGGATGCCATCTAGAGCCTGTACCTGTAGTGTGGGTCGCCTGTCCCGGCTGCCTGCTCGTCAATTTCACACCGTAGCATCTTTCGGTGATCGGAAGTTATTTATCAACGGCATCACCCGGGGTGGGAAAGTGCAGCGTGCTGCTCCATCGAAGAGCACCGACGGTCCTATCTAGAGCATCGCCATCATCAGGACTAACGAATGTATCATCAATCCTTAAAGTAGGGGCACCCACGGTGGAGCTCTGAACCAAAAATGTTACAATACAGTAAAGTACCTGAAGAGTGTAAATAGTTACATAGTTAATACGGTTGAAATAAGACATATGTCCATCAAGTTCAACCAAGGGTGTTTTTATTTATTTATTTTTTTTACTGATAACCGCTAATAGTAACTGTTAATGTTATTTTCTTCTAAATAAGCATGTAGTCCTTTTTTGAAGCTGTCAGCAGTTGATGCTCTAACAAGCCTCTGGGGGAGGCTATTCCACAGATGTATAGTTCCTACTAGAGATGAGCGAATTTATGAAAAATTTTAAGGAAAAATTTGTTTCGGTACAAATTTATTTGCAGCGAATCGTTAATAAAACTGGCTATTTCTGGCCTTCTGATAGCCTCAATAGGGTGGTAGAACATTTTGCCTTGCTGTAACATGCATAGCATGCGTGCTGGGCTAGTGAAATAATACTGTAAAGAACTATGACATGCAGATCAGAGGCATCGCTATTAGAATCGCTGTCGCAGATCGGCACAATTACAGAGCCTTGAGGCGGCATCAGCAAAAGGAGCCCATATAATGCCAGAAAGACACACCCTGGAGTTGGCAACAGCATTAGGAGCCCATATATTGCCTGAAAGACACATTGGAGTTAGCAGCAGCCTTAGGAGCCCTTATACTGCCTGAAGACACAACCTGGAGTTAGCAGCAGAATAAGGAGCCCATATATTGCCTGAAAAACACATTGGAGTTGGCAGCAGCATTAGGAGCTCATATATTGCCTGAAAGACACACCCTGGAGTTGGCAGCAGCATAAGGAGCCAATATATTGCCTGAAAAACAAATACTGGAATTGGCAGCAGCATAAGGAGCCCAAATACTGCCTGAAAAACACATCCTGGAGTTGGCTGCAGTATGAAGAGCCCATATATTGCCCGAAAGACTCACCCTGGAGTTGGTTGCAGAATGAAGAGCCCATATATTGCCTGAAAGACTCACCCTGGAGTTGGCAGCAGCATAAGGAGCCTATATATTGTCTGAAAGACACATAGTAGTTTGCAGCAGCATTAGGAGCCCATATATTGCCTGAAAGACTCACCCTGGAGTTGGCAGCAGCATAAGGAGCCTATATATTGTCTGAAAGACACATAGTAGTTTGCAGCAGCATTAGGAGCCCATATATTGCCCGAAAGACAGACTCTGGAGTTGGCATAAGCATAAGGGGCCCATATATTGCCTGAAGGACACATTGGAGTTGGCAGCGGCATAAGCACCCCATAAATTGCCTGAAACCCATACCTTGGAGTTGACAGAAGCACGAGGAGCCCATATTTCGGATGAAAGACACATTGGAGTCGGCAGCAGCATAAGAAGCCCATATATTGCCTGAAAGACACACCTTGGAGTTGGCAGTAGCATAAGGAGCCCATATATTGCCTGAAGGACACACTCTGGAGTTGGCAGCAGCATAAGGGGCCCATATATTGCCTGAAAGACACACCCTGGAGTTGGCAGCAGCATTAGGAGCCAATATATTGCTTGAAAGACACATCCTGGTGTGGGCAGCAGCATACGGAGCCCATATATTGCCTGAAAGCCACACCCTGGAGTTGGCAGCAGCATAAGGAGCCCATATATTGCCTGAAAGACACACCCTTGAGTGGGCAGCAGCATAAGGAGCCCATATATTGTCTGAAAGACACATAGTAGTTTGCAGCAGCATTAGGAGCCCATATATTGCCTGAAAGACTCACCCTGGAGTTGGCAGCAGCATAAGGAGCCTATATTGTCTGAAAGACACATAGTAGTTTGCAGCAGCATTAGGAGCCCATATATTGCCCGAAAGACAGACACTGGAGTTGGCATAAGCATAAGGGGCCCATATATTGCCTAAAAGACACACCCTGGAGTTGGCAGCAGCATTAGGAGCCCATATATTGCCTGAAACACTCACCCTGGAGTCGGCAGCAGCATAAGGAGCCCATATATTGCCTGAAAGACACATTGGAGTTGGCAGCAGCATAAGGAGCCTATATTGTCTGAAAGACACATAGTAGTTTGCAGCAGCATTAGGAGCCCATATATTGCCCGAAAGACAGACTCTGGAGTTGGCATAAGCATAAGGGGCCCATATATTGCCTAAAAGACACCCTGGAGTTGGCAGCAGCATTAGGAGCCCATATATTGCCTGAAACACTCACCCTGGAGTCGGCAGCAGCATAAGGAGCCCATATATTGCCTGAAAGACACATTGGAGTTGGCAGCATCATTAGGAGCCCATAAAATGCCTGAAAAACAAATACTGGAATTGGCAGCAGCATAAGGAGCCCATATACTGCCTGAAAAACACATCCTGGAGTTGGCTGCAGAATGAAGAGCCCAAATATTGCCTGAAAGACTCACCCTGGAGTTGGCAGCAGCATAAGGAGCCTATATTGTCTGAAAGACACATAGTAGTTTGCAGCAGCATTAGGAGCCCATATGATGCCTGAGAGAAACACTCTGGAGTTGGCAGCAGCATAAGGGGCCCATATATTGCCTGAAAGAAACACCTTGGAGTTGGCAGCACTGTTAGGGGCCCATATATTGCCTGAAAAACACATTGGAGTTGGCAGTGCATAAGGAGCCCTTATATTGCCTGAAAGAAACACCCAGGAGTTGGCAGCAGCATTAGGAGCCCAAATATTGCCTGAAAGACATACCTTGGAGTTGGCAGCAGCATATGGAGCACATGTATTGCCTGAAAGACACATTGGAGTCGCAGCAGCATTAGGAGCCCATATATTGCCTGAAAGAGACATTGGAGTTGGCAGCATCATTAGGAGCCCATAAATTGCCTGAAAAACACACCCTGGAGTTGGCAGCAGCATTAGGAGCCCATATATTGCCTGAAAAACACATTGGAGTTGGCAGCAGCATAAGGAGCCCGTATATTGCCTGAAAGAGACACCCTGGAGTTGGCAGCAGCATAAGGAGCCAATATATTGCCTGAAAGAAACATTGGAGTTGGCAGCAGCAAAAGGAGCCCATATATTGCTTGAAAAAACACATTGGAGTTGGCAGCAGCATAAGGAGCCCATATATTGCCTAAAAGACACACCCTGGAGTTGGTAGCAGCATAAGGAGCCCATATATTGCCTAAAAGACACATTGGAGTTGGCAGCAGCATTAGGAGCCCATATATTGTCTGAAAGACACATCCAAGAGTTGGCAGCAGCATTTGGAGCTCATATATTGCCTGAAAGACATACTTTGGAGTTGGCAGCAGCATAAGGAGCCCATATATTGCCTGAAAAACACATTGGAATTGGCAGCAGCATAAGGAGCCCATATAATGCCAGAAGGACACACCCTGGAGTTGGCAGCAGCATAAGGAGCCCATAACTTGCCTGAAAGACACACTGGAGTTGGCAGCAGCATAAGGAGCCCATATATTGCCTGAAAGACACATTGGAGTTGGCAGCAGCATAAGGAGCCCATATATTGCCTGAAAAACACATTGGAGTTGGCAGCAGCATAAGGAGCCCATATATTGCCTGAAAGACACACCCTGGAGTTGGTAGCAGCATGAGGTGCACATATATTGCCTGAAAAACACATTGGAGTTGGCAACAGCATAAGGAGCCCATATATTGCCTGAAAGACACATTGGAGTTGGCAGCATCATTAGGAGCCCATAAATTTCCTGAAAACAAACCCTGGAGTTGGCAGCAGCATAAGGAGCCCATATAATGCCAGAAAGACACACCCTGGAGTTGGCAGCAGCATAAGGAGCCAATATATTGCCTGAAAGACACATTGGAGTTGGCAGCAGCATTAGGAGCCCATATATTGCCTGAAAGACACACCCTGGAGTTGGCAGCAGCATGAGGTGCACATATATTGCCTGAAAAACACATTGGAGTCGGCAGCAGCATAAGGAGCCCATATATTGCCTGAAAGACACATTGGAGTTGGCAGCATCATTAGGAGCCCATAAATTGCCTGAAAAACAAATACTGGAATTGGCAGCAGCATAAGGAGCCCATATATTGCCTGAAAGACACATTGGAGTTGGCAGCATCATTAGGAGCCCATATACTGCCTGAAAAACACATCCTGGAGTTGGCTGCAAAATGAAGAGCCCAAATATTGCCTGAAAGACTCACCCTGGAGTTGGCAGCAGCATAAGGAGCCTATATTGTCTGAAAGACACATAGTAGTTTGCAGCAGCATTAGGAGCCCATATGATGCCTGAAAGAAACACTCTGGAGTTGGCAGCAGCATAAGGGGCCCATATATTGCCTAAAAGACACACCTTGGAGTTGGCAGCACCGTTAGGAACCCATATATTGCCTGAAAAACACATTGGAGTTGGCAGCGGCATAGGGAGCCCTTATATTGCCTGAGAGAAACACCCAGGAGTTGGCAGCAGAATAAGGAGCCCAAATATTGCCTGAAAGACATACCTTGGAGTTGGCAGCAGCATATGGAGCACATGTATTGCCTGAAAGACACACTGGAGTTGGGAGCAGCATAAGGAGCCCATATAATGCCTGAAAGACACATTGGAGTCGCAGCAGCATTAGGAGCATATATATTGCCTGAAAGACACATTGGAGTTGGCAGCATCATTAGGAGCCCATAAATTGCCTGAAAAACACACCCTGGAGTTGGCAGCAGCATTAGGAGCCCATATATTGCCTGAAAGACACATTGGAGTTGGCAGCAGCATAAGGAGCCCATATATTGCCTGAAAGAGACACCCTGGAGTTGGCAGCAGCATAAGGAGCCAATTTATTGCCTGAAAGAAACATTGGAGTTGGCAGCAGCAAAAGGAGCCCATATATTGCTTGAAAAAACACATTGGAGTTGGCAGCAGCATAAGGAGCCCATATATTGCCTAAAAGACACACCCTGGAGTTGGCAGCAGCATAAGGAGCCCATATATTGCCTAAAAGACACATTGGAGTTGGCAGCAGCATTAGGAGCCCATATATTGCCTGAAAGACACATCCAAGAGTTGGCAGCAGCATAAGGAGCCCATATATTGCCTGAAAGACACACCCAAGAGTTGGCAGCAGCACTTGGAGTCCATATATTGCCTGAAAGACATACTCTGGAGTTGGCAGCAGCATAAGGAGCCCATATATTGCCTAAAAGACACATTGGAGTTGGCAGCATCATTAGGAGCCCATAAATTTCCTGAAAACACACCCTGGAGTTGGCAGTAGGATAAGGAGCACATATATTGCCTGAAAAACACATTGGAATTGGCAGCAGCATAAGGAGCCCATAAAATGCCAGAAAGACACACCCTGGAGTTGGCAGCATCATTAGAAGCCCATAAATTGCCTGAAAAACACACCCTGGAGTTGGCAGCAGCATTAGGAGCCCATATATTGCCTGAAAGACACATTGGAGTTGGCAGCAGCATAAGGAGCCCATATATTGCCTGAAAGAGACACCCTGGAGTTGGCAGCAGCATAAGGAGCCAATATATTGCCTGAAAGAAACATTGGAGTTGGCAGCAGCAAAAGGAGCCCATATATTGCTTGAAAAAACACATTGGAGTTGGCAGCAGCATAAGGAGCCCATATATTGCCTAAAAGACACACCCTGGAGTTGGCAGCAGCATAAGGAGCCCGTATATTGCCTGAAAAAGACACATTGGGGTTGGCAGCAGCATTAGGAGCCCATATATTGCCTGAAAGACACATCCAAGAGTTGGCAGCAGCATAAGGAGCCCATATATTGCCTGAAAGACACACCCAAGAGTTGGCAGCAGCACTTGGAGTCCATATATTGCCTGAAAGACATATTCTGGAGTTGGCAGCAGCATAAGGAGCCCATATATTGCCTAAAAGACACATTGGAGTTGGCAGCATCATTAGGAGCCCATAAATTTCCTGAAAACACACCCTGGAGTTGGCAGTAGGATAAGGAGCACATATATTGCCTGAAAAACACATTGGAATTGGCAGCAACAAAAGGAGCCCATATAATGCCAGAAAGACACACCCTGGAGTTGGTAGCAGCATAAGGAGCCCATATCTTGCCTGAAAGACACATTGGAGTTGGCAGCAGCATAAGGAGCCCATATATTGCCTGAAAGACACATTGGAGTTGGCAGCAGCATAAGGAGCCCATATATTGCCTGAAAAACACATTTGAGTTGGCAGCAGCATAAGGAGCAAATATAATGCCTGAAAGACATACCCTAGAGTTGGCAGCAGCATAAGGAGCCCATATATTGCCTGAAAGACACACCCTGGAGTTGGCAGCAGAATAAGGAGCCCATATATTGCCTGAAAAACACATTAGAGTTGGCAGCAGCATTAGGAGCCCATATATTGCCTGAAAGACACATTGGAGTTGGCAGCATCATTAGGAGCCCACAAATTGCCTGAAAAACACACCCTGGAGTTGGCAGCAGCATTAGGAGCCCATATATTGCCTGAAAAACACATTGGAGTTGGCAGCAGCATAGCGAGCCCATATATTGCCTGAAAGACACACCCTGGAGTTGGCAGCAGCATAAGGAGCCAATATATTGCCTGAAAGAAACATTGGAGTTGGCAGCAGCAAAAGGAGCCCATATATTGCCAGAAAAAAACACCCTGGAGTTGGCAGCAGAATAAGGAGCCCATATATTGCCTCTAAAACACATTAGAGTTGGCAGCAGCATTAGGAGCCCATATATTGCCTGAAAGACACATTGGAGTTGGCAGCATCATTAGGAGCCCACAAATTGCCTGAAAAACACACCCTGGAGTTGGCAGCAGCATTAGGAGCCCATATATTGCCTGAAAAACACATTGGAGATGGCAGCAGCATAGCGAGCCCATATATTGCCCGAAAGACACACCCTGGAGTTGGCAGCAGCATAAGAAGCCCATATATAGCCTGAAAGACACATTGGAGTTGGCAGCAGCATAAGGAGCCTATATATTGCCTGAAAAACACATTGGAGTTGGCAGCAGCATAAGCAGCCCATATATTGCCTGAAAGACACACCCAGGAGTTGGCAGCAGCATTTGGAGCCCATATATTGCCTGAAAGACATACCCTGGAGTTGGCAGCAGCATAAGGAGCCCATATATTGCCTGAAAGACACATTGGAGTTGGCAGCAGCATTTGGAGCCCGTATATTGCCTGAAAGACACACCGTGAGGTTGGCAGCAGTATGAGGAGCTTATTTACTGCCTGAAAAACAGAAAAACACATTGGTGTTGGCAGAAGCATTAGGAGCCCATATATTGCCTGAAAGACACATTGGAGTTGGCAGCATCATTAGGAGCCCATAAATTGCCTGAAAAACACAACCTGGAGTTGGCAGCAGGATAAGGAGCCCATATATTGCCTGAAAGACACACCCTGGAGTTGGCAGCAGCATAAGGAGCCCATATAATGCCTGAAAGACACATCCAGGAGTTGGCAGCAGCATTAGGAGCCCATATATGGCCTGAAAGACATACCCTGGAGTTCGCAGAAGCATAAGGAGCCCATATATTGCCTGAAAGACACATTGGAGTTGGCAGCAGTATTATGAACCCATATCCCTTTCAGTGCCATGCCCGTAGTTTCTACGTGCTTGCTTCCACTCCACTTAAGTGCCAAGCCCGTAGAAACTTCGGGCTTGGTATTCTCTTACCTCCTGATCATCTGGAAGTCCGTGGAGGTGAAATTCTAGATGGTTCCTGCAGGACATCATCTTGGGTTGAAGTAGGGGTCAATGGGAGTGACCCCCCTGTGACCGATCGCTCAGGAGCCAATCAGAAGAGAGCGCTGACATCATCTGTCAGCGCCGGCTCTCTGCAATAAAAACAGGCTGATGACGCTGCTCCTCCCCTCAGTTCCATCTAGTGATCGGTAAGTGTGGCTGTGTGCCACTTATTGGGGTTTTTTGGGGGGCTATTTACACTGTTTGGGTGGTATGTGTTTTTACTGTGGGGGGGGCATGTGTTTTTACTGTATGTTTTTACTGTATGTTTTTTACTGTTTGTGGGGGGGGATGGTCGGATGTGCGATCGCACAGCGCTGATCGCACATCCACCTGCGACCCCCCCCGCTCCGTCGCTTGGCTGCCGCCGGCATGTGTGGCGGATCGCGATCTGCCGCACACGCAGCGGCGGCGGCCATGCGACGGGGGGGGGGGCAGGTGGATGTGCGATCAGCGCTGTGCGATCGCACATCCGACCCCCCCCACACACAGTGCTGATCGCACATCCAGAGCCCCGCCGCCTGGCTGCTGCCGCCGCTGCCACGTGTGTGGCGGAACGCGATCTGCCACACGCGGCGGCGGCAGCAGCCAGGCGGCGGGGCTCTGGATGTGCGATCAGCACTGTGTGTGGGGGGGGGTCGGATGTGCGATCGCACAGCGCTGATCGCACATCCACCTGCCCCCCCCCGCCCCGCCGCATGGCCGCCGCTGCCGCGTGTGTGGCAGATCGCGATCCTGCGGCGGCAGCAGGTGTGGGCGGATTGATTTGGGTGCTGTTTGGGGGGGGTAGGGTGCTATGTTACTGTTTTTTACTGTATGTGTTTTTTACTGCTTGTGGGGGGATGGTCGGATGTGTGATCGCACAGCGCTGATCGCACGTCCACACACCCCCCCCCGCCCTGTCGCTTGGCTGCCGCCGGCAAGTGTGGTGGATCGCGATCTGCCACACACGCGGCGGCCATGCGGCGGGGCGGGGGGGAGGGGCAGGTGGATGTGTGATCAGTGCTGTGCGATCGCACATCCGACCCCCCCCCACACACAGAGTGCTGATCGCACATCCAGCATCCAGAGCCCCGCCGCCTGGCCGCCGCCGCCACGTGTGTGGCGGATCGTGATCTGCCACACATGCGGCGGCAGCAGCCAAGCGGCGGGGCTCTGGATGTGCCATCAGCACTGTGTGTGGGGGGGGCAGATGTGCGATCGGCCACACACGCGGCAGCAGGTGTGGGGGGGTGGGGGGACTGATGGTGCTGGTTTGGGGGGGGTGCTGTTTGGGTGCTATGTTTTACTGTTTGTGTTTTACTGTTTGTGGGGGGATGGTCGGATGTGCGATCGCACAGCGCTGATCGCATGTCATCACCCCCCCCCCCCGCCCAGTCGCTTGGCTGCCACGGGCAAGTGTGGCGGATCTGCCACACACGCGGCGGCAGCCATGTGGTGGGGGGGGCAGGTGGATGTGCGATCAGCACTGTGTGTGTGTGGGGGGGGTCGGATGTGTGATCGGCCACACACGCGGCGGCGGCAGCAGGGGTGGGGGGCCTGATGGTGCTGTTTTGGGGGGGGTGCTGTTTGGGTGCTATGTTTTACTGTTTGTGTTTTACTGTTTGTGGGGGGATGATCGGATGTGCGATCGCACAGCGCTGATCGCACGTCATCACCCCCCCCGCCACGCCGCTTGGCTGCCGCCGGCAAGTGTGGCGGATCGCGATCTGCCACACACGCGGCAGCCATGCGGCGGGGGGGGGGCAGGTGGATGTGCGATCAGCGCTGTGCGATCGCACATCCGACCCCCCCCACACACAGTGCTGATCGCACATCCAGAGCCCCGCCGCCTGGCTGCTGCCGCCGCCGCCACGTGTGTGGCGGATCGCAATCTGCCACACACGCGGCGGCAGCAGCCAAGCGGCAGGGCTTTTGATGTGCGATCAGCACTGTGTGTGTGGGGGGGGTCGGATGTGCGATCGCACAGCGCTGATCGCACATCCACCTGCCCCCCCCGCCGCATGGCTGCCGCCGCCGCATGTGTGGCAGATCGCGATCCGCCACACTTGCCGGCGGCAGCCAAGCGACGTGGCGGGGTGGGGGTGCTGTTTGGGTGCTATGTTTTACTGTTTGTTTTTTACTGTTTGTGGGGGGATGATCGGATGTGCGATCGCACAGCGCTGATCGCACATCCACCTGCCCCCCCGCCCCGTTGCTTGGCTGCCGCCGGCAAGTGTGGCGGATCGCGATCTGACACACACGGCGGCCATGCGGGGGGGGGGGCAGGTGGATGTGCGATCAGCGCTGTGCGATCGCACATCCGACCCCCCCACAAACACAGTGCTGATCGCACATCCAGAGCCCCGCCGCCTGGCTGCTGCCGCCGGCGCCACGTGTGTGGCGGATCGCAATCTGCCACACACGCGGCGGCAGCAGCCAAGCGGCGGGGCTCTGGATGTGCGATCAGCACTGTGTGTGGGGGGGGGTCGGATGTGCGATCGCACAGCTCTGATCGCACATCCACCTGCCCCTCCCCCGCCGCATGGCTGCCGCCGCCGCGTGTGTGGCAGATTGCGATCCGTGTGGGAGGGGGTTGGATGTGTGATCGGCCACACATGCGGCGGCAGCAGCCATGCGGCGGGGGGGGGCAGGTGGATGTGCGATCAGCGCTGTGTGTGTGTGCGGGGGTCAGATGTGCGATCGCACGTACACCCCCCCACCCCGTCGCTTGGCTGCCGCCGCCAAGTGTGGCGTATCGCGATCTGCCACACACGCGGCGGCGGCGGCAGCCATTAACGCTGTGCGATCGCACATCCGACGCCCCCCCACACAGTGCTGATCGCACATCCACCCCCCCGCCCGTCGCTTGGCTGCGGATCGCGATCTGCCACACACGCGGCGGCAGCCATGCGGCGGGGAGGGCTGGACGTGCGATCAGCGCTGTGCGATCGCACATTTTGTTTGGTTAGTAATTATCCTGTTTGTGTGGGGCCGGGTGTTTCGGGGGGGTGCGGTTTCTTGAGGGGCCAGGTGCTGGTTTTGGGGGGGCCGGCTGGCGCACTGTGGTGTTTTACTGTTTGTGTGTGTTCGCGCTGATCGCACGTCCACCCCTCCCGCCCCTTTGCTTGGGTGCCGCGATCGCGATCTGCCACACACGTGGCGGCAGCCACGCGCGCGGGGGGGGGGAATAAAACATGCTATCTGACCAGCAATCTGCCGGCGATCAGCGCTGTGTGATCACACATCCGCCCCGTCGAGTGGCTGCCGCCGTGTGTGTGGCAGACCGCGTCCCCAGCCCCAGCCCTATCTGCTACTGTTTTGGTGATCCGCCACACACACGGCAGCAGCCATACGATGGGGCTGGGGGGGAGGTCAGCGTGCGATTTGCCAGTGATCAGTGCTGGAAATCCACTTGGGGTTGCTGTGGGGCTTACAGCCCCCATCTACTACTGGTTTGGGGGGGTGGGATACGATCCGACACACACGGCGGCAGCCATGCGGGGGGGTTTGGATGTGTGATCTGCCGGCGATCACCCCAAGAAGATTGCCAGCACTGATCGCTGGCAGATCGCACACCGACCGCCCCCGCCCTGTCGCATGGCGGCCGTCACGTGTGTGGTAGATCGCACCGCCATCTGTTACTGTTTTGGGGGGGCGCGGTCTGCCACACTCATGAAGGCGCAAGCCGTGCGGTGCGACAGGGGAGGTGTTTGATCTGCCAGCGATCACTGCGATCGGGGGGCAATCGCTGCTGCACCTGAAACTGGTTGGTAATGGGGGGGTGTGGGTGGCAGCACACTGCTCTTATTGTTTTGGGGGGGGTGCGCAATCTGCCACGCTCCTGTTGGCGGCGGGGGTGCGATCTGGCTGTGATCGCTATCCGACCTGAAATTGGTTGGTAATGGGGCATCCTAATTCTGGATGCCCAAGGGGTACTGAACAAAGCCTTGGAAAAAAAAAACCTAGGTTTTGTTCAGGTTTAACTAAACTAATTAACCTTCAGATGCGTGGGTGAACCTTGGTTCGTCGCTGGATCGTCGCTGAATCGCTGTTGAATCGTCGCTGAATCGCTGTTGAATCGTCGTTGAATTGTCGCTGAATCGCTGTTGAATCGTCGCTGAATCGGATTCTACCCCTCCATCCTTCTTTCACCCTTGGCCCCTCTTTTTCTCCTCTCCTCATCCCCCTCTCCTCATCCCCCTCTCCCCTCTTTTCCATGGATCTGTGTGTTTGAAGCTGCTCCAGCCTCCACCGCTTCGCTTCGCATCGTAACTATACGCACACATATTTTATTTGTTTAGTTTATTACTACTGTTTATTACTACTGTTTATTACTACTGTTTATTACTACTGTTTATTACTGTTCAGTTAGTACATTTTAGCTAGATAAAAACTAGTGAGTTCTAATACAGCCCCCATTGTTATAGCATTTTAGTTTAGTTTAGATATTGTTGTAAACTTCTTTGGGTATGGCTGGGAAACGGTTTACTGCGCAAGAGGCTCTGACCTACTTGATGGCATCTGATTCAGAGGACCTTAGTGAGTCAGGTTCAGAATATTTGCCCTCTGAATCAGAGAGTGCCTCTTCTACTGAGGAGACGCAGCCAAGCAGTGGAACCTTTAGTGGTACACAGTTTAGAAGGGCTAGTACCGCACAAGATGAGGCCACGCTGGGAGAGAGTGTAGAACAGGTGGAGGCATCGAGTGCTGCAGCTGGTCCAGGAGAGCCGTCGTGGAGGCCTCCTAATAATTATTCACCAGAAATTCCCCCTTTCAATGCTGTCCCTGGAGTCAACGTTGACACGAGTAACTTCCGTCTAGTTGACTTCTTCCATTTGTTTGTAACAGAAACCCTCCTACTGGATATGGTCTTCTTTACAAACAGATATGCTGAGCAGGTTTTGGCACAAAATCCCCCACAAAGGCACGCCCGAGCTCATGCATGGAACCCCACCAATCTAAGTGAGATCAAAAAATTTTGTTTAGCATCATATTGGGATACCACATCCATATTGGCAACTCCTCTATTTCCGGCCATAATGTCCAGAAACCGATACCAAATTTTATTAAGGTTTCTGCATTTCAGCGATAATGCCACTGCTGTTCCCCGTGGTGAACCCGGTCACGACAGGCTTCATAAAATACGGCCCCTAGTTGATAGCCTGTCCATGCGCTTTGCGGAAGTGTATACCCCCTCACAAAATTTATCGATTGACGAATCCCTTCTGCTATTTAAAGGGCGCATTGTATTTCGTCAATATATCCCCAGCAAGCGTGCCCGCTGTGGGATAAAATTTTATAAACTATGTGAAAGTACGACCGGGTACACAAAATTCTTTAGGTTATATGAAGGAAGGGACACACATTTAGACCCCCCTGGTTGTCCCCTTGATTTGTCAGTCAGTGGCAAAATCGTCTGGGAGCTTATCACCCCTCTGCTAGGGAGGGGTTACCACTTGTATGTGGATAATTTTTATTCCAGTTTGCCCCTGTTTAGAGCCCTTTACACCCTGGACACTCTTGCCTGCGGCACAGTCAACCGTAACCGGAAAGGCTTGCCAAGGGCATTGCTGGATAAAAAACTGAAGCGCGGAGAGTCCTTTGCATTAAGAAGTGATGAGCTCCTGGCCGTAAAATGTATGGATTGTAAAAATGTTTTCATGCTGACAACCATCCACGATACGTCAGTAGTGAATGTGCAGCGACGTGGTTCCCATGCCCCAACCCAAAAGCCACGTTGCATTAAGGATTACAATAAATTTATGGGTGGCGTGGACAAAACTGATCAAATTCTCACCTATTATAACGCCACCCGAAAATCCAGAGTCTGGTATAAAAAAGTTGCTATACATTTGATCCAGTTAGCAACTTTTAACAGCTACGTTGTCTTTAAGGCAGCGGTACCAGACACAAATTTGAGCTTTATAAAGTACCAGCAGCAGTTACTCCCTGCTTTGCTTTTTGGGGATGCTCAGGAACAACTAGAGGTGGCTGCTAATGACAGCGAGGCAAGGTTAATTGGGAAGCATTTTATTAAGTGCATTCCCGCCACCGAGAGAAAAAAGTATTCCCAGAAGTCCTGCAGGGTGTGTAGGAAGCATGGCGTTAGAAAGGACGTGCGGTACTACTGCCCGACATGTCCCAGCCAACCCGGGTTATGTTTTGAAAATTGTTTTGAAATTTATCATACACAATTAGAGTATTGATTGATGTATTGATTGATGTATATAATTTTGCAGGTGGGCCTTATTTTTTTTTTTTGTTTAGTTAAATCAGGATTTCCAGTTAAGGTTAACCCCTTGTTCTGCCACCCACCCGGCACCGAGACAAGAATGAAGGATTGCAAATAAAGAAGCCCTTACCTTGCTTGTTTCTGTGAATGCGCCACACAAAGCAGAATCCCTCGGCTCCTGTCCATTCAAGTGAATTAGTGGGTGTGGGCATGAGCCAGGAGGATGCCACTGTGCCTTTTTCTTTTTTTTCCTTCTTTGGAACCTGTCCATCTTGCCTCGGCGTCAGAGGAGAGGGGCAGGGTGGGGGTGGCCCCCCTTGCTGGGGATGCGCCCACAATTGCTCTCAATTGATGAGCGCAGAGCCGTTTGCCGTACATTACATATGCACGGCAAATGGGTCTAATTTGATGAGAGCCTGAACATTCACTGTAGGGCCAGGAAAAGATGCATTTTCTGGCCCATTTGAGTGGCAGGCTCTCACACAGCGGGGCATCCCAAAACCCAGTATACTTTGATTTATAATGTGTGCTGTAGTGGTATATTTTCCTTTTTCTTTTTGTACTTTATGATGCGAAGGGAAGCGCTGGAGGAGGAGCAGCTGGTTGCTTTTGGTGTGTGATGAAAACATGGGGCCCTTTTCTGGATCTCGGTTGCTGATACCACAAGTTATCCTAATAGCACCTCCTTAGTACCATTTGAAAAATGAGAGTTTTTTTTATTAGTGTTTTACAGCGTATGCTTTACTTTGGGCTGTTTGGCAAGCCTACCCTTGAATGTACTGATGTATGTTGGGTATCGTTTTGTTCGGGGAACCTTGCAGTTTCAGATTTAGCCTGTATTTTCTTGAATGCTTATTATTTTTTTAGGAAAATGGTTTTGCTTCTGCTTTTTTAATCATTTTTTCTTAAGTGAAACCAACTATTTCTTTCAAAGTTTTGAAAGGTCTGCTCCCACAACACTAAGCCAAGAACACCTAGAAAGCTTGAGGTGTGTACTTTCAGGAAATATATGGTTTGGGGGGGTATTTCAAATGTAAAAGGTTGTTTTTGTTGAAAAAGTGCAAGGTGCGCCCTTTGTCTGCTGAGCCATCGTTTTGACGTGAAATGACCCTTATGCGTATGCTTTACTTTGGGCTGTTTGGCAACCCTATTCTTGGAAGTAGCTATGCATGTTGGGTATTGTTCTGTTCAGGGGACCTTGCCGTTTCAGATTTAGCCTGTTTTTTCTTGTTTGCCTATGTTTTTTCTGAAAAATGTGGTTTTAATTGTGTTTTTTTTACAATTTTTTCTGAAAACTCTTTGAAACCAGTGCGTTCATCGATGGATTCCACCTGGACATCTGTGGCTACAACAGCGATCTGGGGACGCCTAGAAAGCTTGAGGTGTGTACTTTCAGGAAATATATGGTTTGGGGGGGGGGGGGTATTTCAAATGTAAAAGGTTGTTTTTGTTGAAAAAGTGCAAGGTGCGCCCTTTGTCTGCAGAGCCATCGTTTTGACGTGAAATGACCCTTATGCGTATGCTTTACTTTGGGCTGTTTGGCAACCCTATTCTTGGAAGTAGCTATGCATGTTGGGTATTGTTCTGTTCAGGGGACCTTGCCGTTTCAGATTTAGCCTGTTTTTTCTTGTTTGCCTATGTTTTTTCTGAAAAATGTGGTTTTAATTGTGTTTTTTTACAATTTTTTCTGAAAACTCTTTGAAACCAGTGCGTTCATCGATGGATTCCACCTGGACATCTGTGGCTACAACAGCGAGCTGGGGACGCCTAGAAAGCTTGAGGTGTGTACTTTCAGGAAATATATGGTTTGGGGGGGGGGGTATTTCAAATGTAAAAGGTTGTTTTTGTAGAAAAAGTGCAAGGTGCGCCCTTTGTCTGCAGAGCAATCGTTTTGACGTGAAATGACCCTTATGCGTATGCTTTACTTTGGGCTGTTTGGCAACCCTATTCTTGGAAGTAGCTATGCATGTTGGGTATTGTTCTGTTCAGGGGACCTTGCCGTTTCAGATTTAGCCTGTTTTTTCTTGTTTGCCTATCTTTTTTCTGAAAAATGTGGTTTTAATTGTGTTTTTTTACAATTTTTTCTGAAAACTCTTTGAAACCAGTGCGTTCATCGATGGATTCCACCTGGACATCTGTGGCTACAACAGCGAGCTGGGGACGCCGAGAAAGCTTGAGGTGTGTACTTTCAGGAAATATATGGTTTGGGGGGGGGGGGGTATTTCAAATGTAAAAGGTTGTTTTTGTTGAAAAAGTGCAAGGTGCGCCCTTTGTCTGCAGAGCCATCGTTTTGACTAGGGATGAGCGAATCGATCCGGACGAACCCGGATTCGATCCGAATTTCAGGAAAAATTCGATTCGGATCGAATCCGAATTTCCCCGCGATTCGATCACTCGAAGTTTTCCTTTAACATCCATTCATTTACATTACAGGCATTCTAAGATGGCGGACGGGACATGTCTGGACATGTATCCCGCGCCAGTGCAAGCTGGGGCAGTCACATGCAGCCTATCAGCAGCCAGCAAGCCCGGTGACGTCACACAGCGGTATTTAACGGCGGCCATCTTGCTTTTCCTCATTTCTCTATTGCATTCGTGACAGACAGACAGAACGCTGTGTAGCTGAGGCAGTTAGACAGGCTGGAGACAGGGACAGACAGGGACAGGCTGGAGACAGGCAGGAGACAGGCAGGAGACAGACAGGAGACAGACAGAAAGCCAGGGAAAGGTAGGAAAAACGGAGCTGGCTGACAGGGAGATTTTTTTTTTTTCATCCAGCCTTTGTTAGCGTTTTCAGGCTGCTTATAGTAACTAACTGTGCATATATACTGAACTGATCTTAAGTCTGCTGTGAGGCATCCCATTCTGTGACTAAAGCAGCCTCTGTTTAAGACCATATAAGCATTTGCTCTTATCATATTTGAAATTAGGCCTGATAAAGACACTTTTGCTGGCCAAAGCACTACTGGACCCTGCCAGCTCGATTCCTGCCCGGGGCATCCCATTCTGTGACTACAGCAGCCTCTGTTTAAGACCATATAAGCATTTGCTCTTATCATATTTGAAATTAGCCTGATAAAGACACTTTTGCTGGCCAAAGCACTACTGGACCCTGCCAGCTCGATTCCTGCCCAGGGCATCCCATTCTGTGACTAAAGCAGCCTCTGTTTAAGACCATATAAGCATTTGCTCTTATCATATTTGAAATTAGGCCTGATAAAGACACTTTTGCTGGCCAAAGCCCTACTGGACCCTGCCAGCTCGATTCCTGCCCGGGGCATCCCATTCTGTGACTACAGCAGCCTCTGTTTAAGACCATATAAGCATTTGCTCTTATCATATTTGAAATTAGCCTGATAAAGACACTTTTGCTGGCCAAAGCACTACTGGACCCTGCCAGCTCGATTCCTGCCCGGGGCATCCCATTCTGTGACTAAAGCAGCCTCTGTTTAAGACCATATAAGCATTTGCTCTTATCATATTTGAAATTAGGCCTGATAAAGACACTTTTGCTGGCCAAAGCACTACTGGACCCTGCCAGCTCGATTCCTGCCCGGGGCATCCCATTCTGTGACTACAGCAGCCTCTGTTTAAGACCATATAAGCATTTGCTCTTATCATATTTGAAATTAGCCTGATAAAGACACTTTTGCTGGCCAAAGCACTACTGGACCCTGCCAGCTCGATTCCTGCCCGGGGCATCCCATTCTGTGACTAAAGCAGCCTCTGTTTAAGACCATATAAGCATTTGCTCTTATCATATTTGAAATTAGCCTGATAAAGACACTTTTGCTGGCCAAAGCCCTACTGGACCCTGCCAGGTCGATTCCTGCCCAGGGCATCCCATTCTGTGACTAAAGCAGCCTCTGTTTAAGACCATATAAGCATTTGCTCTTATCATATTTGAAATTAGGCCTGATAAAGACACTTTTGCTGGCCAAAGCCCTACTGGACCCTGCCAGCTCGATTCCTGCCCGGGGCATCCCATTCTGTGACTACAGCAGCCTCTGTTTAAGACCATATAAGCATTTGCTCTTATCATATTTGAAATTAGCCTGATAAAGACACTTTTGCTGGCCAAAGCACTACTGGACCCTGCCAGCTCGATTCCTGCCCGGGGCATCCCATTCTGTGACTAAAGCAGCCTCTGTTTAAGACCATATAAGCATTTGCTCTTATCATATTTGAAATTAGCCTGATAAAGACACTTTTGCTGGCCAAAGCCCTACTGGACCCTGCCAGGTCCATTCCTGCCCAGGGCATCCCATTCTGTGACTAAAGCAGCCTCTGTTTAAGACCATATAAGCATTTGCTCTTATCATATTTGAAATTAGGCCTGATAAAGACACTTTTGCTGGCCAAAGCACTACTGGACCCTGCCAGCTCGATTCCTGCCCGGGGCATCCCATTCTGTGACTACAGCAGCCTCTGTTTAAGACCATATAAGCATTTGCTCTTATCATATTTGAAATTAGCCTGATAAAGACACTTTTGCTGGCCAAAGCCCTACTGGACCCTGCCAGGTCCATTCCTGCCCAGGGCATCCCATTCTGTGACTAAAGCAGCCTCTGTTTAAGACCATATAAGCATTTGCTCTTATCATATTTGAAATTAGGCCTGATAAAGACACTTTTGCTGGCCAAAGCCCTACTGGACCCTGCCAGCTCGATTCCTGCCCGGGGCATCCCATTCTGTGACTACAGCAGCCTCTGTTTAAGACCATATAAGCATTTGCTCTTATCATATTTGAAATTAGCCTGATAAAGACACTTTTGCTGGCCAAAGCACTACTGGACCCTGCCAGCTCGATTCCTGCCCGGGGCATCCCATTCTGTGACTAAAGCAGCCTCTGTTTAAGACCATATAAGCATTTGCTCTTATCATATTTGAAATTAGCCTGATAAAGACACTTTTGCTGGCCAAAGCCCTACTGGACCCTGCCAGGTCGATTCCTGCCCAGGGCATCCCATTCTGTGACTAAAGCAGCCTCTGTTTAAGACCATATAAGCATTTGCTCTTATCATATTTGAAATTAGGCCTGATAAAGACACTTTTGCTGGCCAAAGCCCTACTGGACCCTGCCAGCTCGATTCCTGCCCGGGGCATCCCATTCTGTGACTACAGCAGCCTCTGTTTAAGACCATATAAGCATTTGCTCTTATCATATTTGAAATTAGCCTGATAAAGACACTTTTGCTGGCCAAAGCACTACTGGACCCTGCCAGCTCGATTCCTGCCCGGGGCATCCCATTCTGTGACTAAAGCAGCCTCTGTTTAAGACCATATAAGCATTTGCTCTTATCATATTTGAAATTAGGCCTGATAAAGACACTTTTGCTGGCCAAAGCACTACTGGACCCTGCCAGCTCGATTCCTGCCCGGGGCATCCCATTCTGTGACTACAGCAGCCTCTGTTTAAGACCATATAAGCATTTGCTCTTATCATATTTGAAATTAGCCTGATAAAGACACTTTTGCTGGCCAAAGCACTACTGGACCCTGCCAGCTCGATTCCTGCCCGGGGCATCCCATTCTGTGACTAAAGCAGCCTCTGTTTAAGACCATATAAGCATTTGCTCTTATCATATTTGAAATTAGCCTGATAAAGACACTTTTGCTGGCCAAAGCCCTACTGGACCCTGCCAGGTCGATTCCTGCCCAGGGCATCCCATTCTGTGACTAAAGCAGCCTCTGTTTAAGACCATATAAGCATTTGCTCTTATCATATTTGAAATTAGGCCTGATAAAGACACTTTTGCTGGCCAAAGCCCTACTGGACCCTGCCAGCTCGATTCCTGCCCGGGGCATCCCATTCTGTGACTACAGCAGCCTCTGTTTAAGACCATATAAGCATTTGCTCTTATCATATTTGAAATTAGCCTGATAAAGACACTTTTGCTGGCCAAAGCACTACTGGACCCTGCCAGCTCGATTCCTGCCCGGGGCATCCCATTCTGTGACTAAAGCAGCCTCTGTTTAAGACCATATAAGCATTTGCTCTTATCATATTTGAAATTAGCCTGATAAAGACACTTTTGCTGGCCAAAGCCCTACTGGACCCTGCCAGGTCCATTCCTGCCCAGGGCATCCCATTCTGTGACTAAAGCAGCCTCTGTTTAAGACCATATAAGCATTTGCTCTTATCATATTTGAAATTAGGCCTGATAAAGACACTTTTGCTGGCCAAAGCACTACTGGACCCTGCCAGCTCGATTCCTGCCCGGGGCATCCCATTCTGTGACTACAGCAGCCTCTGTTTAAGACCATATAAGCATTTGCTCTTATCATATTTGAAATTAGCCTGATAAAGACACTTTTGCTGGCCAAAGCCCTACTGGACCCTGCCAGGTCCATTCCTGCCCAGGGCATCCCATTCTGTGACTAAAGCAGCCTCTGTTTAAGACCATATAAGCATTTGCTCTTATCATATTTGAAATTAGGCCTGATAAAGACACTTTTGCTGGCCAAAGCCCTACTGGACCCTGCCAGCTCGATTCCTGCCCGGGGCATCCCATTCTGTGACTACAGCAGCCTCTGTTTAAGACCATATAAGCATTTGCTCTTATCATATTTGAAATTAGCCTGATAAAGACACTTTTGCTGGCCAAAGCACTACTGGACCCTGCCAGCTCGATTCCTGCCCGGGGCATCCCATTCTGTGACTAAAGCAGCCTCTGTTTAAGACCATATAAGCATTTGCTCTTATCATATTTGAAATTAGCCTGATAAAGACACTTTTGCTGGCCAAAGCCCTACTGGACCCTGCCAGGTCGATTCCTGCCCAGGGCATCCCATTCTGTGACTAAAGCAGCCTCTGTTTAAGACCATATAAGCATTTGCTCTTATCATATTTGAAATTAGGCCTGATAAAGACACTTTTGCTGGCCAAAGCCCTACTGGACCCTGCCAGCTCGATTCCTGCCCGGGGCATCCCATTCTGTGACTACAGCAGCCTCTGTTTAAGACCATATAAGCATTTGCTCTTATCATATTTGAAATTAGCCTGATAAAGACACTTTTGCTGGCCAAAGCACTACTGGACCCTGCCAGCTCGATTCCTGCCCGGGGCATCCCATTCTGTGACTAAAGCAGCCTCTGTTTAAGACCATATAAGCATTTGCTCTTATCATATTTGAAATTAGCCTGATAAAGACACTTTTGCTGGCCAAAGCCCTACTGGACCCTGCCAGGTCCATTCCTGCCCAGGGCATCCCATTCTGTGACTAAAGCAGCCTCTGTTTAAGACCATATAAGCATTTGCTCTTATCATATTTGAAATTAGGCCTGATAAAGACACTTTTGCTGGCCAAAGCCCTACTGGACCCTGCCAGCTCGATTCCTGCCCGGGGCATCCCATTCTGTGACTACAGCAGCCTCTGTTTAAGACCATATAAGCATTTGCTCTTATCATATTTGAAATTAGCCTGATAAAGACACTTTTGCTGGCCAAAGCACTACTGGACCCTGCCAGCTCGATTCCTGCCCGGGGCATCCCATTCTGTGACTAAAGCAGCCTCTGTTTAAGACCATATAAGCATTTGCTCTTATCATATTTGAAATTAGGCCTGATAAAGACACTTTTGCTGGCCAAAGCACTACTGGACCCTGCCAGCTCGATTCCTGCCCGGGGCATCCCATTCTGTGACTACAGCAGCCTCTGTTTAAGACCATATAAGCATTTGCTCTTATCATATTTGAAATTAGCCTGATAAAGACACTTTTGCTGGCCAAAGCACTACTGGACCCTGCCAGCTTGATTCCTGCCCGGGGCATCCCATTCTGTGACTAAAGCAGCCTCTGTTTAAGACCATATAAGCATTTGCTCTTATCATATTTGAAATTAGCCTGATAAAGACACTTTTGCTGGCCAAAGCCCTACTGGACCCTGCCAGGTCGATTCCTGCCCAGGGCATCCCATTCTGTGACTAAAGCAGCCTCTGTTTAAGACCATATAAGCATTTGCTCTTATCATATTTGAAATTAGGCCTGATAAAGACACTTTTGCTGGCCAAAGCCCTACTGGACCCTGCCAGCTCGATTCCTGCCCGGGGCATCCCATTCTGTGACTACAGCAGCCTCTGTTTAAGACCATATAAGCATTTGCTCTTATCATATTTGAAATTAGCCTGATAAAGACACTTTTGCTGGCCAAAGCACTACTGGACCCTGCCAGCTCGATTCCTGCCCGGGGCATCCCATTCTGTGACTAAAGCAGCCTCTGTTTAAGACCATATAAGCATTTGCTCTTATCATATTTGAAATTAGCCTGATAAAGACACTTTTGCTGGGCATAGTACTACTGGATCTTTTTTGGGGGCATCCCATTCTGTGACTAAAGCAGCCTCTGTTTAAGACCATATAAGCATTTGCTCTTATCATATTTGAAATTAGGCCTGATAAAGACACTTTTGCTGGCCAAAGCACTACTGGACCCTGCCAGGTCGATTCCTGCCCGGGGCATCCCATTCTGTGACTACAGCAGCCTCTGTTTAAGACCATATAAGCATTTGCTCTTATCATATTTGAAATTAGCCTGATAAAGACACTTTTGCTGGCCAAAGCACTACTGGACCCTGCCAGCTCGATTCCTGCCCGGGGCATCCCATTCTGTGACTAAAGCAGCCTCTGTTTAAGACCATATAAGCATTTGCTCTTATCATATTTGAAATTAGGCCTGATAAAGACACTTTTGCTGGCCAAAGCACTACTGGACCCTGCCAGCTCGATTCCTGCCCGGGGCATCCCATTCTGTGACTACAGCAGCCTCTGTTTAAGACCATATAAGCATTTGCTCTTATCATATTTGAAATTAGCCTGATAAAGACACTTTTGCTGGCCAAAGCACTACTGGACCCTGCCAGCTCGATTCCTGCCCGGGGCATCCCATTCTGTGACTAAAGCAGCCTCTGTTTAAGACCATATAAGCATTTGCTCTTATCATATTTGAAATTAGCCTGATAAAGACACTTTTGCTGGCCAAAGCCCTACTGGACCCTGCCAGGTCGATTCCTGCCCAGGGCATCCCATTCTGTGACTAAAGCAGCCTCTGTTTAAGACCATATAAGCATTTGCTCTTATCATATTTGAAATTAGGCCTGATAAAGACACTTTTGCTGGCCAAAGCCCTACTGGACCCTGCCAGCTCGATTCCTGCCCGGGGCATCCCATTCTGTGACTACAGCAGCCTCTGTTTAAGACCATATAAGCATTTGCTCTTATCATATTTGAAATTAGGCCTGATAAAGACACTTTTGCTGGCCAAAGCACTACTGGACCCTGCCAGCTCGATTCCTGCCCGGGGCATCCCATTCTGTGACTAAAGCAGCCTCTGTTTAAGACCATATAAGCATTTGCTCTTATCATATTTGAAATTAGCCTGATAAAGACACTTTTGCTGGCCAAAGCCCTACTGGACCCTGCCAGGTCCATTCCTGCCCAGGGCATCCCATTCTGTGACTAAAGCAGCCTCTGTTTAAGACCATATAAGCATTTGCTCTTATCATATTTGAAATTAGGCCTGATAAAGACACTTTTGCTGGCCAAAGCCCTACTGGACCCTGCCAGCTCGATTCCTGCCCGGGGCATCCCATTCTGTGACTACAGCAGCCTCTGTTTAAGACCATATAAGCATTTGCTCTTATCATATTTGAAATTAGCCTGATAAAGACACTTTTGCTGGCCAAAGCACTACTGGACCCTGCCAGCTCGATTCCTGCCCGGGGCATCCCATTCTGTGACTAAAGCAGCCTCTGTTTAAGACCATATAAGCATTTGCTCTTATCATATTTGAAATTAGCCTGATAAAGACACTTTTGCTGGGCATAGCACTACTGGACCCTGCCAGGTGTACTTACTGCTGGTTTTTAGGGCATCCCATTCTGTGACTACACCAGCCTCTATTTAAGAACCTAACCATTTGCACCTATTCTAATTGAAATTAGGCATGATAAAGACACTTTTGCTGTGCATAGTCTTACTGCTGCCTGCCAGGTGCTCTCTGGTTTTTGGGACATCCCATTCTTTAACATACCATTAGCCTCTGCATTTACTGTAAGCTGCACATTTATTTAAAGAAATTTGGCCTGTATGAGCCTGCTAACACACTGCTGCTGTGTGCATATATACTGATCTCAAGTCTGCTTGGGGCATCCCATTCTGTAACATAACATAACCTACCTACCATACTAAGCAGCTCTCTTATTTAAACTAAGCAGGCCTCTTGGAGGCTGAGTGTCCACTTTTGGGTGTGCATTTATATTCGGTTTCATATACAGTGGGGTATCCCAATTTGTAAGATAACCTACCCCAACCATGTAAACTAAAGGTTACGTCCTTCCAGAAGGAAAACTTATACCGAACACTATTTTTGTTAGGGGCATTGACCTTTGGATTGATCGGCATGAAATTAATTTTTTTTTTTCAAAGTATGGCGCTGTGAAGAAGGTCAAAATGATGTCTCATACTTGGATTATTGTTACTTTTTGTTCAGCTTGAAATATAACAGGCCACACGGGCATCCCAAGGCACATGCTATTTTAAACCTATCTGTTATACAACATAAGCGTTGATCAGGCTACTTCAGTTTGCACTTGTTTTTGACTGATTTTAATAAACCAGGCCGCAGGGCACCCCAAAGCTGCACCTTGCACCCTATCTGGTATACAACATAAGCGTTGATCAGCATCAGCTTCATTAAGCTACTTCAGTTTGCACTTCCTTTTTGACTGCTTTCATTTAACCAGGCCGCAGGGCACCCCAAAGCTGCACCTTGCACCCTACCTGTTTATACTAAATAAGCATCTACAGCCTCAGCTTTATTAAGTTATTGCATTTTGAATTGGTTTTGGTCTGCTTTAAATACACCAGGCCGCAGGGCATCCCAAACCTGCATGTTGCACCCCATCTGTTATACTAAATAAGCGTTGATCAGCATCAGCTTTATTAAGCTATTGCATTTTGCATTGGTTTTTGTACTGCTGCCAAAACACTAGCCCATATGGGCATCCCAAACCAGCACATGTCCCCCTATCTGTTATACTAAATAAGCTTCTACAGGCCCTTTTTTTATTTATTTATTTTTATTTATATAGAGCTGCAATGGCTTATATTGTGAGGTTAATTTGCCATTTTGCAGCATAATATAGAGCAGCCCCTGTGTAAATCTGAGGGGCAATAGCTTATATAGTGAGGTAAATTTGCCATTTTGCTTCGTTATATAGAGCAGCCCAGTTGCCATCTAAATCAACTACTGTCCGGCCAGTACAGCTTTTCCAGGGCAAACTCTGCTAGTTGCGGGCACAAGTCAAGTTTGGCTTCCCAGCAAATCCAGTGGATCTTGAAGGTGTGTTGGCATGGTCATGTCAAGGTATGACATGACCTGCTGTTTGAGGTCCAGCTCCAGGTCTTCCTGCTTCTCATGAGTAGACTCACTATGCGGGTGTAGAAAGCTACTCACTAGCGACTGAAGACTGAGGTTGCTGCTGATGGAGCTGCTGCTGCTCCTTCCACCCCCCCAGCAGCCATGGCAGTGGAAGGTGATCGCAAAGTTCCCCTAGAGTCAGACCTGCGGGAGTATGGGCCATGGCGCAAATAGACATCGCCCAACTGACTACGTGGGATGTCTCTGTAGTAGGTCAGTTTTTCCTCCCTCTCAGTGGGCGTAAAAAATGCCCCCATTTTGTGCCGGAAGCGAGGGTCCAATAAGTTGGAGAGCCAGAAGTCTTCCCGCTGACAAATGGAGACAATTCTGCGCTCACTAGTACGCATGCATGTGAGCATGCATCGTGCCATTTGTGCAAGTGACTCGGAGGGACTACCTGTCTCCATCTCCACTGTAAACTGCCATGGTGTTTCTGGGTCCTCTGTCTCGCCTTACTCACAACCCTCTAGCTCCTGTGGCTGCACCTCCTCTCCTGTCAGATGACTAGATAAAATGGTCATTTTGTGAAACCTAAACTGTGGTTTGCTGTGCCCCACCCCCTCCTCCTCCTCCACTTCAGCCCCCACAGGCTTCATGTGGCTGTGAAATGTATGTGCCATGTCTCCAGTGCCCTGACCAGCCATGCTTTCCAACATGTGTTGTAGTACATGAAGCAGTGGAATCTCATCGTTCATCTCATAGTCCTGGCAACTGACTAATAATGTAGCTTCCTCAAAGGGCCTAAACAAACGGTCGGTGTCACGTATGAGCTGCCAATGGTTTACATTGAATTTACACAGGGGTGTCCCCCTATCCGTTTGGATCATCCAGAAATCCGTGATGGCTTTTCTCTGTTCCTATAGTGCAGTGGTCCTCAACCCTGTCCTCAAGGCCCACCAACATGTCATGTTTTTTGGATCTCCAAATAGCCAGCTCTATTGCTCTGCAGCTGCACTAATTACTCCACCTGAGCATCTTTGTGGAGATCTGCAAAGCCTGGCCTGTTGGTGGGCCTTGAGGACAGGGTTGGGGACCACTGCTATAGTGGATCCTGCATATGGAGGGTGGAATTCCAACGGGTGGAAACATCGCAAATCAGACTATGGTGGGGTACACCTTTGTGACGCTGAGGCTCAATAAGGTTGTGCTTGGTGGTGTAGGAGTGCCAGAAGTGCATGCTAACTTTCTTTCCTGTTGTTCGGATGTCTTTCAGATGGGGGCAAGACTTCAAAACTAGACTGAACACGTGTGCCATGTCAGGACGCATGACTCTGGCTTCCTTGTCGCAGCGCAAACAAGATGTTCTTCCAAGTGTCAGTCACCATGGGTCCAAATTTGCAGTTTTCGTGGATTAAGCAATGCTTTCATGGATTGAGTTCTCATTTTTAGTAGTTCCTCCCATGTGTGACTCTGATGGTCAAGGAAAACCATGTGAAGAACAGCGTGAAACAACAATCACCAAGGGGGCCTAAAAGGATATATATTGTCCACCATGAGTCTATAGTTACAGCTCCAGGCATAGACAACACTGTGCACTTTGGTACACACTGACAGGCTAAAGGACTGGCCCACCTTCTGTTCAACAACCATGCCATGTGACTCTCCACCTCGGCTCGGCACAAGCCATCAGTTCTCTGAAAGGTCCACCACTGGGTAATGCAGCAGGCTGGACTTATGGTGACGCTGTCTGAGAGGAGAAATCCCTCAGACATCAAGATTAAAAATTCCAAGAATTTTTGAGGGCTAATTATTCAGAGGCAAATGATAGCTAGTTGTTTCTGATTTAATTGCAAGGTGGAAACACACCCTCAAACAAAACTTCACTTTCGCAATACTATTGCATTTGTCTATTCATAATTTTATGTATATACACTAACTAACCTACTTTTTCTCCACAGGATGCTGCATGGAACACTGCCACATCGCTGAGTAGCTGATTTTTCCTACCAACAGTCCGCAATAATTCGCTGCTGCTGCCGCCGCCACCGCCGCAGACTCCAGGGACCCTCTTCCACTACCTCGGCTTGCAACACCTCCTCCCACGACACTCTCCTCATCACTAGTTGCCGGATAGTGGAAGAAGAGGCGAGTGTCTCCTCCACTTCTTGGCTGGGCAGTAGCTGCTGAATTTTATGATTATCAGATCTTGGATATCAGATCAATGGATAGTGGAGCTGAACCCAAAGCATAACAGGCAGACAGTTGACTGGGGGTGTCAGATGCCACTTGTGATGCAGTGGACTGCTTTTGCAGCACTTCCAGACAAAGTTGCTTCATTGGCTGACACAATGACTGGTAAAGCTGTGGAACATATGGTTGAAAAGCAAGAATAACCATTTGTTTTTATATGAAAAAGACCCTGGTTTATACAGACTTTTTTTTTCCAGAGACTGCCCTGCGTGGAAATGAATGGCGCATGGATCAGCCAAGCTTTCCTCCCAACAATGCCTGATGTATTCCAGTAGATTGATGACGGGGCCAGACCAAGAAAGATGGATCGTGCAAAACAGATTTAAGGCGCTGCTCTCAAGTTACAGACATTCCTCCGCATCGGACCACAAGTAAGTATTGATAAAAAATCCTTTACGTTACTCTTACTTTTTATTAATATTCTTCGGATAAGACGGATCAGACATGATTCCAGATTAAAAATTCCAAGAATTTTTGAGGGCTAATTAGTCAGAGGCAATGACACCTTCTTGTTTCTGATTTAATTAAAAGGTGGAAACACACCCTCAAACAAAACTTCACTTTGGCAAACTTTTGCATTTGTTTATTCATAATTTTATGTAGATATTACTAACTAAGCTACTTTTTCTCCACATGACTCTCCACAGGGTGTGATTCATCCAATTTTTGGGCTCCTGAGGCCAACCCCAGGGTCTGTTTAAAGTAATGTTTGGGCTCCTGCTGCTGCTGCTGCCAACTTCTGCCAACTCCAGGGTGTGATTCATCCAATTTTTGGGCTCCTGAAGCCAACTCCAGTGTATATTTGGGCTCCTGCTGCTGCTACTGTCAACTCCTGCCAACTCCAGGGTGTGATTCATCCAATTTTTGGGCTCCTGAGGCCAACTCCAGTGTATATTTGGGCTCCTGCTGCTGCTACTGTCAACTCCTGCCAACTCCAGGGTGTGATTCATCCAATTTTTGGGCTCCTGAAGCCAACTCCAGTGTATATTTGGGCTCCTGCTGCTGCTGCTGCCAACTTCTGCCAACTCCAGGGTGTGATTCATCCAATTTTTGGGCTCCTGAAGCCAACTCCAGTGTATATTTGGGCTCCTGCTGCTGCTGCTGCCAACTTCTGCCAACTCCAGGGTGTGATTCATCCAATTTTTGGGCTCCTGAGGCCAACTCCAGTGTATACTTGGGCTCCTGCTGCTGCTGCTGTCAACTTCTGCCAACTCCAGGGTGTGATTCATCCAATTTTTGGGCTCCTGAAGCCAACTCCAGTGTATATTTGGGCTCCTGCTGCTGCTACTGTCAACTCCTGCCAACTCCAGGGTGTGATTCATCCAATTTTTGGGCTCCTGAAGCCAACTCCAGTGTATATTTGGGCTCCTGCTGCTGCTACTGTCAACTCCTGCCAACTCCAGGGTGTGATTCATCCAATTTTTGGGCTCCTGAGGCCAACTCCAGTGTATATTTGGGCTCCTGCTGCTGCTACTGTCAACTCCTGCCAACTCCAGGGTGTGATTCATCCAATTTTTGGGCTCCTGAGGCCAACTCCAGTGTATATTTGGGCTCCTGCTGCTGCTACTGTCAACTTCTGCCAACTCCAGGGTGTGATTCATCCAATTTTTGGGCTCCTGAGGCCAACTCCAGTGTATATTTGGGCTCCTGCTGCTGCTGCTGCCAACTCCTGCCAACTCCAGGGTGTGATTCATCCAATTTTTGGGCTCCTGAGGCCAACTCCAGTGTATATTTGGGCTCCTGCTGCTGCTACTGCCAACTCCTGCCAACTCCAGGGTGTGATTCATCCAATTTTTGGGCTCCTGAGGCCAACTCCAGTGTATATTTGGGCTCCTGCTGCTGCTACTGTCAACTCCTGCCAACTCCAGGGTGTGATTCATCCAATTTTTGGGCTCCTGAGGCCAACTCCAGTGTATATTTGGGCTCCTGCTGCTGCTACTGTCAACTCCTGCCAACTCCAGGGTGTGATTCATCCAATTTTTGGGCTCCTGAGGCCAACTCCAGTGTATATTTGGGCTCCTGCTGCTGCTACTGTCAACTCCTGCCAACTCCAGGGTGTGATTCATCCAATTTTTGGGCTCCTGAGGCCAACTCCAGTGTATATTTGGGCTCCTGCTGCTGCTACTGTCAACTCCTGCCAACTCCAGGGTGTGATTCATCCAATTTTTGGGCTCCTGAAGCCAACTCCAGTGTATATTTGGGCTCCTGCTGCTGCTGCTGTCAACTCCTGCCAACTCCAGGGTGTGATTCATCCAATTTTTGGGCTCCTGAAGCCAACTCCAGTGTATATTTGGGCTCCTGCTGCTGCTGCTGCCAACTCCTGCCAACTCCAGGGTGTGATTCATCCAATTTTTGGGCTCCTGAAGCCAACTCCAGTGTATATTTGGGCTCCTGCTGCTGCTGCTGCCAACTCCTGCCAACTCCAGGGTGTGATTCATCCAATTTTTGGGCTCCTGAGGCCAACTCCAGTGTATATTTGGGCTCCTTCTGCCCCTCATAGTGATGCCACTTCAACTCTCTGCAATTGTGCCGCTCTGCGATTCTATTAGCGATGCCTCTGATCTGCATGTGATATTTCTTCAAAGTATTATTTAACTAACCCAGCACGCATCCTGTGCGTGTTACAGCAAGGCTGAATGGTTTACAACCCTATTGAGGCTGTAGGAGGCTCAGAAATAGCCGTTTTTAATAGCGATTCGTCGCGAATTTATTCGGGTCGAAACTATTTTTGTCGGAAAATTCGGCGAATCAGTCGAATCGAATTTTTCAAAAGTTCGCTCATCTCTAGTTTTGACGTGAAATGACCCTTATGCGTATGCTTTACTTTGGGCTGTTTGGCAACCCTATTCTTGGAAGTAGCTATGCATGTTGGGTATTGTTCTGTTCAGGGGACCTTGCCGTTTCAGATTTAGCCTGTTTTTTCTTGTTTGCCTATGTTTTTTCTGAAAAATTTGGTTTTAATTGTGTTTTTTTACAATTTTTTTCTGAAAACTCTTTGAAACCAGTGCGTTCATCGATGGATTCCACCTGGACATCTGTGGCTACAACAGCGAGCTGGGGACGCCTAGAAAGCTTGAGGTGTGTACTTTCAGGAAATATATGGTTTGGGGGGGGGGTATTTCAAATGTAAAAGGTTGTTTTTGTTAAAAAAGTGCAAGGTGCGCCCTTTGTCTGCAGAGCCATCGTTTTGACGTGAAATGACCCTTATGCGTATGCTTTACTTTGGGCTGTTTGGCAACCCTATTCTTGGAAGTAGCTATGCATGTTGGGTATTGTTCTGTTCAGGGGACCTTGCCGTTTCAGATTTAGCCTGATTTTTCTTGTTTGCCTATGTTTTTTCTGAAAAATGTGGTTTTAATTGTGTTTTTTTTACAATTTTTTCTGAAAACTCTTTGAAACCAGTGCGTTCATCGATGGATTCCACCTGGACATCTGTGGCTACAACAGCGATCTGGGGACGCCTAGAAAGCTTGAGGTGTGTACTTTCAGGAAATATATGGTTTGGGGGGGGTATTTCAAATGTAAAAGGTTGTTTTTGTTAAAAAAGTGCAAGGTGCGCCCTTTGTCTGCAGAGCCATCGTTTTGACGTGAAATGACCCTTATGCGTATGCTTTACTTTGGGCTGTTTGGCAACCCTATTCTTGGAAGTAGCTATGCATGTTGGGTATTGTTCTGTTCAGGGGACCTTGCCGTTTCAGATTTAGCCTGTTTTTTCTTGTTTGCCTATGTTTTTTCTGAAAAATGTGGTTTTAATTGTGTTTTTTTACAATTTTTTCTGAAAACTCTTTGAAACCAGTGCGTTCATTGATGGATTCCACCTGGACATCTGTGGCTACAACAGCGAGCTGGGGACGCCTAGAAAGCTTGAGGTGTGTACTTTCAGGAAATATATGGTTTGGGGGGGGTATTTCAAATGTAAAAGGTTGTTTTTGTTGAAAAAGTGCAAGGTGCGCCCTTTGTCTGCAGAGCCATCGTTTTGACGTGAAATGACCCATATGCGTATGCTTTACTTTGGGCTGTTTGGCAACCCTATTCTTGGAAGTAGCTATGCATGTTGGGTATTGTTCTGTTCAGGGGACCTTGCCGTTTCAGATTTAGCCTGTTTTTTCTTGTTTGCCTATGTTTTTTCTGAAAAATGTGGTTTAATTGAGTTTTTTTTACAATTTTTTCTGAAAACTCTTTGAAACCAGTGCGTTCATCGATGGATTCCACCTGGACATCTGTGGCTACAACAGCGATCTGGGGACGCCTAGAAAGCTTGAGGTGTGTACTTTCAGGAAATATATGGTTTGGGGGGGGTATTTCAAATGTAAAAGGTTGTTTTTGTTAAAAAAGTGCAAGGTGCGCCCTTTGTCTGCAGAGCCATCGTTTTGACGTGAAATGACCCTTATGCGTATGCTTTACTTTGGGCTGTTTGGCAACCCTATTCTTGGAAGTAGCTATGCATGTTGGGTATTGTTCTGTTCAGGGGACCTTGCCGTTTCAGATTTAGCCTGTTTTTTCTTGTTTGCCTATGTTTTTTCTGAAAAATGTGGTTTTAATTGTGTTTTTTTACAATTTTTTCTGAAAACTCTTTGAAACCAGTGCGTTCATTGATGGATTCCACCTGGACATCTGTGGCTACAACAGCGAGCTGGGGACGCCTAGAAAGCTTGAGGTGTGTACTTTCAGGAAATATATGGTTTGGGGGGGGGTATTTCAAATGTAAAAGGTTGTTTTTGTTGAAAAAGTGCAAGGTGCGCCCTTTGTCTGCAGAGCCATCGTTTTGACGTGAAATGACCCATATGCGTATGCTTTACTTTGGGCTGTTTGGCAACCCTATTCTTGGAAGTAGCTATGCATGTTGGGTATTGTTCTGTTCAGGGGACCTTGCCGTTTCAGATTTAGCCTGTTTTTTCTTGTTTGCCTATGTTTTTTCTGAAAAATGTGGTTTTAATTGAGTTTTTTTACAATTTTTTTCATTAAACTCTTTGAAACCAGTGCGTTCATTGATGGATTCCACCTGGACATCTGTGGCTACAACAGCGAGCTGGGGACGCCTAGAAAGCTTGAGGTGTGTACTTTTAGGAAATATATGGTTTGGGGGGGGGGGTATTTCAAATGTAAAAGGTTGTTTTTGTTGAAAAAGTGCAAGGTGCGCATAGTAGTTGTATTTTCTTTAAAAATCTCCTCAAACGTTGTTTTCAGTTTTGGGTTTCTCCTGGGCATGAAAGGGTGTCTAGTGATACATATGTGGTACTGTTTTAATCGGGAGGGCTGGGGCTTTTATGCACAATATTATTTTCTTGAAAAATGTACATGTCTTTATAAAATAAAACCCAACAAAATGTAACTTTTTTATTTTTTTTATTTTTTTTTTACATATTTTCCATTAAAACATTATAAAAACTGTGAAAAAATGGCAAAGAAGACATTTCATGTTAAAGGCCAGACTCTGCTTAAAAAAACAATATATAATTTTCCTGGAAAATCCCTAGAAATCCCTTCAAAAATCAAGGTTGAACATATGTAGCACAAAATCGTGAAAAATGGTCTGGCACCAGGGGTGACAAAATCTCCAGGCAGGCTGGCAGCGAAAGGGATATATTGCCTGAAAGAAACACCCTGGAGTTGGCAGAGGCATTAGGAGCCCATATATTGCCTGAAAGACACATTGGAGTTGGCAGCATCATTAGGAGCCCATAAATTGCCTGAAAAACACACCCTGGAGTTGGCAGCAGCATAGGAAGCCCTTATATTGCCTGAAAAACACATTGGAGTTGGCAGTAGCATAAGGAGGCCATATATTGCCTGAAAGACACATCCAAGAGTTGGCAGCAGAATAAGGAGCCCATATATTGCCTGAAAGACACATTAGAGTTGGCAGCAGCATTAGAAGCTCATATATTGCCTGAAGGACACACCCAGGAGTTGGCAGCAGCATTAGGAGCCCATATTTTGCCTGAAAGACATACCCTGGAGTTGGCAGCAGCATAAGGAACCCATATATTGCCTGGAAGACACACTGGAGTTGGCAGCAGCATTTAGGAGGCCATATATTGCCTGAACGACACACCCTAGAGTTGGCAGCAGCATGAGGAGCCCATATATTTCCTGAAAAACACATTGGAGTCGCAGCAGCATTAGGAGTCCATATATTGCCTGAAAGACATATCCAAGAGTTGGCTGCATCATTAGGAGCCCATAAATTGCCTGAAAAACACACCCTGGATTTGGCAGCAGCAGAAGAAGCCCATATTTTGACTGAAAGACCTACCCTGGAGTTGGCAGCAGCAGCATACAGAGCCCATGTATAGCCTGAAAGACACATTGGAGTTGGAAGTAGCATAAGGAGCCCATATATTGCCTGAAAAACACATTGGAGTTGGCAGCAACATTAGGAGTCCATATATTGCCTGAAAGACATAGTGAAGTTGGCAGCAGCTTAAGGAGCCCATATATTGCCTGAAAGACACATCCTGGAGTTGGCAGCAGCATAAGGAGCCCATATATTGCCTGAAAGCCACATTGGAGTTGACAGCAGTGTACGGAGCCCATATATTGCCTGAAAAAACACATTGGAGTTGGCAGCAGCATTAGCAGTCCATATATTGCCTGAAAGACACACTGAATTTGGCAGCAGCATAAGGAGCCCATATATTGCCTGAAAGACACACCCTGGAGTTGGCAGCAGCATAAGGAGCCCATATATTGCCTGAAAGACACATTGGAGTTGGCAGCAGCATAAGGAGCCCATATAATGCCTGAAAGACACACCCTGGAGTTGGCAGCAGCATAAGGAGCCCATATATTGCCTGAAAAACACATTGGAGTTGGCAGCAGCATAAGGAGCCCATATAATGCCTGAAAGAGACACCCTGGAGTTGGCAGCAGCATAAGGAGCCCATATATTGCCTGAAAGACACATTGGAGTTGGCAGCAGCATAAGGAGCCCATATATTGCCTGAAAGACACATTGCAGTTGGCAGCAGCATAAGGAGCCCATATATTGCCTGAAAAACACATTGGAGTTGGCAGCAGAATTAGGAGCCCATATATTGCCTGAAAGACACATCCAAGAGTTGGCAGCAGCAATAGGAGCCCATATATTGCATAAAAAACACATTGTAGTTTGCAGCAGCATAAGGAGCCCATATAGCGCCTGAAAAAGACATTGGAATTGGCAGCATTAGGAGTCCATATATTGCCTGAAAGACACACTGAATTTGGCAGCAGCATAAGGAGCCCATATATTGCCTGAAAGACACACCCTGGAGTTGGCAGCAGCATAAGGAGCCCATATATTGCCTGAAAGACACATTGGAGTTGGCAGCAGCATAGGGAGCCCAAATATTGCCTGAAAAACACCCAGGAGTTAGCAGCAGCATTAGGAGTCCATATATTGCCTGAAAGAAACACGCAGGAGTTGGCAGCAGCATAAGGAGCCCATATATTGCCTGAAAAACACACCCTGGAGTTGGCAGCAGCATTAGGAGCCCTTATATTGCTATAGCCTGAATAACACATTGGTGTTGGCAGCAGCATAAGGAGCCCATATAATGCCTGAAAGACACACCCTGGAGTTGGCAGCAGCATAAGGAGCCCATATATTGCCTTAAAGACACACCCTGGAGTTGGCAGCAGCATATGGAGTCCATATATTGCCTGAAAAACACATTGGAGTTGGCAGCAGCATTAGGAGCACATATATTGCCTGAAAGACACATTGGAGTTGGCAGCATCATTAGGAGCCCATAAATTTCCTGAAAACACACCCTGGAGTTGGCAGCAGGATAAGGAGCCCATATATTGCCTGAAAAACACATTGGAGTTGGAAGCAGCATAAGGAGCCCATATATTGCCTGAAAGACACATTGGAGGTGGCAGCAGCATAAGGAGCCCATATATTGCCTGAAAAACACATTGGAGTTGGCAGCAGCATAAGGAGCCCATATAACGCCTGAAAGACACACCCTGGAGTTGGCAGAAGCATAAGGAGTCCATATATTGCCTGAAAGACACACCCTGGAGTTGGCAGCAGCATAAGGAGCCCATATATTGCCTGAAAAACACATTTGAATTGGCAGCAGCATTAGGAGTCCATATATTGCCTGAAATATACACCCTGGAGTTGGCAGCAGCATAAGGAGCCCATATATTGCCTGAAAGACACATTGGAGTTGGCAGCAGCATAAGGAGCCCATATATTGCCTGAAAGACACATTGCAGTTGGCAGCAGCATAAGGAGCCCATATATTGCCTGAAAAACACATTGGAGTTGGCAGCAGAATTAGGAGCCCATATATTGCCTGAAAGACACATCCAAGAGTTGGCAGCAGCAATAGGAGCCCATATATTGCATAAAAAACACATTGGAGTTTGCAGCAGCATAAGGAGCCCATATAGTGCCTGAAAAAGACATTGGAATTGGCAGCATTAGGAGTCCATATATTGCCTGAAAGACACACTGAATTTGGCAGCAGCATAAGGAGCCCATATATTGCCTGAAAGACACACCCTGGAGTTGGCAGCAGCATAAGGAGCCCATATATTGCCTGAAAGACACATTGGAGTTGGCAGCAGCATAGGGAGCCCAAATATTGCCTGAAAAACACCCAGGAGTTAGCAGCAGCATTAGGAGTCCATATATTGCCTGAAAGAAACACGCAGGAGTTGGCAGCAGCATAAGGAGCCCATATATTGCCTGAAAAACACACCCTGGAGTTGGCAGCAGCATTAGGAGCCCTTATATTGCTATAGCCTGAATAACACATTGGTGTTGGCAGCAGCATAAGGAGCCCATATAATGCCTGAAAGACACACCCTGGAGTTGGCAGCAGCATAAGGAGCCCATATATTGCCTGAAAGACACATTGGAGTTGGCAGCAGCATAAGGAGCCCATATAATGCCTGAAAGACACACCCTGGAGTTGGCAGCAGCATAAGGAGCCCATATATTGCCTGAAAAACACATTGGAGTTGGCAGCAGCATAAGGAGCCCATATAATGCCTGAAAGAGACACCCTGGAGTTGGCAGCAGCATAAGGAGCCCATATATTGCCTGAAAGACACATTGGAGTTGGCAGCAGCATAAGGAGCCCATATATTGCCTGAAAGACACATTGCAGTTGGCAGCAGCATAAGGAGCCCATATATTGCCTGAAAAACACATTGGAGTTGGCAGCAGAATTAGGAGCCCATATATTGCCTGAAAGACACATCCAAGAGTTGGCAGCAGCAATAGGAGCCCATATATTGCATAAAAAACACATTGTAGTTTGCAGCAGCATAAGGAGCCCATATAGCGCCTGAAAAAGACATTGGAATTGGCAGCATTAGGAGTCCATATATTGCCTGAAAGACACACTGAATTTGGCAGCAGCATAAGGAGCCCATATATTGCCTGAAAGACACACCCTGGAGTTGGCAGCAGCATAAGGAGCCCATATATTGCCTGAAAGACACATTGGAGTTGGCAGCAGCATAAGGAGCCCATATAATGCCTGAAAGACACACCCTGGAGTTGGCAGCAGCATAAGGAGCCCATATATTGCCTGAAAAACACATTGGAGTTGGCAGCAGCATAAGGAGCCCATATAATGCCTGAAAGAGACACCCTGGAGTTGGCAGCAGCATAAGGAGCCCATATATTGCCTGAAAGACACATTGGAGTTGGCAGCAGCATAAGGAGCCCATATATTGCCTGTAAGACACATTGCAGTTGGCAGCAGCATAAGGAGCCCATATATTGCCTGAAAAACACATTGGAGTTGGCAGCAGAATTAGGAGCCCATATATTGCCTGAAAGACACATCCAAGAGTTGGCAGCAGCAATAGGAGCCCATATATTGCATAAAAAACACATTGTAGTTTGCAGCAGCATAAGGAGCCCATATAGCGCCTGAAAAAGACATTGGAATTGGCAGCATTAGGAGTCCATATATTGCCTGAAAGACACACTGAATTTGGCAGCAGCATAAGGAGCCCATATATTGCCTGAAAGACACACCCTGGAGTTGGCAGCAGCATAAGGAGCCCATATATTGCCTGAAAGACACATTGGAGTTGGCAGCAGCATAGGGAGCCCAAATATTGCCTGAAAAACACCCAGGAGTTAGCAGCAGCATTAGGAGTCCATATATTGCCTGAAAGAAACACGCAGGAGTTGGCAGCAGCATAAGGAGCCCATATATTGCCTGAAAAACACACCCTGGAGTTGGCAGCAGCATTAGGAGCCCTTATATTGCTATAGCCTGAATAACACATTGGTGTTGGCAGCAGCATAAGGAGCCCATATAATGCCTGAAAGACACACCCTGGAGTTGGCAGCAGCATAAGGAGCCCATATATTGCCTTAAAGACACACCCTGGAGTTGGCAGCAGCATATGGAGTCCATATATTGCCTGAAAAACACATTGGAGTTGGCAGCAGCATTAGGAGCACATATATTGCCTGAAAGACACATTGGAGTTGGCAGCATCATTAGGAGCCCATAAATTTCCTGAAAACACACCCTGGAGTTGGCAGCAGGATAAGGAGCCCATATATTGCCTGAAAAACACATTGGAGTTGGAAGCAGCATAAGGAGCCCATATATTGCCTGAAAGACACATTGGAGGTGGCAGCAGCATAAGGAGCCCATATATTGCCTGAAAAACACATTGGAGTTGGCAGCAGCATAAGGAGCCCATATAACGCCTGAAAGACACACCCTGGAGTTGGCAGAAGCATAAGGAGTCCATATATTGCCTGAAAGACACACCCTGGAGTTGGCAGCAGCATAAGGAGCCCATATATTGCCTGAAAAACACATTGGAATTGGCAGCAGCATTAGGAGTCCATATATTGCCTGAAATATACACCCTGGAGTTGGCAGCAGCATAAGGAGCCCATATATTGCCTGAAAGACACATTGGAGTTGGCAGCAGCATAAGGAGCCCATATATTGCCTGAAAGACACATTGCAGTTGGCAGCAGCATAAGGAGCCCATATATTGCCTGAAAAACACATTGGAGTTGGCAGCAGAATTAGGAGCCCATATATTGCCTGAAAGACACATCCAAGAGTTGGCAGCAGCAATAGGAGCCCATATATTGCATAAAAAACACATTGGAGTTTGCAGCAGCATAAGGAGCCCATATAGTGCCTGAAAAAGACATTGGAATTGGCAGCATTAGGAGTCCATATATTGCCTGAAAGACACACTGAATTTGGCAGCAGCATAAGGAGCCCATATATTGCCTGAAAGACACACCCTGGAGTTGGCAGCAGCATAAGGAGCCCATATATTGCCTGAAAGACACATTGGAGTTGGCAGCAGCATAGGGAGCCCAAATATTGCCTGAAAAACACCCAGGAGTTAGCAGCAGCATTAGGAGTCCATATATTGCCTGAAAGAAACACGCAGGAGTTGGCAGCAGCATAAGGAGCCCATATATTGCCTGAAAAACACACCCTGGAGTTGGCAGCAGCATTAGGAGCCCTTATATTGCTATAGCCTGAATAACACATTGGTGTTGGCAGCAGCATAAGGAGCCCATATAATGCCTGAAAGACACACCCTGGAGTTGGCAGCAGCATAAGGAGCCCATATATTGCCTTAAAGACACACCCTGGAGTTGGCAGCAGCATATGGAGTCCATATATTGCCTGAAAAACACATTGGAGTTGGCAGCAGCATTAGGAGCACATATATTGCCTGAAAGACACATTGGAGTTGGCAGCATCATTAGGAGCCCATAAATTTCCTGAAAACACACCCTGGAGTTGGCAGCAGGATAAGGAGCCCATATATTGCCTGAAAAACACATTGGAGTTGGAAGCAGCATAAGGAGCCCATATATTGCCTGAAAGACACATTGGAGGTGGCAGCAGCATAAGGAGCCCATATATTGCCTGAAAAACACATTGGAGTTGGCAGCAGCATAAGGAGCCCATATAATGCCTGAAAGACACACCCTGGAGTTGGCAGAAGCATAAGGAGTCCATATATTGCCTGAAAGACACACCCTGGAGTTGGCAGCAGCATAAGGAGCCCATATATTGCCTGAAAAACACATTGGAATTGGCAGCAGCATTAAGAGTCCATATATTGCCTGAAATATACACCCTGGAGTTGGCAGCAGCATAAGGAGCCCATATATTGCCTGAAAGACACATTGGAGTTGGCAGCAGCATAAGGAGCCCATATATTGCCTGAAAAACACATTGGAGTTGGCAGCAGCATAAGGAGCCCATATATTGCCTGAAAAACACATTGGAGTTGGCAGCAGAATTAGGAGCCCATATATTGCCTGAAAGACACATCCAAGAGTTGGCAGCAGCAATAGGAGCCCATATATTGCATAAAAAACACATTGGAGTTTGCAGCAGCATAAGGAGCCCATATAGTGCCTGAAAAAGACATTGGAATTGGCAGCATTAGGAGTCCATATATTGCCTGAAAGACACACTGAATTTGGCAGCAGCATAAGGAGCCCATATATTGCCTGAAAGACACACCCTGGAGTTGGCAGCAGCATAAGGAGCCCATATATTGCCTGAAAGACACATTGGAGTTGGCAGCAGCATAGGGAGCCCAAATATTGCCTGAAAAACACCCAGGAGTTAGCAGCAGCATTAGGAGTCCATATATTGCCTGAAAGAAACACGCAGGAGTTGGCAGCAGCATAAGGAGCCCATATATTGCCTGAAAAACACACCCTGGAGTTGGCAGCAGCATTAGGAGCCCTTATATTGCTATAGCCTGAATAACACATTGGTGTTGGCAGCAGCATAAGGAGCCCATATAATGCCTGAAAGACACACCCTGGAGTTGGCAGCAGCATAAGGAGCCCATATATTGCCTTAAAGACACACCCTGGAGTTGGCAGCAGCATATGGAGTCCATATATTGCCTGAAAAACACATTGGAGTTGGCAGCAGCATTAGGAGCACATATATTGCCTGAAAGACACATTGGAGTTGGCAGCATCATTAGGAGCCCATAAATTTCCTGAAAACACACCCTGGAGTTGGCAGCAGGATAAGGAGCCCATATATTGCCTGAAAAACACATTGGAGTTGGAAGCAGCATAAGGAGCCCATATATTGCCTGAAAGACACATTGGAGGTGGCAGCAGCATAAGGAGCCCATATATTGCCTGAAAAACACATTGGAGTTGGCAGCAGCATAAGGAGCCCATATAATGCCTGAAAGACACACCCTGGAGTTGGCAGAAGCGTAAGGAGTCCATATATTGCCTGAAAGACACACCCTGGAGTTGGCAGCAGCATAAGGAGCCCATATATTGCCTGAAAAACACATTGGAATTGGCAGCAGCATTAAGAGTCCATATATTGCCTGAAATATACACCCTGGAGTTGGCAGCAGCATAAGGAGCCCATATATTGCCTGAAAGACACATTGGAGTTGGCAGCAGCATAAGGAGCCCATATATTGCCTGAAAAACACATTGGAGTTGGCAGCAGCATAAGGAGCCCATATAATGCCTGAAAGACACACCCTGGCGTTGGCAGCAGCATAAGGAGCCCATATATTGCCTGAAAGACACACCCTGGAGTTGGCAGCAGGATAAGGAGCCCATATATTGCATGAAAAACACAATGCAGTTTGCAGCAGCATAAGGAGCCCATATATTGCCTGAAAAACACATTGGAATTGGCAGCAGCATTAGGAGTCCATATATTGCCTGAAAGACACACTGAATTTGGCAGCAGCTTAAGAAGCCCATATATTGCCTGAAAGACACATTGGAGTTGGCAGTAGAATTAGGAATCCATATATTACCTGAAAGACACATCCAAGAGTTGGCAGCAGCATAAGGAGCCTATATTTTGCCTGAAAGACTCATTGGAGTTGGCAGCAGCATAAGAAGCCCATATATTGCCTGAAAGAAACACCCAGGAGTTGACAGCAGCATAAGGAGCCCATATATTGCCTGAAATACATACCCTGGAGTTGACAGCAGCATAAGGAGCCCATATATTGCCTGAAAGACACATTGGAGTTGGCAGCAGCATAAGGAGCCCATATATTGCCTGAAAAACACATTGGAGTTGGCAGCAGCATAAGGAGCCCACATATTGCCTGAAAAACACATTGGAGTTGGCAGCAGCATTAGGAGCCCATATATTGCCTGAAAAACACATTGGACTTGGCAGCAGCATAAGGAGCCCATATAATGCCTGAAAGACACACCCTGGAGTTGGCAGCAGCATATGGAGTCCATATATTGCCTGAAAAACACGTTGGAGTTGGCAGCAGCATTAGTAGCACATATATTGACTGAAAGACACATTGGAGTTGGAAGCATCATTAGGAGCCCATACATTTCCTGAAAACACACCCTGGAGTTGGCAGCAGGATAAGGAGCCCATATATTGCTTGAAAAACACATTGGAGTCGGAAGCAGCATAAGGAGCCCATATATTGCCTGAAAGACACATTGGAGTTGGCAGCAGCCTGAGGAGCCCATATATTGCCTGAAAAACACATTGGAGTTGGCAGCAGCATAAGGAGCCCATATAATGCCTGAAAGACACACCCTGGAGTTGGCAGAAGCATAAGGAGCCCATATATTGCCTGAAAGACACACCCTGGAGTTGGCAGCAGCATAAGGAGCCCATATATTGTATGAAAAACACATTGCAGTTTGCAGCAGCATAAGGAGCCCATATATTGCCTGAAAAACACATTGGAATTGGCAGCAGCATTAGGAGTCCATATATTGCCTGAAATATACACCCTGGAGTTGGCAGCAGCAAAAGGAGCCCTTATATTGCCTGAAAGACACATTGGAGTTGGAAGCAGCATAAGGAGCCCATATATTGCCTGAAAGACACATTGGAGTTGGCAGCAGCATAAGGAGCCCATATATTGCCTGAAATACACATTGGAGTTGGCAGCAGCATAAGGAGCCCATATAATGCCTGAAAGACATACCCTGGCGTTGGCAGCAGCATAAGGAGCCCATATATTGACTGAAAGACACACCCTGGAGTTGGCAGCAGCATAGGGAGCCCATATATTGCATGAAAAACACATTGCAGTTTGCAGCAGCATAAGGAGCCCATATATTGCCTGAAAAACACATTGGAATTGGCAGCAGCATTAGGAGTCCATATATTGCCTGAAAGACTCACTGAATTTGGCAGCAGCTTAAGAAGCCCATATATTGCCTGAAAGGCACATTGGAGTCGCAGCAGCATTAGGAGCCCATATATTGCCTGAAAGACACATTGGAGTTGGCAGCATCATTAGGAGCCCATAAATTGCCTGAAAAACACACCCGGGAGTTGGCAGCAGCATTAGGAACCCGTATATTGCCTGAAAAACACATTGGAGTTGGCAGCAGCATAAGGAGCCCATATATTGCCTAAAAGACACACCCTGGAGTTGACAGCAGCATAAGGAGCCCATATATTGCCTTAAAGGCACATTGGAGTTGGCAGCAGCAACAGGAGCCCATATATTGACTGAAAACACATTGGAGTTGGCAGCAGCATAAGGAGCCCATATATTGCCTAAAAGACACACCCTGGAGCTGACAGCAGCATAAGGAGCCCATATATTGCCTGAAAGACACATTGGAGTTTGCAGCAGCATAAGGAGCCCATATATTGCCTGAAAAACACATTGGAGTTGGCAGCAGCATGAGGAGCATATATATTGCCTGAAAAACAGATTGGAGTTGGCAGCAGCATTAGGAGCCCATATATTGCCTGAAAGACACATTGGAGTTGGCAGCATCATTAGGAGCCCATAAATTGCCTGAAAAACACACGCTGGAGCTGGCAGCAGGATAAGGAGCCCTTATATTGCCTGAAAAACACATTGGAAATGGCAGCAGCATAAGGAGCCCATATAATGCCTGAAAGACACACCCTGGAGTTGGCAGCAGCATAAGGAGCCCATATATTGCCTGAAAGACACATTGGAGTTGGCAGCATCATAAGGAGCCCATATATTGCCTGAAAGACACATTGGAGTTGGCGGCAGCATTTGGAGCCCATATATTGCCTGAAAAACACATCCAAGAGTTGGCAGCAGCATAAGGAGCCCATATTTTGCCTGAAAGACACATTGGAGTTGACAGCAGCATAAGAAGCCCATATATTGCCTGAAAGAAACACCCAGGAGTTGGCAGCAGCATTAGGAGCCCATATATTGCCTGAAAGACATACCCTGGAGTTGACAGCAGCATAAGGAGCCCATATATTGCCTGAAAGACACATTGGAGTCGCAGCAGCATTAGGAGCCCATATATTGCCTGAAAGACACATTGGAGTTGGCAGCATCATTAGGAGCCCATAAATTGCCTGAAAAACACACCCTGGAGTTGGCAGCAGCATTAGGAACCCGTATATTGCCTGAAAAACACATTGGAGTTGGCAGCAGCATAAGGAGCCTATATATTGCCTGAAAGACACACCCTGGAGTTGGCAGCAGCATAAGGACACAATATATTGCCTGAAAGAAACATTGGAGTTGGCAGCAGCAAAAGGAGCCCGTATATTGCCTGAAAACCACATAGGAGTTGGCAGCAGCATTTGGAGCCCATATATTGCCTGAAAGACACATTGGAGTTGGCAGCAGCATAAGGAGCCCATATATTGCCTGAAATACACATTTGAGTTGGCAGCAGCATAAGGAGCAAATATAATGCCTGAAAGACACACCCTAGAGTTGGCAGCAGCATAAGGAGCCAATATGTTGCCTGAAAGACACACCCTGGAGTTGGCAGCAGAATAAGGAGCCCATATATTGCCTGAAAAACACATTAGAGTTGGCAGCAGCATTAGGAGCCCATATATTGCCTGAAAGACACATTGGAGTTGGCAGCATCATTAGGAGCCCACAAATTGCCTGAAAACACACCCTGGAGTTGGCAGCAGCATTAGGAGCCCATATATTGCCTGAAAAACACATTGGAGTTGGCAGCAGCATAGCGAGCCCATATATTGCCCGAAAGACACACCCTGGAGTTGGCAGCAGCATAAGGAGCCCATATATTGCCTGAAAGACACACCCTGGAGTTGGCAGCAGCATAAGGAGCCCATATATTGCATGAAAAACACAATGCAGTTTGCAGCAGCATAAGGAGCCCATATATTGCCTGAAAAACACATTGGAATTGGCAGCCGCATTAGGAGTCCATATATTGCCTGAAAGACACACTGAATTTGGCAGCAGCTTAAGAAGCCCATATATTGCCTGAAAGACATATTGGAGTTGGCAGTAGCATTAGGAATCCATATATTACCTGAAAGACACATCCAAGAGTTGGCAGCAGCATAAGGAGCCCATATTTTGCCTGAAAGAAACACCCAGGAGTTGGCAGCAGCATAAGGAGCCCATATATTGCCTGAAAGACATACCCTGGAGTTGACAGCAGCATAAGGAGCCCATATATTGCCTGAAAGACACATTGGAGTTGGCAGCAGCATAAGGAGCCCATATATTGCCTGAAAAACACATTGGAGTTGGCAGCAGCATAAGGAGCCCATATATTGCCTGAAAAACACATTGGAGTTGGCAGCAGCATTAGGAGCCCATATATTGCCTGAAAAACACATTGGACTTGGCAGCAGCATAAGGAGCCCATATAATGCCTGAAAGACACACCCTGGAGTTGGCAGCAGCATATGGAGTCCATATATTGCCTGAAAAACACGTTGGAGTTGGCAGCAGCATTAGTAGCACATATATTGACTGAAAGACACATTGAAGTTGGAGGCATCATTAGGAGCCCATACATTTCCTGAAAACACACCCTGGAGTTGGCAGCAGGATAAGGAGCCCATATATTGCTTGAAAAACACATTGGAGTCGGAAGCAGCATAAGGAGCCCATATATTGCCTGAAAGACACATTGGAGTTGGCAGCAGCCTGAGGAGCCCATATATTGCCTGAAAAACACATTGGAGTTGGCAGCAGCATAAGGAGCCCATATATTGCCTGAAAGACATACCCTGGAGTTGACAGCAGCATAAGGAGCCCATATATTGCCTGAAAGACACATTGGAGTTGGCAGCAGCATAAGGAGCCCATATATTGCCTGAAAAACACATTGGAGTTGGAAGCAGCATAAGGAGCCCATATATTGCCTGAAAGACACATTGGAGTTGGCAGCAGCATAAGGAGCCCATATATTGCCTGAAAAACACATTGGAGTTGGCAGCAGCATAAGGAGCCCATATAATGCCTGAAAGACACACCCTGGCGTTGGCAGCAGCATAAGGAGCCCATATTTTGCCTGAAAGACTCATTGGAGTTGGCAGCAGCATAAGAAGCCCATATATTGCCTGAAAGAAACACCCAGGAGTTGGCAGCAGCATAAGGAGCCCATATATTGCCTGAAAGACATACCCTGGAGTTGACAGCAGCATAAGGAGCCCATATATTGCCTGAAAGACACATTGGAGTTGGCAGCAGCATAAGGAGCCCATATATTGCCTGAAAAACACATTGGAGTTGGCAGCAGCATAAGGAGCCCATATATTGCCTGAAAAACACATTGGAGTTGGCAGCAGCATTAGGAGCCCATATATTGCCTGAAAAACACATTGGACTTGGCAGCAGCATAAGGAGCCCATATAATGCCTGAAAGACACACCCTGGAGTTGGCAGCAGCATATGGAGTCCATATATTGCCTGAAAAACACGTTGGAGTTGGCAGCAGCATTAGTAGCACATATATTGACTGAAAGACACATTGGAGTTGGAAGCATCATTAGGAGCCCACACATTTCCTGAAAACACACCCTGGAGTTGGCAGCAGGATAAGGAGCCCATATATTGCTTGAAAAACACATTGGAGTCGGAAGCAGCATAAGGAGCCCATATATTGCCTGAAAGACACATTGGAGTTGGCAGCAGCATAAGGAGCCCATATAATGCCTGAAAGACACACCCTGGAGTTGGCAGAAGCATAAGGAGCCCATATATTGCCTGAAAGACACACCCTGGAGTTGGCAGCAGCATAAGGAGCCCATATATTGCCTGAAAAACACATTGGAATTGGCAGCAGCATTAGGAGTCCATATATTGCCTGAAATATACACCCTGGAGTTGGCAGCAGCATAAGGAGCCCTTATATTGCCTGAAAGACACATTGGAGTTGGCAGCAGCATAAGGAGCCCATATATTGCCTGAAAGACACACCCTGGAGTTGGCAGCAGCATAAGGAGCCCATATATTGCCTGAAAAACACATTGGAATTGGCAGCAGCATTAGGAGTCCATATATTGCCTGAAATATACACCCTGGAGTTGGCAGCAGCATAAGGAGCCCTTATATTGCCTGAAAGACACATTGGAGTTGGCAGCAGCATAAGGAGCCCATATATTGCCTGAAAAACACATTGGAGTTGGCAGCAGCATAAGGAGCCCATATATTGCCTGAAAAACACATTGGAGTTGGCAGCAGCATAAGGAGCCCATATAATGCCTGAAAGACACACCCTGGCGTTGGCAGCAGCATAAGGAGCCCATATATTGCCTGAAAGACACACTCTGGAGTTGGCAGCAGCATAGGGAGCCCATATATTGCATGAAAAACACATTGCAGTTTGCAGCAGCATAAGGAGCCCATATATTGCCTGAAAAACACATTGGAATTGGCAGCAGCATTAGGAGTCCATATATTGCCTGAAAGACACACTGAATTTGGCAGCAGCTTAAGAAGCCCATATATTGCCTGAAAGACACATTGGAGTCGCAGCAGCATTAGGAGCCCATATATTGCCTGAAAGACACATTGGAGTTGGCAGCATCATTAGGAGCCCATAAATTGCCTGAAAAACACACCCGGGAGTTGGCAGCAGCATTAGGAACCCGTATATTGCCTGAAAAACACATTGGAGTTGGCAGCAGCATAAGGAGCCCATATATTGCCTAAAAGACACACCCTGGAGTTGACAGCAGCATAAGGAGCCCATATATTGCCTTAAAGGCACATTGGAGTTGGCAGCAGCAAAAGGAGCCCATATATTGACTGAAAACACATTGGAGTTTGCAGCAGCATAAGGAGCCCATATATTGCCTAAAAGACACACCCTGGAGCTGACAGCAGCATAAGGAGCCCATATATTGCCTGAAAGACACATTGGAGTTTGCAGCAGCATAAGGAGCCCATATATTGCCTGAAAAACACATTGGAGTTGGCAGCAGCATGAGGAGCCTATATATTGCCTGAAAAACAGATTGGAGTTGGCAGCAGCATTAGAAGCCCATATATTGCCTGAAAGACACATTGGAGTTGGCAGCAGCATTAGGAGCCCATAAATTGCCTGAAAAACACACGCTGGAGCTGGCAGCAGGATAAGGAGCCCTTATATTGCCTGAAAAACACATTGGAAATGGCAGCAGCATAAGGAGCCCATATAATGCCTGAAAGACACACCCTGGAGTTGGCAGCAGCATAAGGAGCCCATATATTGCCTGAAAGACACATTGGAGTTGGCAGCAGCATAAGGAGCCCATATATTGCCTGAAAAACACATTGGAGTTGGCAGCAGCATAAGGAGCCCATATATTGCCTGAAAAACACATTGGAGTTGGCAGCAGCATTAGGAGCCCATATATTGCCTGAAAAACACATTGGACTTGGCAGCAGCATAAGGAGCCCATATAATGCCTGAAAGACACACCCTGGAGTTGGCAGCAGCATATGGAGTCCATATATTGCCTGAAAAACACGTTGGAGTTGGCAGCAGCATTAGTAGCACATATATTGACTGAAAGACACATTGGAGTTGGAAGCATCATTAGGAGCCCACACATTTCCTGAAAACACACCCTGGAGTTGGCAGCAGGATAAGGAGCCCATATATTGCTTGAAAAACACATTGGAGTCAGAAGCAGCATAAGGAGCCCATATATTGCCTGAAAGACACATTGGAGTTGGCAGCAGCATAAGGAGCCCATATAATGCCTGAAAGACACACCCTGGAGTTGGCAGAAGCATAAGGAGCCCATATATTGCCTGAAAGACACACCCTGGAGTTGGCAGCAGCATAAGGAGCCCATATATTGCCTGAAAAACACATTGGAATTGGCAGCAGCATTAGGAGTCCATATATTGCCTGAAATATACACCCTGGAGTTGGCAGCAGCATAAGGAGCCCTTATATTGCCTGAAAGACACATTGGAGTTGGCAGCAGCATAAGGAGCCCATATATTGCCTGAAAGACACACCCTGGAGTTGGCAGCAGCATAAGGAGCCCATATATTGCCTGAAAAACACATTGGAATTGGCAGCAGCATTAGGAGTCCATATATTGCCTGAAATATACACCAAGGAGTTGGCAGCAGCATAAGGAGCCCTTATATTGCCTGAAAGACACATTGGAGTTGGCAGCAGCATAAGGAGCCCATATATTGCCTGAAAAACACATTGGAGTTGGCAGCAGCATAAGGAGCCCATATATTGCCTGAAAAACACATTGGAGTTGGCAGCAGCATAAGGAGCCCATATAATGCCTGAAAGACACACCCTGGCGTTGGCAGCAGCATAAGGAGCCCATATATTGCCTGAAAGACACACCCTGGAGTTGGCAGCAGCATAGGGAGCCCATATATTGCATGAAAAACACATTGCAGTTTGCAGCAGCATAAGGAGCCCATATATTGCCTGAAAAACACATTGGAATTGGCAGCAGCATTAGGAGTCCATATATTGCCTGAAAGACACACTGAATTTGGCAGCAGCTTAAGAAGCCCATATATTGCCTGAAAGACACATTGGAGTCGCGGCAGCATTAGGAGCCCATATATTGCCTGAAACACACATTGGAGTTGGCAGCATCATTAGGAGCCCATAAATTGCCTGAAAAACACACCCGGGAGTTGGCAGCAGCATTAGGAACCCGAATATTGCCTGAAAAACACATTGGAGTTGGCAGCAGCATAAGGAGCCCATATAATGCCTGAAAGAGACACCCTGGAGTTGGCAGCAGCATAAGGAGCCCATATATTGCCTGAAAGACACATTGGAGTTGGCAGCAGCATAAGGAGCCCATATATTGCCTGAAAGACACATTGCAGTTGGCAGCAGCATAAGGAGCCCATATATTGCCTGAAAAACACATTGGAGTTGGCAGCAGAATTAGGAGCCCATATATTGCCTGAAAGACACATCCAAGAGTTGGCAGCAGCAATAGGAGCCCATATATTGCATAAAAAACACATTGTAGTTTGCAGCAGCATAAGGAGCCCATATAGCGCCTGAAAAAGACATTGGAATTGGCAGCATTAGGAGTCCATATATTGCCTGAAAGACACACTGAATTTGGCAGCAGCATAAGGAGCCCATATATTGCCTGAAAGACACACCCTGGAGTTGGCAGCAGCATAAGGAGCCCATATATTGCCTGAAAGACACATTGGAGTTGGCAGCAGCATAAGGAGCCCATATAATGCCTGAAAGACACACCCTGGAGTTGGCAGCAGCATAAGGAGCCCATATATTGCCTGAAAAACACATTGGAGTTGGCAGCAGCATAAGGAGCCCATATAATGCCTGAAAGAGACACCCTGGAGTTGGCAGCAGCATAAGGAGCCCATATATTGCCTGAAAGACACATTGGAGTTGGCAGCAGCATAAGGAGCCCATATATTGCCTGTAAGACACATTGCAGTTGGCAGCAGCATAAGGAGCCCATATATTGCCTGAAAAACACATTGGAGTTGGCAGCAGAATTAGGAGCCCATATATTGCCTGAAAGACACATCCAAGAGTTGGCAGCAGCAATAGGAGCCCATATATTGCATAAAAAACACATTGTAGTTTGCAGCAGCATAAGGAGCCCATATAGCGCCTGAAAAAGACATTGGAATTGGCAGCATTAGGAGTCCATATATTGCCTGAAAGACACACTGAATTTGGCAGCAGCATAAGGAGCCCATATATTGCCTGAAAGACACACCCTGGAGTTGGCAGCAGCATAAGGAGCCCATATATTGCCTGAAAGACACATTGGAGTTGGCAGCAGCATAGGGAGCCCAAATATTGCCTGAAAAACACCCAGGAGTTAGCAGCAGCATTAGGAGTCCATATATTGACTGAAAGAAACACGCAGGAGTTGGCAGCAGCATAAGGAGCCCATATATTGCCTGAAAAACACACCCTGGAGTTGGCAGCAGCATTAGGAGCCCTTATATTGCTATAGCCTGAATAACACATTGGTGTTGGCAGCAGCATAAGGAGCCCATATAATGCCTGAAAGACACACCCTGGAGTTGGCAGCAGCATAAGGAGCCCATATATTGCCTTAAAGACACACCCTGGAGTTGGCAGCAGCATATGGAGTCCATATATTGCCTGAAAAACACATTGGAGTTGGCAGCAGCATTAGGAGCACATATATTGCCTGAAAGACACATTGGAGTTGGCAGCATCATTAGGAGCCCATAAATTTCCTGAAAACACACCCTGGAGTTGGCAGCAGGATAAGGAGCCCATATATTGCCTGAAAAACACATTGGAGTTGGAAGCAGCATAAGGAGCCCATATATTGCCTGAAAGACACATTGGAGGTGGCAGCAGCATAAGGAGCCCATATATTGCCTGAAAAACACATTGGAGTTGGCAGCAGCATAAGGAGCCCATATAACGCCTGAAAGACACACCCTGGAGTTGGCAGAAGCATAAGGAGTCCATATATTGCCTGAAAGACACACCCTGGAGTTGGCAGCAGCATAAGGAGCCCATATATTGCCTGAAAAACACATTGGAATTGGCAGCAGCATTAGGAGTCCATATATTGCCTGAAATATACACCCTGGAGTTGGCAGCAGCATAAGGAGCCCATATATTGCCTGAAAGACACATTGGAGTTGGCAGCAGCATAAGGAGCCCATATATTGCCTGAAAGACACATTGCAGTTGGCAGCAGCATAAGGAGCCCATATATTGCCTGAAAAACACATTGGAGTTGGCAGCAGAATTAGGAGCCCATATATTGCCTGAAAGACACATCCAAGAGTTGGCAGCAGCAATAGGAGCCCATATATTGCATAAAAAACACATTGGAGTTTGCAGCAGCATAAGGAGCCCATATAGTGCCTGAAAAAGACATTGGAATTGGCAGCATTAGGAGTCCATATATTGCCTGAAAGACACACTGAATTTGGCAGCAGCATAAGGAGCCCATATATTGCCTGAAAGACACACCCTGGAGTTGGCAGCAGCATAAGGAGCCCATATATTGCCTGAAAGACACATTGGAGTTGGCAGCAGCATAGGGAGCCCAAATATTGCCTGAAAAACACCCAGGAGTTAGCAGCAGCATTAGGAGTCCATATATTGCCTGAAAGAAACACGCAGGAGTTGGCAGCAGCATAAGGAGCCCATATATTGCCTGAAAAACACACCCTGGAGTTGGCAGCAGCATTAGGAGCCCTTATATTGCTATAGCCTGAATAACACATTGGTGTTGGCAGCAGCATAAGGAGCCCATATAATGCCTGAAAGACACACCCTGGAGTTGGCAGCAGCATAAGGAGCCCATATATTGCCTTAAAGACACACCCTGGAGTTGGCAGCAGCATATGGAGTCCATATATTGCCTGAAAAACACATTGGAGTTGGCAGCAGCATTAGGAGCACATATATTGCCTGAAAGACACATTGGAGTTGGCAGCATCATTAGGAGCCCATAAATTTCCTGAAAACACACCCTGGAGTTGGCAGCAGGATAAGGAGCCCATATATTGCCTGAAAAACACATTGGAGTTGGAAGCAGCATAAGGAGCCCATATATTGCCTGAAAGACACATTGGAGGTGGCAGCAGCATAAGGAGCCCATATATTGCCTGAAAAACACATTGGAGTTGGCAGCAGCATAAGGAGCCCATATAATGCCTGAAAGACACACCCTGGAGTTGGCAGAAGCATAAGGAGTCCATATATTGCCTGAAAGACACACCCTGGAGTTGGCAGCAGCATAAGGAGCCCATATATTGCCTGAAAAACACATTGGAATTGGCAGCAGCATTAAGAGTCCATATATTGCCTGAAATATACACCCTGGAGTTGGCAGCAGCATAAGGAGCCCATATATTGCCTGAAAGACACATTGGAGTTGGCAGCAGCATAAGGAGCCCATATATTGCCTGAAAAACACATTGGAGTTGGCAGCAGCATAAGGAGCCCATATATTGCCTGAAAAACACATTGGAGTTGGCAGCAGAATTAGGAGCCCATATATTGCCTGAAAGACACATCCAAGAGTTGGCAGCAGCAATAGGAGCCCATATATTGCATAAAAAACACATTGGAGTTTGCAGCAGCATAAGGAGCCCATATAGTGCCTGAAAAAGACATTGGAATTGGCAGCATTAGGAGTCCATATATTGCCTGAAAGACACACTGAATTTGGCAGCAGCATAAGGAGCCCATATATTGCCTGAAAGACACACCCTGGAGTTGGCAGCAGCATAAGGAGCCCATATATTGCCTGAAAGACACATTGGAGTTGGCAGCAGCATAGGGAGCCCAAATATTGCCTGAAAAACACCCAGGAGTTAGCAGCAGCATTAGGAGTCCATATATTGCCTGAAAGAAACACGCAGGAGTTGGCAGCAGCATAAGGAGCCCATATATTGCCTGAAAAACACACCCTGGAGTTGGCAGCAGCATTAGGAGCCCTTATATTGCTATAGCCTGAATAACACATTGGTGTTGGCAGCAGCATAAGGAGCCCATATAATGCCTGAAAGACACACCCTGGAGTTGGCAGCAGCATAAGGAGCCCATATATTGCCTTAAAGACACACCCTGGAGTTGGCAGCAGCATATGGAGTCCATATATTGCCTGAAAAACACATTGGAGTTGGCAGCAGCATTAGGAGCACATATATTGCCTGAAAGACACATTGGAGTTGGCAGCATCATTAGGAGCCCATAAATTTCCTGAAAACACACCCTGGAGTTGGCAGCAGGATAAGGAGCCCATATATTGCCTGAAAAACACATTGGAGTTGGAAGCAGCATAAGGAGCCCATATATTGCCTGAAAGACACATTGGAGGTGGCAGCAGCATAAGGAGCCCATATATTGCCTGAAAAACACATTGGAGTTGGCAGCAGCATAAGGAGCCCATATAATGCCTGAAAGACACACCCTGGAGTTGGCAGAAGCATAAGGAGTCCATATATTGCCTGAAAGACACACCCTGGAGTTGGCAGCAGCATAAGGAGCCCATATATTGCCTGAAAAACACATTGGAATTGGCAGCAGCATTAAGAGTCCATATATTGCCTGAAATATACACCCTGGAGTTGGCAGCAGCATAAGGAGCCCATATATTGCCTGAAAGACACATTGGAGTTGGCAGCAGCATAAGGAGCCCATATATTGCCTGAAAAACACATTGGAGTTGGCAGCAGCATAAGGAGCCCATATAATGCCTGAAAGACACACCCTGGCGTTGGCAGCAGCATAAGGAGCCCATATATTGCCTGAAAGACACACCCTGGAGTTGGCAGCAGGATAAGGAGCCCATATATTGCATGAAAAACACAATGCAGTTTGCAGCAGCATAAGGAGCCCATATATTGCCTGAAAAACACATTGGAATTGGCAGCAGCATTAGGAGTCCATATATTGCCTGAAAGACACACTGAATTTGGCAGCAGCTTAAGAAGCCCATATATTGCCTGAAAGACACATTGGAGTTGGCAGTAGAATTAGGAATCCATATATTACCTGAAAGACACATCCAAGAGTTGGCAGCAGCATAAGGAGCCTATATTTTGCCTGAAAGACTCATTGGAGTTGGCAGCAGCATAAGAAGCCCATATATTGCCTGAAAGAAACACCCAGGAGTTGACAGCAGCATAAGGAGCCCATATATTGCCTGAAATACATACCCTGGAGTTGACAGCAGCATAAGGAGCCCATATATTGCCTGAAAGACACATTGGAGTTGGCAGCAGCATAAGGAGCCCATATATTGCCTGAAAAACACATTGGAGTTGGCAGCAGCATAAGGAGCCCACATATTGCCTGAAAAACACATTGGAGTTGGCAGCAGCATTAGGAGCCCATATATTGCCTGAAAAACACATTGGACTTGGCAGCAGCATAAGGAGCCCATATAATGCCTGAAAGACACACCCTGGAGTTGGCAGCAGCATATGGAGTCCATATATTGCCTGAAAAACACGTTGGAGTTGGCAGCAGCATTAGTAGCACATATATTGACTGAAAGACACATTGGAGTTGGAAGCATCATTAGGAGCCCATACATTTCCTGAAAACACACCCTGGAGTTGGCAGCAGGATAAGGAGCCCATATATTGCTTGAAAAACACATTGGAGTCGGAAGCAGCATAAGGAGCCCATATATTGCCTGAAAGACACATTGGAGTTGGCAGCAGCCTGAGGAGCCCATATATTGCCTGAAAAACACATTGGAGTTGGCAGCAGCATAAGGAGCCCATATAATGCCTGAAAGACACACCCTGGAGTTGGCAGAAGCATAAGGAGCCCATATATTGCCTGAAAGACACACCCTGGAGTTGGCAGCAGCATAAGGAGCCCATATATTGTATGAAAAACACATTGCAGTTTGCAGCAGCATAAGGAGCCCATATATTGCCTGAAAAACACATTGGAATTGGCAGCAGCATTAGGAGTCCATATATTGCCTGAAATATACACCCTGGAGTTGGCAGCAGCAAAAGGAGCCCTTATATTGCCTGAAAGACACATTGGAGTTGGAAGCAGCATAAGGAGCCCATATATTGCCTGAAAGACACATTGGAGTTGGCAGCAGCATAAGGAGCCCATATATTGCCTGAAATACACATTGGAGTTGGCAGCAGCATAAGGAGCCCATATAATGCCTGAAAGACATACCCTGGCGTTGGCAGCAGCATAAGGAGCCCATATATTGACTGAAAGACACACCCTGGAGTTGGCAGCAGCATAGGGAGCCCATATATTGCATGAAAAACACATTGCAGTTTGCAGCAGCATAAGGAGCCCATATATTGCCTGAAAAACACATTGGAATTGGCAGCAGCATTAGGAGTCCATATATTGCCTGAAAGACTCACTGAATTTGGCAGCAGCTTAAGAAGCCCATATATTGCCTGAAAGGCACATTGGAGTCGCAGCAGCATTAGGAGCCCATATATTGCCTGAAAGACACATTGGAGTTGGCAGCATCATTAGGAGCCCATAAATTGCCTGAAAAACACACCCGGGAGTTGGCAGCAGCATTAGGAACCCGTATATTGCCTGAAAAACACATTGGAGTTGGCAGCAGCATAAGGAGCCCATATATTGCCTAAAAGACACACCCTGGAGTTGACAGCAGCATAAGGAGCCCATATATTGCCTTAAAGGCACATTGGAGTTGGCAGCAGCAACAGGAGCCCATATATTGACTGAAAACACATTGGAGTTGGCAGCAGCATAAGGAGCCCATATATTGCCTAAAAGACACACCCTGGAGCTGACAGCAGCATAAGGAGCCCATATATTGCCTGAAAGACACATTGGAGTTTGCAGCAGCATAAGGAGCCCATATATTGCCTGAAAAACACATTGGAGTTGGCAGCAGCATGAGGAGCATATATATTGCCTGAAAAACAGATTGGAGTTGGCAGCAGCATTAGGAGCCCATATATTGCCTGAAAGACACATTGGAGTTGGCAGCATCATTAGGAGCCCATAAATTGCCTGAAAAACACACGCTGGAGCTGGCAGCAGGATAAGGAGCCCTTATATTGCCTGAAAAACACATTGGAAATGGCAGCAGCATAAGGAGCCCATATAATGCCTGAAAGACACACCCTGGAGTTGGCAGCAGCATAAGGAGCCCATATATTGCCTGAAAGACACATTGGAGTTGGCAGCATCATAAGGAGCCCATATATTGCCTGAAAGACACATTGGAGTTGGCGGCAGCATTTGGAGCCCATATATTGCCTGAAAAACACATCCAAGAGTTGGCAGCAGCATAAGGAGCCCATATTTTGCCTGAAAGACACATTGGAGTTGACAGCAGCATAAGAAGCCCATATATTGCCTGAAAGAAACACCCAGGAGTTGGCAGCAGCATTAGGAGCCCATATATTGCCTGAAAGACATACCCTGGAGTTGACAGCAGCATAAGGAGCCCATATATTGCCTGAAAGACACATTGGAGTCGCAGCAGCATTAGGAGCCCATATATTGCCTGAAAGACACATTGGAGTTGGCAGCATCATTAGGAGCCCATAAATTGCCTGAAAAACACACCCTGGAGTTGGCAGCAGCATTAGGAACCCGTATATTGCCTGAAAAACACATTGGAGTTGGCAGCAGCATAAGGAGCCTATATATTGCCTGAAAGACACACCCTGGAGTTGGCAGCAGCATAAGGACACAATATATTGCCTGAAAGAAACATTGGAGTTGGCAGCAGCAAAAGGAGCCCGTATATTGCCTGAAAACCACATAGGAGTTGGCAGCAGCATTTGGAGCCCATATATTGCCTGAAAGACACATTGGAGTTGGCAGCAGCATAAGGAGCCCATATATTGCCTGAAATACACATTTGAGTTGGCAGCAGCATAAGGAGCAAATATAATGCCTGAAAGACACACCCTAGAGTTGGCAGCAGCATAAGGAGCCAATATGTTGCCTGAAAGACACACCCTGGAGTTGGCAGCAGAATAAGGAGCCCATATATTGCCTGAAAAACACATTAGAGTTGGCAGCAGCATTAGGAGCCCATATATTGCCTGAAAGACACATTGGAGTTGGCAGCATCATTAGGAGCCCACAAATTGCCTGAAAACACACCCTGGAGTTGGCAGCAGCATTAGGAGCCCATATATTGCCTGAAAAACACATTGGAGTTGGCAGCAGCATAGCGAGCCCATATATTGCCCGAAAGACACACCCTGGAGTTGGCAGCAGCATAAGGAGCCCATATATTGCCTGAAAGACACACCCTGGAGTTGGCAGCAGCATAAGGAGCCCATATATTGCATGAAAAACACAATGCAGTTTGCAGCAGCATAAGGAGCCCATATATTGCCTGAAAAACACATTGGAATTGGCAGCCGCATTAGGAGTCCATATATTGCCTGAAAGACACACTGAATTTGGCAGCAGCTTAAGAAGCCCATATATTGCCTGAAAGACATATTGGAGTTGGCAGTAGCATTAGGAATCCATATATTACCTGAAAGACACATCCAAGAGTTGGCAGCAGCATAAGGAGCCCATATTTTGCCTGAAAGAAACACCCAGGAGTTGGCAGCAGCATAAGGAGCCCATATATTGCCTGAAAGACATACCCTGGAGTTGACAGCAGCATAAGGAGCCCATATATTGCCTGAAAGACACATTGGAGTTGGCAGCAGCATAAGGAGCCCATATATTGCCTGAAAAACACATTGGAGTTGGCAGCAGCATAAGGAGCCCATATATTGCCTGAAAAACACATTGGAGTTGGCAGCAGCATTAGGAGCCCATATATTGCCTGAAAAACACATTGGACTTGGCAGCAGCATAAGGAGCCCATATAATGCCTGAAAGACACACCCTGGAGTTGGCAGCAGCATATGGAGTCCATATATTGCCTGAAAAACACGTTGGAGTTGGCAGCAGCATTAGTAGCACATATATTGACTGAAAGACACATTGAAGTTGGAGGCATCATTAGGAGCCCATACATTTCCTGAAAACACACCCTGGAGTTGGCAGCAGGATAAGGAGCCCATATATTGCTTGAAAAACACATTGGAGTCGGAAGCAGCATAAGGAGCCCATATATTGCCTGAAAGACACATTGGAGTTGGCAGCAGCCTGAGGAGCCCATATATTGCCTGAAAAACACATTGGAGTTGGCAGCAGCATAAGGAGCCCATATATTGCCTGAAAGACATACCCTGGAGTTGACAGCAGCATAAGGAGCCCATATATTGCCTGAAAGACACATTGGAGTTGGCAGCAGCATAAGGAGCCCATATATTGCCTGAAAAACACATTGGAGTTGGAAGCAGCATAAGGAGCCCATATATTGCCTGAAAGACACATTGGAGTTGGCAGCAGCATAAGGAGCCCATATATTGCCTGAAAAACACATTGGAGTTGGCAGCAGCATAAGGAGCCCATATAATGCCTGAAAGACACACCCTGGCGTTGGCAGCAGCATAAGGAGCCCATATTTTGCCTGAAAGACTCATTGGAGTTGGCAGCAGCATAAGAAGCCCATATATTGCCTGAAAGAAACACCCAGGAGTTGGCAGCAGCATAAGGAGCCCATATATTGCCTGAAAGACATACCCTGGAGTTGACAGCAGCATAAGGAGCCCATATATTGCCTGAAAGACACATTGGAGTTGGCAGCAGCATAAGGAGCCCATATATTGCCTGAAAAACACATTGGAGTTGGCAGCAGCATAAGGAGCCCATATATTGCCTGAAAAACACATTGGAGTTGGCAGCAGCATTAGGAGCCCATATATTGCCTGAAAAACACATTGGACTTGGCAGCAGCATAAGGAGCCCATATAATGCCTGAAAGACACACCCTGGAGTTGGCAGCAGCATATGGAGTCCATATATTGCCTGAAAAACACGTTGGAGTTGGCAGCAGCATTAGTAGCACATATATTGACTGAAAGACACATTGGAGTTGGAAGCATCATTAGGAGCCCACACATTTCCTGAAAACACACCCTGGAGTTGGCAGCAGGATAAGGAGCCCATATATTGCTTGAAAAACACATTGGAGTCGGAAGCAGCATAAGGAGCCCATATATTGCCTGAAAGACACATTGGAGTTGGCAGCAGCATAAGGAGCCCATATAATGCCTGAAAGACACACCCTGGAGTTGGCAGAAGCATAAGGAGCCCATATATTGCCTGAAAGACACACCCTGGAGTTGGCAGCAGCATAAGGAGCCCATATATTGCCTGAAAAACACATTGGAATTGGCAGCAGCATTAGGAGTCCATATATTGCCTGAAATATACACCCTGGAGTTGGCAGCAGCATAAGGAGCCCTTATATTGCCTGAAAGACACATTGGAGTTGGCAGCAGCATAAGGAGCCCATATATTGCCTGAAAGACACACCCTGGAGTTGGCAGCAGCATAAGGAGCCCATATATTGCCTGAAAAACACATTGGAATTGGCAGCAGCATTAGGAGTCCATATATTGCCTGAAATATACACCCTGGAGTTGGCAGCAGCATAAGGAGCCCTTATATTGCCTGAAAGACACATTGGAGTTGGCAGCAGCATAAGGAGCCCATATATTGCCTGAAAAACACATTGGAGTTGGCAGCAGCATAAGGAGCCCATATATTGCCTGAAAAACACATTGGAGTTGGCAGCAGCATAAGGAGCCCATATAATGCCTGAAAGACACACCCTGGCGTTGGCAGCAGCATAAGGAGCCCATATATTGCCTGAAAGACACACTCTGGAGTTGGCAGCAGCATAGGGAGCCCATATATTGCATGAAAAACACATTGCAGTTTGCAGCAGCATAAGGAGCCCATATATTGCCTGAAAAACACATTGGAATTGGCAGCAGCATTAGGAGTCCATATATTGCCTGAAAGACACACTGAATTTGGCAGCAGCTTAAGAAGCCCATATATTGCCTGAAAGACACATTGGAGTCGCAGCAGCATTAGGAGCCCATATATTGCCTGAAAGACACATTGGAGTTGGCAGCATCATTAGGAGCCCATAAATTGCCTGAAAAACACACCCGGGAGTTGGCAGCAGCATTAGGAACCCGTATATTGCCTGAAAAACACATTGGAGTTGGCAGCAGCATAAGGAGCCCATATATTGCCTAAAAGACACACCCTGGAGTTGACAGCAGCATAAGGAGCCCATATATTGCCTTAAAGGCACATTGGAGTTGGCAGCAGCAAAAGGAGCCCATATATTGACTGAAAACACATTGGAGTTTGCAGCAGCATAAGGAGCCCATATATTGCCTAAAAGACACACCCTGGAGCTGACAGCAGCATAAGGAGCCCATATATTGCCTGAAAGACACATTGGAGTTTGCAGCAGCATAAGGAGCCCATATATTGCCTGAAAAACACATTGGAGTTGGCAGCAGCATGAGGAGCCTATATATTGCCTGAAAAACAGATTGGAGTTGGCAGCAGCATTAGAAGCCCATATATTGCCTGAAAGACACATTGGAGTTGGCAGCAGCATTAGGAGCCCATAAATTGCCTGAAAAACACACGCTGGAGCTGGCAGCAGGATAAGGAGCCCTTATATTGCCTGAAAAACACATTGGAAATGGCAGCAGCATAAGGAGCCCATATAATGCCTGAAAGACACACCCTGGAGTTGGCAGCAGCATAAGGAGCCCATATATTGCCTGAAAGACACATTGGAGTTGGCAGCAGCATAAGGAGCCCATATATTGCCTGAAAAACACATTGGAGTTGGCAGCAGCATAAGGAGCCCATATATTGCCTGAAAAACACATTGGAGTTGGCAGCAGCATTAGGAGCCCATATATTGCCTGAAAAACACATTGGACTTGGCAGCAGCATAAGGAGCCCATATAATGCCTGAAAGACACACCCTGGAGTTGGCAGCAGCATATGGAGTCCATATATTGCCTGAAAAACACGTTGGAGTTGGCAGCAGCATTAGTAGCACATATATTGACTGAAAGACACATTGGAGTTGGAAGCATCATTAGGAGCCCACACATTTCCTGAAAACACACCCTGGAGTTGGCAGCAGGATAAGGAGCCCATATATTGCTTGAAAAACACATTGGAGTCGGAAGCAGCATAAGGAGCCCATATATTGCCTGAAAGACACATTGGAGTTGGCAGCAGCATAAGGAGCCCATATAATGCCTGAAAGACACACCCTGGAGTTGGCAGAAGCATAAGGAGCCCATATATTGCCTGAAAGACACACCCTGGAGTTGGCAGCAGCATAAGGAGCCCATATATTGCCTGAAAAACACATTGGAATTGGCAGCAGCATTAGGAGTCCATATATTGCCTGAAATATACACCCTGGAGTTGGCAGCAGCATAAGGAGCCCTTATATTGCCTGAAAGACACATTGGAGTTGGCAGCAGCATAAGGAGCCCATATATTGCCTGAAAGACACACCCTGGAGTTGGCAGCAGCATAAGGAGCCCATATATTGCCTGAAAAACACATTGGAATTGGCAGCAGCATTAGGAGTCCATATATTGCCTGAAATATACACCAAGGAGTTGGCAGCAGCATAAGGAGCCCTTATATTGCCTGAAAGACACATTGGAGTTGGCAGCAGCATAAGGAGCCCATATATTGCCTGAAAAACACATTGGAGTTGGCAGCAGCATAAGGAGCCCATATATTGCCTGAAAAACACATTGGAGTTGGCAGCAGCATAAGGAGCCCATATAATGCCTGAAAGACACACCCTGGCGTTGGCAGCAGCATAAGGAGCCCATATATTGCCTGAAAGACACACCCTGGAGTTGGCAGCAGCATAGGGAGCCCATATATTGCATGAAAAACACATTGCAGTTTGCAGCAGCATAAGGAGCCCATATATTGCCTGAAAAACACATTGGAATTGGCAGCAGCATTAGGAGTCCATATATTGCCTGAAAGACACACTGAATTTGGCAGCAGCTTAAGAAGCCCATATATTGCCTGAAAGACACATTGGAGTCGCGGCAGCATTAGGAGCCCATATATTGCCTGAAACACACATTGGAGTTGGCAGCATCATTAGGAGCCCATAAATTGCCTGAAAAACACACCCGGGAGTTGGCAGCAGCATTAGGAACCCGAATATTGCCTGAAAAACACATTGGAGTTGGCAGCAGCATAAGGAGCCCATATATTGCCTAAAAGACACACCCTGGAGTTGACAGCAGCATAAGGAGCCCATATATTGCCTTAAAGGCACATTGGAGTTGGCAGCAGCAAAAGGAGCCCATATATTGACTGAAAACACATTGGAGTTTGCAGCAGCATAAGGAGCCCATATATTGCCTAAAAGACACACCCTGGAGCTGACAGCAGCATAAGGAGCCCATATATTGCCTGAAAGACACATTGGAGTTTGCAGCAGCATAAGGAGCCCATATATTGCCTGAAAAACACATTGGAGTTGGCAGCAGCATGAGGAGCCTATATATTGCCTGAAAAACAGATTGGAGTTGGCAGCAGCATTAGAAGCCCATATATTGCCTGAAAGACACATTGGAGTTGGCAGCAGCATTAGGAGCCCATAAATTGCCTGAAAAACACACGCTGGAGCTGGCAGCAGGATAAGGAGCCCTTATATTGCCTGAAAAACACATTGGAAATGGCAGCAGCATAAGGAGCCCATATAATGCCTGAAAGACACACCCTGGAGTTGGCAGCAGCATAAGGAGCCCATATATTGCCTGAAAGACACATTGGAGTTGGCAGCAGCATAAGGAGCCCATATATTGCCTGAAAAACACATTGGAGTTGGCAGCAGCATAAGGAGCCCATATATTGCCTGAAAAACACATTGGAGTTGGCAGCAGCATTAGGAGCCCATATATTGCCTGAAAAACACATTGGACTTGGCAGCAGCATAAGGAGCCCATATAATGCCTGAAAGACACACCCTGGAGTTGGCAGCAGCATATGGAGTCCATATATTGCCTGAAAAACACGTTGGAGTTGGCAGCAGCATTAGTAGCACATATATTGACTGAAAGACACATTGGAGTTGGAAGCATCATTAGGAGCCCACACATTTCCTGAAAACACACCCTGGAGTTGGCAGCAGGATAAGGAGCCCATATATTGCTTGAAAAACACATTGGAGTCGGAAGCAGCATAAGGAGCCCATATATTGCCTGAAAGACACATTGGAGTTGGCAGCAGCATAAGGAGCCCATATAATGCCTGAAAGACACACCCTGGAGTTGGCAGAAGCATAAGGAGCCCATATATTGCCTGAAAGACACACCCTGGAGTTGGCAGCAGCATAAGGAGCCCATATATTGCCTGAAAAACACATTGGAATTGGCAGCAGCATTAGGAGTCCATATATTGCCTGAAATATACACCCTGGAGTTGGCAGCAGCATAAGGAGCCCTTATATTGCCTGAAAGACACATTGGAGTTGGCAGCAGCATAAGGAGCCCATATATTGCCTGAAAGACACACCCTGGAGTTGGCAGCAGCATAAGGAGCCCATATATTGCCTGAAAAACACATTGGAATTGGCAGCAGCATTAGGAGTCCATATATTGCCTGAAATATACACCAAGGAGTTGGCAGCAGCATAAGGAGCCCTTATATTGCCTGAAAGACACATTGGAGTTGGCAGCAGCATAAGGAGCCCATATATTGCCTGAAAAACACATTGGAGTTGGCAGCAGCATAAGGAGCCCATATATTGCCTGAAAAACACATTGGAGTTGGCAGCAGCATAAGGAGCCCATATAATGCCTGAAAGACACACCCTGGCGTTGGCAGCAGCATAAGGAGCCCATATATTGCCTGAAAGACACACCCTGGAGTTGGCAGCAGCATAGGGAGCCCATATATTGCATGAAAAACACATTGCAGTTTGCAGCAGCATAAGGAGCCCATATATTGCCTGAAAAACACATTGGAATTGGCAGCAGCATTAGGAGTCCATATATTGCCTGAAAGACACACTGAATTTGGCAGCAGCTTAAGAAGCCCATATATTGCCTGAAAGACACATTGGAGTCGCGGCAGCATTAGGAGCCCATATATTGCCTGAAACACACATTGGAGTTGGCAGCATCATTAGGAGCCCATAAATTGCCTGAAAAACACACCCGGGAGTTGGCAGCAGCATTAGGAACCCGTATATTGCCTGAAAAACACATTGGAGTTGGCAGCAGCATAAGGAGCCCATATATTGCCTAAAAGACACACCCTGGAGTTGACAGCAGCATAAGGAGCCCATATATTGCCTTAAAGGCACATTGGAGTTGGCAGCAGCAAAAGGAGCCCATATATTGACTGAAAACACATTGGAGTTTGCAGCAGCATAAGGAGCCCATATATTGCCTAAAAGACACACCCTGGAGCTGACAGCAGCATAAGGAGCCCATATATTGCCTGAAAGACACATTGGAGTTTGCAGCAGCATAAGGAGCCCATATATTGCCTGAAAAACACATTGGAGTTGGCAGCAGCATGAGGAGCCTATATATTGCCTGAAAAACAGATTGGAGTTGGCAGCAGCATTAGGAGCCCATATATTGCCTGAAAGACACATTGGAGTTGGCAGCAGCATTAGGAGCCCATAAATTGCCTGAAAAACACACGCTGGAGCTGGCAGCAGGATAAGGAGCCCTTATATTGCCTGAAAAACACATTGGAAATGGCAGCAGCATAAGGAGCCCATATAATGCCTGAAAGACACACCCTGGAGTTGGCAGCAGCATAAGGAGCCCATATATTGCCTGAAAGACACATTGGAGTTGGCAGCAGCATAAGGAGCCCATATATTGCCTGAAAGACACATTGGAGTTGGCAGCAGCATAAGGAGCCAATATATTGCCTGAAAAACACATTGGAGTTGGCAGCAGCATAAGGAGCCCATATATTGCCTGAAAAACACATTGGAGTTGGCAGCAGCATTAGGAGCCCATATATTGCCTGAAAGACACATTGGAGTTGGGAGCATCATTAGGAGCCCATAAATTGCCTGAAAAACACACCCTGGAGCTGGCAGCAGGATAAGGAGCCCTTATATTGCCTGAAAAACACATTGGAGTTGGCAGCAGCATAAGGAGCCCATATAATACCTGAAAGACACACCCTGGAGTTCGCAGCAGCATAAGGAGCCCATATATTGCCTGAAAGACACATTGGAGTTGGCAGCAGCATAAGGAGCCCATATATTGCCTGAAAGACACATTGGAGTTGGCAGCATCATTAGGAGCTCATAAATTGCCTGAAAAACACCCTGGAGTTGGAAACAGCATACGGAGCCCATATATTGCCTGAAAGACACATTGGAGTTGGCGGCAGCATTTGGAGCCCATATATTGCCTGAAAAACACATCCAAGAGTTGGCAGCAGCATAAGGAGCCCATATTTTGCCTGAAAGACACATTGGAGTTGACAGCAGCATAAGAAGCCCATATATTGCCTGAAAGAAACACCCAGGAGTTGGCAACAGCATTAGGAGCCCATATATTGCCTGAAAGACATACCCTGGAGTTGACAGCAGCATAAGGAGCCCATATATTGCCTGAAAGACACATTGGAGTCGCAGCAGCATTAGGAGCCCATATATTGCCTGAAAGACACATTGGAGTTGGCAGCATCATTAGGAGCCCATAAATTGCCTGAAAAACACACCCTGGAGTTGGCAGCAGCATTAGGAACCCGTATATTGCCTGAAAAACACATTGGAGTTGGCAGCAGCATAAGGAGCCTATATATTGCCTGAAAGACACACCCTGGAGTTGGCAGCAGCATAAGGACACAATATATTGCCTGAAAGAAACATTGGAGTTGGCAGCAGCATAAGGAGCCCATATAATGCCTGAAAGACACACCCTGGAGTTGTCAGCAGCATAAGGAGTCCATATATTGCCTGAAAGACACACCCTGGAGTTTGCAGCAGCATAAGGAGCCCAAATATTGCCTGAAAAACACATTGGAGTTGGCAGCAGCATTAGGAGCCCATATATTGCCTGAAAGACACATTGGAGTTGACAGCATCATTAGGAGCCCATAAATTTCCTGAAAACACACCCTGGAGTTGGCAGCAGGATAAGGAGCCCATATATTGCCTGAAAAACACATTGGAGTTGGCAGCAGCATAAGGAGCCCATATAATGCCTGAAAGAGACACCCTGGAGTTGGCAGCAGCATAAGGAGCCCATATATTGCCTGAAAGACACATTGGAGTTGGCAGCAGCATAAGGAGCCCATATATTGCCTGAAAGACACATTGCAGTTGGCAGCAGCATAAGGAGCCCATATATTGCCTGAAAAACACATTGGAGTTGGCAGCAGAATTAGGAGCCCATATATTGCCTGAAAGACACATCCAAGAGTTGGCAGCAGCAATAGGAGCCCATATATTGCTTAAAAAACACAATGGAATTGGCAGCATTAGGAGTCCATATATTGCCTGAAAGACACACTGAATTTGGCAGCAGCATAAGGAGCCCATATATTGCCTGAAAGACACACCCTGGAGTTGGCAGCAGCATAAGGAGCCCATATATTGCCTGAAACACACATTGGAGTTGGCAGCAGCATAGGGAGCCCAAATATTACCTGAAAAACACCCAGGAGTTGGCAGCAGCATTAGGAGTCCATATATTGCCTGAAAGAAACACCCAGGAGTTGGCAGCAGCATAAGGAGCCCATATATTGCCTGAAAGACACATTGGAGTCGCAGCAGCATTAGGAGCCAATATATTGCCTGAAAGACATATTGGAGTTGGCAGCATCATTCGGAGCCTATAAATTGCCTGAAAAACACACCCTGGAGTTGGCAGCAGCATTAGGAGCCCGCATATTGCTATAGCCTGAATAACACATTGGAGTTGGCAGAAGCATAAGGAGCCCATATATTGCCTGAAAAACACATTGGAGTTGGCAGCAGCATAAGGAGCCCATATAATGCCTGAAAGACACACCCTGGAGTTGGCAGCAGCATAAGGAGCCCATATATTGCCTTAAAGACACACCCTGGAGTTGGCAGCAGCATATGGAGTCCATATATTGCCTGAAAAACACATTGGAGTTGGCAGCAGCATTAGGAGCACATATATTGCCTGAAAGACACATTGGAGTTGGCAGCATCATTAGGAGCCCATAAATTTCCTGGAAACACACCCTGGAGTTGGCAGCAGGATAAGGAGCCCATATATTGCTTGAAAAACACATTGGAGTTGGCAGCAGCATAAGGAGCCCATATAATGCCTGAAATACAGACCCTGGAGTTGGCAGCAGCATAGGGAGCCCAAATATTGCCTGAAAAACACATTGGAATTGGCAGCAGCATTAGGAGTCCATATATTGCCTGAAAGAAACACCCAGGAGTTGGCAGCAGCATAAGGAGCCCATATATTGCCTGAAAGACACATTGGAGTTGGCAGCATCATTAGGAGCCCATAAATTTCCTTAAAACACACACTGGAGTTGGCAGCAGGATAAGGAGCCCATATATTGCTTGAAAAACACATTGGAGTTGGCAGCAGCATAAGGAGCCCATATAATGCCTGAAATACACACCCTGGAGTTGGCAGGAGCATAAGGAGCCCATATATTGCCTGAAAGACACATTGGAGGTGGCAGCAGCATAAGGAGCCCATATATTGCCTGAAAAACACATTGGAGTTGGCAGCAGCATAAGGAGCCCATATAATGCCTGAAAGACACACCCTGGAGTTGGCAGAAGCATAAGGAGTCCATATATTGCCTGAAAGACACACCCTGGAGTTGGCAGCAGCATAAGGAGCCCATATATTGCCTGAAAAACACATTGGAATTGGCAGCAGCATTAAGAGTCCATATATTGCCTGAAATATACACCCTGGAGTTGGCAGCAGCATAAGGAGCCCATATATTGCCTGAAAGACACATTGGAGTTGGCAGCAGCATAAGGAGCCCATATATTGCCTGAAAAACACATTGGAGTTGGCAGCAGCATAAGGAGCCCATATAATGCCTGAAAGACACACCCTGGCGTTGGCAGCAGCATAAGGAGCCCATATATTGCCTGAAAGACACACCCTGGAGTTGGCAGCAGGATAAGGAGCCCATATATTGCATGAAAAACACAATGCAGTTTGCAGCAGCATAAGGAGCCCATATATTGCCTGAAAAACACATTGGAATTGGCAGCAGCATTAGGAGTCCATATATTGCCTGAAAGACACACTGAATTTGGCAGCAGCTTAAGAAGCCCATATATTGCCTGAAAGACACATTGGAGTTGGCAGTAGAATTAGGAATCCATATATTACCTGAAAGACACATCCAAGAGTTGGCAGCAGCATAAGGAGCCTATATTTTGCCTGAAAGACTCATTGGAGTTGGCAGCAGCATAAGAAGCCCATATATTGCCTGAAAGAAACACCCAGGAGTTGGCAGCAGCATAAGGAGCCCATATATTGCCTGAAAGACATACCCTGGAGTTGACAGCAGCATAAGGAGCCCATATATTGCCTGAAAGACACATTGGAGTTGGCAGCAGCATAAGGAGCCCATATATTGCCTGAAAAACACATTGGAGTTGGCAGCAGCATAAGGAGCCCACATATTGCCTGAAAAACACATTGGAGTTGGCAGCAGCATTAGGAGCCCATATATTGCCTGAAAAACACATTGGACTTGGCAGCAGCATAAGGAGCCCATATAATGCCTGAAAGACACACCCTGGAGTTGGCAGCAGCATATGGAGTCCATATATTGCCTGAAAAACACGTTGGAGTTGGCAGCAGCATTAGTAGCACATATATTGACTGAAAGACACATTGGAGTTGGAAGCATCATTAGGAGCCCATACATTTCCTGAAAACACACCCTGGAGTTGGCAGCAGGATAAGGAGCCCATATATTGCTTGAAAAACACATTGGAGTCGGAAGCAGCATAAGGAGCCCATATATTGCCTGAAAGACACATTGGAGTTGGCAGCAGCCTGAGGAGCCCATATATTGCCTGAAAAACACATTGGAGTTGGCAGCAGCATAAGGAGCCCATATAATGCCTGAAAGACACACCCTGGAGTTGGCAGAAGCATAAGAAGCCCATATATTGCCTGAAAGACACACCCTGGAGTTGGCAGCAGCATAAGGAGCCCATATATTGTATGAAAAACACATTGCAGTTTGCAGCAGCATAAGGAGCCCATATATTGCCTGAAAAACACATTGGAATTGGCAGCAGCATTAGGAGTCCATATATTGCCTGAAATATACACCCTGGAGTTGGCAGCAGCAAAAGGAGCCCTTATATTGCCTGAAAGACACATTGGAGTTGGAAGCAGCATAAGGAGCCCATATATTGCCTGAAAGACACATTGGAGTTGGCAGCAGCATAAGGAGCCCATATATTGCCTGAAATACACATTGGAGTTGGCAGCAGCATAAGGAGCCCATATAATGCCTGAAAGACATACCCTGGCGTTGGCAGCAGCATAAGGAGCCCATATATTGACTGAAAGACACACCCTGGAGTTGGCAGCAGCATAGGGAGCCCATATATTGCATGAAAAACACATTGCAGTTTGCAGCAGCATAAGGAGCCCATATATTGCCTGAAAAACACATTGGAATTGGCAGCAGCATTAGGAGTCCATATATTGCCTGAAAGACTCACTGAATTTGGCAGCAGCTTAAGAAGCCCATATATTGCCTGAAAGGCACATTGGAGTCGCAGCAGCATTAGGAGCCCATATATTGCCTGAAAGACACATTGGAGTTGGCAGCATCATTAGGAGCCCATAAATTGCCTGAAAAACACACCCGGGAGTTGGCAGCAGCATTAGGAACCCGTATATTGCCTGAAAAACACATTGGAGTTGGCAGCAGCATAAGGAGCCCATATATTGCCTAAAAGACACACCCTGGAGTTGACAGCAGCATAAGGAGCCCATATATTGCCTTAAAGGCACATTGGAGTTGGCAGCAGCAAAAGGAGCCCATATATTGACTGAAAACACATTGGAGTTGGCAGCAGCATAAGGAGCCCATATATTGCCTAAAAGACACACCCTGGAGCTGACAGCAGCATAAGGAGCCCATATATTGCCTGAAAGACACATTGGAGTTTGCAGCAGCATAAGGAGCCCATATATTGCCTGAAAAACACATTGGAGTTGGCAGCAGCATGAGGAGCATATATATTGCCTGAAAAACAGATTGGAGTTGGCAGCAGCATTAGGAGCCCATATATTGCCTGAAAGACACATTGGAGTTGGCAGCATCATTAGGAGCCCATAAATTGCCTGAAAAACACACGCTGGAGCTGGCAGCAGGATAAGGAGCCCTTATATTGCCTGAAAAACACATTGGAAATGGCAGCAGCATAAGGAGCCCATATAATGCCTGAAAGACACACCCTGGAGTTGGCAGCAGCATAAGGAGCCCATATATTGCCTGAAAGACACATTGGAGTTGGCAGCAGCATAAGGAGCCCATATATTGCCTGAAAGACACATTGGAGTTGGCAGCAGCATAAGGAGCCAAGATATTGCCTGAAAAACACATTGGAGTTGGCAGCAGCATAAGGAGCCCATATATTGCCTGAAAAACACATTGGAGTTGGCAGCAGCATTAGGAGCCCATATATTGCCTGAAAGACACATTGGAGTTGGGAGCATCATTAGGAGCCCATAAATTGCCTGAAAAACACACCCTGGAGCTGGCAGCAGGATAAGGAGCCCTTATATTGCCTGAAAAACACATTGGAGTTGGCAGCACCATAAGGAGCCCATATAATACCTGTAAGACACACCCTGGAGTTCGCAGCAGCATAAGGAGCCCATATATTGCCTGAAAGACACATTGGAGTTGGCAGCAGCATAAGGAGCCCATATATTGCCTGAAAGACACATTGGAGTTGGCAGCATCATTAGGAGCCCATAAATTGCCTGAAAAACACCCTGGAGTTGGCAGCAGCATAAGGAGCCCATATATTGCCTGAAAGACACACCCTGGAGTTGGAAACAGCATAAGGAGCCCATATATTGCCTGAAAGACACATTGGAGTTGGCGGCAGCATTTGGAGCCCATATATTGCCTGAAAAACACATCCAAGAGTTGGCAGCAGCATAAGGAGCCCATATTTTGCCTGAAAGACACATTGGAGTTGACAGCAGCATAAGAAGCCCATATATTGCCTGAAAGAAACACCCAGGAGTTGGCAGCAGCATTAGGAGCCCATATATTGCCTGAAAGACATACCCTGGAGTTGACAGCAGCATAAGGAGCCCATATATTGCCTGAAAGACACATTGGAGTCGCAGCAGCATTAGGAGCCCATATATTGCCTGAAAGACACATTGGAGTTGGCAGCATCATTAGGAGCCCATAAATTGCCTGAAAAACACACCCTGGAGTTGGCAGCAGCATTAGGAACCCGTATATTGCCTGAAAAACACATTGGAGTTGGCAGCAGCATAAGGAGCCTATATATTACCTGAAAGACACACCCTGGAGTTGGCAGCAGCATAAGGACACAATATATTGCCTGAAAGAAACATTGGAGTTGGCAGCAGCAAAAGGAGCCCGTATATTGCCTGAAAAACACATAGGAGTTGGCAGCAGCATTTGGAGCCCATATATTGCCTGAAAGACACATTGGAGTTGGCAGCAGCATAAGGAGCCCATATATTGCCTGAAATACACATTTGAGTTGGCAGCAGCATAGGGAGCAAATATAATGCCTGAAAGACACACCCTAGAGTTGGCAGCAGCATAAGGAGCCAATATGTTGCCTGAAAGACACACCCTGGAGTTGGCAGCAGCATTAGGAGCCCATAAATTGCCTGAAAGACACATTGGAGTTGGCAGCATCATTAGGAGCCCACAAATTGCCTGAAAACACACCCTGGAGTTGGCAGCAGCATTAGGAGCCCATATATTGCCTGAAAAACACATTGGAGTTGGCAGCAGCATAGCGAGCCCATATATTGCCCGAAAGACACACCCTGGAGTTGGCAGCAGCATAAGGAGCCCATATATTGCCTGAAAGACACACCCTGGAGTTGGCAGCAGCATAAGGAGCCCATATATTGCATGAAAAACACAATGCAGTTTGCAGCAGCATAAGGAGCCCATATATTGCCTGAAAAACACATTGGAATTGGCAGCCGCATTAGGAGTCCATATATTGCCTGAAAGACACACTGAATTTGGCAGCAGCTTAAGAAGCCCATATATTGCCTGAAAGACACATTGGAGTTGGCAGTAGCATTAGGAATCCATATATTACCTGAAAGACACATCCAAGAGTTGGCAGCAGCATAAGGAGCCCATATTTTGCCTGAAAGACTCATTGGAGTTGGCAGCAGCATAAGAAGCCCATATATTGCCTGAAAGAAACACCCAGGAGTTGGCAGCAGCATAAGGAGCCCATATATTGCCTGAAAGACATACCCTGGAGTTGACAGCAGCATAAGGAGCCCATATATTGCCTGAAAGACACATTGGAGTTGGCAGCAGCATAAGGAGCCCATATATTGCCTGAAAAACACATTGGAGTTGGCAGCAGCATAAGGAGCCCATATATTGCCTGAAAAACACATTGGAGTTGGCAGCAGCATTAGGAGCCCATATATTGCCTGAAAAACACATTGGACTTGGCAGCAGCATAAGGAGCCCATATAATGCCTGAAAGACACACCCTGGAGTTGGCAGCAGCATATGGAGTCCATATATTGCCTGAAAAACACGTTGGAGTTGGCAGCAGCATTAGTAGCACATATATTGACTGAAAGACACATTGAAGTTGGAGGCATCATTAGGAGCCCATACATTTCCTGAAAACACACCCTGGAGTTGGCAGCAGGATAAGGAGCCCATATATTGCTTGAAAAACACATTGGAGTCGGAAGCAGCATAAGGAGCCCATATATTGCCTGAAAGACACATTGGAGTTGGCAGCAGCCTGAGGAGCCCATATATTGCCTGAAAAACACATTGGAGTTGGCAGCAGCATAAGGAGCCCATATATTGCCTGAAAGACATACCCTGGAGTTGACAGCAGCATAAGGAGCCCATATATTGCCTGAAAGACACATTGGAGTTGGCAGCAGCATAAGGAGCCCATATATTGCCTGAAAAACACATTGGAGTTGGAAGCAGCATAAGGAGCCCATATATTGCCTGAAAGACACATTGGAGTTGGCAGCAGCATAAGGAGCCCATATATTGCCTGAAAAACACATTGGAGTTGGCAGCAGCATAAGGAGCCCATATAATGCCTGAAAGACACACCCTGGCGTTGGCAGCAGCATAAGGAGCCCATATTTTGCCTGAAAGACTCATTGGAGTTGGCAGCAGCATAAGAAGCCCATATATTGCCTGAAAGAAACACCCAGGAGTTGGCAGCAGCATAAGGAGCCCATATATTGCCTGAAAGACATACCCTGGAGTTGACAGCAGCATAAGGAGCCCATATATTGCCTGAAAGACACATTGGAGTTGGCAGCAGCATAAGGAGCCCATATATTGCCTGAAAAACACATTGGAGTTGGCAGCAGCATAAGGAGCCCATATATTGCCTGAAAAACACATTGGAGTTGGCAGCAGCATTAGGAGCCCATATATTGCCTGAAAAACACATTGGACTTGGCAGCAGCATAAGGAGCCCATATAATGCCTGAAAGACACACCCTGGAGTTGGCAGCAGCATATGGAGTCCATATATTGCCTGAAAAACACGTTGGAGTTGGCAGCAGCATTAGTAGCACATATATTGACTGAAAGACACATTGGAGTTGGAAGCATCATTAGGAGCCCACACATTTCCTGAAAACACACCCTGGAGTTGGCAGCAGGATAAGGAGCCCATATATTGCTTGAAAAACACATTGGAGTCGGAAGCAGCATAAGGAGCCCATATATTGCCTGAAAGACACATTGGAGTTGGCAGCAGCATAAGGAGCCCATATAATGCCTGAAAGACACACCCTGGAGTTGGCAGAAGCATAAGGAGCCCATATATTGCCTGAAAGACACACCCTGGAGTTGGCAGCAGCATAAGGAGCCCATATATTGCCTGAAAAACACATTGGAATTGGCAGCAGCATTAGGAGTCCATATATTGCCTGAAATATACACCCTGGAGTTGGCAGCAGCATAGGGAGCCCTTATATTGCCTGAAAGACACATTGGAGTTGGCAGCAGCATAAGGAGCCCATATATTGCCTGAAAGACACACCCTGGAGTTGGCAGCAGCATAAGGAGCCCATATATTGCCTGAAAAACACATTGGAATTGGCAGCAGCATTAGGAGTCCATATATTGCCTGAAATATACACCCTGGAGTTGGCAGCAGCATAAGGAGCCCTTATATTGCCTGAAAGACACATTGGAGTTGGCAGCAGCATAAGGAGCCCATATATTGCCTGAAAAACACATTGGAGTTGGCAGCAGCATAAGGAGCCCATATATTGCCTGAAAAACACATTGGAGTTGGCAGCAGCATAAGGAGCCCATATAATGCCTGAAAGACACACCCTGGCGTTGGCAGCAGCATAAGGAGCCCATATATTGCCTGAAAGACACACCCTGGAGTTGGCAGCAGCATAGGGAGCCCATATGTTGCATGAAAAACACATTGCAGTTTGCAGCAGCATAAGGAGCCCATATATTGCCTGAAAAACACATTGGAATTGGCAGCAGCATTAGGAGTCCATATATTGCCTGAAAGACACACTGAATTTGGCAGCAGCTTAAGAAGCCCATATATTGCCTGAAAGACACATTGGAGTCGCAGCAGCATTAGGAGCCCATATATTGCCTGAAAGACACATTGGAGTTGGCAGCATCATTAGGAGCCCATAAATTGCCTGAAAAACACACCAAGGAGTTGGCAGCAGCATTAGGAACCCGTATATTGCCTGAAAAACACATTGGAGTTGGCAGCAGCATAAGGAGCCCATATATTGCCTAAAAGACACACCCTGGAGTTGACAGCAGCATAAGGAGCCCATATATTGCCTTAAAGGCACATTGGAGTTGGCAGCAGCAAAAGGAGCCCATATATTGACTGAAAACACATTGGAGTTTGCAGCAGCATAAGGAGCCCATATATTGCCTAAAAGACACACCCTGGAGCTGACAGCAGCATAAGGAGCCCATATATTGCCTGAAAGACACATTGGAGTTTGCAGCAGCATAAGGAGCCCATATATTGCCTGAAAAACACATTGGAGTTGGCAGCAGCATGAGGAGCCTATATATTGCCTGAAAAACAGATTGGAGTTGGCAGCAGCATTAGGAGCCCATATATTGCCTGAAAAACACACGCTGGAGCTGGCAGCAGGATAAGGAGCCCTTATATTGCCTGAAAAACACATTGGAAATGGCAGCAGCATAAGGAGCCCATATAATGCCTGAAAGACACACCCTGGAGTTGGCAGCAGCATAAGGAGCCCATATATTGCCTGAAAGACACATTGGAGTTGGCAGCAGCATAAGGAGCCCATATATTGCCTGAAAAACACATTGGAGTTGGCAGCAGCATAAGGAGCCCATATATTGCCTGAAAAACACATTGGAGTTGGCAGCAGCATTAGGAGCCCATATATTGCCTGAAAAACACATTGGACTTGGCAGCAGCATAAGGAGCCCATATAATGCCTGAAAGACACACCCTGGAGTTGGCAGCAGCATATGGAGTCCATATATTGCCTGAAAAACACGTTGGAGTTGGCAGCAGCATTAGTAGCACATATATTGACTGAAAGACACATTGGAGTTGGAAGCATCATTAGGAGCCCACACATTTCCTGAAAACACACCCTGGAGTTGGCAGCAGGATAAGGAGCCCATATATTGCTTGAAAAACACATTGGAGTCGGAAGCAGCATAAGGAGCATATATATTGCCTGAAAGACACATTGGAGTTGGCAGCAGCATAAGGAGCCCATATAATGCCTGAAAGACACACCCTGGAGTTGGCAGAAGCATAAGGAGCCCATATATTGCCTGAAAGACACACCCTGGAGTTGGCAGCAGCATAAGGAGCCCATATATTGCCTGAAAAACACATTGGAATTGGCAGCAGCATTAGGAGTCCATATATTGCCTGAAATATACACCCTGGAGTTGGCAGCAGCATAAGGAGCCCTTATATTGCCTGAAAGACACATTGGAGTTGGCAGCAGCATAAGGAGCCCATATATTGCCTGAAAGACACACCCTGGAGTTGGCAGCAGCATAAGGAGCCCATATATTGCCTGAAAAACACATTGGAATTGGCAGCAGCATTAGGAGTCCATATATTGCCTGAAATATACACCAAGGAGTTGGCAGCAGCATAAGGAGCCCTTATATTGCCTGAAAGACACATTGGAGTTGGCAGCAGCATAAGGAGCCCATATATTGCCTGAAAAACACATTGGAGTTGGCAGCAGCATAAGGAGCCCATATATTGCCTGAAAAACACATTGGAGTTGGCAGCAGCATAAGGAGCCCATATAATGCCTGAAAGACACACCCTGGCGTTGGCAGCAGCATAAGGAGCCCATATATTGCCTGAAAGACACACCCTGGAGTTGGCAGCAGCATAGGGAGCCCATATATTGCATGAAAAACACATTGCAGTTTGCAGCAGCATAAGGAGCCCATATATTGCCTGAAAAACACATTGGAATTGGCAGCAGCATTAGGAGTCCATATATTGCCTGAAAGACACACTGAATTTGGCAGCAGCTTAAGAAGCCCATATATTGCCTGAAAGACACATTGGAGTCGCAGCAGCATTAGGAGCCCATATATTGCCTGAAAGACACATTGGAGTTGGCAGCATCATTAGGAGCCCATAAATTGCCTGAAAAACACACCCGGGAGTTGGCAGCAGCATTAGGAACCCGTATATTGCCTGAAAAACACATTGGAGTTGGCAGCAGCATAAGGAGCCCATATATTGCCTAAAAGACACACCCTGGAGTTGACAGCAGCATAAGGAGCCCATATATTGCCTTAAAGGCACATTGGAGTTGGCAGCAGCAAAAGGAGCCCATATATTGACTGAAAACACATTGGAGTTTGCAGCAGCATAAGGAGCCCATATATTGCCTAAAAGACACACCCTGGAGCTGACAGCAGCATAAGGAGCCCATATATTGCCTGAAAGACACATTGGAGTTTGCAGCAGCATAAGGAGCCCATATATTGCCTGAAAAACACATTGGAGTTGGCAGCAGCATGAGGAGCCTATATATTGCCTGAAAAACAGATTGGAGTTGGCAGCAGCATTAGGAGCCCATATATTGCCTGAAAGACACATTGGAGTTGGCAGCAGCATTAGGAGCCCATAAATTGCCTGAAAAACACACGCTGGAGCTGGCAGCAGGATAAGGAGCCCTTATATTGCCTGAAAAACACATTGGAAATGGCAGCAGCATAAGGAGCCCATATAATGCCTGAAAGACACACCCTGGAGTTGGCAGCAGCATAAGGAGCCCATATATTGCCTGAAAGACACATTGGAGTTGGCAGCAGCATAAGGAGCCCATATATTGCCTGAAAGACACATTGGAGTTGGCAGCAGCATAAGGAGCCAATATATTGCCTGAAAAACACATTGGAGTTGGCAGCAGCATAAGGAGCCCATATATTGCCTGAAAAACACATTGGAGTTGGCAGCAGCATTAGGAGCCCATATATTGCCTGAAAGACACATTGGAGTTGGGAGCATCATTAGGAGCCCATAAATTGCCTGAAAAACACACCCTGGAGCTGGCAGCAGGATAAGGAGCCCTTATATTGCCTGAAAAACACATTGGAGTTGGCAGCAGCATAAGGAGCCCATATAATACCTGAAAGACACACCCTGGAGTTCGCAGCAGCATAAGGAGCCCATATATTGCCTGAAAGACACATTGGAGTTGGCAGCATCATTAGGAGCTCATAAATTGCCTGAAAAACACCCTGGAGTTGGAAACAGCATACGGAGCCCATATATTGCCTGAAAGACACATTGGAGTTGGCGGCAGCATTTGGAGCCCATATATTGCCTGAAAAACACATCCAAGAGTTGGCAGCAGCATAAGGAGCCCATATTTTGCCTGAAAGACACATTGGAGTTGACAGCAGCATAAGAAGCCCATATATTGCCTGAAAGAAACACCCAGGAGTTGGCAACAGCATTAGGAGCCCATATATTGCCTGAAAGACATACCCTGGAGTTGACAGCAGCATAAGGAGCCCATATATTGCCTGAAAGACACATTGGAGTCGCAGCAGCATTAGGAGCCCATATATTGCCTGAAAGACACATTGGAGTTGGCAGCATCATTAGGAGCCCATAAATTGCCTGAAAAACACACCCTGGAGTTGGCAGCAGCATTAGGAACCCGTATATTGCCTGAAAAACACATTGGAGTTGGCAGCAGCATAAGGAGCCTATATATTGCCTAAAAGACACACCCTGGAGTTGGCAGCAGCATAAGGACACAATATATTGCCTGAAAGAAACATTGGAGTTGGCAGCAGCATAAGGAGCCCATATAATGCCTGAAAGACACACCCTGGAGTTGTCAGCAGCATAAGGAGTCCATATATTGCCTGAAAGACACACCCTGGAGTTTGCAGCAGCATAAGGAGCCCAAATATTGCCTGAAAAACACATTGGAGTTGGCAGCAGCATTAGGAGCCCATATATTGCCTGAAAGACACATTGGAGTTGACAGCATCATTAGGAGCCCATAAATTTCCTGAAAACACACCCTGGAGTTGGCAGCAGGATAAGGAGCCCATATATTGCCTGAAAAACACATTGGAGTTGGCAGCAGCATAAGGAGCCCATATAATGCCTGAAAGAGACACCCTGGAGTTGGCAGCAGCATAAGGAGCCCATATATTGCCTGAAAGACACATTGGAGTTGGCAGCAGCATAAGGAGCCCATATATTGCCTGAAAGACACATTGCAGTTGGCAGCAGCATAAGGAGCCCATATATTGCCTGAAAAACACATTGGAGTTGGCAGCAGAATTAGGAGCCCATATATTGCCTGAAAGACACATCCAAGAGTTGGCAGCAGCAATAGGAGCCCATATATTGCTTAAAAAACACAATGGAATTGGCAGCATTAGGAGTCCATATATTGCCTGAAAGACACACTGAATTTGGCAGCAGCATAAGGAGCCCATATATTGCCTGAAAGACACACCCTGGAGTTGGCAGCAGCATAAGGAGCCCATATATTGCCTGAAACACACATTGGAGTTGGCAGCAGCATAGGGAGCCCAAATATTACCTGAAAAACACCCAGGAGTTGGCAGCAGCATTAGGAGTCCATATATTGCCTGAAAGAAACACCCAGGAGTTGGCAGCAGCATAAGGAGCCCATATATTGCCTGAAAGACACATTGGAGTCGCAGCAGCATTAGGAGCCAATATATTGCCTGAAAGACATATTGGAGTTGGCAGCATCATTCGGAGCCTATAAATTGCCTGAAAAACACACCCTGGAGTTGGCAGCAGCATTAGGAGCCCGCATATTGCTATAGCCTGAATAACACATTGGAGTTGGCAGAAGCATAAGGAGCCCATATATTGCCTGAAAAACACATTGGAGTTGGCAGCAGCATAAGGAGCCCATATAATGCCTGAAAGACACACCCTGGAGTTGGCAGCAGCATAAGGAGCCCATATATTGCCTTAAAGACACACCCTGGAGTTGGCAGCAGCATATGGAGTCCATATATTGCCTGAAAAACACATTGGAGTTGGCAGCAGCATTAGGAGCACATATATTGCCTGAAAGACACATTGGAGTTGGCAGCATCATTAGGAGCCCATAAATTTCCTGGAAACACACCCTGGAGTTGGCAGCAGGATAAGGAGCCCATATATTGCTTGAAAAACACATTGGAGTTGGCAGCAGCATAAGGAGCCCATATAATGCCTGAAATACAGACCCTGGAGTTGGCAGCAGCATAGGGAGCCCAAATATTGCCTGAAAAACACATTGGAATTGGCAGCAGCATTAGGAGTCCATATATTGCCTGAAAGAAACACCCAGGAGTTGGCAGCAGCATAAGGAGCCCATATATTGCCTGAAAGACACATTGGAGTTGGCAGCATCATTAGGAGCCCATAAATTTCCTTAAAACACACACTGGAGTTGGCAGCAGGATAAGGAGCCCATATATTGCTTGAAAAACACATTGGAGTTGGCAGCAGCATAAGGAGCCCATATAATGCCTGAAATACACACCCTGGAGTTGGCAGCAGCATAAGGAGCCCATATATTGTCTGAAAGACACATTGGAGTTGGCAGCAGCGTAAGGAGCCCATATATTGCCTGAAAGACACACTGGAATTGGCAGCAGCATAAGGAGCCCATATATTGCCTGAAAAACACATTGGAGTTGGCAGCAGCATAAGGAGCCCATATAATGCGTGAAAGACACACCCTGGAGTTGGCAGCAGCATATGGAGTCCATATATTGCCTGAAAAACACATTGGAGTTGGCAGCAGCATTAGGAGCACATATATTGCCTGAAAGACACATTGGAGTTGGCAGCATCATTAGGAGCCCATAAATTTCCTGGAAACACACCCTGGAGTTGGCAGCAGGATAAGGAGCCCATATATTGCTTGAAAAACACATTGGAGTTGGCAGCAACATAAGGAGCCCATATAATGCCTGAAATACAGACCCTGGAGTTGGCAGCAGCATAGGGAGCCCAAATATTGCCTGAAAAACACATTGGAATTGGCAGCAGCATTAGGAGTCCATATATTGCCTGAAAGAAACACCCAGGAGTTGGCAGCAGCATTAGGAGCACATATATTGCCTGAAAGACACATTGGAGTTGGCAGCAGCATAAGGAGCCCATATATTGCCTGAAAGACACATTGGAGTCGCAGCAGCATTAGGAGCCAATATATTGCCTGAAAGACACATTGGAGTTGGCAGCATCATTCGGAGCCCATAAATTGCCTGAAAAACACACCCTGGAGTTGGCAGTAGCATTAGGAGCCCGTATAATGCTATAGCCTGAATAACGCATTGGAGTTGGCAGCAGCATAAGGAGCCCATATAATGCCTGAAAGACACACCCTGGAGTTGGCAGCAGCATAAGGAGCCCATATATTGCCTTAAAGACACACCCTGGAGTTGGCAGCAGCATAAGGAGCCCATATAATGCGTGAAAGACACACCCTGGAGTTGGCAGCAGCATATGGAGTCCATATATTGCCTGAAAAACACATTGGAGTTGGCAGCAGCATTAGGAGCACATATATTGCCTGAAAGACACATTGGAGTTGGCAGCATCATTAGGAGCCCATACATTTCCTGGAAACACACCCTGGAGTTGGCAGCAGGATAAGGAGCCCATATATTGCTTGAAAAACACATTGGAGTTGGCAGCAACATAAGGAGCCCATATAATGCCTGAAATACAGACCCTGGAGTTGGCAGCAGCATAGGGAGCCCAAATATTGCCTGAAAAACACATTGGAATTGGCAGCAGCATTAGGAGTCCATATATTGCCTGAAAGAAACACCCAGGAGTTGGCAGCAGCATTAGGAGCACATATATTGCCTGAAAGACACATTGGAGTTGGCAGCAGCATAAGGAGCCCATATATTGCCTGAAAGACACATTGGAGTTGACTTCATCATTAGGAGCCCATAAATTTCCTGAAAACACACCCTGGAGTTGGCAGCAGGATAAGGAGCCCATATATTGCCTGAAAAACACATTGGAGTTGGCAGCAGCATAAGGAGCCCATATAATGCCTGAAAGAGACACCCTGGAGTTGGCAGCAGCATAAGGAGCCCATATATTGCCTGAAAGACACATTGGAGTTGGCAGCAGCATAAGGAGCCCATATATTGCCTGAAAGACACATTGCAGTTGGCAGCAGCATAAGGAGCCCATATATTGCCTGAAAAACACATTGGAGTTGGCAGCAGAATTAGGAGCCCATATATTGCCTGAAAGACACATCCAAGAGTTGGCAGCAGCAATAGGAGCCCATATATTGCTTAAAAAACACAATGGAATTGGCAGCATTAGGAGTCCATATATTGCCTGAAAGACACACTGAATTTGGCAGCAGCATAAGGAGCCCATATATTGCCTGAAAGACACACCCTGGAGTTGGCAGCAGCATAAGGAGCCCATATATTGCCTGAAACACACATTGGAGTTGGCAGCAGCATAGGGAGCCCAAATATTACCTGAAAAACACCCAGGAGTTGGCAGCAGCATTAGGAGTCCATATATTGCCTGAAAGAAACACCCAGGAGTTGGCAGCAGCATAAGGAGCCCATATATTGCCTGAAAGACACATTGGAGTCGCAGCAGCATTAGGAGCCAATATATTGCCTGAAAGACATATTGGAGTTGGCAGCATCATTCGGAGCCTATAAATTGCCTGAAAAACACACCCTGGAGTTGGCAGCAGCATTAGGAGCCCGCATATTGCTATAGCCTGAATAACACATTGGAGTTGGCAGCAGCATAAGGAGCCCATATATTGCCTGAAAAACACATTGGAGTTGGCAGCAGCATAAGGAGCCCATATAATGCCTGAAAGACACACCCTGGAGTTGGCAGCAGCATAAGGAGCCCATATATTGCCTTAAAGACACACCCTGGAGTTGGCAGCAGCATATGGAGTCCATATATTGCCTGAAAAACACATTGGAGTTGGCAGCAGCATTAGGAGCACATATAATGCCTGAAAGACACACCCTGGAGTTGGCAGCAGCATAAGGAGCCCATATAATGCCTGAAAGACACACCCTGGAGTTGGCAGCAGCATAAGGAGCCCATATAATGCGTGAAAGACACACCCTGGAGTTGGCAGCAGCATATGGAGTCCATATATTGCCTGAAAAACACATTGGAGTTGGCAGCAGCATTAGGAGCACATATATTGCCTGAAAGACACATTGGAGTTGGCAGCATCATTAGGAGCCCATAAATTTCCTGGAAACACACCCTGGAGTTGGCAGCAGGATAAGGAGCCCATATATTGCTTGAAAAACACATTGGAGTTGGCAGCAACATAAGGAGCCCATATAATGCCTGAAATACAGACCCTGGAGTTGGCAGCAGCATAGGGAGCCCAAATATTGCCTGAAAAACACATGGGAATTGGCAGCAGCATTAGGAGTCCATATATTGCCTGAAAGAAACACCCAGGAGTTGGCAGCAGCATTAGGAGCACATATATTGCCTGAAAGACACATTGGAGTTGGCAGCAGCATAAGGAGCCCATATATTGCCTGAAAGACACATTGGAGTCACAGCAGCATTAGGAGCCAATATATTGCCTGAAAGACACATTGGAGTTGGCAGCATCATTCGGAGCCCATAAATTGCCTGAAAAACACACCCTGGAGTTGGCAGCAGCATTAGGAGCCCGTATAATGCTATAGCCTGAATAACGCATTGGAGTTGGCAGCAGCATAAGGAGCCCATATAATGCCTGAAAGACACACCCTGGAGTTGGCAGCAGCATAAGGAGCCCATATATTGCCTTAAAGACACACCCTGGAGTTGGCAGCAGCATATGGAGTCCATACATTGCCTGACAAACACATTGGAGTTGGCAGCATCATTAGGAGCCCATAAATTTCCTGAAAACACACACTGGAGTTGGCAGCAGGATAAGGAGCCCATATATTGCTTGAAAAACACATTGGAGTTGGCAGCAGCATAAGGAGCCCATATAATGCCTGAAATACACACCCTGGAGTTGGCAGCAGCATAAGGAGCCCATATATTGTCTGAAAGACACATTGGAGTTGGCAGCAGCGTAAGGAGCCCATATATTGCCTGAAAGACACATTGGAATTGGCAGCAGCATAAGGAGCCCATATATTGCCTGAAAAACACATTGGAGTTGGCAGCATCATTCGGAGCCCATAAATTGCCTGAAAAACACACCCTGGAGTTGGCAGCAGCATTAGGAGCCCGTATAATGCTATAGCCTGAATAACGCATTGGAGTTGGCAGCAGCATAAGGAGCCCATATAATGCCTGAAAGACACACCCTGGAGTTGGCAGCAGCATATGGAGTCCATATATTGCCTGAAAAACACATTGGAGTTCGCAGCAGCATTAGGAGCACATATATTGACTGAAAGACACATTGGAGTTGGCAGCATCATTAGGAGCCCATAAATTTCCTGAAAACACACCCTGGAGTTGGCAGCAGGATAAGAAGCCCATATATTGCTTGAAAAACACATTGGAGTTGGAAGCAGCATAAGGAGCCCATATATTGCCTGAAAGACACATTGGAGTTGGCAGCAGCATAAGGAGCCCATATATTGCCTGAAAAACACATTGGAGTTGGCAGCAGCATAAGGAGCCCATATAATGCCTGAAAAACAGATTGGAGTTGGCAGCAGCATTAGGAGCCCATAAATTGCCTTAAAAACACACGCTGGAGCTGGCAGCAGGATAAGGAGCCCTTATATTGCCTGAAAAACACGTTGGAGTTGGAAGCAGCATAAGGAGCCCATATAATGCCTGAAAGACACACCCTGGAGTTGGCAGCAGCATAAGGAGCCCATATATTGCCTGAAAGACACACCCTGGAGTTGGAAGCAGCATAAGGAGCCCATATATTGCCTGAAAGACACATTGGAGTTGGCGGCAGCATTTGGAGCCCATATATTGCCTGAAAAACACTTTGGAGTTGGCAGCAGCATTAGGAGTCCATATATTGCCTGAAAGACACATCCAAGAGTTGGCAGCAGCATAAGAAGCCCATATATTGCCTGAAAGAAACACCCAGGAGTTGGCAGCAGCATTAGGAGCCCATATATTGCCTAAAAGACATACCCTTGAGTTGACAGCAGCATAAGGAGCCCATATATTGCCTGAAAGACACATTGGAGTCGCAGCAGCATTAGGAGCCCATATATTGCCTGAAAGACACATTGGAGTTGGCAGCATCATTAGGAGCCCATAAATTGCCTGAAAAACACACCCTGGAGTTGGCAGCAGCATTAGGAACCCGTATATTGCCTGAAAGACACATTGGAGTTGGCAGCAGCATAAGGAGCCCATATATTGCCTGAAAGACACACCCTGGAGTTGGCAGCAGCATAAGGAGACAATATATTGCCTGAAAGAAACATTGGAGTTGGCAGCAGCAAAAGGAGCCCATATATTGCCTGGAAAACACATTGAAGTTGGCAGCAGCATAAGGAGCCCATATAATGCCTGAAAGACACACCCTGGAGTTGGCAGCAGCATAAGGAGCCCATATATTGCCTTAAAGACACACCCTGGAGTTGGCAGCAGCATATGGAGTCCATATATTGCCTGAAAAACACATTGGAGTTGGCAGCAGCATTAGGAGCACATATAATGCCTGAAAGACACACCCTGGAGTTGGCAGCAGCATAAGGAGCCCATATAATGCCTGAAAGACACACCCTGGAGTTGGCAGCAGCATAAGGAGCCCATATAATGCGTGAAAGACACACCCTGGAGTTGGCAGCAGCATATGGAGTCCATATATTGCCTGAAAAACACATTGGAGTTGGCAGCAGCATTAGGAGCACATATATTGCCTGAAAGACACATTGGAGTTGGCAGCATCATTAGGAGCCCATAAATTTCCTGGAAACACACCCTGGAGTTGGCAGCAGGATAAGGAGCCCATATATTGCTTGAAAAACACATTGGAGTTGGCAGCAACATAAGGAGCCCATATAATGCCTGAAATACAGACCCTGGAGTTGGCAGCAGCATAGGGAGCCCAAATATTGCCTGAAAAACACATTGGAATTGGCAGCAGCATTAGGAGTCCATATATTGCCTGAAAGAAACACCCAGGAGTTGGCAGCAGCATTAGGAGCACATATATTGCCTGAAAGACACATTGGAGTTGGCAGCAGCATAAGGAGCCCATATATTGCCTGAAAGACACATTGGAGTCACAGCAGCATTAGGAGCCAATATATTGCCTGAAAGACACATTGGAGTTGGCAGCATCATTCGGAGCCCATAAATTGCCTGAAAAACACACCCTGGAGTTGGCAGCAGCATTAGGAGCCCGTATAATGCTATAGCCTGAATAACGCATTGGAGTTGGCAGCAGCATAAGGAGCCCATATAATGCCTGAAAGACACACCCTGGAGTTGGCAGCAGCATAAGGAGCCCATATATTGCCTTAAAGACACACCCTGGAGTTGGCAGCAGCATATGGAGTCCATACATTGCCTGACAAACACATTGGAGTTGGCAGCATCATTAGGAGCCCATAAATTTCCTGAAAACACACACTGGAGTTGGCAGCAGGATAAGGAGCCCATATATTGCTTGAAAAACACATTGGAGTTGGCAGCAGCATAAGGAGCCCATATAATGCCTGAAATACACACCCTGGAGTTGGCAGCAGCATAAGGAGCCCATATATTGTCTGAAAGACACATTGGAGTTGGCAGCAGCGTAAGGAGCCCATATATTGCCTGAAAGACACATTGGAATTGGCAGCAGCATAAGGAGCCCATATATTGCCTGAAAAACACATTGGAGTTGGCAGCATCATTCGGAGCCCATAAATTGCCTGAAAAACACACCCTGGAGTTGGCAGCAGCATTAGGAGCCCGTATAATGCTATAGCCTGAATAACGCATTGGAGTTGGCAGCAGCATAAGGAGCCCATATAATGCCTGAAAGACACACCCTGGAGTTGGCAGCAGCATATGGAGTCCATATATTGCCTGAAAAACACATTGGAGTTCGCAGCAGCATTAGGAGCACATATATTGACTGAAAGACACATTGGAGTTGGCAGCATCATTAGGAGCCCATAAATTTCCTGAAAACACACCCTGGAGTTGGCAGCAGGATAAGAAGCCCATATATTGCTTGAAAAACACATTGGAGTTGGAAGCAGCATAAGGAGCCCATATATTGCCTGAAAGACACATTGGAGTTGGCAGCAGCATAAGGAGCCCATATATTGCCTGAAAAACACATTGGAGTTGGCAGCAGCATAAGGAGCCCATATAATGCCTGAAAAACAGATTGGAGTTGGCAGCAGCATTAGGAGCCCATAAATTGCCTTAAAAACACACGCTGGAGCTGGCAGCAGGATAAGGAGCCCTTATATTGCCTGAAAAACACGTTGGAGTTGGAAGCAGCATAAGGAGCCCATATAATGCCTGAAAGACACACCCTGGAGTTGGCAGCAGCATAAGGAGCCCATATATTGCCTGAAAGACACACCCTGGAGTTGGAAGCAGCATAAGGAGCCCATATATTGCCTGAAAGACACATTGGAGTTGGCGGCAGCATTTGGAGCCCATATATTGCCTGAAAAACACTTTGGAGTTGGCAGCAGCATTAGGAGTCCATATATTGCCTGAAAGACACATCCAAGAGTTGGCAGCAGCATAAGAAGCCCATATATTGCCTGAAAGAAACACCCAGGAGTTGGCAGCAGCATTAGGAGCCCATATATTGCCTAAAAGACATACCCTTGAGTTGACAGCAGCATAAGGAGCCCATATATTGCCTGAAAGACACATTGGAGTCGCAGCAGCATTAGGAGCCCATATATTGCCTGAAAGACACATTGGAGTTGGCAGCATCATTAGGAGCCCATAAATTGCCTGAAAAACACACCCTGGAGTTGGCAGCAGCATTAGGAACCCGTATATTGCCTGAAAGACACATTGGAGTTGGCAGCAGCATAAGGAGCCCATATATTGCCTGAAAGACACACCCTGGAGTTGGCAGCAGCATAAGGAGACAATATATTGCCTGAAAGAAACATTGGAGTTGGCAGCAGCAAAAGGAGCCCATATATTGCCTGGAAAACACATTGAAGTTGGCAGCAGCATAAGGAGCCCATATAATGCCAGAAAGACACACCCTGGAGTTGGCATCAGCACATGGAGCCCATATATTGCATGAAAGACACATTAGAGTTGGCAGCAGCATACGGAGCCCATATATTGCCTGAAAGACACATTGGAGTTGGCAGCAGCATATGGAGCCCATATATTGCCTTAAAGACACATTGGAGTTGGCAGCAGCATAAGGAGCCCATATAATGCCTGAAAGACACACCCTGGAGTTGGCAGCAGCATAAGGAGCCCATATATTGCCTGAAAGACACACCCTGGAGTTGGCAGCAGCATAAGGAGCCCATATATTTTATGAAAAACACATTGGAGATTTCAGCAGCATTAGGAGTCCATATATTGCCTGAAAGACACACTGAATTTGGCAGCAGCATAAGGAGCCCATTTATTGCCTCAAAGACACATTGGAGTTTGCAGCAGCATAAGGAGCCCATATATTGCAAGAAAGACACACCCTGGAGTTGGCAGCAGCATAAGGAGCCCATATATTGCCTGAAAAGCACATTGGAGTTGGCAGCAGTATTTGGAGCCCATATATTACCTGAAAGACACACCCTGGAGTTGGCAGCAGCATGAGGATCCTATATATTGCCTGAAAAACACATTGGAGTTGGCAGCATCATTAGGAGCCCATAAATTGCCTGAAAAACACACCCTGGAGTTGGCAGCAGCATAAGAAGCCCATATATTGCCTGAAAAACACACCCTGGAGTTGGCAGCAGCATAAGAAGCCCATATATTGCCTGAAAGTCACACCCTGGAGTTGGCAGCAACATAAGGAGACAATATATTGCATGAAAGACACATTAGAGTTGGCAGCAGCATAAGGAGCCCATATAATGCCAGAAAGACACACCCTGGAGTTGGCAGCAGCACATGGAGCCAATATATTGCATGAAAGACACATTAGAGTTGGCAGCAGCATACGGAGCCCATATATTGCCTGAAAGACACATTGGAGTTGGCAGCAGCATATGGAGCCCATATATTGCCTTAAAGACACATTGGAGTTGGCAGCAGCATAAGGAGCCCATATAATGCCTGAAAGACACACCCTGGAGTTGGCAGCAGCATAAGGAGCCCATATATTGCCTGAAAGACACACCCTGGAGTTGGCAGCAGCATAAGGAGCCCATATATTTTATGAAAAACACATTGGAGATTTCAGCAGCATAAGGAGCCCATATATTGCCTGAAAAACACATTGGAGTTGGCAGCAGCATTAGGAGACCATATATTGGCTGAAAGACACGCTGAATTTGGCAGCAGCATAAGGAGCCCATTTATTGCCTCAAAGACACATTGGAGTTTGCAGCAGCATAAGGAGCCCATATATTGCATGAAAGACACACCCTGGAGTTGCAGCAGCATAAGGAGCCCATATATTGCCTGAAAAGCACATTGGAGTTGGCAGCAGCATAAGGAGCCCATATATTGCCTGAAAGACACATCCAAGAGTTGGCAGCAGCATTAGGAGCCCATATATTGCCTGAAAGACACATTGGAGTTGGCAGCAGTATAAGAAGCCCATATATTGCCTGAAAGACACACCCAGGAGTTGGCAGCAGCATTATGAGCCCATATATTGCCTGAAAGACACATTGGAGTTGGCAGCAGTATTTGGAGCCCATATATTACCTGAAAGACACACCCTGGAGTTGGCAACAGCATGAGGATCCTATATATTGCCTGAAAAACACACCCTGGAGTTGGCAGCAGCATAAGAAGCCCATATATTGCCTGAAAAACACATTGGAGTTGGCAGTAGCATAAAGAGCCCATATATTGCCCGAAAGACACACCCTGGAGTTGGCAGCAGCATAATGAGCCCATATATTGCCTGAAAGACACATTGGTGTGGGCAGCAGCAAAAGGAGTCCATATATTGCCTGAAAGACACACTGAAGTTGAGAGCAGCATAAGGAGCCCATATATTGCCTGAAAGACACATTAGAGTTGGCAGCAGCATAAGGAGCCCATATATTGCATGAAAGACACACCCTGGAGTTGGCAGCAGCATTAGGAGCCCATAGAGTGCCTGAAAGACACATTAGAGTTGGCAGCAGCATAAGGAGCCCATATATTGCCTGAAAGGCACACCCTGGAGTTGGCAGCAGTATAAGGAGCCCATATATTTCCTGAAAGACACACCCTGGGGTTGGCAGCAGCATTAGGAGCCCATATATTGCCTGAAAAACACATTGGAGTTGGCAGCTGCATTAGAAGCCCATATATTGCCTGAAAGACACACCTTGGAGTTGGCAGCAGCATAAGGAGCCCGTATATTGCCTGAAAAACACATTGGAGTTGGCAGCAGCATTAGGAGTCCATATATTGCCTGAAAGACACACCCTGGAGTTGGCAGCAGCATAAGGAGCCAATATATTGCCCTAAAGACACACCCTGGAGTTGGCAGCAGCATAAGGAGCCCATATATTTCCTGAAAAGCACATCCAAGAGTTGGCAGCAGCATAAAGAGCACATATATTGCCTGAAAGACACACGCATGAGTTGGCAGCAGCATTTGGAGCCCATATATTGCCTGAAAGACATACCCTGGAGTTGGCAGCAGCATAAGGAGTGCATATATTGCCTGAAAGACACATTGGAGTTGGCAGCAGCATTAGGAGCCCATAAATTGCCTGAAAAACACACCCTGGAGTTGGCAGCAGCATAAGGAGCCCATATATTTCCTGAAAAGCACATCCAAGAGTTGGCAGCAGCATGAGGAGCCCATATATTGCCTGAAACACACATTGGAGTTGGCAGCAGCATAAAGAGCACATATATTGCCTGAAAGACACACGCATGAGTTGGCAGCAGCATTTGGAGCCCATATATTGCCTGAAAGACATACCCTGGAGTTGGCAGCAGCATAAGGAGTGCATATATTGCCTGAAAGACACATTGGAGTTGGCAGCAGCATTAGGAGCCCATAAATTGCCTGAAAAACACACCCTGGAGTTGGCAGCAGGATAAGGAGCCCATATATTTCCTGAAAAACACATTGGAGTTGGCAGCAGCACAAGGAGCCCATATAATGCCTGAAAGACACACCCTGGAGTTGGCAGCAGCATAAGGAGCCCATATATTGCCTGAAAGACACATTGGAGTTGGCAGCAGCATAAGGAGCCCATATATTGCCTAAAAGACACAATGGAGTTGGCAGCAGCATAAAGAGCACATATATTGCCTGAAAGACACACCCAGGAGTTGGCAGCAGCATTTGGAGCCCATATATTGCCTGAAAGACACACCCTGGAGTTGGCAGCAGCATAAGGAGCCCATATATTGCCTGAATGACACATTGGAGTTGGCAGCATCATTAGGAGCCCATAAATTGCCTGAAAAACACACCCTGGAGTTGGCAGCAGCATAAGAAGCCCATATATTGCTTGAAAGACACACCCTGGATTGGAGTTGGCAGTAGCATAAAGAGCCCATATATTGCTTGAAAGACACACCCAGGAGTTGGCAGCAGCATTAGGAGCCCATATATTGCCTGAATGACACATTGGAGTTGGCAGCATCATTAGGAGCCCATAAATTGCCTGAAAAACACACCCTGGAGTTGGCAGCAGGATAAGGAGCCCATATATTGCCTGAAAAACACATTGGAGTTGGCAGCAGCACAAGGAGCCCATATAATGCCTGAAAGACACACCCTGGAGTTGGCAGCAGCATAAGGAGCCCATATATTGCCTGAAAGACACATTGGAGTTGGCAGCAGCATAAGGAGCCCATATATTGCCTAAAAGACACAATGGAGTTGTGATATCCTTCTAACACTACAGGACCCATTATTATCACTTCCAAAAGCACTCAAAGTAGTTAAGGATTTTGGCAGGTATGCAAATCTCAAATTAAATTATCAGAAATCGATCATACTGCCTTTTTCTCTCTCTAAGAAAGAATCTGACATCCTAAAACACGCAAACAATCTTCAGTGGGAAACCTCGCACTTGAAATACTTAGGTATAAACATACCCAAATCTCTGAATCAATTATTTAATCTAAACTATATCCCCTTAGAAAAACTGTTAAAAGACCAGACCAGGAAATGGGAAAACTCTCAGTTAAATATTCTTGGTAGAATTGCCGCAGTCAAGATGTTCTTTTTACCACACTTTCTGTATTTACTGCAAAACATTCCAATAAGGATACCGACCGCCTTTCTTAAACAGCTAAATAAACGACTCGCATCTTTCTATTGGAATAATAGGCAACATCGCATTGCATATAAAAACTTAATCAAACAACCCGATCTTGGAGGGATGGGGGCCCTGGATCTTAGCGCTTACTATAAGGCCGCTCAATTTAAAAGAGTGGATGAATGGCTAATAACTTATCGAAACACAATATGGCCAGCTATTGAGCTATACCCCATAACTCTTGAAGAAATCACATCATGTGATTCCAATAGTTTAAAGGAAATAATACAAAAAAATGAGCATATGAATCCTATTGTGAATAATATATGCTCGACAATAATAACAACCCTGAAAGACAAAGTATTATTCCCATTCCCAGATATGATGCGCTCAATGACCATTAACCAGGATTTTCCCCAGGGAAAACATAATGCACAAATAACAAAATATAAACAAATGTCCCATACAAGAATTGCACACATTTGGTCACCAACAAATGGGTTGCTACTAAGAGAGGATTCCCACATATTTACCTTAGCTCAATATCAAGTTGCCAGCTATATTAGAACATTGACTCTTCCATCAGCGACTTTTAAACCAACAGCAATACAGGAGATTTTTCTCAATGTAAGACAAAGACCAAATAGAATCTCATCCTACTATAACCATATAAAGAAATTAACAACAAATATACTAACAGAATATACTAGGAAATGGGAACATGATCTTGGGACTCGGATAGAAGAAGACGACTGGGCTAACATTTACCTCACAATCAAATCCGTCCAGTCCCCTGCCCTAAGAATCTTCTGCTTTTATTTTACAGCGGACTACAACGCCAGATATCCATCGTACAACTGCTGGTGGTGCAATCAGGTACCAGCTACCTTAATGCACCTCTGGTGGGACTGTAAGTATTCTAAACTTCTATGGCAAATTGCTATAGAGAAACTGGAAACCATGATTGGTGATAAAATAAACCTCACCCCCAGATGGGGGCTTTTGAACCTGTTTCCCAAGAGCTGGCCTACAGAGAAAAAACGACTGGGGTCGGTGGTGTTTTGGGCAACAAAAAAAATTATAACGCTACGATGGGCAAGCTCTGATCCACCAGATAATGGGATATGGTTTAAAACTATAATATCGGAACTCAAAAGCGAGTTGGCCTTAACAAATTGGCCTATATATAGAGATCTGATAAACCAATTCCTTATAGGACTTGGAAGTCCACTAAAGTGACCATAGAATAAATTTCCTTCAAGTATGGGGGAGCAGGGGGGGGGGGTTGGGCGGTAGGGGAAACACAGGGGGATAATATAACTAAAAGGAGAATAAAAATAAAAAATCCACGCCACTCCAAACATATCCACAATGACGAGCAAGTACCTCCGATCAGGCTGTCGGCCCATTATGATAACGCCGGTAGGCACATGGGCTACTCCACATGAAGAAGGAGATATAAAAGCTGAGTGGAAAAGAAAAAAAAAAGACACAATGGAGTTGGCAGCAGCATAAAGAGCACATATATTGCCTGAAAGACACACCCAGGAGTTGGCAGCAGCATTTGGAGCCCATATATTGCCTGAAAGACACACCCTGGAGTTGGCAGCAGCATAAGGAGCCCATATATTGCCTGAATGACACATTGGAGTTGGCAGCATCATTAGGAGCCCATAAATTGCCTGAAAAACACACCCTGGAGTTGGCAGCAACATAAGAAGCCCATATATTGCTTGAAAGACACACCCTGGATAGGCAGCAGCATAAGGAGCACATATAGTGCCTGAAAGACACATTGGAGTTGGCAGCAGCATAAGGAGTCCATATATTGCCTGAAAGACACACTGAAGTTGGGAGCAGAATAAGGAGCCCATATATTGCCTGAAAGACACCCTGGAGTTGGCAGCAGCATAAGGAGCCCATATATTGCATGAAAGACACATTGGAGTTGGCAGCAGCATAAGAAGTCCATATATTGCCTGAAAGACACACCCTGGACTTGGCAGCAGCATAAGGAGGCAATATATTGCCTGAAAGACACAACCTGGAGTTGGCAGCAGCCTAAGGGGCCAATCTATTGCCTGAAAGACACATTGGAGTTGGCAGCAGCATAAGAAGTCCATATATTGCCTGAAAGAGACACCCTGGAGTTGGCAGCAGCATAAAGAGCCCATATATTGCCTGAAAGACACATTGGAGTTGGCAGCACATTGGAGTTATAAGGAGCCCATTAGGAGCCCATATATTGCCTGAAAGACACATTGGAGTTGGCCGCAGCATAAGGAGCCCATATATTGCCTGAAAGACACATTGGAGTTGGCAGCAGTATAAGGAGCCCATATATTGCCTGAAAAACACATTGGAGTTGGCAGCAGGATTAGGAGCCCATATATTGCCTGAAAGACACATTGAAGTTGGCCGCAGCATAAGGAGCCCATATATTGCCTGAAAGACACAACCTGGGTTTGGCAGAAGCATAAGGAGCCCATATATTGCCTGAAAAACACATTGGAGTTGGCAGCAGCATTAGGAGCCCATATATTGCCTGAAAGACACATTGGAGCTGGTCGCAGCATAAGGAGCCCATATATTGCCTGAAAGACACACCTTGCGGTTGGCAGCAGCATAAGGAGCCCATATATTGCCTGAAAGACATACTCCCAGAAGTTGGCAGCAGCATAAGGGCCCCATATATTGCCTGAAAGACACATTGGAGTTGGCAGCAACATAAGAAGTCCATATATTGCCTGAAAGACACACCCTGGAGTTGGCAGCAGCATAAGGAGCCCATATATTGCCTGAAAGACAAATTGGAGTTGGCAGCAGCATAAGGAGCCCATATATTGCCTGAAAGACACAACCTGGGGTTGGTAGAAGCATAAGGAGCCCATATATTGCCTGAAAGACACATTAGAGTTGGCAGCAGCATAAGGAGCCCATATATTGCCTGAATGACACACCCTGGAGTTGGCAGCAGCAATAGGAGCCCATATAGTGCCTGAAAGACACACCCTGGAGTTGGCAGTAGCATAAGGAGCCCATGTATTGCCTGAAAGACACACCCTGGGGTTGGCAGCAGCATAAGAAGTCCATATATTGCCTGAAAGACACACCCTGGAGTTGGCAGCAGCATAAGGAGCCCATATATTGCCTGAAAGACACATTGGAGTTGGCAGCAGTATAAGGAGCCCATATATTGCCTGAAAAACACATTGGAGTTGGCAGCAGCATTAGGAGCCCATATATTGCCTGAAAGACACACCCTGGAGTTGGCAGTAGCATAAGGAGCCCATGTATTGCCTGAAAGACACACCCTGGGGTTGGCAGCAACATAAGAAGTCCATATATTGCCTGAAAGACACACCCTGGAGTTGGCAGCAGCATAAGGAGCCCATATATTGCGTGAAAGACACATTGGAGTTGGCAGCAGTATAAGGAGCCCATATATTGCCTGAAAAACACATTGGAGTTGGCAGCAGCATTAGGAGCCCATATATTGCCTGAAAGACACATTGGAGCTGGTCGCAGCATAAGGAGCCCATATATTGCCTGAAAGACACACCTTGCGGTTGGCAGAAGCATAATGAGCCCATATATTGCCTTAAAGACACATTAGAGTTGGCAGCAGCATAAGGAGCCCATATATTGCCTGAAAGACATACTACCGGAAGTTGGCAGCAGCATAAGGGCCCCATATATTGCCTGAAAGACACATTGGAGTTGGCAGCAACATAAGAAGTCCATATATTGCCTGAAAGACACACCCTGGAGTTGGCAGCAGCATAAGGAGCCCATATATTGCCTGAAAGACACATTGGAGTTGGCAGCAGTATAAGGAGCCCATATATTGCCTGAAAAACACATTGGAGTTGGCAGCAGGATTAGGAGCCCATATATTGCCTGAAAGACAAATTGGAGTTGGCAGCAGCATAAGGAGCCCATATATTGCCTGAAAGACACAACCTGGGGTTGGTAGAAGCATAAGGAGCCCATATTTTGCCTGAAAGACAAATTAGAGTTGGCAGCAGCATAAGGAGCCCATATATTGCCTGAATGACACACCCTGGAGTTGGCAGCAGCATTAGGAGCCCATATAGTGCCTGAAAGACACACCCTGGAGTTGGCAGTAGCATAAGGAGCCCATGTATTGCCTGAAAGACACACCCTGGGGTTGGCAGCAGCATAAGGAGCCCGTATAATGCTATAGCCTGAATAACGCATTGGAGTTGGCAGCAGCATAAGGAGCCCATATAATGCCTGAAAGACACACCCTGGAGTTGGCAGCAGCATAAGGAGCCCATATATTGCCTTAAAGACACACCCTGGAGTTGGCAGCAGCATAAGGAGCCCATATAATGCGTGAAAGACACACCCTGGAGTTGGCAGCAGCATATGGAGTCCATATATTGCCTGAAAAACACATTGGAGTTGGCAGCAGCATTAGGAGCACATATATTGCCTGAAAGACACACCCTGGAGTTGGCAGCAGCATTAGGAGCCAGTATAATGCTATAGCCTGAATAACGCATTGGAGTTGGCAGCAGCATAAGGAGCCCATATAATGCCTGAAAGACACACCCTGGAGTTGGCAGCAGCATAAGGAGCCCATATATTGCCTTAAAGACACACCCTGGAGTTGGCAGCAGCATAAGGAGCCCATATAATGCGTGAAAGACACACCCTGGAGTTGGCAGCAGCATATGGAGTCCATATATTGCCTGAAAAACACATTGGAGTTGGCAGCAGCATTAGGAGCACATATATTGCCTGAAAGACACATTGGAGTTGGCAGCATCATTAGGAGCCCATAAATTTCCTGGAAACACACCCTGGAGTTGGCAGCAGGATAAGGAGCCCATATATTGCTTGAAAAACACATTGGAGTTGGCAGCAACATAAGGAGCCCATATAATGCCTGAAATACAGACCCTGGAGTTGGCAGCAGCATAGGGAGCCCAAATATTGCCTGAAAAACACATTGGAATTGGCAGCAGCATTAGGAGTCCATATATTGCCTGAAAGAAACACCCAGGAGTTGGCAGCAGCATTAGGAGCACATATATTGCCTGAAAGACACATTGGAGTTGGCAGCAGCATAAGGAGCCCATATATTGCCTGAAAGACACATTGGAGTCGCAGCAGCATTAGGAGCCAATATATTGCCTGAAAGAAACATTGGAGTTGGCAGCATCATTCGGAGCCCATAAATTGCCTGAAAAACACACCCTGGAGTTGGCAGCAGCATTAGGAGCACGTATAATGCTATAGCCTGAATAACGCATTGGAGTTGGCAGCAGCATAAGGAGCCCATATAATGCCTGAAAGACACACCCTGGAGTTGGCAGCAGCATAAGGAGCCCATATATTGCCTTAAAGACACACCCTGGAGTTGGCAGCAGCATATGGAGTCCATACATTGCCTGACAAACACATTGGAGTTGGCAGCATCATTAGGAGCCCATAAATTTCCTGAAAACACACACTGGAGTTGGCGGCAGGATAAGGAGCCCATATATTGCTTGAAAAACACATTGGAGTTGGCAGCAGCATAAGGAGCCCATATAATGCCTGAAATACACACCCTGGAGTTGGCAGCAGCATAAGGAGCCCATATATTGTCTGAAAGACACATTGGAGTTGGCAGCAGCGTAAGGAGCCCATATATTGCCTGAAAGACACATTGGAATTGGCAGCAGCATAAGGAGCCCATATATTGCCTAAAAAACACATTGGAGTTGGCAGCAGCATAAGGAGCCCATATAATGCCTGAAAGACACACCCTGGAGTTGGCAGCAGCATAAGGAGCCCATATATTGCCTGAAAGACACACCCTGGAGTTGGCAGCAGCATATGGAGTCCATATATTGCCTGAAAAACACATTGGAGTTCGCAGCAGCATTAGGAGCACATATATTGACTGAAAGACACATTGGAGTTGGCAGCATCATTAGGAGCCCATAAATTTCCTGAAAACACACCCTGGAGTTGGCAGCAGGATAAGAAGCCCATATACTGCTTGAAAAACACATTGGAGTTGGAAGCAGCATAAGGAGCCCATATATTGCCTGAAAGACACATTGGAGTTGGCAGCAGCATAAGGAGCCCATATATTGCCTGAAAAACACATTGGAGTTGGCAGCAGCATAAGGAGCCCATATAATGCCTGAAAAACAGATTGGAGTTGGCAGCAGCATTAGGAGCCCATATATTGCCTGAAAGACACATTGGAGTTGGCAGCATCATTAGGAGCCCATAAATTGCCTTAAAAACACACGCTGGAGCTGGCAGCAGGATAAGGAGCCCTTATATTGCCTGAAAAACACATTGGAGTTGGAAACAGCATAAGGAGCCCATATAATGCCTGAAAGACACACCCTGGAGTTGGCAGCAGCATAAGGAGCCCATATATTGCCTGAAAGACACACCCTGGAGTTGGAAGCAGCATAAGGAGCCCATATATTGCCTGAAAGACACATTGGAGTTGGCGGCAGCATTTGGAGCCCATATATTGCCTGAAAAACACTTTGGAGTTCGCAGCAGCATTAAGAGTCCATATATTGCCTGAAAGACACATCCAAGAGTTGGCAGCAGCACAAGAAGCCCATATATTGCCTGAAAGAAACACCCAGGAGTTGGCAGCAGCATTAGGAGCCCATATATTGCCTAAAAGACATACCCTTGAGTTGACAGCAGCATAAGGAGCCCACATATTGCCTGAAAGACACATTGGAGTCGCAGCAGCATTAGGAGCCCATATATTGCCTGAAAGACACATTGGAGTTGGCAGCATCATTAGGAGCCCATAAATTGCCTGAAAAACACACCCTGGAGTTGGCAGCAGCATTAGGAACCCGTATATAGCCTGAAAAACACATTGGAGTTGGCAGCAGCATAAGGAGCCCATATATTGCCTGAAAGACACACCCTGGAGTTGGCAGCAGCATAAGGAGACAATATATTGCCTGAAAGAAACATTGGAGTTGGCAGCAGCAAAAGGAGCCCATATATTGCCTGAAAAACACATTGAAGTTGGCAGCAGCATAAGGAGCCCATATAATGCCAGAAAGACACACCCTGGAGTTGGCATCAGCACATGGAGCCCATATATTGCATGAAAGACACATTAGAGTTGGCAGCAGCATACGGAGCCCATATATTGCCTGAAAGACACATTGGAGTTGGCAGCAGCATATGGAGCCCATATATTGCCTTAAAGACACATTGGAGTTGGCAGCAGCATAAGGAGCCCATATAATGCCTGAAAGACACACCCTGGAGTTGGCAGCAGCATAAGGAGCCCATATATTGCCTGAAAGACACACCCTGGAGTTGGCAGCAGCATAAGGAGCCCATATATTTTATGAAAAACACATTGGAGATTTCAGCAGCATTAGGAGTCCATATATTGCCTGAAAGACACACTGAATTTGGCAGCAGCATAAGGAGCCCATTTATTGCCTCAAAGACACATTGGAGTTTGCAGCAGCATAAGGAGCCCATATATTGCAAGAAAGACACACCCTGGAGTTGGCAGCAGCATAAGGAGCCCATATATTGCCTGAAAAGCACATTGGAGTGGCAGCAGTATTTGGAGCCCATATATTACCTGAAAGACACACCCTGGAGTTGCAGCAGCATGAGGATCCTATATATTGCCTGAAAAACACATTGGAGTTGGCAGCATCATTAGGAGCCCATAAATTGCCTGAAAAACACACCCTGGAGTTGGCAGCAGCATAAGAAGCCCATATATTGCCTGAAAAACACACCCTGGAGTTGGCAGCAGCATAAGAAGCCCATATATTGCCTGAAAGTCACACCCTGGAGTTGGCAGCAACATAAGGAGACAATATATTGCCTGAAAGAAATATTGGAGTTGGCAGCAGCAAAAGGAGCCCATATATTGCCTGAAAAACACATTGGAGTTGGCAGCAGCATAAGGAGCCCATATAATGCCAGAAAGACACACCCTGGAGTTGGCAGCAGCACATGGAGCCAATATATTGCATGAAAGACACATTAGAGTTGGCAGCAGCATACGGAGCCCATATATTGCCTGAAAGACACATTGGAGTTGGCAGCAGCATATGGAGCCCATATATTGCCTTAAAGACACATTGGAGTTGGCAGCAGCATAAGGAGCCCATATAATGCCTGAAAGACACACCCTGGAGTTGGCAGCAGCATAAGGAGCCCATATATTGCCTGAAAGACACACCCTGGAGTTGGCAGCAGCATAAGGAGCCCATATATTTTATGAAAAACACATTGGAGATTTCAGCAGCATAAGGAGCCCATATATTGCCTGAAAAACACATTGGAGTTGGCAGCAGCATTAGGAGACCATATATTGGCTGAAAGACACGCTGAATTTGGCAGCAGCATAAGGAGCCCATTTATTGCCTCAAAGACACATTGGAGTTTGCAGCAGCATAAGGAGCCCATATATTGCATGAAAGACACACCCTGGAGTTTGCAGCAGCATAAGGAGCCCATATATTGCCTGAAAAGCACATTGGAGTTGGCAGCAGCATAAGGAGCCCATATATTGCCTGAAAGACACATCCAAGAGTTGGCAGCAGCATTAGGAGCCCATATATTGCCTGAAAGACACATTGGAGTTGGCAGCAGTATAAGAAGCCCATATATTGCCTGAAAGACACACCCAGGAGTTGGCAGCAGCATTATGAGCCCATATATTGCCTGAAAGACACATTGGAGTTGGCAGCAGTATTTGGAGCCCATATATTACATGAAAGACACACCCTGGAGTTGGCAACAGCATGAGGATCCTATATATTGCCTGAAAAACACACCCTGGAGTTGGCAGCAGCATAAGAAGCCCATATATTGCCTGAAAAACACATTGGAGTTGGTAGTAGCATAAAGAGCCCATATATTGCCCGAAAGACACACCCTGGAGTTGGCAGCAGCATAATGAGCCCATATATTGCCTGAAAGACACATTGGTGTGGGCAGCAGCATTAGGAGTCCATATATTGCCTGAAAGACACACTGAAGTTGAGAGCAGCATAAGGAGCCCATATATTGCCTGAAAGACACATTAGAGTTGGCAGCAGCATAAAGAGCCCATATATTGCATGAAAGACACACCCTGGAGTTGGCAGCAGCATTAGGAGCCCATAGAGTGCCTGAAAGACACATTAGAGTTGGCAGCAGCATAAGGAGCCCATATATTGCCTGACAGACACACCCTGGAGTTGGCAGCAGTATAAGGAGCCCATATATTTCCTGAAAGACACACCCTGGGGTTGGCAGCAGCATTAGGAGCCCATATATTGCCTGAAAAACACATTGGAGTTGGCAGCAGCATTAGAAGCCCATATATTGCCTGAAAGACACACCCTGGAGTTGGCAGCAGCATAAGGAGCCCGTATATTGCCTGAAAAACACATTGGAGTTGGCAGCAGCATTAGGAGCCCATATATTGCCTGAAAGACACACCCTGGAGTTGGCAGCAGCATAAGGAGCCCATATATTTCCTGAAAAGCACATCCAAGAGTTGGCAGCAGCATGAGGAGCCCATATATTGCCTGAAACACACATTGGAGTTGGCAGCAGCATAAAGAGCACATATATTGCCTGAAAGACACACGCATGAGTTGGCAGCAGCATTTGGAGCCCATATATTGCCTGAAAGACATACCCTGGAGTTGGCAGCAGCATGAGGAGTGCATATATTGCCTGAAAGACACATTGGAGTTGGCAGCAGCATTAAGAGCCCATAAATTGCCTGAAAAACACACCCTGGAGTTGGCAGCAGGATAAGGAGCCCATATATTGCCTGAAAAACACATTGGAGTTGGCAGCAGCACAAGGAGCCCATATAATGCCTGAAAGACACACCCTGGAGTTGGCAGCAGCATAAGGAGCCCATATATTGCCTGAAAGACACATTGCAGTTGGCAGCAGCATAAGGAGCCCATATATTGCCTAAAAGACACAATGGAGTTGGCAGCAGCATAAAGAGCACATATATTGCCTGAAAGACACACCCAGGAGTTGGCAGCAGCATTTGGAGCCCATATATTGCCTGAAAGACACACCCTGGAGTTGGCAGCAGCATAAGGAGCCCATATATTGCCTGAATGACACATTGGAGTTGGCAGCATCATTAGGAGCCCATAAATTGCCTGAAAACACACCCTGGAGTTGGCAGCAGCATAAGAAGCCCATATATTGCTTGAAAGACACACCCTGGATTGGAGTTGGCAGTAGCATAAAGAGCCCATATATTGCCCGAAAGACACACCCAGGAGTTGGCAGCAGCATTAGGAGCCCATATATTGCCTGAATGACACATTGGAGTTGGCAGCATCATTAGGAGCCCATAAATTGCCTGAAAAACACACCCTGGAGTTGGCAGCAGGATAAGGAGCCCATATATTGCCTGAAAAACACATTGGAGTTGGCAGCAGCACAAGGAGCCCATATAATGCCTGAAAGACACACCCTGGAGTTGGCAGCAGCATAAGGAGCCCATATATTGCCTGAAAGACACATTGGAGTTGGCAGCAGCATAAGGAGCCCATATATTGCCTAAAAGACACAATGGAGTTGTGATATCCTTCTAACACTACAGGACCCATTATTATCACTTCCAAAAGCACTCAAAGTAGTTAAGGATTTTGGCAGGTATGCAAATCTCAAATTAAATTATCAGAAATCGATCATACTGCCTTTTTCTCTCTCTAAGAAAGAATCTGACATCCTAAAACACGCAAACAATCTTCAGTGGGAAACCTCGCACTTGAAATACTTAGGTATAAACATACCCAAATCTCTGAATCAATTATTTAATCTAAACTATATCCCCTTAGAAAAACTGTTAAAAGACCAGACCAGGAAATGGGAAAACTCTCAGTTAAATATTCTTGGTAGAATTGCCGCAGTCAAGATGTTCTTTTTACCACACTTTCTGTATTTACTGCAAAACATTCCAATAAGGATACCGACCGCCTTTCTTAAACAGCTAAATAAACGACTCGCATCTTTCTATTGGAATAATAGGCAACATCGCATTGCATATAAAAACTTAATCAAGCAACCCGATCTTGGAGGGATGGGGGCCCTGGATCTTAGCGCTTACTATAAGGCCGCTCAATTTAAAAGAGTGGATGAATGGCTAATAACTTATCGAAACACAATATGGCCAGCTATTGAGCTATACCCCATAACTCTTGAAGAAATCACATCATGTGATTCCAATAGTTTAAAGGAAATAATACAAAAAAATGAGCATATGAATCCTATTGTGAATAATATATGCTCGACAATAATAACAACCCTGAAAGACAAAGTATTATTCCCATTCCCAGATATGATGCGCTCAATGACCATTAACCAGGATTTTCCCCAGGGAAAACATAATGCACAAATAACAAAATATAAACAAATGTCCCATACAAGAATTGCACACATTTGGTCACCAACAAATGGGTTGCTACTAAGAGAGGATTCCCACATATTTACCTTAGCTCAATATCAAGTTGCCAGCTATATTAGAACATTGACTCTTCCATCAGCGACTTTTAAACCAACAGCAATACAGGAGATTTTTCTCAATGTAAGACAAAGACCAAATAGAATCTCATCCTACTATAACCATATAAAGAAATTAACAACAAATATACTAACAGAATATACTAGGAAATGGGAACATGATCTTGGGACTCGGATAGAAGAAGACGACTGGGCTAACATTTACCTCACAATCAAATCCGTCCAGTCCCCTGCCCTAAGAATCTTCTGCTTTTATTTTACAGCGGACTACAACGCCAGATATCCATCGTACAACTGCTGATGGTGCAATCAGGTACCAGCTACCTTAATGCACCTCTGGTGGGACTGTAAGTATTCTAAACTTCTATGGCAAATTGCTATAGAGAAACTGGAAACCATGATTGGTGATAAAATAAACCTCACCCCCAGATGGGGGCTTTTGAACCTGTTTCCCAAGAGCTGGCCTACAGAGAAAAAACGACTGGGGTCGGTGGTGTTTTGGGCAACAAAAAAAATTATAACGCTACGATGGGCAAGCTCTGATCCACCAGATAATGGGATATAGTTTAAAACTATAATATCGGAACTCAAAAGCGAGTTGGCCTTAACAAATTGGCCTATATATAGAGATCTGATAAACCAATTCCTTATAGGACTTGGAAGTCCACTAAAGTGACCATAGAATAAATTTCCTTCAAGTATGGGGGAGCAGGGGGGGGGTTGGGCGGTAGGGGAAACACAGGGGGATAATATAACTAAAAGGAGAATAAAAATAAAAAATCCATGCCACTCCAACCATATCCACAATGACGAGCAAGTACCTCCGATCAGGCTGTCGGCCCATTATGATAACGCCGGTAGGCACATGGGCTACTCCACATGAAGAAGGAGATATAAAAGCTGAGTGGAAAAGAAAAAAAAAAAAAAAAAGACACAATGGAGTTGGCAGCAGCATAAAGAGCACATATATTGCCTGAAAGACACACCCAGGAGTTGGCAGCAGCATTTGGAGCCCATATATTGCCTGAAAGACACACCCTGGAGTTGGCAGCAGCATAAGGAGCCCATATATTGCCTGAATGACACATTGGAGTTGGCAGCATCATTAGGAGCCCATAAATTGCCTGAAAAACACACCCTGGAGTTGGCAGCAACATAAGAAGCCCATATATTGCTTGAAAGACACACCCTGGATAGGCAGCAGCATAAGGAGCACATATAGTGCCTGAAAGACACATTGGAGTTGGCAGCAGCATAAGGAGTCCATATATTGCCTGAAAGACACACTGAAGTTGGGAGCAGAATAAGGAGCCCATATATTGCCTGAAAGACACCCTGGAGTTGGCAGCAGCATAAGGAGCCCATATATTGCATGAAAGACACATTGGAGTTGGCAGCAGCATAAGAAGTCCATATATTGCCTGAAAGACACACCCTGGACTTGGCAGCAGCATAAGGAGGCAATATATTGCCTGAAAGACACACCCTGGAGTTGGCAGCAGCCTAAGGGGCCAATCTATTGCCTGAAAGACACATTGGAGTTGGCAGCAGCATAAGAAGTCCATATATTGCCTGAAAGAGACACCCTGGAGTTGGCAGCAGCATAAGGAGCCCATATATTGCCTGAAAGACACATTGGAGTTGGCAGCACATTGGAGTTATAAGGAGCCCATTAGGAGCCCATATATTGCCTGAAAGACACATTGGAGTTGGCCGCAGCATAAGGAGCCCATATATTGCCTGAAAGACACATTGGAGTTGGCAGCAGGATTAGGAGCCCATATATTGCCTGAAAGACACATTGAAGTTGGCCGCAGCATAAGGAGCCCATATATTGCCTGAGAGACACAACCTGGGTTTGGCAGAAGCATAAGGAGCCCATATATTGCCTGAAAAACACATTGGAGTTGGCAGCAGCATTAGGAGCCCATATATTGCCTGAAAGACACATTGGAGCTGGTCGCAGCATAAGGACCCAATATATTGCCTGAAAGACACACCTTGCGGTTGGCAGCAGCATAAGGAGCCCATATATTGCCTGAAAGACATACTCCCGGAAGTTGGCAGCAGCATAAGGGCCCCATATATTGCCTGAAAGACACATTGGAGTTGGCAGCAACATAAGAAGTCCATATATTGCCTGAAAGACACACCCTGGAGTTGGCAGCAGCATAAGGAGCCCATATATTGCCTGAAAGACACATTGGAGTTGGCAGCAGTATAAGGAGCCCATATATTGCCTGAAAAACACATTGGAGTTGGCAGCAGGATTAGGAGCCCATATATTGCCTGAAAGACAAATTGGAGTTGGCAGCAGCATAAGGAGCCCATATATTGCCTGAAAGACACAACCTGGGGTTGGTAGAAGCATAAGGAGCCCATATATTGCCTGAAAGACACATTAGAGTTGGCAGCAGCATAAGGAGCCCATATATTGCCTGAATGACACACCCTGGAGTTGGCAGCAGCATTAGGAGCCCATATAGTGCCTGAAAGACACACCCTGGAGTTGGCAGTAGCATAAGGAGCCCATGTATTGCCTGAAAGACACACCCTGGGGTTGGCAGCAACATAAGAAGTCCATATATTGCCTGAAAGACACACCCTGGAGTTGGCAGCAGCATAAGGAGCCCATATATTGCCTGAAAGACACATTGGAGTTGGCAGCAGTATAAGGAGCCCATATATTGCCTGAAAAACACATTGGAGTTGGCAGCAGCATTAGGAGCCCATATATTGCCTGAAAGACACATTGGAGCTGGTCGCAGCATAAGGAGCCCATATATTGCCTGAAAGACACACCTTGTGGTTGGCAGAAGCATAAGGAGCCCATATATTGCCTGAAAGACACATTAGAGTTGGCAGCAGCATAAGGAGCCCATATATTGCCTGAAAGACATACTACCGGAAGTTGGCAGCAGCATAAGGGCCCCATATATTGCCTGAAAGACACATTGGAGTTGGCAGCAACATAAGAAGTCCATATATTGCCTGAAAGACACACCCTGGAGTTGGCAGCAGCATAAGGAGCCCATATATTGCCTGAAAGACACATTGGAGTTGGCAGCAGTATAAGGAGCCCATTTATTGCCTGAAAAACACATTGGAGTTGGCAGCAGGATTAGGAGCCCATATACTGCCTGAAAGACAAATTGGAGTTGGCAGCAGCATAAGGAGCCCATATATTGCCTGAAAGACACAACCTGGGGTTGGTAGAAGCATAAGGAGCCCATATATTGCCTGAAAGACAAATTAGAGTTGGCAGCAGCATAAGGAGCCCATATATTGCCTGAATGACACACCCTGGAGTTGGCAGCAGCATTAGGAGCCCATATAGTGCCTGAAAGACACACCCTGGAGTTGGCAGTAGCATAAGGAGCCCATGTATTGCCTGAAAGACACACCCTGGGGTTGGCAGCAGCATAAGGAGCCCATATATTGCCTGAAAGACACATTGGAGTTGGCAGCAGCATTAGGAGCCCATATATTGCCTGAAAGACACACCCTGGAGTTGGCAGCAGCATAAGGAGCCCATATATTGCCTGAAAAACACATTGGAGTTGGCAGCAGCATTAGGAGTCCATATATTGCCTGAAAGACACACCCTGGAGTTGGCAGCAGCATAAGGAGCCAATATATTGCCTGAAAGACACACCCTGGAGTTGACAGCAGCACAAGGAGCCCATATATTGCCTGAAAAGCACATCCAAGAGTTGGCAGCAGCATAAGGAGCCCATATATTGCCTGAAAGACACATTGGAGTTGGCAGCAGCATAAGGAGCCCATATATTGCCTGAAAGACACACCCATGAGTTGGCAGCAGCATTTGGAGCCCATATATTGCCTGAAAGACAAACACTGGAGTTGGCAGCAGCATAAGGAGTCCATATATTGCCTGAAAGACACATTGGAGTTGGCAGCAGCATTAGGAGCCCATAAATTGCCTGAAAAACACACCCTGGAGTTGGCAGCAAGATAAGGAGCCCATATATTGCCTGAAAAATACATTGAAGTTGGCAGCAGCACAAGGAGCCCATATAATGCCTGAAAGACACACCCTGGAGTTGGCAGCAGCATAAGGAGCCCATATATTGCCTGAAAGACACATTGGAGTTGGCAGCAGCAGAAGGAGCCCATATATTGCCTGAAAGACACATTGGAGTTGGCAGCAGCATAAGGAGCCCATATATTGCCTGAAAAACACACCCTGGAGTTGGCAGCAGCATAAGGAGCCCATATATTGCCTGAAAGACACATTGGAGTTGGCAGCGGCATGAGCACCCCATAAATTGCCTGAAACCCACACCTTGGAGTTGACAGAAGCACAAGGAGCCCATATTTCGGATGAAAGACTCCCTGGAGTTGATAGTAGCATCAGGAGCCCATATATTGCCATAAAACTCACCCTGGAGTTGGCAGCAGCATGAGAATGCTATAAATTGCCTAAAACACACAACCTGGAGTTTGCAGCAACATGAGGAGCCCATATATTGCCAGAAACACACACCCTGGAGTTGGCAGAGCACAAATAGCCCATATTTCGGCTGAAAAACACTGTGGAGTTGGTAGCAGAATGAGGAGCCCATATTTCGACTAAAAGAGACCCTGGAATTGGCAGCAGCATAAAGAACCCATTTTTTTGCAATAAAGACACATCCTGGAGTTGTTAGCAGCATGAGGAAACTATATATTGCTTGGAGTTCGCATCAACATGAGGAGCCCATATAATGCCTAAAAGGACACACACTGTAGTTGACAGCAGCATGAAGAGCCCATATATTGCTCAAAAGACACCCCGGAGTTGGCAGCAGCGTGAGGAGTCCATATATTGCCTAAAGGACACACCCTGGAGTTGGCAGCAGCATGAGTAGACTACATATTGTCTAAAAGATACACCCTGGAGTTTGCAGCAACCTGAGCAGCCCATATATTGCCTGAAATACACACCCTGCAGTTGGCAGCTGCATAAGGAGTCCATATATTGCCTGAAAGACATACCCTGGAGTTGGCAGAAGCATAAGATGCCCATATTTCGACTGAAAAACACACCCTGGAGGTGGTAGCAGCATGAGAAGCCCATATATTGCCAAAATGACACACCCTGGATTTTGCAGCAGCATGAGCAGGCCATATATTGCCTGCAAGACACACCCTTGAGTCTGCAGCAGCTCGAGGAGTCGATTTTGTGCCTGAAAGACACACCCTGGAGTTTGCAGCAGCATGAGGAGTCCATATATTTCCTGAAACACACTCCCTGGAGTTGGCAACAGCATTAGGAGCCCATATATTGTCTGAAACACACACCGTGGAGTTGGCAGCAGCATGGGAAGCCCATTTTTTACCTGAAAGACACCCTGGAGTTGACAGCAGCATGAGGAGCCCATATATTGCCTGAAAGACACACCCTTGAGTTGGCAGCAGCTCGAGGAGTCCAATTTAGTCCATTTAGGCTGATGCTGATGGAGCTTGTACTGCTCCTGCCACCCCTCGCCAGCAGCCATGGCAGTGGAAGGTGAGCGCAGAGGGCCCCCTGAGTCAGACCTGCAAGAGGATGGACGATGGCGCAAATAGGCATCGGCCAACTAACTATGTAGGATGTCTCTGTAGTAGGTCAGTTTGTCCTCCCTTTCAGTGGGTGTTCAGTGGCCCCCATCCTGTGCCGGTAGTGAGGGGCCAATAAGTTCGAGAGCCAGAAGTCATCCTGCTGCCTAATGGTGACATTTTGGAGGTCACTATGCAAGCATGTGAGCATGCATCGTGCCATTTGTTCAACTGATTCAGATGGACTACCTACCTGGGTCTATCTCCGGTGCATATTGCCATGGTGTGCCTGGGTCCTCTGTCTCGCCTTCCTCACAACCCTCTAACTCCTCTGACTGCTCCTGCTCCTCCTCTCCTTTCAGATGACTAGAAAAACTGCCCATTTCGTTAAATCTAAACTGTGCTTCACTGTGCCACTCCTCTTCCTCATCCTCCTCCAGTTCAGTCATGTGTCTGTGAGATGTAGGCACCAGATCTGTGCTTCACTGTGCCACTCCTCTTCCTCATCCTCCTCCAGTTCAGTCATGTGTCCGTGAGATGTAGGCACCAGATCTCCAGTGCCCTGACCAGCCATGGTTTACACTTGTTGTAGTACATGAAGCAGTGGAATCATGTTGTTCATCCCGTAATCCTGGAGACTGATTAATAAAGGGGCTTCCTTAAAGGGCCTGAACAAACGACAGGTGTCACGTATAAGCTGCCACTGGTTTACATTAAAGTTACACAGGGGAGTCCTCCTATCTGCTTGGATCATCAAGAAATCGGTGATGGCTATTCTCTGTTCGTATGCTCAGGTGTCGGCCAGTCCAACATATGGCGGGTGGAATTCCAACGGGTGGAACCATCGCAAATCAGACTGTGTTGGGGGATACCATTCTGATGCTGCAGCTCAAGAAGGATGTGCTTTTTGTGGTGTAGGAGTGGCTGAAGTGCATGCAAAGTTTCCTTCGCATTGTTAGATTGAACACGTGTGCCATACAGGGCGCATGGCTCAGGCTTCCTTGTTGCAATGCAGACAAGATGTTCTTTCCATTGTTGGTCACCATGGTTTCCATTTGCAGTTTTCGTGGTGTAAGCCATGATTTGATTTCTTGATTAATGAATTTTAGCAGTTCCTCCCCTGTGTGACTCCATTCGCCAAGGCACACCATGTGAAGAACAGCGTGACACCGCTGTGCCCTGCACACATGGTAGGCTTGAGGGGCACTGAGACTTGTCCTTGCATTTGAGGCTGAGGAGATGACAGAGGATGAGGAGATGCAGTCACACACTGTCACAGACTCAACGGCCTTGGAGCTTGGAGACAGAAGCGGCGTAACCTGTCCAAGTTGCTGTTGTGGCTGTGCAGGAACCACATTCATCCAGTGGGCCGTAAAGGACATGTATTGTCCCTGACTGTAGTTACAGATGTCAGCGCTACCGTGCACTTTGCTACACACCAACAGGCTCAAGGATTCTCCCACCTTCTGTTCAACAAAATTGTGCAGGGCTGGTACTGCCTTTTTCGCAAAGACATGGCGGCTTGGGACTCTCCACCTCGGTTCGGCACAAGCCATCAGTTCTCTGAAAGGTGTAGAGTCCACCACCTGAAAGGGGAGGGACTGCAGCACCAGCAACTTGGACAGGAGCATATTTACCTTCTGCGCCATTTGGATGAGTGAGCGTATACTGTTGTCTCTTGGACATGGCTTTGCAGATGGATTGCTGGCGGAATAACTGACTCGTTGTAGGAGGAGCAGTATCATCTGAAGCAACAGAGGATGGGTATGACACACAGCTCCCTTCGGCTGAGGTAGTGGAGCCTTGGTTGGCTGGAACAGGGAGTGGCGTGGCACTGGGTGATTCAGCAGGCATGACCACTACTTTCGAGCCTCGGTTCTGCCAGGCTGCTTTATTTTTTATTTTTTATTTTTTTTTAATTCTTTATTTAAGTTTTTCAAGAAAGGCATTACAAGAGAAAAATCAGAAATAAAGCAGTACAGAAGGGAAAATAGGTCCAGCACGCAGGCCGGGTCGCATTCCAGGCCCGAAGGCCTCCATCATCTCCTGTAATACACTTCTACTGTGAATTCAAGCAAACACGAATCTATAACATCATCAACACTTAACAATTAGGCCCAAGCTGGGGCCCTAGGGTGAGACCAGCCCACCCAGTCCGGACCCCCTCCATACGGGCTTTCAATGTCTGTGGCGCCTTCCTCAGAGCCCGGTATGGGCATCCACGGCGCCCTACATGTACTCTCTTCCTGTTGACTAGTAGAAGTTCAGGGTCAAATTTGAGTATCTTAATGAGGTAGGTGCCCATCTAGAGCGTCCTCCTATCTGGGCCGGACCTTCAGATATTGTAGAAACGAAAAGGAGAAGTGAAAAGAAGAAAGGGAGTATTCGGAATTAGAGTGCATAGAAGGGAGGGAGAAGCAGATCGACAAGGAGAAATACCAGAAGAGAATGGGGGGAGGTAAAGAGCAGGGGAAATGGGAGGATGGGAGAAGGGTAACGGGGCGGGGCGGGGGGAGAGGCGCCAGCGACCCACGACCAGCCGACTAGGGGGGGGGCAGGCGAGGCGGGCAGCCCCCCAGGCCAGAACCCAAAACGGTTCCCCTCACTCCCCCCAGGCCCGTCTAGGGGCCAAACCAGAAGAGGGAGGGAAGGGACCAGCTCCTACATCACTGAGGTTTGGAACATGTACCAAGATGTCCACAAAATCCTGGTCTCCTCCTCTCTGTCGTGGACCACGGCTGTCAGCTCCTCCATCTCCATTATTCTATTCACTTCCCTGATCCAGTCATGCTCCGTCGGGACGATCTTGGACTTCCATAATCTGGGAAGCAGAGCTCTGGCGGCATTAATCAGGTGTCTCAGAACCGATTTCTTATAGCTATGGACACTACATCCAGAGTGGTGCAAAAGCATTAGGGCCGAGCAGCACGGGACTTGTGAGCCTGTTACCGTAGACATAATTCCCGCGATTTTGGTCCAGAATGTCGTAAGTTTGGGGCAAGACCACAAAATGTGATACAATGACCCTTCTTCTGATTCACATCTCCAGAAGACGGGCGAGGAACCCGGGAAGATCGATGCCAACCGCTTCGGGGTATAATACCATCTGGATAAATATTTGTAATTGGTTTCTTGCGTTTGTGCAGACATCGACGACCCAAAGGTCAGGGAGAAAATTTTCTTCCAGTCCTCTTCCGTGAACTTCTTACCTAAATCTCTTTCCCACTCCGCGCAGAAAGCAGGAGCCACATCCCGGTCCTCTACTAAAAATTGATATATCTGGGAGATTACCCCTCTCGGGGGGTCTCCACCCGTGGCCAGTGTCTCAAAGAGCGTAAGCTTCCGCCCTAGCGAGTGTTTGGGCGCCACTTTCTGAAGAAAATGCTGAGAGAGGAGTAAGTACCAAGGGTCCAAATGAGGACTGTTCCATCTCTTTCTTAAATCCTCGATGTCGCACCAATCTCGGCCCTTCAGGAGATCCATCGCCCTGATCGTGCCCAGCTTTCCCCAATGCCCCAACACTTGAGACCTCCGGCCGGGAGGAAAATCAGGGTTGCCCACCACCGGGAGCAAGGGAGACGGCCACGGCGAGATATCCTCTCTCTCTCTAACTCTATCCCACACGTCGAGGGTGGCTTTAATCATCGGGTTAGGGCCAGCCCATTTGCTAGAAGTCGATGATGACCACGGAATCTCTTTCAACGTGGTTCCCGTGGATCCGGCCTCCACATCAATCCATTTCTTGGTGTCTCCATTCCTCATCCAGTCGACCACCCTCTGCAGGTGGGCCGCTTGCCAATATTTCCGTAAATTTGGTACTGCTAACCCCCCTCTAGTTTTGGGCCGCTGCAGTAATGAGAAGCTAATTCTCGGTTTCCTAGTCGCCCAGATAAAGTGTATGAAAATTGTGTTCAGGTTCCTGAAGTAGCTTGCAGGTATGTGGCATGGTAGGGTTTGGAATAGGTATAGAATTCTAGGTAGGATGGTCATTTTTATAGCACTCATTCGTCCTAGCCACGTGAGTGTGAGGGCGCCCCAGCCCAAAAGGTCGGACTTGACTTTGTTAAGCAATGGGACAAAGTTACATCGAAAGATGTCACCGACGGCACTCTGAATTTTTGTGCCTAGATAGGACAATCCGGATGGGGACCACCTGAAGGGGAAGGAGGATCTAAGTGGCGACAGCACAGCTTCTGGCAATCCCACATTGAGGGCCTCGGATTTGTCGAAATTGATTTTAAAGTTGGAAAGACTTCCAAAGATTGCAAATTCCTTCATAAGCACCGGGAGCCCGATCGTCGGGTTGGTAATAAAAAACAGGAGATCATCCGCGTAGGCAGAAATCTTATGCTCAATTCCGTTCACCTGGATTCCCTGAAGGTCCACGCTTTTTCTAACATGTCTCAAGAAGGGTTCCAGGACCAGGGCGAAAATAAGAGGTGACAAGGGACACCCCTGTCTGGTTCCGCTGGCTATCCGGAAAGGCGAAGAGAGATGGCCGTTAACCTTTACCCTAGCTTGGGGGGTAGAATATATACTCAGGATATAACTAAGCGCCCTACCCTGAAGGCCAATATGTTTCAGCACCTCAAATGCAAAATTCCAATCCACCCGATCGAACGCTTTTTCAGCGTCTGTGGATAATAGCATCATCGGGGCATTATCCAGTCGGGACCTGTGGATCAGGTTCAGTGTCCTAATAGTATTATCCCTAGCTTCTCTGCCCGGGATGAATCCACACTGATCTCCATCAATCAAGTTAGGTAGGTGTGGCGCTAGATGGTTCGCTAGAATTTTGGTGAACAATTTAAGGTCTACATTCAGGAGCAAAATTGGGCGGTAGCTCTTGCAACTCAGGGGATCTTTTCCGGCCTTGTGTATTACAGTGACGTGAGCCTCCAGAGCTGCCACAGGGAGCACCCCCGGCTCCCCAACCCCCGCGGTCGCATTAAAAGCTTCGAGAAAATGTTTATTCAAAGTGTTCTCAAATTTCTTATAGTAGGCGATGGTGAAGCCGTCTGGACCGGGCGATCGGCCGTTCGGGGATGCCTTTAGGACTTGATGTAATTCAGCCCCCGATATTGGTTCCTCTAACAAACTAATGGTTTCCTCCTCCAGTTTTGGCATACCGGACGCTGCTATATATTGTCGCATTCGAGACAGGTCCCTTGGGGAGCTCCCCTCCCCCTGCAGTTTCAAGTTATACAATGCGTGATAATATTCTTGGAACACCTTAGCGATTTCCTCTGTTTTGTGATGTTTCTGTTGCTTGTCATCCATTATTGCTTCAATGAAGTTGAGCGACTGCTGCTTCCTCAGGGCTCTGGCAAGAAGTGAGCCACTCTTATTCCCCCATTCATAATAGAATCTTTTACATTTCTTGATGACAAAAGCCGCCTTTTTCAGTAGCAGGGAATTCAGTTGTTCCCTGCAGGAGGTTAACTCCCGAAGTGCGGCCTGAGATTCCTTATGCTTCCTCTCCAGGGTTTGAATTTGCGAGAGAAGGTGGTCCCTACTCAGAGTATGTGCTTTCTTCAATCTAGAGGCGTGCTGGATGAGAACACCTCTTAGCACCGCCTTGTGAGCCTGCCACACGGTCATTGGTGATACTTCCTCTGAGCAGTTCAGCCTAAAATAATCAGAGAGGGCAGTCTGGACAGCCTGTTCCGTGATCGGGTCTTTCAAGAGACTTTCATTTAAACGCCAGGACCACTCTCTATTGCTTTTGTCCAGCGAGGTCAGAAGTAACCATACAGGGCTATGGTCCGATAAAGAAGCCGGACCTATGGCGGGATCCGTCACCCTGGGTAGGAGGCTATGAGATACTAATATGTAGTCAAGCCTTGCGTAAGTCGCGTGGACTGTCGAGAAATGCGAGTAGTCCCTACCTTTAGGGTTGAAAATTCTCCAGGGATCACATAGTTGTAGTTTATGCAGCAACTGTTTCACCTTACGTAATCCTCCATACGGTACAGATGATTTGCCGGTCGATGAATCGAGACATGGTTCTAAAGCAATGTTTAGGTCTCCTCCCAGGATAACCTTTCCCTCCTGGAAGTCCGACAGTTCCGATAGGAACTTCAAAAGGAAATCAACCTGGCCATTGTTGGGAACGTAAACGGAGGCCATGGTGTAGAGTTCTCCAGATATTGTTCCCTTAATCATTATGTATCTGCCCTCACTATCAGCAGAGGTGTCTGATTTCTGGAAGGGGACATCCCTGGCTAATAATATAGCAACCCCTTTGGATTTAGAGCTCGGAGAGGAGCTGGTATAGAAATGGGGAAAGAACCTGGGAGACATCCTGGGGCAAGCGTCCCCCCGGAAGTGCGTCTCCTGCAGGAACACAATCTTGGCCCTCATCCTTCTAAGTTCTGAGATCACCGCTGACCTCTTCTCGGGGATATTGAGGCCCCTGCAGTTCAAGGACACGGCCTTCAAGAGTGCCTCCCGCTGACCGGGGAGGCCTCCCGCCCCCCCCCCCATCCCAGCCACCGACATCACCGGGAACCCAACGCCTCAGGCAAAGCAGGCCGCGGTTTAGCGCAGCAATAGAAGGGGAAGTTGTAGGGAAAAGGAAGAAAAGTGTCAGGAACCGCTTACCTGGGCCCCGTTCCAGCGCTGGTCCTGGGCGCCCCACCACAGCTGCAGCATCTGTGCGACGGTCGCGTCGGGCAGCGGCGGCAGTTGGCGCGCCTGCCAGCACCGCTCTCGGCCGTCCTCGCTCCCGTCCTCCTCTGTCACGTGCTCGCGCGCGTGCGCGAGCACGTTGTTCTTATGCCCTCCGGCGGCGCTGCTCTCAGCGCGGCCGCCGGAGGTAATTGCTGGCCAGTGCGCGCTCAGGGTCCTCCCTCTCCTTCTGTCGGGCCAATGAGCCCTGGAATTATACAGTGGGCCAATGAGCCCAGGTAGGGACTGATGGCATTCCCATTGTTCTGGCCAATCATTATTATGATCCTGTGTGCACCAATCACAATACCTTCCCTCCTATGTCTGTCCCTATAAAGCTCTTTTCCCCGCAGTTGCTTGTTGCCTGTGATAGCGCCTAGAACCTTGCTTTGACTTGTGTTATTCATTGATCTGATCACCGTTGCCGACCCCTGCCTGAACCGACTATTCTGATCTCCGTTGCCGACCTCTGCCAGTTTTGACCATCCTCGATCTTGATTCCTGTTGCCGACCTTTTGCCAGTTTTGACCATCCTCGATCTTGATTCCTGTTGCCAACCTTTTGCCTGTCCTTGGACTTCCACCTTACGCTCATATACGGGCTACCCAATTCCACTTCCAGCCGCGGGCTCTCCAGTCCTCTGTTCCGTAAGGTTTCATCTTTTGAGCCATAAAGTCCTGGGGGCAACCGATCCCGAGCAGGCGTGTTCTGTGTCTCGGCAAGCGGGGGCTCCTATAGGTGAAGCTGGCTGCGGAGATTGGGGGTTGAGGTCCTTACCAAGAGAGCTGGAGTTGCCCAAGTGGTTAATTGTGGTACCCGGAGCGTGACATTATCACAGGCCCCAACATGGATGACCTGGTACAGCAGGTGCAAGCTATGGCCACAGCGATCAACCAACTCGCTCAAAGGGTGGCCACCCAGGAGTCTCGTCAAGTGCCGACTTCCTCTGTACCACCTCATTTCTCTGAACCAAAGATTCCTCTGCCTGAAAAATTTTTTGGAGAGCGAACTAAGTTTTCTAACTTCAAGAATTCATGTGAACTGTATTTCAAGCTGAGGCCTGTCTCCTCTGGCACTGAGACCCAACGAGTAGGCTTAGTCATTTCTCTACTTCAAGGAGACCCGCAGTCCTGGGCCTTTAGTTTGCCGAGTCAAGATATTGCCTTACAATCTGTAACTGCATTTTTCAACGCTATGAGCATCCTATACGCTGACCCTGATTCACAATCTACAGCAGAGAATAGGCTTCGGGCCTTAAAACAAGGGCGAAATTCGGCTGAAGATTATAGTACTGAATTCCGCCGCTGGGCTATCGAAGCTAGATGGAACGATCCTGCTCTGTGTAGTCAGTTCAGGGTGGGGCTGTCGGAAAGCATCAAGGATGCTTTAGTCAATTTTCCTCCGCCAGTGGATCTAGATCAATTAATGCAGGTCTCCATTAAAATAGACCGACCTTAGAGAAAGGGCCAGAGAGAGAGTCAGGGCTCCCACGTCTTTCAGGCCAATCCAAGGTCATAGGTCTCCGGTTCCCCGTGGTGAGAGTACCTCGTCATCTCCCCAGGAAGAACCTATGCAATTAGGGAGAACCCGCTTATCCCAAGAAGAGAAACAGCGTAGGCGATCCGAGGGCTTATGCCTGTATTGCGGGAATGCTGGTCATTTTGCAGGGTCCTGTCCCAACAAGGGGAGACCGGCGGAAAACTTCCGCACCCAGACCAGGTAGAGAGTACTGATCTGGGTGAGTCAGTTTGCAACTCTCGCCAAAATAAAATGTTGGTGCCCATTGACCTGTTTTGGGGTTCTTCCAAGCAAACAGTTTCCGCCTTTATCAACAGCGGTGCGGCGGGAAACTTTCTGGACAGGAGTATGATCTCCCTTTTAGGTATCCCTTTAGTTCCTCTTGAAAGATCCCTACAAGTTTTGGCCATCAATGGGAAGGCCATCCAGGGGGGATCTATAAACACCAAGACCCCACCTCTTCGGTTAATTGTTGGCTCTTCCCACTCTGAGTTCTTAGAATTTTTCATCTTCGACTGTCCGGAGACTCCGGTGGTTTTGGGATACCCCTGGTTACAACTCCACAACCCGGTGTTAGATTGGCGGGTTGGGGAATTGATCAAGTGGAGTGACCATTGTAAAAATCACTGCTTTACTACAGGCCTTAGAAGTGTGCAAGTTTTACCTCAGGGATTACCTCAGCCATACGCAGACTGGGTTGATGTCTTCTCTGAACGTTCCGCGGATACCCTTCCTCCACATCGGTCTTATGACTGCCCTATTGACTTGCTTCCTGGCACGATTCCCCCGAGGGGAAAAATTTATAATCTTACTCTGCCCGAAGAGCAAGCAATGAGGGAGTACATCACCGAAAATTTAAGGAAGGGATTTATTCGCCCCTCTACCTCGCCTGCCGGGGCTGAATTCTTTTTTGTAGAGAAAAAAGATGGCGGCCTGAGACCATGCATAGATTATCGAGCCTTGAATAAGATCACTGTTAAGAACCGATACCCCTTGCCCTTGATCGGGGATCTGTTCAATCAAGTCACAGGGTCCCAAATTTTTTCCAAGTTGGATTTAAGAGGGGCTTACAATCTGATTCGCATCCGACAGGGGGATGAGTGGAAAACCGCATTTAATGTGAAAGACGGCCATTACGAGTACCTGGTCATGCCTTTTGGTCTTTGTAACGCGCCAGCCGTTTTTCAAGATTTTGTTAACGATATATTCAGAGAGTATCTCGGTAGATTTGTGGTCATATACTTAGACGATATTCTCATTTTTTCTAATTCCTTGTTGGAGCACAGACGTCATGTTAAGTTGGTACTACAAAAATTAAGAGAGAACAACTTATTTGCTAAACTTTCTAAATGCGTGTTTGAAGTCACCACAGTTCCTTTCTTAGGGTATATTATTACCAACCAGGGTTTAGAGATGGATGCGGGGAAAGTTTCGGCGGTTCAGGATTGGGTCCAACCCAAGACCTTAAAAGAATTGCAGCGTTTTCTAGGTTTTGCTAATTTTTATCGGCGGTTCATCAAAGGCGTCTCTCATGTTGTTGCACCTCTTACCAATCTTACCCGCAAGGGGGCCTTTACTGCTAACTGGTCTCCCTCTGTCTGTGAGGCCTTCCTGACTTTGAAACGGGCCTTCACTTCGGCACCAGTGTTAATTCACCCAGATATTCGTAAGGCCTTCATTGTTGAAGTGGACGCTTCAGAGCTGGGAGTGGGTGCAGTTTTGTCGCAATATTCTGGTAACCCTGAGCGTCTTCATCCATGCGCCTATTTTTCACGTAAATTCAGTACCGCGGAGCAAAATTATGATGTCGGTAATAGGGAACTATTAGCTATTAAACTGGCTTTTGATGAATGGCGACACTGGCTGGAGGGTTCATTACATCCTATAACTGTGTATACCGATCACAAAAATCTTGAATACATTGGGTCTGCCAAGAGATTGAACTCTCGTCAAGCATGTTGGGCATTATTCTTCTCGCGTTTTAATTTTATTATTACTTTCAAGCCGGGTGTAAAAAATACTAAAGCGGATGCTCTATCTCGCATGTTCGGTGAATGTAAAGATCGGGGTGATACTGGTGACCCGATTCTACCTATGGGTTGTGTGGTCGGGGCATTACTTCCTGATCTCTCTAACACCTTGGCGCCGTTTCAAGACCAGTCTCCTAGTGATGTTCCCTTAGGATGCCAGTTTGTACCGCCACATTTGCGTTCAGATGTAATTCGCGAATTTCACGATGCTAAAACTGCTGGTCATGTGGGTAACCGAAAAACCTTTATGCTTGCCCATCGCCATGTATGGTGGCCTACCATGAGACGCGATATTACTGCCTTTATCGACGCTTGTGCTGTTTGTGCTCGAAGTAAAGGGGTTCACAAGGCTCCCAGTGGCGGTTTGGTTCCTCTTGAAATCCCTGCTGAACCTTGGACTCATATTTCTATGGATTTTATTGTAGATTTGCCTTTATCACACTGGAATACTGTTGTTTGGGTGGTCGTAGATCGTTTCAGTAAGATGGCACACTTCATTCCTTTGGCTAAGCTTCCTTCTGCACCAGAGCTTTCTCGACTATTTACTTCACACATTTTTCGTATTCATGGTATTCCGTCCAATATAGTCTCTGATCGGGGCGTCCAATTTACTTCCCGTTTTTGGAAATACTTCTGTTCGCGGTTGGGAATACAGATCTCTCTTTCTTCTGCCTACCATCCCCAGACTAATGGGCAAACGGAAAGAACTAATCAAACTTTGGAACAATACTTAAGGTGTTATGTTTCTGATGCCCAAGAACAATGGGCGGAATTTATTGATTTCGCAGAATTTGCTTACAATAACGCGCCTAGTGAGAGTACCAAGGTATCTCCTTTTTATTGTAACTTGGGGAAAAATCCTAGAGCTTCTTCCCTTTCAGGGTCACCTTCCAATCTGCCGGCGTTGGAGGAGTGGCTTCAAGAACGGAAGAATATCTGGACACAGGTTCAGGAGATTCTTAAGACCACTGGTTTGAGGTATAAGAAATTTGCCGACCGCCGCAGATCACAGGAACCTACTCTTCGAGTAGGCGATCTAGTTTGGGTCTCCACTAAAAATATTGCGCTCCGTCAGCCATCTAGCAAATTAGGTCCAAAATGTATTGGTCCTTTTCCTATTATCAAGAAGTTGAATAATGTGTCTTTTAAAGTTCAACTCCCGCCGACCATGAAAATACCCAATTCTTTCCATGTTTCTCTGTTAAAACCGGCGAAGAATGCTCCTCCTCCTGGTCCTGCACCAATTCTTCTTGATAATGAGCCCGAGTATGAAGTGAATAAGATCTTGGATTCACGTAAAGTGCGTAATTCTTTACAGTATTTGGTGGATTGGGTTGGCTATGGTCCGGAGGAAAGATGCTGGGTGGCAGCGAGGGATGTTCATGCCAAGGCTCTTGTAAGAAGGTTCCATCGTGACAATCCAGGGAAACCGGGTGAGAGTCCGGAGGCCCCTCGTGAAGGGGGGGGTAGTGTCAGGAACTGCTTACCTGGGCCCCGTTCCAGCGCTGGTCCTGGGCGCCCCACCGCAGCTGCAGCGTCTGTGCGACGGTTGCGCCGGGCAGCGGCGGCGGTTGGCGCGCCTGCCAGCACCGCTCTCGGCCGTCCTCGCTCCCGTCCTCCTCTGTCACGTGCTCGCACGCGTGCGCGAGCACGTTCTTCTTATGCCCTCTGGCGGCGCTGCTCTCAGCGCGGCCGCCGGAGGTAATTGCTGGCCAGTGTGCGCTCAGGGTCCTCCCTCTCCTTCTGTCGGGCCAATGAGCCCTGGAATTATACAGTGGGTCAATGAGCCCAGGTAGGGACTGATGGCATTCCCATTGTTCTGGCCAATCATTATTATGATCCTGTGTGCACCAATCACAATACCTTCCCTCCTATGTCTGTCCCTATAAAGCTCTTTTCCCCGCAGTTGCTTGTTGCCTGTGATAGCGCCTAGAACCTTGCTTTGACTTGTGTTATTCATTGATCTGATCACCGTTGCCGACCCCTGCCTGAACCGACTATTCTGATCTCCGTTGCCGACCTCTGCCAGTTTTGACCATCCTCGATCTTGATTCCTGTTGCCGACCTTTTGCCAGTTTTGACCATCCTCGATCTTGATTCCTGTTGCCGACCTTTTGCCTGTCCTTGGACTTCCACCTTACGCTCATATACGGGCTACCCAATTCCACTTCCAGCCGCGGGCTCTCCAGTCCTCTGTTCCGTAAGGTTTCATCCTTTGAGCCATAAAGTCCTGGGGGCAACCGATCCCGAGCAGGCGTGTTCTGCGTCTCGGCAAGCGGGGGCTCCTATAGGTGAAGCTGGCTGCGGAGATTGGGGGTTGAGGTCCTTACCAAGAGAGCTGGAGTTGCCCAAGTGGTTAATTGTGGTACCCGGAGCGTGACAAAAAGAATGAGAGATAGTAAAAAAAAAAGAAAGATGAAACTTTTCTAAGTCCGGAGAGAGCCCAGGAAATCCTTAGGCTGGTAAGAACGTTAGTAGTGACTTCCCTAATATAGGGAAGTCTGGCCACGCAGGTCCCAGGGAAGTCTCCGGAAGCTTCCCTCGGGAAAACACACGGCCCGTGGGGGAAATGGCTACCAGGCGAAGAGGAACCAGAACCCGGCGGATTGTTATAACCGACGAACTCTACTCTTCCATCTCGGCCCCCCCCCCTCATAACACATTAACAGATAGACAGCAACCAAACATTGTATAAAACAGCAATAACAACAGTGCATAGGTTCAATGAATAAGACAATCCTATTGCTAAGTTAAACTGGTGGTTCCCTCCCACATGTATGCCATAGTGACCATCGATTCAGTGCGGGTGACCCCCCCCCCCGCCCCGAGGCCCATCACAGAGCCAAAGCAGATTGATCATAATTTACCCTCAAACGGGGGGGGGGGCAACCCCGGGAGACGAACGCCTGCAAAAATATCCCCGGTGGCGAGGCCCCCCCCCCCAGGCCACCCCAACCCCCCCAGAAGAGCATCCCGGCCCGGTGGACCCCACAGCACCTCGGAGCGGACAGAACGACCCAGGCCAGTCAAGCTGCCAACCCATCACTCCCCAGGACAGAACGGCCCTCGCCCAAGGGTGGGACCCCATCAGTTACACCGGCCGGACAACCCCCAGGCCAAATCGGTCCGCGAACCGGTCCACGGTGTCAACCCGGGGGGACGCCCAACGCCCCACGCAATTTACGGTAAGGGCCAGGCGGAGGGAAGGGCCAAGGGGAGAGGGAGCCACCCCACAGGGAGAGAGGGCCACGCCACCATGCTCAAAGACCATTACACCAGGCCCGGCCGACCGGGCCAACGAGGAACCCCCGGGACACCTCTCGGGAAGGGGATCCCCCCCAGACCCGGGCCCCGGGCCAGGCCCAAAGCTGCAGCCGACTGGCCGACACCCGGCGACGCCAGCCAGCGGGGAGATTCCCCGCCGCGGGCACCACATCAGACACCAGGCATATCAGAAACCCACCTCAACACATGTATGAACCATAAACAACAGGCAAAAAATATGAACCTAGGAACCAAACTAGTGTAAACGGTAACTTAAGCAGAGCTATAAAGTCAGCAGGCAATTAAATCTCGTTACCTCCTATCTACCGTACAAATCTGTGGGTAACTAAGTTTCGTTACCTCCTATCAAGCGTCCATGTGGTCGGGGGCCCCCCCCGCTCCGGGCCGGGCCGACGAGCCGGGCCTCTTCCGTCCCGTCTCCGTCTCCTAGGGCGCTGTGGGAGCGGACCCGCTCTCTGGTCAAAGTCCGGTGCCAGCCAGTCCGGGACGGCTATGGGTGCGGATCCCAGAAATTCAAAAAGACCCGCCAGCTGCTCCGGTGATCTCAGGGTGTATGCTCTTCAGTCTTTGCGCACCAGCAGCTGGAAGGGGTGTCCCCATCGGTACGTCGCTCCCTGGCACTGCAGGAGATCTAAAAGGGGCCTCATCAGGCGTCGCATTTGCAGGGTCCTACGGGATAGGTCCTGCAATAAAATGACACGTGCACCGTTCAGATCGATAGGACCCTTGTTCCAAGCTGCTCGCATAATTGCTTCCTTCATTTGAAAAAAGTGCACTCTGCAGATAACGTCTCTTGGTCCGCTGGGGCCGCCTCCCACAGGGCCCAGAGCCCGATGGATTCGGTCGATCTCAATGGCCTCCCCCGAGGGGCGACCCAGAAGGGTGTTGAACAGGTTGCACACTGTTGCGTTAAGCTCCGCCGGGCTTATTGATTCCGAGATGCCCCGCAGCCGGATATTGTTGCGGCGGTTTCTATTTTCCAGGTCATCCTGTTGGACCTGTAGAGTGGCAAGCATCCTGCGCGTGGTATCCCTCTCCTGTTCCAGAGCGGTAACCCTGGTCTGGATATCCGACTGTGTGACTGTGTTGGTTTCCACTTTGTCAGACAGATCCGCTATGGTGTTTTGCATGGACGTTATTTCTCGGCGAAAAGTCCCCTCCATCCTTGAGATGTAAGACTCAAAATCTGCTCTTGAGGGCAAGGATTTAATGGCATCCGCAACATTCCGTCTCACAGATTCCATAATAACTGAGATCAGGGCGCCGGGTGAGAGCGCCCCTTGTAAAGCTGTGCCTTCACAAATCGCCGGATGATCATCAGGCGTGGGGGATCGAGAGTCCCATGAGCGGTTCATAGGGGCCGGGCTGCAGGGTCCCGGGGAGAACACAGGCCCCCACGCAGACACTGAAGTGGATGGGCAGCACTCCTCATGGAGGTCCGGGGCAGGCGCGACCAGTTCACCCCTTGGAAGATGATTAGGTGAATGGGGCCAGTTAGGTGGCAGGGTGGTCTTGGCAGCTGTCCCTTTAAGAGCAGCCTCTGTTGCCATTATGCAGCTGTGTGATTCATTTAGCTGTCTCACGTTTTTGGTCACTGGGGTAGATGGGCAGCACATTTCATGGAGGTCAGGGGCAGGAGTGGTCAATTCACCCCTTGGTGATTTGGTGGGTGACAGGGGCTGGCCAGGTGGCAGGATGGGCATGGTAACTGTCTCTGCAAGAGCAGCTTCTGTAGCTATTGTGCTGTTATGCGACTCCCCTGGCTGCCTCCCGTTCATAATATAGTGAACTTGTGTCACTGTAGCTGACACGTGCTGGCCCCTGCTGCTGCTCCCCCCTCCTCACCTCCACTCTTCACAGCCGACAGACCGGGGGCAGGCGACCCATGGCTCAGCCCTCCAGCTGATCTTCTCCCGCGCTCATCTTCTCCTGCGCTCGTCAAGACAGGCTGGGAAATCTGAAGCTCCCGGCTCTCCTCTCTGGGTCCCCGGCTGTCACAGTCCGGAGCGGCGCCGGCTCCCGCCGGTCGCAGGGAAGCCAGCGCCATCTTGTCCTGCACCCTCACGCTTCCCGCAGGCATCCACGACGGGGCCCCCCCTCTCTCCACCGCCCAGGTGGGTCCCGGGTCCGACTCCTCTCCACCCGGCTCCAGCCACGCAGGTATGTCGGGCGGCGCCGCCGGGGGACGAGGGGGTTCTCCCACTCCACCTGGGGTCATGGCGGTCGTCGCCATTGCTGGCAGCGGCGATCCCGGATTCTCCACGGGGACCGCCCCAAAATAGGAAGATATGGGGGTCTTCTGAGCGGCTCGCGCTGCTCCCCTGGTCTTCCGCCACTTGGACATGCTATTTTTGTAAAGGTTGCTGTCTGGCAATACGGTAATTGCTACAGGGTTAATAGGGAGCCTCCTGGGATAGTTCCTCACGGCGCCATTAGCAGGCCACGCCCCCCAGGCTGCTTTATGATGATACTGCATATGTTGCCGCAGGGCCGTGGTGCCAGCATTGGGGCCCTGGCCACACTTTACCTTCTGCCTACACATTTTGCATGTGGCCATGTTACCCTCCTGCAGATGCTTAATGAAAAGCTGCCACTCCGGCGAGTGGCTGATTTTCCCACCAACAGTCTGCACTAATTCACTGCTGCTGCCGTTGACTCCAGGAACCCCTGTTCTACTACCTCCCGGGAAAGTAGCCTGCCGTGCACAGGTGATCTACCCCAGCCCCGTATCATTTGCCTCCAGACCTTCCTAATCTGCCACCATGCTGACTACCAACTATGCTACCACCTTGCTGCCTCAGCTGCTGACTCACGGACAACCTGCAACCCTCTTCTCCTGATGATGACAAAGACCCTTCGGCACTAACTTGGCTTTCAAGACCTGGGCATAAAACCAAATGCAAGCACACGGTACACTGTCACTCTGTATCTCTCTGTCTCTTTCTTTTACTGTCTTTTTCTCTCCCTGTCTCTTTTTCGCCCTGGCTCTCTCTCTCTTTGTCTCTATCATTCCCTGACCCATTCTCACCACAATACACTGCTGAAATGGGCAACCGGTGAGAGTCAGTGAAATGTACTACATCAAGCTTTAAAATGAGGTTTTGGTACAAAAGCAAGAGCACTATATTTTTGGCCAGGTGTCTGGCCTTGAACACTCACTTGGCTTTCAACACTTGGGCATAAACCCAAATGCAAAAACTTTCAGATGCCCTTATATGGAATGTCCCCGGTGAGGGTCAGTTAAATACATTACAGAAAGTTTTAAAACAAGGTTTTGGTAGAAAATGCCCTTAAATGGGATGCCCCTGATGAGAGCCAGTTAAATGCACTACAGCAAGCTCTAAAACAAGGTTTTGGAAGAAAAACAAGAGCACTATATGTTTGGCCAGGTGTGTGGTCTTTAACACTAACTAGGCTTTCAAGACCTGGGCATCAAACCAAATGCAAAAACACTCAGATGCCCTTAAATGGGATGTCCCCAGTGAGGGCCAGTTAAATACATTACAGCAAGCTTTAAAACAAGGTTTTGGTAGAAATGCAAGAGGTGGATATTTTTGGCCAGGTGTGTGGACTTTAACACTAACTAGGCTTTCAAGACCTGGGCATCAAACCAAATGTAAAAACACTCAGACGGGATTCCCCCAGTGAGGGCCAGTTAAATGCACTACAGCAAGCTCTAAAACAAGGTTTTTTGTAGAAAAGCAAGAGCACTATAGTTTTGGCCATGTGTGTGGCCTTTAACACTAACTAGGCTTTCAAGACCTGGGCATCAAACCAAATGCAAAAACACTCAGATGCCCTTAAATGGGATGCCCCCCCCCCCCCATGAGAAGCAGTAAAATGCACTACAGTATGCTTTAAAACTTCCTGAAATTTGTAACAAATTCAGATTCGTCAGATTCGATTCACTCACCACTACTGATAAATATAACTGTCCCCTTGAATTCACCTTTTGTGCCTGCTGTGAAGGGCCAATCCCATTATGGGGGGTATAAGCAGACATATATATATAATACCCAAATGTCTGCTGTATGTCCCATGGAAAAATATAAAGGCAATGAAAAATAAATCTCAGGGGTTTTAACATCCTGATTAATTGTTTTAGTCAGACACATGGAAAGGAACTACCCCCACATGGGAGTGCATAAAAACATGTAACACAGATGCAGGGCCATACAGTATGTCTTGCGTTCTTGTGTAACAGAACACCTGCAGAGAACCCTGTAGGCTCAGTGCAATTTATGCAAATAAGTTGCAGTGACCCTTTGAAGCAGCCATGGAAGAAAGGCTGCACTAACACTCTGCCAGTGCAGGAAAACCAGGGCATCCATATTTTAACCTGACCTTCACCATGATTTATTGAGAAACTCAAACCCTTAAAAAATTATTCCCCAGCATCTAAAATTAATATATTTTATGTTTTTAGTCACTTACTTATTATTCTTTCCCTCACTGGGCTGCAACTCTGTTCAGGACTTTAGGATACGGGCGCCGCCATCTTGACTCAGAAACATCACACTAACGGAGGAGAGAAGAGCAGGATAAAGTGCAGGGGGTGGGTTATAGTTGTACTTTGCTCAGACAGAGCAGAGCTGGGGTCAGAAAAAGGTCAGCAATCCCAGAATGCAGAGTAGCACAGTCAGAAGGCACTTTCTGTTTGCAGACTGCCGGATGTTCCATGAGCTGCCATCTTGGATGTTTAAAGGCTCATAACATGCAGTAGATGGAGGTAGGATGATTTGTAATGTGAGCAATCTGTATGTACAGGGTGTGGGAAACATATAAGATAGACTCTTATTCAGAGTGAAGGACCGCTTTAAAAAAAGCAAGAGACATGGTATAAACACTGTTTCTTTTAAGAATGTTGGTCCAGTTTAAGTATACCATTTTTACATTTCAGGTGAAAATTCGTAATAAGCGACAGTATGCTGAATTCTGCAAGCTTGCAAAGGAATGCTATTCTCCAAAAATCTCCAAAACGTGTGGTCCAAAGTAGCTCCCCGATTTCAGTTCCAAACTGAATAGTACTACACACTACAGTAACAGTTTTTAAAAATCTAAAGGGGTCATGCTAATTATTTGGTGAAGCAAGGTTTTATTTTGAGTGTGCTTTTTTAACAACACTAGAAAATTAAAGTTTTAATTATTTACATATACCAAGATATACTAAGAGTTTAAGATTTTGAGATAACAACACCATGTATACAGAAAAACCTAATTTGCAAATATCTGACAGGGTTCTGTTATTTCCAGTTAGTTCTTACAAAAATCAGTAGCTTACCTTTCAAAGAGTGGCTTCGGTGCATTCCTTCCTCTCCTGTTTGCCTCTTCAGTGAGGAAAACCACTCCCTCTTTCTGGTTTCCATCCCAACCCTGCTGAGGTGTTGTCCATCAATCGACCTTTGGGGTGCAAAGAGCGGAAACACACCCCACTCCCTGCCTAGACCCTCTCCTCCTATCAGTGTGCTTATATCACATCACTGTTGCCACACCCACTATTTCTCCCCATATTTTATCTGTATCTCCAATGCTCTTATATAGTTACATAGTCAATACGGTTGAAATAACACATATGTCCATCAAGTCCATCCAAGGGTGTTGGGGTAGGGGAAGTTATATTTTATTTTATTTTTTTACTGATAACCACAAACAGTAACTGTTAATGATATTTTCTTCTAAATAAGCTTCTAATCCTTTTTTGAAGCTGTCAGTGGTTGATGCTGTAACAAGCTTCTGGGGGAGGCTATTCCACAGATTTATAGTTCTTATGGTAAAGAATGATTGTTGCCAGAGACTGAATTTCTTTTTTTCCAGTCGAATAGAGTACCCACTTATGTTTAGAGAGGATTTGACCTGAAATAGGGTTTCCCCATATTTTTTGTATTAGTCATTTATATATTTATACAAGTTAATCATGCCCCCCCCCCCCCAGTCATCTCCTCTCAAGACTAAACAGATTTAATTCCCGTAATCTTTCCTCATAACTAAGATATTTCATTCCTCTGATTAGTTTGGTGGCTCTCCTCTGCAACCTTTCCATAATCAGAGCGTCCTTTCTTTGAATGGGTCCCCAGAACTGGACGGCATATTCCAGGTGAGGGCGCACCAGTGCCTTGGAAGGGGCAAAATTACATCCCTATCCTGTGATTCCATGCCTCTTTTAATGCATGATAATATCTTGGTGGCCTTGAAAGCAGCTGCCTGACATTGCATATTGTTATTTATCCTGTGATGTCCCAGTACCCACAGATCCTTTTTAACAAGTGTTTCTCCCAGTTTTACTCCCCCGAGGATATATGTGGCCTTCAGGTTGTTAGACCCCCAAGAGCAAGACTTTACATTTCTCCACATTGAACTTTATTTGCCAAGTGGATGCCCAGGAACTCAAGGTATCCAAGTCAGCCTGAAGCTTGTGAACATCTTCAATAGACTGTACTGTGCTACATATCTTTGTGTCATCTGCAAAAATAGTGATTCTAATCCCATCTTCTATGTTGTTTATAAAAAAGTTGAATAAAAGTGGGATCTAATACTTTTACTTCTAACTTAGGACCTACAGGGTCTTTTTGAAAACAGATTGAAGTTTGCGACAGTGCAACGTGTAGCCCGAGACAATGGGACAACAATAATGACAGGAAGTTCATCTAATAGGAGTCACTGAGACAAATGAGCAGATGAGCCGGAAAAACTAGTATAAGTAGAAGTAAAGTAGAAGTAAACTTACGAATGCAAGTTTTTAGATCAGTCACTTCTTTGAGAGGGTCACGATAGTAGAATGGCCTGCAGAATTCACACTGGTTTCCAATTGTATTATGCTGACAATCTTCGCAAACACCACCACTGGTGCCATTGTTAGCCTTGTAGACCCGCATGTCAAAATTACATTTGTTGGAGTGTCCATTACAGTTGCATTCTGAAAAACATAGCACAGGCTTTAAATAATAGACCAGAATAAAACACTACAATGAAAGTTGTACTGATGTGATTTTAGCAAGTACTCCTTTTGTAAGAATTGATGTTTGGACAGGCAAGCACTTCCTGCCTATATCTAAACAAGAATGCAGAATCTTCTCATCGCAACTCACCCAATATTCAGCTAATGGAAAAAAAATTGGGTGATATCAGAAGAAAACGTATAAAACTCTTCCAGTTAGCAAAGGATTTGGGTCTGGTTTACATGCTGTTATCATATAGACATTAATCCTAAAATGCTCTTAGATTACTATGTGTAAAATGTATAAAGTATTGATGGGAAACTTTTGTAAGTTACGAATGAGAAAAACAGACAGCTAATAATACCAAATGTATGTCTACCGGAATGGACAAAGGTTTGTGTTAGATTTTCATACCCATCATTTAGGTCCACCTGTTTTTTTGATGCCACAGTATAAGCACTGATTTTGCTTCACATTTCATCTTCTTTCATACGTGTCAGCATCTGTACAAAAGCCTCACTTGTGACACTCACAGATAGGTGTCCACAGAACAGCATATTGCATGTAATGAGAAACAGTGTTTTGTTGGCTACATGGGATTAGCTGAAGGTTGTGTAAAGGCTGCATTGTAGATAAGGAGACTTTGCTCATCGTATCTTTTTCTACAAGATAAGGAGATTGAGGAAAAGGAAAAGCAATAGCAACCAAGAAGATTCAAAACAGATTTCAAGGGTATAGAAATCAGTAGAGAAGTGTGGATTTTACACAACAATAAATGTAAATCGGTTCACTGCTACATTCCCACAATGTTTTAAACTGCAGTGGTACTGGAGCCTACAAAAAGACACTGCAAACCCTGGCACCTGCTTGCACCAGAGGAAGGTGTAGCAGTGTGTGTATAATTGCAGTGTATATGCTGCCTGTCGCAATAAGAGCAATGCAGATGGGCGTTGAGTTGAGTAATTCTATCAAACCCACAGTAAGTGTTATGCAAGGTGTGCCAACAAGTTTTTTTTGAGCAAAGCCCAGAAGGGTGTAATGCAAGGTGGGCACACAATTCACTAGTTTTATCAAAGCCCAAAAGGGCCTAATTCAAGGTGGGCCCACAAGTAACTCATTTTATCAAAGCCCAAAAGGGTCTAATGCAAAGGTGTGCCCACAAGTACCTAGTTTTATCGAAACCCAAAAGGACCTAATGCAAGGTGTGTGCACAAGTAAATAGTTTTATCAAAACCCAAAATGGTCTAATGCAAGGTGTGCCAACAAGTAACTAGTTTTCTCAAAGCCCAAAGGGGTCTAATGCAAGACGCATCCAAAGGTAACTAGTTTTATCAAGTCCAAAAGGGTCTATTGCAAGGTGTGCCCACAAGTAATTAGTTTTATCAAAGCACAAAAAGGTCTAATGCAAGGTGTGCCAGCAAGTAACTAGTTTAATCAAAGCCCAAAAAGATTGGTCCAGCATCTCCAGTGCTCAGAACATCTTTTGGTGACATTGCTGGTGTGTGGCTGCTTGGCTCAACAGAATGGATATAGCTGGGTGTGTTGCATGAGGGGATGGGCCGGGCCTCCAGGATTAGCACCTGTTTGCTGGAAGGTAGGGGAAGCAGCAGTGGCCCTCACAGGACTGAGGGCGGCAATGTGTATGGGTATCCCTTGGCTGCAGGGACACATGGTGCCCAGAGTGGTATCCACTGGGGGCCGAAGGGCTCCTACAATGAAAAGGTAGGTACACGCTCAGAAACACAGACCCATAGCCACAAGGATCAAAAAATAACAGCTTATTTTGGTCAAAAATGTAGCAGACACTTAGATGTTCTTCATGGATTTCTGTATGACAGGGCTAGGAAACGACTGTTGACTGCAGCACACCACACCTCCTATTGAAGGAGTTTTCCTTCTCCTTGTGGATTGAGCTCTGCTAGAAAAGGGCAATACTTATCTAATGCAAGAATTGCTGATGGTGTGAGGGGGTAGGCTAGGTTCTTTTAGTGCCCCTGTGAATAGTGACCCTTTTTGAAACAGATCTGCAAGGGAGCAATTTGGTAAATGTTTCAGCATTTATTACAATTTATTGTAACGTTGACACTGTTTTACAAAGATGAGGTCTATTACTGAAAATCCACAAAAGGCTAAAGTAAGACCCAAAATAAGATTTATTACAATCAATCAGCACTTACTTCTGCAGGCATTGTCTTCAAAGGCAATTGCTGGTCTCCATGGGGCATCATTAAAAAATTCTTTACATTTTTCACAGTTTAGACCTTCTGTGTTATGCTGACAGACACATTTACCATGCACCTAATAACAGAATAGACATACTATGATGCATTGTAAATATTGAAATACAAATGTATAAATCTAGCCTGTAATATATTGCGCATTGTTATGTGTTTTGTGTCACAATAACAAGAGAAAAAACAAGAAAAAAAAGAAAAGCTGGTTCTAATATTTGACAGGAAACTGATACCAGCTGTATAATTTCAATTCAAATGTTTTCATTCAGTATTCAAATGCAAGCCTTAAAAGGCATCTTGGGACCAGTCTGAAAATGTTAATACATCTTTGCAGCACTGGAACTCCAGATCCCTAAGGATCAGCTGTTAAAAAATTTGAGCTTACTTACCACGCTGTGATGCACTGTGGGCACTGCAGTGGTCAAAATGCTGTTGTGTAACTTTGTTACTGGATGTGATAATGAGCGGCATACACACTGCTCCCTGCATTACGAATATGGTATCCCTGCACCTCTAACTTACCCGATCCACAACACAATTAGGGCTATTTATCTTGTAAAGTAAGTTTAAACCAGACTAACACACTCTGAAGGTGTGATTTGAATTTCCCCCAAAATATCATCCCCCTATGACATAGGGGGGATAGTCCCCTATCTAGGCTTAATCCTTTCCCAGGGAGTGCAGTTTGAGTGCAGTACATGCTCTTTACCTGTGCTGCCCACAGATTTCTATGGGCAGTGCAGGTAAATCGCAAATATTTCACTTTTCCTGCACTTCTATTGCAACACATGTACCACCATTAGCAAGCAACTCAGGTATCTGCTGAAGCACCTTCTGAATCCTATTGCAAAGTCCTTCCAGTCCTGTTGCTGCCATTGCCTCCTCCAAAGCTGTGTTTCCTGCCACCATTGCTTCTCTTGCCCCAATTCTTTCAATGCAAGGTCTTCTGCTACTGACTCCTCCAATGCTGGATGCTTGCCCCCAGGGGAGAGGAAGTAACTAATGGTTGGACAGGCTATAGGGCCACTACTACACCACAACACAGGTACGGTGTAACACATATAAGGGCACTATGCTGCACTTGTGGTTTGCCACAGCAATGTGTTGGAAGTGTACAGTGTGAAAGTTGCCTTATACTGTAGTGGACCTTATAGTAGTAGTGTTTCCCAAAATACATTTAAATAGTTTTTCAGATAGAGGTCATGCGGCATTTTACTTCAAATACTATAAATCCAGTCCTAGCTATATAATAAATAATAGACATACAGCATATAACATCATAAAATAGAATAAAGTAAAATGTTCAATATCTCACCATTCCTGGCTGATAAAACACATCACCTCTCATGTTGTCTAAAGGAACACATTGACTGGCATGACCGTTGCAAAAACAGTTTCCTCTCACTATCATTTCATATACTGCATAATAGTATTTCTCATGTTGATCACTATGCCATTCATTGTTGTCACCAAAAGTGTGAAGCTTTGTAAAGTTGATTCTTAAATTAGTTAAAGTGATTATATCTAAATGAGGAAAAATGCAAAACATGGCATACATTTACTGTCAAATGAAAATGCTTTTTTTACATTTTGTTGAGTTGCTAATATCTTGGGCAATTCAGGTGCTATTATAGGTAGACAGCACATGCAGCTCTAGGATTGGGCTTCATATTTGTCAGTCTGGCAGACTGGGTAAAGACAGGACTGTAGTGGTACAGATAACCATCTTATATATGCAATATATGCAGTGCAAGCGGCAAATACAGCTGCCTCCGGTGCTCACGTGTTCCCTATCGCTTCTTCTCTACAGCACCAGCACACACAGAGCGAACACCCGGCTTTGTACAGCAGAGCTGTGTGGGAATGCGGCAGATACATCGAAGACGGTGGGGACAGCGAAAGTGGGAAGGATGAAAAGGTGAGTTGATTTTCTCCCCCCCCCCCCCCACATTCGCCCAATAAGACGCACTAACACGTATTAAAAATCTTACATGTCACCAGGGCCCGGCTTCCACATCCACCCCGCAACAGCCTACGCATTGCGTGATGGCTCCCTGTCACTTCCTCAGAGCTAAGGCTCTGAAGGCAGGTCGCACAACACCCCTTATATACTCACCCACAGGATGGGCCTTATCCCTTAGGAAGTGACAGGGAGGCGTCACACAACGTGTAGGCTGTTGGGGGATAGGTATGGAAGCTGAGCCCTGTTGACATGTACGATTTTTAATACATGTGGTTTCTTGTGTCCCTCTCTTTTCGTCCTTTGTGCCCTCGGTCTGCTAAAATGTTTTTTATGAGTATTTATTGTTTTTTATTTAAAAAACTATAAGAGGGATCATTCATAAGAGGGACCACCATAATATTTTATAATGACTTGTGGGCCAGGAGGTGTTACAGCTCCTCAATAGGCATTTTTTCCTCCTTTGGAACTTGTATGTATGTATATGTTTTGGCTTTTAACAAGTCTTTGTGTCAATTTAATAATTCAATAAAGTTTTCATTTTTTTATAAAGAGTAGCAACCCTTTCTTTTGGTGTGCTTTGGGGTGTGGGGTACCCCAAATTTAGCTATATATTATAGGGTGAAAAATACGATATACAAGTCTGGCTGGATTTATCTTGATGGCGAGCATATAAGAGACCCCTCCTATCGCCATCTAGCGTATATGGATTTTTATCATTGGTCTATTTTTTCTCGATATTCCTCCTTTATAGTATTATAATAGTAGTAATACTATATTATTACACCCTGCAATAAACAGTTTCACACACTTCTTGCCACAGGTGCCATAATATGTCTTTTTAGATATTTAAATAATACCTTGTATGTAGGGATCATAAGGATCGTCAATATCAAAATTTGGGTCAAGCGCTTTTAAAACCACCTACAAGCAATAAAAAAAAATAAATTGCATTTTAGATTAGGCTGTAACCATTAGAACATAATTTAATCAACAAGCTCCTTTAAAGTGGATCCCATTTAATTATACATAATTTAATTTATGGACCTCTATGATTTGATTTCATTGTATGTGTGGATTGGATGGGCTGTTACTAGAGTTGTGCAAACTTTTTAAAAATTCAGTCTGGCTGATTCACCGTTTTTTTTAAAGTTCAGGTTTGTGACAAATCAAACCGAACTACTACAAATCAGCCAGATTATTAGAGGTGCATTTTTGGTGCATTTTTAAATGCCTGGAACAAGTAGAAACTGAAACTGACCCATAGATGGGAGGGGGCCATGACCCGGGAGTGGGGTGTTTAGCAGCTGCTTCTTCCTTTCCCCAAGCTGCCAATCAGAGTATATGATCCCTTCCAATGAGCCATAATGGAGACCAGAAGCACAGCCAATCCTGGTGGGGCTGAGTCCTGGAACCGGACCAGGAAACCCCTCAGCCCAGTGCAGCTCATGGAAGTCCCCCAGAGTATATATAGGACCCTGGTACTCCACCCCCACTGGAGTTCATGCCGGAGGAAGAGCAGTGCCACGAGGCATGATGGCCTACCTAATCCCTGTTTTTTTTACATAGGCCACCCTGTTAGAATTTTGTGGGGCCTTGACCATGCGTCAACCATCAAGTAGGGCCTCAACCAGCTATCCCCCATAACTGCAAAACAAGGCCTGTGAAAGTCAGTTTAGGTGGATAGCCACAGCAGACATCTCTCTGAGTCCCTAAGGCCTGTGACAGCCAGTGAACTTGGGTATCAGCAGCAACATTCTCTCTGAGCCCCCCCAGACATGTAATAACTAGTGTAGATGGGTAGCAGCAGCAGTCTCTCTGAGCCCCCAAGCCTGTAACACCCAGCGGAGGTGAGTAGTAGCAGTAGCAGTCTCTCAGAGATCCCAAGATATTTGACAGCCAATGTAGGTGGGTAGCAGCAACAGCAGCATTCTCTCTGAATGTCTAAGGCCTGTTACAGCCAGTCTAGATGGGTAGCGGCAGCAACAGTCTCTCTGAGCCTCCAAGCCCTGTGATAGCCAGTGGATGTGGGTAGCAGAAGTCTCTCTGAGAAACCAAAACACTTACAGACAGTGTAGGTGGATAGCAGCAGCAGTCTCTCTGAGTGTTTAAAACCTGTGGCAGCCAGTGGATGCAACATCTTTGAGCTCACGATACCTGTGGAATCCAATGCAGGTGGGTAGCAGCAGCCATCTCTCTGATCCCCCAAGGCCCGTGACAGCCAGTGGAGCTGGGTAGTAGCAGAAGTCTCTCTGAGTACCAAAGGGCTGTGACAGCAAGTGGATGGGGGTAGCAGCAGCACTGTGACAACCAGTGTTTGTGGGTAGAAGCAGCAGTCACTGTGATCCCCCAACAGCTAGATGTGTAACTGCGGCAGCAGTTTCTCTGAGTGCCTAAGGCCTGTGACAGCCACTGTAGGTGGGTAGCAGCAGCAGGGGCCTTTCTGGGTTCCTGAGGCATTTGACATTCAGTTGATGGGAGAGGGGGGGCAGCAGAAGTCTCTCTGAGCTTCCAAGGCCTGTGGCAGACAGAGTTGGTGGGTAGCAGCAGCAGTCTCTCTGAGTGTCTAAGGCCTATCATAGTCAGTTGATGGGGGTGAGCTCTGGCTGGCTGGTAGGTGGGTAGAAGGAGCATCGGCAGTCTTTCTGTGGCCATAAGGCTTGTGAAAGCTAGTGTAGGTGGGCAGTGCAACAGCAGTCTTTCTGTGCCCCTATGGTCTTTGACAGGCAGTGGATGAGGGTAGCAGCATTTCCAGCAGCAGTCTCTCAGTGTGCTCCCATCCTTAGAGATCAATGCTCTAGTCAGTAAAATCAGTCATGCAGGTGGTGAAATATGGTGTTATCCATGCCTGATGCATTTTTATGAATGTTGGGATCTCAGCATTATGAGTCGAGTTCTCTGTTGGGTCACAATAGCCCTTGTTTCACTAAATACCCTCTTAGATGCCATACTGCTGGCTAGGCATGACAGCATGGGCATGGTTAACTACCAGTTGTGGCCGGATATCCAGTTTCCCTGCTCAGAACTCTATGTGGTCTATGTTGTCAAAGGACGGGGGGGTATTCCACCACTTGGTGGTTTAGCTGCTGCTAGGTAGTAGCTTTGCTCAGTGGGTGATTGCATAAAACTGCTCATCAGGGTCTCCAGGCTTAAATAGGTAGTTCAGCTACTGCTGCTGTCTTCTCTGGTTCCCCTAGCAGTCGTGGGAGTGGAGAGTGAGCGTACAGGGTCCCCCTGATGACCTCTCAGCGACAATGCCGGATCACGCTGGTAGGCCTTAACCAAGCAATTACAGAATAACTCACAGTAGTGCATCATTTTGGCATCTCTCTTGGAAAGTGGAAGAAATAGAGACATTTTGCTGCAGAACTGAGGGGCCAACAATGCTGCCAGCCAGTAGTTCCTCCCTCTGGGTAATTACTTTAAAGTGTACCAAAACCCAGAAGGATTGGCCTGGAAATCTTATAGACCAATTCCCTCCCTGCGGGGCATCCGAAACAGGGCCTTACCTGAATCCCGGTCCAACAGCGCATGCGCGGACCACAGCCGCATCTCGCGCTTCTCTCTAGCAGGGCGCGCTCCCTGTTAGAGGAAAGCGCAAGATGCGGCTGCCAACGTGCTCTGAGCCGCTGAGCTTTGACACGCATAGCTCACTGGCTCCGAGCACGCTGATTGGACGAGCGGCCACGCATGCGCCATAAGAGCGGGGTGAGGTGAGTTGATCTGGGCATTTTGGGGGGTTTCACATGGCCCCCCGATTGGGGGTGCCCGGGGAAGTGGACCAAAACCCAGGATAGTCAAAATCCTGGGTCTTGGTCCACTTTAATGCATTTGTCGCTGCGCAATCAAGCAAACAGACATGCAGCTATTAGCTTGAGTGTCTCTGAGCGCCTATCCTTCTGACCCTCTATTGATCACTGCCAGGGGAAGCAGAGGTCCTCGCCCTCCTATTCCTGGGGCTCCTCTCTGCCTGATAAGCTACCTGGTGTTGTGACCAGGACCTTGAAATTGAGCTCCTCCTTCTCCTCTACCACTTCATCTTTGAGCTAAGTTAAACGTGATACATGTGAGCACTAGGCTTGGTCCCCTCACCAACGTGAACTTGCAGGACATCCTCCAGTACACAGAGAAAGACAATAACATATGTTAAATGTTAATCCAGTGGGCTGTGACATATACTGCAACTACTGCAGCAGCAGCAGTTTCTCTAAACCTCAAGGCCTGTGACACCAGTGGAGGTGGGTAGCAGCAGCAGTCTCTTTGAGTGCCTAAGGTCTATGACAGCCAGTAGATGGAAAGTATCTCTAAGCCGCCAAAACCCGTGACAGTGAGTATTGGTAAGTAGCAGCAGCAGCAGTTTCTTTGAGTGCCTAAGGCCTGTGACAGACAATTTATGGGGGCAGCAGCAGCAGCAGTCTCTCTGAGATCCCAAGGCGTGTGACATCCAGTGAAGGTGGGTAGCAGCAGCAGCAGTCTCTCTGAGCCCCCAAGGTCTGCGACAGCCAGTGGAGTGTGGGTAGCAGCAGCAGTCTCTCTGAGCGCCCAAGGCCTGTGGCAGCCAGTCAAGGTGGTTAGCAGCAGCAGTCTCTCTGAGTGCCTAAGGCCCTGTTACAGCCAGTGGATAGGAGAAGCAGCATAGGAGTAGCAGCAACAGTCTCTCTGAGCCCACAAGGCCTGTGAAAGTCAGTTTAGGTAGATAGCCACAGCAGAAGTCTCTCTGAGTTCCTAAGGCCTGTGACAGCCAGTGTAGCAGCAGCAACATTCTCTCTGAGCCCCCCAGACATGTAATAACCAGTGTAGATGGTCTTTGACAGGCAGTGGATGGGGGTAGCAGCTTTTCCAGCAGCAGTCTCTCAGTAAGCTACCTGGTGTTGTGAAGAGGACCTTGAAATTGAGCTCCTCCTTCTCCTCTACCACTTCATCTTGGAGCTAAGTTGGACGTGATACATGTGAGCACTGGGCTTGGTCCCCTCACCAATGTGAACTTGCAGAACATCCTCCAGTACACGGAGCAAGAGAATAACATATGTTACATGTAATCCAGTGGGCTGTGATGGACATATACTGCCCTAGATCTCCACATGTCAATGTGAGAACGAGAGACCCTATGACTGCCCCACCTTTTTCTGCACATAGCTGTCTTGTAGAAATAATGCCTGCTTGGACTCTCCACTTTAGGTGGGCACAAGCCATCTGGTCTCTGATTCTGTACCTGGATTAATCCTCTGCCTGCACACCTGAACACTCCTCGCCTCCCCGATCACTCCCCCGTATGCTCGCCCTTTTGATAAATTCCGCACCTTCCCCTTTGATCACCCACCCCCTGCCTGCTCAATTTACTGGGTTTCTGGTTAAGCTGAATTATGACAGTGCCTGGTTTTCCCAAGCCCATCCCTGCCCATCTGAGCCTTCAGCACACAGCCTCCGCTACCAGTGGCTAGTGCCTGGCAGCCAGCCAGCAGTTTTAAAGCACATTCTAAATGTAATAGACGGAAGCACTGTAATAAGAATTTTACTCTCTTACTCCAGTTATTAGCCAAAAAAGTAATGCATATAAATTTCTATTTTACAGGCCACAATCTAAAACATGGTGATCAAGTTACTGTAAGGGTGCATTTTCAAACCATTAAGGCATTGTAATATATTTTTTCCTTAGCCCACTATCTATCAAAGACTATTAACCATTGACCTCTGGTCAAAAAGATAAAGCTTAGTAAATTGTAAATTGAGTGATAGATACTATTTGGGAGGGTTTAACCTCATATGTTGTTGAATAGTATACAGATGTTGTGCTCCTGAATTACATGGAAGCAACCATCTGGATTCTGAAAAACCAGCCACACAGTCAAAAATGCCTCTGTGCAATATCCCATTATCACTAGCTAGAAGTAGAAAGGCAAACTGACCAGCTGCTGAGTCAGTATGTGTGTGTGAGCTTGCCTTGTGTGGATAATCCCATAGGCACACTGCAGCCTGATAATTGTATCTCCTCACATTCTGTGTACAAAGAGATAAAATTTCTCTCTGGCTGGATGTGATGATCAGCTCAGCTGCAGTGTGGATGTATGCTGGTAGTCTGTTAGCAAAGGCTTTCCTCAATTAATTTCCTCCATGGCTTATGTGTGAGCAGGGCTCTCCGTTGTAGCAAGATGGCTCCCCATACAGTCCTGGAGAATAAAATATATACTACAACCACTGCATAGGGTTAAACCCTCTCAAACAAAATTTGCCACTGATTATTGGGGATGGGGGGGGGGTCAAGGGAGCAATTCACCAAACATTATATTTTTAAGTACATTCTGATTCTGACTAGGCTGTTAATATTTAGAATTGAATGTTTCAGTTTCTGTCAGCCAAAGTGTTGTCCAGAATTGGGTTATCTTTTCTCACAATTTGTCCAGCTGCTCTACTTGTTTTTTCACATTCCTACACCAGTTTGAATATACTTTGTGGGATGCAGTTTAGTATGAGGACTTAGTTCACCATCACATTATGATCTAAAGGCAGGTGATGTTGCAAAACAGCCAAACAATATTTTTGATTCTGGTGGAGTTTAGTTCTTCTCAGCTAAGTTGTATCACTTTTAATGAGCCAGTGACTAGTCTTATTTGGTAAAGATATAGGAAATAGAAAATTACCATGAAATATAAACTATTAAAGATATACGTTTTAAATATCTAAACTAGGTCTCCAAGTAACTGCCCTGGCTAGGATGATAATTGAGCCTCCTAGATGCTAATTTGGTATCAACCCAGACATCTTGGCTGCGGTTGGGTGGAGACAATAGGTTTGGGTGTATAAAGGATTTTTACTGTGTAATGTAAATGAAGTCAATACCTGCCCATGGAATCCTTTTGTGAATAGATGTGCTGTCTAAAGGGAGGGGCTAACCCTTTCCAACAGGAAGTTAGGTGTCCTAAAAGAATGGGAGGGATATATGAGGAGTTGAGAGGGGACCAAGGAGGAGAAAGGACGTGTGGGCATGAGGGCCCTGTATTGGTAACTATCAGCAAGTAACTCTAGGCCTATTTGGCCATTGTACTTAGCAATAGTACATTTTAGAAATTGTTTATGTATTGATACTGTCTAGTGGTTAATGTAACTGTTTAGGCCCTTATTTTATATATATATTTTGTATTATTTTTACATATGTACTGCTGTCCTTTATCATAAGTCTGTGCACAATACAATCTTTTATACATTCTCATTGGTGTGATTCCTTACGTCATCCACAACCTAGAACCTACAGTGGGCAGTTATTGTTATATTAATCCTTGATATTTTTATAATAATAATTGTTTACAAAGATAATATACTAGAAGATGAATAAATATTATTCAGTATGATGTTGGAGCCTGGAGCAAAAATATACCTCTCCTTCTGTTGATGGCTCCATGTCAGAATACCTGGAGTCACAAACCACATCCCCAACATCTTCAGCGTGTCCTTCTGGAACACCAGGAAAAGCTGATGCACAGTTTTGTGCAAAGTATTTAAATACTTTCCATGTTCTCCCAAAGTCCCGAGATCTCTCAACCAACATAGCAGCAGGCCGAAATGTCTGCAGAAAATACAATAACAAATTTTATTGAAGGATAGATGGTTAGATAACAGAAACACATGGGCAGATAAAATTAAGGAAACAATGTGAAATGTTCAGAAATTGTTTGACATTTAAAATGTTTAAAGCTGAATCACAAGAAATCCATTCACATGAAATAAGGAAGGATCAGAAGTTGTCTTCAATTTTCCAGTAGTGCCCTTTCATAGTCTAAGAGCAAACTGACATCTGATTTTATTGAATTAATTACCCTACTCTAGGTGTCCACAATTTCATTGTATTGACCCAAGTATTGACCCAATTTGCTTTTATTTTCATTATTAATCAGGGTGATACCAGAGTTAGAAACATTTTCATTAATTATTGCTAAAGATCAGTTCACACCAGATCTATCAGTATCCCTTGGGCAGTGAGCGGTGATCTTTCAGATAGCATTAAAAACCTGAAGATTTAAGCATATCACACTACATTTTTTTTCCGATTCATGTTAAAATGTCTTGACTAGCCTAAAAATGACTCGAGAAGTCTTTTGTGTTATAGAACCATGTTTTCTGTTGCTATAGAAATCTCATTTCGATTGTAAGCTTGCAAGGGCAGGGTCCGCTCTTCTAAATGTACTTCTGCATCTATGTTAGAAGTTACATTTCTGCCACATCTGAAACGTAACACCTTGTGTCTTATATGCATTGTATTATATGCATTGTTGTCATTGTTGTATTATAAGTATTTTACTTGTCTTGTGCTCCTGTTGTACGAATGCCTATACAGTACCTTAAATGTTATTACAAGATGGCTGAACTGAAACAATGCTTCCAGGTCCAGTCTAATGCTCACAAAATCAACACCTGGAAATAAATAAGTAAATTATTATTTTTATTAGTCGCCACCATATTTAAATAAAAATTTGGTAATTTCTTAGTGTATGATAAGATTGAATATGTCTATGTTTAAATACCATTTTCTGATTGCCACCATTTTTTTTTCCAGTCTGGTTCAAATGTCGTAATAACATTTTCAATCTCATGGCTATTAGGCTGAGTAGAAGGGTGAAATGGATATCTGGAATCACATGTAAAACATTTCTGATCATCCTAAAAAAAGAAAGATATTAATAGAGAGATATTACAGTTCTCATCAAATGGCTTGCTCTTACACTGAGTGCTTTATATTATGAGAAAAATATATCAATATACTTCTAGATCTTTACTTACAATATTAAGTGGTAGAGTCTGGGTTTGTCTCTGGCATGTTCCACTGTTACCTGAGTCTTATGCTTGGAGCTTACCGGGCCTTTATTAGTTCTAAAAAATTTTATTGCCATTGTGCTACTGCTTTTTCACAGACTTCCTTCCCAGAATGCTTTAGGTACCTCCCCAACATGGAGGACCAACATGCTCCTATAATAAACTAACTAGATTTGCAGCATTTGGTCCTGCTGTCCCCCTGAAATCTCTGAGGATGAAATATTGTCCTACTGAAATCAGCGTTCACCATTCACTCTAACTGTATGCATTCCATTCACTCTTATTCTATGCAAGAGCGGGGACCCCATGCCAATTTAACCCTGGATATTGCAGTTATATTTTATTTAAAAATGTCATAAAGTTTTCTTTTGTGGAGTCTCCTGGGCAGGAATGTGGGGCTGCCAATACATGTGAGGTACCATTGTAATTGTGAGGAATGGGGCTTTTACATTTTAAATAAAAATGTGACAAAATTAAAAAGATAATATTTATTTTTATTAGCCCAAATTCTAACAAAAAAAACAATATATCAGTTCACTGGAACTTCTTAAAAATGACTGCAAAAATCACAGTTAAACATAGCACAAAATAGTGAAAAATGAGCTGTCAATGGAGGGTAAAAAAACTCAAGTAGACTGACAGTTAAAAGGGTTAAAAGTACCAATGCATGTTAGGTATTGTTTTGTTCAGGAAACCTTGAGGTTTCAGGTTTAGCTTGTTTTTTTCTTGTATGCATTAATATGTTAGGAAAATTGGGGTTTTATTTTACTTTTTTTATACGTTTTTCAAGGATTACTTCCAGAAAGATGTGTCCACTAAAACAAGTTTGGTACACCAAAAAAACTTAAAGCAATAGGCAAGTCAAAAGTAAAAAAATAAAATCAGTAGCTTACCTTTCATTGAGTGGTACCGGCCTGTCCTTCCTCTCCTGTCTGCCTCCTTAGTGAGGCAAATCACTCCCTCATTCTGGTTTCCTTCCCTACCCCGCCAATGTAGTCCCCCAATCAACCTTCGGGGGACTAAGGACACAAACACCCCAGCTCCCTGCCCAGATGTCCTTAGTGGATGCCTCTCTCTGCAGCTATGAAACCCCCACCATCCTCCCTCCTCTCCTATCCCCTGCAGCACCTCTCACCCCCCTTATCTGATAACACTTTGCACTTTGCTGGCAATAGAAACTAGAGGTACAACATTGCACTTATTTTTTTTTACTATGATATAGAGCGGTCTGGGGAACACACATTAGAGACTACTGTTATAAATATGTAAAGCACACAGTGTGCTTACCTCACGTAGCTGTTGCCACAACCACTGTTTCTCTTCAGTATTTCTCCGAATCTCCTATTCCCTATCATATGCTCTGGTTTTAGGAACTACAGGGTCTTTTTGAAAATGGATTGAAGGTCGGGACAGTGCAAGGTGTAGCCCAAGACAATGGGACAGCTATCTGGCTTGATTTTAGTATACTTTTAAGGTGTTTACTGAGGGAGTATATGGTTTGTGGGGTTGTTTTGGTTAAAAAAGCGCAGGTGCGCACTTTGTATGCAGAGCTGAAATCTTTAAGTAAATTTACCCTTATGTGCATGCTTTACTTAGAGGTTGTTAGGTTCTTACCTTCTCCTGGCGCCCGGTCCCGCGGCGTTTCTGTGTGGCGGCCGCGCCGGGCAGCTGCCGCCGCGACTGCGGCAGTCTCGCCCGCCGCCACTACTTCTGCCTTGGCGGGGGTGGCCGGCATTGCGGGGCCTCCCTCCGCCTCTTCTGCTGCCTCCGTCTCCTCTGTGGCCGGTGCGTCTTCCCCTTCCGTCTTGGGGAGCGCGCCCGGCCCTCTGGCACGTGCTCGCGCGTGCGCGCGAGCACGGTTTCAATATGCCCCTCGGCGGCGCTGCTCCCTGCGCATTCGCAGGGGGCAGATTCAAATGGACCAGTCAGGTCCATAGCCTGGGTGGGAATGAACCCAGGGACTGGACAGCCTGACTGGCCAGGGCGGTCCAGTCCCTGGGGCTGCTCCAATAGGGAGCTACATCCTAGTTGCACCAAACACTACATTTCCCCCCCAAATCACAGTTGCACCAATCACCAGTTCCCCCTTCCCATTGGCCAGTTCCCCTTTAAATATGTTTTGGTTCCGTCCATTAGTGCCCGTTATAGCCTTTGGTTAATAGGGTGTGCTTGTTAGTCTGCTTTGATAGTTACTACTCGGCTTCGTCTCTGACCATCCCTGTCTGCTGCCCGTCCTGACCTTTTTGCCTGTCCTGACTTCGCTTTTGCCTGATCCCTCTGATACCGCGTTTTGGTGCTCACCTGGTTTGACCTCGGCTCGTTTTGACTATTCTTCGCTTGACCCCTTGGATACCGCGCTCTGTGATCACCCGGCTCGACCTCGGCTTGTTTTTGGACCTTCCTGATTTATTCTCCACCTGTTATCCTATCTAAATCCCGGCGTCCATATTCGGGATACCCCGCCAAACATCCGTCTCCACCTTAAGCCAGTAATCTTTGCGCCAACTAAGTCCTGGGGGTAACCGAGTCTGGAGAGGCATAATCCGCGTCTCCTGCGAGCGGGGACTTGTCTAAAGGCAGAAGAGGCGGTGGAGATTGGGGATTACCTGGCTTAAGAGAGAAGGGTGTTCGGCGCCTTACAGAGGTGTTTGGCAACTCTACATTTGAAAGTAGCTAGGCATGTTGGTTATTGTTCTGTTCAGGGGACCTTACTTTTATTGATTTAACTTTTTTTAACTTTTCTTGTTTGCATATTTTGATTCCGCTTTTCATATTCTTTGTTTTATTTAATTACATTTTTTTTTTTTTGGGAAACACTGAGCAACCAAAGAATTTATTGAGGAAATACTTCCAAAAAGATGTGCCCACTACTGTGTAATAGCCTCTCAGTGTCAGTACTGTGATATAGTATTGCAGCAGTGCCAGTACTGTGTAATACCCCCTTAGTGTCAGTACTTTTATATATTACTACAGCAGTGCCAGTGCTGTGAAATAGGCTCTCAATGTCAGTACTGTGATATAGTTCTGCAGCAGTGCCAGTACTGTGTAATAGCTTCTCAATGTCAGTACTGTGATATTGGCTTGATGCAGAGCCTCCCCGTTCAGCTCCCCCGTGCGTTTCCCCGTTGGTTTTGGCCTTTGATCGGGTCAGGAAAGGGTGCTACGTTGATTTTAGTGTGCGTTTATGCGCTCAGGTGTGCGCTCAGCCGGCTTTCCGATTGTCGGCTCGCACGAGGCTGTTTCCCGGGAAAACGTACGCCTCGTTCATTGGTCCGTTTTTTTCAGTGATGCAGAGCCTTGATTTCCTATTGAAATCACCCTAATAAAACGGGGCCGCCGAGCCTTCACTTACGGCAAGTCAGAGCAGCCGTATTTGCACTCGGGCAATAATATGCAGTCCTCTGTTGGAGCACATCAGCGGCGCCAGCTCCGCGGTCTTGTCCTGCTGAGTATGGCAGAAACCAGGCTGCACCCGCACGCCTTTGGACATCGATGGCATGAGTATTTGATATTTTATATTGTTTTTTTTTGGGTATCCTTTTTACAGGGTCTCCCTCATTTTTATTTTATTGTTTGTGTGCAGGCATTTGAAGATGGGACATAGGATAAATGTGCAGGCACTGGCTGGCCCTGATTTGGTTTTTGGGAGTCGTTTTTCTGGCTTTCCCTGCCTAGGAATTCCTGCCTACCTGAGCGATTCAAATCTGCCGATCTATTTGGTGGCTGGCTACTGGGTATGTGTCTGAAACTTGTATTGGTTGCCCACCCTCTCTGACTGTGTTTGTTCCCGTAACACACTATTTGGTAACTTTTGGCGTAGTATATTTGGAGCCCAATTATTGATCTACAAATTAAATGGGTTAAGTGATTGTACCCTATTGCGTCATGTTCTTGCCCTCTTATGTAAGTAGTATTCCCCAGACTTTTGTAATCAGAGTACAGGTTGGATGTGCATGTAGTCTCATTACAAATGTCCTTTCCTCCCACCCTACCCCGCTCACCTATTTGTCCCTCTTTTCTATTGTTGCAATGCACACCTTTTTTTATTTTTTTTTGTTTTTTGGTTTTAGGGCAGGAGACTCTGCCTATCCTTTGGTCCCCTGGATGAAGACCCCCATCCTGCACCGATCTTCACAGGCAGAGGAGCGCTACAATACTGCCCCCAGGAGGACTCGCTCTGTGTTGGAGCCAGGCTTTGTTCTCTTGAAGATGAGGTTCCGTTGTCTTGATGTGACTGGGGGGGGGGGGGGGGCACTACAATAGACGCCTGCAAAGGTCCTAAACCTAATCCTGGCTTGTGGGCTACTCCACCACCTTTAGTTTCAGCCCTCCCCACCCCTCCTTTTTCTTGCACCCAAAGTGGCACCGCGCAAACCATACGTGCACAACTAGTGTTTAGTGTTTTTTCAGAGACCACAATTTTGTTTTTTGTTTTTTTATTTTTCAAACAAATTTTGTTTTGTCATTTGTTTTTTTGGGCCCAAAAGAAAAATTACACGTGGGCAGAGAAAATGCATTCCCCACAAATTAGTGGTATGTTGGGTTGCATGGTGACGAGGAATGATGTTGTGCCTGCAAATGGGCTGCAATGTGGGCCAGGCTTTGATTAATCTCAGCCATATGGCTGGTTAGGGCAGAGATATTGCTGTTTAATACCTCTACTTGGGCGTTGAGGTTTGTGAGTTGGGTGCACACAGTCTCATTGAATTGCTGTGTTGTCGCAGCAAAGGCAATATTTTCCTGCCTCCATGTTTCCTCCAAAATTTGAAGTTGCCTTCTTTGGGAAATATGGCGTCTAGAATGGGTAGGAGCAGTGGGACGGGTGGTTGGTTCTGGTTCCGAAGGTGGTTGTGGATGTGGTGGCTGTGCCGGGGTTGCCTGCGTTGCTGCCACTGGTGCAGTAGTGGTTAGTGACATATGTTGGGTGTCCTCCTCCAAATCTCGTATATGGTCGATGATGGGTGGGCTTCCTGTGGTCTGTTAAGAAATATAGCATCCTTTTAGTTTATTTCTGTCCACACAAGCTCGCAAATATCAATGTTAAAAGTACACATCAAGGCCCATTGACTTACCTCATCGCAATCCACAATTTGGGTTTGTGGTGTAGAAGCCTGGTGTGCCCTTGGCCTCGGTGCTAACGCAGGGGTTTGGGGGCCTGGTGTGTCCTGTTGACTTGGTCCTTAGTATGTAGATAGGAAGATTAGGTAAATGGCCAAGTACAGTGTGTTGTGTAGCATAACACTGCCTTCTTGAACTTTTGGTACTAGGTCATGGCAAAATCAGACTCACCTTGGGACCTTACATTCCGGTCTGTGTCTTGTGCCTCTGCCAGTCCCTGGATGCTGGCCGGGTGTATGAATGTATATACATGTTCCTCGGCGGGCGTAAGGATAATTTTAGTGGGTAAGCCACCCCCTGTCTGTTGGCTGGGGAAGATTAAATCACACCTAATAAGTGTTACATCCTTTTAACAATGTGACTAAAAATGCATTTTACTTTTTCCTTTACTTCTGCTCCACCCCCTGTCTGTTGGCTGGGGAAGATTAAATTACACCTAATAAGTGTTACATCCTTTTAACAATGTGACTAAAAATGGTCCATTACCTCTGCTGACGGCGCATGTCCATTTTTTTTTTTGCTGTAGTATTTCAGGTCCCCAAATTTCCTTTTTATTTGCTGAATATCTCTCCGGACTGATCCCACACTATTGACCTGCCTGCAAATATTAGTCCAGATTTCCATCTTAGCCTGCTTTGTGGTTGTTTTGGAGGTGCGGCCAAATAGGGCATCATAATGTTCGCAAACTGCATTTGCCACTGCCATGCTTTGAGCATCGCAAAATCGGGCAGTTAGTGAGCCACGCCGTAGTTGTCTGCCACATGGGTGTGTGGTCTCCCCTGCCTCTGAGGAAACTGATGGTTGGGTATCTGGGGAGTCGTGTGTGCTTCTTTGGCTTATGGGGGAGGGGGATGTTGTGTGTGTGCTTCTCTGGCTTAATGTCTGGGTTCCTGTGTGGAGTATCCACCGTTTTAGTGGGGGCATGTTCGGCATGTGTCTGGTGCCTGCTCTTCTGTCTTGTGGAGGATGAGGCATGTGTGCGGCTGCTATGTGCCTCGGCCCTTGGTTGGCTCTTTTTGCTCCCTTTAGGTCTGCCCATATTGATATGGTATCCAACACAGAGCTGAGTGCCTTGTGCTTTAAATATGTTTTCCGTGTGGGCGTGGTCAACAGCGGGTGCGCGGGCCCGCAATCTTTACCTTGGAGCAGGACGACATCATCATGGATGTGAGTATGCGCGCGTGCGTTTATGTGCGCGCACACATTCCTTGTAATAAAAAAAAAAAAAAAACACCAGAATAGTCTGAAACAACTTCGTTTTTCACGTTCCATACAAGCCCACCTTAGTTTAACACATGTACGCAGCTCAAAACTAGGCTACATGCAGATAGAAGAACTAGGGCAATGTGAGGCAGCAAGAGGTTCAAAAAGTGACTTTAGTTAGGCCAGCAAACTTGTTAATGCTTTTTGTGTACATGAGACAACAACAGTCTCTAATATCAGTGTCTTTGTCATGCAAACAGATTCACAGCAGCAACCAAGGGAGCAAGAATGGAGCCTCCGCCCCTGACGCAATATGCGCCTAAAACATGGTAAGTGGCGTTTTTGGGGACCAAAGTAAATGAACCAACAATTCCATTGGCCACAAAATGTACAAACCAAAAAAAATAACCAAAGACTTTGTCTAAAAAGCCCTTAAAGCGGACCTTCACTCAGAATAAGTCTATCTTATATGTTTCCCACACCCTGTACATAAAGTTTGCCCACCTTCAAAATCATCCTACCTGCACCTAGTGCATGTTATGAGGCTTTCAACATCCAAGATGGCGGATTATGGAAGCCGGCATCTTATCAGGCAGCCTGCAAACAGGAAGTGCCTTCTAACTGTGCTGCTCTGCATTCTGGGATTGCTGACCTTTTCAAGAGGTCTCTGCTCTGTGTGAGCAAAGCACAGCTATAACCCACCCCCTGTACCTTATCCCACTCTCCTCTCCTCAGTAAGTGTGATGCTTCTGAGTCAAGATGGCGGCGGCCGTATACTAAATTCCTGGACTGAGTTGCAGCCCAGTGGTGGACAGAATAATTATTGATTGACTAAAAAATTACTATCTATTATTTGGAGATGCTGCGGAATCTTTGGTTAAGAGTTTGGCCTTTTCAGTAAAAAAACGCAGAAGGTCCGGTTTAAAAAGGGCCCCAAAAAAACCACGCACAACCAAACCAAATAAACAATGCTAAACTAATGTTGTTTTTTATTCACAGATACAAGAAAATCACAGGCACAAGACACCGAGGCCTAAAGAATTTTACTTTGGCTTAAAAAGCAAATAGTTTATTTGTTAAAACATTTAGATTCAATTATTTGTAAAAAACTTTGTGTAAAAAATTCAATTTCAAACGCTGGAATAAAATAAAAAAATGAAAAAAAAACAAGAAAGTTGTGTTTCCTGCAAATGTACAATCACACAACATCATCACACATTTCCATGACACAAAAAGTTTAGATATGGTACAATAAATCCAAAAGAATCAGAAAGAATTAAGGTATGCATTAATGTCAAGGAAAAAGGAACACAAAGGAAATTAAGGTATGCATTAATGGCAAGGAAAAAGGAAGAACCCAAATTTATGGTTCCCCAAAAAATATGTGTCAAACTGGCAGTGGTTGCCATATGTATATTCCAATGGAGTTTGAGGGATGTGCGCTTGCGTGTAGCCAGATTGGCAACTGAAGAGCCATGGAGATGTAAGTATACTTGCTCAAACCACCAAAATGGAAGGTCAAATACGACGGAAACCAAGCAGGTACGTTCAAAAAGCCAGGAAAAATCAGGGAAAAACGGGCCGCCCGTGTGAACGTGACCGGGAGCCCCGATCAAATTGAAGGCACCCGAGAGAGCAAAAAAAGCTTTCCGAGTAAAGTGAAATTGACGGATCAGTTAGGGAGCCATTCCGACCGAGGCTCTGCATCACATTTGAGCCACGATTCAAACGGGAGCCCCGGACAATCGGAGGGTTTTAAGGGCAGTTCAGAGGAGGCTCTGCATCAGGCCCATAGTTCTGCAGCATAGCCAGTACTGTGCAATAGCCCCTCTGTGTAAGTACTGTGTAATAGCCTCTCAGTGTCATTATTGTGATATAGTACTGCAGCAGCATCAGTACTGGATGATAGCCTCTGAGTGTCAGTACTGTGATATAGTACTGCAGCAGTGTCAGTAATTTATAATAGCCTCTTAGTGTAAGTACATCTGTGTAAAAGCCTTTTTAGTGTCAGTACATTTGTACTAACAGTTTAAGTCAAGTCTTTTAAGGCAACTGTGTTATTGCATATTTACGCCAACTGTTCACTGCACTTTTGGGACATTTTCCTGCATCCTTATTTTCTATTTGTCCATTTCGGTGGCGCTGTAACTGCAGGTGTTCAACAATGCAGAAAGCAGCTAATAAGGGACAGGGACATAAGGGTTAATTCAGAACCCCTTTCTCAAAGATTTTTTGGAGGTCTTGCTACCAAATAAAAAATCACACAAAAATAAAAAAACATTTCACACAAAAATACTCACTGAAAAAGGGGCTCTGCTGAATCAGAAGAGGGGGAAAAACTGACAAGAATGGAGATTTTCACGCAAAAAAATGGTGAGAAAGGGGCATCCCTTGTCTGGCGCATGTGCTCAACTTGGTGGTGCAGAGCTTCCTGGCTCATTTTCCGGAGATGCCGGAGCTGCTGCGTAAAGTGCGTGGCGTGTGCATGCTCGTTCGGGGAACCCACCATGCTGCTGCTCGCCTCTCTGCTCTGGAGAAAAACATCAACATTCCCAACCATTGCCCCATATGTGACTTGCCAACCAGGTGGAATTCAACTTTGTATATGTTGGAAAGGGTGTGTGAGCTTCAGCTGGCAATAGTGAATTTCCAGCTCCAAAATGCCCCTCCAAGTAGAAGTGCAGACCAATCACACTTCACCACCAATAAGTGGGCCTCCATTGAGGACATCTGCGTGGTGCTTCTGTGCTTCCAGTATGCCACCAAAATGGTCAATGCTGATAATGCCATCATCAGTGCTACCATCCCCATAATTTGCCTGCTTGAAAAACCCTTCAGGCCATCTGGAGAGTGCACACATGGCTTGCAGGATGGCCAAGGACACCACTGTCCAGCCAGCAGACAGTTTTAGAGGAGGGGAAGGACTTTCTCTCACAGCAGGCTGGCACCCACTACAGCTCACGGGCAACAATGGAGCATGGTTGGAGAGAGGAGCAGGAGGAGTAAGAGACGACACCTGACACTGAAGACAGCTTCCCCTTGACTCAGGGCAGCCTGGCTCACATGCTCCAGTGCCAGCACAACAACTACAGAGTTGCCTGCATAATCACCAGTGGACTATGTGAAAAAACTTATTCCATTTGCCGCCACATTCACCACCTAGGATACAGCCCATAGTACAAGGAGGCAGACTTTGACTTGCATGGTGGATGACTACCTGTTCACACGTCTACTGGCACTGAGAGATTGCTCCTCCCCATTCAATTTCTGGGTCACTCAATTGGAAATATGGCCAGAGCTTGCCCTCTATGTCTTGTAGGTGCTGGTCTGCCCTGTGCCAAGTGTCCTATCAGAACTTGTGTTCAGAACTGCAAGGAGTGTCATCACCGACAGGAGTATCTGACTATCCACAAGCAATGTGTACTGGTTAGAGTTTTGGCTACCTCTGCCACATCCACTTCCTCCCATCTCTTCTGCTTACACTGTCACATCTACCTCCAACACCTCCTCCCCCCCTTTGAACCTCGGACACCTGTAAAAAATTTATTATTTTTATTAATTATTAATTAAGTATATATGTATATATTTATTTATGTATATATTTATTTATCAATGTTAATGATTTATTCACTTATTTATGTATATATTGATTGATTAATTTATGTATATATTTCTTTATCAGCCAGGTGCCCCCCACCCCCGATTAGGCCTCAAACACCCCAAAACAGAATATTTAGTTTTTTTTATTTATGTATCTATTTATTTCTGTAACATTTTAGTTTTCTGTTATTATTTTGAGTACTTTCCCCAGCAGAGCAATCCCTCAGGTGTCCCTCTCGATATGCAGCCCTCTAGCCCTTGCTACCACCATTTTACAGCCATTTTTATTCTCTCAAATTTGGGTCCCCATTGACTTCAATGAGGCTCAGGTTCAGTTCGAGTCCTGGGATCTGAACCAAACTTTCAGAGTTCGGAGGAACTTGCGAATTGAACCATACTGATAAATTATAAACGTGGTGAAATGAATATTAACAATTAACTTAAGAGCTTTATTGTAATATTTCTTTTTTTCCTCTTTAAAGACATGGAATAAAATGCCCAAGTGTCCCCAGGTTCAACATGGAGTGATGCCTTCTTATTTTAGTGTTGTTCTTAAGGACTTATTTCTGGGCCACCCTGGCGATTGGGCTTCGCTTAATGGGATCGGGTTAATGCGGTGCACGGCCAAGCCAGATACAAGCACACCCAGGTGCCATAGGAAAATCTGAGTTGGGGGCAGGATGGTGAGTGTGGTGTGTTCGGCCCAGCCTCCCAGCATTGCTCTGTGCTCCCTCATGCTGTTTGAGGCCCGGTACTGACGCTGGCCAATTCCAAACTGGCTTTGAGAGTGATGACAGGACGCTGACAGGACCCTTGTCTAAAATTAACTGTAACAACAGAAAATAATAGCAGTAAATGATATGATGATGTATTTACCATAGATAGGTCCAGAGACAGTGACAAAGCTGAAACATGTTTATCCAATGGGCAGGGAATTTTAATGAATATGGTCAATGGCAATCAACTACAAGTTTTATGAATACAGAAGAGATTTTAATGCAGAGACCAAGAATGTGATAAATTCATCTGAATGAAAAAACTGTTGGTGCATGTGTTAAGGGATCGAAGGAGTCTTTGAACAAATAGTTTTTTGCTGTATAATGTATCTAGAACCCTAACACATTGAGTGTGATCAGAGGCATATATTATTTATTTATATAGTACTCAGCCAAACCTCATAACATGCATGAAAACCGGTGGCTACAAAGCAGATAGTTGTAAGTTGTATAAAGTGGAAATAAATGGAGACCAACAAGGTGAGTATAGAAGAGGAATAAAAGGAGAAAGAGAAGGAAATGGAAAGATAAAGGAGAGGGGAAGAGGGGAAAAAAGAAAAGCAAATTATATATATATATATATATATATATATATATATATATATATATATATATGGCAAAAGTAAAGGGTAAATCAGTATGGGCTAAGGGATAGAAAGAGAAAAAGGGGGGGGGGGAATGTATCCCCTATTGAACAGTCTCAAAGAGACATCACTTCCCCACTTGCTCCAGGGGGCACATACTGGTCCAGCCAAGGGAATCAGATCTTAAAGTGGACCAACACCCTGGGGTGATCGGCCCGGGAATCTATAAGATTCCCGGGCCGATCACCCCCCTCACCGCGGGACATCCGAGATTGGGATGTCCCGCGGTGAGGAACCCCCCCGAAAACCCCCCAAAAACTCACCTCCCGCGCGCCCCTCTAGCCGTGCGCGCGCCCGCGCCGGCCGTTTGTGAATGGCCGGCACGGGCGCACGCGCTGTCAGAGGGACGTGCGGGAGGCGGCGGCGGACGCGCTGGCTTGTCCGTCGCTGTCAGCGCTTGTCCGTCGCTGTCACCCGGCCACGTGGGAGCGTTTTGAGGTGAGTATTGGGGTGTTTCTGGGGGGTTTTACACAGCGGGGCACCACTAATCGGGGTGCCCCCCTGAAGTGGACCAAAACCCAGGATAGTCAAAATCCTGGGTGTTGGTCCACTTTAAAGAATCTAGCCATTTTATCTTGGGTAAGTGCCACCACTTTTTGTGGCACATAATATAATTAACTTTTTTTGTTGTTGCTCAAAAGGATAAAACTGGCAATCCAGGACATTGCAATCACTTGCTTATCTGCCGTCAACATGTGCTTCATTAATTTACACTGACTTGTTACAATAACTGGGAGAGCACTGGGAGAGCAGAGCTTCACAAAGATCTTTTGTTAATGACCTGCTCAAAACTTTGTAGATTGTCTTATAGACCCTTGTCTAAAACCGATTCTAGTCGGAACGCCCACCAGATATGGAGGAAAGATCCAGTAAAGGTGCAACCCCTGAAACATGACAAGGAGTAGTTAGGAACTGCTCTTACAATTCTTTCAGGAACTAGGTACCAACTAGTAATCAGTTTAATACCCTCCCACATCTGAACCCACTTGCCCTCCTCAAAAGGTCTTCCCCAAGTCTATTTCCCATTTAGATATATAGTGAGGTGGTGCTGTTAAGGTGTTTGAGACCATGGTCAGATACATTTCTGAATTTGCTACAGGGTCTCTAGTGTGCTTAAGGTAACTAGTTTCATTGTTGTGTGCTGGGGGGAACATGGGGTTCTGAAACAAAGAGAGGACTGGGAGGTAAGAAGACACAAACCTCCTGAACATTTACAACTATCCCAAATTCGCAATGAGTGCTTGAAAATTGAATTAGATATGTGTCCTCTTTGCTGTGGAGGAATCCAGAGCACATTGTCAACCTTAATTGCGTGGCAGTATATATCTCTGGCGGTGACTAGAGACGAGCGAACTTTTGAAAAATTCGATTCGACTGATTCGGCGAATTTTCTGACAAAAATCGCTTCGACCCGAATTTATTGCCTTGCTGTAACACGCATAGGATGCGTGCTGGGTTAGTAAAATAATACTGGAAATAATTAGGACATGCAGATCAGAGGCATCGCTATTAGAATCGCAGAGCGGCAAAATTGCAGAGAGTTGAGGTGGCATTACTATGAGGGGCCCCTATAGTGCCTGAAAAACACACCCTGGAGCTGGCAGCAGCAGGAGCCCAAATATTGGCTGAAAGACATCCTGGAGTTGGCAGCAGAGCAGCAGGAACCCAAAAAATTGGCTGAATGACACTCTGGAGTTGCAAGCAGCAGCAGCAGGAGCCCAAACATTACTTTAAAGAGACACTGGAGTTGGCTTCAGGAGCCCAAAAATTGGATGAATCACACCCTGGAGTTGCAAACAGCAGAAGGAGCCCAAACATAGCTTGAAAGAGACACTGGAGTTGGCAGCAGGAGCCCAAAAATTGGATCAATCACACCCTGGAGTTGCAAGCAGCAGCAGCAGGAGCCCAAATATTACTTTAAAGAGACACTGGAGTTGGCTTCAGGAGCCCAAAAATTGGATGAATCACACCTTGGAGTTGCAAGCAGCAGCAGCAGCAGGAGCCCGAACATATCTTGAAAGACGCTGGAGTTGGCAGCAGCAGCCCAAAAATTGGATGAATCACACCCTGGAGTTGCAAGCAGCAGCAGGAGCCCAAACATTACTTTAAAGAGACACTGGAGTTGGCTTCAGGAGCACAAAATTTGGATGAATCACACCCTGGAGTTGCAAGCAGCAGTGGCAGCAGCCCAAACATAGCTTGAAAGAGACACTGTAGTTGGCAGCAGGAGCCCAAAAATTGGATGAATCACACCCTGGAGTTGCAAGCAGCAGCAGCAGCAGGAGCCCAAACATAACTTGAAAGACAGTGGAGTTGGCAGCAGGAGCCCAAAAATTGGATGAATCACACCCTGGAGTTGCATGCAGCAGCAGGAGCCCAAACATTACTTTAAAGAGACACTGGAGTTGGCTTCAGGAGCACAAAAATTGGATGAATCACACCCTGGAGTTGCAAGCAGCAGCAGGAGCCCAAATATTACTTTAAAGAGACACTGGAGTTGGCTTCAGGAGCGCAAAAATTGGATGAATCACACCCTGGAGTTGCAAGCAGCAGCAGCAGCAGCCCAAACACAGCTTGAAAGACATTGGAGTTGGCAGCAGGAGCCCAAAAATTGGATGAATCACACCCTGGAGTTGCAAACAGCAGCAGGAGCCCAAACATAGCTTGAAAGAGACACTGGAGTTGGCAGCAGGAGCCCAAAAATTGGATGAATTACACCCTGGAGTTGCAAGGAGCAGCAGGAGCCCAAACATTGCTTTAAAGAGACACTGGAGTTGGCAGCAGGAGCACAAAAATTGGATGAATCACACCCTGGAGTTGCAAGCAGCAGCAGGAGCACAAACATTACTTTAAAGAGACACTGGAGTTGGCTGCAGGAGTCCAAAAATTGGATGAATCACACCCTGGCGTTGCAAGCAGCAGCAGGAGCCCAAACATTGCTTTAAAGAGACACTGGAGTTGGCTGCAAGAGCCCAACAATTGGATGAATCACACCCTGGAGTTGCAAGCAGCAGCACAAACATTGCTTTAAAGAGACACTGGAGTTGGCCGCAGGAGCCCAAAAATTGGATGAATCACACCCTAGCGTTGCAAGCAGCAGCAGGAGCCCAAACATTGCTTTAAAGAGACACTGGAGTTGGCTGCAAGAGCCCAACAATTGGATGAATCACACCCTGGAGTTGCAAGCAGCAGCAGCAGGAGCCCAAACATTACTTTAAAGAGACACTGGAGTTGGCAGCAGGAGCCCAAAAATTGGATGAATCACACCCTGGAGTTGCAAGCAGCAGCAGCCCAATCATTACTTTAAAGAGACACTGGAGTTGGCAGCAGGAGCCAAAATTGGATGAATCACACCCTGGAGTTGCAAGCAGCAGCAGCAGCAGCCCAAACATTACTTTAAAGAGACACTGGAGTTGGCTTCAGGAGCCCAAAAATTGGATGAATCACACCCTGGAGTTGCAAACAGCAGAAGGAGCCCAAACATAGCTTGAAAGAGACACTGGAGTTGGCAGCAGGAGCGCAAAAATTGGATGAATCACACCCTTGAGTTGCAAGCAGCAGCAGCAGCAGGAGCCCAAATATTACTTTAAAGAGACACTGGAGTTGGCTTCAGGAGCCCAAAAATTGGATGAATCACACCTTGGAGTTGCAAGCAGCAGCAGCAGCCCAAACATATCTTGAAAGACACTGGAGTTGGCAGCAGGAGCCCAAAAATTGGATGAATCACACCCTGGAGTTGCAAGCAGCAGCAGGAGCCCAAACATTACTTTAAAGAGACACTGGAGTTGGCTTCAGGAGCACAAAATTTGGATGAATCACACCCTGGAGTTGCAAGCAGCAGTGGCAGCAGCCCAAACATAGCTTGAAAGAGACACTGGAGTTGGCAGCAGGAGCCCAAAAATTGGACGAATCACACCCTGGAGTTGAAAGCAGCAGCAGCAGGAGCCCAAACATAACTTGAAAGACAGTGGAGTTGGCAGCAGGAGCCCAAAAATTGGATTAATCACACCCTGGAGTTGCAAGCAGCGGCAGGAGCCCAAACATTACTTTAAAGAGACACTGGAGTTGGCTTCAGGAGCACAAAAATTGGATGAATCACACCCTGGAGTTGCAAGCAGCAGTGGCAGCAGCCCAAACATAGCTTGTAAGAGACACTGGAGTTGGCAGCAGGAGCCCAAAAATTGGATGAATCACACCCTGGAGTTGCATGCAGCAGCAGCAGGAACCCTAATATTACTTTAAAGAGACACTGGAGTTGGCTTCAGGAGCGCAAAAATTGGATGAATCACACCCTGGAGTTGCAAGCAGCAGCAGCAGCAGCCCAAATACAGCTTGAAAGACATTGGAGTTGGCAGCAGGAGCCCAAAAATTGGATGAATCACACCCTGGAGTTGCAAGCAGCAGCAGGAGCCCAAACATAGCTTGAAAGAGACACTGGAGTTGGCAGCAGGAGCCCAAAAATTGGATGAATCACACCCTGGAGTTGCAAGCATCAGTAGGAGCCCAAACATTGCTTGAAAGAGACAATGGAGTTGGCAGCAGGAGCCCAAATATTGGATGAATCTCACCCTGGAGTTGCAAGCGGCAGCAGCAGCAGCCCAAACATTACTTTAAAGAGACACTGGAGTTGGCAGCAGGAGCCCAAAAATTGGATGAATCACACCCTGGAGTTGCAAGCAGCAGCAGCCCAAACATTACTTTAAAGAGACACTGGAGTTGGCAGCAGGAGCCCAAACATTGGATGAATCACACCCTGGAGTTGCAAGCAGCAGCAGCAGCAGGAGCCCAAACATTACTTTGAAGAGACACTGGAGTTGGCAGCAGGAGCCCAAAAATTGGATGAATCACACCCTGGAGTTGGAAGCAGCAGCAGCAGGAGCCCAAACATTACTTTAAAGAGACACTGGAGTTGTATTCAGGAGCCCAAAAATTGGATGAATCACACTCTGGAGTTGCAAGCAGCAGCAGCAGCCCGAACATAGCTTGAAAGACACTGGAGTTTGCAGCAGGAGCCCAAAAATTGGATGAATCACACCCTGGAGTTGGCAGCAGCAGCAGCAGGAGCCCAAACATTACTTTAAAGAGACACTGGAGTTGGCAGCAGGAGCCCAGAAATTGGATGAATCACACCCTGGAGTTGGCAGCAGCAGGAGCCCAAACATTGCTTTAAAGAGACACTGGAGTTGGCAGCAGGAGCCCAAAAATTGGATGAATCACACCCTGGAGTTGCAAGCAGCAGCAGGAGCCTGAACAATACTTTAAAGAAACACTGGAGTTGGCAGCAGGAGCCCAAAAATTGGATGAATCACACTCTGGAGTTGGCAGCAGCAGCAGCAGGAGCCCAAACATTGCTTTAAAGAGACACTGGAGTTGGCAGCAGGAGCCCAAAAATTGGATGAATCACACCATGGAGTTGGCAGCAGCAGGAGCCAAAACATTGCTTTAAAGAGACACTGGAGTTGGCAGCAGGAGCCCAAAAATTGGATGAATCACACCCTGGAGTTGCAAGAAGCAGCAGGAGCCCAAACATTACTTTAAAGAGACATTGGAGTTGGCAGCAGGAGCCCAAAAATTGGATGAATCACACCCTGGAGTTGCAAGCAGCAACAGCAGAAGCCCAAACATTGTCTGAAAGAGACACTGGAGTTGGCAGCAGGAGCCCAAAAATTGGATGAATCACACCCTGGAGTTGGCAGCAGCAGCCCGAACATTACTTTAAAGAGACACTGGAGTTGGCAGCAGGAGCCCAAAAATTGGATGAATCACACCCTGGAGTTGCAAGCAGCAGCAGCAGGAGCCCAAACATTACTTTAAAGAGACACTGGAGTTGGCAGCAGGAGCACAAAAATTGGATGAATCACACCCTGGAGTTGCAAGCAGCAGCAGCAGCAGGAGCCCAAGCATTGGCTGAAAGAGACACTGGAGTTGGCAGCAGGAGCCCAAAAATTGGATGAATCACACCCTGGAGTTGGCAGCAGCAGCAGCAGCAAAACCCCAAACATTGCTTTAAAGAGACACTGGAGTTGGCAGCAGGAGCCCAAAAATTGGATGAATCACACCCTGGAGTTGCAAGCAGCAGCAGAGCCCGAACATTACTTTATAGAGACACTGGAGTTGGCAGCAGGAGCCCAAAAATTGGATGAATCACACTCTGGAGTTGGCAGCAGCAGGAGCCCAAACATTGCTTTAAAGAGACACTGGAGTTGGCAGCAGGAGCCCAAAAATTGGATGAATCACACCCTGGAGTTGGCAGCAGCAGGAGCCCAAACATTGCTTTAAAGAGACACTGGAATTGGCAGCAGGAGCCCAAAAATTGGATGAATCACACCCTGGAGTTGCAAGAAGCAGCAGGAGCCCAAACATTACTTTAAAGAGACACTGGAGTTGGCAGCAGGAGCCCAGAAATTGGATGAATCACACCCTGGAGTTGCAAGCAGCAACAGCAGGAGCCCAAACATTGTCTGAAAGAGACACTGGAGTTGGCAGCAGGAGCCCAAAAATTGGATGAATCACACCCTGGAGTTGGCAGCAGCAGCCCGAACATTACTTTAAAGAGACACTGGAGTTGGCAGCAGGAGCCCAAAAATTGGATGAATCACACCCTGGAGTTGCAAGCAGCAGCAGCAGGAGCCCAAACATTACTTTAAAGAGACACTGGGGTTGGCTTCAGGAGCACAAAAATTGGATGAAACACACACTGGAGTTACAAGCAGCAGCAGCAGCAGCAGGAGCTCAAGCATTGGCTGAAAGAGACACTGGAGTTGGCAGCAGGAGCCCAAAAATTGGATGAATCACACCCTGGAGTTGGCAGCAGCAAAACCCCAAACATTGCTTTAAAGAGACACTGGAGTTGGCAGCAGGAGCCCAAAAATTGGATGAATCACACCCTGGAGTTGCAAGCAGCAGCAGGAGCCCGAACAATACTTTAAAGAGACACTGGAGTTGGCAGCAGGAGCCCAAAAATTGGATGAATCACACCCTGGAGTTGGCAGCAGCAGCCCGAACATAGCTTGAAAGACACTGGAGTTTGCAGCAGGAGCCCAAAAATTGGATGAATCACACCCTGGAGTTGGCAGCAGCAGCAGCAGCAGCCCGAACATTACTTTAAAGAGACACTGGAGTTGGCAGCAGGAGCCCAAAAATTGGATGAATCACACCCTGGAGTTGCAAGCAGCAGCAGCAAGAGCCCAAACATCACTTTAAAGAGACACTGGAGTTGGCAGCAGGAGCACAAAAATTGGATGAATCACACCCTGGAGTTGCAAGCAGCAGCAGGAGCCCAAACATTGGCTGAAAGAGACACTGGAGTTGGCAGCAGGAGCCCAAAAATTGGATGAATCACACTCTGGAGTTGCAAGCAGCAGCAGGAGCCCGAACATTACTTTATAGAGACACTGGAGTTGGCAGCAGGAGCCCAAAAATTGGATGAATCACACTCTGGAGTTGGCAGCAGCAGCAGCAGGAGCCCAAACATTGCCTTAAAGAGACACTGGAGTTGGCAGCAGGAGCCCAAAAATTGGATGAATCACACCCTGGAGTTGGCAGCAGCAGGAGCCCAAACATTGCTTTAAAGAGACACTGGAGTTGGCAGCAGGAGCCCCAAAATTGGATGAATCACACCCTGGAGTTGCAAGCAGCAGCAGCAGGAGCCCAAACATTACTTTAAAGAGACACTGGGGTTGGCTTCAGGAGCACAAATATTGGATGAAACACACACTGGAGTCACAAGCAGCAGCAGCAGCAGGAGCCCAATCATTGGCTGAAAGAGACACTGGAGTTGGCAGCAGGAGCCCAAAAATTGGATGAATCACACCCTGGAGTTGGCAGCAGCAGCAGCAGCAAAACCCCAAACATTGCTTTAAAGAGACACTGGAGTTGGCAGCAGGAGCCCAAAAATTGGATGAATCACACCCTGGAGTTGCAAGCAGCAGCAGGAGCCCGAACATTACTTTAAAGAGACACTGGAGTTGGCAGCAGGAGCCCAAAAATTGGATGAATCACACTCTGGAGTTGGCAGCAGCAGCAGCAGGAGCCCAAACATTGCTTTAAAGAGACACTGGAGTTGGCAGCAGGAGGCCAAAAAATGGATGAATCACACCCTGGAGTTGGCAGCAGCAGGAGCCCAAACATTGCTTTAAAGAGACACTGGAGTTGGCAGCAGGAGCCCAAAAATTGGATGAATCACACCCTGGAGTTGCAAGAAGCAGCAGGAGCCCAAACATTGTCTGAAAGAGACACTGGAGTTGGCAGCAGGAGCCCAAAAATTGGATGAATCACACCCGGGAGTTGGCAGCAGCAGCCCGAACATTGCTTTAAAGAGACACTGGAGTTGGCAGCAGGAGCCCCAAAATTGGTTGAATCACACCCTGGAGTTGCAAGCAGCAGCAGCAAGAGCCCAAACATCACTTTAAGGAGACACTGGAGTTGTCAGCAGGAGCACAAAAATTGGATGAATCACACCCTGGAGTTGCAAGCAGCAGCAGCAGCAGGAGCCCAAACATTGGCTGAAAGAGACACTGCAGTTGGCAGCAGGAGCCCAGAAATTGGATGAATCACACCCTGGAGTTGGCAGCAGCAGCAGCAAAAGCCCAAACATTGCTTTAAAGAGACACTGGAGTTGGCAGCAGGAGCCCAAAAATTGGATGAATCACACCCTGGAGTTGCAAGCAGCAGCAGGAGCCCGAACATTACTTTAAAGAGACACTGGAGTTGGCAGCAGGAGCCCAAAAATTGGATGAATCACACTCTGGAGTTGGCAGCAGCAGCAGCAGGAGCCCAAACATTGCTTTAAAGAGACACTGGAGTTGGCAGCAGGAGCCCAAAAATTGGATGAATCAAACCCTGGAGTTGGCAGCAGCAGCAGCAGGAGCCCAAACATTGCTTTAAAGAGACACTGGAGTTGGCAGCAGGAGCCCAAAAATTGGATGAATCACACCCTGGAGTTGCAAGAAGGAGCAGGATCCCAAACATTACTTTAAAGAGACACTGGAGTTGGCAGCAGGAGCCCAAAAAGTGGATGAATCACACCCTGGAGTTGCAAGCAGCAACAGCAGGAGCCCAAACATTGTCTGAAAGAGACACTGGAGTTGGCAGCAGGAGCCCAAAAATTGGATGAATCACATCCTGGAGTTGGCAGCAGCAGCCCGACCATTACTTTAAAGAGACACTGGAGTTGGCAGCAGGAGCCCCAAAATTGGATGAATCACACCCTGGAGTTGCAAGCAGCAGCAGCAGGAGCCCAAACATTACTTTAAAGAGACACTGGAGTTGGCAGCAGGAGCACAAAAATTGGATGAATCACACCCTGGAGTTGCAAGCAGCAGCAGGAGCCCGAACATTACTTTAAAGAGACACTGGAGTTGGCAGCAGGAGCACAAAAATTGGATGAATCACACCCTGGAGTTGGCAGCAGGAGCAGCAGGAGCCCAAACATTACTTTAAAGAGACACTGGAGTTGGCAGCAGGAGCCCAAAAATTGGATGAATCACACCCTGGAGTTGGCAGCAGCAGCAGCAGGAGCCCAAACAATGCTTTAAAGAGACACTGGAGTTGGCAGCAGGAGCCCAAAAATTGGATGAATCATACCCTGGAGTTGCAAGCAGCAGCAGGAGCCCGAACATTACTTTAAAGAGACACTGGAATTGGCAGCAGGAGACCAAAAATTGGATGAATCATACCCTGGAGTTGGCAGCAGCAGCAGAAGCCCAAACATTGCTTTAAAGAGACAATGGAGTTGGCAGCAGGAGCTCAAGAATTGGATGAATCACACCCTGGAGTTGGCAGCAGCAGCCCAAACATTGCTTTAAAGAGACACTGGAGTTGGCAGCAGGAGCCCAAAAATTGGATGAATCACACCCTGGAGTTGGCAGCAGCAGCAGCAGGAGCCCAAACATTACTTTAAAGAGACACTAGAGTTGGCAGCAGGAGCCCAAAAATTGGATGAATCACACCCTTGAGTTGGCAGCAGCAGCAGCAGCAGGAGCCCGAACATTACTTTAAAGAGACACTGGAGTTGGCAGCAGGAGCCCAAAAATTGGATGAATCACACCCTGGAGTTGGCAGCAGCAGCAGCAGGAGCCCAAACATTACTTTAAAGAGACACTGGAGTTGGCAGCAGGAGCCCAAAAATTGGATGAATCACACCCTGGAGTTGGCAGCAGCAGCAGCAGGAGCCCAAACATTACTTTAAAGAGACACTGGAGTTGGCAGCAGGAGCACAAAAATTGGATGAATCACACCCTGGAGTTGCAAGCAGCAGCAGGAGCCCGAACATTACTTTAAAGAGACACTGGAGTTGGCAGCAGGAGCCCAAAAATTGGATGAATCACACCCTGGAGTTGCAAGCAGCAGCAGCAGCAGGAGCCCAAACATTGCTTTAAAGAGACACTGGAGTTGGCAGCAGGAGCCCAAAAATTGGATGAAACACACTCTGGAGTTGGCAGCAGCAGGAGCCAAAACATTGCTTTAAAGAGACACTGGAGTTGGCAGCAGGAGCCCAAAAATTGGATGAATCACACCCTGGAGTTGCAAGCAGCAGCAGGAGCCCGAACATTACTTTAAAGGGACACTGGAGTTGGCAGCAGGAGCCCAAAAATTGGATGAATCACACTCTGGAGTTGGCAGCAGCAGCAGCAGCAGCAGGAGCCCAAACATTGCTTTAAAGAGACAATGGAGTTGGCAGCAGGAGCCCAAAAATTGGATGAATCACACCCTGGAGTTGGCAGCAGCAGCAGCAGGAGCCCAAACATTGCTTTAAAGAGACACTGGAGTTGGCAGCAGGAGCCCAAAAATTGGATGAATCACACCCTGGAGTTGCAAGAAGCAGCAGGAGCCCAAACATTACTTTAAAGAGACATTGGAGTTGCCAGCAGGAGCCCAAAAATTGGATGAATCACACCCTGGAAGTGCAAGCAGCAACAGCAGGAGCCCAAACATTGTCTGAAAGAGACACTGGAGTTGGCAGCAGGAGCCCAAAAATTGGATGAATCACACCCTGGAGTTGGCAGCAGCAGCAGCAGGAGCCCAAACATTACTTTAAAGAGACACTGGAGTTGGCAGCAGGAGCCCAAAAATTGGATGAATCACACCCTGGAGTTGGCAGCAGCAGCAGGAGCCCAAACATTACTTTAAAAAAAACACTGGAGTTGGCAGCAGGAGCCCAAAAATTGGATGAATCACACCCTGGAGTTGGCAGCAGAAGCAGCAGGGGCCCGAACATTACTTTAAAGTGACACTGGAGTTGGCAGCAGGAGCCCAAAAATTGGATGAATCACACCCTTGAGTTGCAAGAAGCAGCAGGAGCCCAAACATTACTTTAAAGAGACACTGGAGTTGGCAGCAGGAGCCCAAAAATTGGATGAATCACACCCTGGAGTTGCAAGCAGCAACAGCAGGAGCCCAAACATTGTCTGAAAGAGATACACACCTCCCTCCCTCTGAGGAGCACCAAGAAATATATCCAACAAACCTATATATCCAAAATTTTATTAAGACGTATACATACATAAAAATACACAAAATACACTGAACACAAGACAATTAAAACCAAATGGCAGGTCCCTATTATTATTGCTCTCAGTATATCTTAGCCAACCCAAAACATGGGTAAATCACTGTAAATCTTCTGTGATGCGCATAATACCCCAATAATATATAGAATAAACCATGGGCAATCCTATAACTATACATAAAGTACAGGAGTCTGTGTAAGCTGGGATGCAATATCCCTGCCCACACTTACCCCCGTACCTGTGCCGGCACTCAAGCGGACCCAAAGGGGTCCCTATATCTAACCCTATTGTACTGAACGATACTAATGACCAATAAAGGCTCTGATAATGTATGCTAAACCCCTAATGAACAATCCCTGTGCTACGCATCTGCCAATAAAAGTGCTAGTGCTAGCAGATTATGCAGGACATGGGTAAAGCACCATTAATAGATTGGTTTGTCATATTTGTAAATATATATAGGGTTAATAATTTGTGGTCCTGTGGGGCGCAATGGCTCCTAACTAGACAATATCCTGGCCAGTTTTGTTAATTTAGATACTATTGTAAGCTGTAATATAGTAGTCAATGTTTAATGTGTGTTATTATGATGTTAGATGTGGGGACACTACATGTTCTGTGCCCCGCCGATGCTGGGGCCCCATCATGCCTCCTGTGCTGTCATGTGAGCCTTTGGCCACACGGGCTGCTCGCTCCTCGCCTGGCTGCTGGGTTTCTGTGGCAACACATGACGCCCAGCGGTTATGTGTACGGGCGGCGGGCGCGCGCCAGTGGCCGTGTATCCTGCGATTGCAGGGTCACGTGCTGCAGCCGGCTGGCTGACGTCATTCCTCCTGGACGGGCTGGCGCGTTCCTGTGCGAGCGCGGTATTGGTGGTGTGGGCTTTTTGGCGGGAGCGCTGGCGGGCCACACAACAGGTAGGTGGACCTATAAAAGGATTTTGAGTAGTAGTTAGATTCACCTTCACCCTTTCAGAAGCCGCATGGGGCGGCGGGCGCGGGTGGCCTGGGTCTGTGGCGGTCCCTCCTTTGATGGGGTGCTGACATTCTTTCTGGTCCATGGGCACTGGTAGTATACCTGTTGGATTGTGCTGACATTTCTAATTTTGGTTATTGCACTGATCCCTCTTGATGCTTACACCATCTGTTATATTGGCTCATGGATTTCTTAGTGTGATTAGTTATGGGGGTTTGTAGCAATTATTAATTGTATTTATTTAAACGTCGATGTCTTTATTTATAGCGTGTTCCATTTTATATGAATATTCCTTATTGATCTAATATTGATATGTATTTTCATGCACTTTATTTAATATTTAGATAGTTGGTGTGATTCATAGGTTATTGATATATTTAGATTGTATTCAGATTCATGTGTGTACAGATTATAGCACTAGCACTTTTATTGGCAGATGCGTAGCACAGGGATTGTTTATTAGGGGTTTAGCATACATTATCAGAGCCTTTATTGGTCATTAGTATCGTTCAGTACAATAGGGTTAGATATAGGGACCCCTTTGGGTCCGCTTGAGTGCCGGCACAGGTACGGGGGTAAGTGTGGGCAGGGATATTGCATCCCAGCTTACACAGACTCCTGTACTTTATGTATAGTTATAGGATTGCCCATGGTTTATTCTATATATTATTGGGGTATTATGCGCATCACAGAAGATTTACAGTGATTTACCCATGTTTTGGGTTGGCTAAGATATACTGAGAGCAATAATAATAGGGACCTGCCATTTGGTTTTAATTGTCTTGTGTTCAGTGTATTTTGTGTATTCTTATGTATGTATACGTCTTAATAAAATTTTGGATATATAGGTTTGTTGGATATATTTCTTGGTGCTCCTCAGAGGGAGGAAGGTGTGTGTTTTTTCACGGCCACTCCCATGGAATTGGTTGGATATTGTTGAGGAGTGAGCACATTTATATATGATATAGTGGTGCACCCCATAGTAAACTGATTGTCTGAAAGAGACACTGGAGTTGGCAGCAGGAGCCCAAAAATTGGATGAATCACACCCTGGAGTTGGCAGCAGAAGCCCGAACATTACTTTAAAGAGACACTGGAGTTGGCAGCAGGAGCCCCAAAATTGGATGAATCACACCCTGGAGTTGCAAGCAGCAGCAGCAGGAGCCCAAACATTACTTTAAAGAGACACTGGAGTTGGCAGTAGGAGCACAAAAATTGGATGAATCACACCCTGGAGTTGGCAGCAGCAGCAGCAAAAGCCCAAACATTGCTTTAAAGAGACACTGGAGTTGGCAGCAGGAGCCCTAAAATTGGATGAATCACACCCTGGAGTTGCAAGCAGCAGCAGGAGCCCGAACATTACTTTAAAGAGACACTGGAGTTGGCAGCAGGAGCCCAAAAATTGGATAAATCACACTCTGGAGTTGGCAGCAGCAGGAGCCCAAACATTGCTTTAAAGAGACACTGGAGTTGGCAGCAGGAGCCCAAAAATTGGATGAATCACACCCTGGAGTTGCAAGAAGCAGCAGGAGCCCAAACATTACTTTAAAGAGACACTGGAGTTGGCAGCAGGAGCCCAAAAATTGGATGAATCACACCCTGGAATTGCAAGCAGCAACAGCAGGAGCCCAAATATTGTCTGAAAGAGACACTGGAGTTGGCAGCAGGAGCCCAAAAATTGGATGAATCACACCCTGGAGTTGGCAGCAGCAGCCCGAACATTACTTTAAAGAGACACTGGAGTTGGCAGCAGGAGCCCCAAAATTGGATGAATCACACCCTGGAGTTGCAAGCAGCAGCAGCAGGAGCCCAAACATTACTTTAAAGAGACACTGGAGTTGGCAGCAGGAGCACAAAAATTGGATGAATCACACCCTGGAGTTGCAAGCAGCAGCAGCAGCAGGAGCCCAAACATTGGCTGAAAGAGACACTGGAGTTGGCAGCAGGAGCCCAAAAATTGGATGAATCACACCCTGGAGTTGCAAGCAGCAGCAGGAGCCCGAACATTACTTTAAAGAGACACTGAAGTTGGCAGCAGGAGCCCAAAAATTGGATGAATCACACCCTGGAGTTGGCAGCAGCAGCAGCAGGAGCCCAAACAATGCTTTAAAGAGACACTGGAGTTGGCAGCAGGAGCCCAAAAATTGGATGAATCACACCCTGGAGTTGCAAGCAGCAGCAGGAGCCCGAACATTACTTTAAAGAGACACTGGAATTGGCAGCAGGAGCCCAAAAGTTGGATGAATCATACCCTGGAGTTGGCAGCAGCAGCAGGAGCCCAAACATTGCTTTAAAGAGACAATGGAGTTGGCAGCAGGAGCCCAACAATTGGATGAATCACACCCTGGAGTTGGCAGCAGCAGCAGCCCAAACATTGCTTTAAAGAGACACTGGAGTTGGCAGCAGGAGCACAAAAATTGGATGAATCACACCCTGGAGTTGGCAGCAGCAGCAGGAGCCCAAACATTACTTTAAAGAGACACTAGAGTTGGCAGCAGGAGCACAAAAATTGGATGAATCACACCCTGGAGTTGGCAGCAGCAGCAGGAGCCCAAACATTACTTTAAAGAGACACTGGAGTTGGCAGCAGGAGCCCAAAAATTGGATGAATCACACCCTGGAGTTGGCAGCAGCAGCAGGAGCCCAAACATTACTTTAAACAGACACTGGAGTTGGCAGCAGGAGCCCAAAAATTGGATGAATCACACCCTGGAGTTGGCAGCCGCAGGAGCCCGAACATTACTTTAAACAGACACTGGAGTTGGCAGCAGGAGACCAAAAATTGGATGAATCACACCCTGGAGTTGACAGCAGCAGCAGGAGCCCAAACATTACTTTAAAGAGACACTGGAGTTGGCAGCAGGAGCCCAAAAATTGGATGAATCACACCCTGGAGTTGCAAGCAGCAGCAGGAGCCCGAACATTACTTTAAAGAGACACTGGAGTTGGCAGCAGGAGCCCAAAAATTGGATGAATCACACCCTGGAGTTGGCAGCAGCAGGAGCCCAAACATTACTTTAAAGAGACACTGGAGTTGGCAGCAGGAGCCCAAAAATTGGATGAATCACACTCTGGAGTTGGCAGCAGCAGCAGCAGGAGCCAAAACATTGCTTTAAAGAGACACTGGAGTTGGCAGCAGGAGCCCAAAAATTGGATGAATCACACCCTGGAGTTGCAAGCAGCAGCAGGAGCCCGAACATTACTTTAAAGGGACACTGGAGTTGGCAGCAGGAGCCCAAAAATTGGATGAATCACACTCTGGAGTTGGCAGCAGCAGCAGGAGCCCAAACATTGCTTTAAAGAGACACTGGAGTTGGCAGCAGGAGCACAAAAATTGGATGAATCACACCCTGGAGTTGGCAGCAGCAGCAGGAGCCCAAACATTGCTTTAAAGAGACACTGGAGTTGGCAACAGGAGCCCAAAAATTGGATGAATCACACCCTGGAGTTGCAAGAAGCAGCAGGAGCCCAAACATTACTTTAAAGAGACATTGGAGTTGGCAGCAGGAGCCCAAAAATTGGATGAATCACACCCTGGAGTTGCAAGCAGCAACAGCAGGAGCCCAAACATTGTCTGAAAGGGACACTGGAGTTGGCAGCAGGAGCCCAAAAATTGAATGAATCACACCCTGGAGTTGGCAGCAGCAGCAGGAGCCCAAACATTACTTTAAAGAGACACAGGAGTTGGCAGCAGGAGCCCAAAAATTGGATGAATCACACCCTGGAGTTGGCAGCAGCAGGAGGCCAAACATTACTTTAAAGAGACACTGGAGTTGGCAGCAGGAGCCCAAAAATTGGATAAATCACACCCTGGAGATGCAAACAGCAGCAGGAGCCCGACCATTACTTTAAAGAGACACTGGAGTTGGCAGCAGGAGCCCAAAAATTGGATGAATCACACTCTGGAGTTGGCAGCAGCAGCAGCAGGAGCCAAAACATTGCTTTAAAGAGACACTGGAGTTGGCAGCAGGAGCCCAAAAATTGGATGAATCACACCCTGGAGTTGCAAGCAGCAGGAGCCCGAACATTACTTTAAAGGGACACTGGAGTTGGCAGCAGGAGCCCAAAAATTGGATGAATCACACTCTGGAGTTGGCAGCAGCAGCAGGAGCCCAAACATTGCTTTAAAGAGACACTGGAGTTGGCAGCAGGAGCCCAAAAATTGGATGAATCACACCCTGGAGTTGGCAGCAGCAGCAGGAGCCCAAACATTGCTTTAAAGAGACACTGGAGTTGGCAGCAGGAGCCCAAAAATTGGATGAATCACACCCTGGAGTTGCAAGAAGCAGCAGGAGCCCAAACATTACTTTAAAGAGACATTGGAGTTGGCAGCAGGAGCCCAAAAATTGGATGAATCACACCCTGGAGTTGGCAGCAGCAGCAGCAGCAGGAGCCCAAACATTACTTTAAAGAGACACTGGAGTTGGCAGCAGGAGCCCAAAAATTGGATGAATCACACTCTGGAGTTGGCAGCAGCAGCAGCAGGAGCCAAAACATTGCTTTAAAGAGACTCTGGAGTTGGCAGCAGGAGCCCAAAAATTGGATGAATCACACTCTGGAGTTGGCAGCAGCAGCAGGAGCCCAAACATTGCTTTAAAGAGACACTGGAGTTGGCAGCAGGAGCCCAAAAATTGGATGAATCACACCCTGGAGTTGGCAGCAGCAGCAGGAGCCCAAACATTACTTTAAAGAGACACTGGAGTTGGCAGCAGGAGCCCAAAAATTGGATGAATCACACCCTGGAGTTGGCAGCAGCAGGAGGCCAAACATTACTTTAAAGAGACACTGGAGTTGGCAGCAGGAGCACAAGAATTGGACGAATCACACCCTGGAGTTGGCAGCAGCAGGAGCCCAAATATTGCTTTAAAGAGACACTGGAGTTGGCAGCAGGAGCCCAAAAATTGGATGAATCACACCCTGGAGTTGCAAGCAGCAGCAGGAGCCCGAACATTACTTTAAAGAGACACTGGAGTTGGCAGCAGGAGCCCAAAAATTGGATGAATCACTCCCTGGAGTTGGCAGTAGCAGCAGCAGGAGCCCAAACATTACTTTAAAGAGACACTGGAGTTGGCAGCAGGAGCCCAAAAATTGGATGAATCACACCCTGGAGTTGGCAGCGGCAGCAGGAGCCCAAACATTACTTTAAAGAGACACTGGAGTTGGCAGCAGGAGCCCAAAAATTGGATGAATCACACCTTGGAGTTGGCAGCAGAAGCAGCAGGGGCCCGAACATTACTTTAAAGAGACACTGGAGTTGGCAGCAGGAGCCCAAAAATTGGATGAATCACACCATGGAGTTGCAAGCAGCAGCAGGAGGCCAAACATTACTTTAATGAGACACTGGAGTTGGCAGCAGGAGCACAAAAATTGGATGAATCACACCCTGGAGTTGGCAGCAGTTGCAGCCCAAACATTGCTTTAAAGAGAAACTGGAGTTGGCAGCAGGAGCCCAAAAATTGGATGAATCACACCCTGGAGTTGAAAGCAGCAGCAGGAGTCTGAACAGGACTTTAAAGAGACACTGGAGTTGGCAGCAGGAGCCCAAAAATTGGATGAATCACACCCTGGAGTTGGCAGCAGCAGCAGCAGGAGCCCAAACATTACTTTAAAGAGACACTGGAGTTGGCAGCAGGAGCCCAAAAATTTGATGAATCACACCCTGGAGTTGGCGGCAGCAGCAGCAGCAGGAGCCCAAACATTACTTTAAAGAGACACTGGAGTTGGCAGCAGGAGCCCAAAAATTGGATGAATCACACCCTGGAGTTGGCAGCAGAAGCAGCAGGGGCCCGAACATTACTTTAAAGAGACACTGGAGTTGGCAGCAGGAGCCCAAAAATTGGATGAATCACACCATGGAGTTGGCAGCAGCAGCAGCAGGAGCCCAAACATTACTTTAAAGAGAAACTGGAGTTGGCAGCAGGAGCCCAAAAATTGGATGAATCACACCCTGGAGTTGGCAGCAGCAGGAGCCCAAACATTACTTTAAAGAGACACTGGAGTTGGCAGCAGGAGCCCAAAAATTGGATGAATCACACCCTGGAGTTGGCAGCAGCAGCAGCAGGAGCCTAAACATTACTTTAAAGAGACACTGGAGTTGGCAGCAGGAGCCCAAAAATTGGATGAATCACACCCTGGAGTTGGCAGCAGCAGCAGGAGCCCAAACATTGGCTGAAAGAGAAACTGGAGTTGGCAGCAGGAGCCCAAAAATTGGATGAATCACACCCTGGAGTTGGCAGCAGCAGGAGCCCAAACATTACTTTAAAGAGACACTGGAGTTGGCAGCAGGAGCCCAAAAATTGGATGAATCACACCCTGGAGTTGGCAGCAGCAGCAGCAGGAGCCCAAACATTACTTTAAAGAGACACTGGAGTTGGCAGAAGGAGCCCAACAATTGGATGAATCACACCCTGGAGTTGCAAGCAGCAGCAGCAGGAGGCCAAACATTGGCTGAAAGGCACACCCTGAAGTTGGCATCAGCAGGACGCCAAAAATTGGTTGGAAGGCACACCCTGAAGTTGGCATCAGCAGGAGCCCAAAAATTGGCCTGAAGACATAAATATGTTTTGCACCATTTGGAAAGTGTAAAACGTGGCACCATGCTGAATCTAGTCGCATGCATCGGGCATTGGTGGGTGGAAATCCTGGCTGATCCATCCCTGATTCATTTTGACAAAGGTGAGTCTCTCCACATTTTTAGTTGACAGACGAGTTCTCCTCGCCGTAACTATGGCCCCCGCCGCACTAAACACCCGCTCAGATGGCACGCTACTTGCCGGGCAGGACAGCTTTTCCAGGGCAAACTCTGCTAGTTGCGGCCACAAATCAAGTTTGGCTGCCCAGAAGTCCAGCGGATCCTCAAGGTGTGTTGGCATGGTCATGTCAAAGTATGACATGACCTGCTGGTTCAGGTCCTGCTCCAGGTCTTCCTGCTGCTCATGAGTAGCCTCACTATGCGGGTGTAGAAAGCTACTCATTAGCGACTGAATTCTGAGGCTGCTGCTGATGGAGCTGCTGCTGCTGCTCCTGCCAACCCCCCCCAGCAGCCATGGCGGTGGAAGGTGAGCGCAGAGGTCCCCTCGAGTCAGACCTGCGAGAGTATGGACCATGGCACAGATAGGCATCGGCCAACTGCCTACGTAGAATGTCGTTGCGCAAGTGACTCGGAGGGACTACCTGTCTCCATCTCCACTGCATACTGCCATGGTGTGTCCGGGTCCTCTGTCTCGCCTTCCTCAAAAACCTCTAGCTCCTCTGGCTGCTCCTGCTCCTCCTCTCCTGTCCGCTGACCAGATAAACCAGCCATTTCGCCAAGCCTAAACTGTGTTTCGCTGGGCAACTCCTCCTCCTCTTCCTCCTCCAGTTCAGCTCCAATGGGGTTCATGTGGCCGTAAGATGTAAACGCCATGTCTCCAGTGCCCTGACCAGCCATGGTTTCCAACATGTGCTGTAGTACATGAAGCAGTGGAATCACGTCGTTCATCCCGTAATCCTGCCGACTGACAAATAAAGTGGCTTCCTCAGAGGGCCTGAGCAAACGGCAGGTGTCACGTATGAGCTGCCACTGGTTGACATTGAAGTTACACAGGGGAGTCCCCCTATCTGCTTGGATCATCAGGAAATCCCTGATGGCTTTTCTCTGTTCATATAACCAGTCCAACATGTGAAGGGTGGAATTCCAACGGGTGGAAACATCGCAAATCAGACTATGTTGGGGGATACCGTTCTGACGCTGTAGCTCAAGAAGGGTGTGTTTGGCGGTGTATGAGTGGCTGAAGTGCATGCAAAGTTTCCTTGAAGTTGTTAGGATGTCTTGCAGATGGGGGGAACACTTCAGAAACCGCTTGACAACCAGATTGAAGACGTGAGCCATGCAGGGGGCATGGGTCAGGCTTCCTTGGCGCAGGGCAGACAAAATGTTCTTCCCATTGTCGGTAACCATGATTCCCATTCTAAGTTTCTGGGAGTAAGCCATGTTTGGATTTCCTGATGAATACATTTAAGCAGTTCCTCCCCTGTGTGACTCCTTTCCCCAAGACAAACCATGTGAAGCACTGCGTGACACCTCCGTGCCCTGCACACATGGTAGACTGGAGGGGCACTGAGACTTGAGCCTACAGTGGAGGGTGAGGAGATGGCGGAGGATGAGGAGGCCGAGTCGCACTGTGTCACAGGCCCAACGGGCAGGGAGCGCGGAGGCCGAAGCGGCGTGACCTGTCCAAGTTGCTGCTGCTGCTGCAAAGGGACCACATTCACCCAGTGGGCCGTAAACGACATGTACTGTCCCTGACCGTAGTTACAGCTCCAGACGTCGGCGCTGCCATACACTTTGCTACACACCGACAGGCTCAAGGACTGGCCCACCTTCTGTTCAACAAAAGTGTGCAGCGCTGGTACTGCCTTCTTGGCAAAGAAATGACGGCTTGGGACTCTCCACCTCGGCTCGGCACAAGCCATCAGTTCTCTGAAAGGTGCAGAGTCCACCACCTGAAAAGGAAGCGACTGCAGCACCAGCAACTTGGACAGGAGCACATTCAGCTTCTGCGCCATAGGATGAGTGGGTGCATACTGCTGTCTCTTGGACATGGCTTCGCTGATGGATTGCTGGCGGGATGCATGACTTGGAGGAGGAGGAGGAGGAGCAGAAGCGACAGAGGATGGGTATGACGCACAGCTGCCTTCGGCTGAGGTGCTGGAGCCTTGGCTGGCAGAAATTGGGAGTGGCGTGCCACTTGGTGAGGAAGCAGAATGGACCACCCCTTGGGAGCCTCGGTTCTCCCAGGTCGCTTTATGGTGACGCATCATATGTTGACGCAGGGCCGTGGTGCCAACATTTGGGCCCTGGCCACGCTACACCTTCTGCCTACATATCTTGCATGTGGCCATGTTACCCTCCTGCGGATGCTTCAGGAAAAACTGCCACACTGCCGAGTAGCTACTTTTCCCACCAACAGGCCTCACTGATTCGCTGCTATTGTCGCCAACTCCAGGAACCACTGCTCCACTACCTCCCGATAAGGTAGCCTGCCGCGCAGCAGGTGCTCTGCCCTGGTCCCGTTTGGCTCCAGGCTTTACAATTGTGCCCCCATGCTGACTGCCAACCATGCTGCTAACACCTTGCTGCCTGAGCTGCTGACTCCGGGGCAACCTGCGCCCCTCTTCTCTTGATGATGACGATCAAGCCCTTCATCACCCGGCTCCGAAGTGCGATCGGCTTCATCGTCATCATCATTATCACCGAGTTGTGGCTGTAAGTCACTAATGTTCGTGGATTCGTCAACAGTGTCTGGCGCAGGAGCTGGAACGCTCGCAACACCCACGACACTGTCCACATCACTATTTGTCTGCCTAGCTAAAGAAGCCACCTCCATTTCTTGGCTGGGCAGTAGCTGCTGACTGTCCTCTATCTGATCGTCCTCCTCACTAAAGAGTGAAGCTGAACCCAAAGCATAGGATACATCGCTGGGGGAGGGAACGGCGTAGGACAGAGGCAATGGGAGGACAGGGACTGCTCTCGGGGCATGCCAACTCAGGGTTGTGTCAGAGGAACCTACCGACCCCGGACTGGGGGTCTCAGACGTAACTTGTGATGATGTTGTTGATGAGCGCGTTAACCAATCTACCACGGCAGATGCGTTACTGGTGGAGACACGACCGCTAGCAGATACAGGCAGACCAGGTCTCTCACCGTGACTCCTGCTGCCACTCGCCCCTAGTCTGCTGCGACCTCTGCCTGCTGAATCTTGGCCTCTGCCACTCCTCTTTGAACATGCTGGCACTTGTCTGCCTGACATTTTTATGTATTTGCTTATTTAGTATAAACAGATAGGGTTCAAGGTGCAGCTTTGGGATGCCCTGCGACCTGGTTTATTAAAAGCAGTCAAAAACAAGTATCAGTATATATGCACAGCAACAGTGGATAAGCAGGCTCCAACAGGCCAAATTACTTTAAATAAGTGTGCAGCTTAGAGGAGATACAGAGGCTAATGGTATGTTACAGAATGGGATGCCCCCACAGCAGACCTGAGATCAGTATATATGCACAGTAAAAGTGTCTAAGCAGGCTCAAACAGGCCAAATTACTTTAAATAAGTGTGCAGCTTAGAGTAAATACAGAGGCTAATGGGATGTTACAGAATGGGATGCCCCACAGCAGACCCGAGATCAGTATATATGCACAGCAACAGTGGATAAGCAGGCTCAAACAGGCCAAATTACTTTAAATAAGTGTGCAGCTTAGAGTAAATACAGAGGCTAATGGTATGTTACAGAATGGGATGCCCCACAGCAGACCTGAGATCAGTATATATGCACAGCAACAGTGGATAAGCAGGCTCCAACAGGCCAAATTACTTTAAATAAGTGTGCAGCTTAGAGTAAATACAGAGGCTAATGTGATGTTACAGAATGGGATGCCCCCACAGCAGACCTGAGATCAGTATATATGCACAGTAACAGTGGATAAGCAGGTTCCAACAGGCCAAATTACTTTAAATAAGTGTGCAGCTTAGAGGAGATACAGAGGCTAATGGTATGTTACAGAATGGGATGCCCCACAGCAGACCTGAGATCAGTATATATGCACAGCAACAGTGGATAAGCAGGCTCCAACAGGCCAAATTACTTTAAATAAGTGTGCAGCTTAGAGTAAATACAGAGGCTAATGTGATGTTACAGAATGGGATGCCCCCACAGCAGACCTGAGATCAGTATATATGCACAGTAACAGTGGATAAGCAGGTTCCAACAGGCCAAATTACTTTAAATAAGTGTGCAGCTTAGAGGAGATACAGAGGCTAATGGGATGTTACAGAATGGGATGCCCCAAAGAAGGCCTGAGATCAGTATATATGCACAGCAACAGTGGATAAGCAGGCTCCAACAGGCCAAATTACTTTAAATAAGTGTGCAGCTTAGAGGAGATACAGAGGCTAATGTGATGTTACAGAATGGGATGCCCCACAGCAGACCTGAGATCAGTATATATGCACAGTAAAAGTGTCTAAGCAGGCTTAAACAGGCCAAATTACTTTAAATAAGTGTGCAGCTTAGAGTAAATACAGAGGCTAATGGGATGTTACAGAATGGGATGCCCCACAGCAGACCTAAGATCAGTATATATGCACAGCAACAGTGGATAAGCAGGCTGCAACAGGCCAAATTACTTTAAATAAGTGTGCAGCTTAGAGTAAATACAGAGGCTAATGTGATGTTACAGAATGGGATGCCCCCACAGCAGACCTGAGATCAGTATATATGCACAGTAAAAGTGTCTAAGCAGGCTCAAACAGGCCAAATTACTTTAAATAAGTGTGTAGCTTAGAGTAAATACAGAGGCTAATGGGATGTTACAGAATGGGATGCCCCCACAGCAGACCTGAGATCAGTATATATGCACAACAACAGTGGATAAGCAGGCTCCAACAGGCCAAATTACTTGAAATAAGTGTGCAGCTTAGAGGAGATACATAGGCTAATGGTATGTTACAGAATGGGATGCCCCCACAGCAGACCTGAGATCAGTATATATGCACAGTAAAAGTGTCTAAGCAGGCTCAAACAGGCCAAATTACTTTAAATAAGTGTGCAGCTTAGAGTAAATACAGAGGCTAATGGTATGTTACAGAATGGGATGCCCCACAGCAGACCTGAGATCAGTATATATACACAGCAACAGTGGATAAGCAGGCTCCAACAGGCCAAATTACTTTAAATAAGTGTGCAGCTTAGAGGAGATACAGAGACTAATGGTATGTTACAGAATGGGATGCCCCGCAGCAGACCTGAGAGCAGTATATATGCACAGCAACAGTGGATAAGCTGGCTGCAACAGGCCAAATTACTTAAAATAAGTATGCAGCTTAGAGTAAATACAGAGGCTAATGTGAGGTTACAGAATGGGATGCCCCCACAGCAGACCTGAGATCAGTATATATGCAACGTAAAAGTGTCTAAGCAGGCTCAAACAGGCCAAATTACTTTAAATAAGTGTGCAGCTTAGAGGAGATACAGAGGCTAATGGTATGTTACAGAATGGGATGCCCCACAGCAGACCTGAGATCAGTATATATGCACAGTAAAAGTGTCTAAGCAGGCTCAAACAGGCCAAATTACTTTAAATAAGTGTGCAGCTTAGAGTAAATACAGAGGCTAATGGGATGTTACAGAATGGGATGCCCCACAGCAGACCTGAGATCAGTATATATGGACAGTAAAAGTGTCTAAAAAGGCTGAAACAGGCCAAATTACTTTAAATAAGTGTGCAGCTTAGAGTAAATACAGAGGCTAATGTGATGTTACAGAATGGGATGCCCCACAGCAGACCTGAGATCAGTATATATGCACGGTTAAAGTGTCTAAGCAAGCTCCAACAGGCCAAATTACTTTAAATAAGTGTGCAGCTTAGAGGAGATACAGAGGCTAATGGTATGTTACAGAATGGGTTGCCCCACAGCAGACCTGAGATCAGTATATATGCAACGTAAAAGTGTCTAAGCAGGCTCAAACAGGCCAAATTACTTTAAATAAGTGTGCAGCTTAGAGGAGATACAGAGGCTAATGGTATGTTACAGAATGGGATGCCCCACAGCAGACCTGAGATCAGTATATATGCACAGTAAAAGTGTCTAAGCAGGCTCAAACAGGCCAAATTACTTTAAATAAGTGTGCAGCTTAGAGGAGATACAGAGGCTAATGGTATGTTACAGAATGGGATGCCCCACAGCAGACCTGAGATCAGTATATATGCACAGTAAAAGTGTCTAAGCAGGCTCAAACAGGCCAAATTACTTTAAATAAGTGTGCAGCTTAGAGTAAATACAGAGGCTAATGGGATGTTACAGAATGGGATGCCCCACAGCAGACCCGAGATCAGTATATATGCACAGCAACAGTGGATAAGCAGGCTCAAACAGGCCAAATTACTTTAAATAAGTGTGCAGCTTAGAGTAAATACAGAGGCTAATGGTATGTTACAGAATGGGATGCCCCACAGCAGACCTGAGATCAGTATATATGCACAGCAACAGTGGATAAGCAGGCTCCAACAGGCCAAATTACTTTAAATAAGTGTGCAGCTTAGAGTAAATACAGAGGCTAATGTGATGTTACAGAATGGGATGCCCCCACAGCAGACCTGAGATCAGTATATATGCACAGTAACAGTGGATAAGCAGGTTCCAACAGGCCAAATTACTTTAAATAAGTGTGCAGCTTAGAGGAGATACAGAGGCTAATGGTATGTTACAGAATGGGATGCCCCACAGCAGACCTGAGATCAGTATATATGCACAGCAACAGTGGATAAGCAGGCTCCAACAGGCCAAATTACTTTAAATAAGTGTGCAGCTTAGAGTAAATACAGAGGCTAATGTGATGTTACAGAATGGGATGCCCCCACAGCAGACCTGAGATCAGTATATATGCACAGTAACAGTGGATAAGCAGGTTCCAACAGGCCAAATTACTTTAAATAAGTGTGCAGCTTAGAGGAGATACAGAGGCTAATGGGATGTTACAGAATGGGATGCCCCAAAGAAGGCCTGAGATCAGTATATATGCACAGCAACAGTGGATAAGCAGGCTCCAACAGGCCAAATTACTTTAAATAAGTGTGCAGCTTAGAGGAGATACAGAGGCTAATGTGATGTTACAGAATGGGATGCCCCACAGCAGACCTGAGATCAGTATATATGCACAGTAAAAGTGTCTAAGCAGGCTTAAACAGGCCAAATTACTTTAAATAAGTGTGCAGCTTAGAGTAAATACAGAGGCTAATGGGATGTTACAGAATGGGATGCCCCACAGCAGACCTAAGATCAGTATATATGCACAGCAACAGTGGATAAGCAGGCTGCAACAGGCCAAATTACTTTAAATAAGTGTGCAGCTTAGAGTAAATACAGAGGCTAATGTGATGTTACAGAATGGGATGCCCCCACAGCAGACCTGAGATCAGTATATATGCACAGTAAAAGTGTCTAAGCAGGCTCAAACAGGCCAAATTACTTTAAATAAGTGTGTAGCTTAGAGTAAATACAGAGGCTAATGGGATGTTACAGAATGGGATGCCCCCACAGCAGACCTGAGATCAGTATATATGCACAACAACAGTGGATAAGCAGGCTCCAACAGGCCAAATTACTTGAAATAAGTGTGCAGCTTAGAGGAGATACATAGGCTAATGGTATGTTACAGAATGGGATGCCCCCACAGCAGACCTGAGATCAGTATATATGCACAGTAAAAGTGTCTAAGCAGGCTCAAACAGGCCAAATTACTTTAAATAAGTGTGCAGCTTAGAGTAAATACAGAGGCTAATGGTATGTTACAGAATGGGATGCCCCACAGCAGACCTGAGATCAGTATATATACACAGCAACAGTGGATAAGCAGGCTCCAACAGGCCAAATTACTTTAAATAAGTGTGCAGCTTAGAGGAGATACAGAGACTAATGGTATGTTACAGAATGGGATGCCCCGCAGCAGACCTGAGAGCAGTATATATGCACAGCAACAGTGGATAAGCTGGCTGCAACAGGCCAAATTACTTAAAATAAGTATGCAGCTTAGAGTAAATACAGAGGCTAATGTGAGGTTACAGAATGGGATGCCCCCACAGCAGACCTGAGATCAGTATATATGCAACGTAAAAGTGTCTAAGCAGGCTCAAACAGGCCAAATTACTTTAAATAAGTGTGCAGCTTAGAGGAGATACAGAGGCTAATGGTATGTTACAGAATGGGATGCCCCACAGCAGACCTGAGATCAGTATATATGCACAGTAAAAGTGTCTAAGCAGGCTCAAACAGGCCAAATTACTTTAAATAAGTGTGCAGCTTAGAGTAAATACAGAGGCTAATGGGATGTTACAGAATGGGATGCCCCACAGCAGACCTGAGATCAGTATATATGGACAGTAAAAGTGTCTAAAAAGGCTGAAACAGGCCAAATTACTTTAAATAAGTGTGCAGCTTAGAGTAAATACAGAGGCTAATGTGATGTTACAGAATGGGATGCCCCACAGCAGACCTGAGATCAGTATATATGCACGGTTAAAGTGTCTAAGCAAGCTCCAACAGGCCAAATTACTTTAAATAAGTGTGCAGCTTAGAGGAGATACAGAGGCTAATGGTATGTTACAGAATGGGTTGCCCCACAGCAGACCTGAGATCAGTATATATGCAACGTAAAAGTGTCTAAGCAGGCTCAAACAGGCCAAATTACTTTAAATAAGTGTGCAGCTTAGAGGAGATACAGAGGCTAATGGTATGTTACAGAATGGGATGCCCCACAGCAGACCTGAGATCAGTATATATGCACAGTAAAAGTGTCTAAGCAGGCTCAAACAGGCCAAATTACTTTAAATAAGTGTGCAGCTTAGAGGAGATACAGAGGCTAATGGTATGTTACAGAATGGGATGCCCCACAGCAGACCTGAGATCAGTATATATGCACAGTAAAAGTGTCTAAGCAGGCTCAAACAGGCCAAATTACTTTAAATAAGTGTGCAGCTTAGAGGAGATACAGAGGCTAATGGTATGTTACAGAATGGGATGCCCCACAGCAGACCTGAGATCAGTATATATGCACAGTAAACATGTCTAAGCAGGCTCAAACAGGCCAAATTACTTTAAATAAGTGTGCAGCTTAGAGGAGATACAGAGGCTAATGTGATGTTACAGAATGGGATGCCCCACAGCAGACCTGAGATCAGTATATATGCACAGCAACAGTGGATAAGCAGGCTGCAACAGGCCAAATTACTTTAAATAAGTGTGCAGCTTAGAGTAAATACAGAGGCTAATGTGATGTTACAGAATGGGATGCCCCACAGCAGACCTGAGATCAGTATATATGCACGGTTAAAGTGTCTAAGCAGGCTCCAACAGGCCAAATTACTTTAAATAAGTGTGCAGCTTAGAGGAGATACAGAGGCTAATGGTATGTTACAGAATGGGATGCCCCACAGCAGACCTGAGATCAGTATATATGCACAGCAACAGTGGATAAGCAGGCTGCAACAGGCCAAATTACTTTAAATAAGTGTGCAGCTTAGAGTAAATACAGAGGCTAATGGGATGTTACAGAATGGGATGCCCCACAGCAGACCTGAGATCAGTATATATGCGCAGTTAAAGTGTCTAAGCAGGCTCCAACAGGCCAAATTACTTTAAATAAGTGTGCAGCTTAGAGGAGATACAGAGGCTAATGGTATGTTACAGAATGGGATGCCCCACAGCAGACCTGGGATCAGTATATATGCACAGTAAAAGTGTCTAAGCAGGCTCAAACAGGCCAAATTACTTTAAATAAGTGTGCAGCTTAGAGTAAATACAGAGGCTAATGGTATGTTACAGAATGGGATGCCCCACAGCAGACCTGAGATCAGTATATATGCACAGCAACAATGGATAAGCAGGCTCCAACAGGCCAAATTACTTTAAATAAGTGTGCAGCTTAGAGGAGATACAGAGGCTAATGGTATGTTACAGAATGGGATGCCCCACAGCAGACCTGAGATCAGTATATATGCACAGTAAAAGTGTCTAAGCAGGCTCAAACAGGCCAAATTACTTTAAATAAGTGTGCAGCTTAGAGTAAATACAGAGGCTAATGGGATGTTACAGAATGGGATGCCACACAGCAGACCTGAGATCAGTATATATGCGCAGTTAAAGTGTCTAAGCAGGCTCCAACAGGCCAAATTACTTTAAATAAGTGTGCAGCTTAGAGGAGATACAGAGGCTAATGGTATGTTACAGAATGGGATGCCCCACAGCAGACCTGAGATAAGTATATATGCACAGTAAAAGTGTCTAAGCAGGCTCAAACAGGCCAAATTACTTTAAATAAGTGTGCAGCTTAGAGTAAATACAGAGGCTAATGGTATGTTACAGAATGGGATGCCCCACAGCAGACCTGAGATCAGTATATATGCACAGCAACACTGGATAAGCAGGCTCCAACAGGCCTAATTACTTTAAATAAGTGTGCAGCTTAGAGGAGATACAGAGGCTAATGTGATGTTACAGAATGGGATGCCCCACAGCAGACCTGAGATCAGTATATATGCACAGCAACAGTGGATAAGCAGGCTGCCACAGGCCAAATTACTTTAAATAAGTGTGCAGCTTAGAGGAGATACAGAGGCTAATGGTATGTTACAGAATGGGATGCCCCACAGCAGACCTGAGATCAGTATATATGCACAGTAAAAGTGTCTAAGCAGGCTCCAACAGGCCAAATTACTCTATATAAGTGTGCAGCTTAGAGTAAATACAGAGGCTAATGTGATGTTACAGAATGGGATGCCCCACAGCAGACCTGAGATCAGTATATATGCACAGTAAAAGTGTCTAAGCAGGCTCAAACAGGCCAAATTACTTTAAATAAGTGTGCAGCTTAGAGTAAATACAGAGGCTAATGGTATGTTACAGAATGGGATGCCCCACAGCAGACCTGAGATCCGTATATATGCACACCAACAGTGGATAAGCAGGCTCCAACAGGCCAAATTATTTTAAATAAGTGTGCAGCTTAGAGGAGATACAGAGGCTAATGGGATGTTACAGAATGGGATGCCCCACAGCAGACCTGAGATCAGTATATATGCACAGTAAAAGTGTCTAAGCAGGCTCAAACAGGCCAAATTACTTTAAATAAGTGTGCAGCTTAGAGGAGATACAGAGGCTAATGGTATGTTACAGAATGGGATGCCCCACAGCAGACCTGAGATCAGTATATATGCACAGTAAAAGTGTCTAAGCAGGCTCAAACAGGCCAAATTACTTTAAATAAGTGTGCAGCTTAGAGGAGATACAGAGGCTAATGGTATGTTACAGAATGGGATGCCCCACAGCAGACCTGAGATCAGTATATATGCACAGTAAAAGTGTCTAAGCAGGCTCAAACAGGCCAAATTACTTTAAATAAGTGTGCAGCTTAGAGTAAATACAGAGGCTAATGGGATGTTACAGAATGGGATGCCACACAGCAGACCTGAGATCAGTATATATGCGCAGTTAAAGTGTCTAAGCAGGCTCCAACAGGCCAAATTACTTTAAATAAGTGTGCAGCTTAGAGGAGATACAGAGGCTAATGGTATGTTACAGAATGGGATGCCCCACAGCAGACCTGAGATCAGTATATATGCACAGTAAAAGTGTCTAAGCAGGCTCCAACAGGCCAAATTACTTTAAATAAGTGTGCAGCTTAGAGGAGATACAGAGGCTAATGGTATGTTACAGAATGGGATGCCCCACAGCAGACCTGAGATCCGTATATATGCACAGCAACAGTGGATAAGCAGGCTCCAACAGGCCAAATTATTTTAAATAAGTGTGCAGCTTAGAGGAGATACAGAGCCTAATGGGATGTTACAGAATGGGATGCCCCACAGCAGACCTGAGATCAGTATATATGCACAGTAAAAGTGTCTAAGCAGGCTCAAACAGGCCAAATTACTTTAAATAAGTGTGCAGCTTAGAGGAGATACAGAGGCTAATGGTATGTTACAGAATGGGATGCCCCACAGCAGACCTGAGATCAGTATATATGCACAGTAAAAGTGTCTAAGCAGGCTCAAACAGGCCAAATTACTTTAAATAAGTGTGCAGCTTAGAGGAAATACAGAGGCTAATGGTATGTTACAGAATGGGATGCCCCACAGCAGACCTGAGATCAGTATATATGCACAGTAAAAGTGTCTAAGCAGGCTCAAACAGGCCAAATTACTTTAAATAAGTGTGCAGCTTAGAGGAGATACAGAGGCTAATGGTATGTTACAGAATGGGATGCCCCACAGCAGACCTGAGATCAGTATATATGCACAGTAAAAGTGTCTAAGCAGGCTCAAACAGGCCAAATTACTTTAAATAAGTGTGCAGCTTAGAGGAAATACAGAGGCTAATGGTATGTTACAGAATGGGATGCCCCACAGCAGACCTGAGATCAGTATATATGCACAGTAAAAGTGTCTAAGCAGGCTCAAACAGGCCAAATTACTTTAAATAAGTGTGCAGCTTAGAGGAAATACAGAGGCTAATGGGATGTTACAGAATGGGATGCCCCACAGCAGACCTGAGATCAGTATATATGCACAGTAAAAGTGTCTAAGCAGGCTCAAACAGGCCAAATTACTTTAAATAAGTGTGCAGCTTAGAGTAAATACAGAGGCTAATGGGATGTTACAGAATGGGATGCCACACAGCAGACCTGAGATCAGTATATATGCGCAGTTAAAGTGTCTAAGCAGGCTCCAACAGGCCAAATTACTTTAAATAAGTGTGCAGCTTAGAGGAGATACAGAGGCTAATGGTATGTTACAGAATGGGATGCCCCACAGCAGACCTGAGATCAGTATATATGCACAGTAAAAGTGTCTAAGCAGGCTCAAACAGGCCAAATTACTTTAAATAAGTGTGCAGCTTAGAGGAGATACAAAGGCTAATGGTATGTTACAGAATGGGATGCCCCACAGCAGACCTGAGATCAGTATATATGCACAGTAAAAGTGTCTAAGCAGGCTCAAACAGGCCAAATTACTTTAAATAAGTGTGCAGCTTAGAGTAAATACAGAGGCTAATGGTATGTTACAGAATGGGATGCCCCACAGCAGACCTGAGATCAGTATATATGCACAGCAACAATGGATAAGCAGGCTCCAACAGGCCAAATTACTTTAAATAAGTGTGCAGCTTAGAGGAGATACAGAGGCTAATGGTATGTTACAGAATGGGATGCCCCACAGCAGACCTGAGATCAGTATATATGCACAGTAAAAGTGTCTAAGCAGGCTCAAACAGGCCAAATTACTTTAAATAAGTGTATGGTTAATGTTAAGTGCCTTTTATCAATGAATTGCCTTTTAAATGCCTTTTGTCAGTAGAAGGGCTTCTCTATTATAATAATCTTACCTCTGGTAATCTGTATCTATTCTGAAAGGAGAGTGCTCTTTTAATTTGTTTTTGTATGGGGCTGGCGCTGTCCCACTGTGCATACTGCCAGATTTTCAGCTGCAGCTATGATCTATAGAAGAAAAGAGGGCATTGTGTAATATCTACTATGCCTTTCATATGTATTGTTTACCTCTTCTCTATAACAGGGATTTACTTCCAGTTACGCTATTATTTGTGTATAATAATCCTTACCTTGTTTTTTGGTGCGTTCAACCCCCCCCCCCCCTTTTCCTTTCTTTTCTTTTCTTTTCTCGTCTTTTTTTTTCCCCTTTTTTTTTTTCTCCCTCTTCCCCCCTTGTATATTTTCTTCCTCCCTGGACGTGGAAATCTTTCCCTTCCCAGCTTACCGCCAGTGTATATAAACCGATCTATATTGATCTCAAGAAAGAGAATTAACTCCACAAAGGACATTGTAGCTCCCCTCCCTCTTATTGCTGATTCCCACATAAAGTAGAGGAGTAAGAAATTAACATGACCCAATTGGGAAATAAAGATTGGGACAAGATGATTACAAAACTCACCCAATGTAAGATAGATAACAAAAAGTTAATAGAACAACAAGAGTTGACCCACTTTACTTTTAATAAACTGTATAAACTCCTGACAAAAAAATCCAAGCTGTGGTGGGACATACACTATCTTGAAGAGTACCTAGACTGTGGGATAGTTCCCAAAGGCCTAAGAATTAGGCTATTTCCCCAAGTCTTTCCCCTAAACGATGATTTTAAACAACTTTGGGAGTCGGCATTACAAGACTGCTCTTTTCAGCTGATAAAAATCTTAATTGGACACCACACACAACAACTAAAAACAGTAACAGAACAAATTAAAGATATCATCAGTAGTTTTGATGAAAAACATAAGGATGAGAAATTCCACCAGAGAGACACGAACATTCAAGAATCTATTGAAGGGTTAAATAAACAATTAATAGAATCCAAAGAGCAAAAGTTAATCAGAGATAAACTAGCATACAAGCAGAAGGAAGCCTATATTTGGCCTGACTCCAAGTCACAAATAAGGGGAAGAAGGGATTTCCCAGGTCGCCTCAACAGCGCCTCGGACACATCCTCTTCTAGAGAGAGAAAAATATACGAAAAGCGAGGAACCTGGGGCGCACAACGTAGGCAGAAGCTTACCGCCAGGAAGGATAATGATTACAAGCGGGGACCACCACAAAGAGAGATAAGGTTACCAGATAAGGAAGAAGGGAATAAATATATATCTAAAAGAAAAATTGAGGACAGCAATGCAATGGGAGGGGAGCATGATGAAAACAGTAGTGGCAGGCGAGATTTTTTAGGAGAACACAAAACCAACGCCGAAACGCACGGAGGAAAGCAACCCGAAAACGAACACAAGGGTCCGGTACAACCTCCAAAAAAATGGACTCTATTTCCCGACCCTTACCCAAAATAGCAGACAGTAGCAATAAAGACAGTGAGGTGAAACAGGACATAATAAATTTATCACATCACATCTTAACAGAAGAACAAGGTAGATTATTAAAACTAGGCCTAAACTTTTGCCCATCTAAAAAGATGGACACTTTTGAAACCATTAAGGACCTCCACCTCTTTTCCAGAAAAATGATATGCAAATTTCAGTTCATGCCAAAGGATGGAGAGGATAGAGACAAAAGTATTCCCTCAGAGGAACAGCTAGAGCAAGATATGCAGGATCTAGCACAGGAAGTGGCAGGGGTTATGACCAGGGAAAGGAAAGAGGTCAAATTTAAAAAAGCATCCAGCTACTACCCCATACTAGGATTAAACCATAACGTGGCAACCTTCACGAATATGGTGATATCAGACATAGAATATTTATCGAAGGAAAAACAGTTCCCTTCCAACCTGAGTGATGACCTAAGAACAGCATTAAAACAATTAGAAACCAATCATCAAATAATTATAAAACCTGCGGACAAGGGAGGAAACATAGTAGTTATGTCAATGGACCAATATGAAGAAATGTGCATGCGCATATTAGACAACAAAGATTGGTACGCCAGGGCCTCCACGTCCAGGCTCGCCGGGGATGCCAGGGACTACCACAGTCTCATTCACCAGGCATACGATCATGGTGTGATTGATGTCCACACGGCTGGCTTCCTGGAGTCCCCATGCCCCAAAATACCCACCTTTTATGCACTACCTAAAGTGCATAAATCCGTGGAGAATCCACCTGGACGTCCCATCGTCTCGGGCATGGGGGCTCTCATGGAAAATGCCAGCCGATATGTGGACCATCACTTGCAACCCCTGGTGATGAGTCTGCCCTCATACGTCAAGGACACGGACCATATAGTCCGTGTCCTTGATGGTATCTGGGTTAGTCCCGAGGCCTTCCTGGTGACCCTGGACGTGGAGGCCTTATATTCGAGTATCCCACACAAGAAGGGGCTCCAGGCAGTGGAAGTGTTCCTAAACGAATTGGAGTTGGACAGACATGACCATAACCTCTTCCTGCTTCGGCTCCTCAACTTCATCCTCACCCACAACCTCTTTCTCTTCAAAAACCAGCTTTACCACCAGGTGCAGGGAACGGCGATGGGGACGACCTGTGCCCCATCGTTCGCTAACCTGTACCTGGTGACCCTGGACGTGGAGGGCACAGGTACATAGATGACATCCTGGTCATATGGGAGGGGCCGAAGCAGGAACTGGATGAGTTTGTGCTGTTACTAAACAGAAATACAGCAAATCTGAAATTCACATGTAGTTATAGCCAAACAAAAGTCACCTTCCTAGACATAACTATTAGTAAGGACATGTCAGGTCACATCACAACAACCTTGTATAGAAAGGACACCGCAGCAAACACAACACTAAGGGCAAGTAGCTCTCACCCATCACACTTGCTGAACAGTATCCTGTACGGGGAATATCTGCGTGCGCGGCGCAACTGCAGCACGGTAGAATCCTTTCAAGGGGAAGCTAGAATAATACGAGAAAGGCTAGCAGACCGAGGCTATAAACAAGCCACCCTCAAGGCAGCCTATAAAAAAGCACTAAAATCAGAAAGACAGACACTACTATATAAGCCAAGAAAAATAAAAAGCCAACAAGGCCCTGCCCTAATCTTAACATATACTCCATCACATGGGAAAATACGCCAAATATTGGAGAGACACTGGAGAATCTTATTAAATGATCCGTACTTAAAAACATTTTTACCAAAAAAACCAAGGATCATCTTTAGACGTTCCCAGAACATCAGGGACCGTTTGGTCCATAGTCACTATAACACCAATCTAAAAAAAGATTGCTGCAAACAAAAGGGTACATACCAATGTGGAGGATGTAGCTCATGCCGCTATATCCAAGTAGGTCCATCAGTAATAGTCACAAACAAGGGGGAATTTAGAGCGAGACATTTTGTCAATTGTCAAACTACCAACGTAATCTATTTGCTAACGTGCGGGTGCGGGTGCTACTATGTAGGAAAAACAAACCGCCAACTAAAAAGGCGGATTTATGAACATCAATACAACATCAGAAGCGGCAACCAAAAATTACCAGTGGTTCGCCATTTTGCCCTACACCACGATAACAACCCCAGCTCCTTAAGAGTCTTTGGCTTAGATCGGATACACGCATCCCAACGTGGCGGGAACATAGACAAAATAACATTACAGCTAGAAACGAAATGGATATATAGATTGGGAGCAACAAAGTATCCAGGATTGAATGATACAATATGTTTTGCCCCATTCCTGCAGTAATAAATTAACACGAGAAGGTAGTCAAGAGAACTTTGGAAAGAACTAAATGTAGGATGGGAGGAGGGAAAAGCTCAAACAATGAAAAGTTTATATACATACCCGTATAATACAACAATGTAGTAATCAATCAAATCTGGAAAGATGTCCAAAACATGGTATATGTGTGGCACAAAAAGAAATATAAAGTATAACATATATATTTACACCTGCCTGTAAACTGAGAACGGTCTGGCACGACACCCATAACCCAGATTGGGATTAATCATAAGATGGGCGAACGGAACCCACTACACACTATACTGTCCAAATAGTCAGCAAATATAAGTACATACAAAAAAATCTCATCAGAATATGAAAATTTAATGTTTGCATCAAGTGGGATGATAGAACTCATTGCTTTCCTTCCCAGAAATACTTACCTTGTAGCAGTTTCAGTTCACAGTCAGCGCTTAGACCTTGCTTTATGACATACATGTGATAACTCACAAAATGAGGAAGCACCATGTAACACCCTCTTAGAAATCAAACACAACGGACATAGGGATATGTAGGAGACCCACACATTTGATATGCATGTGTAGGACGCCTATGTATTTGACAGGCTTGGAAGGGCCCTCATAGCATATACCAAGCACAGGCTAAACATACACACGACTAAACTCCAACCAAGAGGCCGGATGGGGCCAAAATACTATATTATATATTATGCATACCGTTAAATTATACATAGAATTGTATTACACTATTTGTAGAGGAAGCCTTTGAAGCCAAACAATGGTGAACAATTGCACTTTGCCTGTATTTTGTGTATTCTGTGTAACAACACAAAAATCACATACTAGAGAGAACCATTGAAAAATGGAGTAAGAGCAAAAGAAAAAACACAGAATGATCTTTAATATGTAATAGTAACAACACGAAGTCCTGTTTCCCTAATATCTCCGAATGACATACTGCATTTTAGCAGGTCACCGAAACTAAACTAATATGCCCAGTGAGGTCTCCAACAAAATGGAGCCTCACAGCGCCTTCAGCGAACTGGCTGGTGACGCGTCGTGTCATTTCCGGCGGAAACGCTGGGGAGACGCGATGTGCGCACCAGCTGCTGGAGCGCACTACATCACTTCCGGTTTCGGAACCGGAGGTGGTGTGGAGCGCGCCCGGAGCTGTGCGCATAAAGAATCGTCACCGGGGGAGCGTGGTCAGGTATGGATGGCGGGCGAGTGGGCCGCCGAAAAAGAACACTGAAAGGGAGAAGGTATCTCCCCCACGCCCCAACTGCAAAAAACAAGGTAAGGGTTATTATACACAAATAATAGCGTAACTGGAAGTAAATCCCTGTTATAGAGAAGAGGTAAACAATACATATGAAAGGCATAGTAGATATTACACAATGCCCTCTTTTCTTCTATAGATCATAGCTGCAGCTGAAAATCTGGCAGTATGCACAGTGGGACAGCGCCAGCCCCATACAAAAACAAATTAAAAGAGCACTCTCCTTTCAGAATAGATACAGATTACCAGAGGTAAGATTATTATAATAGAGAAGCCCTTCTACTGACAAAAGGCATTTAAAAGGCAATTCATTGATAAAAGGCACTTAACATTAACCATAAACTGTAAATCCGATTTAGGAAAAGCGGCAAAAAGCAAATTTAAAGGGACAGTGCACTACATACACAAAAAGCGCAAGGTCGACTGTACGGCCGCAAAAATCAATAATAAGAGGGTGCTCTTTGACCAGACCTTTCTCAGGAATAACCATAAATTGGACAAAAGAGACAATCAAAACAACATAACTATAAAAAAGGTATATTATTGTTTATTTATGCATCGTTTATGTATCGTTTATGTAATATTGCACAAATATAAAAAAGACTGACAAGATTGTCTTGCCAGCCATACATGTGAATGCATTTGGTCTTACATAATGTACTATGTTTCCATTCAGGTGCAAGGGCATTGATAACGCCTATTCAGTAAGGCGAAACATGTCTGCCTACCTGTAAGGTATTTTTCAAAAAAAAGGAAACAAGGAATGAACATATATGAAATGTAACCTTATGGTTGTGGATAATCACATATATGAATGTACAACTTACTGTATGAAATTGTGTTTTTATTGATGTGCATAAAAATAAGTTAAATAAATGTAAAGCAACTTTTTAACCGAAAATTAGTGTGGTCATAATCAGAGACTGGTAAAAAACGGGATACCTAAACCCGAAACTCAATTTAGAAAAATGTTTAAAGGTCTTGACTATGTACCCACTTAATGAGACGATACAATAGGGGGTAAATTACACAAAGGGTCGCACAACACAGGGAAGCTCAATCTAAGCAACCCTGGAATGTAAAACTAATATTTAAATAAGTGTGCAGCGTAGAGGAGATACAGAGGCTAATGGTCTGTTACAGAATGGGATGCCCCACAGCAGACCTGAGATCAGTATATATGCACAGTAAAAGTGTCTAAGCAGGCTCCAACAGGCCAAATTACTTTAAATAAGTGTGCAGCTTAGAGTAAATACAGAGGCTAATGGTCTGTTACAGAATGGGATGCCCCACAGCAGACCTGAGATCAGTATATATGCACAGTAAAAGTGTCTAAGCAGGCTCAAACAGGCCAAATTACTTTAAATAAGTGTGCAGCTTAGAGAAGATACAGAGGCTAATGGTATGTTACAGAATGGGATGCTCCACAGCATACCTGAGATCAGTATATATGCACAGTAAAAGTGTCTAAGCAGGCTCAAACAGGCCAAATTACTTTAAATAAGTGTGCAGCTTAGAGTAAATACAGAGGCTAATGGGATGTTACAGAATGGGATGCCCCACGGCAGACCTGTGATCAGTATATATGCACAGCAACAGTGGATAAGCAGGCTCCAACAGGCCAAATTACTTTAAATAAGTGTGCTGCTTAGAGGAGATACAGAGGCTAATGGGATGTTACAGAATGGGATGCCCCCACAGCAGACCTGAGATCAGTATATATGCACAGTAAAAGTGTCTAAGCAGGCTCAAACAGGCCAAATTACTTTAAATAAGTGTGCAGCTTAGAGGAGATACAGAGGCTAATGTGATGTTACAGAATGGGATGCCCCACAGCAGACCTGAGATCAGTATATATGCACAGTAAAAGTGTCTAAGCAGGCTCAAACAGGCCAAATGACTTTAAATAAGTGTGCAGCTTAGAGGAGATACAGAGGCTAATGTGATGTTACAGAATGGGATGCCCCACAGCAGACCTGAGATCAGTATATATGCACAGTAAAAGTGTCTAAGGAGGCTCAAACAGGCCAAATTACTTTAAATTAGTGTGCAGCTTAGAGTAAATACAGAGGCTAATGGTATGTTACAGAATGGGATGCGCCACAGCAGACCTGAGATCAGTATATATGCACAGCAACAGTGGATAAGCAGGCTGCAACAGGCCAAATTACTTTGAATAAGTGTGCAGCTTAGAGTAAATACAGAGGCTAATGGGATGCTACAGAATGGGATGCCCCCACAGCAGACCTGAGATCAGTATATATGCACAGCAACAGTGGATAAGCAGGCTCCAACAGGCCAAATTCCTTTAAATAAGTGTGCAGCTTAGAGGAGATACAGAGGCTAATGGTATGTTACAGAATGGGATGCCCCCACAGCAGACCTGAGATCAGTATATATGCACAGTAAAAGTGTCTAAGCAGGCTCAAACAGGCCACATTACTTTAAATAAGTGTGCAGCTTAGAGTAAATACAGAGGCTAATGGGATGTTACAGAATGGGATGCCCCACAGCAGACCTGAGATCAGTATATATGCACAGCAACAGTGGATAAGCAGGCTCCAACAGGCCAAATTACTTTAAATAAGTGTGCAGCTTAGAGGAGATACAGAGGCTAATGGTATGTTACAGAATGGGATGCCCCCACAGCAGACCTGAGATCAGTATATATGCACAGTAAAAGTGTCTAAGCAGGCTCAAACAAGCCAAATTACTTTAAATAAGTGTGCAGCTTAGAGGAGATACAGAGGCTAATGTGATGTTACAGAATGGGATGCCCACACAGCAGACCTGAGATCAGTATATATGCACAGTAAAAGTGTCTAAGCAGGCTCAAACAGGCCAAATTACTTTAAATAAGTGTGCAGCTTAGAGTAAATACAGAGTCTAATGGTATGTTACAGAATGGGATGCCCCACAGCAGACCTGAGAGCAGTATATATGCACAGCAACAGTGGATAAGCAGGCTGCAACAGGCCAAATTACTTTAAATAAGTGTGCAGCTTAGAGTAAATAGAGAGGCTAATGGGATGTTACAGAATGGGATGCCCCACAGCAGACCTGAGATCAGTATATATGCACAGTAAAAGTGTCTAAGCAGGCTCAAACAGGCCAAATTACTTTAAATAAGTGTGCAGCTTAGAGTAAATACAGAGGCTAATGTGATGTTACAGAATGGGATGCCCCCACAGCAGACCTGAGATCAGTATATATGCACAGTAAAAGAGTCTAAGCAGGCTCAAACAGGTCAAATACTTTAAATAAGTGTGCAGCTTAGAGGAGATACAGAGGCTAATGGTATGTTACAGAATGGGATGCCCCACAGCAGACCTGAGATCAGTATATATGCACAGCAACAGTGGAAAAGAAGGCTCCAACAGGCCAAATTACTTTAAATAAGTGTGCAGCTTAGAGGAGATACAGAGGCTAATGGTATGTTACAGAATGGGATGCCCCACAGCAGACCTGAGATCAGTATATATGCACAGTAAAAGTGTCTAAACAGGCTCAAACAGGCCAAATTACTTTAATTATGTGTGCAGCTAAGAGTAAATACAGAGGGTAATGGGATGTTACAGAATGGGGTGCCCCACAGCAGACCTGAGATCAGTATATATGCACAGTAAAAGTGTCTAAGCAGGCTCAAACAGGCCAAATTACGTTAAATACTTGTGCAGCTTAGAGGAGATACAGAGGCTAATGGTATGTTACAGAATGGGATGCCCCCACACCAGACCTGAGATCAGTATATATGCACAGCAACAGTGGATAAGCAGGCTCCAACAGGCCAATTTACTTTAAATAAGTGTGCAGCTTAGAGTAAATACAGAGGCTAATGGGATGTTACAGAATGGGATGCCCCACAGCAGACCTGAGATCAGTATATATATGCACAGCAACAGTGGATAAGCAGGCTCCAACAGGCCAAATTACTTTAAATAAGTGTGCAGCTTAGAGGAGATACAGAGGCTAATGGTATGTTACAGAATGGGATGCCCCCACAGCAGACCTGAGATCAGTATATATGCACAGTAAAAGTGTCTAAGCAGGCTCAAACAGGCCAAATTACTTTAAATAAGTGTGCAGCTTAGAGGAGATACAGAGGCTAATGTGATGTTACAGAATGGGATGCCCCCACAGCAGACCTGAGATCAGTATATATGCACAGTAAAAGTGTCTAAGCAGGCTCAAACAGGCCAAATTACTTTAAATAAGTGTGCAGCTTAGAGGAGATACAGAGGCTAATGTGATGTTACAGAATGGGATGCCCCACAGCAGACCTGAGATCAGTATATATGCACAGCAACAGTGGATAAGCAGGCTCAAACAGGCCAAATTACTTTAAATAAGTGTGCAGCTTAGAGTAAATACAGAGGCTAATGGGATGTTACAGAATGGGATGCCCCACAGCAGGCCTGAGATCAGTATATATGCACAGTAAACATGTCTAAGCAGGCTCAAACAGGCCAAATTACTTTAAATAAGTGTGCAGCTTAGAGGAGATACAGAGGCTAATGTGATGTTACAGAATGGGATGCCCCACAGCAGACCTGAGATCAGTATATATGCACAGCAACAGTGGATAAGCAGGCTCAAACAGGCCAAATTACTTTAAATAAGTGTGCAGCTTAGAGTAAATACAGAGGCTAATGGTATGTTACAGAATGGGATGCCCCACAGCAGACCTGAGATCAGTATATATGCACAGCAACAGTGGATAAGCAGGCTCAAACAGGCCAAATTACTTTAAATAAGTGTGCAGCTTAGAGTAAATACAGAGGCTAATGGGATGTTACAGAATGGGATGCCCCACAGCAGACCTGAGATCCGTATATATGCACAGCAACAGTGGATAAGCAGGCTCCAACAGGCCAAATTACTTTAAATAAGTGTGCAGTTTAGAGTAAATACAGAGGCTAATGGGATGTTACAGAATGGGATGCCCCACAGCAGACCTGAGATCAGTATATATGCACAGTAAAAGTGTCTAAGCAGGCTCAAACAGGCCAAATTACTTTAAATAAGTGTGCAGCTTAGAGAAGATACAGAGGCTAATGGTATGTTACAGAATGGGATGCTCCACAGCATACCTGAGATCAGTATATATGCACAGTAAAAGTGTCTAAGCAGGCTCAAACAGGCCAAATTACTTTAAATAAGTGTGCAGCTTAGAGTAAATACAGAGGCTAATGGTATGTTACAGAATGGGATGCCCCACAGCAGACCTGAGATCCGTATATATGCACAGCAACAGTGGATAAGCAGGCTCCAACAGGCCAAATTACTTTAAATAAGTGTGCAGCTTAGAGGAGATACAGAGGCTAATGTGATGTTACAGAATGGGATGCCCCACAGCAGACCTGAGATCAGTATATATGCACAGTAAAAGTGTCTAAGCAGGCTCAAACAGACCAAATTACTTTAAATAAGTGTGCAGCTTAGAGTAAATACAGAGGCTAATGGTATGTTACAGAATGGGACGCGCCACAGCAGACCTGAGATCAGTATATATGCACAGCAACAGTGGATAAGCAGGCTGCAACAGGCCAAATTACTTTAAATAAGTGTGCAGCTTAGAGTAAATACAGAGGCTAATGGGATGCTACAGAATGGGATGCCCCCACAGCAGACCTGAGATCAGTATATATGCACAGCAACAGTGGATAAGCAGGCTCCAACAGGCCAAATTACTTTAAATAAGTGTGCAGCTTAGAGGAGATACAGAGGCTAATGGTATGTTACAGAATGGGATGCCCCCACAGCAGACCTGAGATCAGTATATATTCACAGTAAAAGTGTCTAAGCAGGCTCAAACAGGCCAAATTACTTTAAATAAGTGTGCAGCTTAGAGTAAATACAGAGGCTAATGGGATGTTACAGAATGGGATGCCCCACAGCAGACCTGAGATCAGTATATATGCACAGCAACAGTGGATAAGCAGGCTGCAACAGGCCAAATTACTTTAAATAAGTGTGCAGCTTAGAGTAAATACAGAGGCTAATGGTATGTTACAGAATGGGATGCCCCACAGCAGACCTGAGATCCGTATATATGCACAGCAACAGTGGATAAGCAGGCTCCAACAGGCCAAATTACTTTAAATAAGTGTGCAGCTTAGAGTAAATATAGAGGCTAATGGGATGTTACAGAATGGGATGCCCCACAGCAGACCTGAGATCAGTATATATGCACAGTAAAAGTGTCTAAGCAGGCTCAAACAGGCCAAATTACTTTAAATAAGTGTGCAGCTTAGAGAAGATACAGAGGCTAATGGTATGTTACAGAATGGGATGCTCCACAGCATACCTGAGATCAGTATATATGCACAGTAAAAGTGTCTAAGCAGGCTCAAACAGGCCAAATTACTTTAAATAAGTGTGCAGCTTAGAGTAAATACAGAGGCTAATGGGATGTTACAGAATGGGATGCCCCACAGCAGACCTGTGATCAGTATATATGCACAGCAACAGTGGATAAGCAGGCTCCAACAGGCCAAATTACTTTAAATAAGTGTGCTGCTTAGAGGAGATACAGAGGCTAATGGGATGTTACAGAATGGGATGCCCCCACAGCAGACCTGAGATCAGTATATATGCACAGTAAAAGTGTCTAAGCAGGCTCAAACAGGCCAAATTACTATAAATAAGTGTGCAGCTTAGAGGAGATACAGAGGCTAATGTGATGTTACAGAATGGGATGCCCACACAGCAGACCTGAGATCAGTATATATGCACAGTAAAAGTGTCTAAGCAGGCTCAAACAGGCCAAATGACTTTAAATAAGTGTGCAGCTTAGAGGAGATACAGAGGCTAATGTGATGTTACAGAATGGGATGCCCCACAGCAGACCTGAGATCAGTATATATGCACAGTAAAAGTGTCTAAGCAGGCTCAAACAGACCAAATTACTTTAAATAAGTGTGCAGCTTAGAGTAAATACAGAAGCTAATGGTATGTTACAAAATGGGACGCGCCACAGCAGACCTGAGATCAGTATATATGCACAGCAACAGTGGATAAGCAGGCTGCAACAGGCCAAATTACTTTAAATAAGTGTGCAGCTTAGAGTAAATACAGAGGCTAATGGGATGCTACAGAATGGGATGCCCCCACAGCAGACCTGAGATCAGTATATATGCACAGCAACAGTGGATAAGCAGGCTCCAACAGGCCAAATTACTTTAAATAAGTGTGCAGCTTAGAGGAGATACAGAGGCTAATGGTATGTTACAGAATGGGATGCCCCCACAGCAGACCTGAGATCAGTATATATGCACAGTAAAAGTGTCTAAGCAGGCTCAAACAAGCCAAATTACTTTAAATAAGTGTGCAGCTTAGAGGAGATACAGAGGCTAATGTGATGTTACAGAATGGGATGCCCACACAGCAGACCTGAGATCAGTATATATGCACAGTAAAAGTGTCTAAGCAGGCTCAAACAGGCCAAATTACTTTAAATAAGTGTGCAGCTTAGAGGAGATACAGAGGCTAATGTGATGTTACAGAATGGGATGCCCCACAGCAGACCTGAGATCAGTATATATGCACAGCAACAGTGGATAAGCAGGCTCAAACAGGCCAAATTACTTTAAATAAGTGTGCAGCTTAGAGTAAATACAGAGGCTAATGGGATGTTACAGAATGGGATGCCCCACAGCAGACCTGAGATCAGTATATATGCACAGTAAACATGTCTAAGCAGGCTCAAACAGGCCAAATTACTTTAAATAAGTGTGCAGCTTAGAGGAGATACAGAGGCTAATGTGATGTTACAGAATGGGATGCCCCACAGCAGACCTGAGATCAGTATATATGCACAGCAACAGTGGATAAGCAGGCTCAAACAGGCCAAATTACTTTAAATAAGTGTGCAGCTTAGAGTAAATACAGAGGCTAATGGTATGTTACAGAATGGGATGCCCCACAGCAGACCTGAGATCAGTATATATGCACAGCAACAGTGGATAAGCAGGCTGCAACAGGCCAAATTACTTTAAATAAGTGTGCAGCTTAGAGTAAATACAGAGGCTAATGGGATGTTAAAGAATGGGATGCCCCACAGCAGACCTGAGATCAGTATATATGCACAGCAACAGTGGATAAGCAGGCTCCAACAGGCCAATTTACTTTAAATAAGTGTGCAGCTTAGAGTAAATACAGAGGCTAATGGGATGTTACAGAATGGGATGCCCCACAGCAGACCTGAGATCAGTATATATATGCACAGCAACAGTGGATAAGCAGGCTCCAACAGGCCAAATTACTTTAAATAAGTGTGCAGCTTAGAGGAGATACAGAGGCTAATGGTATGTTACAGAATGGGATGCCCCCACAGCAGACCTGAGATCAGTATATATGCACAGTAAAAGTGTCTAAGCAGGCTCAAACAGGCCAAATTACTTTAAATAAGTGTGCAGCTTAGAGGAGATACAGAGGCTAATGTGATGTTACAGAATGGGATGCCCCCACAGCAGACCTGAGATCAGTATATATGCACAGTAAAAGTGTCTAAGCAGGCTCAAACAGGCCAAATTACTTTAAATAAGTGTGCAGCTTAGAGGAGATACAGAGGCTAATGTGATGTTACAGAATGGGATGCCCCACAGCAGACCTGAGATCAGTATATATGCACAGCAACAGTGGATAAGCAGGCTCAAACAGGCCAAATTACTTTAAATAAGTGTGCAGCTTAGAGTAAATACAGAGGCTAATGGGATGTTACAGAATGGGATGCCCCACAGCAGGCCTGAGATCAGTATATATGCACAGTAAACATGTCTAAGCAGGCTCAAACAGGCCAAATTACTTTAAATAAGTGTGCAGCTTAGAGGAGATACAGAGGCTAATGTGATGTTACAGAATGGGATGCCCCACAGCAGACCTGAGATCAGTATATATGCACAGCAACAGTGGATAAGCAGGCTCAAACAGGCCAAATTACTTTAAATAAGTGTGCAGCTTAGAGTAAATACAGAGGCTAATGGTATGTTACAGAATGGGATGCCCCACAGCAGACCTGAGATCAGTATATATGCACAGCAACAGTGGATAAGCAGGCTCAAACAGGCCAAATTACTTTAAATAAGTGTGCAGCTTAGAGTAAATACAGAGGCTAATGGGATGTTACAGAATGGGATGCCCCACAGCAGACCTGAGATCCGTATATATGCACAGCAACAGTGGATAAGCAGGCTCCAACAGGCCAAATTACTTTAAATAAGTGTGCAGTTTAGAGTAAATACAGAGGCTAATGGGATGTTACAGAATGGGATGCCCCACAGCAGACCTGAGATCAGTATATATGCACAGTAAAAGTGTCTAAGCAGGCTCCAACAGGCCAAATTACTTTAAATAAGTGTGCAGCTTAGAGGAGATACAGAGGCTAACGGGATGTTACAGAATGGGATGCCCCCACAGCAGACCTGAGATCAGTATATATGCACAGTAAAAGTGTCTAAGTAGGCTCAAACAGGCCAAATTACTTTAAATAAGTGTGCAGCTTAGAGGAGATACAGAGGCTAATGTGATGTTACAGAATGGGATGCCCCACAGCAGACCTGAGATCAGTATATATGCACAGTAAAAGTGTCCAAGCAGGCTCAAACAGGCCAAATTACTTTAAATAAGTGTGCAGCTTAGAGTAAATACAGAGGCTAATGGTATGTTACAGAATGGGATGCCCCATAGCAAACCTGAGATCAGTATATATGCACAGCAACAGTGGATAAGCAGGCTGCAACAGGCCAAATTACTTTAAATAAGTGTGCAGCTTAGAGGAGATACAGAGGCTAATGGTATGTTACAGAATGGGATGCCCCACAGCAGACCTGAGATCAGTATATATGCACAGTAAAAGTGTCTAAGCAGGCTCAAACAGGCCAAATTACTTTAAATAGGTGTGGAGCTTAGAGTAAATACAGAGGCTAATGGTATGTTACAGAATGGGATGCCCCACAGCAGACCTGAGATCAGTATATATGCACAGCAACAGTGGATAAGCAGGCTGCAACAGGCCAAATTACTTTAAATAAGTGTGCAGCTTAGAGTAAATACAGAGGCTAATGGTATGTTACAGAATGGGATGCCCCACAGCAGACCTGAGATCCGTATATATGCACAGCAACAGTGGATAAGCAGGCTCCAACAGGCCAAATTACTTTAAAAAAGTGTGCAGCTTAGAGTAAATACAGAGGCTAATGGGATGTTACAGAATGGGATGCCCCACAGCAGACCTGAGATCAGTATATATGCACAGTAAAAGTGTCTAAGCAGGCTCCAACAGGCCAAATTACTTTAAATAAGTGTGCAGCTTAGAGAAGATACAGAGGCTAATGGTATGTTACAGAATGGGATGCCCCACAGCAGACCTGAGATCAGTATATATGCACAGCAACAGTGGATAAGCAAGCTGCAACAGGCCAAATTACTTTAAATAAGTGTGCAGCTTAGAGTAAATACAGAGGCTAATGGGATGTTACAGAATGGGATGCCCCACAGCAGACCTGAGATCAGTATATATGCACAGCAACAGTGGATAAGCAGGCTGCAACAGGCCAAATTACTTTAAATAAGTGTGCAGCTTAGAGTAAATACAGAGGCTAATGGTATGTTACAGAATGGGATGCCCCACAGCAGACCTGAGATCCGTATATATGCACAGCAACAGTGGATAAGCAGGCTCCAACAGGCCAAATTACTTTAAATAAGTGTGCAGCTTAGAGTAAATACAGAGGCTAATGGGATGTTACAGAATGGGATGCCCCACAGCAGACCTGAGATCAGTATATATGCACAGTAAAAGTGTCTAAGCAGGCTCAAACAGGCCAAATTACTTTAAATAAGTGTGCAGCTTAGAGAAGATACAGAGGCTAATGGTATGTTACAGAATGGGATGCTCCACAGCATACCTGAGATCAGTATATATGCACAGTAAAAGTGTCTAAGCAGGCTCAAACAGGCCAAATTACTTTAAATAAGTGTGCAGCTTAGAGTAAATACAGAGGCTAATGGGATGTTACAGAATGGGATGCCCCACAGCAGACCTGTGATCAGTATATATGCACAGCAACAGTGGATAAGCAGGCTCCAACAGGCCAAATTACTTTAAATAAGTGTGCTGCTTAGAGGAGATACAGAGGCTAATGGGATGTTACAGAATGGGATGCCCCCACAGCAGACCTGAAATCAGTATATATGCACAGTAAAAGTGTCTAAGCAGGCTCAAACAGGCCAAATTACTATAAATAAGTGTGCAGCTTAGAGGAGATACAGAGGCTAATGTGATGTTACAGAATGGGATGCCCACACAGCAGACCTGAGATCAGTATATATGCACAGTAAAAGTGTCTAAGCAGGCTCAAACAGGCCAAATGACTTTAAATAAGTGTGCAGCTTAGAGGAGATACAGAGGCTAATGTGATGTTACAGAATGGGATGCCCCACAGCAGACCTGAGATCAGTATATATGCACAGTAAAAGTGTCTAAGCAGGCTCAAACAGACCAAATTACTTTAAATAAGTGTGCAGCTTAGAGTAAATACAGAGGCTAATGGTATGTTACAGAATGGGACGCGCCACAGCAGACCTGAGATCAGTATATATGCACAGCAACAGTGGATAAGCAGGCTGCAACAGGCCAAATTACTTTAAATAAGTGTGCAGCTTAGAGTAAATACAGAGGTTAATGGGATGCTACAGAATGGGATGCCCCCACAGCAGACCTGAGATCAGTATATATGCACAGCAACAGTGGATAAGCAGGCTCCAACAGGCCAAATTACTTTAAATAAGTGTGCAGCTTAGAGGAGATACAGAGGCTAATGGTGTGTTACAGAATGGGATGCCCCCACAGCAGACCTGAGATCAGTATATATGAACAGTAAAAGTGTCTAAGCAGGCTCAAACAGGCCAAATTACTTTAAATAAGTGTGCAGCTTAGAGTAAATACAGAGGCTAATGGGATGTTACAGAATGGGATGCCCCACAGCAGACCTGAGATCAGTATATATGCACAGCAAAAGTGGATAAGCAGGCTCCAACAGGCCAAATTACTTTAAATAAGTGTGCAGCTTAGAGGAGATACAGAGGCTAATGGTATGTTACAGAATGGGATGCCCCCACAGCAGACCTGAGATCAGTATATATGCACAGTAAAAGTGTCTAAGCAGGCTCAAACAAGCCAAATTACTTTAAATAAGTGTGCAGCTTAGAGGAGATACAGAGGCTAATGTGATGTTACAGAATGGGATGCCCACACAGCAGACCTGAGATCAGTATATATGCACAGTAAAAGTGTCTAAGCAGGCTCAAACAGGCCAAATTACTTTAAATAAGTGTGCAGCTTAGAGTAAATACAGAGGCTAATGGTATGTTACAGAATGGGATGCCCCACAGCAGACCTGAGAGCAGTATATATGCACAGCAACAGTGGATAAGCAGGCTGCAACATGCCAAATTACTTTAAATAAGTGTGCAGCTTAGAGTAAATAGAGAGGCTAATGGGATGTTACAGAATGGGATGCCCCACAGCAGACCTGAGATCAGTATATATGCACAGTAAAAGTGTCTAAGCAGGCTCAAACAGGCCAAATTACTTTAAATAAGTGTGCAGCTTAGAGTAAATACAGAGGCTAATGTGATGTTACAGAATGGGATGCCCCCACAGCAGACCTGAGATCAGTATATATGAACAGTAAAAGAGTCTAAGCAGGCTCAAACAGGTCAAATACTTTAAATAAGTGTGCAGCTTAGAGGAGATACAGAGGCTAATGGTATGTTACAGAATGGGATGCTCCACAGCAGACCTGAGATCAGTATATATGCACAGCAACAGTGGATAAGAAGGCTCCAACAGGCCAAATTACTTTAAATAAGTGTGCAGCTTAGAGGAGATACAGAGGCTAATGGTATGTTACAGAATGGGATGCCCCACAGCAGACCTGAGATCAGTATATATGCACAGTAAAAGTGTCTAAGCAGGCTCAAACAGGCCAAATTACTTTAATTATGTGTGCAGCTTAGAGTAAATACAGAGGGTAATGGGATGTTACAGAATGGGGTGCCCCACAGCAGACCTGAGATCAGTATATATGCACAGTAAAAGTGTCTAAGCAGGCTGAAACAGGCCAAATTACTTTAAATACGTGTGCAGCTTAGAGGAGATACAGAGGCTAATGGTATGTTACAGAATGGGATGCCCCCACAGCAGACCTGAGATCAGTATATATGCACAGCAACAGTGGATAAGCAGGCTCCAACAGGCCAATTTACTTTAAATAAGTGTGCAGCTTAGAGTAAATACAGAGGCTAATGGGATGTTACAGAATGGGATGCCCCACAGCAGACCTGAGATCAGTATATATATGCACAGCAACAGTGGATAAGCAGGCTCCAACAGGCCAAATTACTTTAAATAAGTGTGCTGCTTAGAGGAGATACAGAGGCTAATGGTATGTTACAGAATGGGATGCCCCCACAGCAGACCTGAGATCAGTATATATGCACAGTAAAAGTGTCTAAGCAGGCTCAAACAGGCCAAATTACTTTAAATAAGTGTGCAGCTTAGAGGACATACAGAGGCTAATGTGATGTTACAGAATGGGATGCCCCCACAGCAGACCTGAGATCAGTATATATGCACAGTAAAAGTGTCTAAGCAGGCTCAAACAGGCCAAATTACTTTAAATAAGTGTGCAGCTTAGAGGAGATACAGAGGCTAATGTGATGTTACAGAATGGGATGCCCCACAGCAGACCTGAGATCAGTATATATGCACAGCAACAGTGGATAAGCAGGCTCAAACAGGCCAAATTACTTTAAATAAGTGTGCAGCTTAGAGTAAATACAGAGGCTAATGGTATGTTACAGAATGGGATGCCCCACAGCAGACCTGAGATCAGTATATATGCACAGCAACAGTGGATAAGCAGGCTGCAACATGCCAAATTACTTTAAATAAGTGTGCAGCTTAGAGTAAATACAGAGGCTAATGGGATGTTACAGAATGGGATGCCCCACAGCAGACCTGAGATCAGTATATATGCACAGTAAAAGTGTCTAAGCAGGCTCAAACAGGCCAAATTACTTTAAATAAGTGTGCAGCTTAGAGGAGATACAGAGGCTAATGTGATGTTACAGAATGGGATGCCCCCACAGCAGACCTGAGATCAGTATATATGCACAGTAAAAGTGTCTAAGCAGGCTCAAACAGGCCAAATTACTTTAAATAAGTGTGCAGCTTACAGTAAATACAGAGGCTAATGGTATGTTACAGAATGTAATGCCCCACAGCAGACCTGAGATCAGTATATATGCACAGCAACAGTGGATAAGCAGGCTCCAACAGGCCAAATTACTTTAAATAAGTGTGCAGCTTAGAGGAGATACAGAGGCTAATGGGATGTTACAGAATGGGATGCCCCCACAGCAGACCTGAGATCAGTATATATGCACAGTAAAAGTGTCTAAGTAGGCTCAAACAGGCCAAATTACTTTAAATAAGTGTGCAGCTTAGAGGAGATACAGAGGCTAATGTGATGTTACAGAATGGGATGCCCCACAGCAGACCTGAGATCAGTATATATGCACAGTAAAAGTGTCCAAGCAGGCTCAAACAGGCCAAATTACTTTAAATAAGTGTGCAGCTTAGAGTAAATACAGAGGCTAATGGTATGTTACAGAATGGGATGCCCCATAGCAAAACTGAGATCAGTATATATGCACAGCAACAGTGGATAAGCAGGCTGCAACAGGCCAAATTACTTTAAATAAGTGTGCAGCTTAGAGGAGATACAGAGGCTAATGGTATGTTACAGAATGGGATGCCCCACAGCAGACCTGAGATCAGTATATATGCACAGTAAAAGTGTCTAAGCAGGCTTAAACAGGCCAAATTACTTTAAATAAGTGTGCAGCTTAGAGTAAATACAGAGGCTAATGGTATGTTACAGAATGGGATGCCCCACAGCAGACCTGAGATCAGTATATATGCACAGCAACAGTGGATAAGCAGGCTGCAACAGGCCAAATTACTTTAAATAAGTGTGCAGCTTAGAGTAAATACAGAGGCTAATGGGATGTTACAGAATGGGATGCCCCACAGCAGACCTGGGATCAGTATATATGCACAGTAAAAGTGTCTAAGCAGGCTCAAACAGGCCAAATTACTTTAAATAAGTGTGCAGCTTAGAGTAAATACAGAGGCTAATGGGATGTTACAGAATGGGATGCCCCACAGCAGACCTGAGATCAGTATATATGCACAGTAAAAGTGTCTAAGCAGGCTCAAACAGGCCAAATTACTTTAAATAAGTGTGCAGCTTAGAGGAGATACAAAGGCTAATGTGATGTTACAGAATGGGATGCCAACACAGCAGACCTGAGATCAGTATATATGCACAGTAAAAGTGTCTAAGCAGGCTCAAACTGGCCAAATTACTTTAAATAAGTGTGCAGCTTAGAGGAGATACAGAGGCTAATGTGATGTTACAGAATGGGATGCCCCACAGCAGACCTGCGATTAGTATATATGCACAATAAAAGTGTCTAAGCAGGCTCAAACAGGCCAAATTACTTTAAATAAGTGTGCAGCTTAGAGTAAATACAGAGGCTAATGGGATGTTACAGAATGGGATGCCCCACAGCAGACCTGTGATCAGTATATATGCACAGCAACAGTGGATAAGCAGGCTCCAACAGGCCAAATTACTTTAAATAAGTGTGCTGCTTAGAGGAGATACAGAGGCTAATGGGATGTTACAGAATGGGATGCCCCCACAGCAGACCTGAGATCAGTATATATGCACAGTAAAAGTGTCTAAGCAGGCTCAAACAGGCCAAATTACTTTAAATAAGTGTGCAGCTTAGAGGAGATACAGAGGCTAATGTGATGTTACAGAATGGGATGCCCACACAGCAGACCTGAGATCAGTATATATGCACAGTAAAAGTGTCTAAGCAGGCTCAAACAGGCCAAATGACTTTAAATAAGTGTGCAGCTTAGAGGAGATACAGAGGCTAATGGGATGTTACAGAATGGGATGCCCCACAGCAGACCTGAGATCAGTATATATGCACAGTAAAAGTGTCTAAGCAGGCTCAAACAGGCCAAATTACTTTAAATAAGTGTGCAGCTTAGAGTAAATACAGAGGCTAATGGTATGTTACAGAATGGGATGCGCCACAGCAGACCTGAGATCAGTATATATGCACAGCAACAGTGGATAAGCAGGCTGCAACAGGCCAAATTACTTTGAATAAGTGTGCAGCTTAGAGTAAATACAGAGGCTAATGGGATGCTACAGAATGGGATGCCCCCACAGCAGACCTGAGATCAGTATATATGCACAGCAACAGTGGATAAGCAGGCTCCAACAGGCCAAATTCCTTTAAATAAGTGTGCAGCTTAGAGGAGATACAGAGGCTAATGGTATGTTACAGAATGGGATGCCCCCACAGCAGACCTGAGATCAGTATATATGCACAGTAAAAGTGTCTAAGCAGGCTCAAACAGGCCACATTACTTTAAATAAGTGTGCAGCTTAGAGTAAATACAGAGGCTAATGGGATGTTACAGAATGGGATGCCCCACAGCAGACCTGAGATCAGTATATATGCACAGCAACAGTGGATAAGCAGGCTCCAACAGGCCAAATTACTTTAAATAAGTGTGCAGCTTAGAGGAGATACAGAGGCTAATGGTATGTTACAGAATGGGATGCCCCCACAGCAGACCTGAGATCAGTATATATGCACAGTAAAAGTGTCTAAGCAGGCTCAAACAAGCCAAATTACTTTAAATAAGTGTGCAGCTTAGAGGAGATACAGAGGCTAATGTGATGTTACAGAATGGGATGCCCACACAGCAGACCTGAGATCAGTATATATGCACAGTAAAAGTGTCTAAGCAGGCTCAAACAGGCCAAATTACTTTAAATAAGTGTGCAGCTTAGAGTAAATACAGAGTCTAATGGTATGTTACAGAATGGGATGCCCCACAGCAGACCTGAGAGCAGTATATATGCACAGCAACAGTGGATAAGCAGGCTGCAACAGGCCAAATTACTTTAAATAAGTGTGCAGCTTAGAGTAAATAGAGAGGCTAATGGGATGTTACAGAATGGGATGCCCCACAGCAGACCTGAGATCAGTATATATGCACAGTAAAAGTGTCTAAGCAGGCTCAAACAGGCCAAATTACTTTAAATAAGTGTGCAGCTTAGAGTAAATACAGAGGCTAATGGTATGTTACAGAATGGGATGCCCCACAGCAGACCTGAGATCAGTATATATGCACAGTAAAAGTGTCTAAACAGGCTCAAACAGGCCAAATTACTTTAATTATGTGTGCAGCTTAGAGTAAATACAGAGGGTAATGGTATGTTACAGAATGGGGTGCCCCACAGCAGACCTGAGATCAGTATATATGCACAGTAAAAGTGTCTAAGCAGGCTCAAACAGGCCAAATTACTTTAAATACGTGTGCAGCTTAGAGGAGATACAGAGGCTAATGGTATGTTACAGAATGGGATGCCCCCACAGCAGACCTGAGATCAGTATATATGCACAGCAACAGTGGATAAGCAGGCTCCAACAGGCCAATTTACTTTAAATAAGTGTGAAGCTTAGAGTAAATACAGAGGCTAATGGGATGTTACAGAATGGGATGCCCCACAGCAGACCTGAGATCAGTATATATATGCACAGCAACAGTGGATAAGCAGGCTCCAACAGGCCAAATTACTTTAAATAAGTGTGCAGCTTAGAGGAGATACAGAGGCTAATGGTATGTTACAGAATGGGATGCCCCCACAGCAGACCTGAGATCAGTATATATGCACAGTAAAAGTGTCTAAGCAGGCTCAAACAGGCCAAATTACTTTAAATAAGTGTGCAGCTTAGAGGAGATACAGAGGCTAATGTGATGTTACAGAATGGGATGCCCCCACAGCAGACCTGAGATCAGTATATATGCACAGTAAAAGTGTCTAAGCAGGCTCAAACAGGCCAAATTACTTTAAATAAGTGTGCAGCTTAGAGGAGATACAGAGGCTAATGTGATGTTACAGAATGGGATGCCCCACAGCAGACCTGAGATCAGTATATATGCACAGCAACAGTGGATAAGCAGGCTCAAACAGGCCAAATTACTTTAAATAAGTGTGCAGCTTAGAGTAAATACAGAGGCTAATGGGATGTTACAGAATGGGATGCCCCACAGCAGGCCTGAGATCAGTATATATGCACAGTAAACATGTCTAAGCAGGCTCAAACAGGCCAAATTACTTTAAATAAGTGTGCAGCTTAGAGGAGATACAGAGGCTAATGTGATGTTACAGAATGGGATGCCCCACAGCAGACCTGAGATCAGTATATATGCACAGCAACAGTGGATAAGCAGGCTCAAACAGGCCAAATTACTTTAAATAAGTGTGCAGCTTAGAGTAAATACAGAGGCTAATGGTATGTTACAGAATGGGATGCCCCACAGCAGACCTGAGATCAGTATATATGCACAGCAACAGTGGATAAGCAGGCTCAAACAGGCCAAATTACTTTAAATACGTGTGCAGCTTAGAGTAAATACAGAGGCTAATGGGATGTTACAGAATGGGATGCCCCACAGCAGACCTGAGATCCGTATATATGCAAAGCAACAGTGGATAAGCAGGCTCCAACAGGCCAAATTACTTTAAAAAAGTATGCAGCTTAGAGTAAATACAGAGGCTAATGGGATGTTACAGAATGGGATGCCCCACAGCAGACCTGAGATCAGTATATATGCACAGTAAAAGTGTCTAAGCAGGCTCAAACAGGCCAAATTACTTTAAATAAGTGTGCAGCTTAGAGTAAATACAGAGGCTAATGGTATGTAACAGAATGGGATGCCCCACAGCAGACCTGAGATCAGTATATATGCACAGCAACAGTGGATAAGCAGGCTTCAACAGGCCAAATTACTTTAAATAAGTGTGCAGCTTAGAGGAGATACAGAGGCTAATGGTATGTTACAGAATGGGATGCCCCACAGCAGACCTGAGATCAGTATATATGCACAGTAAAATTGTCTAAGCAGGCTCAAACAGGCCAAATTACTATAAAATAAGTGTGCAGTTTAGAGTAAATACAGAGGCTAATGGGATGTTACAGAATGGGATGCCCCACAGTAGACCTGAGATCAGTATATATGCACAGTAAAAGTGTCTAAGCAGGCTCCAACAGGCCAAATTACTTTAAATAAGTGTACAGCTTAAAGGAGATACAGAGGCTAATGGGATGTTACAGAATGGGATGCCCCCACAGCAGACCTGAGATCAGTATATATGCACAGTAAAAGTGTCTAAGTAGGCTCAAACAGGCCAAATTACTTTAAATAAGTGTGCAGCTTAGAGGAGATACAGAGGCTAATGTGATGTTACAGAATGGGATGCCCCACAGCAGACCTGAGATCAGTATATATGCACAGTAAAAGTGTCCAAGCAGGCTCAAACAGGCCAAATTACTTTAAATAAGTGTGCAGCTTAGAGTAAATACAGAGGCTAATGGTATGTTACAGAATGGGATGCCCCATAGCAAACCTGAGATCAGTATATATGCACAGCAACAGTGGATAAGCAGGCTGCAACAGGCCAAATTACTTTAAATAAGTGTGCAGCTTAGAGGAGATACAGAGGCTAATGGTATGTTACAGAATGGGATGCCCCACAGCAGACCTGAGATCAGTATATATGCACAGTAAAAGTGTCTAAGCAGGCTCAAACAGGCCAAATTACTTTAAATAAGTGTGGAGCTTAGAGTAAATACAGAGGCTAATGGTATGTTACAGAATGGGATGCCCCACAGCAGACCTGAGATCAGTATATATGCACAGCAACAGTGGATAAGCAGGCTGCAACAGGCCAAATTACTTTAAATAAGTGTGCAGCTTAGAGTAAATACAGAGGCTAATGGGATGTTACAGAATGGGATGCCCCACAGCAGACCTGAGATCAGTATATATGCACAGTAAAAGTGTCTAAGCAGGCTCCAACAGGCCAAATTACTTTAAATAAGTGTGCAGCTTAGAGAAGATACAGAGGCTTATGGTATGTTACAGAATGGGATGCCCCACAGCAGACCTGAGATCAGTATATATGCACAGCAACAGTGGATAAGCAAGCTGCAACAGGCCAAATTACTTTAAATAAGTGTGCAGCTTAGAGTAAATACAGAGGCTAATGGGATGCTACAGAATGGGATGCCCCCACAGCAGACCTGAGATCAGTATATATGCACAGCAACAGTGGATAAGCAGGCTCCAACAGGCCAAATTACTTTAAATAAGTGTGCAGCTTAGAGGAGATACAGAGGCTAATGGTATGTTACAGAATGGGATGCCCCCACAGCAGACCTGAGATCAGTATATATTCACAGTAAAAGTGTCTAAGCAGGCTCAAACAGGCCAAATTACTTTAAATAAGTGTGCAGCTTAGAGTAAATACAGAGGCTAATGGGATGTTACAGAATGGGATGCCCCACAGCAGACCTGAGATCAGTATATATGCACAGCAACAGTGGATAAGCAGGCTGCAACAGGCCAAATTACTTTAAATAAGTGTGCAGCTTAGAGTAAATACAGAGGCTAATGGTATGTTACAGAATGGGATGCCCCACAGCAGACCTGAGATCCGTATATATGCACAGCAACAGTGGATAAGCAGGCTCCAACAGGCCAAATTACTTTAAATAAGTGTGCAGCTTAGAGTAAATACAGAGGCTAATGGGATGTTACAGAATGGGATGCCCCACAGCAGACCTGAGATCAGTATATATGCACAGTAAAAGTGTCTAAGCAGGCTCAAACAGGCCAAATTACTATAAATAAGTGTGCAGCTTAGAGGAGATACAGAGGCTAATGTGATGTTACAGAATGGGATGCCCACACAGCAGACCTGAGATCAGTATATATGCACAGTAAAAGTGTCTAAGCAGGCTCAAACAGGCCAAATGACTTTAAATAAGTGTGCAGCTTAGAGGAGATACAGAGGCTAATGGGATGTTACAGAATGGGATGCCCCCACAGCAGACCTGAGATCAGTATATATGCACAGTAAAAGTGTCTAAGTAGGCTCAAACAGGCCAAATTACTTTAAATAAGTGTGCAGCTTAGAGGAGATACAGAGGCTAATGTGATGTTACAGAATGGGATGCCCCACAGCAGACCTGAGATCAGTATATATGCACAGTAAAAGTGTCCAAGCAGGCTCAAACAGGCCAAATTACTTTAAATAAGTGTGGAGCTTAGAGTAAATACAGAGGCTAATGGTATGTTACAGAATGGGATGCCCCACAGCAGACCTGAGATCAGTATATATGCACAGCAACAGTGGATAAGCAGGCTGCAACAGGCCAAATTACTTTAAATAAGTGTGCAGCTTAGAGGAGATACAGAGGCTAATGGTATGTTACAGAATGGGATGCCCCACAGCAGACCTGAGATCAGTATATATGCACAGTAAAAGTGTCTAAGCAGGCTCAAACAGGCCAAATTACTTTAAATAAGTGTGGAGCTTAGAGTAAATACAGAGGCTAATGGTATGTTACAGAATGGGATGCCCCACAGCAGACCTGAGATCAGTATATATGCACAGCCACAGTGGATAAGCAGGCTGCAACAGGCCAAATTACTTTAAATAAGTGTGCAGCTTAGAGTAAATACAGAGGCTAATGGGATGTTACAGAATGGGATGCCCCACAGCAGACCTGAGATCAGTATATATGCACAGTAAAAGTGTCTAAGCAGGCTCCAACAGGCCAAATTACTTTAAATAAGTGTGCAGCTTAGAGAAGATACAGAGGCTTATGGTATGTTACAGAATGGGATGCCCCACAGCAGACCTGAGATCAGTATATATGCACAGCAACAGTGGATAAGCAAGCTGCAACAGGCCAAATTACTTTAAATAAGTGTGCAGCTTAGAGTAAATACAGAGGCTAATGGGATGCTACAGAATGGGATGCCCCCACAGCAGACCTGAGATCAGTATATATGCACAGCAACAGTGGATAAGCAGGCTCCAACAGGCCAAATTACTTTAAATAAGTGTGCAGCTTAGAGGAGATACAGAGGCTAATGGTATGTTACAGAATGGGATGCCCCCACAACAGACCTGGGATCAGTATATATTCACAGTAAAAGTGTCTAAGCAGGCTCAAACAGGCCAAATTACTTTAAATAAGTGTGCAGCTTAGAGTAAATACAGAGGCTAATGGGATGTTACAGAATGGGATGCCCCACAGCAGACCTGAGATCAGTATATATGCACAGCAACAGTGGATAAGCAGGCTGCAACAGGCCAAATTACTTTAAAAAAGTGTGCAGCTTAGAGTAAATACAGAGGCTAATGGTATGTTACAGAATGGGATGCCCCACAGCAGACCTGAGATCCGTATATATGCACAGCAACAGTGGATAAGCAGGCTCCAACAGGCCAAATTACTTTAAATAAGTGTGCAGCTTAGAGTAAATACAGAGGCTAATGGGATGTTACAGAATGGGATGCCCCACAGCAGACCTGAGATCAGTATATATGCACAGTAAAAGTGTCTAAGCAGGCTCAAACAGGCCAAATTACTTTAAATAAGTGTGCAGCTTAGAGAAGATACAGAGGCTAATGGTATGTTACAGAATGGGATGCTCCACAGCATACCTGAGATCAGTATATATGCACAGTAAAAGTGTCTAAGCAGGCTCAAACAGGCCAAATTACTTTAAATAAGTGTGCAGCTTAGAGTAAATACAGAGGCTAATGGGATGTTACAGAATGGGATGCCCACACAGCAGACCTGAGATCAGTATATATGCACAGTAAAAGTGTCTAAGCAGGCTCAAACAGGCCAAATGACTTTAAATAAGTGTGCAGCTTAGAGGAGATACAGAGGCTAATGTGATGTTACAGAATGGGATGCCCCACAGCAGACCTGAGATCAGTATATATGCACAGTAAAAGTGTCTAAGCAGGCTCAAACAGACCAAATTACTTTAAATAAGTGTGCAGCTTAGAGTAAAGACAGAGGCTAATGGTATGTTACAGAATGGGACGCGCCACAGCAGACCTGAGATCAGTATATATGCACAGCAACAGTGGATAAGCAGGCTGCAACAGGCCAAATTACTTTAAATAAGTGTGCAGCTTAGAGTAAATACAGAGGCTAATGGGATGCTACAGAATGGGATGCCCCCACAGCAGACCTGAGATCAGTATATATGCACAGCAACAGTGGATAAGCAGGCTCCAACAGGCCAAATTACTTTAAATAAGTGTGCAGCTTAGAGGAGATACAGAGGCTAATGGTATGTTACAGAATGGGATGCCCCCACAGCAGACCTGAGATCAGTATATATGAACAGTAAAAGTGTCTAAGCAGGCTCAAACAGGCCAAATTACTTTAAATAAGTGTGCAGCTTAGAGTAAATACAGAGGCTAATGGGATGTTACAGAATGGGATGCCCCACAGCAGACCTGAGATCAGTATATATGCACAGCAACAGTGGATAAGCAGGCTCCAACAGGCCAAATTACTTTAAATAAGTGTGCAGCTTAGAGGAGATACAGAGGCTAATGGTATGTTACAGAATGGGATGCCCCCACAGCAGACCTGAGATCAGTATATATGCACAGTAAAAGTGTCTAAGCAGCCTCAAACAAGCCAAATTACTTTAAATAAGTGTGCAGCTTAGAGGAGATACAGAGGCTAATGTGATGTTACAGAATGGGATGCCCACACAGCAGACCTGAGATCAGTATATATGCACAGTAAAAGTGTCTAAGCAGGCTCAAACAGGCCAAATTACTTTAAATAAGTGTGCAGCTTAGAGTAAATACAGAGGCTAATGGTATGTTACAGAATGGGATGCCCCACAGCAGACCTGAGAGCAGTATATATGCACAGCAACAGTGGATAAGCAGGCTGCAACATGCCAAATTACTTTAAATAAGTGTGCAGCTTAGAGTAAATAGAGAGGCTAATGGGATGTTACAGAATGGGATGCCCCACAGCAGACCTGAGATCAGTATATATGCACAGTAAAAGTGTCTAAGCAGGCTCAAACAGGCCAAATTACTTTAAATAAGTGTGCAGCTTAGAGTAAATACAGAGGCTAATGTGATGTTACAGAATGGGATGCCCCCACAGCAGACCTGAGATCAGTATATATGCACAGTAAAAGAGTCTGAGCAGGCTCAAACAGGTCAAATACTTTAAATAAGTGTGCAGCTTAGAGGAGATACAGAGGCTAATGGTATGTTACAGAATGGGATGCCCCACAGCAGACCTGAGATCAGTATATATGCACAGCAACAGTGGATAAGAAGGCTCCAACAGGCCAAATTACTTTAAATAAGTGTGCAGCTTAGAGGAGATACAGAGGCTAATGGTATGTTACAGAATGGGATGCCCCACAGCAGACCTGAGATCAGTATATATGCACAGTAAAAGTGTCTAAGCAGGCTCAAACAGGCCAAATTACTTTAATTATGTGTGCAGCTTAGAGTAAATACAGAGGGTAATGGGATGTTACAGAATGGGGTGCCCCAAAGCAGACCTGAGATCAGTATATATGCACAGTAAAAGTGTCTAAGCAGGCTGAAACAGGCCAAATTACTTTAAATACGTGTGCAGCTTAGAGGAGATACAGAGGCTAATGGTATGTTACAGAATGGGATGCCCCCACAGCAGACCTGAGATCAGTATATATGCACAGCAACAGTGGATAAGCAGGCTCCAACAGGCCAATTTACTTTAAATAAGTGTGCAGCTTAGAGTAAATACAGAGGCTAATGGGATGTTACAGAATGGGATGCCCCACACCAGACCTGAGATCAGTATATATATGCACAGCAACAGTGGATAAGCAGGCTCCAACAGGCCAAATTACTTTAAATAAGTGTGCTGCTTAGAGGAGATACAGAGGCTAATGGTATGTTACAGAATGGGATGCCCCCACAGCAGACCTGAGATCAGTATATATGCACAGTAAAAGTGTCTAAGCAGGCTCAAACAGGCCAAATTACTTTAAATAAGTGTGCAGCTTAGAGGAGATACAGAGGCTAATGTGATGTTACAGAATGGGATGCCCCCACAGCAGACCTGAGATCAGTATATATGCACAGTAAAAGTGTCTAAGCAGGCTCAAACAGGCCAAATTACTTTAAATAAGTGTGCAGCTTAGAGGAATTACAGAGGCTAATGTGATGTTACAGAATGGGATGCCCCACAGCAGACCTGAGATCAGTATATATGCACAGCAACAGTGGATAAGCAGGCTCAAACAGGCCAAATTACTTTAAATAAGTGTGCAGCTTAGAGTAAATACAGAGGCTAATGGGATGTTACAGAATGGGATGCCCCACAGCAGACCTGAGATCAGTATATATGCACAGTAAACATGTCTAAGCAGGCTCAAACAGGCCAAATTACTTTAAATAAGTGTGCAGCTTAGAGGAGATACAGAGGCTAATGTGATGTTACAGAATGGGATGCCCCACAGCAGACCTGAGATCAGTATATATGCACAGCAACAGTGGATAAGCAGGCTCAAACAGGCCAAATTACTTTAAATAAGTGTGCAGTTTAGAGTAAATACAGAGGCTAATGGTATGTTACAGAATGGGATGCCCCACAGCAGACCTGAGATCAGTATATATGCACAGCAACAGTGGATAAGCAGGCTCAAACAGGCCAAATTACTTTAAATAAGTGTGCAGCTTAGAGGAGATACAGAGGCTAATGTGATGTTACAGAATGGGATGCCCCCACAGCAGACCTGAGATCAGTATATATGCACAGTAAAAGTGTCTAAGCAGGATCAAACAGGCCAAATTACTTTAAATAAGTGTGCAGCTTACAGTAAATACAGAGGCTAATGGTATGTTACAGAATGGGATGCCCCACAGCAGACCTGAGATCAGTATATATGCACAGCAACAGTGGATAAGCAGGCTCCAACAGGCCAAATTACTTTAAATAAGTGTGCAGCTTAGAGGAGATACAGAGGCTAATGGTATGTTACAGAATGGGATGCCCCACAGCAGACCTGAGATCAGTATATATGCACAGTAAAATTGTCTAAGCAGGCTCAAACAGGCCAAATTACTATAAAATAAGTGTGCAGCTTAGAGTAAATACAGAGGCTAATGGGATGTTACAGAATTGGATGCCCCACAGCAGACCTGAGATCAGTATATATGCACAGTAAAAGTGTCTAAGCAGGCTCAAACAGGCCAAATTACTTTAAATAATTGTGCAGCTTAGAGGAGATACAGAGGCTAATGGTATGTTACAGAATGGGATGCCCCCACAGCAGACCTGAGATCAGTATATATGCACAGCAACAGTGGATAAGCAGGCTCCAACAGGCCAAATTACTTTAAATAAGTTTGCAGCTTAGAGGAGATACAGAGGCTAATGGTATGTTACAGAATGGGATGCCCCACAGCAGACCTGAGATCAGTATATATGCACAGCAACAGTGGATAAGCAGGCTGCAACAGGCCAAATTACTTTAAATAAGTGTGCAGCTTAGAGGAGATACAGAGGCTAATGGGATGTTACAGAATGGGATGCCCCCACAGCAGACCTGAGATCAGTATATATGCACAGTAAAAGTGTCTAAGTAGGCTCAAACAGGCCAAATTACTTTAAATAAGTGTGCAGCTTAGAGGAGATACAGAGGCTAATGTGATGTTACAGAATGGGATGCCCCACAGCAGACCTGAGATCAGTATATATGCACAGTAAAAGTGTCCAAGCAGGCTCAAACAGGCCAAATTACTTTAAATAAGTGTGCAGCTTAGAGTAAATACAGAGGCTAATGGTATGTTACAGAATGGGATGCCCCATAGCAAACCTGAGATCAGTATATAAGCACAGCAACAGTGGATAAGCAGGCTGCAACAGGCCAAATTACTTTAAATAAGTGTGCAGCTTAGAGGAGATACAGAGGCTAATGGTATGTTACAGAATGGGATGCCCCACAGCAGACCTGAGATCAGTATATATGCACAGTAAAAGTGTCTAAGCAGGCTTAAACAGGCCAAATTACTTTAAATAAGTGTGCAGCTTAGAGTAAATACAGAGGCTAATGGTATGTTACAGAATGGGATGCCCCACAGCAGACCTGAGATCAGTATATATGCACAGCAACAGTGGATAAGCAGGCTGCAACAGGCCAAATTACTTTAAATAAGTGTGCAGCTTAGAGTAAATACAGAGGCTAATGGGATGTTACAGAATGGGATGCCCCACAGCAGACCTGAGATCAGTATATATGCACAGTAAAAGTGTCTAAGCAGGCTCAAACAGGCCAAATTACTTTAAATAAGTGTGCAGCTTAGAGTAAATACAGAGGCTAATGGGATGTTACAGAATGGGATGCCCCCACAGCAGACCTGAGATCAGTATATATGCACAGTAAAAGTGTCTAAGCAGGCTCAAACAGGCCAAATTACTTTAAATAAGTGTGCAGCTTAGAGGAGATACAAAGGCTAATGTGATGTTACAGAATGGGATGCCCACACAGCAGACCTGAGATCAGTATATATGCACAGTAAAAGTGTCTAAGCAGGCTCAAACTGGCAAAATTACTTTAAATAAGTGTGCAGCTTAGAGGAGATACAGAGGCTAATGTGATGTTACAGAATGGGATGCCCCACAGCAGACCTGAGATTAGTATATATGCACAATAAAAGTGTCTAAGCAGGCTCAAATAGGCCAAATTACTTTAAATAAGTGTGCAGCTTAGCGTAAATACAGAGGCTAATGGTATGTTACAGAATAGGATGCCCCACAGCAGACCTGAGATCATTATATATGCACAGCAACAGTGGATAAGCAGGCTGCAACAGGCCAAATTACTTTAAATAAGTGTGCAGCTTAGAGTAAATAGAGAGGCTAATGGGATGTTACAGAAAGGGATGCCCCACAGCAGACCTGAGATCAGTATATATGCACAGTAAAAGTGTCTAAGCAGGCTCAAACAGGCCAAATTACTTTAAATAAGTGTGCAGCTTAGAGTAAATACAGAGGCTAATGTGATGTTACAGAATGGGATGCCCCCACAGCAGACCTGAGATCAGTATATATGCACAGTAAAAGTGTCTAAGCAGGCTCAAACAGGCCAAATTACTTTAAATAAGTGTGCAGTTTAGAGTAAATACAGAGGCTAATGGTATGTTACAGAATGGGATGGCCCACAGCAGACCTGAGATCAGTATATATGCACAGTAACAGTGTCTACGCAGGCTCAAACAGGCCAAATTACTTTAAATAAGTGTGCAGTTTAGAGTAAATACAGAGGCTAATGGTATGTTACAGAATGGGATGGCCCACAGCAGACCTGAGATCAGTATATATGCACAGCAACAGTGGATAAGCAGGCTCCAACAGGCCAAATTACTTTAAATAAGTGTGCAGCTTAGAGGAGATACAGAGGCTAATGGTATGTTACAGAATGGGATGTCCCACAGCAGACCTGAGATCAGTATATATGCACAGCAACAGTGGATGAGCAGGCTGCAACAGGCCAAATTACTTTAAATAAGTGTGCAGCTTAGAGTAAATACAGAGGCTAATGGGATATTACAGAATGGGATGCCCCACAGCAGACCTGAGATCAGTATATATATGCACAGCAACAGTGGATAAGCAGGCTCCAACAGGCCAAATTACTTTAAATAAGTGTGCAGCTTAGAGGAGATACAGAGGCTAATGGTATGTTACAGAATGGGATGCCCCCACAGCAGACCTGAGATCAGTATATAAGCACAGTAAAAGTGTCTAAGCAGGCTCAAACAGGCCAAATTACTTTAAATACGTGTGCAGCTTAGAGGAGATACAGAGGCTAATGGTATGTTACAGAATGGGATGCCCCCACAGCAGACCTGAGATCAGTATATATGCACAGCAACAGTGGATAAGCAGGCTCCAACAGGCCAAATTACTTTAAATAAGTGTGCAGCTTAGAGGAGATACAGAGGCTAATGGTATGTTACATAATGGGATGCCCCACAGCAGAGCTGAGATCAGTATATATGCACAGCAACAGTGGATAAGCAGGCTCAAACAGGCCAAATTACTTTAAATGAGTGTGCAGTTTAGATTAAATACAGAGGCTAATGGTATGTTACAGAATAGGATGCCCCACAGCAGACCTGAGATCAGTATATATGCACAGCAACAGTGGATAAGCAGGCTCCAACAGGCCAAATTGCTTTAAATAGGTGTGCAGCTTAGAGGAGATACAGAGGCTAATGGTATGTTACAGAATGGGATGCCCCACAGCAGACCTGAGATCAGTATATATGCACAGTAACAGTGGATAAGCAGGCTCCAACAGGCCAAATTACTTTAAATAGGTGTGCAGCTTAGAGGAGATACAGAGGCTAATGGTATGTTACAGAATGGGATGCCCCCACAGCAGACCTGAGATCAGTATATATGTACAGTAAACGTGTCTAAGCAGGCTCAAACAGGCCAAATTACTTTAAATAAGTGTGCAGCTTAGAGGAGATACAGAGGCTAATGTGATGTTACAGAATGGGATGCCCCACAGCAGACCTGAGATCAGTATATATGCACAGCAACAGTGGATAAGCAGGCTCAAACAGGCCAAATTACTTTAAATAAGTGTGCAGCTTAGAGTAAATACAGAGGCTAATGGGATGTTACAGAATGGGATGCCCCACAGCAGAGCTGAGATCAGTATATATGCACAGCAACAGTGGATAAGCAGGCTCAAACAGGCCAAATTACTTTAAATAAGTGTGCAGCTTAGAGTAAATACAGAGGCTAATGGGATGTTACAGAATGGGATTCCCCACAGCAGACCTGAGATCAGTATATATGCACAGTAAAAGTGTCTAAGCAGGCTCTAACAGGCCAAATTACTTTAAATAAGTGTGCAGCTTAGAGTAAATACAGAGGCTAATGGTATGTTACAGAGTGGGATGCCCTACAGCAGAGCTGAGATCAGTATATATGCACAGTAAAAGTGTCTAAGCAGGCTCAAACAGGCCAAATTACTTTAAATAATTGTGCAGCTTAGTGGAGATACAGAGGCTAATGGTATGTTACAGAATGGGATGCCCCCACAGCAGACCTTAGATCAGTATATATGCACAGCAACAGTGGATAAGCAGGCTCCAACAGGCCAAATTACTTTAAATAAGTGTGCAGCTTAGAGGAGATACAGAGGCTAATGGTATGTTACAGAATGGGATGCCCCCACAGCAGACCTGAGACCAGTATATATGCACAGTAACAGTGTCTAAGCAGGCTCAAACAGTCCAAATTACTTTAAATAAGTGTGCAGCTCAGAGTAAATACAGAGGCTAATGGTATGTTACAGAATGGGATGCCCCACAGCAGACCTGAGATCAGTATATATGCACAGCAACAGTGGATACGCAGGCTGCAACAGGCCAAATTACTTTAAATAAGTGTGCAGCTTAGAGGAGATACAGAGGCTAATGGGATGTTACAGAATGGGATGCCCCCACAGCAGACCTGAGATCAGTATATATGCACAGCAACAGTGGATAAGCAGGCTGCAACAGGCCAAATTACTTTAAATAAGTGTGCACCTTAGAGGAGATACAAAGGCTAATGTGATGTTACAGAATGGGATTCCCCCACAGCAGACCTGAGATCAGTATAAATGCACAGTAAAAGTGTCTAAGTAGGCTCAAACAGGCCAAATTACTTTAAATAAGTGTGCAGCTTAGAGGAGATACAGAGGCTAATGTGATGATACATAATGGGATGCCCCACAGCAGACCTGAGATCAGTATATATGCACAGTAAAACTGTCCAAGCAGGCTCAAACAGGCCAAATTACTTTAAATAAGTTTGCAGCTTAGAGTAAATACAGAGGCTAATGGTATGTTACAGAATGGGATGCCCCATAGCAAACCTGAGATCAGTATATATGCACAGCAACAGTGGATAAGCAGGCTCAAACAGGCCAAATTACTTTAAATAAGTGTGCAGCTTAGAGTAAATACAGAGGCTAATGGTATGTTACAGAGTGGGATGCCCCACAGCAGAGCTGAGATCAGTATATATGCACAGTAAAAGTGTCTAAGCAGGCTCAAACAGGCCAAATTACTTTAAATATGTGTGCAGCTTAGAGTAAATACAGAGGCTAATGGGATGTTACAGAATGGGATGCCCCACAGCAGACCTGAGATCAGTATATATGCACAGCAACAGTGGATAAGCAGGCTCCAACAGGCCAAATTACTTTAAATAGGTGTGCAGCTTAGAGGAGATACAGAGGCTAATGGTATGTTACAGAATGGGATGCCCCACAGCAGACCTGAGATCAGTATATATGCACAGCAACAGTGGATAAGCAGGCTCCAACAGGCCAAATTACTTTAAATAGGTGTGCAGCTTAGAGGAGATACAGAGGCTAATGGTATGTTACAGAATGGGATGCCCCCACAGCAGACCTGAGATCAGTATATATGTACAGTAAACGTGTCTAAGCAGGCTCAAACAGGCCAAATTACTTTAAATAAGTGTGCAGCTTAGAGGAGATACAGAGGCTAATGTGATGTTACAGAATGGGATGCCCCACAGCAGACCTGAGATCAGTATATATGCACAGCAACAGTGGATAAGCAGGCTCAAACAGGCCAAATTACTTTAAATAAGTGTGCAGCTTAGAGTAAATACAGAGGCTAATGGGATGTTACAGAATGGGATGCCCCACAGCAGAGCTGAGATCAGTATATATGCACAGCAACAGTGGATAAGCAGGCTCAAACAGGCCAAATTATTTTAAATAAGTGTGCAGCTTAGAGGAGATACAGAGGCTAATGGTATGTTACAGAATGGGATGCCCCCACAGCAGACCTGAGATCAGTATATATGCACAGTAAAAGTGTCTAAGCAGGCTCAAACAGGCCAAATTACTGTAAATAAGTGTGCAGCTTAGAGGAGATACAGAGGCTAATGTGATGTTACAGAATGGGATGCCCACACAGCAGACCTGAGATCAGTATATATGCACAGTAAAAGTGTCTAAGCAGGCTCAAACAGGCCAAATTACTTTAAATAAGTGTGCAGCTTAGAGGAGATACAGAGGCTAATGTGATGTTACAGAATGGGATGCCCCACAGCAGACCTGAGATCAGTATATATGCACAGTAAAAGTGTCTAAGCAGGCTCAAACAGGCCAAATTACTTTAAATAAGTGTGCAGCTTAGAGGAGATACAGAGGCTAATGTGATGTTACAGAATGGGATGCCCCACAGCAGACCTGAGATCAGTATATATGCACAGTAAAAGTGTCTAAGCAGGCTCAAACAGGCCAAATTACTTTAAATAAGTGTGCAGCTTAGCGTAAATACAGAGGCTAATGGTATGTTACAGAATAGGATGCCCCACAGCAGACCTGAGATCAGTATATATGCACAGTAAAAGTGTCTAAGCAGGCTCAAACAGGCCAAATTACTTTAAATAAGTGTGCAGCTTAGAGTAAATACAGAGGCTAATGGGATGTTACAGAATGGGATGCCCCACAGCAGACCTGAGATCAGTATATATGCACAGTAAAAGTGTCTAAGCAGGCTCAAACAGGCCAAATTACTTTAAATATGTGTGCAGCTTAGAGTAAATACAGAGGCTAATGTGATGTTACAGAATGGGATGCCCCCACAGCAGACCTGAGATCAGTATATATGCACAGTAAAAGTGCCTAAGCAGGCTCCAACAGGCCAAATTACTTTAAATAAGTGTGCAGCTTAGAGTAAATACAGAGGCTAATGGGATGTTACAGAATGGGATGCCCCAAAGCAGACCTGAGATCAGTATATATGCACAGTAAAAGTGTCTAAGCAGGCTCAAACAGGCCAAATTACTTTAAATAGGTGTGCAGCTTAGAAGAGATACAGAGGCTTATGGTATGTTACAGAATGGGATGCCCCACAGCAGACCTGAGATCAGTATATATGCACAGTAAAAGTGTCTAAGCAGGCTCAAACAGGCCAAATTACTTTAAATAAGTGTGCAGCTTAGAGTAAATACAGAGGCTAATGGGATGTTACAGAATGGGATGCCCCACAGCAGACCTGAGATCAGTATATATGCACAGCAACAGTGGATAAGCAGGCTCCAACAGGCCAAATTACTTTAAATAGGTGTGCAGCTTAGAGGAGATACAGAGGCTAATGGTATGTTACAGAATGGGATGCCCCACAGCAGAGCTGAGATCAGTATATATGCACAGCAACAGTGGATAAGCAGGCTCCAACAGGCCAAATTACTTTAAATAGGTGTGCAGCTTAGAGGAGATACAGAGGCTAATGGTATGTTACAGAATGGGATGCCCCCACAGCAGACCTGAGATCAGTATATATGTACAGTAAACGTGTCTAAGCAGGCTCAAACAGGCCAAATTACTTTAAAAAAGTGTGCAGCTTAGAGGAGATACAGAGGCTAATGTGATGTTACAGAATGGGATGCCCCACAGCAGACCTGAGATCAGTATATATGCACAGCAACAGTGGATAAGCAGGCTCAAACAGGCCAAATTACTTTAAATAAGTGTGCAGCTTAGAGTAAATACAGAGGCTAATGGGATGTTACAGAATGGGATGCCCCACAGCAGAGCTGAGATCAGTATATATGCACAGCAACAGTGGATAAGCAGGCTCAAACAGGCCAAATTACTTTAAATAAGTGTGCAGCTTAGAGGAGATACAGAGGCTAATGGTATGTTACAGAATGGGATGCCCCCACAGCAGACCTGAGATCAGTATATATGCACAGTAAAAGTGTCTAAGCAGGCTCAAACAGGCCAAATTACTGTAAATAAGTGTGCAGCTTAGAGGAGATACAGAGGCTAATGTGATGTTACAGAATGGGATGCCCACACAGCAGACCTGAGATCAGTATATATGCACAGTAAAAGTGTCTAAGCAGGCTCAAACAGGCCAAATTACTTTAAATAAGTGTGCAGCTTAGAGGAGATACAGAGGCTAATGTGATGTTACAGAATGGGATGCCCCACAGCAGACCTGAGATCAGTATATATGCACAGTAAAAGTGTCTAAGCAGGCTCAAACAGGCCAAATTACTTTAAATAAGTGTGCAGCTTAGAGGAGATACAGAGGCTAATGTGATGTTACAGAATGGGATGCCCCACAGCAGACCTGAGATCAGTATATATGCACAGTAAAAGTGTCTAAGCAGGCTCAAACAGGCCAAATTACTTTAAATAAGTGTGCAGCTTAGCGTAAATACAGAGGCTAATGGTATGTTACAGAATAGGATGCCCCACAGCAGACCTGAGATCAGTATATATGCACAGTAAAAGTGTCTAAGCAGGCTCAAACAGGCCAAATTACTTTAAATAAGTGTGCAGCTTAGAGTAAATACAGAGGCTAATGTGATGTTACAGAATGGGATGCCCCCACAGCAGACCTGAGATCAGTATATATGCACAGTAAAAGTGCCTAAGCAGGCTCCAACAGGCCAAATTACTTTAAATAAGTGTGCAGCTTAGAGTAAATACAGAGGCTAATGGGATGTTACAGAATGGGATGCCCCAAAGCAGACCTGAGATCAGTATATATGCACAGTAAAAGTGTCTAAGCAGGCTCAAACAGGCCAAATTACTTTAAATAGGTGTGCAGCTTAGAAGAGATACAGAGGCTAATGGTATGTTACAGAATGGGATGCCCCACAGCAGACCTGAGATCAGTATATATGCACAGTAAAAGTGTCTAAGCAGGCTCAAACAGGCCAAATTACTTTAAATAAGTGTGCAGCTTAGAGGAGATACAGAGGCTAATGTGATGTTACAGAATGGGATGCCCCACAGCAGACCTGAGATCAGTATATATGCACAGCAACAGTGGATAAGCAGGATCAAACAGGCCAAATTACTTTAAATAAGTGTGCAGCTTAGAGTAAATACAGAGGCTAATGGGATGTTACAGAATGGGATGCCCCACAGCAGAGCTGAGATCAGTATATATGCACAGCAACAGTGGATAAGCAGGCTCAAACAGACCAAATTACTTTAAATAAGTGTGCCGCTTAGAGGAGATACAGAGGCTAATGGTATGTTACAGAATGGGATGCCCCCACAGCAGACCTGAGATCAGTATATATGCACAGTAAAAGTGTCTAAGCAGGCTCAAACAGGCCAAATTACTTTAAATAAGTGTGCAGCTTAGAGGAGATACAGAGGCTAATGTGATGTTACAGAATGGGATGCCCCACAGCAGACCTGAGATCAGTATATATGCACAGCAACAGTGGATAAGCAGGATCAAACAGGCCAAATTACTTTAAATAAGTGTGCAGCTTAGAGTAAATACAGAGGCTAATGGGATGTTACAGAATGGGATGCCCTACAGCAGACCTGAGATCAGTATATATGCACAGTAAACATGTCTAAGCAGGCTCAAACAGGCCAAATTACTTTAAATAAGTGTGCAGCTTAGAGGAGATACAGAGGCTAATGTGATGTTACAGAATGGGATGCCCCACAGCAGACCTGAGATCAGTATATATGCACAGCAACAGTGGATAAGCAGGCTCAAACAGGCCAAATTACTTTAAATAAGTGTGCAGCTTAGAGTAAATACAGAGGCTAATGGTATGTTACAGAATGGGAAGCCCCACAGCAGACCTGAGATCAGTATATATGCACAGCAACAGTGGATAAGCAGGCTCAAACAGGCCAAATTACTTTAAATAAGTGTGCAGCTTAGAGTAAATACAGAGGCTAATGGGATGTTACAGAATGGGATGCCCCCACAGCAGACCTGAGATCAGTATATATGCACAGTAAAAGTGTCTAAGCAGGCTCAAACAGGCCAAATTACTTTAAATAAGTGTGCAGCTTACAGTAAATACAGAGGCTAATGGTATGTTACAGAATGGGATGCCCCACAGCAGACCTGAGATCAGTATATATGCACAGCAACAGTGGATAAGCAGGCTCCAACAGGCCAAATTACTTTAAATAAGTGTGCAGCTTAGAGGAGATACAGAGGCTAATGGTATGTTACAGAATGGGATGTCCCACAGCAGACCTGAGATCAGTATATATGCACAGTAAAATTGTCTAAGCAGGCTCAAACAGGCCAAATTACTATAAAATAAGTGTGCAGCTTAGAGTAAATACAGAGGCTAATGGGATGTTACAGAATTGGATGCCCCACAGCAGACCTGAGATCAGTATATATGCACAGTAAAAGTGTCTAAGCAGGCTCAAACAGGCCAAATTACTTTAAATAATTGTGCAGCTTAGAGGAGATACAGAGGCTAATGGTATGTTACAGAATGGGATGCCCCCACAGCAGACCTGAGATCAGTATATATGCACAGCAACAGTGGATAAGCAGGCTCCAACAGGCCAAATTACTTTAAATAAGTGTGCAGCTTACAGGAGATACAGAGGCTAATGGTATGTTACAGAATGGGATGCCCCACAGCAGACCTGAGATCAGTATATATGCACAGTAAAAGTGTCCAAGCAGGCTCAAACAGGCCAAATTACTTTAAATAAGTGTGCAGCTTAGAGTAAATACAGAGGCTAATGGTATGTTACAGAATGGGATGCCCCATAGCAAACCTGAGATCAGTATATATGCACAGCAACAGTGGATAAGCAGGCTGCAACAGGCCAAATTACTTTAAATAAGTGTGCAGCTTAGAGGAGATACAGAGGCTAATGGTATGTTACAGAATGGGATGCCCCACAGCAGACCTGAGATCAGTATATATGCACAGTAAAAGTGTCTAAGCAGGCTTAAACAGGCCAAATTACTTTAAATAAGTGTGCAGCTTAGAGTAAATACAGAGGCTAATGGTATGTTACAGAATGGGATGCCCCACAGCAGACCTGAGATCAGTATATATGCACAGCAACAGTGGATAAGCAGGCTGCAACAGGCCAAATTACTTTAAATAAGTGTGCAGCTTAGAGGAAATACAGAGGCTAATGGGATGTTACAGAATGGGATGCCCCACAGCAGACCTGAGATCAGTATATATGCACAGTAAAAGTGTCTAAGCAGGCTCAAACAGGCCAAATTACTTTAAATAAGTGTGCAGCTTAGAGTAAATACAGAGGCTAATGGGATGTTACAGAATGGGATGCCCCCACAGCAGACCTGAGATCAGTATATATGCACAGTAAAAGTGTCTAAGCAGGCTCAAACAGGCCAAATTACTTTAAATAAGTGTGCAGCTTAGAGGAGATACAGAGGCTAATGTGATGTTACAGAATGGGATGCCCACACAGCAGACCTGAGATCAGTATATATGCACAGTAAAAGTGTCTAAGCAGGCTCAAACTGGCCAAATTACTTTAAATAAGTGTGCAGCTTGGAGGAGATACAGAGGCTAATGTGATGTTACAGAATGGGATGCCCCACAGCAGACCTGAGATTAGTATATATGCACAATAAAAGTGTCTAAGCAGGCTCAAACAGGCCAAATTACTTTAAATAAGTGTGCAGCTTAGCGTAAATACAGAGGCTAATGGTATGTTACAGAATAGGATGCCCCACAGCAGACCTGAGATCATTATATATGCACAGCAACAGTGGATAAGCAGGCTGCAACAGGCCAAATTACTTTAAATAAGTGTGCAGCTTAGAGTAAATAGAGAGGCTAATGGGATGTTACAGAATGGGATGCCCCACAGCAGACCTGAGATCAGTATATATGCACAGTAAAAGTGTCTAAGCAGGCTCAAACAGGCCAAATTACTTTAAATAAGTGTGCAGCTTAGAGTAAATACAGAGGCTAATGTGATGTTACAGAATGGGATGCCCCCACAGCAGACCTGAGATCAGTATATATGCACAGTAAAAGTGTCTAAGCAGGCTCAAACAGGCCAAATTACTTTAAATAAGTGTGCAGCTTAGAGGAGATACAGAGGCTAATGGTATGTTACAGAATGGGATGCCCCACAGCAGACCTGAGATCAGAATATATGCACAGCAACAGTGGATAAGCAGGCTCCAACAGGCCTAATTACTTTAAATAAGTGTGCAGCTTAGAGTAAATACAGAGGCTAATGGTATGTTACAGAATGGGATGCCCCACAGCAGACCTGAGATCAGTATATATGCACAGTAAAAGTGTCTAAGCAGGCTCAAACAGGCCAAATTACTTTAAATATGTGTGCAGCTTAGAGTAAATACAGAGGCTAATGGGATGTTACAGAATGGGATGCCCCACAGCAGACATGAGATCAGTATATATGCACAGTAACAGTGTCTAAGCAGGCTCCAACAGGCCAAATTAATTTAAATAAGTGTGCAGCTTAGAGGAGATACAGAGGATAATGGTATTTTACAGAATGGGATGCCCCACAGCAGACCTGAGATCAGTATATATGCACAGCAACAGTGGATAAGCAGGCTGCAACAGGCCAAATTACTTTAAATAAGTGTGCAGCTTAGAGGAGATACAGAGGCTAATGGTATGTTACAGAATGGGATGCCCCCACAGCAGACCTGAGATAAGTATATATGCACAGTAAAAGTGTCTAAGCAGGCTCAAACAGGCCAAATTACTTTAAATAAGTGTGCAGCTTAGAGGAGATACAGAGGCTAATGTGATGTTACAGAATGGGATGCCCCCACAGCAGATCTGAGATCAGTATATATGCACAGTAAAAGTGTCTAAGCAGGCTCAAACAGGCCAAATTACTTTAAATAAGTGTGCAGCTTAGAGGAGATACAGAGGCTAATGTGATGTTACAGAATGGGATGCCCCCACAGCAGACCTGAGATCAGTATATATGCACAGCAACAGTGGATAAGCAGGCTCCAACAGGCCAAATTACTTTAAATAAGTGTGCAGCTTAGAGGAGATACAGAGGCTAATGGTATGTTACAGAATGGGATGCCCCACAGCAGAGCTGAGATCAGTATATATGCACAGCAACAGTGGATAAGCAGGCTCAAACAGACCAAATTACTTTAAATAAGTGTGCCGCTTAGAGGAGATACAGAGGCTAATGGTATGTTACAGAATGGGATGCCCCCACAGCAGACCTGAGATCAGTATATATGCACAGTAAAAGTGTCTAAGCAGGCTCAAACAGGCCAAATTACTTTAAATATGTGTGCAGCTTAGAGTAAATACAGAGGCTAATGGGATGTTACAGAATGGGATGCCCCACAGCAGACCTGAGATCAGTATATATGCACAGTAAAAGTGTGTAAGCAGGCTCAAACAGGCCAAATTACTTTAATTATGTGTGCAGCTTAGAGTAAATACAGAGGCTAATGGGATGTTACAGAATGGGATGCCCCACAGCAGACCTGAGATCAGTATATATGCATAGTAAAAGTGTCTAAGCAGGCTCAAACAGGCCAAATTACTTTAAATTAGTGTGCAGCTTAGAGGAGATACAGAGGCTAATGGTATGTTACAGAATGGGATGCCCCCACAGCAGATCTGAGATCAGTATATATGCACAGTAAAAGTGTCTAAGCAGGCTCAAACAGGCCAAATTACTTTAAATAAGTGTGCAGCTTAGAGTAAATACAGAGGCTAATGGGATGTTACAGAATGGGATGCCCCCACAGCAGACCTGAGATCAGTATATATGCACAGTAAAAGTGTCTAAGCAGGCTCAAACAGGCCAAATTACTTTAAATAAGTGTGCAGCTTAGAGGAGATACAGAGGCTAATGTGATGTTACAGAATGGGATGCCCACACAGCAGACCTGAGATCAGTATATATGCACAGTAAAAGTGTCTAAGCAGGCTCAAACTGGCCAAATTACTTTAAATAAGTGTGCAGCTTGGAGGAGATACAGAGGCTAATGTGATGTTACAGAATGGGATGCCCCACAGCAGACCTGAGATTAGTATATATGCACAATAAAAGTGTCTAAGCAGGCTCAAACAGGCCAAATTACTTTAAATAAGTGTGCAGCTTAGCGTAAATACAGAGGCTAATGGTATGTTACAGAATAGGATGCCCCACAGCAGACCTGAGATCATTATATATGCACAGCAACAGTGGATAAGCAGGCTGCAACAGGCCAAATTACTTTAAATAAGTGTGCAGCTTAGAGTAAATAGAGAGGCTAATGGGATGTTACAGAATGGGATGCCCCACAGCAGACCTGAGATCAGTATATATGCACAGTAAAAGTGTCTAAGCAGGCTCAAACAGGCCAAATTACTTTAAATAAGTGTGCAGCTTAGAGTAAATACAGAGGCTAATGTGATGTTACAGAATGGGATGCCCCCACAGCAGACCTGAGATCAGTATATATGCACAGTAAAAGTGTCTAAGCAGGCTCAAACAGGCCAAATTACTTTAAATAAGTGTGCAGCTTAGAGGAGATACAGAGGCTAATGGTATGTTACAGAATGGGATGCCCCACAGCAGACCTGAGATCAGAATATATGCACAGCAACAGTGGATAAGCAGGCTCCAACAGGCCTAATTACTTTAAATAAGTGTGCAGCTTAGAGTAAATACAGAGGCTAATGGTATGTTACAGAATGGGATGCCCCACAGCAGACCTGAGATCAGTATATATGCACAGTAAAAGTGTCTAAGCAGGCTCAAACAGGCCAAATTACTTTAAATATGTGTGCAGCTTAGAGTAAATACAGAGGCTAATGGGATGTTACAGAATGGGATGCCCCACAGCAGACATGAGATCAGTATATATGCACAGTAACAGTGTCTAAGCAGGCTCCAACAGGCCAAATTAATTTAAATAAGTGTGCAGCTTAGAGGAGATACAGAGGATAATGGTATTTTACAGAATGGGATGCCCCACAGCAGACCTGAGATCAGTATATATGCACAGCAACAGTGGATAAGCAGGCTGCAACAGGCCAAATTACTTTAAATAAGTGTGCAGCTTAGAGGAGATACAGAGGCTAATGGTATGTTACAGAATGGGATGCCCCCACAGCAGACCTGAGATAAGTATATATGCACAGTAAAAGTGTCTAAGCAGGCTCAAACAGGCCAAATTACTTTAAATAAGTGTGCAGCTTAGAGGAGATACAGAGGCTAATGTGATGTTACAGAATGGGATGCCCCCACAGCAGATCTGAGATCAGTATATATGCACAGTAAAAGTGTCTAAGCAGGCTCAAACAGGCCAAATTACTTTAAATAAGTGTGCAGCTTAGAGGAGATACAGAGGCTAATGTGATGTTACAGAATGGGATGCCCCCACAGCAGACCTGAGATCAGTATATATGCACAGCAACAGTGGATAAGCAGGCTCCAACAGGCCAAATTACTTTAAATAAGTGTGCAGCTTAGAGGAGATACAGAGGCTAATGGTATGTTACAGAATGGGATGCCCCACAGCAGAGCTGAGATCAGTATATATGCACAGCAACAGTGGATAAGCAGGCTCAAACAGACCAAATTACTTTAAATAAGTGTGCCGCTTAGAGGAGATACAGAGGCTAATGGTATGTTACAGAATGGGATGCCCCCACAGCAGACCTGAGATCAGTATATATGCACAGTAAAAGTGTCTAAGCAGGCTCAAACAGGCCAAATTACTTTAAATATGTGTGCAGCTTAGAGTAAATACAGAGGCTAATGGGATGTTACAGAATGGGATGCCCCACAGCAGACCTGAGATCAGTATATATGCACAGTAAAAGTGTGTAAGCAGGCTCAAACAGGCCAAATTACTTTAATTATGTGTGCAGCTTAGAGTAAATACAGAGGCTAATGGGATGTTACAGAATGGGATGCCCCACAGCAGACCTGAGATCAGTATATATGCATAGTAAAAGTGTCTAAGCAGGCTCAAACAGGCCAAATTACTTTAAATTAGTGTGCAGCTTAGAGGAGATACAGAGGCTAATGGTATGTTACAGAATGGGATGCCCCCACAGCAGACCTGAGATCAGTATATATGCACAGCAACAGTGGATAAGCAGGCTCCAACAGGCCAAATTACTTTAAATAAGTGTGCAGCTTAGAGGAGATACAGAGGATAATGGTATGTTACAGAATGGGATGCCCCCACAGCAGACCTGAGATCAGTATATATGCACAGTAACAGTGTCTACGCAGGCTCAAACAGGCCAAATTACTTTAAATAGGTGTGCAGTTTAGAGTAAATACAGAGGCTAATGGTATGTTACAGAATGGGATGCCCCACAGCAGACCTGAGATCAGTATATATGCACAGCAACAGTGGATAAGCAGGCTCCAACAGGCCAAATTACTTTAAATAAGTGTGCAGCTTAGAGGAGATACAGAGGCTAATGGTATGTTACAGAATGGGATGTCCCACAGCAGACCTGAGATCAGTATATATGCACAGCAACAGTGGATGAGCAGGCTGCAACAGGCCAAATTACTTTAAATAAGTGTGCAGCTTAGAGTAAATACAGAGGCTAATGGGATATTACAGAATGGGATGCCCCACAGCAGACCTGAGATCAGTATATATATGCACAGCAACAGTGGATAAGCAGGCTCCAACAGGCCAAATTACTTTAAATAAGTGTGCAGCTTAGAGGAGATACAGAGGCTAATGGTATGTTACAGAATGGGATGCCCCCACAGCAGACCTGAGATCAGTATATAAGCACAGTAAAAGTGTCTAAGCAGGCTCAAACAGGCCAAATTACTTTAAATACGTGTGCAGCTTAGAGGAGATACAGAGGCTAATGGTATGTTACAGAATGGGATGCCCCCACAGCAGACCTGAGATCAGTATATATGCACAGCAACAGTGGATAGGCAGGCTCCAACAGGCCAAATTACTTTAAATAGGTGTGCAGCTTAGAGGAGACACAGAGGCTAATGGTATGTTACAGAATGGGATGCCCCCACAGCAGACCTGAGATCAGTATATATGTACAGTAAACGTGTCTAAGCAGGCTCAAACAGGCCAAATTACTTTAAATAAGTGTGCAGCTTAGAGGAAATACAGAGGCCAATGTGATGTTACAGAATGGGATGCCCCACAGCAGACCTGAGATCAGTATATATGCACAGCAACAGTGGATAAGCAGGCTTAAACAGGCCAAATTACTTTAAATAAGTGTGCAGCTTAGAGTAAATACAGAGGCTGATGGGATGTTACAGAATGGGATGCCCCACAGCAGACCTGAGATCAGTATATATGCACAGCAACAGTGGATAAGCAGGCTCAAACAGGCCAAATTACTTTAAATAAGTGTGCAGCTTAGAGTAAATACAGAGGCTAATGGGATGTTACAGAATGGGATTCCCCACAGCAGACCTGAGATCAGTATATATGCACAGTAAAAGTGTCTAAGCAGGCTCAAACAGGCCAAATTACTTTAAATAAGTGTGCAGCTTAGAGGAGATACAGAGGCTAATGTGATGTTACAGAATGGGATGCCCCACAGCAGACCTGAGATCAGTATATATGCACAGCAACAGTGGATAAGCAGGCTCAAACAGGCCAAATTACTTTAAATAAGTGTGCAGCTTAGAGTAAATACAGAGGCTAATGGTATGTTACAGAGTGGGATGCCCTACAGCAGAGCTGAGATCAGTATATAAGCACAGTAAAAGTGTCTAAGCAGGCTCAAACAGGCCAAATTACTTTAAATATGTGTGCAGCTTAGAGTAAATACAGAGGCTAATGGGATGTTACAGAATGGGATGCCCCACAGCAGACATGAGATCAGTATATATGCACAGTAACAGTGTCTAAGCAGGCTCCAACAGGCCAAATTAATTTAAATAAGTGTGCAGCTTAGAGGAGATACAGAGGATAATGGTATGTTACAGAATGGGATGCCCCACAGCAGACCTGAGATCAGTATATATGCACAGCAACAGTGGATAAGCAGGCTGCAACAGGCCAAATTACTTTAAATAAGTGTGCAGCTTAGAGGAGATACAGAGGCTAATGTGATGTTACAGAATGGGATGCCCCCACAGCAGACTTGAGATCAGTATATATGCACAGTAAAAGTGTCTAAGCAGGCTCAAACAGGCCAAATTACTTTAAATAAGTGTGCAGCTTAGAGGAGATACAGAGGCTAATGTGATGTTACAGAATGGGATGCCCCCACAGCAGATCTGAGATCAGTATATATGCACAGTAAAAGTGTCTAAGCAGGCTCAAACAGGCCAAATTACTTTAAATAAGTGTGCAGCTTAGAGGAGATACAGAGGCTAATGTGATGTTACAGAATGGGATGCCCCCACAGCAGACCTGAGATCAGTATATATGCACAGCAACAGTGGATAAGCAGGCTCCAACAGGCCAAATTACTTTAAATAAGTGTGCAGCTTAGAGGAGATACAGAGGCTAATGGTATGTTACAGAATGGGATGCCCCACAGCAGAGCTGAGATCAGTATATATGCACAGCAACAGTGGATAAGCAGGCTCAAACAGACCAAATTACTTTAAATAAGTGTGCCGCTTAGAGGAGATACAGAGGCTAATGGTATGTTACAGAATGGGATGCCCCCACAGCAGACCTGAGATCAGTATATATGCACAGTAAAAGTGTCTAAGCAGGCTCAAACAGGCCAAATTACTTTAAATATGTGTGCAGCTTAGAGTAAATACAGAGGCTAATGGGATGTTACAGAATGGGATGCCCCACAGCAGACCTGAGATCAGTATATATGCATAGTAAAAGTGTCTAAGCAGGCTCAAACAGGCCAAATTACTTTAAATTAGTGTGCAGCTTAGAGGAGATACAGAGGCTAATGGTATGTTACAGAATGGGATGCCCCCACAGCAGACCTGAGATCAGTATATATGCACAGCAACAGTGGATAAGCAGGCTCCAACAGGCCAAATTACTTTAAATAAGTGTGCAGCTTAGAGGAGATACAGAGGATAATGGTATGTTACAGAATGGGATGCCCCCACAGCAGACCTGAGATCAGTATATATGCACAGTAACAGTGTCTACGCAGGCTCAAACAGGCCAAATTACTTTAAATAAGTGTGCAGTTTAGAGTAAATACAGAGGCTAATGGTATGTTACAGAATGGGATGCCCCACAGCAGACCTGAGATCAGTATATATGCACAGCAACAGTGGATAAGCAGGCTCCAACAGGCCAAATTACTTTAAATAAGTGTGCAGCTTAGAGGAGATACAGAGGCTAATGGTATGTTACAGAATGGGATGTCCCACAGCAGACCTGAGATCAGTATATATGCACAGCAACAGTGGATGAGCAGGCTGCAACAGGCCAAATTACTTTAAATAAGTGTGCAGCTTAGAGTAAATACAGAGGCTAATGGGATATTACAGAATGGGATGCCCCACAGCAGACCTGAGATCAGTATATATATGCACAGCAACAGTGGATAAGCAGGCTCCAACACCCCAAATTACTTTAAATAAGTGTGCAGCTTAGAGGAGATACAGAAGCTAATGGTATGTTACAGAATGGGATGCCCCCACAGCAGACCTGAGATCAGTATATAAGCACAGTAAAAGTGTCTAAGCAGGCTCAAACAGGCCAAATTACTTTAAATACATGTGCAGCTTAGAGGAGATACAGAGGCTAATGGTATGTTACAGAATGGGATGCCCCCACAGCAGACCTGAGATCAGTATATATGCACAGCAACAGTGGATAAGCAGGCTCCAACAGGCCAAATTACTTTAAATAAGTGTGCAGCTTAGAGGAGATACAGAGGCTAATGGTATGTTACAGAATGGGATGCCCCACAGCAGAGCTGAGATCAGTATATATGCACAGCAACAGTGGATAAGCAGGCTCAAACAGGCCAAATTACTTTAAATGAGTGTGCAGTTTAGATTAAATACAGAGGCTAATGGTATGTTACAGAATGGGATGCCCCACAGCAGACCTGAGATCAGTATATATGCACAGCAACAGTGGATAAGCAGGCTCCAACAGGCCAAATTGCTTTAAATAGGTGTGCAGCTTAGAGGAGATACAGAGGCTAATGGTATGTTACAGAATGGGATGCCCCACAGCAGACCTGAGATCAGTATATATGCACAGCAACAGTGGATAAGCAGGCTCAAACAGGCCAAATTACTTTAAATAAGTGTGCAGCTTAGAGGAGATACAGAGGCTAATGGTATGTTACAGAATGGGATGCCCCACAGCAGAGCTGAGATCAGTATATATGCACAGCAACAGTGGATAAGCAGGCTCAAACAGGCCAAATTACTTTAAATGAGTGTGCAGTTTAGATTAAATACAGAGGCTAATGGTATGTTACAGAATGGGATGCCCCACAGCAGACCTGAGATCAGTATATATGCACAGCAACAGTGGATAAGCAGGCTCCAACAGGCCAAATTGCTTTAAATAGGTGTGCAGCTTAGAGGAGATACAGAGGCTAATGGTATGTTACAGAATGGGATGCCCCACAGCAGACCTGAGATCAGTATATATGCACAGCAACAGTGGATAAGCAGGCTCAAACAGGCCAAATTACTTTAAATAAGTGTGCAGCTTAGAGGAGATACAGAGGCTAATGTGATGTTACAGAATGGGATGCCCCACAGCAGACCTGAGATCAGTATATATGCACAGCAACAGTGGATAAGCAGGCTCAAACAGGCCAAATTACTTTAAATAAGTGTGCAGCTTAGAGTAAATACAGAGGCTAATGGGATGTTACAGAATGGGATGCCCCACAGCAGAGCTGAGATCAGTATATATGCACAGCAACAGTGGATAAGCAGGCTCAAACAGGCCAAATTACTTTAAATAAGTGTGCAGCTTAGAGTAAATACAGAGGCTAATGGGATGTTACAGAATGGGATTCCCCACAGCAGACCTGAGATCAGTATATATGCACAGCAACAGTGGATAAGCAGGCTCAAACAGGCCAAATTACTTTAAATAAGTGTGCAGCTTAGAGTAAATACAGAGGCTAATGGGATGTTACAGAATGGGATTCCCCACAGCAGACCTGAGATCAGTATATATGCACAGTAAAAGTGTCTAAGCAGGCTCAAACAGGCCAAATTACTTTAAAAAAGTGTGCAGCTTAGAGGAGATACAGAGGCTAATGTGATGTTACAGAATGGGATGCCCCACAGCAGACCTGAGATCAGTATATATGCACAGCAACAGTGGATAAGCAGGCTCAAACAGGCCAAATTACTTTAAATAAGTGTGCAGCTTAGAGTAAATACAGAGGCTAATGGTATGTTACAGAGTGGGATGCCCTACAGCAGAGCTGAGATCAGTATATATGCACAGTAAAAGTGTCTAAGCAGGCTCAAACAGGCCAAATTACTTTAAATATGTGTGCAGCTTAGAGTAAATACAGAGGCTAATGGGATGTTACAGAATGGGATGCCCCACAGCAGACCTGAGATCAGTATATATGCACAGTAAAAGTGTCTAAGCAGGCTCAAACAGGCCAAATTACTTTAAATAATTGTGCAGCTTAGTGGAGATACAGAGGCTAATGGTATGTTACAGAATGGGATGCCCCCACAGCAGACCTTAGATCAGTATATATGCACAGCAACAGTGGATAAGCAGGCTCCAACAGGCCAAATTACTTTAAATAAGTGTGCAGCTTAGAGGAGATACAGAGGCTAATGGTATGTTACAGAATGGGATGCCCCCACAGCAGACCTGAGATCAGTATATATGCACAGTAACAGTGTCTAAGCAGGCTCAAACAGTCCAAATTACTTTAAATAAGTGTGCAGCTCAGAGTAAATACAGAGGCTAATGGTATGTTACAGAATGGGATGCCCCACAGCAGACCTGAGATCAGTATATATGCACAGCAACAGTGGATACGCAGGCTCAAACAGTCCAAATTACTTTAAATAAGTGTGCAGCGCAGAGTAAATACAGAGGCTAATGGTATGTTACAGAATGGGATGCCCCACAGCAGACCTGAGATCAGTATATATGCACAGCAACAGTGGATACGCAGGCTGCAACAGGCCAAATTACTTTAAATAAGTTTGCAGCTTAGAGGAGATACAGAGGCTAATGTGATGTTACAGAATGGGATGCCCCCACAGCAGACCTGAGATCAGTATATATGCACAGCAACAGTGGATAAGCAGGCTGCAACAGGCCAAATTACTTTAAATAAGTGTGCACCTTAGAGGAGATACAAAGGCTAATGTGATGTTACAGAATGGGATTCCCCCACAGCAGACCTGAGATCAGTATAACTGCACAGTAAAAGTGTCTAAGTAGGCTCAAACAGGCCAAATTACTTTAAATAAGTGTGCAGCTTAGAGGAGATACAGAGGCTAATGTGATGATACATAATGGGATGCCCCACAGCAGACCTGAGATCAGTATATATGCACAGTAAAACTGTCCAAGCAGGCTCAAACAGGCCAAATTACTTTAAATAAGTTTGCAGCTTAGAGTAAATACAGAGGCTAATGGTATGTTACAGAATGGGATGCCCCATGGCAAACCTGAGATCAGTATATATGCACAGCAACAGTGGATAAGCAGGCTCAAACAGGCCAAATTACTTTAAATAAGTGTGCAGCTTAGAGTAAATACAGAGGCTAATGGTATGTTACAGAGTGGGATGCCCCACAGCAGAGCTGAGATGAGTATATATGCACAGTAAAAGTGTCTAAGCAGGCTCAAACAGGCCAAATTACTTTAAAAAAGTGTGCAGCTTAGAGGAGATACAGAGGCTAATGTGATGTTACAGAATGGGATTCCCCACAGCAGACCTGAGATCAGTATATATGCACAGTAAAAGTGTCTAAGCAGGCTCAAACAGGCCAAATTACTTTAAAAAAGTGTGCAGCTTAGAGGAGATACAGAGGCTAATGTGATGTTACAGAATGGGATGCCCCACAGCAGACCTGAGATCAGTATATATGCACAGCAACAGTGGATAAGCAGGCTCAAACAGGCCAAATTACTTTAAATAAGTGTGCAGCTTAGAGTAAATACAGAGGCTAATGGTATGTTACAGAGTGGGATGCCCTACAGCAGAGCTGAGATCAGTATATATGCACAGTAAAAGTGTCTAAGCAGGCTCAAACAGGCCAAATTACTTTAAATATGTGTGCAGCTTAGAGTAAATACAGAGGCTAATGGGATGTTACAGAATGGGATGCCCCACAGCAGACCTGAGATCAGTATATATGCACAGTAAAAGTGTCTAAGCAGGCTCAAACAGGCCAAATTACTTTAAATAATTGTGCAGCTTAGTGGAGATACAGAGGCTAATGGTATGTTACAGAATGGGATGCCCCCACAGCAGACCTTAGATCAGTATATATGCACAGCAACAGTGGATAAGCAGGCTCCAACAGGCCAAATTACTTTAAATAAGTGTGCAGCTTAGAGGAGATACAGAGGCTAATGGTATGTTACAGAATGGGATGCCCCCACAGCAGACCTGAGATCAGTATATATGCACAGTAACAGTGTCTAAGCAGGCTCAAACAGTCCAAATTACTTTAAATAAGTGTGCAGCTCAGAGTAAATACAGAGGCTAATGGTATGTTACAGAATGGGATGCCCCACAGCAGACCTGAGATCAGTATATATGCACAGCAACAGTGGATACGCAGGCTCAAACAGTCCAAATTACTTTAAATAAGTGTGCAGCGCAGAGTAAATACAGAGGCTAATGGTATGTTACAGAATGGGATGCCCCACAGCAGACCTGAGATCAGTATATATGCACAGCAACAGTGGATACGCAGGCTGCAACAGGCCAAATTACTTTAAATAAGTTTGCAGCTTAGAGGAGATACAGAGGCTAATGTGATGTTACAGAATGGGATGCCCCCACAGCAGACCTGAGATCAGTATATATGCACAGCAACAGTGGATAAGCAGGCTGCAACAGGCCAAATTACTTTAAATAAGTGTGCACCTTAGAGGAGATACAAAGGCTAATGTGATGTTACAGAATGGGATTCCCCCACAGCAGACCTGAGATCAGTATAAATGCACAGTAAAAGTGTCTAAGTAGGCTCAAACAGGCCAAATTACTTTAAATAAGTGTGCAGCTTAGAGGAGATACAGAGGCTAATGTGATGATACATAATGGGATGCCCCACAGCAGACCTGAGATCAGTATATATGCACAGTAAAACTGTCCAAGCAGGCTCAAACAGGCCAAATTACTTTAAATAAGTTTGCAGCTTAGAGTAAATACAGAGGCTAATGGTATGTTACAGAATGGGATGCCCCATGGCAAACCTGAGATCAGTATATATGCACAGCAACAGTGGATAAGCAGGCTCAAACAGGCCAAATTACTTTAAATAAGTGTGCAGCTTAGAGTAAATACAGAGGCTAATGGTATGTTACAGAGTGGGATGCCCCACAGCAGAGCTGAGATGAGTATATATGCACAGTAAAAGTGTCTAAGCAGGCTCAAACAGGCCAAATTACTTTAAATAAGTGTGCAGCTTAGAGGAGATACAGAGGCTAATGGTATGTTACAGAATGGGATGCCCCACAGCAGACCTGAGATCAGTATATATGCACAGCAACAGTGGATAAGCAGGCTCCAACAGGCCAAATTACTTTAAATAGGTGTGCAGCTTAGAGGAGATACAGAGGCTAATGGTATGTTACAGAATGGGATGCCCCCACAGCAGACCTGAGATCAGTATATATGTACAGTAAACGTGTCTAAGCAGGCTCAAACAGGCCAAATTACTTTAAATAAGTGTGCAGCTTAGAGGAGATACAGAGGCTAATGTGATGTTACAGAATGGGATGCCCCACAGCAGACCTGAGATCAGTATATATGCACAGCAACAGTGGATAAGCAGGCTCAAACAGGCCAAATTACTTTAAATAAGTGTGCAGCTTAGAGTAAATACAGAGGCTAATGGGATGTTACAGAATGGGATGCCCCACAGCAGAGCTGAGATCAGTATATATGCACAGCAACAGTGGATAAGCAGGCTCAAACAGGCCAAATTACTTTAAATAAGTGTGCAGCTTAGAGGAGATACTGAGGCTAATGGTATGTTACAGAATGGGATGCCCCCACAGCAGACCTGAGATCAGTATATATGCACAGTAAAAGTGTCTAAGCAGGCTCAAACAGGCCAAATTACTGTAAATAAGTGTGCAGCTTAGAGGAGATACAGAGGCTAATGTGATGTTACAGAATGGGATGCCCACACAGCAGACCTGAGATCAGTATATATGCACAGTAAAAGTGTCTAAGCAGGCTCAAACAGGCCAAATTACTTTAAATAAGTGTGCAGCTTAGAGGAGATACAGAGGCTAATGTGATGTTACAGAATGGGATGCCCCACAGCAGACCTGAGATCAGTATATATGCACAGTAAAAGTGTCTAAGCAGGCTCAAAGAGGCCAAATTACTTTAAATAAGTGTGCAGCTTAGAGTAAATACAGAGGCTAATGTGATGTTACAGAATGGGATGCCCCCACAGCAGACCTGAGATCAGTATATATGCACAGTAAAAGTGCCTAAGCAGGCTCCAACAGGCCAAATTACTTTAAATAAGTGTGCAGCTTAGAGTAAATACAGAGGCTAATGGGATGTTACAGAATGGGATGCCCCACAGCAGACCTGAGATCAGTATATATGCACAGTAAAAGTGTCTAAGCAGGCTCAAACAGGCCAAATTACTTTAAATAGGTGTGCAGCTTAGAGGAGATACAGAGGCTAATGGTATGTTATAGAATGGGATGCCCCACAGCAAACCTGAGATCAGTATATATGCACAGTAAAAGTGTCTAAGCAGGCTCAAACAGGCCAAATTACTTTAAATAAGTGTGCAGCTTAGAGCAAATACAGAGGCTAATGGGATGTTACAGAATGGGATGCCCCACAGCAGACCTGAGATCAGTATATATGCACAGCAACAGTGGATAAGCAGGCTCAAACAGGCCAAATTACTTTAAATAAGTGTGCAGCTTAGAGTAAATACAGAGGCTAATGGGATGTTACAGAATGGGATGCCCCACAGCAGACCTGAGATCAGTATATATGCACAGCAACAGTGGATAAGCAGGCTCAAACAGGCCAAATTACTTTAAATAAGTGTGCAGCTTAGAGTAAATACAGAGGCTAATGGTATGTTACAGAGTGGGATGCCCCACAGCAGAGCTGAGATCAGTATATATGCACAGTAAAAGTGTCTAAGCAGGCTCAAACAGGCCAAATTACTTTAAATATGTGTGCAGCTTAGAGTAAATACAGAGGCTAATGGGATGTTACAGAATGGGATGCCCCACAGCAGACCTGAGATCAGTATATATGCACAGCAACAGTGGATAAGCAGGCTCCAACAGGCCAAATTACTTTAAATAGGTGTGCAGCTTAGAGGAGATACAGAGGCTAATGGTATGTTACAGAATGGGATGCCCCACAGCAGACCTGAGATCAGTATATATGCACAGCAACAGTGGATAAGCAGGCTCCAACAGGCCAAATTACTTTAAATAGGTGTGCAGCTTAGAGGAGATACAGAGGCTAATGGTATGTTACAGAATGGGATGCCCCCACAGCAGACCTGAGATCAGTATATATGTACAGTAAACGTGTCTAAGCAGGCTCAAACAGGCCAAATTACTTTAAATAAGTGTGCAGCTTAGAGGAGATACAGAGGCTAATGTGATGTTACAGAATGGGATGCCCCACAGCAGACCTGAGATCAGTATATATGCACAGCAACAGTGGATAAGCAGGCTCAAACAGGCCAAATTACTTTAAATAAGTGTGCAGCTTAGAGTAAATACAGAGGCTAATGGGATGTTACAGAATGGGATGCCCCACAGCAGAGCTGAGATCAGTATATATGCACAGCAACAGTGGATAAGCAGGCTCAAACAGGCCAAATTACTTTAAATAAGTGTGCAGCTTAGAGGAGATACAGAGGCTAATGGTATGTTACAGAATGGGATGCCCCCACAGCAGACCTGAGATCAGTATATATGCACAGTAAAAGTGTCTAAGCAGGCTCAAACAGGCCAAATTACTGTAAATAAGTGTGCAGCTTAGAGGAGATACAGAGGCTAATGTGATGTTACAGAATGGGATGCCCACACAGCAGACCTGAGATCAGTATATATGCACAGTAAAAGTGTCTAAGCAGGCTCAAACAGGCCAAATTACTTTAAATAATTGTGCAGCTTAGAGGAGATACAGAGGCTAATGTGATGTTACAGAAAGGGTTGCCCCACAGCAGACCTGAGATCAGTATATATGCACAGTAAAAGTGTCTAAGCAGGCTCAAACAGGCCAAATTACTTTAAAAAAGTGTGCAGCTTAGAGGAGATACAGAGGCTAATGTGATGTTACAGAATGGGATGCCCCACAGCAGACCTGAGATCAGTATATATGCACAGCAACAGTGGATAAGCAGGCTCAAACAGGCCAAATTACTTTAAATAAGTGTGCAGCTTAGAGTAAATACAGAGGCTAATGGTATGTTACAGAGTGGGATGCCCTACAGCAGAGCTGAGATCAGTATATATGCACAGTAAAAGTGTCTAAGCAGGCTCAAACAGGCCAAATTACTTTAAATATGTGTGCAGCTTAGAGTAAATACAGAGGCTAATGGGATGTTACAGAATGGGATGCCCCACAGCAGACCTGAGCTCAGTATATATGCACAGTAAAAGTGTCTAAGCAGGCTCAAACAGGCCAAATTACTTTAAATAATTGTGCAGCTTAGTGGAGATACAGAGGCTAATGGTATGTTACAGAATGGGATGCCCCCACAGCAGACCTTAGATCAGTATATATGCACAGCAACAGTGGATAAGCAGGCTCCAACAGGCCAAATTACTTTAAATAAGTGTGCAGCTTAGAGGAGATACAGAGGCTAATGGTATGTTACAGAATGGGATGCCCCCACAGCAGACCTGAGATCAGTATATATGCACAGTAACAGTGTCTAAGCAGGCTCAAACAGTCCAAATTACTTTAAATAAGTGTGCAGCTCAGAGTAAATACAGAGGCTAATGGTATGTTACAGAATGGGATGCCCCACAGCAGACCTGAGATCAGTATATATGCACAGCAACAGTGGATACGCAGGCTCAAACAGTCCAAATTACTTTAAATAAGTGTGCAGCGCAGAGTAAATACAGAGGCTAATGGTATGTTACAGAATGGGATGCCCCACAGCAGACCTGAGATCAGTATATATGCACAGCAACAGTGGATACGCAGGCTGCAACAGGCCAAATTACTTTAAATAAGTTTGCAGCTTAGAGGAGATACAGAGGCTAATGTGATGTTACAGAATGGGATGCCCCCACAGCAGACCTGAGATCAGTATATATGCACAGCAACAGTGGATAAGCAGGCTGCAACAGGCCAAATTACTTTAAATAAGTGTGCACCTTAGAGGAGATACAAAGGCTAATGTGATGTTACAGAATGGGATTCCCCCACAGCAGACCTGAGATCAGTATAAATGCACAGTAAAAGTGTCTAAGTAGGCTCAAACAGGCCAAATTACTTTAAATAAGTGTGCAGCTTAGAGGAGATTCAGAGGCTAATGTGATGATACATAATGGGATGCCCCACAGCAGACCTGAGATCAGTATATATGCACAGTAAAACTGTCCAAGCAGGCTCAAACAGGCCAAATTACTTTAAATAAGTTTGCAGCTTAGAGTAAATACAGAGGCTAATGGTATGTTACAGAATGGGATGCCCCATGGCAAACCTGAGATCAGTATATATGCACAGCAACAGTGGATAAGCAGGCTCAAACAGGCCAAATTACTTTAAATAAGTGTGCAGCTTAGAGTAAATACAGAGGCTAATGGTATGTTACAGAGTGGGATGCCCCACAGCAGAGCTGAGATGAGTATATATGCACAGTAAAAGTGTCTAAGCAGGCTCAAACAGGCCAAATTACTTTAAATATGTGTGCAGCTTAGAGTAAATACAGAGGCTAATGGGATGTTACAGAATGGGATGCCCCACAGCAGACCTGAGATCAGTATATATGCACAGCAACAGTGGATAAGCGGGCTCCAACAGGCCAAATTACTTTAAATAGGTGTGCAGCTTAGAGGAGATACAGAGGCTAATGGTATGTTACAGAATGGGATGCCCCACAGCAGACCTGAGATCAGTATATATGCACAGCAACAGTGGATAAGCAGGCTCCAACAGGCCAAATTACTTTAAATAGGTGTGCAGCTTAGAGGAGATACAGAGGCTAATGGTATGTTACAGAATGGGATGCCCCCACAGCAGACCTGAGATCAGTATATATGTACAGTAAACGTGTCTAAGCAGGCTCAAACAGGCCAAATTACTTTAAATAAGTGTGCAGCTTAGAGGAGATACAGAGGCTAATGTGATGTTACAGAATGGGATGCCCCACAGCAGACCTGAGATCAGTATATATGCACAGCAACAGTGGATAAGCAGGCTCAAACAGGCCAAATTACTTTAAATAAGTGTGCAGCTTAGAGTAAATACAGAGGCTAATGGGATGTTACAGAATGGGATGCCCCACAGCAGAGCTGAGATCAGTATATATGCACAGCAACAGTGGATAAGCAGGCTCAAACAGGCCAAATTACTTTAAATAAGTGTGCAGCTTAGAGGAGATACTGAGGCTAATGGTATGTTACAGAATGGGATGCCCCCACAGCAGACCTGAGATCAGTATATATGCACAGTAAAAGTGTCTAAGCAGGCTCAAACAGGCCAAATTACTGTAAATAAGTGTGCAGCTTAGAGGAGATACAGAGGCTAATGTGATGTTACAGAATGGGATGCCCACACAGCAGACCTGAGATCAGTATATATGCACAGTAAAAGTGTCTAAGCAGGCTCAAACAGGCCAAATTACTTTAAATAAGTGTGCAGCTTAGAGGAGATACAGAGGCTAATGTGATGTTACAGAATGGGATGCCCCACAGCAGACCTGAGATCAGTATATATGCACAGTAAAAGTGTCTAAGCAGGCTCAAAGAGGCCAAATTACTTTAAATAAGTGTGCAGCTTAGAGTAAATACAGAGGCTAATGTGATGTTACAGAATGGGATGCCCCCACAGCAGACCTGAGATCAGTATATATGCACAGTAAAAGTGCCTAAGCAGGCTCCAACAGGCCAAATTACTTTAAATAAGTGTGCAGCTTAGAGTAAATACAGAGGCTAATGGGATGTTACAGAATGGGATGCCCCACAGCAGACCTGAGATCAGTATATATGCACAGTAAAAGTGTCTAAGCAGGCTCAAACAGGCCAAATTACTTTAAATAGGTGTGCAGCTTAGAGGAGATACAGAGGCTAATGGTATGTTATAGAATGGGATGCCCCACAGCAGACCTGAGATCAGTATATATGCACAGTAAAAGTGTCTAAGCAGGCTCAAACAGGCCAAATTACTTTAAATAAGTGTGCAGCTTAGAGCAAATACAGAGGCTAATGGGATGTTACAGAATGGGATGCCCCACAGCAGACCTGAGATCAGTATATATGCACAGCAACAGTGGATAAGCAGGCTCAAACAGGCCAAATTACTTTAAATAAGTGTGCAGCTTAGAGTAAATACAGAGGCTAATGGGATGTTACAGAATGGGATGCCCCACAGCAGACCTGAGATCAGTATATATGCACAGCAACAGTGGATAAGCAGGCTCAAACAGGCCAAATTACTTTAAATAAGTGTGCAGCTTAGAGTAAATACAGAGGCTAATGGTATGTTACAGAGTGGGATGCCCCACAGCAGAGCTGAGATCAGTATATATGCACAGTAAAAGTGTCTAAGCAGGCTCAAACAGGCCAAATTACTTTAAATATGTGTGCAGCTTAGAGTAAATACAGAGGCTAATGGGATGTTACAGAATGGGATGCCCCACAGCAGACCTGAGATCAGTATATATGCACAGCAACAGTGGATAAGCAGGCTCCAACAGGCCAAATTACTTTAAATAGGTGTGCAGCTTAGAGGAGATACAGAGGCTAATGGTATGTTACAGAATGGGATGCCCCACAGCAGACCTGAGATCAGTATATATGCACAGCAACAGTGGATAAGCAGGCTCCAACAGGCCAAATTACTTTAAATAGGTGTGCAGCTTAGAGGAGATACAGAGGCTAATGGTATGTTACAGAATGGGATGCCCCCACAGCAGACCTGAGATCAGTATATATGTACAGTAAACGTGTCTAAGCAGGCTCAAACAGGCCAAATTACTTTAAATAAGTGTGCAGCTTAGAGGAGATACAGAGGCTAATGTGATGTTACAGAATGGGATGCCCCACAGCAGACCTGAGATCAGTATATATGCACAGCAACAGTGGATAAGCAGGCTCAAACAGGCCAAATTACTTTAAATAAGTGTGCAGCTTAGAGTAAATACAGAGGCTAATGGGATGTTACAGAATGGGATGCCCCACAGCAGAGCTGAGATCAGTATATATGCACAGCAACAGTGGATAAGCAGGCTCAAACAGGCCAAATTACTTTAAATAAGTGTGCAGCTTAGAGGAGATACAGAGGCTAATGGTATGTTACAGAATGGGATGCCCCCACAGCAGACCTGAGATCAGTATATATGCACAGTAAAAGTGTCTAAGCAGGCTCAAACAGGCCAAATTACTGTAAATAAGTGTGCAGCTTAGAGGAGATACAGAGGCTAATGTGATGTTACAGAATGGGATGCCCACACAGCAGACCTGAGATCAGTATATATGCACAGTAAAAGTGTCTAAGCAGGCTCAAACAGGCCAAATTACTTTAAATAATTGTGCAGCTTAGAGGAGATACAGAGGCTAATGTGATGTTACAGAAAGGGTTGCCCCACAGCAGACCTGAGATCAGTATATATGCACAGTAAAAGTGTCTAAGCAGGCTCAAACAGGCCAAATTACTTTAAATAAGTGTGCAGCTTAGCGTAAATACAGAGGCTAATGGTATGTTACAGAATAGGATGCCCCACAGCAGACCTGAGATCAGTATATATGCACAGCAACAGTGGATAAGCAGGCTGCAACAGGCCAAATTACTTTAAATAAGTGTGCAGCTTAGAGTAAATAGAGAGGCTAATGGGATGTTACAGAATGGGATGCCCCACAGCAGACCTGAGATCAGTATATATGCACAGTAAAAGTGTCTAAGCAGGCTCAAACAGGCCAAATTACTTTAAATAAGTGTGCAGCTTAGAGTAAATACAGAGGCTAATGTGATGTTACAGAATGGGATGCCCCCACAGCAGACCTGAGATCAGTATATATGCACAGTAAAAGTGCCTAAGCAGGCTCCAACAGGCCAAATTACTTTAAATAAGTGTGCAGCTTAGAGTAAATACAGAGGCTAATGGGATGTTACAGAATGGGATGCCCCACAGCAGACCTGAGATCAGTATATATTCACAGTAAAAGTGTCTAAGCAGGCTCAAACAGGCCAAATTACTTTAAATAAGTATGCAGCTTAGAGCAAATACAGAGGCTAATGGGATGTTACAGAATGGGATGCCCCACAGCAGACCTGAGATCAGTATATATGCACAGCAACAGTGGATAAGCAGGCTCAAACAGGCCAAATTACTTTAAATAAGTGTGCAGCTTAGAGTAAATATAGAGGCTAATGGGATGTTACAGAATGGGATGCCCCACAGCAGACCTGAGATCAGTATATATGCACAGCAACAGTGGATAAGCAGGCTCAAACAGGCCAAATTACTTTAAATAAGTGTGCAGCTTAGAGTAAATACAGAGGCTAATGGTATGTTACAGAATGGGATACCCCACAGCAGAGGTGAGATCAGTATATATGCACAGCAACAGTGGATAAGCAGGCTCAAACAGGCCAAATTACTTTAAATAAGTGTGCAGCTTAGAGTAAATACAGAGGCTAATGGGATGTTACAGAATGGGATGCCCCACAGCAGACCTGAGATCAGTATATATGCACAGTAAAAGTATCTAAGCAGGCTCAAACAGGCCAAATTACTTTAAATAAGTGTGCAGCTTAGAGGAGATACAGAGGCTAATGGGATGTTACAGAATGGGATGCCCCCACAGCAGACCTGAAATCAGTATATATGCACAGTAAAAGTGTCTAAGCAGGCTCAAACAGGCCAAATTACTTGAAATAAGTGTGCAACTTAGAGTAAATACAGAGGCTAATGGGATGTTACAGAATGGGATGCCCCACAGCAGACCTGAGATCAGTATATATGCACAGCAACAGTGGATAAGCAGGCTCCAACAGGCCAAATTACTTTAAATAATGTGCAGCTTAGAGTAAATACAGAGGCTAATGAGATTTTACAAAATGGTAATGTTCCCACAGCAGACTTGAGATCAGTTCAGTATATATGCACAGCAACAGTGGATAAGCAGCCTGAAACAGCTAAACAAAGCCAGTCAGCCAGCCAGTAACACTCAGGCTGGATGAAAAAAAAAGTAATCTCCCTGTCACTGCCTCAGATTTTTCCTAACTTTCCCTGCTTCTCGCTGACTTCCTGCCTGTCTCCTGCCTGTCTCCTGCCTGTCTCCTGCCTGTCCCTGTCTGTCCCTGGCTCTCTAACTGTCTCTCCCTGACTACAGCAGTGTCCTGTCTCTCACGAATGCAATTCGAGCGATCGAAGCAAGGGGAAATTCGGATTCGATCCGAATCGAATTTTTCATGAAATTCGGATCGAATCCGGGTTCGTCTGGATCGATTCGCTCATCCCTAGTTGCAAGCAGCAGCAGCAGCCCAAATATAGTTTGAAAGAGACACTGGAGTTGGCAGCAGGAGCCCAAAAATTTAATGAATCACACCCTGGAGTTGCAAGCAGCAGCAGCAGCAGCCTAAACATAGCTTGAAAGAGACATTGGAGTTGGCTTCAGGAGCCCAAAAATTGGATGAATCACACCCTGGAGTTGCAAACAAGCAGCAGCAGCCCAAACATAGCTTGAAAGAGACACTGGAGTTGGCAGCAGGAGCCCAAAAATTGGATGAATCAAACCCTGGAGTTGCAAGCAGCATCAGGAGCCCAAAAATGACTTTAAAGAGACACTGGAGTTGGCAGCAGGAGCCCAAAAATTGGATGAATCACACCCTGGAGTTGCAAGCAGCAGCAGCCCAAACATAGCTTGAAAGAGACACTGGAGTTGGCTTCAGGAGCCCAAAAATTGGATGAATCACACCCTGGAGTTGCAAGCAAGCAGCAGCAGCCCAAACATAGCTTGAAAGAGAAACTGGAGTTGGCAGCAGGAGCCCAAAAATTGGATGAATCACACCCTGGAGTTGCAAGCAGCAGCAGGAGCCCAAAAATGACTTTAAAGAGACACTGGAGTTGGCAGCAGGAGCCCAAAAATTGGACGAATCACACCCTGGAGTTGCAAGCAGCAGCAGCAACAGCCCAAACATAGCTTGAAAGAGACACTGGAGTTGGCAGCAGGAGCCCAAAAATTGGATGAATCACACCCTGGAGTTGCAAGCAGCAGCAGCAGCCCAAACATAGATTGAAAGACACACTGGAGTTGGCAGCAGGAGTCCAAAAATTGGATGAATCACACCCTGGAGTTGCAAGCAGCAGCAGCAGCCCAAACATAGCTTGAAAGAGACACTGGAGTTGGCAGCAGGAGCCCACAAATTGGATGAATCACACCCTGGAGTTGCAAGCAGCAGCCCAAACATAGCTTGAAAGAAACACTAGAGTTGGCAGCAGGAGCCTAAAAATTGGATGAATCACACCCTGGAGTTGCAAGCAGCAGCAGCCCAAACATAGCTTGAAAGAGACACTGGAGTTGGCTTCAGGAGCCCAAAAATTGGATGAATCACACCCTGCAGTTGCAAGCAAGCAGCAGCAGCCCAAACATAGTTGAAAAAGAGACACTGGAGTTGGCAGCAGGGGCCCAAAAATTGGATAAATCACACCCTGGAGTTGCAAGCAGCAGCAGCAGCAGCCCAAACATAGCTTGAAAGAGACACTGGAGTTGGCAGCAGGAGCCCACAAATTGGATGAATCACACCCTGGAGTTGCAAGCAGCAGCAGCCCAAACATAGCTTGAAAGAGACACTGGAGTTGGCTTCAGGAGCCCAAAAATTGGATGAATCACACCCTGGAGTTGCAAGCAAGCAGCAGCAGCCCAAACATACCCCTCGATTCAAAGAGCAAAAGTTAATTGATTTCGGATCGAGAATCGTAAGTTTGGGTGGGTGTTTGTCATTTTTTCTATTTTTTTGGGCCATTTCGTATTCGCACGATCGTTCGCGCATAGACGTATATGAACATACGCATTTTGGACGTCAATCGGATATTTTGCGTTAGTTCGTGTCTTTTTCCCGTCCAAATCGTATTTTTTGCGTCCGATCCTATTTTTTACGTGCTTCACATGGGCTTGCGACCAATTCAGAGAGGTGATTGCTAATTGTTTTGAAGGCCATTAAATAGCTGCTTTCCGAAATGTTTGCCGGCAGCTATTTGGCCTCGGGAGTAGGATGGAGAGGAGCGAGTTTGTGGCACATCAAGGGCTTATGCTTTTTGGCATCGATTTGATCCGGATGTCTGAGAGCAGATTGCCCCTGCGTCGTCGCATGAACATCGATAGCATGAATGATGTTGAGCTGTTTGAGCTGACCAGGCTTAATCGCGCTTCCCTCCATAAATTATATAGTGAGCTGCGGCCATGGTTAGCCCGCACCACAAGGAAGGGGCAAGCAATTTCAGGTATGACCAAGATGCTTGGCTGCCTGCAATTTTTGGCGAATGGCTCGTTCCAGAGGCTGGGTGCCCTCTCCGTGGGGATGTCACAGCCTACGCTGAGCCACGCACTATCCAAATTTTTGGAAGGCATGGCTGCCATAACTCCCAAATATATTTATTTTCCGGATGATATGGCAGCCAGAAACGCCATTAAGCTTGGTTTTTATAATGTCGCCGACATGCCCAACGTAATTGGTGCTGTTGACTGCACACATGTGGCACTCGTACCTAGGGCATCCGACGAGTATATATAGGTATATATTTTTTGGTTTGGTTATTATGGGGCCCAACATGTAATGTAACCTGTTTTCCTTTGCGGCAGCATATTTTTGTTTGGGCTTTTGTGTACATGCCTTATTTAGGCTTTTCATTTGTTGTTTTAAATTGTGTGCAGACATGTTTTTTTTTTCAAATGTGTCTTGCCCTTATCACTTACCCTTTTTTTTTGTTTTGGCCTTAAGGAATCGAAAAATGGGACACTCCCTTAATGTCCAGGCCGTGGTGGGGCCGGACATGCGTGTCCTTGCCGGCTACCCAGGATCGTCGCACGACTCATATATCCTGAGACGATCTGGTTTGTTTAGGCGATTTGAGTCAGGTGAATTTTCGGGTGCATGGCTGCTTGGTAAGTGTGTCCTATTTTTTGTTATCGATATTTAGGAGGAATCTGTTCTTTTTTGCTATTTTAGCTTTATAATTATTGACATAAACATGAACCAGCATTTTTTGTTTTTTTTTGTTTTGTGGATTGTATTTAAAAAAAAAAAAACGCTTGGCTCACTTTGTCCTTCAGAATGTTTTAACTTTGGTTAGGATGTCTGTAACTTCCATGTCAAAAAATATATTGGGTAGCAGATTGTCCAGAAGTATCTGCTAGTTTTTGGTCCTTTTGTAGTATTGGTCTTTCAATGCCAAAGTGGACTTAAACTGCATACAGTGCATTCTTTATTGAAATTTTGTGGGCCCCTCAGCAGCATCCTAATTGTAACATTTCATAAACCAGAAAAAAAAGCATATTTCTAAAAACCCTTGTCCGTGCAGATGTTTTATCATTCTTTGGTTTATTTAAGCTGCATTTTTAGTTATGTACTACATTTGTGCCAATAGTGTTTTTTCAAATGTGCCCTGGGTGTATTTTTTGGGCCTTTAGCTTACCTCATTTTGATATATGTCAAATTGTTTGTGTTTGTTGTCTTGCAATTTGTTTATTTTTTGAATTTAATTGTCTTGTTAAGGTGATTCCGGTTACCCACTTCTCCCCTGGCTCATGACGCCTGTGCTGCGGCCCCAGGATGCCTCTCAGGAAGCCTACAACCGTGCGCACCGCAAGACCAGGGCTGTTGTTGAGAGGGCATTTGGACTGTTGAAGACCCGTTTTCGGTGTTTGGACCATACCGGGGGCGCCCTGCAATATGATCCTAACAAAGTGATAGACATCATAATGGCATGTGCTGTTCTGCATAATTTTGCCATTCAAGAACGTGTCCCCCGTTATGTGGATGTTCTGCCCTCTACAGCCCTAGAAGATGATGGTGACAATTATGTTGGCCCACCCAGTGAGTCTGGTCAATCAGTGCGAGCAAATTTGATCTTGCAGCATTTTAGTTAAAGCCTTGTTTTTTTTTTCCATTCTGTGTGTGTGTATTAGCCTTTTTGTTCAATTATTTGTTTGCCCGTAATGTGGCATTACCTTAAATTAAAAATTTTTTGCCTTAATTGTTGCCTAATGTTTTTCCTGGTGTTTACTTAGATTGATCTTTGCATTTTTACACCTCTTAACAAAAAATGTATCTGCTTTAGCCCAAGGTGATGTAAAATGTGTTTCAACTAAAAACGCCACAAGTATTTGTAGTAAGTGTGTACATTTTTTACTTTTGCCACTTTGAATGGTGGTGCATAACAAAAAACATTCCACATACAACTGTGGCTCAAAATGCATGAAGTTATTAAAATGAAATCTACCACATCTACACCTGGAAGTGAGTGGCACAACCAAACAAAGACACCCAGTCCAAAGCCCAGCCTAGTCCAGTCATTAATATTGGCTGTGCCAAGGGATATTTGGGCATGGCCATAATGTCACACAAACATGTCTGCAAACAGGAGGAGCACAAACCAAACAAATGTAAAAAGCCATAAGTGGCACATGTTACTTGCCACCTACACTGCACATAGACCTATGGCATTGGCTAGTGGCCTTAATCCTTACTCTAAGGAGCTCTATGGGAGCAAATCCAAAACACAACCTGCATGTGAAACACAAAATGGAGAGAAAAGATGTCCCACACATTCATGGATTAATTAATAGGGTGGCTGCCCATAAAACCCAGGTGGAGGTCCGTGTGGATGGGACCTAACCTGGGCCATGGTTGCATTGTTAATTTGCAACTGCTCCATAATGTTTCTCTGCATATTGGTCATATCAGCCATGGCTGACTGGATGCCATTACTTGCATTGACCATGTTGCTGTTGAGGGTCCGAAACTCAGCGAGGATGCCCTGTAAGGTGTTATTGAGGTTGACCATTTCGGCATGCCTTTCCTCCCGCTCATTTTGGAGCTGTGCATCAAAAAAGTCCCTCTCCTGGTTCCATAAATCAAGCAGGGCACTGTGCCTCCCCTGGGAAATTGTGCGGCGTAATGGAGTCCGCCGCACAATTACCCTGGCTCTTGGGCGTGCCCTGCCGCGTTGTCTCGTCCCCTCAACAGCAACAGGCATGCTTGGCAAATCCTCAGCAGCAGAGTGAACACTGGGGACTGTTGTCTCAGTCTCCCCATGTGCAGGCACAATGGATGCAGATTCACTCTGCTGCTGAGGATTGGCCAGAGAAACATTATGGAGAAGTTGCAGATTGGGACCCAGGGGGAGGTCTTCGGACGTGGCCAGCATGGATCCATCTTCCTCCATTTCCTGGATCTCTTCCATGAGTGTGTGGGTCTGTAGGGACATAGAAAAAAAAAGTTTAAGTTTGCGTTCCAAATTAGGATTCCATCAGTTTAACACATGCTTAAGCACTTGGTAGTATTTTTGGTACTAAATAAACTTACCGGAAAACTCGGATCTGGGCTCCTATGCTGTACGGACCTGGTAGGCATATTCAAACTGGGGGGTGAGTTTACACTTGCTGAGGGGTCATGCTGGGCTGAGGAAGAGAAAACAAAACAAGGTAAACACACACATAAGCATTGTTTTGGTAGGTAATTAAACAAGCCACTATTTGTAATCTTAAGCAACTCTACAGCAACGGAGACGATTTGTAAAATACACTCACTTTAAGATATGTGAAATGGATCGAGTAAACTGCTAACTGACCTCAGTTCGAAGTCAGGAAGTGTACCCAGTCAGCATACAACTTGCAGAGCACCTATTTGGAGTTTGACTACCATTCTCTAGGTCAGGGGTACTCAACCACTTCTTGTAAAGGTCCATTTAAAGGTATCCGGTGAGAGGTGAAGGTCCGGGCATGGGGCTGTCGCAGGGGGTGTCTAGTTAGAAATCAGCACACTGGGGGAGGGGCTATAGATTTCCCAGGCAAAACTAATAAAGGCTGCTTGCCCTTGCTGGGCTGGATGGGGCAGAGCTGAGGGGACAGGGATTGGATGGATAAAGCTGGGAGGACAGGAATGGATGGTGATGGGATGGATGGAGCAAATCTGTTAGGAATGGATGGGGCTGAGCTGGGGGGGGCGAGATGGTGGGACAGGGGCAGATGGGGCAGAGCTGGGGCAGCGGGACAGGATTGGACAAAGAGAATGATGAACAAAGTTTGTGTGTACCTTGCAATGCCACTTCCTGTGCAGTACTTCATATTGCAATGCTAGGTTTCAGGGAGCCATGACATTGGCCGGGAGACTAAGCACTACATCGCCGATCAAGGGGGCAGCTCTGAGCACGTCAACACAGAAGTAACTGAGTGCAGGGCTGTCTGGGCAGGGGTCCGGAAATCTGGTGCCAAGGTCCGCATTCGGACCCCGGTCCGCCAGTTGAGTATCGCTGCTCTAGGTAATATATGTTTTGGGGTCTTGATTTAAATTGTTACCTCAAACACAACTCACACAACAAATAGACAACACATCCCTAATGATGTGTGTTTTGTGATTGAGTACAAATATATCACTTTTCTTCTGAAACTTCGTTACTTGACACATAATTAGTGTTAATTGTTATTTTACATAATGTATGTGGTCCGAAATGTGTGATTCACAGGGACCATAACAGGACACAAACAGGCACAGTAGTGCGAGGCCAACCAAGCCACACCATAGGGCCATACCGTCATCTTTGTACTAGTGAACTTTAATTTACTTTGCAACAAGGCAAACATGCAGATTAAGATTACTCACTTTGTGTACGGGTCGGTGAGTCTGTGTCCCTTAGACCCGCATGGCCACCGACTGCGACAGGATGGAGAAGGCCCAGCACAATCTCCTCAGCAGGTGTAAACTCGAGTTTGGTGGGAAAGCCACCTCCAGTTTTCATGCTGAAATGAAAATATAGTTTGGTACACAGAAAAGGTGCATACAGTACATCCTAATAATTACATTTGGATACATCATTTATTTACCTGTAATTATGCCTTTTAATTTCTTTTTGCCGTACAGCATATTTCAGATCAGAAATTTTCTTCTGGATTTGTCCAACATCTTTCCTCTCTTCCCCCGCTGCATTTACTTGTCGTTGGATTTTTTCGAACAATTCCATTTTGCGCTGCTTAGTGGTGTGTTTTGATTTGCTCCCATAGAGCTCGTCATAGAATAATGTAAGGCCACTAGCCAATGCCATATTTTGGTCATGTGAGAATCGCCCACTCAAATGTCCGCGCCGCAATGTGCGGACAGATGGTTGGCTTTGGGGCTCCTCCATGTGTGCAGACACATGTGGTGACATTATGGCCTGGGGCTGTGTAGGGGAATGGAAGGATTGCTGGCTTCCCAATGACTGGACTGGCCAAGGGACTGGGTGTTCTTGCGTGGCTGGCCACAGAACTTCCAGGTGTAGATGTGGTAAGGATGATGTCCATTCTTGGGCCTCTTGGGGGGCTATGTGCCCTGCTGGTGCCTGGTCTGGGGCTAGGTGCCCTGCTGGTGCCAGGTCTTAGGCTAGGTGCCCTGCTGGTGCCAGGTCTTGGGCTAGGTGCCCTGCTGGTGCCTGGTCTGGTCCTAGGTGCCCTGCTGCGGGGCCTGGATGGGCTTCTGGCCCTGCTTCTGGGCCTGGATGGGCTTCTGGCCCTGCTTCTGGGCCTGGATGGGCTTCTGGCCCTGCTTCTGGGCCTGGATGGGCTTCTGGCCCTGCTTCTGGGCCTGGATGGGCTTCTGGCCCTGCTTCTGGGCCTGTATGGGCTTCTGGCCCTGCTGCGGGGCCTGTATGGGCTTCTGGCCCTGCTGCGGGGCCTGTATGGGCTTCTGGCCCCGCTTCTGGGCCTGGATGGGCTTCTGGCCCTTCTGCGGGGCCTGTATGGGCTTCTGGCCCTGCTTCTGGGCCTGGATGGGCTTCTGGCCCTGCTTCTGGGCCTGTATGGGCTTCTGGCCCTGCTTCTGGGCCTGGATGGGCTTCTGGCCCTGCTGCGGGCCTGTATGGGCTTCTGGCCCTGCTGCGGGGCCTGTATGGGCTTCTGGCCCTGCTTCTGTGCCTGGATGGGCTAAGTGGCCGGCTTGAGAGCATGGGTGGTGTGGGCTCCCTTGGGCGGCCTCTTCTGGGGGCAGATGTGGTGGTGCCTGCTGTGGGGCTTCCTACCCGTTTTGCCTGTTTTTTGGCCGCAGGGGCACGTGCCTTTGTGGGCCTTTTTTGCGAAAGGGAGGGTCCACTGTCCCTTGGTGGGGCCGAGGTGCTACTTGCCTTTTGGGAGCGTAGCTTCTTTTGGCCTTACTGGGACCTGGTTGTTGGGCCCTCAGAGGTCTGGCTTGGCTGGGCGCGTTTCTGTGCTGGCTTTTTGGGTGCCATTTTCTCCAAAATGTCAAAGAGAATGAGCTTTGGGTGCAGGGACCTTTAACCCTTTAAGTGCCAGCCTACCTGGAGTTTTTGTCACGCTTTGTTGCCAGACCATTTTGCACTATTTTGCGCTCCCCATGTTCAAATGTGATTTTTGAAGGGATTTCCAGGGATTTCCCAGGAAAATTATATATTGTTTTTTTCAGCAGAGTCTTGGCTTTAACATGAAATGTCTTGTTTGTCATTTTTTAGGTGTATTCTCAATATTTTTGGGTGAAATATGTGCAAAAAATATATATATATATTTTTTTTACAATTTGTAGTTTTTTTTTGTAATAAAAAATGTAAGTTTGTCAATAAAATCTTATTGCGTGTGAAATCCCAATTTCTCTCAGTTACAGCGGTACCACATATGTATAGGTAGACACCCTTTCCTGCCCAGGAGACTCCCCCAAACTGAAACAGCGCTTTAGGGGATTTTCAGAAAAAATACAACTATGCTATGCAATATGCGCACCTTGCAGTTTTTCCAGAAAAACAACCCTTTACATTTGAATTACCCCCAACAAACTATATATTCTCTGGAAGTACACACCTCAAGCTTTCTAGGTGTACCAGGCTTGTTGATGTGGCCATAGTTTTCTGGAAGTAATCCCTCAATGGATTCTTTGGTTGCAAAGAGTTTCCCTAAAAAAAGGATAAAAAAGCAGAATCAAAGCCACATTTTCCTAAAAAAACTATATACAAACAAGAAAAAACAAGTTTAATCTGAAAACGCAATATCCCCCGAACAGAACAACACCCAACATGCATTTATAAATATATACACAGCCCTAGAGCTGTGTATAAGGCTCAGCGAAGCAGTGTTAACACCACAGGTGCTCTTCAAATCAATCCGGTGACTTCACTCCACCACCACCTTCTTATATATAACGTACCAGATATATTCTTGGTAATTTGCACATATGATCTCCCTTTAGTTTAAGAGGCTCCACAATTTCTCCTTTGACCAGAGGAAACTAAATATCTATTTAGGTGCCTGTTTTTCACCTCACTAGGCAAAGCACAAAGGACTCCAATCTCCACACAGGAATAAATCAGCTTGCTCCGGATTTATTGTAACATATTACAAAGACATAAACATAAAATGCTCCAATAGCGTAAGTACGTTCCACACAAAGGGAATCAACTATATGGCCACTGGCCCTTTAAAAAGCCGCTCACCAGATATTAAAACAAATGCGCATTCAACTTTAAAAAGCAATGGGGCAGGAGTCATCTAAGCCTTCCAGTATAGGCGCGCACATCACAATGCTGAAATGAACGAGTATCAGCTCACCGCCTTCTCCGGCCGTAGTCCGCGGCGCTGCTCGTCAGGATACAACTCACGTGACACTCCTTAGCTCCGCCCAACGCGTTTCGTCGTCAAGACTTATTCATGGGCTCGCGCGGGGCTAGGAGTGTCACTAATTTATTCATTCCAAACGGTCACGTGGTTGTTGTTTCTTATTAACCTGTTCGGTTCAGGATCAATTGCCGCAAATGCGGCTATTCAATTTAATGCTATAAGTGGTGTGTGCGTCCCCCAGAAGGGTTAGAGGGCACCTTCTTAGTACTATAACAATTCTAAAATATAAATCACGATTATTCAAACCAATAGCCAATGCAATTATGCAAAATACCAAAACCATTCTTAAAAGCTACTCTTATTATATCCTATTGTATTAACATCATGTTAACATTTTCCCTCCCTATTTAAAATATGGTAGCTATAATATATAACCTTTTGTTTTATATATATGCGTACATCTTTTAATAAAATCTAAACTATTTATTTCTTTTTAATTTATATTTTTATTTTTTAATATTTTTTAAAAAACATGTCCACTAATCAGCTCAGAAAAGGATCTTGGAACAACTTGAATGGGAATTTTTCTTCAATTATCGCCTATAAAACAATTTAAATCGTACTCCACATTTAACCCTTTCGGTTGCAGAGACTGAAGCTTATATATCCATTTTGATTCCATTCTAGATATCTCTCTAATATTGTTACCTCCTTTTAATCCTCCTGTCCACTGATCTATCACCCAAAATGTTAACACCGTGGGATCTTTATTATGAAAGCAGCTAAAATGTGATGAAACACTGTGGGACTCGTATCCTCTTTTAATATCGTAAATATGCTCTCTGAGTCGCACTTTAAATTTTCTCCCTGTGCGCCCAACGTACTGTTTCCCACAGGGGCATTCAAATACATACACTACATTCTCACTATTGCAAGTCAAAAAATTATTTATTTTAAAAACTTCTTTTGTCACTGTAGACATAAAATTCTTAATACTCTTCTTATTCTCAATATCACTGGTGCGGCATCCCAAGCACTTTTTACATTTAAAAAACCCTTTAACATCGCAAATTAGGCTATCCCCTCTTCTTGGGGGTTCTATGTAACTCTTAACCAGATGAGTCATGAGTGTAGGTGGCTTTCTATATATTACCCTAGGCTTTTCTGGGAGATGGGGTCCCAATATCTCATCGTTTTTAATAACATGCCAGTGCCTCCTTAGGATTTTACTCACTCTGTTATAGTCATCACCAAATTAGTTCTTTCTCTTTTTAGGGGTCTCTACCATGGTGGACAAATCTAGGGCAGCAATCTTCTCAACATGCATTGCTACTGTCAAGGGAAGAGTTGCCAAACACCCCAAAGTAAAGCATGTGCGTAACGGTAATTTTACTTGAAAATTTCAGCTCTGCAGACAAAGTGCGCACCTTGCGATTTTTTAACCAAAACAACCCTTTACATTTGGAATATCCCCCATAAACCATATATTCCCTGAAAGTACACACGTTAAGCTTTCTAAGCGTACCCAGCTTGTTCTAGTGGACTCATCTTTCTGGAATTATTACCTCAAATAATTCTTTGTTTGCGCAGGGTTTCCCTAAAAAATTTAAAAATAAGCTGAATAAAAAACACCTTTTCCTAAAATATAAATATGCAAACAAGAAAAAACAAGCTGAGTCTGAAAGCGCAAGGTCCCCCGAACAGAACAATACCCAACATGCATAGGTACTATTAACCCTTTTAATTGCCAGCCTACTTGAGATTTTGTCACCCTCTGTTGACAGGCCATTTTTCCCCATTTTGCGCCATGTTTTGCGCCATTTTGCTGGAACTTTCAGGAAAATTATATATATATTTTTTTTGCAGCAGAGTTTAGGCTTTAACATGAAATATCTTGTTTGTAAATTTTTTTTTTTTTTTTACAATATTATTAAGTAAAATAAATAAATAAATAAATAAAAAATTTTTTTAGAAAATTGACTCCTTTATTTTAAATAAAAAATGTATTTTATTAAGGAAAAGCATATTGCATGTGAAAGCCCCATTTCTACCGATAAGAACGGTACCAGATATTTATCGGTAGCCCCCCGTTCCTGCCCAGGAGACCCCCCCTAACTGAAACAAGTACTTAATAACATTCACAAATAAAATACAAATACCATCCACACTACAAAGGGTTAAATCGAGAAAAAAAATGACATAGGGTCCCCCCTCCCAGGGGAGGGGGACCCATTTTTTTTTTGATTTTTAAGGGTTAAAAACCCTTAAAAATCAAAAAAAAAATTGACGTGGGGTCCCCCTTACCCAAAGTAACCAGCCCGGGACCAGCTATGCAGGGCTTGTAGGAACAGGGCGCAGGGGACAGCTTTTGTGGCCCCTGGCCCTGCAGGCTACAAGCCCGCATAGCCCGTGGGCCCGGGCTCTTCGCCCCCCCCCTGGCCTTTGGGGAGGCAGGTAATGGGGGTGCCCGGGGTTAATGGCAAGTCACCCGCTAGCGCAGGTGACTTGCCATCCCCCCAGCCTTGTGAACTGGTATAGGGGTCATGGACCCCTTACCAGTTCACAAGGGGTTAAAAGTAAATAATCACACAGACACAAGCAGAGAAAAAAATATTTTATTAATTTTTATTTATTTTTTTTACACTGTACTCACCTCCCATCCATCCTGGAGCACTCTGTCCCTCGGCGATCACTGGCTTCTGCTCACTTGCTAGAAGCCTTTTATAGCTGCTGGATGACAGAACACAAAGGGTTAATCAAAAAAAAAATGACATAGGGTCCCCCCTCCCAGGGGGGGCAGACCCCATTTTTTTTATTTTTAAGGGTTAAAAACCCTTAAAAATAAAAAAAAAATTGACGTGGGGTCCCCCTTACCCACAGTAACCAGCCCGGGACCAGCTATGGGGGCTTGTAGGCACAGAGTGGGGGGGCCAGCTTTTGTGGCCCCCCCCACCCTGCAGCCTACGAGCCCACATAGCTTATGTGGGCCCGGGCTCTTCTGCCCCCCCCTGGCCTTTGGGGAGGCAGGTAATGGGGGTGCCAGGGGTTAATGGCAAGCCACCCGCTAGCGCTAGTGCCATCCCCCCAGCCTTGTGAACTGGTATAGGGGTCATGGACCCCTTACCAGTTCACAAGGGGTTAAAAGTAAAAAATCACACTGACACAGAGAAAAAAAATGTTTATTTTTATTTTTTTTACTGTACTCACCTCCGATCCGGCGTCCCTCGCCGCTGTCCCGCGCCGCTGTCATGTTGCTGACAGATGCCGGTAGTGATCGGCGCAGGGCAGGTGACAGGCGAGGGGGCTCCGATCGGAGCCTCCTCGGCTGACATCTGCCCTGCTCCGATCACCACCGGCATCTGACAGATGCCGGAGCTCGGAGGGGCGGGGCTAAGAGGCGGCGGCCGTCGCCGCCATTTCAAGAGGTGAGGACCCGGAAGAGGGTCCTCACCTGAAGCCTGCGCAGCCCAGGGGGGGGGATCGGACCCCTTCCTGGTGAAGAGGAGACCCGGACAGAAGGCTCGGGCGCGGAGGTGAGTAAATGACAGTTTTATTTTTTATATTTTTTTTTACAACGGCGAGTCAGCGCTGGAAACGGGGGGGGGCGGCTGGTTTCGGGCCCCCCCCTGAAGACGGAGGACGACGGAGGGGCGATCGGATGCCCCCCCAGGAAGAGAGGACCCCAAGCTTCACAGGGATACCAGAGGTAAGTGTTTTTTTTTTTCTATCTTTTAACTGTTTGGGGGAAATGCCAGGCACGTAGTTTCTACGTGCTTGGCACTTAACGGTAGGAGAAGCAACCACGTAGAAACTACGTGCTTGGCATTTAAAGGGTTAAATAAGGCGCCCAGCGTCTGACGCCTATGCGCACGCCTACGCGATCGTACGGACGTGCGTTCGTGCGGAACCAGGAAACCGCTGGGGTTTCACTCATCTGCTGCCTTGAAGAAGCATAAAGATGGCGCCCACTATCTTCACCCGTCAACAAGAAGAGATCCTCATGCTGGTAAGTGCCTTGCTCTGCCTTTTAAGCTAAGACTGACTGATGTACTACATGTAAATGATGCGGTTGGAACAAGTTTTGTCGATCTTAATGTTTTAAAACAGGCTCCTCACACTTCATCCTCAAGGGCCGAGACAGGCCACGTTTTCACCTCTCTATGCTGATGTCCTAATTAGGGCAATTGCTCTGGCTTAGCACCAGTTAATTAACCTGTGGAGTAGCGTGGATAGCTGTCAAACCTGGCCTGTCTCGGACCTTGATGCGGATGTTTGAGGACCACTGTTTGGCTAAGACATAAAAACACAACGGCAAGCCACACACGTGCCCAAAAAGTCCGAAACCGGGCCTTCAGCGTGATTTACTAAAAAGCAATAAAACCTAAAAAACGAGTACACAGCCTATTACATTTCAAAATGGGCCATTTTAAGACAATAACGTATTAGTCTTGCCTCCACTGGCCTGAAACTCTGTTCAAGAATTTAAGATATGCGCGCAGCCATCTGTACTCATAAGCATCACACTTACTGAGGAGAGGTGAGTGGGATAAGGTACAGGGGGGTGGGTTATAGCTGTGCTTTGCTCAGACACAGCAGAGCTGTGGTCATGGGAAGGTCATCAGTCCAAGAATGCAGAGCAGCACACACACTTCCAGTTTGCATGCACTTCCTGTTTGCAGGCTGGCGCCAAAGATGGCATTTTACATAAGCCGCCATCTTGGATGTTAAAACCATCATAACATGCCATAGATGCAGGTGGGCTGATTTTTAATGTTGGCAATCTGTATGTACAGGGTGTGTGAAACATATAACATAAGACCAGACTCTGATTCAGAGTGAACGTCCGCATTAAGGCACTCCCCAAAAATGGCTTTCACTCTAAATGTGTGTGTTAATGACATTACATTCGCAACTTCTGATGCAACACATATGGTTCTGTGTGTAAAAGTAAAAGCTCTGTGTCCATCATGCTTCAGCGCCGGTATGACTTCGCGCCCAATGTTTGCGAAAAAAGGGACATCGCCCGGGAGATCATCGCGGAAATACACTGTGTCACCAGCACCACCTTTACTCACACCCAGATAATGCAGCATTGGTCGGACCTGAAACGTCTGCACATGCCCCGGGTGCGGAGGTTTTTTGGGATCCATTTTCCAAGTACAAAGCGATTGCATGGTATATGTTCCAAATTTATAAGTTATGCCTTTATTTATAATGACTTTTCTTGGTTAGTGTTGGAAATGGATTTCAGAATTCGCCGCACCCGGAGGCGCACAGGCCGACCAGTGCTGCATGCTTCTGCATCTGTGAGTGAAGGTGGTGGATCTCCCAGGCGACGGACCTACCCCTCCTCTGTGGCCTCCTCAGACCAGCCCCTGGACCTTACCACAGAGGAGGGGCCCAACCGCGTGGGCGTGGAGTCATACCCGGCCAGGCATGGGGAAGGCTCTGGTATGTCACTCTTCATGTATATGCACAAAGATATACATGCAAGCAAAAAAACTAAGTGCTCCTTTATTATGTATTTCTAGATGCTTCGGGAGCGGGTGAGGTAGTGGAGGAGGAGGCAGCAGAGATGCTTGAAGTTGATCCTGGCGAAGGTGAGTGATGTCAGCCAGACTGGGAGCCAGATATGTTGGGAATAGTGACTCTATACAACAACTAACCAAATGTCACATGTTTCTCCAGGGACACAGCATAGCCAGGACCAAGGGCATCCTGTTGGCCCCAACCAGCCATCTGTCGGCCACCAACAAAGTAAGTAGCCATGTCATTATTCAAAATTATGTGTTTTTGGCTAATAACACACACATAACTAAAGGCGTAGCCAATGTATAGTTAACACTTTCATGTGGGCACTTCGTTAGCTTAAAGCGGACCATAACTCGTATTAAGAGCCTAGCTAATAAGTATCCCACACACTGTACATACAGATTGCGAACATTCCAAAACAGGCTACCTGCATCTACTGCATGTTAGGAGCCTTTAAACATACGAGATGGCGGCATAGGGAATGCGCCATATTTACAGGCAGCATGGCATCCAGATTTGACAAAGTAATGTGCTGCCATGCATTGTGGGACTGCTGACCTTTCCCTGAACCCAGCTATGCTCTGTATTACCAAAGCACAACTGTAACCTGCTCCCCTGTACTTTATCCCACTCTCCTCTCCTCATTAAGTGTTATGCTTCTGAGTCCAGATGGCGGTGCAGTAATTAAAAATGCACCAAAATGTACTTTTATCTGGTGCAGAATCATTTGGAAAGGGTTTTTGCTTTTCATTACATCATGTTGAAGGTCCGGTTTAAGGAGTTTCACTACTTACCTGGGAAATGCATTTACTTTATCCCTTGGAAGAATGACATATATCATGCATTTACATGTATTTGATTAACCAAAAATCTATTCCCAGCATACAAACCGGTCTGGTACTACTATTTATGTTTATTTCTCTATTGGTTACGGGGATGATCCCACAAACAGTGGCTGAAAAAAAAAAGAATACAGGAGTTGGTGGCCGAGCTGATGGCCATACAGGCGACGTTGGGGCCAACTGATGAAGAAGAGGAGGCGTATTAGTGCCCTTGGTCCTGGCTAATTTTGTAATATAGTTTTAAATTAAAAAAAAAAAAAAAAAGGTTTTAAAAGTTTTTATCACAAAAAAAAATAACAAACTATTTTTTATAAATAAATAAGATTTTAAGGCTTTAGAAATGTGTCATTTCTAATATGCGCAAAAAAATACATTTACACAAACACGAAAATACCTGCTTATAAACATATAGACATATGTACATTAAGTGGTTTGGGTAAGTTTTATACTCGAGAAAATGAAGAAGAATGCAAGCGCTAAGGGGTTTGGGTAAGTTTTATGCTCGAGAAAATGAAGAAGAATGCAAGCGCTAAGGGGTTTGGGTAAGTTTTATGCTCGTCAAAATGAAGAAGAAGGCAAGCGCTAAGGGGTTTGGGTAAGTTTTATGCTCGTCAAAATGAAGAAGAAGGCAAGCGCTAAGTGGTTTGGGTAAGTTTTATGCTCGAGAAAATGAAGAAGAAGGCAAGCGCTAAGGGGTTTGGGTAAGTTTTATGCTCGTCAAAATGAAGAAGAATGCAAGCGCTAAGGGGTTTGGGTAAGTTTTAGGTTCTGAGAAATGAAGAAGGATGCAAGCGCTAAGGGGTTTGGGTAAGTTTTAGGGTCCGAGAAATGAAGAAGGATGCAAGCGCTAAGGGGTTTGGGTAAGTTTTATGCTCGTCAAAATGAAGAAGAATGCAAGCGCTAAGGGGTTTGGGTAAGTTTTAGGGTCCGAGAAATGAAGAAGGATGCAAGCGCTAAAGGGTTTGGGTAAGTTTTATGCTCGTCAAAATGAAGAAGAATGCAAGCGCTAAGGGGTTTGGGTAAGTTTTATGCTCGTCAAAATGAAGAAGAATGCAAGCGCTAAGGGGTTTGGGTAAGTTTTAGGGTCCGAAAAATGAAGAAGGATGCAATCGCTAAGGGGTTTGGGTACGTTTTAGGGTCCGAGAAATGAAGAAGGATGCAAGCGCTAAGGGGTTTGGGTAAGTTTTATGCTCATCAAAATGAAGAAGAATGCAAGCGCTAAGGGGTTTGGGTAAGTTTTAGGGTCCGAGAAATGAAGAAGGATGCAAGCGCTAAGGGGTTTGGGTAAGTTTTAGGGTCATCAAAAACAAGAAAAAAAACAACCGCCAAGGGGTTTGGGTCAGTTTTAGGGTCCGGGAAATGAAGAAAAAACCAACCGTCAAGGGGTTTGGGTCAGATTTAGGGTCCGGGAAATGAAGAAAAAAACAACCGCCAAGGGGTTTGGGTCAGTTTTAGGGTCATCAAAAACAAGAAAAAAACAACCGCCAAGGGGTTTGGGTCAGTTTTAGGGTCCGGGAAATGAAGAAAAAACCAACCGCCAAGGGGTTTGGGTCAGTTTTAGGGTCCGGGAAATGAAGAAAAAAACAACCGCCAAGGGGTTTGGGTCAGTTTTAGGGTCATCAAAAACAAGAAAAAAACAACCGCCAAGGGGTTTGGGTCAGTTTTAGGGTCCGGGAAATGAAGAAAAAACCAACCGCCAAGGGGTTTGGGTCAGTTTTAGGGTCCGGGAAATGAAGAAAAAAACAACCGCCAAGGGGTTTGGGTCAGTTTTAGGGTCATCAAAAACAAGAAAAAACCAACCGCCAAGGGGTTTGGGTCAGTTTTAGGGTCCGGGAAATGAAGAAAAAACCAACCGCCAAGGGGTTTGGGTCAGTTTTAGGGTCCGGGAAATGAAGAAAAAAACAACTGCCAAGGGGTTTGGGTCAGTTTTAGGGTCCGGGAAATGAAGAAAAATCTAACCGCCAAGGGGTTTGGGTCAGTTTTAGGCTCGTCAAAATGAAGAAGAATGCAAGCGCTAAGGGGTTTGGGTAAGTTTTAGGGTCCGAGAAATGAAGAAGAATGCAAGCGCTAAGGGGTTTGGGTAAGTTTTAGGGTCCGAGAAATGCAGATGAATGCAAGCGCTAAGGGGTTTGGGTAAGTTTTAGGGTTCATAAAGGTAAGTGTTAGACTGGCGCGAAGTAGTAGTGGTGAGATTGGTAGTGTCAGATAGGGCCCACATTGGTTTGGGGAGTGTAGCTTGGATCGCGCATGCGCAAGACCTTATATATATACGAACGAACGAATATAAGAGGCAAAAAACCATTGAAAACAAAAAGGCAAACGCAAGTAATTGGAAGAGGTGGACGATGGAAGAGGCCGAAAAAACAGGCTGCCGCCGCAACAAGTAATCACATCAACCTGTTTGTTACGATTGACAAATGACTGAGCCAAGTTCCGAAGATAACATACGAACGGACTGGCTTTTTACGATAGGAAACGTATTTGCTTATAGAATCACTCGCAAGTTCATACGAACGCACGAGCGTACGGGAAAAATAGGATGATCGGCAGCAAAAACAAAGCTGTTACATGTTTCTTTGAATCGACCCCATAGTTTGAAAGAGACACTTTAGTTGGCAGCAGGAGCCCAAAAATTGGATGAATCACACCCTGGAGTTGCAAGCAGCAGCAGCAGCAGCCCAAACATAGCTTGAAAGAGACACTGGAGTTGGCAGCAGGAGCCCACAAATTGGATGAATCACACCCTGGAGTCGCAAGCAGCCGCGGCAGCCCAAACATAGCTTGAAAGACACACTGGAGTTGGCAGCAGGAGTCCAAAAATTGGATGAATCACAGCCTGGAGTTGCAAGCAGCAGCAGCCCAAACATAGCTTGAAAGAGACACTGGAGTTGGCAGCAGGAGCCCACAAATTGGATGAATCACACCCTGGAGTTGCAAGCAGCAGCAGCAGCCCAAACATAGCTTGAAAGAGACACTGGAGTTGGCTTCAGGAGCCCAAAAATTGGATGAATCACACCCTGGAGTTGCAAGAAGCAGCAGCAGCCCAAACATAGCTTGAAGGAGGCACTGGAGCTGGCTTCAGGAGCTCAAAAATTTGATAAATCACACCCTGGAGTGGCAAGCAGCAGCAGGAACCCAAACATAGCTTGAAAGAGACACTGGAGTTGGCAGCAAGAGCCCAAAAATTGGATGAATCACACCCTGGAGTTGCAAGCAGCAGCAGCATCAGCCCAAACATAGCTTGAAAGAGACACTGGAGTTGGCTTCAGGATCCCAAAAATTGGATAAATCACACCCTGGAGTTGCAAGCAGCAGAGGCCCAGCTAGAAAGATACACTGGAGTTGGCAGCAGGAGCCCAAAAATTGGATGAATCACACCCTGGAGTTGCAAGCAGCAGCAGCCCAAACATAGCTTGAAAGAAACACTGGAGTTGGCAGCAGGAGCCCAAAAATTGGATGAATCACACCCTGGAGTTGCAAGCAGCAGCAGGAGCCCAAACATTACTTTAAAGAGACACTGGAGTTGGCAGCAGGAGCCCAAAAATTGGATGAATCACACCCTGGAGTTGCAAGCAGCAGCAGCCCAAACATAGCTTGAAAGAGACACTGGAGTTGGCAGCAAGAGCCCAAAATTGGATGAATCACACCCTGGAGTTGCAAGCAGCAGCAGCAGCCCAAACATAGCTTGACAGAGACACTGGAGTTTGCAGCAGGAGCCCAAAAATTGGATAAATCACACCCTGGAGTTGCAAGCAGCAGCAGCCCAAACATAGCTTGAAAGAGACACTGGAGTTGGCAGCAGGAGCCCAAAAATTGGATGAATCACACCCTGGAGTTGCAAACAGCAGCAGCAGCAGCCCAAACATAGCTTGAAAGAGACACTGGAGTTGGCAGTAGGAGCCCAAAAATTGGATGAATCACACCCTGGAGTTGCAAGCAGCAGCAGCAGCAGCCCAAGCATAGCTTGAAAGAGACACTGGAGTTGGCAGCAGGAGCCCAAAAATGGGATAAATCACACCCTGGAGTTGCAAGCAGCAGCAGCCCAAACATAGCTTGAAAGAGACACTGGAGTTGGCAGCAGGAGCCCAAAAATTGGATGAATCACACCCTGGAGTTGCAAGCAGCAGCAGCAGCAGCCCAAACATAGCTTGAAAGAGACACTGGAGTTGGCAGCAGGAGCCCAAAAATTGGATGAATCACACCCTGGAGTTGCAAGCAGCAGCAGCAGCAGCCCAAACATAGCTTGAAGGAGGCACTGGAGCTGGCTTCAGGAGCTCAAAAATTTGATAAATCACACCCTGGAGTGGCAAGCAGCAGCAGGAACCCAAACATAGCTTGAAAGAGACACTGGAGTTGGCAGCAAGAGCCCAAAAATTGGATGAATCACACCCTGGAGTTGCAAGCAGCAGCAGCAGCAGCCCAAACATAGCTTGAAAGAGACACTGGAGTTGGCTTCAGGATCCCAAAAATTGGATGAATCACACCCTGGAGTTGCAAGCAGCAGAGGCCCAGCTAGAAAGATACACTGGAGTTGGCAGCAGGAGCCCAAAAATTGGATGAATCACACCCTGGAGTTGCAAGCAGCAGCAGCCCAAACATAGCTTGAAAGAAACACTGGAGTTGGCAGCAGGAGCCCAAAAATTGGATGAATCACACCCTGGAGTTGCAAGCAGCAGCAGGAGCCCAAACATTACTTTAAAGAGACACTGGAGTTGGCAGCAGGAGCCCAAAAATTGGATGAATCACACCCTGGAGTTGCAAGCAGCAGCAGCCCAAACATAGCTTGAAAGAGACACTGGAGTTGGCAGCAAGAGCCCAAAATTGGATGAATCACACCCTGGAGTTGCAAGCAGCAGCAGCAGCCCAAACATAGCTTGACAGAGACACTGGAGTTTGCAGCAGGAGCCCAAAAATTGGATAAATCACACCCTGGAGTTGCAAGCAGCAGCAGCCCAAACATAGCTTGAAAGAGACACTGGAGTTGGCAGCAGGAGCCCAAAAATTGGATGAATCACACCCTGGAGTTGCAAGCAGCAGCAGCAGCAGCCCAAACATAGCTTGAAAGAGACACTGGAGTTGGCAGCAGGAGCCCAAAAATTGGATGAATCACACCCTGGAGTTGCAAGCAGCAGCAGCAGCAGCCCAAGCATAGCTTGAAAGAGACACTGGAGTTGGCAGCAGGAGCCCAAAAATTGGCTGAATGACACCCTGGAGTCGCAAGCAGCAGCAGCAGGAGCCCAAACATAGCTTGAAAGAGACACTGGAGTTGGCTTCAGGAGCCCAAAAATTGGATGAATCACACCCTGGAGTTGCAAGCAGCAGCAGCAGCCCAAACATAGCTTGAAAGAGACACTGGAATTGGCAGCAGGAGCCCAAAAATTGGATGAATCACACCCTGGAGTTGCAAGAAGCAGCAGGAGCCCAACATTGTCTGAAAGAGACACTGGAGTTGGCAGCAGGAGCCCAAAAATTGGATGAATCACACCCTGGAGTTGCAAGCAGCAGCAACCCAAACATAGCTTGAAAGAGACACTGGAGTTGGCAGCAGGAGCCCAAAAATTGGATGAATCACACCCTGGAGTTGCAAGCAGCAGCAGCCCAAACATAGCTTGAAAGAGACACTGGAGCAATATGTACACAGAGCTTCCTAAATTACCCGTGGGTTATCCCAAAGTGCATGTGCAAGCACTTCTTCCAAAAATCAACTTGAGTGTGATCTCTTTTGCATCCGTGATTTTAAGGATCCTTAATTCTTCAGAGCCAGATTGCACACATAATCCACTCTTCCACTCAATACAGGGGTCCTCCAAGCAGGATCCAAATAAAATACCACGCCAGTAAGTGCAACATGGAACAGAAAACACACATCTAGTGTAATACTGTAAAGCACACACTATTTAATAAAGAAAATCACTGAACTCATATGAAGATCTGGCCAGATCTTACTAAGTGGAGAGTTGGTGAGAGCCACCCTCTGGTTTTATAAGCGTTTTAAGTTTTATCTTCATGTGAGTGCAGTGATTTTCTTTATTAAATAGTGTGTGCTTTACAGTATTACACTAGATGTGTGTTTTCTGTTCCATGTTGCACTTACTGGCGTGGCATTTTATTTGGATCCTGCTTGGAGGACCCCTGTATTGAGTGGAAGAGTGGATTATGTGTGCAATCTGGCTCTGAAGAATTAAGGATCCTTAAAATCACGGATGCAAAAGAGATCACACTCAAGTTGATTTTTGGAAGAAGTGCTTGCACATGCACTTTGGGATAACCCACGGGTAATTTAGGAAGCTCTGTGTACATATTGAATATCTGACTGAACTCTGTGGACAAATGGTTTTTTACACGTAGAGCATTCCTTTTAAGATTCCTTTTGTTGTAATTTGAAACTTGTTTGCTTACTAGCGCGGTATTTTATTACTTATTCTTGTATCTACACTCTGGAGTTGCAAGCAGCAGCAGGAGCCCAAACATTGTCTAAAAGGGACACTGGAGTTGGCAGCAGGAGACCAAAAATTGGATGAATCACACCCTGGAGTTGCAAGCAGCAGCAGCAGCAGCCCAAACATAGCTTGAAAGAGACACTGGAGTTGGCAGCAGGACCCCAAAAGTTGGATGAATCACACCCTGGGGTTGCAAGCAGCAGGAGCCCAAACATAGCTTAAAAGAGACACTGGAGTTGGCAGCAGGAGCCCAAAAATTGGATGAATCACACCCTGGAGTTGCAAGCAGCAGCAGCAGCAGCAGCCCAAACATAGCTTGAAAGAGACACTGGAGCTGGCAGCAGGAGCCCAAAAATTGGATGAATCACACCCTGGAGTTGCAAGCAGCAGCAGCCCAAACATAGCTTGAAAGAGACACTGGAGTTGGCAGCAGGAGCCCAAAAATTGGATGAATCACACCCTGGAGTTGCAAGCAGCAGCAGCAGCAGCCCAAACATAGCTTGAAAGAGACACTGGAGTTGGCAGCAGGAGCCCAAAAATTTGATGAATCACACCATGGAGTTGCCAGCAGCAGCAGCCCAAGCATAGCTTGAAAGAGACACTGGAGTTGGCAGCAGGAGCCCAAAAATTGGCTGAATGACACCCTGGAGTTGCAAGTAGCAGCAGCAGGAGCCCAAACATAGCTTGAAAGAGACACTGGAGTTGGCTTCAGGAGCCCAAAAATTGGATGAATCACACCCTGGAGTTGCAAGCAGCAGCAGCCCAAACATAGCTTGAAAGAGACACTGGAGTTGGCAGCAGGAGCCCAAAGATTGGAGGAATCACACCCTGGAGTTGCAAGCAGCAGCAGCCGCCCAAACATTGGTTGAAAGAGACACTGGAGTTGGCAGCAGGAGCCCAAAAATTGGATGAATCACACCCTGGAGTTGCAAGCAGCAGCAGGAGCCCAAACATTGACTGAAAGAGACACTGGAGTTGGCAGCAGGAGCCCAAAAATTGGATGAATCACACCCTAAAGTTGCAAGCAGCAGCAGGAGCCCAAAAATTGGATGAATCACACCCTGGAGATGCAAGCAGCAGCAGCAGCAGGGGCCCAAACATTGCTTTAAAGAGACACTGGAGTTGGCAGCAGCAGGAGCCCAAAGATTGACTGACACACCCCGGAGTTGGCAGCAGCAGCAGCAGCAGGAAGCTAGAAATTGGCTGGAAGGCACCCTGAAGTTGGCAGCAGCAGGAGCACATACATTAGCTGGAAGGCACACCCAGGAGTTGGAAGCAGCATAAGCAGGAGCCCAAACATTGCTTGAAAGACGCCCCGGAGTTGGCAGCAGCAGCAGCAGGAGGCCAAACATTGGCTGAAAGGAACACCCTGAAGTTGGCATCAGCAGGAGGCCAAAAATTGGTTGGAAGGCGCACCCTGAAGTTGGCATCAGCAGGAGCCCAAAAATTGGACTAAAGACATAAATATGTTTTGCACCATTTGGAAAGTGTAAAACGTGGCACCGTGCTGAATCTAGTCGCATGCATCAGCCATTGGTGGATGGAAATCCTGGCTGATCCATCCCTGATTCATTTTGACAAAGGTGAGTCTCTCCACATTTTTAGTTGACAGACGAGTTCTGCTCGCCGTAACTATGGCCCCTGCCACACTAAACACCCGCTCAGATGGCACGCTACTTGCCGGGCAGGACAGCTTTTCCAGGGCAAACTCTGCTAGTTGCGGCAACAAGCCAAGTTTGGCTGCCCAGAAGTCCAGCGGATCATCAAGGTGTGTTGGCATGGTTATGTCAAGGTATGACATGACCTGCTGGTTGAGGTCCTGCTCCAGGTCTTCCAGCTGCTCATGAGTAGCCTCACTATGTGGGTGTAGAAAGCTAGCGACTGAAGACGGAGGCTGCTGCTGATGGAGCTGCTGCTGCTCCTGCCAACCCCCCCAGCAGCCATGGCAGTGGAAGGTGAGCGCAGAGGTCCCCCCAAGTCAGACCTGCGAGAGTATGGACCATGGCGCTGATAGGCATCGGCCAACTGACTACGTAGAATGTCTTTGTAGTAGTTCAGTTTGTCCTCCCTCTCGGCGGGTTTAAAAAATGCCCCCATTTTGTGTCGGAAGCGAGGGTCCAATAAGGTGGAGAGCCAGAAGTCATCCCGGCGACAAATGGAAACAATTCTGGGGTCACTACGCAAGCACATAAGCATGCTTCCTGCCATTTGCGCAAGTGACTCGGAGGGACTACCTGTCTCCATCTCCACTGCATACTGCCACGGTGTGTCCGGGTCCTCTGTCTCGCCTTCCTCAAAACCCTCTAGCTCCTCTAGCTGCTCCTGCTCCTCCTCTCCTGTCCGCTGACTAGATAAACCAGCCATTTCGCCAAGCCTAAACTGTGCTTCACTGGGCCACTCCTCCTCCTCTTCCTCCTCCTCCTCCTCCAGTTCAGCTCCAACGGGGTTCATGTGGCTGTAAGATGTAGACGCCATGTCTTCAGTGCCCTGACCAGCCATGGTTTCCAACATGTGCTGTTGTACATGAAGCAGTGGAATCACGTCGTTCATCCCGTAATCCTGCCGACTGACAAATAAAGTGGCTTCCTCAAAGGGCCTGAGCAAACGGCAGGTGTCACGTATGAGCTGCCACTGGTTGACATTGAAGTTACACAGGGGAGTCCCCCTATCCGCTTGGATCATCAGGAAATCCGTGATGGCTTTTCTCTGTTCATATAATCGGTCCAACATGTGAAGGGTGGAATTCCAATGGGTGGAAACATTGCAAATCAGACTATGTTGGGGGATACCGTTCTGACGCTGTAGCTCAAGAAGGGTGTGTTTGGCGGTGTATGAGTGGCTGAAGTGCATGCAAAGTTTCCTTGAAGTTGTTAGGATGTCTTGCATATGGGGGGAACACTTCAGAAACTGCTTGACAACCAGATTGAAGACATGAGCCATGCAGGGGGCATGGGTCAGCCTTCCTTGGTGCAGCGCAGACAAAATGTTCTTCCCATTGTCGGTAACCATGATTCCCATTTTAAGTTTTCTTGGAGTAAGCCATGTTTGGATTTCCTGATGAATACATTTAAGCAGTTCCTCCCCTGTGTGACTCCGTTCGCCAAGACAAACCATGTGAAGCACTGCGTGACACCTCCGTGCCCTGCACACATGGTAGATTGGAGGGGCACTGAGACTAGAGCCTACAGTGGAGGGTGAGGAGATGGCGGAGGATGAGGAGGCCGAGTCGCACGGTGTCACAGGCCCAACGGGCAGGGAGTGTGGAGGCCGAATCGGCGTGACCTGTCCATGTTGCTGCTGTTGCTGCAAAGGGATCACATTCACCCAGTGGGCCGTTAACGACATGTACTGTCCCTGACCGTAGTTACAGCTCCAGACTTTGGCGCTGCCATGCACTTTGCTACACACCGACAGGCTCAAGGACTGTCCCACCTTCTGTTCAACAAAAGTGTGCAACGCTGGTAATGCCTTCTAGGCAAAGAAATGACGGCTTGGGACTCTCCAACTCGGCTCGGCACAAGCCATCAGTTCTCTGAAAGGTGCAGAGTCCACCACCTGAAAAGGGAGCGACTGCAGCACCAGCAACTTGGACAGGAGCACATTCAGCTTCTGCGCCGTAGGATGAGTGGGCGCATACTGCTGTCTCTTGGACATGGCTTCGCTGATGGATTGCTGGCGGGATGCATGACTTGGAGGAGGAGGAGGAGCAGGAGCGACAGAGGATAGGTATGACGCACAGCTGCCTTCGGCTGAGGTGCTGGAGCCTTGGCTGGCAGAAATTGGGAGCGGCGTGCCACTTGGTTAGGAAGCAGGCTGGACCACCCCTTGGGAGCCTCGGTTCTCTCAGGTCGCTTTATGGTGACGTATCATATGTTGACACAGGGCCGTGGTGCCAACATTTGGACCCTGGCCACGCTTCACCTTCTGCCTACATATCTTGCATGTGGCCATGTTACCCTCCTGTGGATGCTTCAGGAAAAACTGCCACACTCCCGAGTAGCTACTTTTCCCACCAACAGGCCTCACTGATTCACTGCTACTGTCGCCAACTCCAGGAACCCCTGCTCCACTACCTCCCGATAAGGTAGCCTGCAGTGCAGCAGGTGCTCTACCCCGGCCCAGGCCCAGTTTGGCTCCAGGCTTTACAATTGTGCCCCCATGCTGACTGCCAACCATGCTGCTAACACCTTGCTGCCTGAGCTGCTGACTCTGGGGCAACCTGCGCCACTCTTCTCCTGATGATGACGATGAAGCCCACTCATCACCCGGCTCCCAAGTGCGATCGGCTTCATCATCATCATCACCGAGTTGTGGCTGTACGTCACTGATGTTCTCGGTTTCCTCAGTGTCTGGCGCAGGAGCTGGAAAGCTCGCAACACCCACGACACTGTCCACATCACTATTTGTCTGCCGAGCTAAAGAAGCCACCTCCATTTCATGGCTGGGCAGTAGCTGCTGATTGTCCTCTATCTGATTGTCCTCCTCACTAAAGAGTGGAGCTGAACCCAAAGCATAGGATACGTCGCTGGGAGAGGGAACGACGTAGAACAGAGGCAATGGGAGGACAGGGACTGCTCTCGGTTCATGCCAACTCAGCGTTGTGTCAGAGGAACCTACCGACCCTAGACTGGGGGTCTCAGATGTAACTTGTGATAATGTTGATGAGCGCGTTAACCAATCTACCACGGCAGATGCGTTACTGGTGGAGACACGACCGCTAACAGATACAGACAGATCAGGTCTCTCACCGTGACTCCTGCTGCCACTCGCCTCTAGTCTGCTGCGACCTCTGCCTGCTGAATCTTGGCCTCTGCCACTCCTCTTTGAACATCCTGGCACTTGCTTATTTAGTATAAACAGATAGGGTGCAAGGTGCAGCTTTGGGGTGCCCTGTGGCCTGGTTTATTGAAAGCAGTCAAAAAGGAAGTGCAAACTGAAGTAGCTAAATAAAGCAGCTGATGCTGATCAACGCTTATGTTGTATAACAGATAGGGTGCAAGGTGCAGCTTCGGGGTGCCCTGTGGCCTGGTTTATTGAAAGCAGTCAAAAACAAGTGCAAACTGAAGTAGCTTAATAAAGCTGATGCGGATCAACGTTTATGTTGTATAACAGATAGGGTGCAAGGTGCAGCTTTGGGGTGCCCTGTGGCCTGGTTTATTGAAAGCAGTCAAAAAGGAAGTGCAAACTGAAGTAGCTAAATAAAGCAGCTGATGCTGATCAACGCTTATGTTGTATAACAGATAGGGTGCAAGGTGCAGCTTCGGGGTGCCCTGTGGCCTGGTTTATTGAAAGCAGTCAAAAACAAGTGCAAACTGAAGTAGCTTAACGAAGCTGATGCTGAACAATGCTTATGTTGTATAACAGATAGGGTGCAAGGTGCAGCTTTGGGGTGCCCTGCGGCCTGGTTTATTGAAAGCAGTCAAAAACAAGTGCAAACTGAAGTAGCTTAATAAAGCAGCTGATGCTGATCAACGTTTATGTTGTATAACAGATAGGGTGCAAGGTGAAGCTTTGGGGTGCCCTGCAGCCTGGTTTATGGAAAGCAGTCAAAAAGGAAGTGCAAACTGAAGTAGCTTATTAAAGCAGCTGATGCTGATCAACGCTTATGTTGTATAACAGATAGGGTACAAGGTGCAGCTTCGGAGTGCCCTGGGCCTGGTTTATTGAAAGCAGTCAAAAACAAGTGCAAACTGAAGTAGCTTAATGAAGCTGATGCTGAACAACGCTTATGTTGTATAACAGATCGGGTGCAAGGTGCAGCTTTGGGGTGCCCTGCGGCCTGGTTTATTGAAAGCAGTCAAAAAGGAAGTGCAAACTGAAGTAGCTTAATAAAGCAGCTGATGCTGATCAACGCTTATGTTATATAACAGCTAGGGTGCAAGGTGCAGCTTTGGGGTGCCCTGCGGCCTGGTTTATTGAAAGCAGTCAAAAACAAGTGCAAACTGAAGTAGCTTAATAAAGCAGCTGATGCTGATCAACGCTTATGTTGTATAACAGATAGGGTGCAAGGTGAAGCTTTGGGGTGCCCTGCGGCCTGGTTTATTGAAAGCAGTCAAAAACAACTGCAAACTGAAGTAGCTTAATAAAGCAGCTGATGCTGATCAACGCTTATGTTATATAACAGTAGGGTGCAAGGTGCAACTTTGGGGTGCCCTGCGGCCTGGTTTATTGAAAGCAGTCAAAAAGGAAGTGCAAACTGAAGTAGCTTAATGAAGCTGATGCTGATCAACGCTTATGTTGTATAACAGATAGGGTGCAAGGTGCAGCTTTGGGGTGCCCTGCGGCCTGGTTTATTGAAAGCAGTCAAAAACAAGTGCAAACTGAAGTAACTTAATAAAGCAGCTGATGCTGATCAACGCTTATGTTGTATAACAGATAGGGTGCAAGGTGAAGCTTTGGGGTGCCCTGCAGCCTGGTTTATTGAAAGCAGTCAAAAACAACTGCAAACTGAAGTAGCTTAATGAAGCTGATGCTGAACAACGCTTATGTTGTGTAACAGATAGGGTGCAAGGTGCAGCTTTGGGGTGCCCTGCGGCCTGGTTTATTGAAAGCAGTCAAAAACAAGTGCAAACTGAAGTAGCTTAATAAAGCAGCTGATGCTGATCAACGCTTATGTTGTATAACAGATAGGGTTCAAGGTGCAGCTTTGGGGTGCCCTGCAGCCTGGTTTATTGAAAGCAGTCAAAAAGGAAGTGCAAACTGAAGTAGCTTAATAAAGCAGCTGATGCTGATCAAAGCTTATATTGTATAACAGATAGGGTGCAAGGTGCAGCTTTGGGGTGCCCTGCGGCCTGGTTTATTGAAAGAAGTCAAAAACAAGTGCAAACTGAAGTAGCTTAATAAAGCAGCTGATGCTGATCAACGCTTATGTTGTATAACAGATAGGGTTCAAGGTGCAGCTTTGGGGTGCCCTGTGGCCTGGTTTATTGAAAGCAGTCAAAAAGGAAGTGCAAACTGAAGTAGCTTAATAAAGCAGCTGATGCTGATCAACGCTTATGTTGTATAACAGATAGGGTGCAAGGTGCAGCTTTGAGGTGCCCTACGGCCTGGTTTATTGAAAGCAGTCAAAAACAAGTGCAAACTGAAGTAGCTTAATAAAGCAGCTGATGCTGATCAACGCTTATGTTGTATAACAGATAGGGTGCAAGGAGCAGCTTTGGGGTGCCCTGCGGCCTGGTTTATTGAAAGCAGTCAAAAACAAGTGCAAACTGAAGTAGCTTAATGAATCTGATGCTGAACAACGCTTATGTTGTATAACAGATAGGGTGCAAGGTGCAGCTTTAGGGTGCCCTGCGGCCTAGTTTATTGAAAGCAGTCAAAAAGCAAGTGCAAACTGAAGTAGCTTAATAAAGCAGCTGATGCTGATCAACACTTATGTTGTATAACAGATAGGGTTAAAATAGCATGTGCCTTGGGATGCCCATGTGGCCTGGTGTATTTTAAGCTGAACAGAAAATATTAACACTAATCCAATTATGAGAAATGCTTTTGTTTAACAGATAGGGTTAAAATAGCGTTCAGGGCTAAATAGCAGAAAGGGTTAAATAGCATGGCATGCACAGTGTGCAGCTGTATTTAAACCAAACCAAATATATTAACAGTAACCCAGTTATTATGAAATATGAATCATAGCACTAAGCACCCTGTCACTGTGACCTGTATGCTGCTGGATTGTTCCGGTTTTAAATCTATCTTTCCCTAGCTCTGTCTACCACTCTAAATCTCCCTAACTATCTGTCTCTCTCTTTACCTATCTGTAACTGTCTCTAGCTATCGCTTACTCTCACCTAACTATGACTAACTGTCTGTCCCTCCCTGCAGTTAGCTCCGTTTTCTCTGCAATGCAAGTCTGAACTGCACAAAAGGAAAGTGGCCGCCACTTTATATAGCACAGTGACGTCACCGGGCTTCCTGGCTGCTGATAGGCTGCATGTGACTGTACCATCGTCACTTGCCCCTGGGGACATGTCTGAACATGTCCCTCCACCATCTTAGAATGCCTGTCATTGAGTTTTAAGGAAAACTTTGATCGATCGAATCGCTGGGAAATTCGGATTCATTCAGAATCGAATTTTTCATGAAATTCGGAACGAATCCGGGTTGGTCCGGATCGATTTGCTCATCCCTAATCATGTCCATCCCAGAAAATCAGTGGATACTTCTTTATCTGCCCTGATAACAACCTTATGATTATCTGCAGGCATTTTTTCAATTGCTGCCTTAAACAGATTGATATATGGATTTTGCTGATGCAGCCTGTCCTGAAATTAAGTATTGTTTCCTGCTTGGTAGTTGGAAATTTACTGTGGTGGGTATCTGCCTCTACATGATCATCACCCATGAAGTAGATCTGTAAAGGCAAAAGAGAGCCAATAAGATGGGATATCTGACCTTGTATCTTAAATGTGGGTATGGAACCACTTTCCCTAATTAAAGTTGTATCAAATGTCATGTGAAAGCAGTTATTATAACTTCGTATTTTGCTAAGGAAATCTCTTGATTTTGGGCTATTGCCTGTAAGCAATGACTTCAGTGGCTCTGGAGAAGTTGGCAAATCTAGTATATGTACCTTGCCTTCAGAGCAGCACATACCTGGTGGCTCCTTGGTAAACATGGAGCCACCATGGAGCATCATATAGCATCATGCTTGAAAGGCCAGCATGCTGGGCAAAATGATGCGCTCTATCAGTTTGTTTTCTGGCCTGCGTTTGTTGGGGAGATTCAGCAGCTCGACCAGCAGCATGCTCTATTTTTCTTCTAATAGGCCTGTGTTTTCTGACTTGTTTTAGCAGCTCGAGCAGCAGCATGCTGTATTTAATCAGCTTGCAATCTGGCCTGAGTTTCCTTAGGTGTTTCAGCAGCTCAAGAAGTAGCATGCTGTACTTTATTGGTTTTCCAAAGCACCTGAGTTTCCTGAGGTGTTTCAGCAGCCCTAGCAGCAGCTTGATGCATCTGATCAGCTTGTTGCCTGGCCTAAGTTTCTTGTGGTGTCTAAGCAGCTCAAGCAATAGCTTGCTGTATTTTATTGATTTTCGGACGTGCCTGAGTTTCCTGAGACATTTCAGCAGCCCTAGCAGCAGCATGATGCATCTGATCAGCTTGCTGTTTGGCTAGAGCTTCCTGAGGCATTTCAGAAGCTCGAGCAGCAGTATGGCGCATTTGATCAGCTTGCAGTCGTGCCTGCGTTTGCTGAGGAGTCTTTGCAGCTCATGATGCAGTTTTCCTCATAGCCATGCAATATATTATGGCAAATAACACAATTCTGTGAGACTCACCTGTAGAATTGGTTTTGATTCTGATCAATTCCAGGCCGTCCCTTAATCATTACACCTGGGTAATTCCTGCCCGGATGGGCGTGCACTGCAAGATCAAAGATGTGACTCATCCCGGGCCCCCATAAATAGCAGCTGCTTCTAATCAAGACCAGTAATTAAATAGCAGTAAATCATAACAAGAGATTAAGCCCAGGAGGCCCCGAATATAGGAGACCATGTTACTTCACACCACCTCTGCTTGTTTTCTCTCGAAAAATCCTTCTCGTCTTTTTTTTTTTTTTTTTTTTACAAGTGTCCTATTGAATAATAAATGGAGTAATCGCCATAAAAAAAAAGGCATCCAGGACATAATAAACCACAAAAGAGGGCAGGTCGGACGGCCTGGAATGGATCGGAATCAAAACCTATTCTACAGGTGAGTCTCACAGAATTGTGTTTTTTCTTCCAATCCATTCCAGGCCGTCCCTTAATCATTACACCTGGGACATCCAAAAGCAGTGCCTAATATGGGCGGGATCCCCAACGCGGTACAGCAGGTAGTTCAATTCACTACCGCCTGAAGTACCTTTCGACCAAATACAGTGTCAGCTGAGGCCCTAACACCTACCTTGTAAAATTGGTAAATGTATGAACCGAAGACCAGGTGGCAGCTTTACAAACCTGTACCACCGAGGCCTGATGCTGAAAAGCCCAGGAAGCACCAATGGCCCTAGTGGAAAGTGCTGTGACCCAAACAAGGGGCTCCTTCCCCTTGGCAGAATAGACTCTTATCACTGTCTGTCTAATCTATCGACTGATGGCAGACTTAGCTGGTGGAAGACCTTTCCGTGGACCCTCAGGTATGACATAAGAAGTCCAAACTATGGAAATATTGTGTAGCAGTGAGATAATACCTTAGTGCTCTCACTTCATCCAACAGTGAAGAACACCCCTTCCTTATTAGACACTGGAGCAGGACATAAGGAAGGCAAAAATCATCTCTTCATTAAAATGAAAAGATAGCTTTAGGAAGAAAATCATTCAAATAACGAGTCTTACTGATAAGCTGCTAATTCTGAAACCCGCCTGCTGAGGTTATTGCCACTAAGAGATAACCATAAGCACCCTTAGACTTAATGACGCATCTACCATGGTTCAAAAAAGGGGGACCCTGAAAAACAAATTCAGGTCCTAAGCCGGCAGAAGTGGATTAAGAGGAGGCCGCACATGAGCGACTCCTTGTAATACAAGTTCTGATAAAATCATTCTCAGCTATGGGTTTCTGAAAGAAGACAGATAGATATTTGTCCTCAATTGAAGACCTTCATCAAAACTTCTGCAAAAAATCAATATATTCTACAAGCGAACCCCTGGATTCGCACCAAGCGATAAACTATACAGTAGATCACTTGATAAAGATTTCTTTCTGGCCTGAATCCTAGTCTGGATAACTCTGGCAACAACTCTTTCTTCCAAGATAAAGGATTCAATAGCCAGGCCTTCCAAATCAGAACATGTGATTTGGGATGCCTTAGAGGCCCCTGTGTGAGAATATTTGGATCGTCGCCTCCACAAGTTGCCCTGTGACATCCTTACTATGTCTGAGAACCAGCTTCTTCTTGTCACCGAGGAGCCACCAAAATGGTTGGGACTCCCTTGTGAGCTAAACCTTTTTTAGTACTCGACCCAGGAGTGAAACAAACTTCGTATATAAAGCACGCCACAACCAGATCAAAATTCCATAGTCTGGATCACATACCTGTTAGAGCCAACTGGGTTTGATCTACTGGGATCATGGCTTCCGGGAACTAGCGATACAAGTCTTAGAGTCCAGTTGTTTTAACAACCGCCTGCTCACAAAAAAATGCTATGGATGTAGCACAGGTCGGCCGCAAGGTCGACCCCATAAAAGCACAACATGCCACCTGATCCCCACGCTTATCCGCTGGATCCTTTGGAGAAGCACATCAGAGGATGGCATCACCAAAATCCTAAAGAAACCTGGCCCCAGAGCGTCCACCACAGGAGGGTGAGACCATAATTCAATCTGATCTGGAGGAAAAGGATACATAGTATCAAGTAGAATGGTCGGAAGACAACCTGACTTCTGCCATTCCGTATTGAGATTATAATAAAGCATATGCCCCACAACATCCTCCAGAACCTTCCTCAGAGGAAAAAAATTATTTCTTTTTTTTTTCATTACCTCTTTAGTAGCCAATACACCATAATGACTCTATAGGTTTAGGACCATTTGAGGGCTGCCGACAGATTTAAAAGACTCAGAAGAAGACTATGACAGCCACAATATCCGCTTCCACTCAGAGGAAAAAATATTTTCTTTAAAACCTCTTCAGTAGCCAATACTCCATTATGACACTCTATAGGTTTAGGACCACTTGAGGGCTGCCGACAGAGTTTAAAGACTCAGAAGGAGACCATGGCAGCCACAATATCCTCTTCCACTCAGAGGAAAAATTATTTTCTTTTAAACCCTTTTAGTAGCCAACACTCCTTGATGACTCTATAGGTTTAGGACCACTTGAGAGCTGCCGGCAGAATTTAGAGATTCAGAAGGAGACCATGGCCACAATAGCCTCGATTCAGAGAGACACAAAAAAACTTCTGTTTTCGGGCCGATCTGTTTTTTTTTGTGAAATGTTTCCGTTCTCGTATGAGCGTACGAGTGATTCTATGCATGCATTGAAAACCTTGTGTAAAGTTTCCGTCCTTTCGTACGGCAGATTACGAATTACGAGGATGTCATTTTCCATCCAGACTTTTCCGTTTCATTTCCACATGTTACAACGTAGGCTTTCGTTTTTGCCCTTTTCCCATCGTATCCTCCAACGAATCCTTTACGTTTCCCGATAGATTCTGTTTCCATTTTACAAAAAATAATCGTCCAGACGGAATCCTTACGATCTTGCGCCTGCGCACTAGAAACTTAACTCATTAAAGTGCTTGCCTACATATTTGCCACCCTCACTTCTACTACAATGTTTAGCTAAATCACTTAGCACTATCCTCCATCTTCCCTTTTGGACCCTTAAAGCTCACCCAAACCACTTAGCACTATCCTCCATCTTCCCTTTTGGACCCTTAAAGCACACCCAAACCACTTCTCGGTTAGGTTCTTCTTCCATTTTAGCCCCCTAAAACTTACCCAAATCACTTCTCGGTCATGTGAATATTCATCTTTAAATATTTCTGGGCCCATTAGTTTTGTGTTAATGTATTTTGTAAATGAAATGACAATGTAACATTTTTTTTTAAATACCATCATCAAATATTTTAAAAATTTAGTAAATTTCAAATTTTTACAACTATAAAAAACTAAATTCATAGCAATGGCAGGCCACTGAACATTATTCTTCATCTGTGGTCCCCAACAAGTTGCGTAGCTCCTGCATCTCGCCCACCAACTGAAGGACCCTGACACTCGTAAATTAAAATTTTGGTATAACCTTGTTGGGGTCATACTGCAGTGCCTCCCCCCCCCCCCCCAGTATGGTCAAAACACCTAAATCTGGACTTCAAAAGCCAGAGGGCCCTCGCCACAAAGCAAAGGTAACCAACTAAAACAATAACTCCTATAACAAATTAAGATTCAAGTTCAACAATCCAAATATAATTCACAAAGGACATAAGTCTAAAAAAATATAGCATTTATATGGATGTGTGGAAAAATAAATGTTTACATGCTAAGGACTAATTAAGGTCAGCATTAAAATGCATCTATAAGGCATACATGAAATGTATTGATTCAGGTATGCATTGCTATACAATTTATGGCCTCGGCCATGCTGATACATGCAATGCCTTGGTGCTAAAGGCGCACAGACTCCTCCACATAGCCGCAAAACATGTTCAACAATAGCAATCCGAGCCCTGAAAGGTCCCGTAAGTGGATCGGAAATGAAACGGATTTATAGGGTGGAGATCCGTCGGAAATCAGCTCTCTGAATCAGACGCAAGCCCATCTCAACAACGTAAGTTATCTGAACGAACGGAAAATATCCAATTTTGTTTGGAAATGTTCCGATTTGCTTCCGTTCATCGAAAGAGCATATACACATTTTCCCGAACGTTCGTGCGAGTAGAACATGGACGAAAAAAAGCAAAAAAAAGCCCCCAAAAAAAACACCCAGCAAAAGACAGCTACAGAAGTCCGGACGAATGCGTCTTTGAATCGAGGCCAATATCCTCTTCAACTCAGAGGAAAAAATCTTTTCTTTAAAACATTTTTAGTAGCCAACACTCCATGATGACTCTATAGGTTTAGGACCACTTGAGAGCTGCCCGCAGAGTTTAAAGACTCGGAAAGAGACTATGGCAGCCACAATATCCTCTTTAATACACTTAGAGGATTTTTTTTTTATAAACCTTAGTAGCCACACTAAAGGTTTAGGTCCGCATTAAGGCTGCAAATGGGGTTTTTAAGTCTCAGAAAGCACTGGCGACAGGGGTCAGAGCCCCCTTCAGGGAGGAGACAACTGTCTCCCTATCCACTACAACCATAGCATAATCCCTGCACACCGTGCTATCCTTGTCCAGTGCCACAGTATGCATACTGGATATGGGGTAAATCAGTTAAGACCAGATCTGCTACCCCAGATGCCTATTCTGATACCAAGTATATATAGGTTCTCAACAGTCACAGGAGTACTGCGAGTCCTCTGGGGGGCACCACCATACATATACATTATATAGTAATATAATATTTGCCCTTTCCCAATCTAAATTAGTATAGATTTAAACATAAAACAATAAAAAACAAACAAAATGACCTGCCAAAAGGTTTAGGTCCACTTAAGGGTGGCCGTGCAGTGGCTCAGAGCAGCCCCTTTTTGCTGGCCAACAACCTCAGCTTAAACACATGGGAAAGAGCAATAAGAAAGGGAAAATCCCTTGGTCCCCCCAATCAGGCTCACCAGACAAAAGCCTCGATTCAGAGAGACACAAAAAAACTTCCGATTTCGTGCCGTTGTCGTATCATTTTCAAAAGTTCCCGCTCTCGTATGAATGTGCGAGCGATTCCAAGCATGCTTCGTAAACCTTCTGTAAAATTTCCGCTCGTATGCCAGAGTACGCGTACGAGGATGTCAGTTTCCATCGAGACTTTTCAGATTCATTTTCTCAGCTAACGACGTAGCCTTTCGTTTTTGCCCTTTTCCCATCGTATCCTCACACGAATCCTTTCCACTTCCCAATACATCCTGCTTCACTTTTTCCAAAAATATTCGTCCAGACGAAATTCTTACGATCTTGCGCCTGCGCACTACAAACTTACCTCATTAAAGTGCTCGCATACCTAATTTCACTCCCATCACTTAGAATACAAAAAAGCTCACCCTAGCCACTTAGCGCTATCCTGCCTTTTCCCTTTTGTGGCCTTAAAGCTCACCCTAACCACTTAGCGCTATCCTGCCTTTTCCCTTTTGTGGCCTTAAAGCTCACCCTAACCACTTAGCGCTATCCTGCCTTTTCCCTTTTGGGTCCTTAAAGCTCACCCTAACCACTTAGCGCTATCCTGCCTTTTCCCTTTTGGGTCCTTAAAGCTCACCCGAACCACTTAGCGCTATCCTGCCGTTTCACTTTGGAGCCCTTAAAGCTCACCCGAACCACTTAGCGCTTAGGTTCTTCTTCCATTTTAGGTCCCTAAAACTTACCCAAATCACTTAGCGCTTAGATTCTTCTTCCATTTTAGGTCCCTAAAACTTACCCAAATCACTTAGCGCTTAGGTTCTTCTTCCATTTTAGCACCCTAAAACTTACCCAAATCACTTAGCGCTTAGATTCTTCTTCCATTTTAGGTCCCTAAAACTTACCCAAATCACTTAGCGCTTAGGTTCTTCTTCCATTTTAGCACCCTAAAACTTACCCAAATCACTTAGCGCTTAGATTCTTCTTCCATTTTAGGTCCCTAAAACTTACCCAAATCACTTAGCGCTTAGGTTCTTCTTCCATTTTAGCACCCTAAAACTTACCCAAATCCCTTCGTGGACATCTGAATCTTGACCTCAAAATATGTATTTGCCCCTTTCTTTTTTGTAAATGTATGTGTTACCAGAAATGACACTGAAACGTTGTTTTCTTTTAACTTTTTTACTATTAAATATTTGTTGTTGTTTTAAAATATTAAACCTTTTTTTGCTCTGGGCAAATAAAACTTTTTTTTTTTTTTGCTTAAAACAATTTTAAAAATCTAAAAACTGCCTCAGCAGAACAGGGCCAGGACCCAGGACTTTACTCCTCTTCTTCTTCTTCTGTTGTCCCCAAAGAGTCAACCATCACCTTCATATCGGCCACCAACGCAAGGACCCTCATATTCATTTCCAAAATTTGTTGCCGTGTGGTCCCTGTAACAAATGGAGAAAAAAACATTAGATTCATACCAATACATGTTTGCCACCTGTGGATTGAATGTTTTGAAGTTACACAAATAAATCAAGGCTACATATGTAATTCTGGCAAGTCATTAAGCTAAGGAAGTGGCCACAGGTCACTCTTATATTGCCATTGGCTAGGGCTTGATGTATCTGTGTGCTGATGTCAAGTACCACATAAATGCTAATAATGCCCTGACTACTTACTTGGTTGGTGGCCGCGAGCTGGCTCGTTGGGGACAAAACGCTGAGGTCCTGGGTCCTGGGTCCTGGCTCTGCTGTGAAGAAGTGCCTGTAGAAACATGGGAAATATGTTCAGTTTTATGGTCAAATTCCTCAGTCAGAAAATGTCTTTTGCCAAGTCTGGTTCACATCACTCACCTTCTCCAGCTTCTGCTTGGAGCACATCTGCTGCCTCCTCTTCCACTTCCTCACCCGCTCCAGAAGCATCTAGATAAACAGATGAAAGGAATCAGTTGGGTAGGAGATAGCATGTATATGTGTGTGCGTATATATGAAGAGGGACATACCAGAGGCTCCCGCTTGCGTGACAGGGTACGACTCCCTGCCCACGCTGTGCCGCCCCTCCTCTGTGGTAAGGTCCAGGGGCTGGTCTGAGGCGGCCACAGAGGAGGGGTCGGCCCGTCGCCCTGGAGATCCACCACCTTCACTCCCAGCTGCAGAATCATGCAGCACTGGTCGGCCTGTGCACCTCCGGGTGCGGCGAATGCGGTAATCCATTTCCAACACTACCAAAGAAAAGGCATTATAAATAAAAGGCCTAACTTCTGTCGTAGTTACATCTTGCATGCAAGCGCTATGTACTTACTTGGGAAATGGATCCCGAAAAACCTCCGCACCTGGGGCATGTGCAGTCGCTTCAGGTCCGACCAATGCTGCATTATCTGTGTGTGGGTGAAGGTGGTGTCGGTCTGATGTTGGATCTCCGAGATGATCTCCAGGGCGACGTTTCGTTTCTCAAATGAGTTGGGCAGGTAGTCGTACCTGCGCTCCAGCATGGTCTACAAAACAGAAATCAAACATAGCAAGAAATCAGAAATGCCTATCAAGAAGTGGCAACAATACATTCTTTGGTTCAATCACATGAACACATACACACACACTTCTAGGCTAAGTTAACTTTCAAATCTGCCAGCACTGTTGTTTGGCACGTGTGTGGCGTGCGCTTGGGTGTGCATGTAGGTGAACCAAATTTAAAAACAATCTATTACTTCGTGCGCATCCTTAACATGTAGAGCAGCATTTACAAATCCAAGCAAAGTCCTTAAAAGACACTTACGAGCATGATGATCTCTTCTTGTTGGCGGGTGAAGATAGTGGGCGCCATCTTTCTTCTTCTCGGCAGCAGATAAGCACTGCCCCAGCGGTTTCCGGGTTTCGCACGGCCGTGCGAACGGCCGGCCGTGCGCGTAAGCGAACGCGTAGGCGTCACACGCCGGATACCTTATTTAAAGGGCCCTGCACACACAGCTCATTCTCTTTGAGAGTCCAACAACAATGGCACCTAAAAAAAATACTGGCCAGAAGAAGCAGACCAAGCGGGCTGAGCAGGCCAAGGGACCGAAAACACGCTCCCAAGAGCCCAAAGCCAGGCTAAGGCCTACCACAAAGGCCGCGGCCAAAAAGGTGGTTGCAGCAGCCCAACCAAAGAGCAAGCAAACCAAGGCTGGGCAAGCTCATGCCCCACAGATGGGTAAGAGGGGACGAAGCCCCACCCCACCCTGCCCCACATCCCCCCCCACGTGGCACCAAGGCCATAGCCAAAGGCCCCAAACACAGGGCCCGAAGCCGCAGCAGGGGCCCAAGGCGCAGCAGGGGCCGAACAAGGTCCAGGTCCCGAAGCTGCAGCAGGGGCCCAAGGCGCATCAGGGGCCGAACAAGGTCCAGGTCCCGAAGCCGCAGCAGGGGCAGAACAAGGTCCAGGTCCCGAAGCCGCAGCAGGGGCCCAAGGCGCAGCAGGGGCCGAACAAGGTCCAGGTCCCGAAGCCGCAGCAGGGGCCCAAGGCGCAGCAGGGGCCGAACAAGGTCCAGGTCCAGAAGCCGCAGCAGGGGCCCAAGGTGCAGCAGGGGCCGAACAAGGTCCAGAAGCCCAAAAAGCCGTCAAAGGCCAACGGCCCCCTCCCCCCCGCATGTGGCTCCAAAGCAAAGGCCAAGAGTGTGCGAACCACAAGATATGCCTCACCCCAGCCAACGACCTCCAAGGCCCCACAGACCCACAGGGCTCAAAGCAGCAGCTCCAGCTCGCCCAGACCCTCTCTTGCTCGCCCACATTCTCCTCCGGCACAGGTTGTCATGCATTCCCCCTATGCCACATCGACACCTGCTACTTCAGTGGCCACCCAGCCCCGAACACCCAGTCCCTTTCCCAGTCCAGTACGATCCACAGCCAGCCTCCAATCCTTGAGGTCTCCTCCATCCCCCCAGCCCAGAATGTCACCCCATTTGCCACCAAGCACTGAGGAGCCACAACCACCCCAAAGAGGCCGCACATTGCGCCGAGGACACTTGAGTGGCCGTTTTGGTGAGTCCCAAACTCTGGCATTGGCTAGTGGGCTCACCTTATATTTTGATGACCTATATGGGAGCAAATCCAAAACCACCAGCAAACAGCGAAAAGCAGAGATTTTGGAAGAACTCACCAGGCAAGTCAATACAGCGGGTGAGGAACGCAAAGATGTGGAACAGGTTCAGCGGAAGATCTCGGACCTGAAATATGCCGTGCGGAAGAAACAGAGTCAAAGGCGGCTGTACAGGTACATAGCTTATTTGGGAGTTTGTATTATTCTTGTGTATCCATCAGTGCGCTTAATGATGCTTACTATGTTTTACAGCGAAAAAACTGGCGGAAGATTTCCAACAAAAATGAGATTTACACAGGCTGAGGAGATGATTCTGGGCTTGCTCCATCCTGTGGCCTTAGAGGGACACTCGGGCCAGCAGGACACCGACAACCCGCCAATTCCAGCAGGTTAGTAATGTGTGAATGACCCCAAAAATGTGTGTACACCTACACATAGGCAGCAAGGGCTAGCTAAACACATGTCTCTAGGGTGTGGCAGCAAGGGCTAGCTAAACACATGGCTCTAGGGTGTGGCAGCAAGGGCTAGCTAAACACATGGCTCTAGGGTGTGGCAGCAAGGGGTAGCTAAACACATGTCTCTAGGGTGTGGCAGCAAGGGCTAGCTAAACACATGGCTCTAGGGTGTGGCAGCAAGGGCTAGCTAAACACATGGCTCTAGGGTGTGGCAGCAAGGGCTAGCTAAACACATGGCTCTAGGGTGTGGCAGCAAGGGCTAGCTAAACACATGGCTCTAGGGTGTGGCAGCAAGGGCTAGCTAAAAACATGGCTCTAGGGTGTGTCTTTGATTGGAGTGCTCACTTTGACCAGGGTGTGTAGTGTGTGGACTGTTAATGTGCAAATTGACACCCACATACATGACGTTTAAGTAAATTTCAGAAAACTAGGAAACTTAGGAGTGGAGAAAAGGAATGCGTGCTATGTATTAATTGACAAGCACACGCCACACTAACATCTTTGGCTGTTGGTCAATTTGCTAAGAGCTGGGTTGGGTGCCAAACGGATTAAGATGGTTTGCTACAAATGTTTTCTGAGATACAATGTTCCCCACCAGAAACATATTGTAACTGCTATTTGGCACCTTAGTGTGTTAACTTCATCGCCTAAAAGGGATGTGGCAACTCACACAGCAGCCATTAGTTGCATGTTTGTTTTTAGACACGTGACCTATATGTCTAGTCTGGTTTAACAATCCATGCACTAATGTAATGGTATTCCTAGTGAAGGCCAAGTGGCGACGTTGTGGGAGTGGCCATTCCTGCTTGGCCATGTTTCTTTGCTTAGCATATGTGTTCTTAAACATCAACAATGCATAGTTGTGTGTTTTCATAGCTCTTTTTCTTCTAATGCAGCCCAGCATCATCCCTCAGCTAGTGGGGACTCCTCTGCCATGTTACCGCTGCCGTCTTCTTCCGCGCTGCATAGGACCCAGGATCCGAGATCTACGGTAAGTGTTTTTTGATGCTGTTATGTATGCATTTGGCTTGCCATGTTTTTCTTGTCTCCCCAATGTCCCCAACAGAGCCACACACTGATCACAGCAAATCCAGGAGCAGGAGGAGGATGGAAGCTTCCTTGGAGATTATGAAGATCTTCCCCAGGGCCAGAATCTGCAACTGTCCCAAAATGTTTCTCCGCCAAATCCTCAGCAGCAGAGGGAAGCTGGCTGCATGCTGCCTGCACATCGTGGGCAGCATGCAGAGACTGACCCTCCAGTCCCCAGTTTCAGATCTGCTGCTGAGGATTTGGCGAGCATACCTGTGGCTGTTGGGGGTCCTCGAGCAACATCATCTGCACGCCCCACAACCCGGGGAATTGGGCGGTGTACTCAGCAACCTCGCCCAGTTTCCCAGGGGAGGGGCGTGCAGATGATGGAGTCAGCATGGCACCATGAGAGGCGGCTTTTTCGTCGCCAAAATCAACAAAATCAAGAGCATATTAGGGGACAATTAGAGTCCCTAAATACTACCTTCAGTGCCCTGCTGACTGAATTGAGGACCCATAACAGCCACATGGCCAACTTGACCTCCGAAATCAGGTCAGGCATGGCCGAAATGCACAGTAACCAAAGAAACATTTTGGAACAGTTGCAGATTCTGAATGCCACACAGGCCCAGGTCAGGGCCCCCCCCCCCCCCAAGGGCCCCAACCTGGGTTCTATGGGCATCAACAATATTAATGTGTGTTTGGCCTGAATCTGTTCCACATCTTTGCGAGACATCCCCACTGGATTGACTTGTCTGGTGAGGGCTAAAAATCTGCCATTTTGCGCTGCTCTTGCTAGGTTGTTTTGGATTTGCCCCCATATAGGTCATTCAAGGCATGAGGTAGCCCACTAGCCAATGACAGAACCCAAGACTCACTGAAGCGGCCACTTAAGCTGTGGCGTGGCTGTCTTGGGCACAATAACATTTGTGGTGGCTCCTCATGTTTGAACGACCTATGTACTCCGCACCACCCAACCAATTTATGTGTGTGCAGGCCTCCAACCTGGATTCAACCTCCAATTGCCTGATGGTGTCCAAGAACCAACAAAGATGGGGCCGCCAGACTCAGCACCCAGTAATCCAGGAAAAATGGTGCCGCACCACTTCAATTGCAATTTATATATTTCATCTTTATTAAATTATTAAACAACCATGCATAACATAGAATGACATACTACATAAAATTAAAAAACCCCATTAAAAACATTGGATATCAGGATGTCTGAATTGGCTAATTGATAATATAATTGGATGTAATAAAAGTAGATATAATGGGTTCCCTAATGTTGTACAGAAAAAAAGTGCTAATAAAGTTGCAAAATCAACATGTGAAACAAATTAAGTAATGTGACAACAATATAACATCAAATCTGATTATACAGTGTGCAAATGTACAAATAAATGTGCAAAGCTGCTACAAGTTAAAGTGCTGAGTGCTATACTTAGAAATCTGTGCATATAAAGGATCGTGTCAAACTCCCTGAATACAGTGCTGAGGGTTTCAACATATATATGGGAACTAACATAAATTTATAAAGTTTACATCACCGTATTCTGAATGGCCAAAATCCAACGATATCAGTAGCAAGCGACACGTTGCGTGGTCACACCATTCCCACTTCGTCAGGCTGCTAAGTTTTTTCCTTCTCCCATTGTTATATATATGCATGATAATTGGCGTCCACGGCAGTCGGCGGGACGCAGACCGCGCAGCCACGGGCCCCGCCCGCAACCCAGATCAGGTCACGTAAGGGCTACGCAGCTACGCCGCCGTACCCGCCGCTCGGGAGACCCCTAGCCAGGAAGTGCTCGGCGGGAGGTGCGCGCACTCCCCTGCAGTAGGAGGCGCCCACCCGTCGGAACGCCAGCCGCGCGCGCACCCCCCGCCCGCAACCTCCCCGCCAGCATACTTGGAGGCACAACTGGCAACTCCCGCTGGATACATTGCAACTGGGAGAGGAAACATATCAGTTACCCAATTAAATAAAAGATATATTTACAAACATAAGTACAAAGTGCATGTTGCTTCTATTATTCCAATGTATCAAATTTATTATTATATTCACATATATACAGACAAGTATCTACGGCTGATTGACGGTTGGCCAATTTCATACTAAATATCAAAAATCCATTTATATTTGTATTTCTCTCTGAGGATTTAATGCGTGGTTCCTGAAACACCCCTCCTTATACACACATTTGGCTCGATGCAGAGCCTCCCCGTTCAGCTCCCCCGTGCGTTTCCCCGTTGGTTTTGGGCTTTGATCGGGTCAGGAAAGGGTGCTACGTTGATTTTAGTGTGCGTTTATGCGCTCAGGTGTGCGCGCAGCCGCCTTTCCGATTGTCGGTTCGCAAGAGGCTGTATGCCGGCAAAACGGACGCCTCGTTCATTGGCCCGTTTTTTTCAGTGATGCAGAGCCTTGTTTTCCGATTGAAATCGGCCTAATGAAACGGGGCCGCCGAGCCTTCACTTACGGCAAGTCAGAGCAGCCGTATTTGCACTTGGGCAATAAAATTCAGTCCTCTGTTGGAGCACATCAGCGGCGCCAGCTCCGCGGTCTTGTCCTGCTGAGTATGGCAGAAACCAGGTTGCACCTATTTGAGCTCACCCGCCTTACTGGGTATGTGTATGAAACTTGTATTGGTTGCCCACCCTGTCTGACTTTGTTTTTTCCCTTAACACACTATTTGGTAATTTTTTTGTTAGTATATTTTTTGCCTAATTTTTTAACTTTAAATTAAATGGGTTAAGTGATAGAACCCTATTGCGTCATGTTCTTGCCCTCTTATGTAAGTAGTATTCCCCAGACTTTTTTAATGAGTGTACAGGTTGGATGTGCATGTAGGCTCATTACAAATGTCCTTTCCTCCAACCCTACCCCGCTCACCTATTTGTCCCTCTTTTCTATTGTTGCAATGCACACCTTTTTTATTTTTTTTATTTTGACCCCCATCCTGCACCCATCTTCACAGGCAGAGGAGCCCTACAATACTGCCCACAGGAGGACTCGCTCTGTGGTGGAGCGAGCCTTTGGTCTCTTGAAGATGAGGTTCCGTTGTCTTGATCAGACTGGTGGGGCACTACAATATACGCCTGCAAAGGTCATTAAACTAATCATGGCTTGTTCCACTTTAAGAGAGGGAGTCTGCCATTTCTGAGTAAAGTCTCTGTAAAAAGGGTTTCACACAGTGGGGCATCCCGATCTGGGATTTCCAGGGGGAAGACCAGTGGCCGCTCTGGGTTTTGTTCTGCTTTATGTGAGGGAACCTGTGTTACTTTAATAATAATGTAAAGGAGGTGGGTTATTCCATCCTAACCTGATTTGGTCATGATGTTTTAAAGCAGGCCAAAACCCATGTAACACCGCCCTTTGGAGTGTGAAGAAATCCAGGGCTGGGTTACAGGCATCATGTCTCTGGGGCATTCCAATTTGGGATGTCCTGCACGTCACTGCGGGGGAACGTCAGAGCTATACCAGGAGCTATGCCATCTTTACACAGGAGCAGGACGACATCATCATGGATGTGAGTATGCGAGCGTGCGTTTATGTGCGCGCACACATTCCTTATAATAAAAAAAAAAACAAAGTGCAAGAATAGTCTGAAACAACTTAGTTTGTCATGTTACATACCAGCCTACCTTAGTTTAACACATGTACGCAGCTACAAACTAGCCTACATGCAGATAGCAGAACTAGGGCAATGTGAGGCAGCAAGAGGTTAATAAAGTGACTTTAGTTAGGCCAGGAAACTTGTTAATGTATTTTGTGGATTAATGGTGGGTCCTTGTATCTTTTTTTAACAGATGATGCTGCGGAATCGTTTTTAAAGAGTTTGGGCTTTTCATTAAATCACGCTGAAGGTCCGGTTTAAAAAGGGCCCCAAAAAAAACACGCCCAACCAAACCATAAAAACAATGCTAAACTAATGTTGTTTATCATTCACAGATACTAGAAAACCACAGGCACAAGACCCCGAGGCCTAATGTTTTTTATTTTGCATAAAAATTTTAATTGTTTTTTAGTTTTGGCAAAAAAATAAAAAATATGAAAAATCATAATCCAAAAAAAAATAAAAACAACGTTTGAATTAAAAACAAATAAAAAGATTTTGTGTGTTGTCTTTCCTGCAAATGTACAATCACACAACATCATCACACATTTACATGACACAAAAGGTTTAGATATGGGACAATAAAACAAAAACAATCAGAAAGAATTAAGGTATGCATTAATGGCAAGGAAAAAGGAACACAAAGGAGATTAAGGTATGCATTAATGGCAAGGAAAAAGGAACAACAAAAATGTAACAGAAATATTTATATATGTGTCAAATTGGCAGTGGTTGCCATATGTATATTCCAATGGAGGTTTAGGGATGTGCGCTTGCGTGTAGCCAGATTGGCAACTGAAGAGCCATGGAGATGTAATGGAAGGTCAAATACGACGGAAACCAAGCAGGTACGTTCAAAAAGCCAGGAAAAATCAGGGAAAAACGGGCCGCCCGTGTGAATGTGAACGGGAGCCCCGATCAAATTGAAGGCACCCGAGAGAGCAAAAAAAGCTTTCCGAGTAAAGTGAAATTGACAGATCAGTTAGGGAGCCATTCCGACGGAGGCTCTGCATCACATTTGAGCCACGATTCAAATGGGAGCCCCGGACAATCGGAAGGTTTTAAGGGCAGTTCAGAGGAGGCTCTGCATCAGGCCCATTGTGTGTGTAATTTGTAGCCCATCCATGATATGGCCATAAGTGGGGAGTGTGCACTATTTTTTCAGGATGCTACGCATAAATACCCACAGAGTGACACGGTCAGTGATCAGAAATAAAGAATAAGGAAAGGATCAAGATGAAAAGATTTTTGGACTGCTTCAGACATATATTGAACATATACTCTTTATTCATGCTGGGCATTTGACTGTGCAGGCCCAAACCTTGGGCTAAATATGCATTGTCTCTCAGAGGGAGATCTTGGGCATTCAATGTCAATTCCAAAAAGTGGGTGTACACATAAGTAATCCCCAGGAGTATATCATCCACTAGGGATCCACTATGGGTGGTATTAGGACTACTTAGAACATGTGTGTATTAAGAATTAGATTTTGAACCTATACACATTGTTCATTATTGAATATATCTATATATATATAATTGTACACACCCAGGACTTAAACTGCAAATATATGATGTCTTAGAGGGGGGTCATAGACATATAATGTCTGTTAGAATGACTGGGTGTGCACATAGGGGGCCCACAGGAGTATTATATTCATTAAGGATTCTCTATTGGTGATATATTCCTAGAGACTATATATATGGCATAAAAGCAGGCACTCAAGTCTAAGCAGGTATTACTTCCTTATAACCTAGCTACTGATATTATTGTATGCCAATGTATAAACCGGAGATTGGTGAGTACAACCTAAGATAGTCCGCTGGAGCCTACCTGGAGGGATCCTCAAAAAAGGGCCCGATCTGTGTTCTTCTTTTCTGTTGGGGTAAGCGGTCTGGATATCCACTCTATATTTCTCTATGGTCGCCCCTCCTCTGTCTCGCTTCTTATTGTCTGAGTACCACAGGGTGGAAGTAGTATGTCAAAATTCCACGGACATCCATTCGTGCTTCTATTGTATAGTTCTGTATGTCTTCCTTGTATGTCAGTAGTTCCTCTCTTGGGGTATTGACTGCTCTTCTCATCGCTTGTTGAACAATCCTTTTTGGGTAACCTCGTCTTAGGAATCTATCTTGTGTGTTTTTGATTTCCATTTTGAAGTCTCCTTCATCAGAGCAGTTTCTTCTGGCCCTCAACATTTGGCCCACTGGAATTCCTTGTTTTAAGCTCCTCATGTTTTGCGGCATGATTGGGTGACATTCTAGGCTGCCAAACTAAGACCTTGGACCCTGGCTGTGATTGTACTGGATTGGGATTGGGACTGGGTGTTCTGGTTTGGGTGGCCCATTGACTTACAGGTGTAGATGTGGCATAGCTAGGTTTGCTTCCAACCTGTGTCTGTTGAAAATGTGGGCAAGCAGGAGAGGGCTTATTTGTGTCAAATTTTCTGTTTTGGAACATGTTTTTAAACCAATTTCATGTACATGTCTGGCCCCAAAGTATGTGAGGGGCACTCACCTCCTATTCTGTTTGTATGCCAGAAACATTTTGCAAACTAGTAAATATTTTTGTTTCACCAAGTTTATGTCTGTGGTGTTTTGAGAAATATTAGTTCAAGTAGACAACCAAAAAAAAACAATAACCAATGTCTCCAAATAAGTCCACAGACATTGTTGTTGTTTTTTTGCACAAATTCATTATAGGTGTATTCATAATGAAATTATACATACCAAAACAAAAACAAAAAAAAAAAACAATAACCAAGTCCAAAAAAACACATCCAAACCCAAACATAAATTAGGCAAAATGTGTGGCTATTAAATTTGCCGGCACGCTTGCCCAGACGCACTTGGCTGGCCCACATAGGCGTCGTCTGGCTCATCGGAGGGTGGAGAGGGTGGGCAATCAACATATCGGGGGACCCTTTGCAGAATAGCAAAATTATGCAGTGCTGCACATGCCATAATGATATCAATGACCTTTTTAGGGTCATACTGCAGGGAGCCCACAGTGTGGTCCAAGCACCGAAAACGGGTCTTCAGGAGTCCAAAGGCCCTCTCCACCACTGCCCTGGTCTTTCTATGGGCACGATTGTAGGCCTCTTGGGCTGGAGTCTGTGGCTGGAGGACCGGAGTCATCAGCCACGGGAGTAGTGGATACCCCAAATCGCCTACAACAATGTAAGGGAAACTAATATTACCATTAATTCAGACATTGCAGCGCAAAATTGCTTAAAAAAAAAGATTAATGAGGTATGTGACATTGTCACACAAACATGAGCATACATATTGCAGATGCCAAAACAACAATTAAACATATGTGAGAGATGGGGGCCCAAAGTAGGTCAATAATACTGTGGATGCTGGGTAATCAGGCAGACTGTTAGCAGCAATTGTTTCCTGTCTGTGCTGCAGAACAATGTATTATGGTTTAACTTTACCTGACCCATTTTCTGTTTTGGCTTAGTCTAAAACAGGTGTAAGGCTGCCCCTGCACTTTATCCTGCTCACCTCTACTCAGTAAGTGAAATGCATGTAAGCAAAGATGGCGCAGACCCTCTGCTAAAGTCCCTAACAGATTTGGATGTCAAAGTGTTTGGAAGACTGTTTCTGACTTTTGCTCTCATTACACTTTGGAGTTAAAACAATGCAGGACTATAAATTTGGCAGCCAATGTAGTTTGGATCAAGTTATGGGTCCAGTCGGGTTACACATGTTCCCAAGGTGATGGGCAAGGCATCGTGGAGGAAAGGTGACTCCCACAAACATTCAAGCCACACATATAAATTCTAAATAGGTAATTGTACTCAACTTACCAAGGAGCCATGCACCTGCAAATTCGCCTGACTCAAACCGCCGGAATAATCCTGAACGGCGCAGGATGTAGGCATCATGGGCTGAGCCAGGGTAGCCTGCCAGGACGCTCAGAAAACGCATGTCCTGGGCCACCACTGCTTGCACATTCAGTGAGTGGCCCATTTTCCGATTTCTGTGACAAAAAGAAACATAAAACAAAAATAAAAAAAATGAGGCCACGAATTCAACGCTCATTTCTAACAGGCTAAGTCAAACGTTAACATCCAGACAACTAACACTAAACAACTACCTTACATTTAGGTGGCCAACGAAAGAAGATGTATGTTCGAGCCTTTACAAGGTTGAGTGACTTGTTCTCTTTCAAGTACACTTTAAAATGTTTTACTTGGCCCAAACTTGGCAAAGAATGGAAAAAGAAGGGCCATTGTTGCACATACACTCTTGCCAAGGAGGAAGCATTATCATGGAGGGACTGATTGCAATGAGGGAATATGTAAAAGGAGAGACTAGCAACATAAGGGTCGATTCAAAGAAACATGTAACAGCTTTGATTTGGGTGCCGATCATCCTATTTTTCACGTCCGCTCGTGCGTTCGTATGAACTTGCGAGTGATTCTATAAGCAAATACGTTTCTATCCTAAAATATACGTCCATTCGTATGGCAGTTCGGGAATCAGACCTATGTCAGTTTCCATCCTGAATTTTCCGTTTCATTTCTCAGGTTGCAACATTGGTTTTGCCCTTTTTCCTTTTTTGTCTGGACGTAAATCCTTCTGATTTTGCGGCTGCGCACTACAAACTTACCTCATTAAAGTGCATTCTAAATATTTGGTCTTTTATTTTTCTTTATTTCATTCATTTTGTAGTAACCAACCATTAATGAATGCATTTGCATAAGTAAATCTTACTTTGTTTAATTTTTAGTTAACTTGCATTTTTTACTTGTGGATTTAATTTTAATATTTTTGCTTCAAATGGTACAACTTTTTTGTGTGGTTACCCACACCCTCTACATACAGATTGCTCTCAAATATTAAAAAACACCCAGCAACTTCTGCATGTTATGAGCCTAGAAACAGCCAAGATGGCGGCTCAGGTATTATCGGGCAGCCTGCAAACAGAAAGGGCCTTGTGACTGTGTTGCTCTGGATTCTTTGATTTCTGACCTTTCCGTGCCCCCAGCTCTGCTGTGTCTGTGCAAAATACAGCAGTAACCCACATCCTGCACTTTATCCCGCTCTCCTCTCCTCAGTAAGTGTGATGCATCTGACCAAAGATGTGCTTAAATAATTAAACAAAGCAAAGGTAAACAACTACACCAATAAATGCAATCTAAAAATATTATTCTAGTACATCAATTTAAAAATAAATACCAAAGGACATAAGTTTCTTTAATTAACGCAAATATATTGGCAAATAAAGGTTTACATGCAAAGGACTAATTAAGGTCCACATTAAAATGCTTTTATAAGGCATACATGAATCAGGTATGCATTGCCATAAAATTTATGGCCTCGGCCATGCTGATACATGCAGTTCATTGCAGCTCAAGACGCGCAGACTCCTCCACATAGCCAAAAAACCTGTTCAAGAACAGCAATACGACTGCTAAAAGGTGTCGGCAGTGGCTTTCTTTTAAAACGTATTTAGAGGTTTGAAAACTGTTCTCTGAATCACACCTAAACACATCCAATTATCCTAAGTTTTATGTTTTCATCCTAAGTTTTAGGATTTGATCCTAAGTTTTACGTTTTCATCCTAAGTTTTAGGATTTGATCCTAAGTTTTACGTTTTCATCCTAAAATTTAGGAACGAACTTGCGATGATCGTAAGAGCATATACGCATTCGAACGTAGGCTCGTGCGAGTCGTAAATGGCCAAAAAAACAGGAAAAAATGACTAACACCCACCCAAACTTACGATTCTCGATCCGAAATCAATCAACTTTTGCTCTTTGAATCGAGGGGATAGAGTGCCTAATGAAAAGGAGGGACTATTCACAATAAGGGAGACTAAAAATGGAGTAAATAAGGGCAAGGATGCTCTGCTTAAAAGGAGGGACTATTCACAATAAGGGAGTCTAAAAATGGAGTAAATAAGGGCAAGGATGCTCTGCTTAAAAGGAGGGACTATTCACAATAAGGGAGTCTATAAATGGAGTAAATAAGGGCAAGGATGCTCTGCTTAAAAGGAGGGGCTATTCACAATAAGGGAGTCTAAAAATGGAGTAAATAAGGGCAAGGATGCTCTGCTTAAAAGGAGGGACAATTCACAATAAGGGAGACTAAAAATGGAGTAAATAAGGGCAAGGATGCTCTGCTTAAAAGGAGGGACTATTCACAATAAGGGAGACTATAAATGGAGTAAATAAGGGCAAGGATGCTCTGCTTAAAAGGAGGGACTATTCACAAAGATGGTTTGAAAACAAGGATGGAGAAATACAAATAATGTTATTGGCCAAAGGAGGGACAACCAAACATTTAGATACAATGGAAGCCACAACTTGCCTGTATATATACTCGTCGACTGCCGGTGGGACGAGGGCAACGTGTGTGCAGTCAATAGCACCCATGACGTTGGGCATGTCGGCGATATTATAAAATGCCAGCTTAATTGCGTTTCTGGCTACCATATCCTCAGGGAAACAAATATATTTCCGAGTTAGGGTAGCCATGCCTTCCAAAAATTTGGATAGTGCGCGGCTCAGCGTAGGCTGAGAGATCCCCACGGAGAGGGCACCCAGCCTCTGGAACGAGCCGTTCGCCAAAAATTGCAGGCAGCCAAGCATCTTGGTCATACCTGAAATTGCTTGCCCCTTCCTTGTGGTGCGGGCTAACCATGGCCGCAGCTCACTATACAATTTATGGAGGGCAGCGCGATTAAGCCTGGTCAGCTCGAACAGCTCAACGTCATGCATGCTATTGATGTCCATGCGTCGCCGCCGATGCAGTCTGGTCTCTGACCTCCGGACGATCTCAATTCCCATGAGTTGCAGATCCTCATGCTCCTCAAAGGCAGTAGACTCGTCCATGGCTCTAGTTCCGACGTCTAAAAGGTGCCGGGAGTGGTTCGGCAATGAAACGGATTTATGGGGTGTTGTCCCATCGGCAATCAGCTCTCTGAATTAATCGCAAGCCCACTGCAATAACAAAAACTTTCTGAACGGACGAAAAATTTCAGATTTGGTGGAAAAATGCTCCCGAATGAACGAGAAACTTCCGATTTGCTTCCGTTTTTCGAAAGAGCATATACGCATCTTCCCGAACGTTCATACGAATGAAAAATGTACGAAAAAAAGCAAAAAAATTACAAACACCCACCAAAACTTTCACAGACAGCTACGGAAGTCCGGACGAATGTGTCTCTGAATCGAGGCTAAAAACCTGCGGCTGACTTGCTTGTTAATGAAGCCTGCAGCTCTGAGGGTTTAACACTCAGAAAAGCGGCCCAGACCCCGGTGCTTCACCTTACCTTCACGGACCCCAATTTAAACAGCAAAAAGCTGGGGAGGCATGGAGTTGGGTCAGAGGAATCCGCAGTACATGTCCATCCGGGCAGGAATTACCCAGGTATAATGATAAAGGGACGGCCTGGAATGGATTGAAAGAAAAAAGCAAGTTTTCTTTGAAGGCATTTTGCCTAATTGAAGTTAACATTAGGCGCTGAAGTGGTGTCTTAAAAGCCAAGCACAATTCACTTTACAAATGTGAAAAATCTCACAGAGTGACTTCAAGTCAGCACTGATCTTATTTTAACTTAGTGGGTCCAAAGATCCAATTGAAGTCAATAAGATCAGCTGCAGGTTGCCACACCTCCTCAATACTAAATACTGCCAAAGCATTCCTTGTATGTATGAAACGTATATACTTGGGGATCAATAAACGGATTCTGATTCTTTGGATCTGCACATTTGTGGCTCTAGAGCTCTGTACTGTGCTGGAGAGAGCTTCAGCTCTAATTATGTCACCTGTGCACTTGTTTGGAGATTCTCCCATTCATTTCTAGGGCCAGTCTACTCCATCCCCCTCCTTCCTGTATATCTGGCAATAATGGGACCTTCACTCTAAGCTTCCCGGGCACCCCAATGTACCTGTGTGCCACATTTAGGGCCAAGCGGTTCAGGCGTTCGGAAGTCTATAGAGGATAAATTGAAAGACAGACATTCATTTTTATTATATAGAACACAGCACAGAGGACACCCCTAATGGCAGACAGACACAGCCCAGCACAGCATAATTGTACACAAAAGATCCCAGCTCCCAGGCAGATTAGACTGTCTGTTATAAGCTCTTAAAGTGGACCAACACCCAGGATTTTCACTAAATTTTCAAAAAAATCAGTAAAGGACCCCGACAAGTCAAAAAACTGGGCACATATTCTAACGCGTTTCGGACGTTGTAAGTAGGTCCTTAGTCATAGATGGTATATGGCCATATAAACAGTCTTTAAATAGTAAAAGAGAGGACTCACCTGTGATCATCAGCGGCTCCGAGCGCGTCCATTCCTCCCGTCGCCGGAAGAAGAATGACGTCATCCGCCGGCGCAACCCGGCGAGCACCCATCACACTAGGAAGGTGTCAGCCAATCAGATGGAAGAAAAGGCTAGGTGACGGGGACGCCAGGCAGCGTGAGGGAAGGAAGCCGCACAGACCGCTGTCACAGTGTTCAAAACAATTAATAAAAATACACAAAACTTGAATAGATGTGTACACGATTTAGAATGGATAACAATTGGCAATAGACAACGAACAATAAACAATATAATATACAGATTTACTATTATATCTCGATCCATCAGACTCAAGTCATTAACATAAATGGCTGATAAGTCGAGATAGAAGGTGGATCCGTTTTCAGGAGAAAAAAAGGGGAGAGGAAAGAAGGGAACAATTACCAAGGAAAAAAATATATATATAAATGTATGTATATATACACAATATAAAACGGAGGTCAGCTCAGCCACTCATCACGTCATCAGTGGTGAGACTGACCAAGTGAAAAAATCACCTTCGTGTGAGTATTATGTGATGGATAAGACTTTTAAATCATTGGTGCTATATTCATAGTATATTTACAAAATGTTTTTGTTCATATCGGGACTCTGGTGTGTTGAATTTGAATATGAGCTTTGATATAGAAGATATTGATATTCTTACTATATATGATGCTGATATTTCATTTAATTTTTGTGCCGGCATGCTATATCCTGAAGGTGATTTTTTCACTTGGTCAGTCTCACCATTGATGACGTGATGAGTGGCCGAGCTGACCTCCGTTTTATATTGTGTATATATACATACATTTATATATATAATTTTTTTTTCCTTGGTAATTGTTCCCTTCTTTCCTCTCCCCTTTTTTTCTCCTGAAAACGGATCCACCTTCTATCTCAACTTATCAGCCATTTATGTTAATGACTTGAGTCTGATGGATCGAGATATAATAGTAAATCTGTATATTATATTGTTTATTGTTCGTTGTCTATTGCCAATTGTTATCCATTCTAAATCGTGTACACATCTATTCAAGTTTTGTGTATTTTTATTAATTGTTTTGAACACTGTGACAGCGGTCTGTGCGGCTTCCTTCCCTCACGCTGCCTGGCGTCCCCGTCACCTAGCAACGGTCTTCCATTGCTGTTTGATGACGGGGGCCTTTTCTTCCATCTGATTGGCTGACACCTTCCTAGTGTGATTGGTGCTCGCCAGGTTGCGCCGGCGGATGACGTCATTCTTCTTCCGGCGGCAGGAGGAATGGACGCGCTCGGAGCCGCTGATGATCACAGGTGAGTCCTCTCTTTAACTATTTAAAGACTGTTTATATGGCCATATACCATCTATGACTAAGGACCTACTTACAACGTCCGAAACGCGTTAGAATATGTGCCCAGTTTTTTGACTTGTCGGGGTCCTTTACTGATTTTATGGTGCTTTTTTCATTGGAATTTCTGGTTTTATATTTTTGCTGAAATAAACTTCAAGATTTTAGGAGTGCGGATCCTCTTCCTTTTTGCTCTTCATACGTCTGACGGGCAGGAACGGCCCCTGATCCTGCACCCAGTGACCAGAGTGCGTCCACTTCCTAGTGTTTTTCTGTTGCTCATTATCTTGTGGGTTGGACAATGTATGTACCTAAAGAAAGATCTTGGATAGTGGTCCTTAAATTGTCTATCCTTGGTAAAACTATGTATTTACCCAGAGGCCAGGAGACTTTTAAGTGTAGTGTCACTGGTTCTCACCTGCCACCCCCCCTCCCCCCGGCTAAGGTATTGTTCCTTCTGAAGGTATTGCATGTGTTTTAGCCTGCCAGAGGTTCTGTTCCTGATCTGTAACCACCCAGAGTTTAACTTTATTTTATGGCCTGTCTGAGATTGTGTTCTTGAATTGGAATACTGCTAGATTACTGTACTAAGGACCACAAGCTGGGCAATCTTCAAGCTCAAATTTCTGTGAGAAGCCTCAAGTTGAATACTGGCTACTTTTTAAACACTGCACCATCTGTTTGTGGGCACTGGTTTTACATACCCCATTGTGCCTTGAATTGATTAACTGAATTGATGAACCCATTGTGACTTGAATTGTGACATGAATTGATAACTTTTGACTATGCCTATGTAATAGCATGTATTCCAGCTAAATATTTCATTAAGTCTAAACAATACAAAATGTAAAAAAAAGGCTAACCTCAAGGTAGCTGATGATACAGTATCTTTGGGGCTCAACCTGTCCACATGTTGATGATGCTGAGAGCTTTTTATTGCGTCCCACTAGTAGATCTCCAATAGTTGGATAACAAGAGCCATCGTCACAGCTTTCCTGAGCATTTCCATGACTAGCCAGCTCTAAAAGAGTAAGATGAAAAATACTTTTTTTAACCATACATTTACTTTGAAAACTGTTTTGATTAAGAACAAGAGCAGAAGTAGTTCTTATCATTAAACCAGTCCAGTGTACAATTAGAAATGTACTATTTCATGCATTTAAATTTATATAATTTTATTAATTAGGTTATATTTCGAATTCCAAAAAAGTGTATTTTATGTAGGCCATTTAACTTGATGCCTAGGTGTATTTTAATGTGTAAATATGATGTCATATGGTAATTTGTCAGATCAGATACATATACAGTGCCTGTATCATTGTATCATTCCTATTGTCCTAATAAGAAAAACACAGTTGCCCATGTTTATATTATAAACATTATTATATTATTCAGAGCCAGGTGAGAATACTCACTCCTTTTTAGAACATAAAACTGCCATTCACTTGCATTGTTTACCCTGGGGCTGATACAATAACCAGGTGTAAGTTTTCACCTGGCTCTGAATCAGCCCCAATTAAGCCAATGACAGTGCCAATGAAAGCAAATGTCAGTTTTCTCTCCTAAAAAAGGAGTACGTTTTCTCAGATGACTCCAAGTCGACCACAATAGTGAAAACAGCAAAAAGTCAGTGTCTTTTTACATCTATGCCACGTGTATGTTCTCCATTAAACTAGCCAATAAAGGCTATGCTTGGCTAAGAAATGAATTTGAAGTTCATTTCAATTATTTATATATATTTGCAATTATTATGTACTAAGTTTTTGTTAATGTGGCAAGTGTAGTTGTACGTAATGTGCCTGTTCTGCCCCCTAATACCTGAACACACCCCTCCTCTGGCACTAAGCCTGATTTGGGCCATTAAATAAAAAACACCCTTACCTGCTCATTCCTGCCGCCTTTTCCCCTCTAGGAGCAGTGTACTACATGTCCCCTTCAGTTACCTATGCTGTCACCCTAACTGTGACTTACTGCAGCGATTTGGTGATGACGCTGTCAAACACAGTAGGGGCTGCAGTTTAAACTGTTGCTGCTGTCGAGATTGAGAGTGAACAGTCACAGGTCTAAAAATGAGCTTAAAGAGATACAATCACCATGATTTTCACTATCCTGGATATTGTTCCTCTCTAGCTGCGCATGCACAGACTCTACTTTAATGAGCCTTCTATGTATGAGTGGCTTAGGAAGCTCAATGGAGTTTAGCTGCTGATATCTCCCCTCTGGCTGTGTGTACCCGCACCTCCCATTCTGTCACTGCTGGCAGCAGTTGGAGGAATGATGCAGATCCACCATTAGCGTTGTGAGATTATGGCATGGTAAGCAAAGGCAGGTATCCCTGGGGGTTTCATAATTTTCAATTTGGGATGACCCTGGAGAGGGCTTTTACCTGGCCTAGGAGTCTTTTAGACTTTAGGGTCAAGTGAAATGGTGCTTGTTCCTCTTGAAAACGGACCAAAACCCACCAAATTTGTTTTTCGAATCAACCTTGAAACACAGCATTTTCTGATGTCCCTCTCTGTAAGATAGCAGGCTATCAGTCACTGCATTGGTGTGGCAATGACATCATTGCCACACACAACAATGGCAATGAATGAAGGAGTGAAGCAGGAGTACTTAAATTGGCAAAGGAAGCTCTTCATGGGGGGAGCAATTTGGGGAATTCTAGTTAAAATGTGGGGTTTGGTCCACTTTTAAGGAGATCTATACCTTTGGCCATGGTTACACTTCACATTTTTCACTTATTTTAAGTACCACCCTACCAAAACCAATGCAACTTTCAGGGGGGGGGATGTCTGCTGGCCCAACAGCACAGGCTCTCTTGCCAGTTATGCCATTATCCAAATATGTTCCACACCTGCGACTTGTTGCCCACCCAGTGAATTTCATAAACACAGTAGTAGTTTGGCTGCAATGCTCCAATGTCTCCCAGTTATTATTAAAAAGGTCTTCATCCCGCACTGATTCTCAATGTGCCTAAGATCTGAATCTGCAGCAGGCACCACTATATGTTTTGGTTATTGAAGGCACTGGCTGTAGCATTGAGGGTCATGCTAAAGATGTAGTGAAGCTCAGTTCTGGGCGCACATTTGGGTGCTGCTGTTTCCAAGCTTGTATGCAATTTTTCTAAATTATGGACCTTTTCTAAAAATGCCCCAGCATGGGTAATGTGATTTATTGGGATAACTAAGAACAAAACATTTTTATAGATGTGTTTACTGTGTACAAGTTTATTTCAGGGTCCCTAGCCCTTTGAAGGGGCATTTTTAGAGTTGAGGTACATCATTTTAAAATTGACGTAAGGTTATTCTTTTCAAATAACAGCACCCTGTGGGCAATGCAGAATAATTTGGTAAATTCTTTAGCATAGCCCATAGGGTGCAGTTTTTTCCAAACTTAAAAAATATATATCCTTACACCACTGATAAATTATGTACCTCACTCCTAAAAATGCCCAATCTCAGGGGGCCAGTGTCTTTTTGATAAATTTTTGAACAAACATTGTACAAGTTTAAAAGCTCACTCTGTAACCTACAGTTCACACATCCAAAAACACCCGAAAGGTCAACTTGTTTCACCAGATTATGTCCCTCACTGTGTACTTTGTTTCCAGGCCCTCCAGCACAATGAGGGTCATGCTAAAGATTTAGGACCTTATTTATGAAGTGTGCCATTTAGCATCTATCTGGTGGCTATAGTGCCAGTTTTGAAGTGCCAGGATCTTTTTCATTTTTGGCGCTGTTGTTAAGTCTAAAATCCCCAGCAGTGTTGCAAGCAGGCCAGTGGCAGCGACGATAGACTATGAGGCATCGGGAGAGGAGGTAAGAGAGGTGGCACCGGCGGGAGAGAGACGCCTTGACAGCTCTTGCCCGAGAGGCAGGGGGAGGACCCGCCCGGGAGGGGGGGCATGTGGGCCGAGGGAACCTGCTAGACCTGGCCCCTGCTTCACCTCGTGAGGGGCCCTCCACATCACCAGCAAATGCACCATGTGAGGTGGGAGAGAAGCCATGGCTCTATTGCAATGAAGGCAATGAATGGGTGGTGGACCTATACCCTGACTCACACATGAGGGACAATGACTGGTACGGTGACATGCACTCCCCCACCAGGGGCGACAACGTGGCGCCTGGACTGGATGCGGTCTGGATGACCATCCCCCCACTGGACAAGACGAAAGACCTGAGTACCCTTCACTCGATGGGCCTGTGGCCCCCCGCCCGGTGTCTCCCTCCCTACTATCAGCACTGGCAGCAGATCAAATCTCGTCAGATCAAATGTTTCCGATGCACTGCGAGCGCTCCACTCACACTCCGACTTTGATGGATACATTTCAGAAATGGAGATTACACTTCGCAGAGAACTCTATCTCTGAAGTCTCTCACAGGGTTGATTCAGTTGAACAAGATCAATCCTCACTGGCCCAGAGAGTGGCCATCCTAGACAAAAACGTGATGAGAGGCGACACCTTTCCACCCTGTACCTCAACTTAGATGACATCAAAAACCGGGGCAGGCGAAACAACATCAGACTGAGAGAGCTGCCGGAAATGGTCTCCCAATCGGACCTTGAACATACAGCCAGAAATATCTTTAACTCGTCCTCCTTTAACTCCTGGGGCCCCTTCTACGAACAGCATCGCAATATACAGAATCCATCGAGATCTCGGCCCTGAGGCCCACTGACCAGCAGCTCCCAAGAGATGTGGTCTGTAGGAACCACCTATACAGGATAAAGGATGACCTGCTGAGGAAAGCATGGGAGAAGGACCCGACTCACTCATCACGGTCCTGCCCGACCTGTCCTTCAAGACTCTTGCTGAAGCCCCTCAAGGAGCCATGTACCGCTGGGGATTCCCGTTTCACCTGATCGTCCGCAGGAACAGAAGCTCCTTCACCTTGAGATTCACCGATCAACTCCCTTTGCTCTTTGCCTTCCTGGAGCCTGACCCAATCCCGGTGCCAGATTGGCTTGCGCCGACCCTGGACTTCCCGCCTGGGGGTCCTATGAGGAGAGAGGTATGGAGGCTGCCTAGAAGGGCGGCAAGGGGCATCAAAGAGTGAAAATAGATCTTCTGTGAGCCATATCTGGCCGGATTCCCTGGCCTTGACCCGCATCCGGACTCCGGATGGGGACTACCGGGGCCTCTGTGCCCTTCTTGCTGCTGGATGCTGATTGACCCTGGTGCCCCCCGGCTTCCAATGAGGATACCGGTCCCACAACGATCATTAACTAGCCTATGGGTGACCCCTGTCCTGGATGGGTGAGGTACCCAGAGGGGTTGGGTGGCCAGCGCCCGGGGGTGGAGGGGTCCGACAGCCTTCCCTCCTATTTGGGGCGGGGTGGTGGGCCACCCTCCTTTGGGCCCCTGGGGAGTGTTCATGCTAGCGTGGCCCTTCGGGGTGTCCGCGTGGGGTGTTTGTTCCTGGTCCTCTTCCTGGGTATGGTGGGCTTCCCTCTGGGCAGGGGGTTGCATCCTGGGATCCTTTCTGGGGCTGTGCTTTCCTGGGGCCTTGAGTGCAGATGGATCCCCGGCCTGAAATATCCCCCAGGGTGAGTTACAGTGCTGGTTGTGCCTTACATGGTTGCTAGTTCATTTATATTGTATATATGTATATTTATACATGTTTTTTCAGTGTGTGCATCTCCTACACCTGATTCACTCTCGACTCTCCTAACTTAGGCATCCCTGGTGGGTTCTTGGTGCAGTTTCACCTGGGCCGTCCCAAACAGGGATTTGAGGGCCCTTGTGGTCCGTGTGTACTGCAGGTCTCCCCTCTGTTAGAGTCTGCTGCGGGTCTACCTTACCCCGGTGACCCGCTGTCCTGCTTTCCCGCTCCCTTCAATTCTCCCCAGATCCCTTTCCTCCTTCTGGTGGCCCTTACTCAACAAGGCAGGTTCCTGCATTAGTCCCCTACCAAGGGAACTTACCTGCGAATTCCACATGTTTGTGCCCCTCCTACTACCTTGGGCATTGTATACCAAACCCTTGTGGGTCCTGCTCTGATTTAGGCTTGCTCCTGGGCTCCCCCTACCTGACTTGGTCCGGTCCCAGGGGTGGCCCCCACGCTCCCTTCGCTAAGTATGGCCGGACTGACGGTCTGCTCCTGAGCATTAAGGGCTTCAATGCTCAAAAGAGTGACTATCCTCTTGCTCCAGGAGACCCACTTCCAAGAAGGGCACACACCTATCTTGCACAATAGATACTTCTCCTCTTGGCACCACAGCAGCAACTCATCAAGTAAATCACGAGGGTATCCATAGCTATCCACAAATCCATGCCCTGCACAGAATTGGATCAGTTGGCTGAGCCTGAGGGGAGATTTTTCTTCCTCATAATCTCTACCCATCAAAAAATATACTCAGCAGCCAATGTCTACCTGCCAAACCACGACCAGGTGCCGGTCTTTCAAAGGTACCTCAGGAAGTTGAAGGATTTTGCAGAAGGGATCCTGATAGTGGGCGAAGACTTCAACATTCCGCTGAACCCCTCCTTAGACACATTCTCAGGGAGGTCCTCGGTGCACCTGGGGGAGCTTCAGTCCCTCTGGAAAACTCTCCACAGTTTACAGCTGATGGAGGGTTGGTGGCTGGAGCAAGGGAAATCCAAAGATTACACAACTACTCACCTGTGCACGGCTCATATAGTCACATCTTACTGAGCCACCATGCCCTGCAATGGAGCCCCAAGACTAGCATTGGGGCTTTTCTGTGGTCGGACCACGCAACAACCTTTTTGTCCTTTGACCTGCCCCAAGCAGCACCAAAGCACTGGAGCTGGAATCTGAACGATAAGGGATGCTGCGTGTCTGAACAGAATCAAAGATGCGATCACTAACTTCACTGCTGATTACAGGCAGGACAATTGTTCCCCGGCAATTGAGGGGGAAGCACTCAAGTGTGGGTTAAGGGGGATCTTCATCCAAAAGGGCTCATGGCTGACACGTCTCAGACACATACAGGACACATCTCCGGAATTGCTCTCAGAGCTGTCACTGTACAGGAATAAGCTCCTTAAACTATATGAGCAAGCCTATCTCAGGCACAGGGACATTCCCCATGCCTACATGTATGAACATGTGAAGTGTGGCAAGCTCATTGCCAGATCACTACATCACAGGTCGGCAGCGCCGTTCATCCCATCTATCAACGCAGGGGGAGGAGAGAGTGTCTTGGACCTGGCTAAAATCCCAGAGGCGTTCAGGGGCTTCTACGAGGACCTCTACAATATTCATCCCAACTTGCCCCAGGTCGAGGCTTTGGAGGCAAATATACAGGACTACGTAACCGAGACCCCACTCCCGAAATCTCTGGAGACCCCATTTACTGTACCAGAGGTCTTGAAGGCCATAAAAGACTACCCCTCGGGGAAGAGCCCAAGGCCAGATGGCTTCACTCCTAGGTTCTACAAAGCTCTAGCTGTGCAGATTGTCCCTTTCTTATTGAGGGCCTTTAACCACAACAGGGTTTGGCAACACCTTCCGGAAGCAGGCCCTAGAAGCCACTATTGTTGTGCTCCCGAAACCAGGTAAGGACCCATCGGTCTGTAGCAGCTATAGGCCTCCTTACTCAACCTTGACTTGAAAACATTTGCCAAAATCATAGCCACCAGAGTCCAGCCATATATCCCCAACCTCATCCGCCTGGATCAAGTAGACTTCATCCCGTGCCGAGAGGCCAGGGATAATACGAACAAAGTGCTGGATCTTATTGCGTTCATACGCGACAAAGGAATCCTGGCAAGCATTCTCTCCTGTGATGCAGAAAAGGCATTTGATAGGGTGAGCTGGAGCTTCCTAAGGGCTACCCTCTCCCAAATTGGTCTTGGGTCTAACATCACCTCCAGGATCTTGGCACTGTACAAGGACCCCATGGCAAAGATCAGGGTTAACGGTGTGTCCTTTCAGAGCCTTTCACAATTGCAAACAGCACTCGCCAGGGCTGACCCCTGTCACCCCTATTGTTCATCCTAATCATTGAGCATCTCGTGATAGTGATCAGAATAACCCAGATATCAGGGGTATTGAGGGTGCGAGCCACCAGTATAAGATCTCAGTCTTTGCTGATGATCTGCTCCTTCACCTGACGTCCCCAGCTGTGTGCTTTCCAGCTGCTCTCAAGGAGTTTGAGCCCTTCGGCCAACTGTCCAACTTACGAATCAATGACACAAAATCGGAATTTGGTGGACAATCTTAGGCATAGCTTTCCTTTTAGGTGGCAACTCACTGCAATACAATACCTTGGCACCCATATACCAGCTATCCTCTGCAGCCTATATGAGCTCAACTTCCAAGAGCTTAAATACAAAATCCCCCTTGATCTTGCAAAGTACGATAGACGGCGTTACTCTTGAAGATGGATATCCTCCCCCGTTTCCTGTACTTGTTCCAAACAATCCCCATCCAGCTCCCTTGGCATTTTTTTAAATCTATTCAGTCAGAATTCCTGAATAGGTCTGGCCAGACTGAAGAAAGACAGTGGAACCGGGGTGCCGGATTTGAAAATTTACCCCGCAGTGGCAGTCCTCACAAGGCTGTTGGACTGGATGTATAGCGAGGGGGACAAACTTTGGGTCCAGCTGGAGCAGGACCTAGGGGACTTTAACCTGCATGCTATCCCGTAACGGTCTGCTATGGGTGTTGCAGACAGGAGTGGTCATTCCTGACCCAGCACTTCCTCGCCTGCTGGACTAGACTTTAGAGGCAGGGAGAGTTGGTGAGTAGGTCGGGTCCTCTCACCTCGATATTTCACAACCCCGATTTCGCACCAGGGCAGCAAACTGCTCGATTCTTGATTTGGAAGGAGACGGAGGATACTAGACTGCGAGATATCCTCATTGGGGAGAGACTGCCCACCCTGGCTGAAAAGCAAACACGGGGTGCCACCTGTCTTGGCTCCTGCATAGGCAACTAGAGGTGTTCCTCACTTCTGGGGGATGCCTTGAAAGGGCATCCCTCCCCCTGACCCCTTTAGAGGAATACCTCACACAGGTCAAGCCCCTGGAGCACGTGATCTCAAGGTTTTGCAGCTTGCTATTAACCTCCAGGCACACCTCAAAACTGTAATTCCTGTCAAAATAGGAGAGGGACCTGGGGATCTCAATCACAAGAGACAAGGCCCTCAAAATATTCATGCTGGCACAGGACTTTCCGGAAAAATTACAAGGTCCTCACAAGTATGGTATAGATGCCCATCAGATATAGCAGCATACTCTCAAAAGGAAACAGGAGCATGTTGGAGGTGTGGTGCAGCCCAGAGTGGTATCCTGCATATATGGTGGGAATGCCCTCAAGTTTTTGCACTCTGGAAAGCGATCTTTAAGATCTATACGGAGGTGGAGGGCGTTGCTGTGCCATACTCCCTGGCGTCCCGGGGCCCTGGTCTCGTGCTATATAGCTGGGGCAAAGAGGGGGATCCTCAAATTCTTTTTGATAGTGGCAAGTGTGGCGGAGTGGTTTGCAGAAATGGACCACATCGCAAGAATGGAAGAGCTGATCTTCGTGGACAAAGGATGGACCAAAGTGTTCTTGGGGTCCTAGACGAATTGGATTAAGTACAGGGAGTTGGCAGAGGCGAGGGCCTCCCTGGCGACGGGGGACGGGGAAGTCGATCCTAAGGCTCCAGATCTGTGGTGCACTCACTTTGATTTATTACTGTGATATTACCGCTATCCTCTCCCCCCAGCACCATAAGCGCCAGGGTTCTGTTGCTGCCCCTCCCTTTTTTTTCTTTCTTCTATCTTCCTCTGCTCCTTGCCTCGCCTCATGCCTCTCCATATCTCCCCTTCCTCGCTCTCTCTCAATACCTCTATGTCTAAACTTCCTGATTTAGTCCCCCCTTTTCCCATGTTCTTGCCCCTTGAAAGGTTTGTTTCCCCACACCAGGGCCTTGGGGACCATTGGGGCATGACAGACTTTGTACAGAATCCGCACTCGCGTTGGTTAACCAGGCCGTTCTCGGCTGCCGCACAACGTTCATGGGGATCCCGGCGCAGAGCGGGTGGGGCAGTCACTGCCTGGTACCCCTTATCTCGTGCAGATCCTTGGGCGGTGGCTATGGCTCGCTTGCTCTGGGGGTGGGGATGATGCCATCTTCACCCGTATTGTGCCTATCCGGGTGTTTGCTGCCAGGGTATGGGATGCAAACACTAGGTTTTTTTTTGAGGACATATCCCTTAACCAGTGTAATACTGCCTCGTGGGTGAGGCATTGGTGGGAGGGAACAATACTGACGTGCTGTAGAAGCCCTCTCTCTGAATTAATGCAGCACCTGAGCCTACCAATGCTGCTATTGCTATGTAGCGCCCTGCGGGAAAGCTGGCCAAGGCGAAGCCACATATAACAGGACAATGCTACAGCAAATGATAGGTAGCGCCAGTTAAATGCGTCTAATGCTCGACGCTGAAGTGCATATTTAATAACACAAAACACAACGCCAGCGTTTTATAGCGCCGGACGCAGTATAAAGAATGTCTGTTTCTGAACACATACACACCAGCACCAAATTGTTTCAACACAGTAAGACTGACACTGCAATGGTAGACCAACACATACAATTCTGACAACAAAAAAAAAATATATATATATGACAATATAAGTCTTTGGTTGCTGGGCAGGAAAGCTAAAACAATCATCATATGATAAAATATTGTGAAAAATTAAAGACCATTGTATTGTATAGGAGAGCGCTACTGAGTGACAGATGCTACGTGGTGCTGCTGAACATACAGCACCAGCGTTTTACACTGAGCCCCTGCTAGTGATACATGTGATGCTACATGACACTATTAGAGGCTCTCCCGAGTCTGACTTTCATATATGGTTTTCACATACTGCACCCAGCATTCACCTGATGCTACCTGGTACTATGTGCCGTTAACGCTTCTTAAATAAGGCCCTAAATCAGGCTCTCCATGAAGCAAGTGTATCTCCGGGTGCACATTTGGGTGTGAATTGCCACCTGCATCTCGGTAAGCTTTTTCTTTTGTCTATATATATATATCTGTCCTAATTCCCCCCCCCCCCCCCCCGAAAAAAAAAAAAAAACACCTGCACATCTGGTAAGGCGTTTTCCGAAAAATAATGCACCTCACCTAAAAAAATAAATGACTTCACATGTGCATGTGATGTTTTTAGGAAAAATTAGAACAAATATATTTTTGTGCACATTTTTGGGTGTTAAAAAAAAGATCACCAAGATGCAAAAGGATACCCACTCACAATTGTGCACCCAGAGCTGAACTTGCTTCCAAGGGAGCTTTATTTAAGAAGCGCCAGCACCACACAGTGCGACTTTTTGGCCTAAGCAGCACTCAGATTTAAAAACTGAAAAATGCTAAAGCCGATGTGACCAACCGCTAGCATCTTATTTAACACTAGCGGGAAAATGATGCAGTGCAGCACAATGGGCAGAACTGGATTGAAGCGTTTGAGGATAATTTATTAAGAATGGTGCGGGTGGCACTTGGGCACCTTATCCGAGATGCTAGGCGGCGCTAGAATCGACCTGCTGGCAATATCAGCTGTAGTGTTCCCAGCCAGGCAGTGTTTGTTGCACACGGCTTGTATATGCCAATGTGCTAGCGACACCTGGCACCGGCCGGGAACTCCGCAAGGTGATGATATTTGAGAGAGAAATACAGGGTTTCAAGCACAGAGCGCCTGTTGTAAACCCTGTTTTTAAGGGTCCGAGCAGCAAATTGAAAAAAAAATAATGGGAATTGCAATGGTGGCACTTGAAAGACATGGCACAGCTTTTTTTAAAGCCCAAATCACAAGTTTGCAGCGCAACACAAAAGCGCCTAAAATGCATGCAAAAACAATCACAAACAGACCAGGGATCCTGTGGCACATGCACCATATCCCTAAAAATTATAACCAACTCAGCCCATTTAAATGTATGAGATAAGGCCACACAGTGCAAGGTGAGTGCCTGATCTTATCTGGCACTGTAAAGAAACTCTGCGCTGGCATTCATCCCATCACCGGCTCTGATGATAGATAGGACACTACCTGGCACTATCAGAGACCCTCTGTGTTTTTGACTTGATAACTACATCTTTTGACCTGACATTTACCTGACTTTCATCTGGCACTACATGGCCATAACGTTTCTTTAATATTTGTTCAGAACTTGCGCTTGGACATGGCAATAATTAAAATGCAGGACCTTTGTTTAACAAAGTGTAATCTGTACACCAGCAACTAAAACACAGCTGAAACACACTGTAAAGTTTGTCCTCTTTGACCCCAGCAGTGATTTCTTGTAACTGTAATGACGAAACACTAACCAGCCCCGAAAAAATACAGAGCCAAAGATTTCAAGGAGAAAAAAAATCATAAATATGCTGGGGAGTGCTGATAAAAAGTCAGTACAAAGTGGCGCTCACTGGCATTGGGCTAATCAGCTGGCGGGTTCAACAGGCACTGACATAGGCCGGCGAATACCACAGTGCAACAATCAAAGCTAATTAGTTAGCGTTCAACTCAATGCTTGCTAGCGTCAATGTAGTACACAAATGGGAATGTCGGCACTCCAAAGCTGGCGCTATAACCACAAAACAGATGCTTACAGATGTACATCATAAATTAGGCCCTAAATCTTTAGAATTATACAAGGTGAGACTCCTTACTGGCTGTGGAAAGCTAAACAGTTTGGTATGCTTTGGGCTGCTGAGGGGATGTCCTGTATGGTCAGATTTTACTTTTGTAGCTTCTAAGAGCACTAGTCCACGTTCAGACCCAGGAGTGCAATAGAAAAAATCAGAAATTAAAATTCATACCTGTGAAATAGAATACATCAGTAATTAATTTTTGTTATCAAAGTTAGATAGCATAGATTACATATTTGTGCATAATACATTAAAATGATATCAAATTATAAAAATGAATACTAAAGTAAAAAAAGATGGCAGTTTAAATGCTTTGTGAAACACTCATTTAAAATGACACAATAACTACTAAAGACCACTTTGCCCTGAAGTCACATACTTCTGTTTCAGTTGTCTCTTCTCCTCCAGGCCGTAGGCTATTAAAACAGGTTATGTCTTGAATTGTTCAACCTACATGTCGTTTTTCAAGCAGTCCTTGCTCTTAAAATCCTTAAAATATTAGAATGAAGTGGGACCTAGTGTTCTAAACTGTTTTGTACTTAACATGGACATATAACACGTAACCATGACATTCCAACAACCTAGTCTTGATCGTGCATCATTTTGACCCATGTTATTAAAAAAATATCCCTATCATCAGCTATTGGGATTGTTGGTGGATTATCCAAATGATTTTTGGAGACACTAAGTTTTAAGAGGCAGTCAGAGCTTTTCTCGCGTAAAAATGAAAAATTGCTTTCTTGTATTTAGAAATCAAACTTCCCTGCGCCTGTGATGGGACAGCTCTATGATTACAATAACAGCAGTCTAGGGGAAATTCAAACTTAGGGCCTAATTTATGATGTGCAACTTTTAGCATCATTTGTGGCCATAGTGCCAGCTTCGGATCACCAGCATTCCCATCTAATCTGGTGCTGTGCTGATTACTACTTCACTGGCACTAGCAGTTGCTGCGCAGAATGCAGACTTTATATAACAAGTGTCAGCGCCACGCAGCACCGTTTCTTTTGTCTCAGCGCCACTCAGCATTTGATTTAACAAACAAAAGGCTAATTTAAGACTAGCGCCACATATTGCCATTTGAGCGTCTATGCAGCGGCTCTCAGATCATCTGCTGCAAGCGGGTGTCTGCCGCTATAACCTAGCTTAGCGACCAGACAAGTGACGCTGTAGTATCCTGTCCAGCAGTGATGAACGTAATGTCTGGAGGGCACTGTAGAAGCGCTCTCCCTGTTGTCATTGCTGAGCCAATTGAGAATGCTAGGTGATGTCCCGAGGTCAAAGCGCCCAAGATGATGCTACATCTACATCTAACAATAGGATACTGCTCCAGCGAGTGATAGGTAGCGCCAGTTCAGTGCGTTGGGCCCTGAAGCCCCTATTTAAGAAAAACTATACACAACCAGCGTCAGTGCTCTAAAACTGGGTGATCTAGCATTGAGCGCTAGGTGCAAAAAGTCTGTTTCTCAACACCAGCACCAGAGCAAAAACATATGGAATGACATTGTTTTAACAACGTGACAATGAAACTGCAATGGCAGACCTGTACATATAATTATGCATAAAAAGAAAAATGAAACACAATAAAAGTGTTTGGTTGCTGGGCTGGGAAAATTTAGAACATCACTTTAGGAAAACGCTATTTATACACAACCAGATAAAACGCTATTGAAATGTATAGGAGATCGCCATTGAAATGTATAGGAGATCGCTACTGAGCGACAGGTACTACATGACGCTGCTGAATACACAGCACCGCCGCTTTACACTGAGCCACCGCTAGGAGTACATTCGACACTACATGACGCTATTAGAGGCGCTCACCAGAGTGACTTTCACATGGCTTTCACATACTATGCCCGGCACTCACCTGATGCTACGTGGCACCACGTGGCATTAGCGTTTCTTAAATAACCCCCTAAATGCTAATTCCTATGTGGCCACTGGCTATCCCCTTTATCACTAGCGCCGAAATGAATGCACAAAGATCCCAGCGCCAATGAGCGCCACTTTGTACTGCCGCTTTCCCGGCGCTCCCCAGCATATTTATAACAATTTTTCCTTTTTAAAATCATTGGCACTTTTTTCTTGCGCTTTATTTTTCTGGCGTGTTTCTTCATTACAGTTACAAGAAATCACTGCTAGGGACAAAAGGGAAAAACTTTACAGTGCGTTTTAGTTGTTGTTTTCCAAATTACACTTTGGGGGTTATTTAAGAAAGGATAGTGCCAGGTAGTGCTTCATAGCGGCAGGTAGCCTCTGGTGAATGCTGGGTGCTATAGGAGAAACCACATTTAAGAAAGCATATTACTGAATTACTAGAGGCAGCTCAGCATATAGCGTTGGCACTCTAGTTTCAAAAGTGCAGCGCATTACCTTTCGCTCAGTGTGGCTCTCCCATACATTTCAATGGGCTTTCATTTGGTTGTGTTAAAATAGCGTGTTAAGCAATTATTATTTTTTCATATATTTTTTTTTTTGTTTAAATCGTGTGACCTCTCCAGGCTGCAAACAAACACTTTTATAATTTTTTTTTACTTTTTATATTTTTATGCAGAATTGTATTTACAGGTCTGGCTTAAAGTGTCATTGTCACAGTGCTAATGTCATTCCACATTATTCCCTTTGGTCCTGCAGTATGTGTGCGTGTAGTATGGTGTTGAACGCGGTGCCGGACACACTGAGCTGGCGCTATCTCTCGGTCGCTGCAGCGTAGAACACGCTTTACATTCATCAATGCCCGGCAGGTTGCTACAGCGACCGAAGCGCTATGTTACAGCACCTGACACCGGCATAGAGCATCTACTAGCGGTCGCTCTAGACACCGCTATCCAGACGCTCATCTGCCAATACGTGGCACTAGTAGTGAATCAGCCTCCATGTTAAGCAAAATAAGCCTTTAAAATCAATTTTAATAACCCCTCCAAAAAAATACATTTTGGACCATCTAGGTCCTGCTTTTTAAATATTGACAAGCCACAATGCAAGTTCTGTACAAATAAATGTGTTTAATATTAATTATAAGCATTAAACACTTAAATTCCAAATCTGCTAATTGTGCTCTATGGAACTACAGCACCAGGTTTTATCTGGCACTGCTACAATCAGAGGGCCCGGCGCTGCATCTTTTTCGCCGCTAATGTTAAATAACACTCTATCTGGCGGCCACATCGGCGTTAGGGTTTTTTTAGTTGTTAAATGAGACATTGAGTGCCTCTGAGGCCAAAAAAGTGGCACTGTGTGTCGCTGACACTTCTTAATTAAGGCTCTAATATGGCACATACCACAGCTGTAAACATCTTATCAGTCTATATTAGCTTTTCTAGCTACCCCTCTAACTTTGTGACTGCTGTGATGTGCTCAAACACACCGGGGGATCAGATCTTGGAAAATTGTATTTTTTAAAATGTTGTGTGGGGGACAGGGGCTGACTGACCACAGGGAGACCTGTGAGAATTCACGGTGGACTGTGCTACCTTGGAGCTAGCTGGTCTACTCTTTTTAACGCCTCCATCCACTCCCTGAATTCTTAGTCCATCAACTCCTATGTACCAGCAATACTTTAAATACCAGTCAAGACACCTCAAATCTTGTTTTCCCCCAGTGCGCCTTAGCAGCATGGCCAGGGGGGCAATACCCACCCCACCACATTATCTGCCACCTGCTATACACCATAAGAGTGGTCATATTCATCCCTGCCCCTGATTTGTCACTGCAATGGTATAACATCAGCTTTGGAGTATACTCATTGACAATCTGGGAAGCACACCAGAGGGCTCATTGATTGTGTGATGTGAAATGGATAGCAATGACACTACAGTTTGTGCCGTGTTTAATCCGGACCGATGCCTGTCCTCCATAAAATAGGTGTTGGTCTGCAAGCCTTTCGTAAATCTACCTTAATCTGCGTTCCTATCGCTTCCTCTTTGCCTTCCCTTTCAGGAGGTTAATCGGGGTTGCCCCCCCCCCCCCCCCGAGTGGATCAAAGCCTATTTTATGTAAAATGGGTGTCAGTTCAGTTTAATACAATTAGATGGGCAATGTTCATAGGTCTATGAATAGGAAAGGAATATATATATATATATATATATATATATATATATATATATATATATAATGTATGTATTATTTATATATATATATATTACTATTTATTTAGTACTTACCAGCAATGCAAAGAATCATTATAAAGGCAATCATTTTATGCACCTAAAATAAAAATGTGAACAATAGTGATGTCATCAATTCTAACATAGGGAAAGATAAGCTAAACATACACGTAAAAATATAACATCATGGTTGATTACAATCCTAAAGCATTTGCCAACTACTTACTATGGTGAATTTGTAATTCCACATTTCTAGCATTACTGAGGTCTCATACTATGCCACTTGCATTTCCTTTCTATATAGAGCAATGTATAGGTGCAGGTTTAAATGAAGTCCAATGTAATGACAAACTATGAAGCAGGGGGCTATGGGACTTCTTTGTAGTAAATTGTTCCCTACAGTATTCTGTGTACATTAGTTTCTTGTAGGAGCAAGTACAATCAGTTAAAGAATTATTAATATAAATATAATCATACCAACCAATATAACCAAATATAATAGGGTTAACTATATACAGCAACAATATTTGTATACCTCACTGTTCAGAGTTGGTTAGTACTGTCACTGAGAGATATTCATTTTTGTAACATAAGGCCTTATTTATCAAGGGATAGCGCCAGGTAGTGTCTGACTAGCGCCAGGTACCGCCAGCTATCGCCGGCTACCGACTCCAGAACGCCCGGCGGCGGACACAATGACGCATTTATCACGCTAAATGAGGTTAGCGCCGGCGAGAGCGTCAGCTAGCGCGGGATTCATCATGTAGCCGACTGCAATGAACAGCGCCGCTGCTAATCCCATCACAGCGCCAGGTATGACCTGTCGCTCCCTGGCGCTCTCCAATGCATTTCAATGGAGCAATCTTTAAATATTCATAATTAATTGATAATATATATATATATTTTTTTAAATGGCAAACATTCTGTGACCACTTCTGCAATGTTATATTTTTTTTTTAAGGTTAAAAAAAAAAAAAAAAAATTGTGCAGGATTGATATTACAGGTATTCATATTAATGTATTCATATTACAAAATGTTTATAACAACTTGTTTAATTTTTTAAACAAAAAATAAGCTTGTTTGGGGGTTAAAAACTACTTTACACCCATCGCCGCCAGCGCTCTGGGGTTTCAACAAGCATTTCACAGCGCGAGAAATTTTTGAGCGTGATTTGTTAATGAATATGCTGGAAGCCGTTCGCTCTGGCCATTCGCTGTCAGGCGCACCCATACAGCGCGGAACCTGTGAAACAGCGACACCCCACCACGTATTCAACATTAACGCACACCGACTGAGCCGCTCTCAACAAGCGAACAACGGCCAAGCACAGCGAATACTAGCTTGCGCTGTGAAAATCACGCTACTGGCGCTCATCTGTCGCTACCTGGCGCTATTAATGAATCGGCCTCATAGTCAGTTCTATTTCTGAAGAAAAAATCTTCCTCATTAAAATAATTTGGCAGTCGCTGTAGTAACATGGCCGGCATTGATAAATATGATGTGTGTTGGGCGCTCTAACAACAGCACAACGCTGCAGTGAGTGAGATGTAGCGCCAGCTCAGTGCGTCCGGCACTCGGCGCACCACACCATATTTAACAAAAAACTATACACACACAGCATCGGCGCTCTAAAGTTGGGCGCTGTAGCATAGAGTGCCAGACGCTGTGTGATCAAAGTCTGTTTTTGAACACATAAACACCAGTAACAAAGCAAAAAACACATGGAATGACATGGTTTTAACACTGGGACAATAACACTTTAGTGCCAGATCTGCACATACAATTCTGCATAAAAATATTTAAAAAAACAAATTAATAAAAGTGTTTGTTTGCAGCTAGGAGAGGTCACACAATGATTTGAGCAAAAAAACCTAGAGCACCGGCGCTATACACTGAGTCGCCTCTAGTAATACATGTGACGCTACCTGACACTGTTAGGAGGTGCTCACCACATTCGCTTTCTTAAATACAGCGCCCAGCGTTCACCCGCCGCTACGTACAACTACCTGGCATCAGCATTTCTTAAATAACCCCCTATATTTATTTTACTTTATTGTGTGCTGCATGGGAAAAGCTCTAACTGCCTCTCCTAGCTTAAAAAAAGTTCAATAGAGTATTACCTACCTCATATGGAGGGTTATGCTAATTATTTGGTGAAGCCAACACTGACTTGCAGTGTGCATTGTGATGTAGTTTACAACCTGCATCTTGGTGAGCTCTTCAACGTCAACACACAAAAAAGTGCAATAAAAAATGTTTTCTAATTTATTCCAAAATAAATCACCCACACGTATTTTTACAGGTACACTATGAAATGGAAAGCCTGCACAACTACATATAGTCGCCACTGGTGCAGGCCAGGTATGGACGGAGCCCTTAAAGTGGACCAACACCCAGGATTTTCACTATCCTGGGTGTTGGTCCACTTCAGCGCGGGCATCCGAGATCAGGATGCCCCGCTGTGTGAAACCCCCCCAAAAGCCCCCCAAAAAACGTACCTTTTTGGCGACGGACAAGCGACGGATAAGCCGCCGCCGCCATTCACAAACGGACGGTGCGGGCGCGCGCACTGCTAGAGGGTAAGGTAAGGTTTTTTGGGGCTTTTGGGGGGGTTTCACTTCTGAGAACATTTGTGTCTGATTGGGTGCGTTTGTGCAGCTGACAGGAAGCACTCTGACGGTGATGGGACATGTGGCGTGATTGCCCCTCCCCTCCCCTTCCCTGGATTGGATCCATCTTCACATTTACAGGTATTTAGGGGAGAGCTGGGGGAAAAACCTGCAGCATCCTGACGAAGTGGTTCTCCACATAATGCGTCGGTGTCGGTAAACGGGTGTTCTAAGCAGGCCCTGGACTCGTCCCTAAGGTGACAAATTATTATTTTGAATTCATTTTTCATGTTGTAATACTTTTATAGCCATTGTGTATTGGAAACGCTGGTAGCACTGCCTTCAATTGCACTCTGCACCTTTGCACTTAGCACTTTAATAGGCACTTCATATTGTTCTGCCATTTTTACAGGTGATGAGCATATTTCATTAAAGTTTGGAAACAACAGCGCCCTATGGGCTATGCTAAAGAATTTTCCCAAATTTTCTGCATAGCCCATAGGGTTCTTTAATTCCAAACGTTAAAAAAATGCACATTACCCGTGACTTCAACACACTTGTTTTCACTTTGCCTGATTAAATGTCCTTAGAATAGAAGGAGAATGCTTGATGCTGCAGGAATCTTGTTACTGTCTGTGTGATTGCATCATTATAAGGAAATCGCCCACCCAGAAATGTATTTAGATAACGAAAGAGAAGGGCAGGCTGATTCATTACAAGTGCCAGGTAACAGCAGATGAGCGTCTGTACAGCGGTGCTAAGAGCGACCGCTAGTGGTCGCTCTGATCGGCCATGAGTCGCTATTACAGAGCGCCTCAGTAGTTATAGTAACATGGCCGGCATTGATGAATTTGATGTGTGAGTCGCTATAACACCAGTACAGCACTATATGGGAGCGAACGGTAGCGACTGGTCAGTGTGAGTGACTCATACCATATTCATGAAAAATCCACACCCACAGAACGCCGGCACTCTAAATTGGGTCGCTGGAGCACAAAACGCCAGACGCTGTGTGGTTCAAGTCTGTTTTCTAACGTCTACACACTAGTAACCAAGCGAAAACATATGGAATTACATTTTTAGAACATTGTGACATTAATACTTTACTGCCAAACCTTTACACTTTACAAACCTTGACAATTCTTCATAAAAAAAAAAAAAGTTTTCTTAAATGACATGTAAAAGGCCAGAAGACCTCACACAAGGATTTAAAAAAAAAAAAAGCCTGTTTAAAGAGAAGAAATGGAACGTCCATTGAAATGTATGGGAGAGCGACAGTTGACGACAGGTAATACCAGGCGCTCTAAAAGTCAGAGCGCCACCGGGATCCGTTGAGATATCTGTGATGATGAATCAGTCGCTACGTGACGCGGTAAGGGGCACTCACCAGAATCGCCTTCATAAATATGGTATTGTGCTGAGGCTGGCGTTCACCTGACGCTACCTGCCACTTACAAGGCACTACCTGTCGCTATCCCTTGATTTATAAAGCCCATAATTAGAGATGAGCGAACTTTTGAAAAATTCGATTCGACTGATTCGCTGAATTTTCCGACAAAAATCGTTTCGACCCGAATAAATTCGCGACGAATCGCTATTAAAAACTGCTATTTCTGAGCCTCCTAGAGCCTCAATAGGGTTGTAAACCATTCAGCCTTGCTGTAACACGCACAGGATGCGTGCTGGGTTAGTTAAATAATACTTTGAAGAAATATCACATGCAGATCAGAGGCATCGCTAATAGAATCGCAGAGCGGCACAATTGCAGAGAGTTGAAGTGGCATCACTATGAGGGGCAGAAGGAGCCCAAATATACACTGGAGTTGGCCTCAGGAGCCCAAAAATTGGATGAATCACACCCTGGAGTTGGCAGAAGTTGGCAGCAGCAGCAGCAGCAGGAGCCCAAATATACACTGGAGTTGGCCTCAGGAGCCCAAAAATTGGATGAATCACACCCTGGAGTTGGCAGGAGTTGACAGTAGCAGCAGCAGGAGCCCAAATATACACTGGAGTTGGCTTCAGGAGCCCAAAAATTGGATGAATCACACCCTGGAGTTGGCAGAAGTTGGCAGCAGCAGCAGCAGGAGCCCAAATATACACTGGAGTTGGCTTCAGGAGCCCAAAAATTGGATGAATCACACCCTGGAGTTGGCAGGAGTTGACAGTAGCAGCAGCAGGAGCCCAAATATACACTGGAGTTGGCTTCAGGAGCCCAAAAATTGGATGAATCACACCCTGGAGTTGGCAGAAGTTGGCAGCAGCAGCAGCAGGAGCCCAAATATACACTGGAGTTGGCCTCAGGAGCCCAAAAATTGGATGAATCACACCCTGGAGTTGGCAGGAGTTGACAGTAGCAGCAGCAGGAGCCCAAATATACACTGGAGTTGGCTTCAGGAGCCCAAAAATTGGATGAATCACACCCTGGAGTTGGCAGAAGTTGGCAGCAGCAGCAGCAGGAGCCCAAATATACACTGGAGTTGGCCTCAGGAGCCCAAAAATTGGATGAATCACACCCTGGAGTTGGCAGGAGTTGACAGTAGCAGCAGCAGGAGCCCAAATATACACTGGAGTTGGCCTCAGGAGCCCAAAAATTGGATGAATCACACCCTGGAGTTGGCAGAAGTTGGCAGCAGCAGCAGCAGGAGCCCAAATATACACTGGAGTTGGCTTCAGGAGCCCAAAAATTGGATGAATCACACCCTGGAGTTGGCAGAAGTTGGCAGCAGCAGGAGCCCAAATATACACTGGAGTTGGCTTCAGGAGCCCAAAAATTGGATGAATCACACCCTGGAGTTGGCAGAAGTTGGCAGCAGCAGCAGCAGGAGCCCAAATATACACTGGAGTTGGCCTCAGGAGCCCAAAAATTGGATGAATCACACCCTGGAGTTGGCAGGAGTTGACAGCAGCAGCAGCAGGAGCCCAAATATACACTGGAGTTGGCTTCAGGAGCCCAAAAATTGGATGAATCACACCCTGGAGTTGGCAGAAGTTGGCAGCAGCAGCAGCAGGAGCCCAAATATACACTGGAGTTGGCTTCAGGAGCCCAAAAATTGGATGAATCACACCCTGGAGTTGGCAGGAGTTGACAGTAGCAGCAGCAGGAGCCCAAATATACACTGGAGTTGGCTTCAGGAGCCCAAAAATTGGATGAATCACACCCTGGAGTTGGCAGAAGTTGGCAGCAGCAGCAGCAGGAGCCCAAATATACACTGGAGTTGGCCTCAGGAGCCCAAAAATTGGATGAATCACACCCTGGAGTTGGCAGGAGTTGACAGTAGCAGCAGCAGGAGCCCAAATATACACTGGAGTTGGCTTCAGGAGCCCAAAAATTGGATGAATCACACCCTGGAGTTGGCAGAAGTTGGCAGCAGCAGCAGCAGGAGCCCAAATATACACTGGAGTTGGCCTCAGGAGCCCAAAAATTGGATGAATCACACCCTGGAGTTGGCAGGAGTTGACAGTAGCAGCAGCAGGAGCCCAAATATACACTGGAGTTGGCCTCAGGAGCCCAAAAATTGGATGAATCACACCCTGGAGTTGGCAGAAGTTGGCAGCAGCAGGAGCCCAAATATACACTGGAGTTGGCTTCAGGAGCCCAAAAATTGGATGAATCACACCCTGGAGTTGGCAGGAGTTGACAGTAGCAGCAGCAGGAGCCCAAATATACACTGGAGTTGGCTTCAGTAGCCCAAAAATTGGATGAATCACACCCTGGAGTTGGCAGAAGTTGGCAGCAGCAGCAGCAGGAGCCCAAATATACACTGGAGTTGGCCTCAGGAGCCCAAAAATTGGATGAATCACACCCTGGAGTTGGCAGGAGTTGACAGTAGCAGCAGCAGGAGCCCAAATATACACTGGAGTTGGCTTCAGGAGCCCAAAAATTGGATGAATCACACCCTGGAGTTGGCAGGAGTTGACAGCAGCAGCAGCAGGAGCCCAAATATACACTGGAGTTGGCTTCAGTAGCCCAAAAATTGGATGAATCACACCCTGGAGTTGGCAGGAGTTGACAGCAGCAGCAGCAGGAGCCCAAATATACACTGGAGTTGGCTTCAGGAGCCCAAAAATTGGATGAATCACACCCTGGAGTTGGCAGAAGTTGGCAGCAGCAGCAGCAGGAGCCCAAATATACACTGGAGTTGGCCTCAGGAGCCCAAAAATTGGATGAATCACACCCTGGAGTTGGCAGGAGTTGACAGTAGCAGCAGCAGGAGCCCAAATATACACTGGAGTTGGCTTCAGGAGCCCAAAAATTGGATGAATCACACCCTGGAGTTGGCAGGAGTTGACAGCAGCAGCAGCAGGAGCCCAAATATACACTGGAGTTGGCTTCAGTAGCCCAAAAATTGGATGAATCACACCCTGGAGTTGGCAGGAGTTGACAGCAGCAGCAGCAGGAGCCCAAATATACACTGGAGTTGGCTTCAGGAGCCCAAAAATTGGATGAATCACACCCTGGAGTTGGCAGAAGTTGGCAGCAGCAGCAGCAGGAGCCCAAATATACACTGGAGTTGGCCTCAGGAGCCCAAAAATTGGATGAATCACACCCTGGAGTTGGCAGGAGTTGACAGTAGCAGCAGCAGGAGCCCAAATATACACTGGAGTTGGCTTCAGGAGCCCAAAAATTGGATGAATCACACCCTGGAGTTGGCAGGAGTTGACAGCAGCAGCAGCAGGAGCCCAAATATACACTGGAGTTGGCTTCAGGAGCCCAAAAATTGGATGAATCACACCCTGGAGTTGGCAGGAGTTGACAGCAGCAGCAGCAGGAGCCCAAATATACACTGGAGTTGGCTTCAGTAGCCCAAAAATTGGATGAATCACACCCTGGAGTTGGCAGGAGTTGACAGCAGCAGCAGCAGGAGCCCAAATATACACTGGAGTTGGCTTCAGGAGCCCAAAAATTGGATGAATCACACCCTGGAGTTGGCAGAAGTTGGCAGCAGCAGGAGCCCAAATATACACTGGAGTTGGCCTCAGGAGCCCAAAAATTGGATGAATCACACCCTGGAGTTGGCAGGAGTTGACAGTAGCAGCAGCAGGAGCCCAAATATACACTGGAGTTGGCTTCAGGAGCCCAAAAATTGGATGAATCACACCCTGGAGTTGGCAGGAGTTGACAGTAGCAGCAGCAGGAGCCCAAAAAATGGCCTAAAGACATAAATATGTTTTGCACCATTTGGAAAGTGTAAAACGTGGCACCATGCTGAATCTAGTCGCATGCATCAGGCATTGGTGGGTGGAAATCCTGGCTGATCCATCCCTGATTCATTTTGACAAAGGTGAGTCTCTCCACATTTTTAGTTGACAGACGAGTTCTCCTCGCCGTAACTATGGCCCCCGCCGCACTAAACACCCGCTCAGATGGCACGCTACTTGCCGGGCAGGACAGCTTTTCCAGGGCAAACTCTGCTAGTTGCGGCCACAAATCAAGTTTGGCTGCCCAGAAGTCCAGCGGATCCTCAAGGTGTGTTGGCATGGTCATGTCAAAGTATGACATGACCTGCTGGTTCAGGTCCTGCTCCAGGTCTTCCTGCTGCTCATGAGTAGCCTCACTATGCGGGTGTAGAAAGCTACTCATTAGCGACTGAAGACTGAGGCTGCTGCTGCTGATGGAGCTTCTGCTGCTGCTGCTGCCAACCCCCCCAGCGGCCATGGCAGTGGAAGGTGAGCGCAGAGGTCCCCTCGAGTCAGACCTGCGAGAGTATGGACCATGGCGCAGATAGGCATCGGCCAACTGCCTACGTAGAATGTCTTTGTAGTAGTTGAGTTTGTCCTCCCTCTCGGTGGGTTTAAAAAATGCCCCCATTTTGTGCCGGAAGCGAGGGTCCAATAAGGTGGACAGCCAGAAGTCATCCCGCCGACAGATGGAAACAATTCTGGGGTCACTACGCAAGCACGTGAGCATGCTTCGTGCCATTTGCGCAAGTGACTCGGATGGACTACCTGTCTCCATCTCCACTGCATACTGCCACGGTGTGCCCGGGTCCTCTGTCTCGCCTTCCTCAAAAACCTCTAGCTCCTCTGGCTGCTCCTGCTCCTCCTCTCCTGTCCGCTGACTAGATAAACCAGCCATTTCGCCAAGCCTAAACTGTGTTTCGCTGGGCAACTCCTCCTCCTCCTCTTCCTCCTCCTCCTCCAGTTCAGCTCCAACGGGGTTCATGTGGCCGTAAGATGTAAACGCCATGTCTCCAGTGCCCTGACCAGCCATGGTTTCCAACATGTGCTGTAGTACATGAAGCAGTGGAATCACGTCGTTCATCCTGTAATCCTGCCGACTGACAAATAAAGTGGCTTCCTCATAGGGCCTGAGCAAACGGCAGGTGTCACGTATGAGCTGCCACTGGTTGACATTGAAGTTACACAGGGGAGTCCCCCTATCTGCTTGGATCATCAGGAAATCCGTGATGGCTTTTCTCTGTTCATATAATCGGTCCAACATGTGAAGGGTGGAATTCCAACGGGTGGAAACATCGCAAATCAGACTATGTTGGGGGATACCATTCTGACGCTGTAGCTCAAGAAGGGTGTGTTTGGCGGTGTAGGAGTGGCTGAAGTGCATGCAAAGTTTCCGTGAAGTTGTTAGGATGTCCTGCAGATGGGGGGAACACTTCAGAAACTGCTTGACAACCAGATTGAAGACGTGAGCCATGCAGGGGGCATGGGTCAGGCTTCCTTGGCGCAGCGCAGACAAAATGTTCTTCCCATTGTCGGTAACCATGATTCCCATTTTAAGTTTTCTCGGAGTAAGCCATGTTTGGATTTCCTGATGAATACATTTAAGCAGTTCCTCCCCTGTGTGACTCCGTTCGCCAAGACAAACCATGTGAAGCACTGCGTGACACCTCCGTGCCCTGCACACATGGTAGACTGGAGGGGCACTGAGACTTGAGCCTACAGTGGAGGGTGAGGAGATGGCGGAGGATGAGGAGGCCGAGTCGCACGGTGTCACAGGCCCAATGGGCAGAGAGCGCGGAGGCCGAAGCGGCGTGACCTGTCCAAGTTGCTGCTGCAAAGGGACCACATTCACCCAGTGGGCCGTAAACGACATGTACTGCCCCTGACCGTAGTTACAGCTCCAGATGACGGCGCTGCCATGTATTTTGCTACACACCGACAGGCTCAAGGACTGGCCCACCTTCTGTTCAACAAAAGTGTGCAGCGCTGGTACTGCCTTCTTGGCAAAGAAATGACAGCTTGGGACTCTCCACCTCGGCTCGGCACAAGCCATCAGTTCTCTGAAAGGTGCAGATTCCACCACCTGAAAAGGGAGCGACTGCAGCACCAGCAACTTGGACAGGAGCACATTCAGCTTCTGCGCCGTAGGATGAGTGGGCGCATACTGCTGTCTCTTGGACATGGCTTCGCTGATGGATTGCTGGCGGGATGCATGACTTGGAGGAGGAGGAGGAGGAGCAGGAGCGACAGAGGATGGGTATGACGCACAGCTGCCTTCGGCTGAGGTGCTGGAGCCTTGGCTGGCAGAAATTGGGAGCTCACTTGGTGAGGAAGCAGACTGGACCACCCCTTGGGAGCCTCGGTTCTCCCAGGTCGTTTTATGGTGACGCATCATATGTTGACGCAGGGCCGTGGTGCCAACATTTGGACCCTGGCCACGCTTCACCTTTTGCCTACATATCTTGCATGTGGCCATGTTACCCTCCTGCGGATGCCTCAGGAAAAACTGCCACACTGCCGAGTAGCTACTTTTCCCACCCCCTGGCCTCACTGATTCACTGCTGCTGTTGCCAACTCCAGGAACCCCTGCTCCACTACCTCCCGATAAGGTAGACTGCCGCACAGCAGGTGCTCTACCCCGGCCCCGGCCCCGGCCGGCTCCAGCCTTTGGAATTGTGCCCCCATGCTGACTGCTACCACCTTGCTGCCTCAGCTGCTGACTCCGGGGCAACCTGCGCCCCTCTTCTCCTGATGATGACGATGAAGCCCCTTCATCACCCGGCTCCCAAGTGCGATCGGCTTCATCGTCATCATCATCATCATCATCACCGAGTTGTGGCTGTACGTCACTGATGTTCGTGGATTCGTCAACAGTGTCTGGCGCAGGAGCTGGAACGCTCGCAGCACCCACGACACTGTCCACATCACTATTTGTCTGCCTAGCTAAAGAAGCCACCTCCATTTCTTGGCTGGGCAGTAGCTGCTGACTGTCCTCTATCTGATGGTCCTCCTCACTAAAGAGTGGAGCTGAACCCAAAGCATAGGATACGTCGCTGGGGGAGGGAACGGCGTAGGCCAGAGGCAATGGGAGGACAGGGACTGCTCTCGGGGCATGCCAACTCAGGGTTGTGTCAGAGGAACCTACCGACCCTAGACTGGGGGTCTCAGACGTAAGTTGTGATGATGTTGTTGATGAGCGCGTCAACCAATCTACCACGGCAGATGCGTTACTGGTGGAGACCCGACCGCTAGCAGATACTGGCAGATTAGGTCTCTCAGCGTGACTCCTGCTGCTACTGGCCCCCAGTCTGATGCGAGCTCTGCCTGCGGAATCTTGGCCTCTGCCACTCCTCTTTTCACTTCCAGGCACTTGTCTGCCCGACATAGTCTAACTGGCGTGGTAGTAGGTGATATTTAAAAAAACCCCGGGCAGCGGTGGGTCTATATGAAACAGAATATAATGCACACCAAAAGTGAGCAGTAACACTCAGCCTCCAACAGGCCTGCTTAGTGTAAATAAGAGAGCTGCTTAGTGTAAATAAAGAGGGGTATGCTATGTTACAGAATGGGATGCCTCAACAGAAGTGCACCTGGCAGGCAGCAGTAAGCCTATGCCCAGCAAAAGTGTCTTATAATATAAATATAATAAGAGCAAATGCTTATATGGTCTTAAACAGAGGCTGCTTTAGTCACAGAATGGGATGCCCCAACAGAAGTGGACCTGGCAGGGTCCAGTAGTGCTTTGCCCAGCAAAAGTGTCTTTATCAGGCTAATTTCAAATATGATAAGAGCAAATGCTTATATGGTCTTAAACAGAGGCTGCTGTAGTCACAGAATGGGATGCCCCAACAGGAATCGACCTGGCAGGGTCCAGTAGTGCTTTGCCCAGCAAAAGTGTCTTTATCAGGCTAATTTCAAATATGATAAGAGCAAATGCTTATATGGTCTTAAACAGAGGCTGCTTTAGTCACAGAATGGGATGCCCTGGGCAGGAATGGACCTGGCAGGGTCCAGTAGTGCTTTGCCCAGCAAAAGTGTCTTTATCAGGCTAATTTCAAATATGATAAGAGCAAATGCTTATATGGTCTTAAACAGAGGCTGCTGTAGTCACAGAATGGGATGCCCCAACAGGAATCGACCTGGCAGGGTCCAGTAGTGCTTTGCCCAGCAAAAGTGTCTTTATCAGGCCTAATTTCAAATATGATAAGAGCAAATGCTTATATGGTCTTAAACAGAGGCTGCTTTAGTCACAGAATGGGATGCCCTGGGCAGGAATGGACCTGGCAGGGTCCAGTAGTGCTTTGCCCAGCAAAAGTGTCTTTATCAGGCTAATTTCAAATATGATAAGAGCAAATGCTTATATGGTCTTAAACAGAGGCTGCTGTAGTCACAGAATGGGATGCCCCAACAGGAATCGACCTGGCAGGGTCCAGTAGTGCTTTGCCCAGCAAAAGTGTCTTTATCAGGCCTAATTTCAAATATGATAAGTGCAAATGCTTATATGGTCTTAAACAGAGGCTGCTTTAGTCACAGAATGGGATGCCCTGGGCAGGAATGGACCTGGCAGGGTCCAGTAGTGCTTTGCCCAGCAAAAGTGTCTTTATCAGGCTAATTTCAAATATGATAAGAGCAAATGCTTATATGGTCTTAAACAGAGGCTGCTGTAGTCACAGAATGGGATGCCCCAACAGGAATCGACCTGGCAGGGTCCAGTAGTGCTTTGCCCAGCAAAAGTGTCTTTATCAGGCCTAATTTCAAATATGATAAGAGCAAATGCTTATATGGTCTTAAACAGAGGCTGCTGTAGTCACAGAATGGGATGCCCCAACAGGAATCGACCTGGCAGGGTCCAGTAGTGCTTTGCCCAGCAAAAGTGTCTTTATCAGGCTAATTTCAAATATGATAAGAGCAAATGCTTATATGGTCTTAAACAGAGGCTGCTGTAGTCACAGAATGGGATGCCCCAACAGGAATCGACCTGGCAGGGTCCAGTAGTGCTTTGCCCAGCAAAAGTGTCTTTATCAGGCTAATTTCAAATATGATAAGAGCAAATGCTTATATGGTCTTAAACAGAGGCTGCTTTAGTCACAGAATGGGATGCCCTGGGCAGGAATGGACCTGGCAGGGTCCAGTAGTGCTTTGCCCAGCAAAAGTGTCTTTATCAGGCTAATTTCAAATATGATAAGAGCAAATGCTTATATGGTCTTAAACAGAGGCTGCTGTAGTCACAGAATGGGATGCCCCAACAGGAATCGACCTGGCAGGGTCCAGTAGTGCTTTGCCCAGCAAAAGTGTCTTTATCAGGCCTAATTTCAAATATGATAAGAGCAAATGCTTATATGGTCTTAAACAGAGGCTGCTTTAGTCACAGAATGGGATGCCCTGGGCAGGAATGGACCTGGCAGGGTCCAGTAGTGCTTTGCCCAGCAAAAGTGTCTTTATCAGGCTAATTTCAAATATGATAAGAGCAAATGCTTATATGGTCTTAAACAGAGGCTGCTGTAGTCACAGAATGGCATGCCCCAACAGGAATCGACCTGGCAGGGTCCAGTAGTGCTTTGCCCAGCAAAAGTGTCTTTATCAGGCCTAATTTCAAATATGATAAGAGCAAATGCTTATATGGTCTTAAACAGAGGCTGCTGTAGTCACAGAATGGGATGCCCCAACAGGAATCGACCTGGCAGGGTCCAGTAGTGCTTTGCCCAGCAAAAGTGTCTTTATCAGGCTAATTTCAAATATGATAAGAGCAAATGCTTATATGGTCTTAAACAGAGGCTGCTTTAGTCACAGAATGGGATGCCCTGGGCAGGAATGGACCTGGCTGGGTCCAGTAGTGCTTTGCCCAGCAAAAGTGTCTTTATCAGGCTAATTTCAAATATGATAAGAGCAAATGCTTATATGGTCTTAAACAGAGGCTGCTGTAGTCACAGAATGGGATGCCCCAACAGGAATCGACCTGGCAGGGTCCAGTAGTGCTTTGCCCAGCAAAAGTGTCTTTATCAGGCCTAATTTCAAATATGATAAGAGCAAATGCTTATATGGTCTTAAACAGAGGCTGCTTTAGTCACAGAATGGGATGCCCTGGGCAGGAATGGACCTGGCAGGGTCCAGTAGTGCTTTGCCCAGCAAAAGTGTCTTTATCAGGCTAATTTCAAATATGATAAGAGCAAATGCTTATATGGTCTTAAACAGAGGCTGCTGTAGTCACAGAATGGGATGCCCCAACAGGAATCGACCTGGCAGGGTCCAGTAGTGCTTTGCCCAGCAAAAGTGTCTTTATCAGGCCTAATTTCAAATATGATAAGAGCAAATGCTTATATGGTCTTAAACAGAGGCTGCTTTAGTCACAGAATGGGATGCCCTGGGCAGGAATGGACCTGGCAGGGTCCAGTAGTGCTTTGCCCAGCAAAAGTGTCTTTATCAGGCTAATTTCAAATATGATAAGAGCAAATGCTTATATGGTCTTAAACAGAGGCTGCTGTAGTCACAGAATGGGATGCCCCAACAGGAATCGACCTGGCAGGGTCCAGTAGTGCTTTGCCCAGCAAAAGTGTCTTTATCAGGCCTAATTTCAAATATGATAAGAGCAAATGCTTATATGGTCTTAAACAGAGGCTGCTTTAGTCACAGAATGGGATGCCCTGGGCAGGAATGGACCTGGCAGGGTCCAGTAGTGCTTTGCCCAGCAAAAGTGTCTTTATCAGGCTAATTTCAAATATGATAAGAGCAAATGCTTATATGGTCTTAAACAGAGGCTGCTGTAGTCACAGAATGGGATGCCCCAACAGGAATCGACCTGGCAGGGTCCAGTAGTGCTTTGCCCAGCAAAAGTGTCTTTATCAGGCTAATTTCAAATATGATAAGAGCAAATGCTTATATGGTCTTAAACAGAGGCTGCTTTAGTCACAGAATGGGATGCCCTGGGCAGGAATGGACCTGGCAGGGTCCAGTAGTGCTTTGCCCAGCAAAAGTGTCTTTATCAGGCTAATTTCAAATATGATAAGAGCAAATGCTTATATGGTCTTAAACAGAGGCTGCTGTAGTCACAGAATGGGATGCCCTGGGCAGGAATGGACCTGGCAGGGTCCAGTAGTGCTTTGCCCAGCAAAAGTGTCTTTATCAGGCTAATTTCAAATATGATAAGAGCAAATGCTTATATGGTCTTAAACAGAGGCTGCTGTAGTCACAGAATGGGATGCCCTGGGCAGGAATGGACCTTGCAGGGTCCAGTAGTGCTTTGCCCAGCAAAAGTGTCTTTATCAGGCCTAATTTCAAATATGATAAGAGCAAATGCTTATATGGTCTTAAACAGAGGCTGCTTTAGTCACAGAATGGGATGCCCTGGGCAGGAATGGACCTGGCAGGGTCCAGTAGTGCTTTGCCCAGCAAAAGTGTCTTTATCAGGCTAATTTCAAATATGATAAGAGCAAATGCTTATATGGTCTTAAACAGAGGCTGCTTTAGTCACAGAATGGGATGCCCTGGGCAGGAATGGACCTGGCAGGGTCCAGTAGTGCTTTGCCCAGCAAAAGTGTCTTTATCAGGCCTAATTTCAAATATGATAAGAGCAAATGCTTATATGGTCTTAAACAGAGGCTGCTTTAGTCACAGAATGGGATGCCCTGGGCAGGAATGGACCTGGCAGGGTCCAGTAGTGCTTTGCCCAGCAAAAGTGTCTTTATCAGGCTAATTTCAAATATGATAAGAGCAAATGCTTATATGGTCTTAAACAGAGGCTGCTTTAGTCACAGAATGGGATGCCCTGGGCAGGAATGGACCTGGCAGGGTCCAGTAGTGCTTTGCCCAGCAAAAGTGTGTTTATCAGGCTAATTTCAAATATGATAAGAGCAAATGCTTATATGGTCTTAAACAGAGGCTGCTTTAGTCACAGAATGGGATGCCCTGGGCAGGAATGGACCTGGCAGGGTCCAGTAGTGCTTTGCCCAGCAAAAGTGTCTTTATCAGGCCTAATTTCAAATATGATAAGAGCAAATGCTTATATGGTCTTAAACAGAGGCTGCTTTAGTCACAGAATGGGATGCCCTGGGCAGGAATGGACCTGGCAGGGTCCAGTAGTGCTTTGCCCAGCAAAAGTGTCTTTATCAGGCTAATTTCAAATATGATAAGAGCAAATGCTTATATGGTCTTAAACAGAGGCTGCTTTAGTCACAGAATGGGATGCCCTGGGCAGGAATGGACCTGGCAGGGTCCAGTAGTGCTTTGCCCAGCAAAAGTGTCTTTATTAGGCTAATTTCAAATATGATAAGAGCAAATGCTTATATGGTCTTAAACAGAGGCTGCTTTAGTCACAGAATGGGATGCCCTGGGCAGGAATGGACCTGGCAGGGTCCAGTAGTGCTTTGCCCAGCAAAAGTGTCTTTATCAGGCTAATTTCAAATATGATAAGAGCAAATGCTTATATGGTCTTAAACAGAGGCTGCTTTAGTCACAGAATGGGATGCCCTGGGCAGGAATGGACCTGGCAGGGTCCAGTAGTGCTTTGCCCAGCAAAAGTGTCTTTATCAGGCCTAATTTCAAATATGATAAGAGCAAATGTTTATATGGTCTTAAACAGAGGCTGCTTTAGTCACAGAATGGGATGCCCTGGGCAGGAATGGACCTGGCAGGGTCCAGTAGTGCTTTGCCCAGCAAAAGTGTCTTTATCAGGCTAATTTCAAATATGATAAGAGCAAATGCTTATATGGTCTTAAACAGAGGCTGCTTTAGTCACAGAATGGGATGCCCTGGGCAGGAATGGACCTGGCAGGGTCCAGTAGTGCTTTGCCCAGCAAAAGTGTCTTTATCAGGCTAATTTCAAATATGATAAGAGCAAATGCTTATATGGTCTTAAACAGAGGCTGCTTTAGTCACAGAATGGGATGCCCTGGGCAGGAATGGACCTGGCAGGGTCCAGTAGTGCTTTGCCCAGCAAAAGTGTCTTTATCAGGCCTAATTTCAAATATGATAAGAGCAAATGCTTATATGGTCTTAAACAGAGGCTGCTTTAGTCACAGAATGGGATGCCCTGGGCAGGAATGGACCTGGCAGGGTCCAGTAGTGCTTTGCCCAGCAAAAGTGTCTTTATCAGGCTAATTTCAAATATGATAAGAGCAAATGCTTATATGGTCTTAAACAGAGGCTGCTTTAGTCACAGAATGGGATGCCCTGGGCAGGAATGGACCTGGCAGGGTCCAGTAGTGCTTTGCCCAGCAAAAGTGTCTTTATCAGGCTAATTTCAAATATGATAAGAGCAAATGCTTATATGGTCTTAAACAGAGGCTGCTGTAGTCACAGAATGGGATGCCCCAACAGGAATCGACCTGGCAGGGTCCAGTAGTGCTTTGCCCAGCAAAAGTGTCTTTATCAGGCTAATTTCAAATATGATAAGAGCAAATGCTTATATGGTCTTAAACAGAGGCTGCTTTAGTCACAGAATGGGATGCCTCACAGCAGACTTAAGATCAGTTCAGTATATATGCACAGTTAGTTACTATAAGCAGCCTGAAAACGCTAACAAAGGCTGGATGAAAAAAAAAAAATCTCCCTGTGACAGCCTCCGTTTTTCCTACCTTTCCCTGGCTTTCTGTCTGTCTCCTGTCTGTCTCCTGCCTGTCTCCTGCCTGTCTCCAGCCTGTCCCTGTCTGTCCCTGCCTGTCTAACTGCCTCAGCTACACAGCGTTCTGTCTGTCACGAATGCAATAGAGAAATGAGGAAAAGCAAGATGGCCGCCGTTAAATACCGCTGTGTGACGTCACCGGGCTTGCTGGCTGCTGATAGGCTGCATGTGACTGCCCCAGCTTGCACTGGCGCTGGATAGATGTCCAGACATGTCCCGTCCGCCATCTTAGAATGCCTGTAAATGTAAATGAATGGATGTTAAAGGAAAACTTCGAGTGATCGAATCGCGGGGAAATTCGGATTCGATCCGAATCGAATTTTTCCTGAAATTCGGATCGAATCCGGGTTCGTCCGGATCGATTCACTCATCCCTACCCATAATCACTGGGAGCCAGGTAAGGACTGTAGGGATGATGATGCAGCATTTTCTTAATAGCAGCTTGTGATTAGCAGAACTGTTACCTGGCGCATTGTAATTCTAAGGACAGACATCAAATTCTGCTGCCTTCCCTTTTAGACCATCTTTGGCGATACTCCGAACTGATTTGCAACCAGGAGCGGCCATAGTGGAGGACACCAGGGAGAACTGCCAACTAATGCTAAATGCATGTTCTTAAAGATACGGTTCGCTTGTAAGTGGGTATACTGAAATATTAAAATGAAATATTAAACTTTGCCTTTCTTTATTTATGGGATTGCACTAGATTTTTATTTCTGTATTTTGCTTCCCCTTTTTCCAAATGTTTGCCTGCATGGATACATCTGATATTGAGCCTGAGACATGGGGCTAAATCTTTTGTCTTTCTGAATTGTCCATGCTGCGTATGGATTGATTGGAAGTTCTTTAATATAATGCTATTACTGCCAGCATTTTGGTAAGAGTATATTGTGTTGGTAGAGGGCACGGGTGCATGCACCATGGGATGCTGCATAAGTGCAAAAGTTTTGGCTTATAAAAATAAGTACTATTGCTCTGTGCCATTTGTGGATACTTTTGCTTTGGGACTGTTTTGGAATAAGAAGTCTGGCACGTTGCAACAGGTTTATAAGACTTACTCCATATAAAGAAAGTTATTTTTATTAATTGTATGCGCAGTGTTTCTATCTGTTTATCTTTAATAGCAAAGGTTATAGATCGTGAAAACTGCTTCCATAAAGCACACATTTGCTAATATAAGAAAAAATAAAAAGAAAATGTATGATTTTGTCACCAAAAAAATATGCACTTTCAAGAATTCCATCGAAATTGGACTTTCCATTTAGAGGAGAACTAAACCCAAAAGGGGTGACCCTGGAAGCTAAAAGATTCCATGGCCGGCCACTGGTCTTGCCCCTGGGGCATTGGGGTGCCCCGCTGTGTGAACCCCTCCCCCAGGTCCCAGAAAAACTCACCTTGCCCCTGGCTCCCTTGCCTATGTAAATATTGACAGCCGCATCCCCAATATCTATCTTCCAGATAGGCTGGAGGCAGAAGGACAGCCACTGCTGAGGTTGAGGCTGCTCCTGCTCCTGATTGCCGTAAACAGAGCAGATTGCTGAGGGGTTTATTCATCAAGGGATAGCGGCAGGTAGTGCCTCGTAGCGGCAGGCAGCATCTGGTGAATGGGCGCTGTACGGAAACCACATTTATGAAGGAGATTCTGGTGAGCGACTCTAACAGCGCCATGTAGCGTAAGATTTATTATTACAGATGGCTCAGCTTATAGCTCCAGCGCTCTAGCTTCCAGAGCGCCAGGTATTACCTGTCGTTACCTATCACTCTCCCATACATTTTAATGGACATTCCTTTTCTTCTGTTTAAACAGGGTTTTTGGTGTTTAATTTCTTTTTTTCTCTCGAATAAATGAATCACCTCTCCTGGCCTATAAAAAGTCATTTTTGAAAACTTTTTTGATTTTTTATATTTTATGCATTCATTACAGGTCTGGCATTAAAGTATTATTGTCACAATGTTACAACAATGTAATTCCATGTGTTTTTCGCTTTGTTTCTGATATGTGTTCAAAAACAGACTTTAATCACACAGCTTCTGCCGCTCTATGTTATAGCGATCAGATCCAGAGCGCCTACGCTGTGTGTGTCTGTTCTTTTGTTGAATATGGTGTTAGTTGCTGAGAGTCAGCCGCAATAAGCTGGTGCTACCTTTCGCTCCCTGCAACGCTGTACTGGTGTTAGAACGCCCAACATACATCTCATTTATTGATGACGGCCAGGTTACAACAGCAAATGAGACGCGCTGTTTCAACGCCCGATAGCTGATCACAGCGTATACTAGCGGTCACTCTTAGCGCCTCTGTACAGGCGCCCATCTGCCGATACCTGGCGCTAGTAATGAATCAGCCTGCCCATATTAAATATGCATAGAATACTGGACGAGAGCCAAGGCATGCACTGTATTGGTTTTGTTCTGCTTTTAAGTTGGTCAGAATTCATACAAGTTGATGAGTGTATTACATTACCATTGTTTGCTTGCTTGCCGTCTAGGGACTTTCTCACTTAATGGATATAATGTACCAGCTGTTCACTGATTCATGTCTGTTCACAGTTCAGCAAAAGTTGATTGTATTGCAATCGAATCTGCTAGTGACGATCACAAATCCTGTCAAATGTGTTTTAGATCCGACCATTTAAAGTGGACAAAAACTTGGGATTTGAGACACCCGCTGTGTGAAACAACCCAGTCCATTGGTATTCTTACCCCACCACCAATCCTCCGGCTGTGCATATGCATGCCAGCCATTTGGGTGCACACAGCAACTGGTGGGATGCCACCGGAGGCCCACTCGTGCACCGTCAGGTCTCTGGCAGGGTAAGAAAAAATGGAGATCTTAGTGGTTTCACATGCCGGGACATTTAAAATTTACAATGATCCTTCTGCAAACAAAGGGATTTTTTATCAGTATATACAGTGCATTAGTCATTTTATTTCTGTCAAGTGAAGTACTTTATTCTCTCTCCTCTCAAATGTTAAATAAGGCAAAGTGTTACAAGATAAGACTAATCTATAGAATAAATATAGAATATTTAGGGTTCTATGTAATTAGGCACTGTATAGGAATTTTTTCTCCAGGCTACCTGCAGTTGTCTTATGCACTCTTTAGGATATGACATGATAATTTCACTAGGTATAGTGTAAAATTCTAGCATTTTTTTGCTTTTTCTAGGTTCAGAGCTCTGTAAAAGTTGTGTAACAATCTAAAAAATGCAGGTTTTAATAATTTTAAGTCCTGTGAGGCTTTTCACCTACTTATTTTGATAACTTCTGTAACAGATTTCCTAACTGAGTGTACTCTTGTTGCTATTGAGTACCTGGTAAAAATTGTTGAGAACCCTTTTTTGTATGTAACAAGTACTATTAAAGTGGACCAAAACATGTGATTTTCCATATCCTTGGTTTTGGTTCTTGTCCCTGGGACATCTCAATTTTTAATGACCCATTGTACAAACCCCCATTGATCACCCCTAAAGCTTATCTTCCTGAATTTACCTTTTGCATGCATGGACTTCAATCAACGAAGGGGAACTTACATATTTACACCTAGCAGACAGCACTGTATTCTACCAGAGCTCTGGAATAGGGAGCAGAATCATTGTGTGACCTCTCCTGTCCTAGAAAGAGTCATTTTTGAAAACTTTAGATTTTTTTATGTGTGTTTTTTTGTTGAATATGGTGTGAGTCGCTGAGAGTCGGTCGCACTGAGCTGGCGCTACCTCTCGCTCCCTGCAACACTGTACTGGTGTTAGAACGCCCAACATATAACACATTCATCAATGCCGGCCAGGTTACTACAGTGACTGAGGCGCTTTGTGACAGCGCCCGATAGCCGATCACACCTTATACTAGCAGTTGCTCTTAGCGCCTCTGTACAGACGCTCATCTGCCGATAGCTGCCACTAGTAATGAATCAGCCTGCTCATTATCATCTTCTAGTTTGATCTAATTTTTTTACTGTCGGTACAAACTACCACAGATATTTTTAGATAATGCTTGAAATATTAACAGTCTGTAAAAGCAGTGCAGCAGTGTGCTAATCTAACTTAAATAATATGTTAACTGACATTTACTGGTGTTACTTTCAGTGATACTGTTTGTTCACAAAGAACATTGTATATGACAACCAGTAGAATGTTATTATAAGTAATCATAAATAAGCAGCATTATTAAATATGTAATTATACAAACCAGAAAATCACACTAACAGTAGCCATATAAAAAAAGTTAAATCTCATTAATACCAACACTTAAATTGTGTCTTATACCTATTAATTTACACTGCTACCACATTATTTTCAAATGCATTACCATAGCTATCTCATGCCATTCAAGCACGTGAACAGATAATAATGAGCTCATTAAAAAGGAAGATCTTGATTTTGTATATAAATAACAAATAGACATATACTGCTAAATGTATCTAATTTTAAATACCCGGTACATTTCCCCATTATCACAATATCTGTGTTGTTTAAGTCACTCACCTGGGACAGGAACAACAAGGAATTTGGGCAAGTTTCCTGCTTGAAATCCTTGCTGCAAGTAAAGGCAAACCAGAGAATCTAGCAGTAAAATGAAAAGCGTTTCCCCCCAGGCAAGGCTGTAGAATATGTGAAAAGGTGATATCTAATATCTTTCCCTTTATTTAAAATGTTGGCAGGTAACAATGCCTTTAATTTGAGCCCCTTGGAAGTTTTTATATTTTTTTTTTGTCATGGGACAATATATTAACATCAAATTTAAAACAAATGTCCGAATTTACTGTAGGAGGGCAGCATCATTATTTCAGTTTTTCCACGGCTAGACTGTAATTTTTAAAGAGGAGCAAATCACAGGAATGTCAGTTTCCTATGTGTTGTTTCCCTCTGGGGGGCAGATGCCCCACTCTGTGTATCCTCACAGATCTCCTATTTCACTAACCTTCCTGGCATTTCCACAACGCAACCTCAGCTGAAACAGCTTGCAGAGTGGCTGAGCAGGGCGCTCATCCAATCAGCACGCTCAATTCGACCAGGCTTCCTTCAGCTTTGCCAGGGCCTTAGCTGCTTGAACGGCTAAGCAGCCAAGCAGAGCCAGGTGTGCCACCAGCTGCACCCCCTGCTCAGCTTCTAGCTGTGGCATGCCTGTGCCACCCATTAAAAGGACTGGCGTGGGTGTGGGCACAGCTAGAGATGATTGAGGATGTGGCAGCTGCTCCAAATGTGACGAGGGCTCCTTGAGAAGCTCAGTGGGGGGGGGCGTGGCCTTGCAGCCGAGCAAGATGGATGCCTGCTAGCTCAGCTTCACAGGTCAGAGAGGCTGGAAGCACACAGCAGCAGCAGGGCAGATCGTGAGAGGCCCCTAAAAGGCACAGGAGACCTTTGGAAACCCCAGTCCACTTACCAGAGGCGATGAACACAGCTCACAGCAGGAAGAAAGCTGCTAGGGAGACACGCAGATCAGCAGCTCCAGCAGGCAAGATGGAGTGCTGTGAGCTGTCTCCTCCTCAGCACTGTCAGGGACTGCCAACAAGTAAGGAGATCGGTGGGGGGATAAGTGCTGGGGAGGATCTTTCCCTCAACTCCACAGATAGCTGGCCCCAGCACCCTCCATCCACACAGACTGCAGCACAGAGCCCACAGCAAACCAGGCCCTCCTCAGCCAGCTGAGAACCATAGTGTGAGGGAGGAAGTTACTGCAGTGTCTGCCAGGCATACTGACACCCTCCTGAAAGAGATCAGAGATCTGGGGGGACGTACAGAGGCATTAGAATCCCGCATGGACGATGCCACTACAGTTTTAGATAACCAGGGGACTTTCTTACAGCAGCTCAAAGAAGAAATCACCCTCTTAAAGGGCCAGAATGAGGAGCTGGAAATTCCAACCGCAGAGCTAACCTGAGATTCAGGGGGTTGCCGGAAACTATGGAAGACACAGTGGGCACTATCACAGCCTTTTTACAGGAGCTAGTACCTGAAATCCCACTAGAGAGACTGGAATTAGAGCTCATAGGGCCCTAACCAGAAGACCTGCAGAGGGCCCACCACGTGACATCATTGTCAAATTCCATTTCTACCAAACAAAAGAAATTGTATGGAAAGCTTCCAGAGATAGAGCACCCCTTACATTTCAGAAGCACAGCTATCAAATCTTTGCTGATTTATCCCAAACCACCATCTTAAAAAGAAGATTTTTTCGGCCATACCTCTTGGCACTGCAGGCGCAGGGAATACGCTATAGATGGGGCTTCCCCTTTAAGCTCTCATTCTCATACCAAGGGAAACAAGTCCAAGCTTCCTCTCTCCTAGAGCTTCTGGATAAATTTAAATCTCTGGACATCCGTATACCAGAACCTGATAAGACAACCTCTTCTCTCCCCTCTACACCAAGAACGCCAAGGCCTGGCTACAGCAGTCACCCCATCGCCACGACTCGCCAAACAAGTTCAGAAAACCCCAGGGATGAAACGTCTTTTGGCCCAAATGTTCCACCCTTCACAGAAGGACTGAGTGCAACACTCCCTTGCACCTCTACTGAGTTATAACCAGATACAGGGACTCATGCTCTCTCGGCCAACTCCGTGCATATTTGGGATGCCCTGGTTATCCCGTTGAGGTCTCACCAATGACCATATGCGCCGCCGGAGTGGGGGGACCATCAGGGATAACCACCTCAGTACACACCCTGTATCTGGGTACCTGTCTTACCTGCAACAGTGGTCATACCAGGCACCTGGGCTGCCTTCTAGGGTGCCAAACAACCTGCAGTTTTGTATCAGCAAGTGTTAGGGCTCTGAAAGCCCAAAAGTTTTTTGCTACTATAACAAAGCCTCTCTTTTCACTCTCTCTGATTATAATAATGTTTATAATAATGTTTTTTTATAAAGGTTGGCCATGCGGCCTAGATAGTCTCAGACTGGTGGGAAAAGGCGCACCGCCCTCAGGGGGGGGGACCCCATAGGGAGGGCGACAGGGTGCCGCTCCTGGGTGGCTGGGCCAGATCCCACCAGCCGGAGACCTTGTTTAATTCTTTTATACCAAAATGTTATAGCATTTAATGCCCTTTTAATATACTCAGGATAGCCTCCTGACCCACACCGGACGCCCCCTACCTTCCAAAGATGGGAAAACACTTCCCAAGCCTTTGGAAAGGCTCTTTTGTACACAGAAATGTGAGCAACGTCTACTTAATGTGTTTAATTCTTCTAACTCTACCACCCCTTTCCCCTCCCCCCTTTCCCCCCTATTCATCCACCCACCTCAAAACCAACACCCACCGTGGGAGCCCAGGTAAGCACAATCCGCTCCTCAAGGGAGATAGTCCCTTCCTAAATGAAGATGTCACTTAATATAGTATCAGTGAATGTTCAGGGGCTAAACTCCCCGAATGAGGTCCAGAGCATTTAAATATTTTAATTCCATCCACGCAGACATAATTTGTCTCCAGGAAACACACTATTCATCTAGTTGCAAACCAAAATTTCTTAACCATAAATTCCCCTTGTTTATTCACGCGGTCAGCCAAGGTAAGCAGAAAGGTGTTCTAATAGCATTTCGTAACAGGCTTTCGTTTACCTGCCATAAACAGATAGCAGACCCTGGCGGTAGATAGCTTTTGCTTCAAGGAACCTTACAGGATGATGAGGTAACATTTCTCACTTACTACACGCCAAACACCAAGCAGATTCCTTTCCTGGCCCTTATGTGCTCATTATTGCAAAAGCATGGAAGGGGAGCTATGTTTATGTGCGGGGACTCAAATTTAACGCTGCAACCATCCCTGGATAGATCACTCCCCCAAACGCCCTTACAATTCAAGATAGCAAATGCGTCACAGAGTTGATAGATAATGCGCATCTAGTGGACCCATGGAGAGATATGCACCCTCATAAAAGGGACTACACACATTACTCTGCCCCCCATAATCTACATACCAGGATAGACCACATTTTTGTCCTCTCCACCTTTTTGTCACAGGTGGGACAGGCAGTGTTATATATGTGCAGTGTTATACCGCTCCTGGGCCTGCGAGGATGGGTGGAGGATGGGGGTGAGTAACCAGGGGAGCAATGGATAGCCAGAATTACCTGCCAAAAAATATACAAAAAATAAGCACACACCATAATACAAAAAACACATGACAAATGGGCCCCTTTGCCACATATGTAGTGGCAGGCCCCATAACTAGCCGAGACATAGAAACCTAAACAACAAACATCTAAAGTGTATCTAAACAAGTACCATCATGCTACTAAGGAAGAGCCACAAGTACCTTACATGCTACTTACAAATACGGCATGTTAGGTCACTTTAAACTGCTAAGAACAGGGAACAACAGACAGAGGCCTAAGGGGAAGAGGCTCAATAATGTGCTGCTTAGCATTCCAGCATTAGTGAACAGGGACAATAGGTCAGCTGTGCAGTGTCAGTGCAAAGCACAGTTCTGATGAGGCAACATGCACATCCACCCAGCACACTCCTGTACAATGACTCTGGGATGCAACATAGCTAAGAGGGCCAGGACAGAAAGGTATAGTGGAGAATCACAAACAAAGCCATAGGAGGAAATACTGGTAAGTTAGTGAGTGTAAACTTCTACTGTTTCATTGGAGTCTCTAAGAGATTAGTGGGGTACAGGCACAGACCAATCAGAAAAATCATGCTGGACGGCAACAACTATTTTTAAACACATACCCAGTAGCCAGCAACCAGACAGATCTCCAGATTGAAAGCGCACAAAGAGGCTGGAGTTCCTCAAAATGTGCGAGTCGTGTTTGGACCCAGGGAAGGCTGCAAACATACTAAAAAATTGCATATCTGGGCCTGACACTGCCTGCACATTTATAGAGTGGCCCATCTTCCTGTTCCTGCAAAAGCAAAATATAACAGGAATTAGTGGGCACAAAAGGCAAAACACAATTAAAAAGATACATTCACATAAGCAACATTTCTAACCACTGGATGTTTGGTATACACAGGATGTAGGTCTGCTTTCAGCCATTGAAAAATACTCCACATTGCAAAAATGTCAATGTATGTGCTACATTGCAGACACATGCTGACCTAAACTACATACCTGAACAGATATTCCTGCGCAGCTGGCGGAACGCAATGTGGGTACAATCAATGGCACCCATGACGTTGGGCATGTCGGCTATATTATAAAAGCCCAACTTAACAGCATTCCAGGCTTCCGCTGTGTCAGGGAAAAATATATATTTTGCTTCCAGGGTAGCCATGCCATCCAAAAACTTGGTAAGGCTGCGGCTCAGCGTAGACTGGGACATCCCCACGGAGAAGGCACCCAGTCTTTGGAACGAGCCGTTTGCCAAAAACTGCAGGCAGCCAACCAATTTGGTCATACCTACAATTGCATGCCCCTTCCTTGTGGTGCGGGCTAACCATGGCCGCAGCTGCCTATACAAGTCCTGGAGAGAAACACGGTTAAGGCGGGTGCGCTCGAATAGCTCAAGGTCATGCATGCCATCAATGTCCAGACGTGTTCGGTGCAGCCTGGTTTCTGCCATGCTCAAAAGGACCAGGCCGCGTAGCTGACGCCTTTGATGCTCGCGCACAGCAGAATGCATTCCAAAGTCACAGAGCACAAATACAGCTGCTGACACTGGCCGTAAGTTGAGCGCCCACACCCTCGTTATAATGGCTGCTTTCAATCGGAAATCAAGGCTCTGAATCATTAAAAAAAAACGGATCAGTCCTGCCTCTTGCGAGCCGACTATTGTAAAGGCGCATGCCGAAACACCTGAGCTCACACACGCACACAAAAAGCAACGGAGCACCCTTTCATGCCCCGATCACAGCCCAAAAGCAACGGGAAAACGTAGGGGATAGCTGAATGAGGAGGCTCTGCATCAGGCCATATAAACATAAGGGGTTAATAAAAAAAAAAAAAAATGACATAGGGTCCTCCCTCCTGGGGGGGGGGGGGAACTCATTTTTTGGGAATTTTAAGGGTTAAAAACCCTTAAACCCACCCAAAATGAAATGGGATCCCCCTTACCCATCATAACCAGCCCGGAACCAGCTATTGGGGCTTGTAGAACAGCCCCCACCCGGCCGGCTACAATTTCCGTGGGCCTGGGCTCTTCTGCCCCTCCCTTGGGCTTTGAGGAGGCAGGTAATTGGGGGTGTCGAGGGTTAATGGCAATTCACCCGCTAGCCGCAGGTGACTTGCTTGCCCCCAGCCTTGTGAACTATAGGGGTCTCATTGTTCCTTTACCAGTTCACAAGGGGTTAAGTGTTAAAAAAAACCACAGAAACAAGTAGAAAAAATATTATTATTATTATTTTTTTAATACTTACCTCCCCATCCATCCCTGGGCCACTGTGTCCCACGCTGATCACTCTGGCTTCTGTTCTCCTGCTGCTTCTAGAAGCCTTTTATAGCTGCTGGGCGACAAAGCATAAGGGGTTAATTTAAAAAAAAATGACATAGGGTCCCCCCTCCCGGGGGGCATTTTTTGAGGAATTTTAAGTGTTAAAAACCATTAAAAATCCAAAAACAAAAATGACATGGGGTCCTCCTTCTAGTCTAACCAGCCTAGGACCAGCTATGGGGCTTGTGGATCAGGACGCAGGGGCCAGCTTTGGAGGCTCCCTGCCCTGCAGCCTACAAGCCAACATACCCTCTGTGGGCCCGGGCTCTTCTGCCCCCGCTTGGCTTTGGGGAGGCAGGTAATTTGGGGTGCCAGGGTTAAATGGCAAGTCACCTCCTGGTTGCAGGTGACTTGCCAGCCCCCAGCCTTGTGAACTGGTATAGGGGTCTCATGGATCCCCTACCTGTTCACAAGGGGTTAACAGTATAAAATACACACTCACTCAAATGACTTTTTTTCTTTACTCACCTCCGATCCTCCTCTGTCCCCCGGCAATCCCTGATGACAGCTGCCGGGTGCTTGGTGGAGGGAGGCTGTGGGGGGCAGGGACCATGGCAAGACTGATCGTCTCGGGTGAGTGTGAGAGAAGCCGGCTGCCGGGTGACATCATAGCACCCGCAAACCAGGAAGTAGCTGGGGAGCGTACTGAGCCCCCCTGGTGAAGAGGAGACCCCACAGGGGGATCACGGCTGAAGGTGAGTAAATAAAAGTCTTAACGGAGCCACAGCACTCAACCCTGTTAGCTTGCAGGCCAGCCTATAATCTGTCTCTAAACTTGGTTAAAAACAGAGGACTCGGTCACACACATCTGCAGAAGTATGCTTAAGCTGCACCACTACCCCAAAGTGCCTCTGTGGGGTGCAGTCCTAACTCTAATCTCTGAGAGCCCATTTGGGACATACAGTGCAACCAAGTTTAGAGACAGATTATAGGCTGGCCTGCAAGCTAACAGGGTTGAGTGCTGTGGCTCCTTTAAGACTTTTGTATCCTAATTGCCCTGCTAACGTGCACCTCCCAGGTTAGTTATAAAATGGTCTGAGCGGCTGCCACCCCCCCTTTGTTTCTTTTGAATTTGTGCAAGCACATGGTGTGTGGGGTCTAGGCTGTATTGCAATGTCTTTGACCCTTCCACCCCATGGCTTGCACTTGAGAGGTTTAGGGCAACATCAGGTAAGCCTGCTCCCAAACTATCTATTGCACTGTATGTCCCAAATGGGCTCTCAGAGATTAGAGTTAGGACTGCACCCCACAGAGGCACTTTGGGGTAGTGGTGCAGCTTAAGCATACTTCTGTATGTGTGTGACCGAGTCCTCTGTTTTTAACCAAGTTTAGAGACAGATTATAGGCTGGCCTGCAAGCTAACAGGGTTGAGTGCTGTGGCTCCTTTAAGACTTTTGTATCCTAATTGCCCTGCTAACGTGCACCTCCCAGGTTAGTTATAAAATGGTCTAAACGGCTGCCACCCCCCCCCCCCCTTTGTTTCTTTTGAAGGTGAGTAAATTTTTTTTTTACAGTCAATTGTGCCATCGCCCGAAGTGGGGGGGGGGGGGTGCTATTTTGGGTGCTCTCCTGAAGAGAGAAGAGCCCTGGGGGGGGGGGGGTTGGATGTCCCCTGGGTGAAGAGAAGACCTGGCCCAATCCAACGAGGGGTCAGGTGAGTTTTTAACTTTTATACTTTTTTTTTTCTACTTGAGACTCACACAGCTGGCACTAAAAGGGTTAAAACTATTTAATACATGCATAGTTACAAAATAAACTATGCTGCATTTTATAAAAACAACAATCATTACTTATTAATGCTTGCAGTTTGAAAGATGTAAGAGACAGGAGGCGGGTGCACTACAAAAATCAATCAATAAATGTGCTCACTAGACCAATGACTATACAAAAAACACAAGGAGGACTGTGCTCAATGCACCTTATCCATCCCAAATAAGAGCACCCAACAATGAAAATATATTACAAATATACTTTATTGATAATTAATCTGCACATATAAAAAACATAAAGACACAATTAACAACAGCTGCATCTGCCCAGACCAATAACTGTAATCATCACAATATTATCATTTTCATTTTGTCGGGAGAACAGTACCCCCTAATACACTCCCAAAAAAATATAGGGGAGCTAGGGGGACTCTAAAAATGTATTTGTGCTTGCAAGTTCGGATATAAAGTGACTGGTGCTGTGCTTTAGAAGGTAAATGATACAAAATATACAGTATTTACAATATCAATGGCTATGTAAATAGTAATGAAACCCACATACACTGTGCATAAGTGATACCAAATGCATATCACAGTAATGAGCAATATTAATATGCAATAAATAAGGACACAACTAGAGATGAGCGAACTTTTGAAAAATTTGATTCGACTGATTAGCCGAATTTTCCGACAAAAATTGTTTCAACCCAAATTCATTCGCGATGAATCGTGATTAAAAACGGCTATTTCTGAGCCTCCTAGAGCCTCAATAGGGTTGTAAACCATTCTGCCTTGCTGTAACACGCATAGGATGCGTGCTGGGTTAGTGAGATAATACTGTAAATAATTATCACATGCAGATCAGGAGGCATCGCTAATAGAATCGCAGAGCGGCACAATTGCAGAGAGTTGAGGTGGCATCACTATCAGAGGCCCCTATAGTGCCTGAAAAACACACCCTGGAGCTGGTAGCAGCAGGAGCCCAAAAATTAGCTGAATCACACCCTGGAGTTGCAAGCAGCAGCAGCCGCCCAAACATTGAATGAAAGAGACACTGGAGTTGGCAGCAGGAGCCCAAAAATTGGATGAATCACACCCTGGAGTTGCAAGCAGCAGCAGGAGCCCAAACATAGCTTAAAAGAGACACTGGAGTTGGCAGCAGGAGCCCAAAAATTGGCTGAATCACACCCTGGAGTTGCAAGCAGCAGCAGCAGCCCCAACATAGCTTGAAAGTGACACTGGAGTTGGCAGCAGGAGCCCAAAAATTGGTCTAAAGACATAAATATGTTTTGCACCATTTGGAAAGTGTAAAACGTGGCACCATGCTGAATGTAGTCGCATGCATTAGCCATTGGTGGGTGGAAATCCTGGCTGATCCATCCCTGATTCATTTTGACAAAGGTGAGTCTCTCCACACTTTTAGTTTACAGACGAGTTCTCCTCGCCGTAACTATGGCCCCCGCCGCACTAAACACCCACTCAGATGGCACGCTACTGGTCGGGCAGGACAGCTTTTTCAGGGCAAACTCTGCTAGCTGCGGCCACAAGCCAAGTTTGGCTGCCCAGAAGTCCAGTGGATCCTCAAGGTGTGTTGGCATGGTCATGTCAAGGTATGACATGACCTGCTGGCTGAGGTCATGCTCCAGGTCTTCCTGCTGCTCATGAGTAGACTCACTATGGGGGTGTAGAAAGCTACTCATTAGCGACTGAAGACTGAGGCTGCTGCTGATGGAGCTGCTGCTGCTGCTCCTGCCAGCCCCCCCCCAGCAGCCATGGCAGTGGAAGGTGAGCGCAGAGGTCCCCCCGAGTCAGATCTGCGAGAGTGTGGACCATGGCGCAGATAGGCATCGGCCAACTGACTACGCAGAATGTCTTTGTAGTAGTTCAGTTTGTCCTCCCTCTCGGCGGGTTTAAAAAATGCCCCCCATTTTGTGCCAGAAGCGAGGGTCCAATAAGGTGGAGAGCCAGAAGTCATCCCGCCGACAAATGGAAACAATTCTGGGGTCACTACGCAAGCACATGAGCATGCTTCCTGCCATTTGCGCCAACGACTCGGAGGGACTACCTGTGTCCATCTCCACTGCATACTGCCATGGTGTGCCGGGTCCTCTGTCTCGCCTTCCTCAAAACCCTCTAGCTCCTCTGACTGCTCTTGCTCCTCTTCTCCTGTCCGCTGACTAGATAAACCAGCCATTTTGCCAAGCCTAAACTGTGCTTCACTGGGCCACTCCTCCTCCTCTTCCTCCTCCTCCTCCAGTTCAGCTCCAACGGGTTTCATGTGGCCGTAAGATGTAGACGCCATGTCTCCAGTGCCCTGACCAGCCATGGTTTCCAACATGTGCTGTAGTACATGAAGCAATGGAACCACGTCGTTCATCCCCTAATCCTGCCGACTGACAAATAAAGTGGCTTCCTCAAAAGGCAGGTGTCACGTATGAGCTGCCACTGGTTGACATTGAAGTTACACAGTGGAGTCCCCCTATCCGCTTGGATCATCAGGAAATCCATGATGGCTTTTCTCTGTTCATATAATCAGTCCAACATGTGAAGGGTGGAATTCCAACGGGTGGAAATATCGCAAATCAGAATATGTTGGGGGATACCGTTCTGAAGCTGTAGCTCAAGAAGGAAGAAGGGTGTGTTTGGCGGTGTATGAGTGGCTGAAGTGCATGCAAAGTTTCCTTGAAGTTGTTAGGATGTCTTGCAGAGGGGGGGGCACTTCAGAAACCGCTTGACAACCAGATTGAAGACGTGAGCCATGCAGGTGGCATGGGTCAGGCTTCCTTGGCGCAGCCATGATTAACCATGAGTAACCATGATTCCCATTTTAAGTTTTCTTGGAGTAAGCCATGTTTGGATTTCCTGATGAATAAATTTAAGCAGTTCCTCCCCTGTGTGACTCCATTTGCCAAGACAAACCATGTGAAGCACAGCGTGACACCTCCGTGCCCTGCACACATGGTAGACTGGAGGGGCACTGAGACTTGAGCCTTCAGTGGAGATGGCAGAGGATGAGGAGGCCGAGTCGCACGGTGTCACAGGCCCAGTGGGCAGGGAGCACGGAGGCCGAAGCGGCGTGACCTGTCCAAGTTGATGCTGCTGCAAAGGGACCACATTCACCCAGTGGGCCGAAAACAACACGTACTCTCCCTGACCGTAGTTACAGCTCCAGACGTCGGCGCTGCCATGCACTTTGCTACACACGGACAGGCTCAAGGATTGGCCACCTTCTATTCAACAAAAGTGTGCAGCGCTGGTACTGCCTTCTTGGCAAAGAAATGACGGCTTGGGACTCTCCACCTCGGCTCGGCACAAGCCATCAGTTCTCTGAAAGGTGCAGAGTCCAGCACCTGAAAAGGGAGTGACTGCAGCACCAGCAACTTGGACAGGAGCACATTCAGCTTCTGCGCCGTAGGATGAGTGGGCGCATACTGCTGTCTCTTGGACATGGCTTCGCTGATGGATTGCGGGATGCATGACTTGGAGGAGGAGGAGGAGCAGCAGTGACAGAGGATGGGTATGAAGCACAGCTGCCTTCGGCTGAGGTGCTGGAGCCTTGGCTGGCAGAAATTGGGAGCGGCGTGCCACTTGGTGAGGAAGCAGGCTGGACCACCTCTTTGGAGCCTCAGTTCTCCCAGGCCGCTTTATGGTGACGCATCATATGTTGACGCAGGGCCATGGTGCCAACATTTGGGCCCTGGCCATGCTTCACCTTCTGCCTACATATCTTGCATGTGGCCATGTTACCGTTTTGCGGATGCTTCAGGAAAAACTGCCACACTGCCGAATAGCTACTTTTCCCAACAACAGGCCTCACTGATTCACTGCTACTGTCGCCAACTCCAGGAACCCCTGCTCCGCTACCTCATAAGGTAGCCTGCCGCGCAGCAGGTGCTCTACCCCGGCCCCAGCCCCGTTTGGCTCCAGGCTTTACAATTGTGCCCCCATGCTGACTGCCAACCATGCTGCCAACACCTTGCTGCCTCCGCTGCTGACTCCGGGGCAACCTACGCCCCTCTTCTCCTGATGATGACGGTTCCCAAGTGCGATCGGCTTCATCATCATCATCACCGAGTTGTGGCTGTACGTCACTGATGTTCTCGGTTTCCTCAACAGTGTCTGGCGCAGGAGCTGGAACGCTCGCAACACCCACGACACACTCGACATCACTATTTGTCTGCCTAGCTAAAGAAGCCACCTTCATTTCTTGGCTGGGCAGTAGCTGCTGACTGTCCTCTATCTGCTCGTCCTCCTCACTAAAGAGTGGAGCTGAACCCAAAGCATAGGATACGTCGCTGGGGGAGGGAACGGCGTAGGACAGAGGCAATGGGAGGACAGGGACTGCTCTCGGGGCATGCCAACTCAGGGTTGTGTCAGAGGAACCTACTGACCCTAGACTGGGGGTCTCAGATGTAACTTGTGATGATGCTGATGAGCGCGTTAACCAATCTACCACGGCAGATGCATTACTGGTGGAGACACGAGCGCTAGCAGATACTGGCAGATCCGGTCTCTCACCATGACTCCTGCTGCCACTCACTCCTAGTCTGCTGCGACCTCTGCCTGCTGAATCTTGGCCTCTGCCACTCCTCTTTGAACATCCTTGCACTTGTATGCCTGACATTTTTATGTATTTGAAATGCGCAATAGGTACGATAAAAATGTGTTTACTTTAAAAAGAAGCTAAATAAAGTGAGGGACTGCTTCTCTATCTATCTATCTGCACCAGATACTATGAAAATTGGCAATATGAGATACCCTGCGGCCTAGTGTTTTGGCAGCAGACCAAAAACCAATTCAAAATGCAATACTTTGATTAAGCTGAGGAAGGATGAACAAGCGTATTTAGAATAACAGATAGGCTGCTAAGTGCAGGTTTGCGATGCCCTGCGGCCTAGTGTTTTGGCAGCAGGACAAAAACTAATTCAAAATGCAATACTTTGATTAAGCTGAGGAAGGATGAACAAGCGTATTTAGTATAACAGATAGGCTGCTAAATGCAGGTTTGGGATGCCCATGTGGGCTGGTGTATTTAAAGCAGGACAAAAACCAATTGAAAATGCAATAGTTTGATTAAGCTGAGGATCAACAAGCGTATTTCGTATAACAGATAGGCTGCTGAGTGCAGGTTTGGGATACCCTGCAGCCTAGTGTTTTGGCAGCAGGACAAGAACTAATTCAAAATGCAATAGTTTGATTAAGCTGAGGATCAACAAGCTTATTTAGTATAACAGATAGGCTGCTAAGTGCAGGTTTGGGATGCCCATGTGGGCTGGTGTATTTAAAGCAGGACAAAAACCAATTCAAAATGCAATAGTTTGATTAAGGTGAGGATCAACAAGCGTATTTAGTATAACAGGCTGCTAAATGCAGGTTTGGGATACCCTGCGGCCTAGTGTTTTGGCAGCAAGACAAAAATGAAATCAAAATGCAATAGTTTGATTAAGCTGAGGATCAACAAGCGTATTTAGTATAACAGATTGGCTGCTAAGTGCAGGTTTGGGATACCCTGCGGCCTAGTGTTTTGGAAGAAGGACAAAAACCAATTCAAAATGCAATAGTTTGATTAAGCTGAGGATCAACAACCGTATTTAGTATAACAGATAGGCTGCTAAGTGCAGGTTTGGGATACCCTGCGGCCTAGTGTTTTGGCAGCAGGACAAATACCAATTAAAAATGCAATAGTTTGATTAAGCTGAGGATCAACAAGCGTATTTAGTATACCAGATAGGCTGCTAAGTGCAGGTTTGGGATACCCTTGTGGGCTGGTGTATTTAAAGCAGGACAACAACCAATTCAAAATGCAATAGTTTGATTAAGCTGAGGATGAACAAACGTATTTAGTATAACAGATAGGGTGCTAAGTGCAGGTTTGGGATGCCCATGTGGGCTGGCGTATTTAAAGCAGGACAAAAACCAATTCAAAATGCAATAGTTTGATTAAGCTGAGGATCAACAAGCGTATTTAGTATAAAAGATAGGCTGCTAAGTGCAGGTTTGGGATACCCTGCGGCCTAGTGTTTTGGCAGCAGGACAAAAACCAATTCAAAATGCAATAGTTTGATTAAGCTGAGGATCAACAAGCGTATTTAGTATAACAGATAGACTGCTAAATGCAGGTTTGGGATGCCCATGTGGGCTGGTGTATTTAAAGCAGGACAAAAAACAATTCAAAATGCAATAGTTTGATTAAGCTGAGGATGAACAAACGTATTTAGTATAACAGATAGGGTGCTAAGTGCAGGTTTGGAATGCCCATGTGGGCTGGTGTATTTAAAGCAGACCAAAAAATATTAAAACTAAATTAAAACTAATCCAGTTTTTAGAAATGCTTGTGTGTAACAGATAGGATTAAATAAGCCACCGCATAGATGAGATGCACAGTGGCAAGGCAGATTTACAGCACAGAACTGAAATTGAAAACTCATCTGGCTAATGAAAAAATAAATTTTTCACTGTCACTTCTATGCTGTTCTATGATCGTTCCGGTTTCTCCCTATCTTTCACTGTCTTTCCCTGGCTCTGTCTACCTCTCTGTGTGCCTCTCTGACTCTCCCTACCTATCTCAAACTCTCTGTCCCTGTCTGTAACCAGCTGTGCTCTGGCCGCAATAGAACGCTGAAATGCGCACAAGGAAGATGGCCGCCGGTTTATATAGCACGAGGACATCACCGGGCTTCCTGGCTGCTGATAGGCTGCATGTGACTTTCCCATGATACCTTGCCCCAGGGGATATGTCTGGATATGTTCACCCACCATTTTAAAATGCCTGTAATTGAAATAAATGGAGTTCAAATGAAAACTTCGATCGATCGAATCGCGGGGAAATTCGGATTCGTTCAGAATCAAATTTTTCATGAAATTCGGAACGAATCCGGGTTCATCCGGATCGATTTGCTCATCCCTAGTTATAATAAGTAAAGATAATATATGATTTCCTCTTTAACGTAGATACTATGTGTCTGTATATAGTCTAACCTAGAATGCATAGGTGAATTCATGTTATGACTTGCTCCTCACTGTAGATTGGATTCTCATCTTGTGGGTTTCATGTGTAGATCTGCATACCATATCTCTAAGTGTGCTATTTAGCCAGCTTTTTATTTGATTTTTCTTTTTTTCCTGATTTATGGTCCACATTTTTCCCCATTATGCTTCCCTAGTGGTTTATAATTATATATATATTGTTTCTTTATTTCTAGTCATGTTTGATGTGCCATGGATTATTGTATGTTTAGGTGCCGGTTGCCCACAATTGCGGCTTACACAGAACATTACCATCTGCCAGTAGTCTGACGGTATCGTCAGCGTAGGATGGATAAATCTAGCCACGCTAATTACACAGGCGCCAGTAATGGCAACGTGCATGCTGTTCCTTAATGCCAGTACTCTGATGTTTTCTGTCGCCCGCCTATGGGAAGCAAATACGAAGACATCCAAATACTGATTGGATGGGCATGCAGCGTTATGTTAGCAGACCCCTTTCCGGGAAGATTGTGTGTGTGGCGCGCGCTGCAGCAGGCAATTAATTATGTCCATTCATCCATGTATGGTATGTACACCTATCCGTAGTTACCCACAGGTGTTTGTAATGATTTAATGTTTTATCATTGTATAAATTGTTTACGTATGAGCCGTCTCCGTGTCATGAGTAAGGGCTGACGCCCGAAACGCGTTGGCAACAGGTGATGCTCATGGTCACGCTTCTTATGTCTGTGCTGCTGTGATGGCCTTTTAATAGCATGGAATAAAGACAGACTTTTTTTATTGCTCATACTACGTTGGCTGGCTGTACAAGTTTGTTTGGATGTTGCCGTATTGGAGGTGAGTGCTCTAAGCCCCTGCCTGTTATGAGCCACCATTTAATTTCCGGGTTGCCTAGCTGGCAAACTTCTTGACTTACAGTGTAATTATGTATGGCTTTTCACTGTAACTAGGCCCCAAAGACTTTAAAAGGAACACATTGGTACAACTCATAGATGTGCATATGTGGTATTCACTAATGAGGGCAGTTCAATGCACTCCAGTACACTTTAAAACTGCTTTTTTTGGACAACAGCAGCAGGTGTGTACCTTTGGATAGACTGATCTGTGTGAAGATGGATCAGGCATGGATCAGCCAAGATTTCCACCCACCAATGCCTGATCCATTAGAGTAGATTGATCATGGTGCCACACCAACACTTCAGAAATATGGATAGTGCAAAAAAGATTTAAGGCGCTGCTCTCCAGTTACAGACATTCCTTCACGTCAGACCACAAGTAATTATTAAGGAAATGCATTACGTAAAGCTCAACTTTTAATAATATTCTTAGGATAACATATATGTGCCCAAAATTTTTATATGTTCTCTTCATGCTGCTGCCAACTCCAGGGTGTGTATTTCAGGCAATATATGGTTTCCTCATGCTGCTGTCTACTCTACTGTGTCTTTCAGGCAATATATGAGCTTCCTATGGTGCTTTCAACTCCAGAGTGTGTCTTTCAGGCAATATATGGGCTCCTCATGCTGCTGCCGCCAACTCCAGGGTGTGTTTTTCTGGCAATATATGGGCTATTCATGCTGCTGTCAACTCTACTGTGTCTTTCAGGCAATATATGGGCTCCTCATGCTGCTGCCAACTTCAGGGTGTGTCTTTTAGGCAATATTTGGGCTCCTCATGCTGCTGCCACCTCAAGGCTCTATCATTGTGCTGCTTTGCAACAGTGATTCTAATAGTATTGCCTCTGATCTGCATTTCATACTTCTTTACAGTATTATTTTACTAACCCAGCATGCACCCTATGCATGTTACAGCAAGGCAAAATGTTCTACAACCCTATTGAGGCTCTTGGTAGGCCAGAAATCATTTTTAATAGCGATTTTCCATAAATTAATTTGGAACAAATTTATCAAAAATTTGCTCATCTCTATCCACCAGTATACTGGCAGATAGAGATTTATTATGAAGCGTTTCTAGCTTTTTTATTGCCTCCATCATGCTTTCAATTTTGCTTGATGGTCCACTGCGGCCGGATTAGACAACTTTTAAGTGTCCACCAAACATAGTTTATGCAAAGCTGGAATCAGCCGCTTAATATGTTTGAAGGCTATAGCCGATTTAGAATCTGACATGCCATTTGTGGGGTTTAATATGCAATTTAGATCTCTTTCCAGTATCAGAAGACCTTCTTTAAAGTCTTTCAACTTCCTAAGAACTTGTGTAATGAAGTCTGTGCTTCCCAATAGACAGGTTACTACTGTGTCCCAGATTCTCCCTTTTAAAAAGAGGGACCTACCTTCACCATCCTTAACATCTTAACATCCCCTCACAGGGAATGAGCTATTAATTAAGATCGATACACCCTTGGTCTTGTTGCCGGCGAAGAGATGCGGCCAAGTAATGAAGCAGGTAATGTGTATTATGGAGATGTGACATTTTGTCAAGCTTGAAATGTGTTTATTGTAAAAAAGCTACATACCCCAATAGAGTATGTCTTTTTTCAGGGAAGTCCCCTCATATTTATAGTGAGAGTATTCAACAGCATGTTGGCATTTGGGTTCATTAAGAAGATTGTAGCAGATGGATATGACCGAACAAAATGATGCAGATCTGCCTCGTATAGGGAGAGTACTTTTGGAATTCAAGGGGGGGGAAGAATTGGGGAGTGGAAGGAAAGAAAAAAAAACCCAGAGAATGGGGCAAAAATGAGATAGGAGGTAGAAGTGGAACAGAGTAGTAGAAATTATAGAACAATAACAGAAAGAAAACCCCCTGCAATAAAGCCAAAGGGTTAAAAGTGTCTCCTGGGGCAAGAGTGTTTGTTATTCCAGGGATCCACCAGGCTAGGGCGGTGCCCAGCAATTGGCCACCACAAGTTGGCTACCCTTCAGACTACACAGTTACCTCCCTGTCCCTTCAATGGATCAGTGGTGTAATCTGATTTAGAACACAGCTGGAAGTCTGTCCCAGACCACAACTCCCATATAGCATTACACCACAGCATATGGGTCTGTGTTAAAGAGGCCAACACCCTGCATTTTGACTACCCTGGATTTTGGCCCACTTCCCCGGGGCACCCCCGATCGGGGGGCTATGTGAAACCCCCCAGATAGCTGGCTATCACTCACCTCACCCTGCTCCTACAGCGCATGCTTAGCCGCTTGTCCAGTCAGCGCGCTTAGAGCCACTGAGGTATGCGTGTCAAAGCGACGTCTTACCTCAGTAGCACCGAGCACACTGGTGGCTGCACCTCGCTCTTCCCTCTAACAGGGAGCACGCCCGAGTCGCTCATTCAAAACTGGCTGGCACGGGCTCTTGCCCTGCTAGAGAGAAGCATGAGATGCGGCCGTGGCCTGTGCATGCATCGTTGGACAGGGATTAAGGTAAGGTTTGTGGCTGTCCTGGGGGGTTTCAAACAGCACATCCCGGTTTTGGATGCCCCGCGGGGAGGGATTGGATCGGCCTGGGAATCTTATAGGTTCCCAGGCCGATCCTGCTGGGTTTTGATTCACTTTAAGGGGACACCCGGCAGTCATCAAGGGGTGAGACATTTAGCCTTCCAGGCCACCCTCAGAGCCACTTATATTTTTGTAATGCCATCAGAGCAGGTAGGGCCCATGTTAAAGGGTGGCACATATGCATTTGATAAATAATATATATATATATATATATATATATAGTCAGGATCTGAGGCCAACGGCAATGGCTCTGTAGACAGTGCTTATTCAAATCAAAAGCAATTTATTGAAAATAAGTTCCAAACAGGCAAAATCTCTTCACTTCAGAGAATGCTGCAGCATACAATGCAGTACAGCAAATGGTTACCTCACCAACTCTAGCTATGTCCAGTGTAGGATAATTACAGCAAACTGCAAGTCCTTGATATGACAGGTCCTCTTTCAGGGCATACAAGTCCAGGCTGTTAATCCACAGGTTCCAGGAACGGATAACACGTAAAATCCTTCGACTGTAATTCAGTAATGTCAGTATGGGGAGCAGCAAGGCCTGGGCTCCTCATCCCAGGCTGTTCAACAGCAAACTGGAAACCTCAGCGGCTCCTTTTATTAGGCTTCCTTGCAATTAGCCTCATCACCTTTGTGAGAACTGGGAGTAGGGGAAAAACTCGTAGTGGACTGGGAATGTGGACTGGGGTCCTGTAAACCTGGCATGGATCATGCCTGAATGAGAAAAGCAAGGGAGAAATAGTCACCATTCAGCACTTTCCCATACACTTTACCACATGTCCCCCCCTCTTCTGCAGACCAGAGGTCTGACAATTTTCTCTGACCATCAGTAGACTCTGGACAAAGCATCTGCATTCCCCTGTAACTTCCCTGGCCTATCTTCTACCTTAAAATTTAAAATTTGGTAAGGAAAGAAACCATCTGGTCACTCTTGCATTTCTATCCTTATTTTGTATCATCAAGGCCAGCGGAGCATGATCTGTCATCAACACAAATTCTCTAACCAACAGGTAATAGTTTAGGGCTTTTAATGCCCACTTAATGACGACACACTCTCTTTCCACTATAGCATAGTTTATCTCTGCTGGGGTCAGTTTCCTACTCAGGCACAATACTGGCTGTTCTTCCACAGTGATAAAACTGCACCCAAATCCGAGTCAGACACATCTGTCTGTACCAAAAACTGTTTGCTGAAATCCGGGGACACCAGCACGGGCTGTTCACCATTACTGACTTACGACCCTTTGTTCAGTCAGTTAACGGTGCAGCCATTGAAGCGAAATTGGGCACAAAGCGACGGTAGTAGCCTGTTATAACAGGCTCTCACCTGTTTTTTGGTTAGTGGTCTTGGCCAGTTCTGTATTGCCTCCACCTTATTGATTTGGGGTTTAACCAGCCATCTACCAATGACGTAACCCAGGTATTTTGCCTCCTCCAGCCCCACTGCACACTTCTCAGGGTTTATGGTTAAACCAGCATTACTGATGGAGTCTAGGACGGCCTGTACCTAACAGAGGTGACTTTTCCAATCAGATAAAAAAATTAGCACATCATCCAGGTAAGCAGCGGCATAATCACGATGTGGTCTCAAGATCATGTCCATCAGCCTCTGAAAGGTAGCAGGGGCCCCATGTAACCCAAACAGCATCACCACATATTGAAACAGGCCTTCTGGGGTGAAAAACGTGGTCCTTTCATTGGCATCCTCAGACAATGGTATCTGCCAATACCCCTTTGTGAGATCCAGGGTTGTCATGTATCTTGCCCTCCCGAGCTTCTCAATCAACTCATCTACCCGGGGCATTGAGTAAGCATCAAATGTTGAGACCTCATTGAGTTTTCTGAAATCGTTACAAAATCTCCAGGTCCCATTTGGGCTTTGGTCTTAGGACAATGGGACTTGACCAGCCACTAGAAGACTCCTCAATGACGTCTAACTCCAACATGCGCTTTACTTCAGAGGAGATCACCTCTCTATGTGCTTCAGGTACCCTGTATGGTTTAAAGTTTACCTTACTGTATAAGGTATATGATGTTTTATTAGGTGAGTACGGCCCAGCAGGTTGAAAACTTATCTCTATTTCTCTGTATGAACTCCCTGACCTCCTGCTTTTGGTGTCCTGACAAGGTCTCGCCTATTTTGACTGGGGGAACTGGATGCACCACACCTTTACCTATAGTCGGAGTGACTACTAAAGCTTCACGATCCTTCCACGGCTTGATTAGGTTTATGTTGTAAATCTGGTAGGGTTTTCTTCTACCTGGTTGATGAACCTTGTAGTTCACCTCACTCGCTTTCTCTACAACCTCATAGGGACCCTGCCACTTTGCTAGAAATTTACTTTCAACCGTGGGCACCAATACCAGGAACCAGTCCCCAGTATTAAAGGCCCTCATCCTAGCAGATCTATTATATATTCTGCTCTGGGCCTCCTGAGCCCTTTGCATATGCTCTTTGACTATCGGCATTACTTTGTCTATTCAATCCTGCATCTGGGCCACATGTTCAATTACACTTTTGTATGGAGTGGCCTCAGTCTCCCAGGTTTCTTTGGCTACATCAAACCTCTGAGATGCCAACCATATACTAACTCAAAGGGCGAAAATTCTGTAGACACCTGGGGTACCTCCCGGATGGGAAAACATGAAGTAAGGCAACAGACAGTCCCAATCACGGCCATCCCTTTCTACCACTTTATTTAACATGTGTTTAAGAGTTTTAGGCTCGATTCAGAGAGACAAAAAAAACCTTCCGTTTTAGTGCCGATGTCGTATTATTTTCAAATGTTGCTGCTCTCGTATGAATGTGCGAGCGATTCTATGCATGCATTGTAAACCTTCTGTAAAGTTTCCGTCCGTTCGTATGCCAGAGTACGAGGACGAGGATGTCATTTTCCATCGAGAGTTTTCTGTTTCATTTTCTCAGGTAACAACGTAGCCTTTCGTTTTTGCCCTTTTCCCTTCGTATCCTTACACGAATCCTTTACGATTCCCGATAGATTCTGTTTCACTTTTTCCAAAAATAATCGTCCAGACGGAAATCCTTACGATCTTGCGCCTGCGCACTACAAACTTAACTCTTTAATGTGCTCGCCTACATATTTGACACCCTCACTTCTACTACAAGGTTTAGCTAAACCACTTAGCGCTATCCTCCATCTTCCCTTTTGGACCCTTAAAGCTCACCCCAACCATTTAGCGCTATCCTCCAGCTTGACTTTTGGACCCTTAAAGTTCACCACAACCACTTAGCACTATCCTCCAGCTTCCCGTTTGGATCCTTAAAGCTCACCCAACCACTTAGCGCTATCCTCCATCTTCCCTTTTGGACCCTTAAAGCTCACCCCAACCACTTAGCGCTATCCTCCAGCTTCCCTTTTGGACCCTTAAAGCTCACCACAACCACTTAGCACTATCCTCCAGCTTCCCTTTTGGACTCTTAAAGCTCAACACAACCACTTAGCGCTATCCTCCATCTTCCTTTTTGGACCCTTAAAGCTCACCACTACCCCTTTGCGCTATCCTCCAGCTTCCCTTTTGGACCCTTAAAGCTCACCACAGCCATTTAGCACTATCCTCCATCTTCCCTTTTGGACCCTTACAACTTACCCAAACCACTTCGCGGTTATGTTCTTCTTCCATTTTATGTCCCTAAAACTTACCCAAACCCCTTCGCGGTTATGTTTTTCTTCTATTTTATGTCCCTAAAACGTACCCAAACCACTTCGCGGTTATGTTCTTCTTCCATTTTAGTCCCCTAAAACTTACCCAAACCCCTTCGCGGTTATGTTCTTCTTCCATTTTATGTCCCTAAAACTTACCTAAACCCCTTCGCGGTTATGTTCTTCTTCCATTTTATGTCCCTAAAACTTACCCAAACCACTTCGCGGTTATGTTCTTCTTCCATTTTAGTCCCCTAAAACTTACCCAAACCCCTTCACGGTTATGTTCTTCTTCCATTTTATGTCCCTAAAACTTACCCAAACCACTTCGCGGTTATGTTCTTTTTCCATTTTATGTCCCTAAAACTTACCCCAACCACTTCGCGGTTATGTTCTTCTTCCATTTTATGTCCCTTAAAACTTACCCAAACCCCTTCGCGGTTATGTTCTTCTTCCACTTTATGTCCCTAAAACTTACCCAAATCACTTCGCGGTTATGTTCTTCTTCCATTTTATGTCCCTAAAACTTGCCCAAACCACTTCGCGGTTATGTTCTTCTTCCATTTTATGTCCCTAAAACTTACCCAAACCACTTCGCGGTTATGTTCTTCTTCCATTTTATGTCCCTAAAACTTACCCAAATCACTTCACGCTCATCTGAATCTTCAGCTCTAAATATGTATTGTAGCCTTTGTTTGTTGTTAATGTATTTGTGCCCAAAAATTACACTGACATTTTTTTTCTTTTTTTTTTTTTTTAATAGAAGAAGGCTATTTTTGTTTGTCTTTTTTTCAAATATTTTTTTCAAACAATTTAAAATTTTTTTTGTTGGGTTTTAAAACATTGAAATTTTGAAAAAATTGTAAAAATTTAAAATATCTACATATATACAACACAGTGACAGGACTCGGGACACTAGTCTTCTTCTGTTGTCCCCAACGAGTCAGCCAGCTGCTGCATATCGGCCACCAACTCAAGGACCCTTCGATTCATTTCTTCCACTCTTGCACGTGTGGTCCCTGGATCAAATTAGCAAAAATACATTAGTTTGAGCCAAATACATGTTTATCACCTGTGGAAGGAATGTTTGTTAGTTTGCAAATTAAATCATGCCGACATATGTGATTCTGCTAAGTAATTAATCTAAGGAAGTGGGCACATGTCATTCTGCTAAATAATTAATCTAAGGAAGAGGGCACATGTCATTCTGCTAAGTAATTAATCTAAGGAAGTGGGCACATGTCATTCTGCTAATGCCATTGACTATGGCTTGATGTATCTGGGTGATCATGTCAATTACCACATACTGGTTGGTGGCCGAAGGATGCCTCGTTGGGGACAACCCTACGTCCTGGGTCCTGCCACTGTTGTGAAGTAGAGGCTGTTGAGACATGGCAAATAGGGTCACTTATAATGTCTTAGTCAACAGTAATCAAATGTCAATTTCAATGTGTGTGTCACATCACTCACCTTCTCCCTGTGCCTCCGATGTGAGATCTGCTGCAACCTCCACATCTTCACCCGCGCCACAAGCATCTACAAAAATTGATTAAGTGATTCAGCTTGGGTGGAAATTGCATATATATGTGTGTGCGGTTACATGAAGAGTCGCATACCAGAGGCTCCCGCATGCGTCGCTGGGTTCGACTCCCTGCCCACGCTGTGCCGCCCCTCCTCTGTGGAAAGGTCCAGGGGCTGGTCTGAGGAACCAACAGAGGAGGGGTAGGACCGTCGCACTGGAGATCCACCACCTTCACTTCCAGCTGCAGATTCATGCAGCACTGGTCGGCCTGTGTGCCTCCGGGTGCGGCGGATTCGGTAATCCATTTCCAGCACTACAAAATAAATACAATTATAAATCAATGCCTACCTTCTGCATCAGTTACATCTAGCATGCAATCGCTATGTACTTACTAGGGAAATGGATTCCGAAAAAGCGCCGCACCTGGGGCATGTGCAGCCGTTTCAGGTCCGACCACTGCTGCGTGTGGGTGAAGGTGGTGTCCGTCTGATGTTGGATTTTGGCAATGATCTCCAGTGCGATGGTGCGCTTCTCAAAAGAGTTGGGCAGGTAGTCGTACCTGCGCTCCAGCATGGTCTGCAAAACACAAAATCAAGCTAGGTTTTAGTTAAAACTGCATACAAAGATCTGTCACCAATCGATCATTTGACTAAATGACATTAACATACACATTTGGAGCCTAATACAATCTGTTATTTAGTATAACAGATAGGGTGCTAAGTGCAGGTTTGGGATGCCCATGTGGGCTGGTGTATTTAAAGCAGGACAAAAACCAATTCAAAATGCAATAGTTTGATTGAGCTGAGGATGAACAAACGTATTTAGTATAACAGATAGGGTGCTAAGTGCAGGTTTGGAATGCCCATGTGGGCTGGTGTATTTAAAGCAGACCAAAAAATATTAAAACTAAATTAAAACTAATCCAGTTTTTAGAAATGCTTGTGTGTAACAGATAGGATTAAATAAGCCACCGCATAGATGAGATGCACAGTGGTAAGGCAGATTTACAGCACAGAACTGAAATTGAAAACTCATCTGGCTAATGAAAAAATAAATTTTTCACTGTCACTTCTATGCTGTTCTATGATCGTTCCGGTTTCTCCCTATCTTTCACTGTCTTTCCCTGGCTCTGTCTACCTCTCTGTGTGCCTCTCTGACTCTCCCTACCTATCTCTAACTCTCTGTCCCTGTCTGTAACCAGCTGTGCTCTGGCCGCAATAGAACGCTGAAATGCGCACAAGGAAGATGGCCGCCGGTTTATATAGCACGGGGACGTCACCGGGCTTCCTGGCTGCTGATAGGCTGCATGTGACTTTCCCATGATACCTTGCCCCAGGGGATATGTCTGGATATGTTCACCCACCATTTTAGAATGCCTGTAATTGAAATAAATGGAGTTCAAATGAAAACTTCGATCGATCGAATCGCAGGGAAATTCGGATTCGTTCAGAATCAAATTTTTCATGAAATTCGGAACGAATCTGGGTTCGTCCGGATCGATTTGCTCATCCCTAGTTATAATAAGTAGAGATAATATATGATTTCCTCTTTAACGTAGATACTATGTGTCTGTATATAGTCTAACCTAGAATGCATAGGTGAATTCATGTTATGACTTGCTCCTCACTGTAGATTGGATTCTCATCTTGTGGGTTTCATGTGTAGATCTGCATACCATATCTCTAAGTGTGCTATTTAGCCAGCTTTTTATTTGATTTTTCTTTTTTTCCTGATTTATGGTCCACATTTTTCCCCATTATGCTTCCCTAGTGGTTTATAATTATATATATATTGTTTCTTTATTTCTAGTCATGTTTGATGTGCCATGGATTATTGTATGTTTAGGTGCCGGTTGCCCACAATTGCGGCTTACACAGAACATTACCATCTGCCAGTAGTCTGACGGTATCGTCAGCGTAGGATGGATAAATCTAGCCACGCTAATTACACAGGCGCCAGTAATGGCAACGTGCATGCTGTTCCTTAATGCCAGTACTCTGATGTTTTCTGTCGCCCGCCTATGGGAAGCAAATACGAAGACATCCAAATACTGATTGGATGGGCATGCAGCGTTATGTTAGCAGACCCCTTTCTGGGAAGATTGTGTGTGTGGCGCGCGCTGCAGCAGGCAATTAATTATGTCCATCCATCCATGTATGGTATGTACACCTATCCGTAGTTACCCACAGGTGTTTGTAATGATTAAATGTTTTATCATTGTATAAATTGTTTACGTATGAGCCGTCTCCGTGTCATGAGTAAGGGCTGACGCCCGAAACGCGTTGGCAATAGGTGATGCTCATGGTCACGCTTCTTATGTCTGTGCTGCTGTGATGGCCTTTTAATAGCATGGAATAAAGACAGACTTTTTTTATTGCTCATACTACGTTGGCTGGCTGTACAAGTTTGTTTGGATGTTGCCGTATTGGAGGTGAGTGCTCTAAGCCCCTGCCTGTTATGAGCCACCATTTAATTTCCGGGTTGCCTAGCTGGCAAACTTCTTGACTTACAGTGTAATTATGTATGGCTTTTCACTGTAACTAGGCCCCAAAGACTTTAAAAGGAACACATTGGTACAACTCATAGATGTGCATATGTGGTATTCACTAATGAGGGCAGTTCAATGCACTCCAGTACACTTTAAAACTGCTTTTTTTGGACAACAGCAGCAGGTGTGTACCTTTGGATAGACTGATCTGTGTGAAGATGGATCAGGCATGGATCAGCCAAGATTTCCACCCACCAATGCCTGATCCATTAGAGTAGATTGATCATGGTGCCACACCAACACTTCAGAAATATGGATAGTGCAAAAAAGATTTAAGGCGCTGCTCTCCAGTTACAGACATTCCTCCACGTCAGACCACAAGTAATTATTAAGGAAATGCATTACGTAAAGCTCAACTTTTAATAATATTCTTAGGATAACATATATGTGCCCAAAATTTTTATATGTTGTCTTCATGCTGCTGCCAACTCCAGGGTGTGTATTTCAGGCAATATATGGTTTCCTCATGCTGCTGTCTACTCTACTGTGTCTTTCAGGCAATATATGAGCTTCCTATGGTGCTTTCAACTCCAGAGTGTGTCTTTCAGGCAATATATGGGCTCCTCATGCTGCTGCCGCCAACTCCAGGGTGTGTTTTTCTGGCAATATATGGGCTATTCATGCTGCTGTCAACTCTACTGTGTCTTTCAGGCAATATATGGGCTTCTCGTGCTGCTGCCAACTCAAGGGTGTGTCTTTCAGGCAATATATGAGCTTTCTATGGTGCTTCCAACTCCAGAGTGTGTCTTTCAGGCAATATATGGGCTCCTCATGCTGCTGCCGCCAACTCCAGGGTGTGTTTTTCTGGCAATATATGGGCTATTCATGCTGCTGTCAACTCTACTGTGTCTTTCAGGCAATATATGGGCTCCTCATGCTGCTGCCAACTTCAGGGTGTGTCTTTTAGGCAATATTTGGGCTCCTCAAGGCTCTATCATTGTGCTGCTTTGCAACAGTGATTCTAATAGTATTGCCTCTGATCTGCATTTCATACTTCTTTACAGTATTATTTTACTAACCCAGCATGCACCCTATGCATGTTACAGCAAGGCAAAATGTTCTACAACCCTATTGAGGCTCTTGGTAGGCCAGAAATCATTTTTAATAGCGATTTTCCATAAATTAATTCGGAACAAATTTTTCGAAAATTTGCTCATCTCTATCCACCAGTATACTGGCAGATAGAGATTTATTATGAAGCGTTTCTAGCTTTTTTATTGCCTCCATCATGCTTTCAATTTTGCTTGATGGTCCACTGCGGCCGGATTAGACAACTTTTAAGTGTCCACCAAACATAGTTTATGCAAAGCTGGAATCAGCCGCTTAATATGTTTGAAGGCTATAGCCGATTTAGAATCTGACATGCCATTTGTGGGGTTTAATATGCAATTTAGATCTCTTTCCAGTATCAGAAGACCTTCTTTAAAGTCTTTCAACTTCCTAAGAACTTGTGTAATGAAGTCTGTGCTTCCCAATAGACAGGTTACTACTGTGTCCCAGATTCTCCCTTTTAGAAAGAGGGACCTACCTTCACCATCCTTAACATCTTAACATCCCCTCACAGGGAATGAGCTATTAATTAAGATCGATACACCCTTGGTCTTGTTGCCGGCGAAGAGATGCGGCCAAGTAATGAAGCAGGTAATGTGTATTATGGAGACGTGACATTTTGTCAAGCTTGAAATGTGTTTATTGTAAAAAAGCTACATGGGTTTTATGTTTTTTTAAGAAACCCCAATAGAGTATGTCTTTTTTCAGGGAAGTCCCCTCATATTTATAGTGAGAGTATTCAACAGCATGTTGGCATTTGGGTTCATTAAGAAGATTGTAGCAGATGGATATGACCGAACAAAATGATGCAGATCTGCCTCGTATTGGGAGAGTACTTTTGGAATTCAAGGGGGGGGGGGGGGGGGGGAAGAATTGGGGAGTGGAAGGAAAGAAAAAAAACCCAGAGAATGGGGCAAAAATGAGATAGGAGGTAGAAGAGGAACAGAGTAGTAGAAATTATAGAACAATAACAGAAAGAAAACCCCCTGCAATAAAGCCAAAGGGTTAAAAGTGTCTCCTGGGGCAAGAGTGTTTGTTATTCCAGGGATCCACCAGGCTAGGGCGGTGCCCAGCAATTGGCCACCACAAGTTGGCTACCCTTCAGACTACACAGTTACCTCCCTGTTCAATGGATCAGTGGTGTAATCTGATTTAGAACACAGCTGGAAGTCTGTCCCAGACCACAACTCCCATATAGCATTACACCACAGCATATGGGTCTGTGTTAAAGAGGCCAACACCCTGCATTTTGACTACCCTGGATTTTGGCCCACTTCCCCGGGGCACCCCCGATCGGGGGGCTATGTGAAACCCCCCAGATAGCTGGCTATAACTCACCTCACCCTGCTCCTACAGCGCATGCATAGCCGCTCGTCCAGTCAGCGCGCTTAGAGCCACTGAGGTATGCGTGTCAAAGCGACGTCTTACCTCAGTAGCACCGAGCACACTGGTGGCTGCACCTCGCGCTTCCCTCTAACAGGGAGCACGCCCGAGTCGCTCATTCAAAACTGGCTGGCACTGGCTCTTGCCCTGCTAGAGAGAAGCATGAGATGCGGCCGTGGCCTGTGCATGCATCGTTGGACAGGGATTAAGGTAAGGTTTGTGGCTGTCCTGGGGGGTTTCAAACAGCGGGGCATCCCGGTTTTGGATGCCCCGCGGGGAGGGATTGGATCGGCCTGGGAATCTTATAGGTTCCCAGGCCAATCCTGCTGGGTTTTGATTCACTTTAAGGGGACACCCGGCAGTCATCAAGGGGTGAGACATTTAGCCTTCCAGGCCACCCTCAGAGCCACTTATATTTTTGTAATGCCATCAGAGCAGGTAGGGCCCATGTTAAAGGGTGGCACATATGCATCTGATAAATAATATATATATATATATATATATATATATATATATATATATATATATGGGTTGATTCAAAGAAACATGTAACAGCTTGGATTTGGGTCACGACCATCCTATTTTTCACGTCCGCTCGTGCGTTCGTATGAACTTGCGAGTGATTCTATAAGCAAATACGTTTCTATCCTAAAATATACGTCCGTTCGTATGGCAGTTCGGGAATCAGACCTATGTCAGTTTCCATCCTGATTTTTCCGTTTCATTTCTCAGGTTGCAACATTGGTTTTGCCCTTTTTCCTTTTTTGTCTGGACGTAAATCCTTCTGATCTTGCGGCTCCGCACTACAAACTTACCTCATTAAAGTGCATTCTAAATATTTGTTCTTTTATTTTTCTTTATTTCATTCATTTTGTAGTAACCAACCATTAATGAATGCATTTGCATAAGTAAATCTTACTTTGTTTAATTTTTACTTAACTTGCATTTTTTACTTGTGGATTTAATTTTAATATTTTGGCTTCAAATGGTACAACTTTAAATTTTGGGTGTGGTTACCCACACCCTCTACATACAGATTGCTCTCAAATATTAAAAAACACCCAGCAACTTCTGCATGTTATGAGCCTCGAAACAGCCAAGATGGCGGCTCAGGTATTATCGGGCAGCCTGCAAACAGAAAGGGCCTTGTGACTGTCCGTGCCCCCAGCTCTGGGGGCAAAATACAGCAGTAACCCACATCCTGCACTTTATCCCGCTCTCCTCTCCTCAGTAAGTGTGATGCATCTGACCAAAGATGTGCTTAAATAATTAAACAAAGCAAAGGTAAACAACTACACCAATAAATGCTATCTAAAAATATTATTCTAGTACATCAATTTTAAAATAAATAACAAAGGACATAAGTTTCTTTAATTAACGCAAATATATTGCAAAATAAAGGTTTACATGCAAAGGACTAATTAAGGTCCACATTAAAATGATTTTATAAGGCATACATGAAATGTATTAAATCAGGCATGCATTGCCATACAATTAATGGCCTCGGCCATGCTGATACATGCAGTTCATTGGAGCACAAGACGCGCAGACTCCTCCACATAGCCAAAAAACCTGTTCACGAACAGCAATCCGGCTGCTAAAAGGTGTCGGCTGTGGCTTTCTTTTAAAACGCGTTTAGAGGTTTCTCTGAATCACACCTAAACACATCCAATTATCCTAAGTTTTACGTTTTGATCGTAAGTTTTAGGATTTGATCCTAAGTTTTACGTTTTGATCCTAAAATTTAGGAACGAACTTCCGCTGATCGTAAGAGCATATACGCATTCGTACGTAGGCTCGTGCGAGTCGGAAATGGCCAAAAAAACAGGAAAAAATGACTAACACCCACCCAAACTTACGATTTTCGATACGAAATCAATTAACTTTTCCTCTTTGAATCGAGGGGATAGTCAGGATCTGAGGCCAACGGCAATGGCTCTGTAGACAGTGCTTATTCAAATCAAAAGCAATTTATTGAAAATAAGTTCCAAACAGGCAAAATCTCTTCACTTCAGAGAATGCTGCAGCATACAATGCAGTACAGCAAATGGTTACCTCACCAACTCTAGCTATGTCCAGTGTAGGATAATTACAGCAAACTGCAAGTCCTTGATATGACAGGTCCTCTTTCAGGGCATACAAGTCCAGGCTGTTAATCCACAGGTTCCAGGAACGGATAACACGTAAAATCCTTCGACTGTAATTCAGTAATGTCAGTATGGGGAGCAGCAAGGCCTGGGCTCCTCATCCCAGGCTGTTCAACAGCAAACTGGAAACCTCAGCAGCTCCTTTTATTAGGCTTCCTTGCAATTAGCCTCATCACCTTTGTGAGAACTGGGAGTAGGGGAAAAACTCGTAGTGGACTGGGAATGTGGACTGGGGTCCTGTAAACCTGGCATGGATCATGCCTGAATGAGAAAAGCAAGGGAGAAATAGTCACCATTCAGCACTTTCCCATACACTTTACCACATGTCCCCCCCTCTTCTGCAGACCAGAGGTCTGACAATTTTCTCTGACCATCAGTAGACTCTGGACAAAGCATCTGCATTCCCCTGTAACTTCCCTGGCCTATCTTCTACCTTAAAATTTAAAATTTGGTAAGGAAAGAAACCATCTGGTCACTCTTGCATTTCTATCCTTATTTTGTATCATCAAGGCCAGCAGAGCATGATCTGTCATCAACACAAATTCTCTAACCAACAGGTAATAGTTTAGGGCTTTTAATGCCCACTTAATGACGACACACTCTCTTTCCACTATAGCATAGTTTATCTCTGCTGGGGTCAGTTTCCTACTCAGGCACAATACTGGCTGTTCTTCCACAGTGATAAAACTGCACCCAAATCCGAGTCAGACACATCTGTCTGTACCAAAAACTGTTTGCTGAAATCCGGGGACACCAGCACGGGCTGTTCACCATTACTGACTTACGACCCTTTGTTCAGTCAGTTAACGGTGCAGCCATTGAAGCGAAATTGGGCACAAAGCGACGGTAGTAGCCTGTTATAACAGGCTCTCACCTGTTTTTTGGTTAGTGGTCTTGGCCAGTTCTGTATTGCCTCCACCTTATTGATTTGGGGTTTAACCAGCCATCTACCAATGACGTAACCCAGGTATTTTGCCTCCTCCAGCCCCACTGCACACTTCTCAGGGTTTATGGTTAAACCAGCATTACTGATGGAGTCTAGGACGGCCTGTACCTAACAGAGGTGACTTTTCCAATCAGATAAAAAAATTAGCACATCATCCAGGTAAGCAGCGGCATAATCACGATGCGGTCTCAAGATCATGTCCATCAGCCTCTGAAAGGTAGCAGGGGCCCCATGTAACCCAAACAGCATCACCACATATTGAAACAGGCCTTCTGGGGTGAAAAACGTGGTCCTTTCATTGGCATCCTCAGACAATGGTATCTGCCAATACCCCTTTGTGAGATCCAGGGTTGTCATGTATCTTGCCCTCCCGAGCTTCTCAATCAACTCATCTACCCGGGGCATTGAGTAAGCATCAAATGTTGAGACCTCATTGAGTTTTCTGAAATCATTACAAAATCTCCAGGTCCCATTTGGGCTTTGGTCTTAGGACAATGGGACTTGACCAGCCACTAGAAGAATCCTCAATGACATCTAACTCCAACATGCGCTTTACTTCAGAGGAGATCACCTCTCTATGTGCTTCAGGTACCCTGTATGGTTTAAAGTTTACCTTACTGTATAAGGTATATGATGTTTTATTAGGTGAGTACGGCCCAGCAGGTCAGAAAACTTATCTCTATTTCTCTGTATGAACTCCCTGACCTCCTGCTTTTGGTGTCCTGACAAGGTCTCACCTATTTTGACTGGGGGAACTGGATGCACCACACCTTTAACTATAGTCGGAGTGACTACTAAAGCTTCACGATCCTTCCACGGCTTGATTAGGTTTATGTTGTAAATCTGGTAGGGTTTTCTTCTACCTGGTTGATGAACCTTGTAGTTCACCTCACTCGCTTTCTCTACAACCTCATAGGGACACTGCCACTTTGCTAGAAATTTACTTTCAACCGTGGGCACCAATACCAGGAACCAGTCCCCAGTATTAAAGGCCCTCATCCTAGCAGATCTATTATATATTCTGCTCTGGGCCTCCTGAGCCCTTTGCATATGCTCTTCGACTATCGGCATTACTTTGTCTATTCAATCCTGCATCTGGGCCACATGTTCAATTATACTTTTGTATGGAGTGGCCTCAGTCTCCCAGGTTTCTTTGGCTACATCAAACCTCTGAGATGCCAACCATATACTAACTCAAAGGGCGAAAATTCTGTAGACACCTGGGGTACCTCCCAGATGGGAAAACATGAAGTAAGGCAACAGACAGTCCTAATCACGGCCATCCCTTTCTACCACTTTATTTAACATGTGTTTAAGAGTTTTAGGCTCGATTCAGAGAGACAAAAAAAACCTTCCGTTTTAGTGCCGATGTCGTATTATTTTCAAATGTTGCTGCTCTCGTATGAATGTGCGAGCGATTCTATGCATGCATTGTAAACCTTCTGTAAAGTTTCCGTCCGTTCGTATGCCAGAGTACGAGGACGAGGATGTCATTTTCCATCGAGAGTTTTCTGTTTCATTTTCTCAGGTAACAACGTAGCCTTTCGTTTTTGCTCTTTTCCCGTCGTATCCTCACACGAATCCTTTACGATTCCCGATAGATTCTGTTTCACTTTTTCCAAAAATAATAGTACAGACGGAAATCCTTACGATCTTGCGCCTGCGCACTACAAACTTAACTTATTAAAGTGCTCGCCTACATATTTGACACCCTCACTACTACTACAAGGTTTAGCTAAACCACTTAGCGCTATCCTCCATCTTCCCTTTTGGACCCTTAAAGCTCACCCCAACCACTTAGCGTTATCCTCCAGCTTGACTTTTGGACCCTTAAAGTTCACCACAACCACTTAGCACTATCCTTCAGCTTCCCGTTTGGATCCTTAAAGCTCACCCAACCACTTAGCGCTATCCTCCATCTTCCCTTTTGGACCCTTAAAGCTCACCCCAACCACTTAGCGCTATCCTCCAGCTTCCCTTTTGGACCCTTAAAGCTCACCACAACCACTTAGCACTATCCTCCAGCTTCCCTTTTGGACCCTTAAAGCTCAACACAACCACTTAGCGCTATCCTCCATCTTCCCTTTTGGACCCTTAAAGCTCACCACAACCCCTTTGCGCTATCCTCCAGCTTCCCTTTTGGACCCTTAAAGCTCACCACAGCCACTTAGCACTATCCTCCATCTTCCCTTTTGGACCCTTACAACTTACCCAAACCACTTCGCGGTTATGTTCTTCTTCCATTTTATGTCCCTAAAACTTACCCAAACCCCTTCGCGGTTATGTTTTTCTTCTATTTTATGTCCCTAAAACTTACCCAAACCACTTCGCGGTTATGTTCTTCTTCCATTTTAGTCCCCTAAAACTTACCCAAACCCCTTCGCGGTTATGTTCTTCTTCCATTTTATGTCCCTAAAACTTACCTAAACCCCTTCGCGGTTATGTTCTTCTTCCATTTTATGTCCCTAAAACTTACCCAAACCACTTCGCGGTTATGTTCTTCTTCCATTTTAGTCCCCTAAAACTTACCCAAACCCCTTCACGGTTATGTTCTTCTTCCATTTTATGTCCCTAAAACTTACCCAAACCACTTCGCGGTTATGTTCTTCTTCCATTTTATGTCCCTAAAACTTACCCCAACCACTTCGCGGTTATGTTCTTCTTCCATTTTAGTCCCTTAAAACTTACCCAAACCCCTTCACGGTTAGGTTCTTCTTCCATTTTATGTCCCTAAAACTTACCCAAACCACTTCGCGGTTATGTTCTTCTTTCATTTTATGTCCCTAAAACTTACCCAAACCACTTCGCGGTTATGTTCTTCTTCCATTTTATGTCCCTAAAACTTACCCAAATCACTTCACGCTCATCTGAATCTTCAGCTCTAAATATGTATTGTAGCCTTTGTTTGTTGTTAATGTATTTGTGCCAAAAAATTACACTGAAATTTTTTTTCTTTTTTTTTTTTTTTTTTAATAGCAGAAGGCTATTTTTGTTTGGCTTTTTTTCAAATATTTTTTTCAAACAATGTAAAAATTTTTTTGTTGGGTTTTAAAACATTGAAATTTTGAAAAAATTGTAAAAATGTAAAATATCTACATATATACAACACAGTGACAGGACTCAGGACACTAGTCTTCTTCTGTTGTCCCCAACGAGTAAGCCAGCTGCTGCATATCGGCCACCAACTCAAGGACCCTTCGATTCATTTCTTCCACTCTTGCACGTGTGGTCCCTGGATCAGATTAGCAAAAATACATTAGTTTGAGCCAAATACATGTTTATCACCTGTGGAAGGAATGTTTGTTAGTTTGCAAATTAAATCATGCCGACATATGTGATTCTGCTAAGTAATTAATCTAAGGAAGTGGGCACATGTCATTCTGCTAAATAATTAATCTAAGGAAGAGGGCACATGTCATACTGCTAAGTAATTAATCTAAGGAAGTGGGCACATGTCATTCTGCTAATGCCATTGACTATGGCTTGATGTATCTGGGTGATCATGTCAATTACCACATACTGGTTGGTGGCCGAAGGATGCCTCGTTGGGGACAACCCTACGTCCTGGGTCCTGCCACTGTTGTGAAGTAGAGGCTGTTGAGACATGGCAAATAGGGTCACTTATAATGTCTTAGTCAACAGTAATCAAATGTCAATTTCAATGTGTGTGTCACATCACTCACCTTCTCCCTGTGCCTCCGGTGCGAGATCTGCTGCAACTTCCACATCTTCAACCGCGCCACAAGCATCTACAAAAATTGATTAAGTGAATCAGCTTGGGTGGAAATTGCATATATAAGTGTGTGCGGTTACATGAAGAGTCGCATACCAGAGGCTCCCGCATGCGTCGCTGGGTTTGACTCCCTGCCCACGCCGTGCCGCCCCTCCTCTGTGGAAAGGTCCAGGGGCTGGTCTGAGGAACCAACAGAGGAGGGGTAGGACCGTCGCACTGGAGATCCACCACCTTCACTTCCAGCTGCAGATTCATGCAGCACTGGTCGGCCTGTGTGCCTCTGGGTGCGGCGGATTCGGTAATCCATTTCCAGCACTACAAAAGAAATACAATTATAAATCAATGCCTACCTTCTGCATCAGTTACATCTAGCATGCAATCGCTATGTACTTACTAGGGAAATGGATTCCGAAAAAGCTCCGCACCTGGGGCACGTGCAGCCGTTTCAGGTCCGACCAATGCTGCGTGTGGGTGAAGGTGGTGTCCGTCTGATGTTGTATTTTGCCAATGATCTCCAGTGCGATGGTGCGCTTCTCAAAAGAGTTGGGCAGGTAGTCGTACCTGCGCTCCAGCATGGTCTGCAAAACACAAAATCAAGCTAGGTTTTAGTTAAAACTGCATACAAAGATCTGTCACCAATCGATCATTTGACTAAATGACATTAACATACACATTTGGAGCCTAATACAATCCTTTAAGCTGGCCTCAGTGTTGGTTCGCACGTGTGGGCCCTCACTTCGGTTGGGCACGGAGTTTGAGACACTTTGTAAACAAACCCTTTCGTCATGCGCTTCCTTACGGGCTAGGCATGCATTTAGATGGCAATGCAAAGGCAGTAAAAGATACTTACAAGCATGATGATCTCTTATTGTTGGCGGGTGAAGATTGTGGGCGCCATCTTGCCTCTTGTCTGCAGCAGATAAGTAATGCCCCAGCAGTTTCCGGGTTCCGCGCGGCCGAACAAACGGCCGTACGCACGCGTACGCGTGGGCGTCACAGTCTGCAAATCTTATTTAAAGGTCCCTGGACACACAGCTCATTCTCTTTCAGAGTCCGTGCAAAATGCCTCCAAAAAAGCAAGCAGCGACAAGCGGCAAAAAGGCAGCCAAGCGCAAGGATGCATCAGAAGGGCCCAAAACTTGCTCCCAAATGCCCAAAGCAAAACTGCGGTCAAAAAGCAATGCTCCTGCCAAACAACCCACCACTACTCCCAAAAAAAAGGAGGCACAACCAAAAACCAAGCCACAGGCCACCAAGCCTACCCCAAGGGAGGTGGTCAAACCTGGTAAGAGAGTGCAAAGCCCCAGCCCCCTCTGGACCAACATCTCCCCCCCCCACGTGCCACCAAGGCAGTGTTCCAAGGCCAAAAACAACATGACCGAAGCCCAAGCTGGCAAAGAAGCCCAAGATGAGAAAGAAGCCACAGCAGGGCCAGAAGCCACAGCATGGCCAGAAGCCGCAGCAGGGCTAGAAGCCACAGCAGGGCCAGAAGCCGCAGCAGGGCCAGAAGCCACACCAGGGCCAGAAGCCGCACCAGGGCCAGAAGCCGCACCAGGGCCAGAAGCAGCACCAGGGCCAGAAGCCCAAGAAGAAAAAGAAGCCACAGCAGGCCCAGAAGCCACACCAGGGCTAGAAGCCGCAGCAGGGCCAGAAGCCGCAGCAGGGCCAGAAGCCACACCAGGGCCAGAAGCCCAAGAAGAAAAAAAAGCCACAGCAGGCCCAGAAGCCCGAAAAGGCAGACAATGCCAAGCTCCCCACCCGCACATGGCTACCAATCGACGGCCAAGAGTGGCCGAACCACCAGCTCTGGGTCACCCCAGCCAATACCTCCAAGGGCCATGCTCCTTCCAAGGGCCCACAGAGCCACAGGGCCACAAGCACCAGTTCCAGCTCCTCAAGACCCTCTCTTCCTCACCCACATTCCCCACTGGCACAGGTTGGCAGGCAATCACCCTATGCCACATCAACCCCTGCAACTTCTGTGGCCACCCAGCCACAAACACCTAGTACCTTTCCCAGTCCAGTTCGATCAGCAGCCAGCCTCCATTCCTTGATGTCTCCAACACACACCCATGCCAGAATGTCACCTCATTTGCCTGCAAACAATGAGAAACCACAACCACCACAAACAGGGCGCACATTGCGCAGAGGCCACTTGAGTGTCCATTTTGGTGAGTCACAAACTCTGGCATTGGCTAGTGGTCTAACGTTATATTATGATGAGCTATATGGGAGCAAATCCAAATCAACTAGCAAGCAGCGCAAAGCGGAGATTTTGGCTGCACTCACCAGACAAGTCAATGCAGCGGGGGACGAACTCAAATATGTAGAAAAAATTAAACGGAAAATATCGGACCTCAAATATGCCGCATGGAAGAAAGAGAATAAAAGGTGGCAGTACAGGTACATATCTTATTTTTGGGTTTTTATTCTTGTATAGACATCAGTGAGCTTATTTTGGAATACTATGCTTTTCAGCTTACAAACTGGCAGAGGATTCCCCACTAAATTGAAATTTACCCAGGCTGAGGAGATGGTGCTGGGCCTGCTACATCCTGTTGCATTAGAGGGACCCTGGCACAACCACAGGACACGGACAACCCACCAATTTCAGCAGGTTAGTAATGTGTGAATTTCCCTCAAAATGGACCAAACAGTCAAATTAGCCAGCAAGGCATATCTAAACACATGCCCCTAGGGTGTGCCTTGTAGTGGAGTGATCAATTTGACCAGGGTGTGTCATGTGTGTCGACAGGTAATGTGCAAATTAGCAGGACCATACATGACGTTTAGGAACACTTAGGAAGAGTAGTAAAGTATTGAGATTAGCAAAGGACTGCGGGCTATGTATTTCTATTCAATCACATGCAACACTTACATCTTTTTCTGTTGGCCACTTGGGTTTGAGCTGTGCTTGGGGCCCAACGGCTTAAGATTGTGTGATTGCAATGTTTTTATAGATACAATGGTAACCACCAGAATCATATTGTAACTGCTATTTGCCAGCTGAGTGTGTTAACTTAATGGGCTATAAGGGATGTTTAAACACACACAACAGCCAGTACTTGCATGTTTGTTTGGCTTCACGTGACCAATGTATCTGTTCTTGTTTTCAATATAATTGCATTCATAGTGAAGGTCAAGTTGCACCGTTGTGGGAGTGGCCATTCCAGCTTGGCCACGTGTTTGATTTAAGCATATGTGTTATTAACTAGAGATGAGCGAACTTTTGAAAAATTCGATTCGACTGATTCGCAGAATTTTCCGACAAAAATCGGTTCGACCCGAATTTATTCGCGACGAATCGCTATTAAAAACGGCTATTTCTGAGCCTCCTAGAGCCTCAATAGGGTTGTAAACCATTCTGCCTTGCTGTAACACGCATAGGATGCGTGCTGGGTTAGCTAAATAATACTTTAAATAAATATCACATGCAGATCAGAGGCATCGCTAATAGAATTGCAGAGCGGCACAATTGCAGAGAGTTGAAGTGGCATCACTATGAGGGGCAGGAGCCCAAACATTGCTTTAAAGAGACACTGGAGTTGGCAGCAGCAGGAGCCCAAAAATTGGATGAATCACACCCTGGAGTTGCAAGCAGCAGCAGGAGCCCAAAAATTGGATGAATCACACCCTGGAGTTGCAAGCAGCAGCAGGAGCCCGAACATTACTTTAAAGAGACACTGGGGTTGGCTTCAGGAGCCCAAAAATTGGATGAATCACACCCTGGAGTTGGCAGCAGCAGCAGCAGCAGCATGAGCCAAAACATTACTTTAAAGAGACACTGGGGTTGGCTTCAGGAGCCAAAAAATTGGATGAATCACACCCTAGAGTTGGCAGCAGCAGGAGCCCGAACATAACTTTAAAGAGACACTGGAGTTGGCAGCAGGAGCCCAATAATTGGATGAATCACACCCTGGAGTTGGCAGCAGCAGCAGCAGCAGGAGCCCAAACATTACTTTAAAGAGACACTGGGGTTGGCTTCAGGAGCCCAAAAATTGGGTGAATCACACCCTGGAGTTGGCAGCAGCAGCAGCAGCAGGAGCCCAAACATAACTTTAAAGAGACACTGGGGTTGGCAGCAGGAGCCCAAAAATTGGAGGAATCACACCCTGGAGTTGGCAGCAGCAGGAGCCCAAACATTACTTTAAAGAGACACTGGGGTTGGTTTCAGGAGCCCAAAAATTGGATGAATCACACCCTGGAGTTGGCAGCAGCAGCAGCAGCAGCATGAGCCAAAACATTACTTTAAAGAGACACTGGGGTTGGCTTCAGGAGCCAAAAAATTGGATGAATCACACCCTGGAGTTGGCAGCAGCAGGAGCCCGAACATAACTTTAAAGAGACACTGGAGTTGGCAGCAGGAGCCCAAAAATTGGATGAATCACACCCTGGAGTTGGCAGCAGCAGCAGCAGCAGGAGCCCAAACATTACTTTAAAGAGACACTGGGGTTGGCTTCAGGAGCCCAAAAATTGGATGAATCAAACCCTGGAGTTGGCAGCAGCAGCAGCAGGAGCCCAAACATAACTTTAAAGAGACACTGGGGTTGGCAGCAGGAGCCCAAAAATTGGAGGAATCACACCCTGGAGTTGGCAGCAGCAGGAGCCCAAACATTACTTTAAAGAGACACTGGGGTTGGCTTCAGGAGCCCAAAAAATGGATGAATCTCACCCTGGAGTTGGCAGCAGCAGCAGCAGGAGCCCAAACATAACTTTAAAGAGACACTGGAGTTGGCAGCAGGAGCCCAAAAATTGGATGAATCACACCCTGGAGTTGGCAGCAGCAGCAGCAGCAGGAGCCCAAACATTACTTTAAAGAGACACTGGGGTTGGCTTCAGGAGCCCAAAAATTGGATGAATCACACCCTGGAGTTGGCAGCAGCAGGAGCCCAAACATAACTTTAAAGAGACACTGGAGTTGGCAGCAGGAGCCCAAAAATTGGATGAATCACACCCTGGAGTTGGCAGCAGCAGCAGCAGCCCAAACATTACTTTAAAGAGACACTGGGGTTGGCTTCAGGAGCCCAAAAATTGGATGAATCACACCCTGGAGTTGGCAGCAGCAGGAACCCAAACATTAGTTTAAAAAGACACTGGGGTTGGCAGCAAGAGCCCAAAAATTGGATGAATCACACCCTGGAGTTGGCAGCAGCAGCAGCAGGAGCCCAAACATTACTTTAAAGAGACACTGGGGGTGGCTTCAGAAGCCCAAAAATTGGATGAATCACACCCTGGAGTTGGCAGCAGCAGCAGCAGGAGCCCAAACATAACTTTAAAGAGACACTGGAGTTGGCAGCAGGAGCCCAAAAATTGAATGAATCACACCCTGGAGTTGGCAGCAGCAGCAGCAGCAGCCCAAACATAACTTTAAAGAGACACTGGGGTTGGCTTCAGGAGCCCAAAAATAAGATGAATCACACCCTGGAGTTAGCAGCAGCAGGAGCCCAAACATTGCTTTAAAGAGACACTGTAGTTGGCAGCAGGAGCCCAAAAATTGGATGAATCACACCCTGGAGTTGGCAGCAGCAGCAGCAGCAGGAGCCCAAACATTACTTTAAAGAGACACTGGGGTTGGCTTCAGAAGCCCAAAAATTGGATGAATCACACCCTGGAGTTGGCAGCAGCAGAAGCAGCAGCAGCATCAGCCCAAACATTACTTTAAAGAGACACTGGGGTTGGCTTCAGGAGCCCAAAAATTGGATGAATCACACCCTGGAGTTGGCAGCAGCAGCAGCTGGAGCCCAAACATTACTTTAAAGAGACACTGGGGTTGGCTTCAGGAGCCCAAAAATTGGATGAATCACACCCTGGAGTTGGCAGCAGCAGCAGCAGGAGCCCAAACATAACTTTAAAGAGACACTGGAGTTGGCAGCAGGAGCCCAAAAATTGGATGAATCACACCCTGGAGTTGCAAGCAGCAACAGCAGGAGCCCAAACATTACTTTAAAGAGACACTGGGGTTGGCTTCAGGAGCCCAAAAATTGGATGGATCACACCCTGGAGTTGCAAGCAGCAGCAGCAGGAGGCCAAAAATTGGCTGAAAGGCACACCCTGAAGTTGGCATCAGCAGGAGGCCAAAAATTGGTTGGAAGGCACACCCTGAAGTTGGCATCAGCAGGAGCCCAAAAATTGGCCTAAAGACATAAATATGTTTTGCACCATTTGGAAAGTGTAAAACGTGGCTCCATGCTGAATCTAGTCACATGCATCAGGCATTGGTGGGTGGAAATCCTGGCTGATCCATCCCTGATTCATTTTGGCAAAGGTGAGTCTCTCCACATTTTTAGTTGACAGACGAGTTCTCCTCGCCGTAACTATGGCCCCCGCCGCACTAAACACCCGCTCAGATGGCACGCTACTTGCCAGGCAGGACAGCTTTTCCAGGGCAAACTCTGCTAGTTGCGGCCACAAATCAAGTTTGGCTGCCCAGAAGTCCAGCGGATCCTCAAGGTGTGTTGGCATGGTCATGTCAAGGTATGACATGACCTGCTGGTTGAGGTCCTGCTCCAGGTCTTCCTGCTGCTCATGAGTAGCCTCACTATGCGGGTGTAGAAAGCTACTCATTAGCGACTGAAGACTGAGGTTGCTGCTGATGGAGCTGCTGCTGCTCCTGCCAACCCCCCCAGCAGCCATGGCAGTGGAAGGTGAGCGCAGAGGTCCCCTCGAGTCAGACCTGCGAGAGTATGGACCGTGGCGCAGATAGGCATCGGCCTGCCTACGTAGAATGACTTTGTAGTAGTTCAGTTTGTCCTCCCTCTCGGTGGGTTTAAAAAATGCCCCCATTTTGTCCCGGAAGCGAGGGTCCAATAAGGTGGACAGCCAGAAGTCATCCCGCAGACAAATGGAAACAATTCTGGGGTCACTACGCAAGCACGTGAGCATGCTTCCTGCCATTTGCGCAAGTGACTCGGAGGGACTACCTGTCTCCATCTCCACTGCATACTGCCACGGTGTGTCCGGGTCCTCTGTCTCGCCTTCCTCAAAACCCTCTAGCTCCTCTGGCTGCTCCTGCTCCTCCTCTCCTGTCCGCTGACTAGATAAACCAGCCATTTCGCCAAGCCTAAACTGTGTTTCGCTGGGCAACTCCTCCTCCTCTTCCTCCTCCTCTTCCTCCTCCTCCTCCAGTTCAGCTCCAACGGGGTTCATGTGGCCGTAAGATGTAGACGCCATGTCTCCAGTGGCCTGACCAGCCATGGTTTCCAACATGTGCTGTAGTACATGAAGCAGTGGAATAACGTCGTTCATCCCGTAATCCTGCCGACTGACAAATAAAGTGGCTTCCTCAAAGGGCCTGAGCAAACGGCAGGTGTCACGCATGAGCTGCCACTGGTTGACATTGAAGTTACACAGGGGAGTCCCCCTATCCGCTTGGATCATCAGGAAATACGTGATGGCTTTTCTGTGTTCATATAATCGGTCCAACATGTGAAGGGTGGAATTCCAATGGGTGGAAACATCGCAAATCAGACTATGTTGGGGGATACCGTTCTGACGCTGTAGCTCAAGAAGGGTGTGTTTGGCGGTGTATGAGTGGCTGAAGTGCATGCAAAGTTTCCTTGAAGTTGTTAGGATGTCTTGCAGATGGGGGGAACACTTCAGAAACCGCTTGACAACCAGATTGAAGACGTGAGCCATGCAGGGGGCATGGGTCAGGCTTCCTTGGCGCAGCGCAGACAAAATGTTCTTCCCATTGTCGGTAACCATGATTCCCATTTTAAGTTTTCTTGGAGTAAGCCATGTTTGGATTTCCTGATGAATAAATTTAAGCAGTTCCTCCCCTGTGTGACTCCTTTCGCCAAGACAAACCATGTGAAGCACTGCGTGACACCTCCGTGCCCTGCACACATGGAAAACTGGAGGGGCACTGAGACTTGAGCCTACAGTGAAGGGTGAGGAGATGGCGGAGGATGAGGAGGCCGAGTCGCACAGTGTCACAGGCCCAACGGGCAGGGAGCGCGGAGGCCGAAGCGGCGTGACCAGTTGCTGCTGCTGCAAAGGGACCACATTCACCCAGTGGGCCGTAAACAACATGTACTGTCCCTGACCGTAGTTACAGCTCCAGACGTCGGCGCTGCCATGCACTTTGCTACACGCCGACAGGCTCAAGGACTGGCCCACCTTCTGTTCAACAAAAGTGTGCAGCGCTGGTACTGCCTTCTTGGCAAAGAAATGACGGCTTGGGACTCTCCACCTCGGCTCGGCACAAGCCATCAGTTCTCTGAAAGGAGTCCACCACCTGAAAAGGGAGCGACTGCAGCACCAGCAACTTGGACAGGAGCACATTCAGCTTCTGCGCCGTAGGATGAGTGGGCGCATACTGCTGTCTCTTGGACATGGCTTCGCTGATGGATTGCTGGCGGGATGCATGACTTGGGAGGAGGAGGAGGAGCAGGAGCGACAGAGGATGGGTATGACGCACAGCTGCCTTCGGCTGAGGTGCTGGAGCCTTGGCTGGCAGAAATTGGGAGCGGCGTGCCACTTGGTGAGGAAGCAGACTGGACCACCCCTTGGGAGCCTCGGTTCTCCCAGGTCGCTTTATGGTGACGCATCATATGTTGACGCAGGGCCGTGGTGCCAACATTTGGGCCCTGGCCACGCTTCACCTTCTGCCTACATATCTTGCATGTGGCCATGTTACCCTCCTGCGGATGCTTCATGAAAAACTGCCACACTGCCGAGTAGCTACTTTTCCCACCAACAGGCCTCACTGATTCGCTGCTATTGTCGCCAACTCCAGGAACCCCTGCCCCACTACCTCCCGATAAGGTAGCCTGCCGCGCAGCAGGTGCTCTACCCCGGCCCCGGCCCCGTTTGGCTCCAGGCTTTACAATTGTGCCCCCATGCTGCCTGCCAACCATGCTGCTAACACCTTGCTGCCTGAGCTGCTGACTCCGGGGCAACCTGCGCCCCTCTTCTCCTGATGATGACGATGAAGCCCCTTCATCACCCGGCTCCCAAGTTCGATCGGCTTCATCGTCATCATCATTATCACCGAGTTGTGGTTGTACGTCACTGAAGTTCGTGGATTCGTCAACAGTGTCTGGCACAGGAGCTGGAACGCTCGCAGCAACCACGACACTGTCCACATCACTATTTGTCTGCCTAGCTAAAGAAGCCACCTCCATTTCTTGGCTGGGCAGTAGCTGCTGACTGTCCTCTATCTGATCATCCTCCTCACTAAAGAGTGGAGCTGAACCCAAAGCATAGGATACATCGCTGGGGGAGGGAACGGCGTAGGACAGAGGCAATGGGAGGACTGGGACTGCTCTCGGGGCATGCCAACTCAGGGTTGTGTCAGAGGAACCTACCGACCCTAGACTGGGGGTCTCAGACGTAAGTTGTGATGATGTTGTTGATGAGCGCGTTAACCAATCTACCACGGCAGATGCGTTACTGGTGGAGACACGACCGCTAGCAGATACTGGCAGACAAGGTCTCTCACCGTGACTCCTGCTGCCACTCGCCCCTAGTCTGCTGCGACCTCTGCCTGCTGAATCTTGGCCTCTGCCACTCCTCTTTGAACATCCTGGCACTTGTCTGCCTGACATTTTTATGTATTTCCTTATTTAGTATAAACAGATAGGGTTCAATGTGCAGTTTTGCGGTGCCCTGCGGCCTGGTTTATTAAAAGCAGTCAAAAACAAATGGGATGCCCCCACAGCAGACCTGAGATCAGTATATATGCACAGCAACAGTGTCTAAGCAGGCTCAAACAGGCCAAATTACTTTAAATAACTGTGCAGCTTACAGTAAATACAGAGGCTAATGTGATGTTACAGAATGGGATGCCCCCAAGCAGGCTTTATAACAGTATATATGCACAGCAACAGTGTCTAAGCAGGCTCAAACAGGCCAAATTACTTTAAATAACTGTGCAGCTTACAGTAAATACAGAGGCTAATGTGATGTTACAGAATGGGATGCCCCGAAGCAGGCTTTAGAACAGTATATATGCACACAGCAACAGTGTGTAAGCAGGCTCATACAGGCCAAAATACTTAAAATAACTGTGCAGCTTACAGTAAATACAGAGGCTAATGTGATGTTACAGAATGGGATGGCCCACAGCAGAATTGAGATCAGTATATATGCACAACAACAGTGTCTTAGCAGGCTCAAACAGGCCAAATTGCTTTAAATAACTGTGCAGCTTACAGTAAATACAGAGGCTAATGGTATGTTACAGAATGGGATGCTCCCAAGCAGACTTGAGATCAGTATATATGCACACAGCAACAGTGTGTAAGCAGGCTCATACAGGCCAAATTACTTTAAATAACTGTGCAGCTTACAGTAAATACAGAGGCTAATGTGATGTTACAGAATGGGATGCCCTCAAGCAGGCTTTATAACAGTATATATGCACAGCAACAGTGTCTAAGCAGGCTCAAACAGGCCAAATTACTTTAAAGAACTGTGCAGCTTACAGTAAATACAGAGGCTAATGTGATGTTACAGAATAGGATGCCCCGAAGCAGGCTTTAGAACAGTATATATGCACAGCAACAGTGTCTAAGCAGGCTCAAATAGGCCAAATAACTTTAAATAACTGTGCAGCTTACAGTAAATACAGAGGCTAATGGTATGTTACAGAATGGGATGCCCCCAAGCAGACTTGAGATCAGTATATATGCACACAGCAACAGTGTGTAAGCAGGCTCATACAGGCCAAATTACTTTAATTAACTGTGCAGCTTACAGTAAATACAGAGGCTAATGTGATGTTACAGAATGGGATGGCCCACAGCAGACTTGAGATCAGTATATATGCACAGCAACAGTGTCTTAGCAGGCTCAAACAGGCGAAATTACTTTAAAGAACTGTGCAGCTTAGAGTAAATACAGAGGCTAATGGTATGTTACAGAATGGGATGCCTCACAGCAGACTTGAGATCAGTATATATGCACAGAGCAACAGTGTGTAAGCAGGCTCATACAGGCCAAATTACTTTAAATAACTGTGCAGCTTAGAGTAAATACAGAGGCTAATGGTATGTTACAGAATGGGATGCCTCACAGCAGACTTGAGATCAGTATATATGCACAGCAACAGTGTCTTAGCAGGCTCAAACAGGCCAAATTACTTTAAATAACTGTGCAGCTTACAGTAAATACAGAGGCTAATGGTATGTTACAGAATGGGATGCCCCCAAGCAGACTTGAGATCAGTATATATGCACACGGCAACAGTGTGTAAGCAGGCTCATACAGGCCAAATTACTTTAAATAACTGTGCAGCTTACAGTAAATACAGAGGCTAATGTGATATTACAGAATGGGATGGCCCACAGCAGACTTGAGATCAGTATATATGCACAGCAACAGTGTCTTAGCAGGCTCAAACAGGCCAAATTACTTTAAATAACTGTGCAGCTTACAGTAAATACAGAGGCTAATGGTATGTTACAGAATGGGATGCCTCACAGCAGACTTGAGATCAGTATATATGCACACAGCAACAGTGTGTAAGCAGGCTCATACATGCCGAATTACTTTAAATAACTGTGCAGCTTACAGTAAATACAGAGGCTAATGTGATGTTACAGAATGGGATGGCCCACAGCAGACTTGAGATCAGTATATATGCACAGAGCAACAGTGTCTTAGCAGGCTCAAACAGGCCAAATTACTTTAAATAACTGTGCAGCTTACAGTAAATACAGAGGCTAATGGTATGTTACAGAATGGGATGCCTCACAGCAGACTTGAGATCAGTATATATGCACACAGCAACAGTGTGTAAGCAGGCTCAAACAGGCCAAATTACTTTAAATAACTGTGCAGCTGAGAGTACATACAGAGGCTAATGGTACGTTACAGAATGGGATGCCTCACAGCAGACTTGAGATCAGTATATATGCACACAGCAACAGTGTGTAAGCAGGTTCATACAGGCCAAACTACTTTAAATAACTGTGCAGCTTACAGTAAATACAGAGGCTAATGAGATTTTACAAAATGGTAATGTTCCCACAGCAGACTTGAGATCAGTTCAGTATATATGCACATCAAAAGTAGCCTGAAACAGCTAACAAAGCCAGTCAGCCAGCCAGTAACACTCAGGCTGGATGAAAAAAAAAAAAAAAATCTCCCTGTGACTGCCTCCGATTTTTCCTAACTTTCCCTGCTTCTCGCTGACTTCCTGCCTGTCTCCTGCCTGTCCCTGTCCTGTCTGTCCCTGTCTCTCTAACTGTCTCTCCCTGACTACAGCAGTGTCCTGTCTCTCACGAATGCAATAGAGAAATGAGGGAAAGCAAGATGTCCGCCGCCTTAAATAGCGCTGTGACGTCACCGGGCTTGCTGGCTGCTGATAGCCTGCATGTGACTGCCCCAGCATGCACTGGAGCGGGGTAGATGTCTGGACATGTCCCGTCCGCCATCTTAGAATGCCTGTAATGTAAATGAATGGATGTTAAAGGAAAACTTCGAGCGATCGAAGCACGGGGAAATTCGGATTCGATCCGAATCGAATTTTTCATGAAATTCGGATCGAATCCGGGTTCGTCCGGATCGATTCGCTCATCCCTATTATTAACCTTCACCAATGCATAGTTGTGTGTTTACATTGTTTGTTTTTTTCTAATGCAGCCCAGCCTCATCCCTCAGCTAGTGGGGAATCCTCTGCCATTTTAACTATGCCATCTACTTCCGTGCTGCCTTGGACCCAGGATCCGATATCTACGGTAAGTGTTTTTTGATGATGTGGTGTATGCATGTGGCTTGCCATGTTTCTTTGGCATGAATTACATATGTATTCCCCACACTGAACCTTTTTGTTTTACATGTCCCAACAGAGCCACACACTGATGGAGGAAATTCAGGAGCTGGAGGAATCTGCAACTGTCCCAAAATGTTTCTCCGACAAATCCTCAGCAGCAGAGGGAAGCTGGCTGAATGCTGCCTGCACATCGTGGGCAGCATGCAGAGACTGACCCTCCAGTCCCCAGTTTAAGATCTGCTGTTGAGGATTTGCCCAGCATACCTGTGGCTGTTGGGAGTCCTAGAGCAACATCATCTGCACGCCCCACAACCCGGGGAATTGGGAGGCGTACTCAGCAACGTCGCCCAGTTTCCCAGGGGAGGGGCGTGCAGATGATGGAGTCAGCATGGCACCATGAGAGGCGGCTATTTCGGCGCCAAAATCCACAAAACCACGAGAATATTATTGGCCAATAAGATAACCTCAATAATACCTTAAGTGCCATGCTGACTGAATTTAGGACCCATAACAGCCACATGGCCAACTTGACCACAGAATTCAGGTCCAGCATGGCTGAAATGCAAACTAACCAAAGAAACATTTTGGAACAGTTGCAGATTCTGAATGCCACACAGGCCCAGGTTAGGGCCCACCACCAAGGGCCACAACCTGGGTTCTATGGGCATCCCCCATATTAAGGTGTATTTGGCCTGAATCTGTTCTACATCTTTGCTCTACATCCCCACTGTATTGACTTGTCTGGTGAGCCCTACCAATATAGCATTTTGATATGGCTTTGCTTGTATGTTTTGGATTTGCCCCCATATAGCTCATTAATGTCCTGAGGTAGGCCACTAGCCAATGCCAGAGGACAAGCCTCACTGAAGCGGCCACTAAAGCTGTTGCGCTGCAGCCTTGCCCATAATTATATTAGTTGTGGCTCCTCCTGTTTGTAGGCATGATTGTGTGACATTCTGGCCTGGCAAACTAATACCTTGGACCCTAGCTGAGATTTTACTGTACTTGGATTGGGACTGGGTGTTCTTGTTTGGGTGGGCCACTGAGTTACAGGTGTAGATGTGGCATAGGTATGTCTGCTTTCAACCTGTGCCTGTGGCAAATGTGGGCAAGCAGGAGAGGGCTTGTTTGTGTCCATATTTTTTCAATGTAACATTTGTGATTTATACCGTTGACAATGCTTGGCACACATATGTTAGTATGTTATTTTGAAGGTTAACTTTCTCCTGGAGTGCCTTACTTTGTAAATCCAGGCTGTGTGCAATTGGTCTGTGGCATGTTTTGACATTAATTTCATGTCCATGTATTCCCCATAACTATGTGAGTGACCATCACCTACAATTCTTATGTTTACAAAATTCTACCTTCAAAAATTAAACAAACGTGTTTATGAAGTTACTGTCTGTCGGTTTTTGGTTAATAAATATGACTTAAAGTAGCCCCCAAAACAAACACACACAAATACTATAAAAAGAGGATAAATACATTGTTGCTGGTTTGGGAAATTAATTCATTACTGTTTTGTTCTTAATCAAACCCAAATAAAAAAACAAATGGCACAAAGCAATCACAACAAACAATGTAAAAACAAACAAAAAAAAGGAGAAAACAATTAAGCAAAATGTGTTGCTAGTAAATTAGCACGGATGGCTTGGCCAGACGCACTGTGCTGCCCAACATAGGCGTCCTCTGGATCATCGGCGGGTGTAGAGGGTGGCAAATCCACATACTGGGGGACCCCCTGCAAGATAGCAAAATTATGCAGCGCAGCACAGGCCATGATGATATCTATGACCTTTTTTGGGTCATACTGATGGGATCCCCCGGTATGGTTCAAACATCTAAATCGTGTCTTCAATAGGCCAAAGGCCCTCTCCACCACTGCCCTGGTTTTGCGGTGCGCCCTATTATAGGCCTCTTGGGCGGCATTCTGTGGGCGTAGTACAGGCGTCAACAGCCATGGGAGGAGTGGATATCCAGAATCTCCTGGCAAAATTAAAGGAAAAAACCTATAAAGATTAATGCATACATTTCAGCACAAAAATGCACAAAATACCTGAATAAGAGGCTAGGTGACATTGTCAAAAAAACATGAGCATACATATTGCACAGGGCAAATCGACAAAGAAACATATCTAATAGATGGTGGCCCAAATTAGAGAACTAATATTGCGGATGCTGGCCAATCATCAAGACTAGGGATGAGCGAATCGATCCGGACGAACCCAAATTTCTTCAAGAACGTCTTCCGGTTCAATTAGTTTGTTCAGGTGGGTTGTGTGCTGAATAAATAGAAAGGCAGAGGATCATGGGAGGCGTAGTTCTCTGCTTGTAGAGAGCTGCTAATTAGTCATCAGCTGGGTGTGCTGTCAGCGAGTCTGTTGTGAATTAACGGGCTGATGCAGTGGCTCTGTTTATCAGTCTCAACTGAGCTGCTCTTCCTGTTTGCGGATTATTAGTTTCTTGTTAAGATGTCTGCTTGGAGTATATTTTTCCTCAGGAGTGAAGGAATAAGCATAAAATAATTAGATAAACATTAAAAGAATGAATGAACAGTTAAAAATGTATTCACATATCTAAATAAAAAAATCAAACATTGAAAGAATGAATGAGCATTGTAAAGAGTTTCAAGATGGTGCTAGGAGGCTGTGCTGTTGCACAGAGCTCGTTCTCAGGCTTGTTACAATGTATTTACCTGGGAAAAGGCAGTATGTATATGTAACAGATTATTATACAAATGTCACAAGGTATTGTAATTAAGGCCCTTATTTAACAAGGGATAGCGTCATGCAGCGCCTGGTTAGTGGGAGGTAGCGCCAACTAGCGACTGATCAACGCCTGGTCAACGCCGGACACGGCACACAATAGCACATTTATCAACCGAAATCTGTGTAGCGACTGGAATAGCGACATGTAGCGGATGATTCATCAATTTTTCATCCACAGTGAACAGCGCCAGTGTTGTGCCTTGCACAGCGCAAGGTATTGCCTCTCGCTACCTGGCGCTCTCCCATACACTTCTATGCCAGACATTGTTTTATGTTTTTTGGCTTTTTTTTTTTTTTTTCTGGGAAATAAATTCTGACATGCATTAAACATAATTTATGATTTGTCTGGAATGTTTTTGATTGTTTTTTTTTTTTTCAAAAAAAATTTAATTTCGGACTGTGTCACTTGGATGTCCAAATCACAGCCCTCTCCCAATGTCATTTCAGTTATTGTTAGCGTTTTCGAAGGTGTCTAACCCCCCAAACTATCTTTTTTGTCAAAGCGTTACAGGCGCTCTGTGCCACAGTCAGCTAACAACAGCGCCCACGCTCTATGAGAGTAATGTCTTTGATGAATCCGTGGTATAGCGGCGCTATGCTGATCATACATGTGTGTTTGTTTTTGGTTCGCTATTTCACTTGTTATGCCCCCAGTCGCTGTTGCTGAATATGCAGCAGACACGGCCGCAGCTGACTCGTCGCTATACGTTATTGTGATGTTGCGTACCCTAGCAAATTGCTAAGCGTATTAAAACGTATTTTAGCGATGCATGTTTGTCTTTGTTTTTTCATTTTACTTTCGTTTTGCAACTTCCGGTTTCCACCTCTGAGGATTTAAAATGAGGCCCAGACGGCGAGCTGTCCCCCTCCCCAGCTACTCCTCGGGTTCTTCCTCCCCAATCCCTCCCCCCCTCCTCCCCCTGTCTCCCCTGGTCCCTCAACATCCCCTGCACCCCCCCACCCCCCAAATTAAAGCGCAAGTGAGTGGATCCTCGTGTGAACGGCCAGGTGGTGAAAGTAAGTATATGTTGCATTTATGCAGTGCAACCATATAGCTTGTTATTTATGCTTATTAGTCTATATATGTATTTATGTTTTTTTTTTAATGTGTTTCTTTATAGGATTTTTTAAAGAGGGAATATGACTATGCCCGTGGTGCAAAGAGGCGCATAGCGTTGGAGGTGAAGGCGACTGTGTCCCGGCGCTTCCAGACCCAGCTGACTGTCCGGTCCATAGTCCAGAAGTGGTCGGACTTCAAGCGCCGGGACCCAGAGGGCGTTTATAGGCTCTATGATGCCTATGCTTCAGGTAAGTGTCAGCTCACAACATGTAAATCATTCCACTAATGTAGTATTATCATTTTGGGTTTTTTTTTATTCTGGTTTTTAAAGTTGTACTTTTTTTCCCCCCCTTTACACAGATAAGCGTCCTCCCCTGGGCAAACGTGGGAATGGTTTCCTCCCCCGCAGAAGAGTGGTGGGGTCGGATGACTCTGCGGGGGAGGGGCCCTCTCTCCAGTCCAATCTAGAGGACCCAGGGGAGGAAGGGGATGACGTCCCAGAGGAGTGTGCTGCTGGGGGGGCGGGCAGTCTGGAGCCTCAGCTCCTCACAACTGGACTCAGTTGAGTCCTCAAACCCCGTGGGCCACTCTCAAGTGGGGAGTCCAAGTGGGGAGGTGGAAGTGGACTCACCCACACTCCCTCAAGGATCTGGGAGTGAGAGGGAGGAGGGTGGCCCATGTGGTTTGGGATCTTCGGGGCCAATTGTGAGGAGTCGAGGCTCCACGCCTCCTCCTCAGAGTCCTCCCTAGGATACCAGCGGCAGGTCATCCCCTGGTGAGTGCATTTTTAATTCTTGTTTGTCTGTTACAGGTGATCCTGGTGACTTAGCACTAATCCTGTGCCCTTGTTATCTGGTTTTTAGGGCATCATAGAGCCACCACCTCCAGCAGCTATGCGCCAGCCCTTGCCCGCGGGCATAGTTGTGGTAAGTGTTTGTTGTTATCCCTCACATCCCATATGTAATGACATTCCTTAAACATACACATGTTTACTGGTCCATAGTACAAGATGGTAGTGTAATTTAAATTAACCTCACAAACCCCACTCCAGTGCAATCCAACTGCCAACCACCCCTATGTTTCTGCCCACACCATGATGGTGGCTAGCAAATGTGTTAGTTTTGTAAGTTGTTCCGGCTAACACATGTTGCACACTCTACAAGTAAGATTCTACACTCAACTTCAAATTAGGCCTTAGCATTGCACTGTAAAGGTTATTGGCACATTATCTTGATGTGTCCATGTTGCACACATACATATTTCCCATGAACTCACGGACCAGTAAATATGCTAATGTCTGACAACATGTGTGTAACCATGCAAGCATTTTTTGGCAGACTCCCTAAACAGATGGATGTCAAATCTTAATGTGTAATTGGCAAACTAATTTGGTTTTTTGTTTTGCTTTCTCCTGACAGATGTTTCCACGCAGACGGAGCCTGTGACCATACTCCCCACCCCAGCTCCCGGGGCGTCCAGCAGCATGGGCCCCAGCCACAGCTGCGATGGTGAGTACATCCCACTTCATATGCCTAAAGACTTTGGACACCTATGTCTTATTCTAAAATATCAATAAATTGACAATGTCCCTAGGTCTTTTCGAAGCACACATCTAGGTTACATTTGATTGTCCTACAATCCTAAAAGCATGTCTGCATGCTTGATTGTTGGCTCACATTCTTGGTTTTTCCACGTAGTGTTAAAATGTGGGCTTATAACACAAATATTTGGCTGCTATGGTTGGGAACTCTAATATGCTTTTCACAAGCAGTTTAATCGTTAGGACTTAGGCCCTGATGTTTGGCTGTAAATAACCAAATAAATGTCCACAATGGGACTTATCCCTTCATTTATTCCAAAGAGTTCAGAGTAACCCCTCGATTCAAAGAGCAAAAGTTAATTGATTTCGGATCGAGAATCGTAAGTTAGGGTGGGTGTTTGTCATTTTTTCCTTTTTTTTGGGCCATTTCGTATTCGCATGATCGTTCGCGCATAGACGTATATGAACATACGCATTTCGGACGTCAATCGGCTATTTTGCGTTAGTTCGTGTCTTTTTCCCGTCCAAATCGTATTTTTTGCGTCCGATCCTATTTTTTACGTGCTTCACACGGGCTTGCGACCAATTCAGAGAGGTGATTGCTAATTGTTTTGAAGGCCATTAAATAGCTGCTTTCCGAAATGTTTGCCGGCAGCTATTTGGCCTCGGGAGTAGGATGGAGAGGAGAGAGTTTGTGGCACATCAAGGGCTTATGCTTTCTGGCATTGATTTGATCCGGATGTCTGAGAGCAGATTGCCCCTGCGTCGTCGCATGAACATCGATAGCATGAATGATGTTGAGCTGTTTGAGCTGACCAGGCTTAATCGCGCTTCCCTCCATAAATTATATAGTGAGCTGCGGCCATGGTTAGCCCGCACCACAAGGAAGGGGCATGCAATTTCAGGTATGACCAAGATGCTTGGCTGCCTGCAATTTTTGGCGAACGGCTCGTTCCAGAGGCTAGGTGCCCTCTCCGTGGGGATGTCACAGCCTACGCTGAGCCGCGCACTATCCAAATTTTTGGAAGGCATGGCTGCCATAACTCCCAAATATATTTATTTTCCGGATGATATGGCAGCCAGAAACGCCATTAAGCTTGGTTTTTATAATGTCGCCGACATGCCCAACGTAATTGGTGCTGTTGACTGCACACATGTGGCACTCGTACCTAGGGCATCCGAGGAGTATATATATAGGTATATTTTTTTTGTTTTGGTTATTATGGGGCCCAACGTGTAATGTAACCTGTTTTCCTTTGCGGCAGCATATTTTTGTTTGGGCTTTTGTGTACATGCCTTATTTAGGCTTTTCATTTGTTGTTTTAAATTGTGTGCAGACATGTTTTTTTTTTCAAATGTGTTTTGCCCTTATCACTTACCCTTTTTTTTTTTGTTTTGGCCTTAAGGAATCGAAAAATGGGACACTCCCTTAATGTCCAGGCCGTAGTGGGGCCGGACATGCGTTTCCTGAGTGTCCTTGCCGGCTACCCAGGATCGTCGCACGACTCATATATCCTGAGACGATCTGGTTTGTTTAGGCGATTTGAGTCAGGTGAATTTTCGGGTGCATGGCTGCTTGGTAAGTGTGTCCTATTTTTGGTTATCGATATTTCAGAGGAATCTGTTCTTTTTTGCTATTTTAGCTTTATAATTATTGACATAAACATGAACCAGCATTTTTTTGTTTTTGTTTTGTGAATTGTATTAAAAAAAAAAAAAAAAACGCTTGGCTCACTTTGTCCTTCAGAATGTTTTAACTTTGGTTAAGATGTCTGTAACTTCCATGTCAAAAAATATATTGGGTAGCAGATTGTCCAGAAGTATCTGCTAGTTTTTGGTCCTTTTGTAGTATTGGTCTTTCAATGCCAAAGTGGACTTAAACTGCATACAGTGCATTCTTTATCGAAATGTTGTGGGCCCCTCAGCAGCATCCTAATTGTAACATTTCATAAACCAGAAAAAAAAGCATATTTCTAAAAACCCTTGTCCGTGCAGATGTTTTATCATTCTTTGGTTTATTTAAGCTGCATTTTTAGTTATGTACTACATTTGTGCCAATAGTGTTTTTTCTAATGTGCCCTGGGTGTATTTTTTGGGCCTTTAGCTTACCTCATTTTGATATTAGAGATGAGCGAGTAGTATTCGACCGAGTCGGTATTCGATCGAATACTACGCTATTCGTCATACTCGATTTCGATCGAGTACAGCGGCGATGGCGCACTCACAATTCGTTTCCCCTCACACCTTCCCTGGCGCGTTTTTTACACCAATCACCATGCAGGGGGGGTGGGACAGGTCCTGGGAGGACGCTGGCATCGCGAGAACGGCGTCTAGACGCATTGGCTGGAAAAACCATGTGACCTCGAATCTACAAAACTCAGCACTTCCTCTTCGTCAGCATTAGCAGCTTGAACTTAGTGAGGGATAGACGCTCACAGCAGGGAAAGACAGGCTGTAGCTGGCAGGGCCCCAGAAGCTCAGAATATCGCATTTACCACCATATATACCAGCTACCAGAAGACAAGAGAGTCATTGAGAGCCCTTATTAGGGCTACTATGCTGAACGGTATATAGCTCATATGTAGGCAGGCAGGGCCCCAGAAGCTCAGAATATCGCATTTACCACCATATATACCAGCTACCAGAAGACAAGAGAGTCATTGAGAGCCCCTATTATTAGGGCTACTATGCTGAACGGTATATAGCTCATATGTAGGCAGGCAGGGCCCCAGAAGCTCAGAATATCGCATTTACCACCATATATACCAGCTACCAGAAGACAAGAGAGTCATTGAGAGCCCTTATTAGGGCTACTATGCTGAACAGTATATAGCCCATATGTAGGCAGGCAGGGCCCCAGAAGCTCAGAATATCGCATTTACCACCATATATACCAGCTACCAGAAGACAAGAGAGTCATTGAGAGTCCTTATTATTAGGGCTACTATGCTGAACGGTATATAGCTCATATGTAGGCAGGCAGGGCCCCAGAAGCTCAGAATATCGCATTTACCACCATATATACCAGCTACCAGAAGACAAGAGAGTCATTGAGAGCCCTTATTAGGGCTACTATGCTGAACAGTATATAGCCCATATGTAGGCAGGCAGGGCCCCAGAAGCTCAGAATATCGCATTTACCACCATATATACCAGCTACCAGAAGACAAGAGAGTCATTGAGAGCCCTTATTAGGGCTACTATGCTGAACAGTATATAGCCCATATGTAGGCAGGCAGAGCCCCAGAAGCTCAGAATATCGCATTTACCACCATATATACCAGCTACCAGAAGACAAGAGAGTCATTGAGAGCCCTTATTAGGGCTACTATGCTGAACAGTATATAGCCCATATGAAGGCAGGCAGGGCCCCAGAAGCTCAGAATATCGCATTTACCACCATATATACCAGCTACCAGAAGACAAGAGAGTCATTGAGAGTCCTTATTATTAGGGCTACTATGCTGAACGGTATATAGCTCATATGTAGGCAGGCAGGGCCCCAGAAGCTCAGAATATCGCATTTACCACCATATATACCAACTACCAGAAGACAAGAGAGTCATTGAGAGCCCTTGTTAGGGCTACTATGCTGAACAGTATATAGCCCATATGTAGGCAGGCAGGGCCCCAGAAGCTCAGAATATCGCATTTACCACCATATATACCAGCTACCAGAAGACAAGAGGTCATTGAGAGCCCTTATTAGGGCTACTATGCTGAACGGTATATACTGTAGCTCATATGTAGGCAGGCAGGGCCCCAGAAGCTCAGAATATCGCATTTACCACCATATATACCAGCTACCAGAAGACAAGAGGTCATTGAGAGCCCTTATTAGGGCTACTATGCTGAACGGTATATAGCCCATATGTAGGCAGGCAGGGCCCCAGAAGCTCAGAATATCGCATTTACCACCATATATACCAGCTACCAGAAGACAAGAGAGTCATTGAGAGCCCTTATTAGGGCTACTATGCTGAACAGTATATAGCCCATATGTAGGCAGGCAGGGCCCCAGAAGCTCAGAATATCGCATTTACCACCATATATACCAGCTACCAGAAGACAAGAGAGTCATTGAGAGTCCTTATTATTAGGGCTACTATGCTGAACGGTATATAGCTCATATGTAGGCAGGCAGGGCCCCAGAAGCTCAGAATATCGCATTTACCACCATATATACCAGCTACCAGAAGACAAGAGAGTCATTGAGAGCCCTTATTAGGGCTACTATGCTGAACAGTATATAGCCCATATGTAGGCAGGCAGGGCCCCAGAAGCTCAGAATATCGCATTTACCACCATATATACCAGCTACCAGAAGACAAGAGAGTCATTGAGAGCCCTTATTAGGGCTACTATGCTGAACAGTATATAGCCCATATGTAGGCAGGCAGGGCCCCAGAAGCTCAGAATATCGCATTTACCACCATATATACCAGCTACCAGAAGACAAGAGGTCATTGAGAGCCCTTATTAGGGCTACTATGCTGAACGGTATATACTGTAGCTCATATGTAGGCAGGCAGGGCCCCAGAAGCTCAGAATATCGCATTTACCACCATATATACCAGCTACCAGAAGACAAGAGGTCATTGAGAGCACTTATTAGGGCTACTATGCTGAACGGTATATAGCCCATATGTAGGCAGGCAGGGCCCCAGAAGCTCAGAATATCGCATTTACCACCATATATACCAGCTACCAGAAGACAAGAGAGTCATTGAGAGTCCTTATTATTAGGGCTACTATGCTGAACGGTATATAGCTCATATGTAGGCAGGCAGGGCCCCAGAAGCTCAGAATATCGCATTTACCACCATATATACCAGCTACCAGAAGACAAGAGAGTCATTGAGAGCCCTTATTAGGGCTACTATGCTGAACAGTATATAGCCCATATGTAGGCAGGCAGGGCCCCAGAAGCTCAGAATATCGCATTTACCACCATATATACCAGCTACCAGAAGACAAGAGAGTCATTGAGAGCCCTTATTAGGGCTACTATGCTGAACAGTATATAGCCCATATGTAGGCAGGCAGGGCCCCAGAAGCTCAGAATATCGCATTTACCACCATATATACCAGCTACCAGAAGACAAGAGAGTCATTGAGAGCCCTTATTAGGGCTACTATGCTGAACAGTATATAGCCCATATGTAGGCAGGCAGGGCCCCAGAAGCTCAGAATATCGCATTTACCACCATATATACCAGCTACCAGAAGACAAGAGAGTCATTGAGTGCCCTTATTAGGGCTACTATGCTGAACAGTATATAGCCCATATGTAGGCAGGCAGGGCCCCAGAAGCTCAGAATATCGCATTTACCACCATATATACCAGCTACCAGAAGACAAGAGAGTCATTGAGAGTCCTTATTATTAGGGCTACTATGCTGAACGGTATATAGCTCATATGTAGGCAGGCAGGGCCCCAGAAGCTCAGAATATCGCATTTACCACCATATATACCAGCTACCAGAAGACAAGAGGTCATTGAGAGCCCTTATTAGGGCTACTATGCTGAACGGTATATAGCCCATATGTAGGCAGGCAGGGCCCCAGAAGCTCAGAATATCGCATTTACCACCATATATACCAGCTACCAGAAGACAAGAGAGTCATTGAGAGCCCTTATTAGGGCTACTATGCTGAACAGTATATAGCCCATATGTAGGCAGGCAGGGCCCCAGAAGCTCAGAATATCGCATTTACCACCATATATACCAGCTACCAGAAGACAAGAGAGTCATTGAGAGCCCTTATTAGGGCTACTATGCTGAACAGTATATAGCCCATATGTAGGCAGGCAGGGCCCCAGAAGCTCAGAATATCGCATTTACCACCATATATACCAGCTACCAGAAGACAAGAGGTCATTGAGAGCCCTTATTAGGGCTACTATGCTGAACGGTATATACTGTAGCTCATATGTAGGCAGGCAGGGCCCCAGAAGCTAAGAATATCGCATTTACCACCATATATACCAGCTACCAGAAGACAAGAGGTCATTGAGAGCCCTTATTAGGGCTACTATGCTGAACGGTATATAGCCCATATGTAGGCAGGCAGGGCCCCAGAAGCTCAGAATATCGCATTTACCACCATATATACCAGCTACCAGAAGACAAGAGAGTCATTGAGAGCCCTTATTAGGGCTACTATGCTGAACAGTATATAGCCCATATGTAGGCAGGCAGGGCCCCAGAAGCTCAGAATATCGCATTTACCACCATATATACCAGCTACCAGAAGACAAGAGAGTCATTGAGAGTCCTTATTATTAGGGCTACTATGCTGAACGGTATATAGCTCATATGTAGGCAGGCAGGGCCCCAGAAGCTCAGAATATCGCATTTACCACCATATATACCAGCTACCAGAAGACAAGAGAGTCATTGAGAGCCCTTATTAGGGCTACTATGCTGAACAGTATATAGCCCATATGTAGGCAGGCAGGGCCCCAGAAGCTCAGAATATCGCATTTACCACCATATATACCAGCTACCAGAAGACAAGAGAGTCATTGAGAGCCCTTATTAGGGCTACTATGCTGAACAGTATATAGCCCATATGTAGGCAGGCAGGGCCCCAGAAGCTCAGAATATCGCATTTACCACCATATATACCAGCTACCAGAAGACAAGAGGTCATTGAGAGCCCTTATTAGGGCTACTATGCTGAACGGTATATACTGTAGCTCATATGTAGGCAGGCAGGGCCCCAGAAGCTCAGAATATCGCATTTACCACCATATATACCAGCTACCAGAAGACAAGAGGTCATTGAGAGCACTTATTAGGGCTACTATGCTGAACGGTATATAGCCCATATGTAGGCAGGCAGGGCCCCAGAAGCTCAGAATATCGCATTTACCACCATATATACCAGCTACCAGAAGACAAGAGAGTCATTGAGAGTCCTTATTATTAGGGCTACTATGCTGAACGGTATATAGCTCATATGTAGGCAGGCAGGGCCCCAGAAGCTCAGAATATCGCATTTACCACCATATATACCAGCTACCAGAAGACAAGAGAGTCATTGAGAGCCCTTATTAGGGCTACTATGCTGAACAGTATATAGCCCATATGTAGGCAGGCAGGGCCCCAGAAGCTCAGAATATCGCATTTACCACCATATATACCAGCTACCAGAAGACAAGAGAGTCATTGAGAGCCCTTATTAGGGCTACTATGCTGAACAGTATATAGCCCATATGTAGGCAGGCAGGGCCCCAGAAGCTCAGAATATCGCATTTACCACCATATATACCAGCTACCAGAAGACAAGAGAGTCATTGAGAGCCCTTATTAGGGCTACTATGCTGAACAGTATATAGCCCATATGTAGGCAGGCAGGGCCCCAGAAGCTCAGAATATCGCATTTACCACCATACATACCAGCTACCAGAAGACAAGAGAGTCATTGAGTGCCCTTATTAGGGCTACTATGCTGAACAGTATATAGCCCATATGTAGGCAGGCAGGGCCCCAGAAGCTCAGAATATCGCATTTACCACCATATATACCAGCTACCAGAAGACAAGAGAGTCATTGAGAGCCCTTATTAGGGCTACTATGCTGAACAGTATATATCCCATATGTAGGCAGGAGGGCCCCAGAAGCTCAGAATATCGCATTTACCACCATATATACCAGCTACCAGAAGACAAGAGAGTCATTGAGAGCCCTTATTAGGGCTACTATGCTGAACAGTATATAGCCCATATGTAGGCAGGCAGGGCCCTAGAAGCTCAGAATATCGCATTTACCACCATATATACCAGCTACCAGAAGACAAGAGAGTCATTGAGAGTCCTTATTATTAGGGCTACTATGCTGAACGGTATATAGCTCATATGTAGGCAGGCAGGGCCCCAGAAGCTCAGAATATCGCATTTACCACCATATATACCAGCTACCAGAAGACAAGAGAGTCATTGAGAGCCCTTATTAGGGCTACTATGCTGAACAGTATATAGCCCATATGTAGGCAGGCAGGGCCCCAGAAGCTCAGAATATCGCATTTACCACCATATATACCAGCTACCAGAAGACAAGAGAGTCATTGAGAGTCCTTATTATTAGGGCTACTATGCTGAACGGTATATAGCTCATATGTAGGCAGGCAGGGCCCCAGAAGCTCAGAATATCGCATTTACCACCATATATACCAGCTACCAGAAGACAAGAGAGTCATTGAGAGCCCTTATTAGGGCTACTATGCTGAACAGTATATAGCCCATATGTAGGCAGGCAGGGCCCCAGAAGCTCAGAATATCGCATTTACCACCATATATACCAGCTACCAGAAGACAAGAGAGTCATTGAGAGCCCTTATTAGGGCTACTATGCTGAACAGTATATAGCCCATATGTAGGCAGGCAGGGCCCCAGAAGCTCATAATATCGCATTTACCACCATATATACCAGCTACCAGAAGACAAGAGAGTCATTGAGAGCCCTTATTAGGGCTACTATGCTGAACAGTATATAGCCCATATGTAGGCAGGCAGGGCCCCAGAAGCTCAGAATATCGCATTTACCACCATATATACCAGCTACCAGAAGACAAGAGAGTCATTGAGTGCCCTTATTAGGGCTACTATGCTGAACAGTATATAGCCCATATGTAGGCAGGCAGGGCCCCAGAAGCTCAGAATATCGCATTTACCACCATATATACCAGCTACCAGAAGACAAGAGAGTCATTGAGAGTCCTTATTATTAGGGCTACTATGCTGAACGGTATATAGCTCATATGTAGGCAGGCAGGGCCCCAGAAGCTCAGAATATCGCATTTACCACCATATATACCAGCTACCAGAAGACAAGAGAGTCATTGAGAGCCCTTATTAGGGCTACTATGCTGAACAGTATATAGCCCATATGTAGGCAGGCAGGGCCCCAGAAGCTCAGAATATCGCATTTACCACCATATATACCAGCTACCAGAAGACAAGAGAGTCATTGAGAGCCCTTATTAGGGCTACTATGCTGAACAGTATATAGCCCATATGTAGGCAGGCAGGGCCCCAGAAGCTCAGAATATCGCATTTACCACCATATATACCAGCTACCAGAAGACAAGAGGTCATTGAGAGCCCTTATTAGGGCTACTATGCTGAACGGTATATACTGTAGCTCATATGTAGGCAGGCAGGGCCCCAGAAGCTCAGAATATCGCATTTACCACCATATATACCAGCTACCAGAAGACAAGAGGTCATTGAGAGCCCTTATTAGGGCTACTATGCTGAACGGTATATAGCCCATATGTAGGCAGGCAGGGCCCCAGAAGCTCAGAATATCGCATTTACCACCATATATACCAGCTACCAGAAGACAAGAGAGTCATTGAGAGTCCTTATTATTAGGGCTACTATGCTGAACGGTATATAGCTCATATGTAGGCAGGCAGGGCCCCAGAAGCTCAGAATATCGCATTTACCACCATATATACCAGCTACCAGAAGACAAGAGAGTCATTGAGAGCCCTTATTAGGGCTACTATGCTGAACAGTATATAGCCCATATGTAGGCAGGCAGGGCCCCAGAAGCTCAGAATATCGCATTTACCACCATATATACCAGCTACCAGAAGACAAGAGAGTCATTGAGAGTCCTTATTATTAGGGCTACTATGCTGAACGGTATATAGCTCATATGTAGGCAGGCAGGGCCCCAGAAGCTCAGAATATCGCATTTACCACCATATATACCAGCTACCAGAAGACAAGAGAGTCATTGAGAGCCCTTATTAGGGCTACTATGCTGAACAGTATATAGCCCATATGTAGGCAGGCAGGGCCCCAGAAGCTCAGAATATCGCATTTACCACCATATATACCAGCTACCAGAAGACAAGAGGTAATTGAGAGCCCTTATTAGGGCTACTATGCTGAACGGTATATACCGTAGCTCATATGTAGGCAGGCAGGGCCCCAGAAGCTCAGAATATCGCATTTACCACCATATATACCAGCTACCAGAAGACAAGAGGTCATTGAGAGCCCTTATTAGGGCTACTATGCTGAACGGTATATAGCCCATATGTAGGCAGGCAGGGCCCCAGAAGCTCAGAATATCGCATTTACCACCATATATACCAGCTACCAGAAGACAAGAGAGTCATTGAGAGCCCTTATTAGGGCTACTATGCTGAACAGTATATAGCCCATATGTAGGCAGGCAGGGCCCCAGAAGCTCAGAATATCGCATTTACCACCATATATACCAGCTACCAGAAGACAAGAGAGTCATTGAGAGCCCTTATTAGGGCTACTATGCTGAACAGTATATAGCCCATATGTAGGCAGGCAGGGCCCCAGAAGCTCAGAATATCGCATTTACCACCATATATACCAGCTACCAGAAGACAAGAGAGTCATTGAGAGTCCTTATTATTAGGGCTACTATGCTGAACGGTATATAGCTCATATGTAGGCAGGCAGGGCCCCAGAAGCTCAGAATATCGCATTTACCACCATATATACCAGCTACCAGAAGACAAGAGAGTCATTGAGAGCCCTTATTAGGGCTACTATGCTGAACAGTATATAGCCCATATGTAGGCAGGCAGGGCCCCAGAAGCTCAGAATATCGCATTTACCACCATATATACCAGCTACCAGAAGACAAGAGGTAATTGAGAGCCCTTATTAGGGCTACTATGCTGAACGGTATATACCGTAGCTCATATGTAGGCAGGCAGGGCCCCAGAAGCTCAGAATATCGCATTTACCACCATATATACCAGCTACCAGAAGACAAGAGGTCATTGAGAGCCCTTATTAGGGCTACTATGCTGAACGGTATATAGCCCATATGTAGGCAGGCAGGGCCCCAGAAGCTCAGAATATCGCATTTACCACCATATATACCAGCTACCAGAAGACAAGAGAGTCATTGAGAGCCCTTATTAGGGCTACTATGCTGAACAGTATATAGCCCATATGTAGGCAGGCAGGGCCCCAGAAGCTCAGAATATCGCATTTACCACCATATATACCAGCTACCAGAAGACAAGAGAGTCATTGAGAGCCCTTATTAGGGCTACTATGCTGAACAGTATATAGCCCATATGTAGGCAGGCAGGGCCCCAGAAGCTCAGAATATCGCATTTACCACCATATATACCAGCTACCAGAAGACAAGAGAGTCATTGAGTGCCCTTATTAGGGCTACTATGCTGAACAGTATATAGCCCATATGTAGGCAGGCAGGGCCCCAGAAGCTCAAAATATCGCATTTACCACCATATATACCAGCTACCAGAAGACAAGAGAGTCATTGAGAGTCCTTATTATTAGGGCTACTATGCTGAACGGTATATAGCTCATATAGGCAGGCAGGGCCCCAGAAGCTCAGAATATCGCATTTACCACCATATATACCAGCTACCAGAAGACAAGAGAGTCATTGAGAGCCCTTATTAGGGCTACTATGCTGAACAGTATATAGCCCATATGTAGGCAGGCAGGGCCCCAGAAGCTCAGAATATCGCATTTACCACCATATATACCAGCTACCAGAAGACAAGAGAGTCATTGAGAGTCCTTATTATTAGGGCTACTATGCTGAACGGTATATAGCTCATATGTAGGCAGGCAGGGCCCCAGAAGCTCAGAATATCGCATTTACCACCATATATACCAGCTACCAGAAGACAAGAGAGTCATTGAGAGCCCTTATTAGGGCTACTATGCTGAACAGTATATAGCCCATATGTAGGCAGGCAGGGCCCCAGAAGCTCAGAATATCGCATTTACCACCATATATACCAGCTACCAGAAGACAAGAGAGTCATTGAGAGCCCTTATTAGGGCTACTATGCTGAACAGTATATAGCCCATATGTAGGCAGGCAGGGCCCCAGAAGCTCAGAATATCGCATTTACCACCATATATACCAGCTACCAGAAGACAAGAGGTCATTGAGAGCCCTTATTAGGGCTACTATGCTGAACGGTATATACTGTAGCTCATATGTAGGCAGGCAGGGCCCCAGAAGCTCAGAATATCGCATTTACCACCATATATACCAGCTACCAGAAGACAAGAGGTCATTGAGAGCCCTTATTAGGGCTACTATGCTGAACGGTATATAGCCCATATGTAGGCAGGCAGGGCCCCAGAAGCTCAGAATATCGCATTTACCACCATATATACCAGCTACCAGAAGACAAGAAAGTCATTGAGAGTCCTTATTATTAGGGCTACTATGCTGAACGGTATATAGCTCATATGTAGGCAGGCAGGGCCCCAGAAGCTCAGAATATCGCATTTACCACCATATATACCAGCTACCAGAAGACAAGAGAGTCATTGAGAGCCCTTATTAGGGCTACTATGCTGAACAGTATATAGCCCATATGTAGGCATAAGGGCCCCAGAAGCTCAGAATATCGCATTTACCACCATATATACCAGCTACCAGAAGACAAGAGAGTCATTGAGAGCCCTTATTAGGGCTACTATGCTGAACAGTATATAGCCCATATGTAGGCAGGCAGGGCCCCAGAAGCTCAGAATATCGCATTTACCACCATATATACCAGCTACCAGAAGACAAGAGGTCATTGAGAGCCCTTATTAGGGCTACTATGCTGAACGGTATATACTGTAGCTCATATGTAGGCAGGCAGGGCCCCAGAAGCTCAGAATATCGCATTTACCACCATATATACCAGCTACCAGAAGACAAGAGGTCATTGAGAGCCCTTATTAGGGCTACTATGCTGAACGGTATATAGCCCATATGTAGGCAGGCAGGGCCCCAGAAGCTCAGAATATCGCATTTACCACCATATATACCAGCTACCAGAAGACAAGAGAGTCATTGAGAGCCCTTATTAGGGCTACTATGCTGAACAGTATATAGCCCATATGTAGGCAGGCAGGGCCCCAGAAGCTCAGAATATCGCATTTACCACCATATATACCAGCTACCAGAAGACAAGAGAGTCATTGAGAGCCCTTATTAGGGCTACTATGCTGAACAGTATATAGCCCATATGTAGGCAGGCAGGGCCCCAGAAGCTCAGAATATCGCATTTACCACCATATATACCAGCTACCAGAAGACAAGAGAGTCATTGAGAGTCCTTATTATTAGGGCTACTATGCTGAACGGTATATAGCTCATATGTAGGCAGGCAGGGCCCCAGAAGCTCAGAATATCGCATTTACCACCATATATACCAGCTACCAGAAGACAAGAGAGTCATTGAGAGCCCTTATTAGGGCTACTATGCTGAACAGTATATAGCCCATATGTAGGCAGGCAGGGCCCCAGAAGCTCAGAATATCGCATTTACCACCATATATACCAGCTACCAGAAGACAAGAGAGTCATTGAGAGCCCTTATTAGGGCTACTATGCTGAACAGTATATAGCCCATATGTAGGCAGGCAGGGCCCCAGAAGCTCAGAATATCGCATTTACCACCATATATACCAGCTACCAGAAGACAAGAGAGTCATTGAGAGCCCTTATTAGGGCTACTATGCTGAACAGTATATAGCCCATATGTAGGCAGGCAGGGCCCCAGAAGCTCAGAATATCGCATTTACCACCATATATACCAGCTACCAGAAGACAAGAGAGTCATTGAGAGCCCTTATTAGGGCTACTATGCTGAACAGTATATAGCCCATATGTAGGCAGGCAGGGCCCCAGAAGTTCAGAATATCGCATTTACCACCATATATACCAGCTACCAGAAGACAAGAGAGTCATTGAGAGCCCTTATTAGGGCTACTATGCTGAACAGTATATAGCCCATATGTAGGCAGGCAGGGCCCCAGAAGCTCAGAATATCGCATTTACCACCATATATACCAGCTACCAGAAGACAAGAGAGTCATTGAGTGCCCTTATTAGGGCTACTATGCTGAACAGTATATAGCCCATATGTAGGCAGGCAGGGCCCCAGAAGCTCAGAATATCGCATTTACCACCATATATACCAGCTACCAGAAGACAAGAGAGTCATTGAGAGTCCTTATTATTAGGGCTACTATGCTGAACGGTATATAGCCCATATGTAGGCAGGCAGGGCCCCAGAAGCTCAGAATATCGCATTTACCACCATATATACCAGCTACCAGAAGACAAGAGAGTCATTGAGAGCCCTTATTAGGGCTACTATGCTGAACAGTATATAGCCCATATGTAGGCAGGCAGGGCCCCAGAAGCTCAGAATATCGCATTTACCACCATATATACCAGCTACCAGAAGACAAGAGAGTCATTGAGTGCCCTTATTAGGGCTACTATGCTGAACAGTATATAGCCCATATGTAGGCAGGCAGGGCCCCAGAAGCTCAGAATATCGCATTTACCACCATATATACCAGCTACCAGAAGACAAGAGAGTCATTGAGAGTCCTTATTATTAGGGCTACTATGCTGAACGGTATATAGCTCATATAGGCAGGCAGGGCTCCAGAAGCTCAGAATATCGCATTTACCACCATATATACCAGCTACCAGAAGACAAGAGAGTCATTGAGAGCCCTTATTAGGGCTACTATGCTGAACAGTATATAGCCCATATGTAGGCAGGCAGGGCCCCAGAAGCTCAGAATATTGCATTTACCACCATATATACCAGCTACCAGAAGACAAGAGAGTCATTGAGAGTCCTTATTATTAGGGCTACTATGCTGAACGGTATATAGCTCATATGTAGGCAGGCAGGGCCCCAGAAGCTCAGAATATCGCATTTACCACCATATATACCAGCTACCAGAAGACAAGAGAGTCATTGAGAGCCCTTATTAGGGCTACTATGCTGAACAGTATATAGCCCATATGTAGGCAGGCAGGGCCCCAGAAGCTCAGAATATCGCATTTACCACCATATATACCAGCTACCAGAAGACAAGAGAGTCATTGAGAGCCCTTATTAGGGCTACTATGCTGAACAGTATATAGCCCATATGTAGGCAGGCAGGGCCCCAGAAGCTCAGAATATCGCATTTACCACCATATATACCAGCTACCAGAAGACAAGAGGTCATTGAGAGCCCTTATTAGGGCTACTATGCTGAACGGTATATACTGTAGCTCATATGTAGGCAGGCAGGGCCCCAGAAGCTCAGAATATCGCATTTACCACCATATATACCAGCTACCAGAAGACAAGAGGTCATTGAGAGCCCTTATTAGGGCTACTATGCTGAATGGTATATAGCCCATATGTAGGCAGGCAGGGCCCCAGAAGCTCAGAATATCGCATTTACCACCATATATACCAGCTACCAGAAGACAAGAGAGTCATTGAGAGTCCTTATTATTAGGGCTACTATGCTGAACGGTATATAGCTCATATGTAGGCAGGCAGGGCCCCAGAAGCTCAGAATATCGCATTTACCACCATATATACCAGCTACCAGAAGACAAGAGAGTCATTGAGAGCCCTTATTAGGGCTACTATGCTGAACAGTATATAGCCCATATGTAGGCAGGCAGGGCCCCAGAAGCTCAGAATATCGCATTTACCACCATATATACCAGCTACCAGAAGACAAGAGGTCATTGAGAGCCCTTATTAGGGCTACTATGCTGAACGGTATATACTGTAGCTCATATGTAGGCAGGCAGGGCCCCAGAAGCTCAGAATATCGCATTTACCACCATATATACCAGCTACCAGAAGACAAGAGGTCATTGAGAGCCCTTATTAGGGCTACTATGCTGAACGGTATATAGCCCATATGTAGGCAGGCAGGGCCCCAAAAGCTCAGAATATCGCATTTACCACCATATATACCAGCTACCAGAAGACAAGAGAGTCATTGAGAGTCCTTATTATTAGGGCTACTATGCTGAACGGTATATAGCTCATATGTAGGCAGGCAGGGCCCCAGAAGCTCAGAATATCGCATTTACCACCATATATACCAGCTACCAGAAGACAAGAGAGTCATTGAGAGCCCTTATTAGGGCTACTATGCTGAACAGTATATAGCCCATATGTAGGCAGGCAGGGCCCCAGAAGCTCAGAATATCGCATTTACCACCATATATACCAGCTACCAGAAGACAAGAGAGTCATTGAGAGTCCTTATTATTAGGGCTACTATGCTGAACGGTATATAGCTCATATGTAGGCAGGCAGGGCCCCAGAAGCTCAGAATATCGCATTTACCACCATATATACCAGCTACCAGAAGACAAGAGAGTCATTGAGAGCCCTTATTAGGGCTACTATGCTGAACAGTATATAGCCCATATGTAGGCAGGCAGGGCCCCAGAAGCTCAGAATATCGCATTTACCACCATATATACCAGCTACCAGAAGACAAGAGAGTCATTGAGAGCCCTTATTAGGGCTACTATGCTGAACAGTATATAGCCCATATGTAGGCAGGCAGGGCCCCAGAAGCTCAGAATATCGCATTTACCACCATATATACCAGCTACCAGAAGACAAGAGAGTCATTGAGAGCCCTTATTAGGGCTACTATGCTGAACAGTATATAGCCCATATGTAGGCAGGCAGGGCCCCAGAAGCTCAGAATATCGCATTTACCACCATATATACCAGCTACCAGAAGACAAGAGAGTCATTGAGTGCCCTTATTAGGGCTACTATGCTGAACAGTATATAGCCCATATGTAGGCAGGCAGGGCCCCAGAAGCTCAGAATATCGCATTTACCACCATATATACCAGCTACCAGAAGACAAGAGAGTCATTGAGAGTCCTTATTATTAGGGCTACTATGCTGAACGGTATATAGCTCATATGTAGGCAGGCAGGGCCCCAGAAGCTCAGAATATCGCATTTACCACCATATATACCAGCTACCAGAAGACAAGAGAGTCATTGAGAGCCCTTATTAGGGCTACTATGCTGAACAGTATATAGCCCATATGTAGGCAGGAGGGCCCCAGAAGCTCAGAATATCGCATTTACCACCATATATACCAGCTACCAGAAGACAAGAGAGTCATTGAGAGCCCTTATTAGGGCTACTATGCTGAACAGTATATAGCCCATATGTAGGCAGGCAGGGCCCCAGAAGCTCAGAATATCGCATTTACCACCATATATACCAGCTACCAGAAGACAAGAGGTCATTGAGAGCCCTTATTAGGGCTACTATGCTGAACGGTATATACTGTAGCTCATATGTAGGCAGGCAGGGCCCCAGAAGCTCAGAATATCGCATTTACCACCATATATACCAGCTACCAGAAGACAAGAGGTCATTGAGAGCCCTTATTAGGGCTACTATGCTGAACGGTATTAAGCCCATATGTAGGCAGGCAGGGCCCCAGAAGCTCAGAATATCGCATTTACCACCATATATACCAGCTACCAGAAGACAAGAGAGTCATTGAGAGCCCTTATTAGGGCTACTATGCTGAACAGTATATAGCCCATATGTAGGCAGGCAGGGCCCCAAAAGCTCAGAATATCGCATTTACCACCATATATACCAGCTACCAGAAGACAAGAGAGTCATTGAGAGTCCTTATTATTAGGGCTACTATGCTGAACGGTATATAGCTCATATGTAGGCAGGCAGGGCCCCAGAAGCTCAGAATATCGCATTTACCACCATATATACCAGCTACCAGAAGACAAGAGAGTCATTGAGAGTCCTTATTATTAGGGCTACTATGCTGAACAGTATATAGCCCATATGTAGGCAGGCAGGGCCCCAGAAGCTCAGAATATCGCATTTACCACCATATATACCAGCTACCAGAAGACAAGAGAGTCATTGAGAGTCCTTATTATTAGGGCTACTATGCTGAACGGTATATAGCTCATATGTAGGCAGGCAGGGCCCCAGAAGCTCAGAATATCGCATTTACCACCATATATACCAACTACCAGAAGACAAGAGAGTCATTGAGAGCCCTTATTAGGGCTACTATGCTGAACAGTATATAGCCCATATGTAGGCAGGCAGGGCCCCAGAAGCTCAGAATATCGCATTTACCACCATATATACCAGCTACCAGAAGACAAGAGAGTCATTGAGAGCCCTTATTAGGGCTACTATGCTGAACAGTATATAGCCCATATGTAGGCAGGCAGGGCCCCAGAAGCTCAGAATATCGCATTTACCACCATATATACCAGCTACCAGAAGACAAGAGGTCATTGAGAGCCCTTATTAGGGCTACTATGCTGAACGGTATATACTGTAGCTCATATGTAGGCAGGCAGGGCCCCAGAAGCTCAGAATATCGCATTTACCACCATATATACCAGCTACCAGAAGACAAGAGGTCATTGAGAGCCCTTATTAGGGCTACTATGCTGAACGGTATATAGCCCATATGTAGGCAGGCAGGGCCCCAGAAGCTCAGAATATCGCATTTACCACCATATATACCAGCTACCAGAAGACAAGAGAGTCATTGAGAGTCCTTATTATTAGGGCTACTATGCTGAACGGTATATAGCTCATATGTAGGCAGGCAGGGCCCCAGAAGCTCAGAATATCGTATTTACCACCATATATACCAGCTACCAGAAGACAAGAGAGTCATTGAGAGCCCTTATTAGGGCTACTATGCTGAACAGTATATAGCCCATATGTAGGCAGGCAGGGCCCCAGAAGCTCAGAATATCGCATTTACCACCATATATACCAGCTACCAGAAGACAAGAGAGTCATTGAGAGTCCTTATTATTAGGGCTACTATGCTGAACGGTATATAGCTCATATGTAGGCAGGCAGGGCCCCAGAAGCTCAGAATATCGCATTTACCACCATATATACCAGCTACCAGAAGACAAGAGAGTCATTGAGAGCCCTTATTAGGGCTACTATGCTGAACAGTATATAGCCCATATGTAGGCAGGCAGGGCCCCAGAAGCTCAGAATATCGCATTTACCACCATATATACCAGCTACCAGAAGACAAGAGAGTCATTGAGAGCCCTTATTAGGGCTACTATGCTGAACAGTATATAGCCCATATGTAGGCAGGCAGGGCCCCAGAAGCTCAGAATATCGCATTTACCACCATATATACCAGCTACCAGAAGACAAGAGGTCATTGAGAGCCCTTATTATGGCTACTATGCTGAACGGTATATACCGTAGCTCATATGTAGGCAGGCAGGGCCCCAGAAGCTCAGAATATCGCATTTACCACCATATATACCAGCTACCAGAAGACAAGAGGTCATTGAGAGCCCTTATTAGGGCTACTATGCTGAACGGTATATAGCCCATATGTAGGCAGGCAGGGCTCCAGAAGCTCAGAATATCGCATTTACCACCATATATACCAGCTACCAGAAGACAAGAGAGTCATTGAGAGTCCTTATTATTAGGGCTACTATGCTGAACGGTATATAGCTCATATGTAGGCAGGCAGGGCCCCAGAAGCTCAGAATATCGCATTTACCACCATATATACCAGCTACCAGAAGACAAGAGAGTCATTGAGAGCCCTTATTAGGGCTACTATGCTGAACGGTATATAGCCCATATGTAGGCAGGCAGGGCCCCAGAAGCTCAGAATATCGCATTTACCACCATATATACCAGCTACCAGAAGACAAGAGAGTCATTGAGAGCCCTTATTAGGGCTACTATGCTGAACAGTATATAGCCCATATGTAGGCAGGCAGGGCCCCAGAAGCTCAGAATATCGCATTTACCACCATATATACCAGCTACCAGAAGACAAGAGAGTCATTGAGAGCCCTTATTAGGGCTACTATGCTGAACAGTATATAGCCCATATGTAGGCAGGCAGGGCCCCAGAAGCTCAGAATATCGCATTTACCACCATATATACCAGCTACCAGAAGATAAGAGAGTCATTGAGTGCCCTTATTAGGGCTACTATGCTGAACAGTATATAGCCCATATGTAGGCAGGCAGGGCCCCAGAAGCTCAGAATATCGCATTTACCACCATATATACCAGCTACCAGAAGACAAGAGAGTCATTGAGAGCACTTATTAGGGCTACTATGCTGAACAGTATATAACCCATATGTAGGCAGGCAGGGCCCCAGAAGCTCAGAATATCGCATTTACCACCATATATACCAGCTACCAGAAGACAAGAGAGTCATTGAGAGTCCTTATTATTAGGGCTACTATGCTGAACGGTATATAGCTCATATGTAGGCAGGCAGGGCCCCAGAAGCTCAGAATATCGCATTTACCACCATATATACCAGCTACCAGAAGACAAGAGAGTCATTGAGAGCCCTTATTAGGGCTACTATGCTGAACAGTATATAGCCCATATGTAGGCAGGCAGGGCCCCAGAAGCTCAGAATATCGCATTTACCACCATATATACCAGCTACCAGAAGACAAGAGAGTCATTGAGAGCCCTTATTAGGGCTACTATTCTGAACAGTATATAGCCCATATGTAGGCAGGCAGGGCCCCAGAAGCTCAGAATATCGCATTTACCACCATATATACCAGCTACCAGAAGACAAGAGGTCATTGAGAGCCCTTATTAGGGCTACTATGCTGAACGGTATATACTGTAGCTCATATGTAGGCAGGCAGGGCCCCAGAAGCTCAGAATATCGCATTTACCACCATATATACCAGCTACCAGAAGACAAGAGGTCATTGAGAGCCCTTATTAGGGCTACTATGCTGAACGGTATATAGCCCATATGTAGGCAGGCAGGGCCCCAGAAGCTCAGAATATCGCATTTACCACCATATATACCAGCTACCAGAAGACAAGAGAGTCATTGAGAGTCCTTATTATTAGGGCTACTATGCTGAACGGTATATAGCTCATATGTAGGCAGGCAGGGCCCCAGAAGCTCAGAATATCGCATTTACCACCATATATACCAGCTACCAGAAGACAAGAGAGTCATTGAGAGCCCTTATTAGGGCTACTATGCTGAACAGTATATAGCCCATATGTAGGCAGGCAGGGCCCCAGAAGCTCAGAATATCGCATTTACCACCATATATACCAGCTACCAGAAGACAAGAGGTCATTGAGAGCCCTTATTAGGGCTACTATGCTGAACGGTATATACTGTAGCTCATATGTAGGCAGGCAGGGCCCCAGAAGCTCAGAATATCGCATTTACCACCATATATACCAGCTACCAGAAGACAAGAGGTCATTGAGAGCCCTTATTAGGGCTACTATGCTGAACGGTATATAGCCCATATGTAGGCAGGCAGGGCCCCAGAAGCTCAGAATATCGCATTTACCACCATATATACCAGCTACCAGAAGACAAGAGAGTCATTGAGAGTCCTTATTATTAGGGCTACTATGCTGAACGGTATATAGCTCATATGTAGGCAGGCAGGGCCCCAGAAGCTCAGAATATCGCATTTACCACCATATATACCAGCTACCAGAAGACAAGAGAGTCATTGAGAGCCCTTATTAGGGCTACTATGCTGAACAGTATATAGCCCATATGTAGGCAGGCAGGGCCCCAGAAGCTCAGAATATCGCATTTACCACCATATATACCAGCTACCAGAAGACAAGAGAGTCATTGAGAGTCCTTATTATTAGGGCTACTATGCTGAACGGTATATAGCTCATATGTAGGCAGGCAGGGCCCCAGAAGCTCAGAATATCGCATTTACCACCATATATACCAGCTACCAGAAGACAAGAGAGTCATTGAGAGCCCTTATTAGGGCTACTATGCTGAACAGTATATAGCCCATATGTAGGCAGGCAGGGCCCCAGAAGCTCAGAATATCGCATTTACCACCATATATACCAGCTACCAGAAGACAAGAGAGTCATTGAGAGCCCTTATTAGGGCTACTATGCTGAACAGTATATAGCCCATATGTAGGCAGGCAGGGCCCCAGAAGCTCAGAATATCGCATTTACCACCATATATACCAGCTACCAGAAGACAAGAGGTCATTGAGAGCCCTTATTAGGGCTACTATGCTGAACGGTATATACCGTAGCTCATATGTAGGCAGGCAGGGCCCCAGAAGCTCAGAATATCGCATTTACCACCATATATACCAGCTACCAGAAGACAAGAGGTCATTGAGAGCCCTTATTAGGGCTACTATGCTGAACGGTATATAGCCCATATGTAGGCAGGCAGGGCTCCAGAAGCTCAGAATATCGCATTTACCACCATATATACCAGCTACCAGAAGACAAGAGAGTCATTGAGAGTCCTTATTATTAGGGCTACTATGCTGAACGGTATATAGCCCATATGTAGGCAGGCAGGGCCCCAGAAGCTCAGAATATCGCATTTACCACCATATATACCAGCTACCAGAAGACAAGAGAGTCATTGAGAGCCCTTATTAGGGCTACTATGCTGAACAGTATATAGCCCATATGTAGGCAGGCAGGGCCCCAGAAGCTCAGAATATCGCATTTACCACCATATATACCAGCTACCAGAAGACAAGAGAGTCATTGAGAGCCCTTATTAGGGCTACTATGCTGAACAGTATATAGCCCATATGTAGGCAGGCAGGGCCCCAGAAGCTCAGAATATCACATTTACCACCATATATACCAGCTACCAGAAGACAAGAGAGTCATTGAGTGCCCTTATTAGGGCTACTATGCTGAACAGTATATAGCCCATATGTAGGCAGGCAGGGCCCCAGAAGCTCAGAATATCGCATTTACCACCATATATACCAGCTACCAGAAGACAAGAGAGTCATTGAGAGTCCTTATTATTAGGGCTACTATGCTGAACGGTATATAGCTCATATAGGCAGGCAGGGCCCCAGAAGCTCAGAATATCGCATTTACCACCATATATACCAGCTACCAGAAGACAAGAGAGTCATTGAGAGCCCTTATTAGGGCTACTATGCTGAACAGTATATAGCCCATATGTAGGCAGGCAGGGCCCCAGAAGCTCAGAATATCGCATTTACCACCATATATACCAGCTACCAGAAGACAAGAGAGTCATTGAGAGTCCTTATTATTAGGGCTACTATGCTGAACGGTATATAGCTCATATGTAGGCAGGCAGGGCCCCAGAAGCTCAGAATATCGCATTTACCACCATATATACCAGCTACCAGAAGACAAGAGAGTCATTGAGAGCCCTTATTAGGGCTACTATGCTGAACAGTATATAGCCCATATGTAGGCAGGCAGGGCCCCAGAAGCTCAGAATATCGCATTTACCACCATATATACCAGCTACCAGAAGACAAGAGAGTCATTGAGAGCCCTTATTAGGGCTACTATGCTGAACAGTATATAGCCCATATGTAGGCAGGCAGGGCCCCAGAAGCTCAGAATATCGCATTTACCACCATATATACCAGCTACCAGAAGACAAGAGGTCATTGAGAGCCCATATTAGGGCTACTATGCTGAACGGTATATACTGTAGCTCATATGTAGGCAGGCAGGGCCCCAGAAGCTCAGAATATCGCATTTACCACCATATATACCAGCTACCAGAAGACAAGAGGTCATTGAGAGCCCTTATTAGGGCTACTATGCTGAACGGTATATACTGTAGCTCATATGTAGGCAGGCAGGGCCCCAGAAGCTCAGAATATCGCATTTACCACCATATATACCAGCTACCAGAAGACAAGAGAGTCATTGAGAGTCCTTATTATTAGGGCTACTATGCTGAACGGTATATAGCTCATATGTAGGCAGGCAGGGCCCCAGAAGCTCAGAATATCGCATTTACCACCATATATACCAGCTACCAGAAGACAAGAGAGTCATTGAGAGCCCTTATTAGGGCTACTATGCTGAACAGTATATAGCCCATATGTAGGCAGGCAGGGCCCCAGAAGCTCAGAATATCGCATTTACCACCATATATACCAGCTACCAGAAGACAAGAGAGTCATTGAGAGCCCTTATTAGGGCTACTATGCTGAACAGTATATAGCCCATATGTAGGCAGGCAGGGCCCCAGAAGCTCAGAATATCGCATTTACCACCATATATACCAGCTACCAGAAGACAAGAGGTCATTGAGAGCCCTTATTAGGGCTACTATGCTGAACGGTATATACTGTAGCTCATATGTAGGCAGGCAGGGCCCCAGAAGCTCAGAATATCGCATTTACCACCATATATACCAGCTACCAGAAGACAAGAGGTCATTGAGAGCCCTTATTAGGGCTACTATGCTGAACGGTATATAGCCCATATGTAGGCAGGCAGGGCCCCAGAAGCTCAGAATATCGCATTTACCACCATATATACCAGCTACCAGAAGACAAGAGAGTCATTGAGAGTCCTTATTATTAGGGCTACTATGCTGAACGGTATATAGCTCATATGTAGGCAGGCAGGGCCCCAGAAGCTCAGAATATCGCATTTACCACCATATATACCAGCTACCAGAAGACAAGAGAGTCATTGAGAGCCCTTATTAGGGCTACTATGCTGAACAGTATATAGCCCATATGTAGGCAGGCAGGGCCCCAGAAGCTCAGAATATCGCATTTACCACCATATATACCAGCTACCAGAAGACAAGAGAGTCATTGAGAGCCCTTATTAGGGCTACTATGCTGAACAGTATATAGCCCATATGTAGGCAGGCAGGGCCCCAGAAGCTCAGAATATCGCATTTACCACCATATATACCAGCTACCAGAAGACAAGAGAGTCATTGAGAGCCCTTATTAGGGCTACTATGCTGAACAGTATATAGCCCATATGTAGGCAGGCAGGGCCCCAGAAGCTCAGAATATCGCATTTACCACCATATATACCAGCTACCAGAAGACAAGAGAGTCATTGAGAGTCCTTATTATTAGGGCTACTATGCTGAACGGTATATAGCTCATATGTAGGCAGGCAGGGCCCCAGAAGCTCAGAATATCGCATTTACCACCATATATACCAGCTACCAGAAGACAAGAGAGTCATTGAGAGCCCTTATTAGGGCTACTATGCTGAACAGTATATAGCCCATATGTAGGCAGGCAGGGCCCCAGAAGCTCAGAATATCGCATTTACCACCATATATACCAGCTACCAGAAGACAAGAGAGTCATTGAGAGCCCTTATTAGGGCTAGTATGCTGAACAGTATATAGCCCATATGTAGGCAGGCAGGGCCCCAGAAGCTCAGAATATCGCATTTACCACCATATATACCAGCTACCAGAAGACAAGAGAGTCATTGAGAGCCCTTATTAGGGCTACTATGCTGAACAGTATATAGCCCATATGTAGGCAGGCAGGGCCCCAGAAGCTCAGAATATCGCATTTACCACCATATATACCAGCTACCAGAAGACAAGAGAGTCATTGAGTGCCCTTATTAGGGCTACTATGCTGAACAGTATATAGCCCATATGTAGGCAGGCAGGGCCCCAGAAGCTCAGAATATCGCATTTACCACCATATATACCAGCTACTAGAAGACAAGAGAGTCATTGAGAGTCCTTATTATTAGGGCTACTATGCTGAACGGTATATAGCTCATATGTAGGCAGGCAGGGCCCCAGAAGCTCAGAATATCGCATTTACCACCATATATACCAGCTACCAGAAAACAAGAGAGTCATTGAGAGCCCTTATTAGGGCTACTATGCTGAACAGTATATAGCCCATATGTAGGCAGGAGGGCCCCAGAAGCTCAGAATATCGCATTTACCACCATATATACCAGCTACCAGAAGACAAGAGAGTCATTGAGAGCCCTTATTAGGGCTACTATGCTGAACAGTATATAGCCCATATGTAGGCAGGCAGGGCCCCAGAAGCTCAGAATATCGCATTTACCACCATATATACCAGCTACCAGAAGACAAGAGGTCATTGAGAGCCCTTATTAGGGCTACTATGCTGAACGGTGTATACTGTAGCTCATATGTAGGCAGGCAGTGAGAAGATCCAGATTTAAGAAACATAGTTCTGAAAGACTATGGTTTATTTTCTGTATGTTAGAGTAACGCTTTAACGCTGGACTTTTCTGTAATTGCTTTTGCAAGGCTTCTCCTTATCCCTTTTTCCTTATCTAAGGAATGTGCTGCTTCGCATGGGGGGCTCTGGGAACTGAGAAAACTATAAAATACTCCCTGAATTCAACCTTGTACATAGTCATAAATTTTCTGTTCTCATTATTTTTAACTTAGGTAATTGTCTGTTCTGCGCATGCTCTAACTATGAAAGTTTTCAATAAAATCAGGGGTCAGAAGCGTCCCCTGCTCAGTGTGTTTCTCTGAGGTTTTGCTACACACCTTGTCGCGTGTATTGATTTCTCTTAGAATATAGCAATTGGGAATCGGACAACAGAAGCCAGATCAAGTCTGGTTAGTGACTTGAACGTAACATTACGTGGCGCTCCGAACAGAGACTCTCTATTTTGTCGCAAGAGGTATCGCACCTGCCGAACGGAACATCAACTGATGCCACCTCGGAACAGCAGACTTCAAAACCTGGCCAGGTAAGAGACAGCTTTTATGTACTCTTATACTCTGCTCTTCCCTGTGAGGCATCAGCGGGTCCGTTCTAAGGTAAGATAGGCATAGCCAGCCTCTGCGAAAGAGGGTCATTTTAAGAATCCTAAGGCGCTTCTGTTGTCTGCATTTGTTTTGTCTGTCTGTATTTGTTTGTACTGTCTGTTCCTCTTTTAGATAGTTAAATATACTGAGATAGGTATAATTGTGATATCATGAGCCTGGCATTTAGTTAAAAACTTTGGAAGGTCATTAGACGCCCCATCCCACTGGCGAGGGAAAACCCGCTATAACCCAGTGACGGTGAACGCAAGTGGTGACCAGAAGAAGTTTTAGATAAAAATTTTACCCTGTATGGTTCCATAGCTCATTTAGGCGTGAGCTAGTTTGTCAAGTTGACCGGATTTGACGGCGCCTTCACGGTGCATGCCAGCCGATCTTGACTTTGTTAAGTTATAAGAACCACAGTTCCCAGGCTTAGTTAGAAGACCAGGACTAGTCGATAGGTGATTTCAGAAAATTAAAGCCAATATTACTGGGATGGGAATAAGATACAATTAGTGTATCTAGGACTGTCACTTACCCATATGATAGGTGATGTGTTGTTTGTGGTGATTTCAGAAAATTAAAGCCAATATTACTGGGATGGGAATAAGATACAATTAGTGTATCTAGGACTGTCACTTACCCATATGATAGGTGATGTGTTGTTTGTGATCCTAATTGTTTGTCTTGGATTATGTGTTGCTATTTGGTTAGCGTGTAGGATCACTAGACATTACCAGGAGAGACCCACAGAGAGGTACTCCAGTTCCTAGTTCCTTAGGAGGAAGCCAAAGAAGGCTAGCCCACAGAGAGGTTAGACCCCAATACGGTACCTGAGGCAGGTTGCTAGGAAGGTGGGAAAAGAACAGTCCAAAGAGATACCCCAGGAAGAGAAGTGGCAGACATTAGAAGAAATCACCAGGGAAAGGTGTGGCTTAGATGCCGCTGGGAATTTGAAAAAGATTTGGAAGGAATTTAAGCTAGTTCATAAATGACAATTAGATTTAGGGAAATGGGAACAGATAGCTAAAGGGAAACATGGAATTATTTTTGACAAAGGATGGGATCATCAAGTGGAATGTGCTCTGAAACTTTCAAGTTTAGCAGAAAAGGAAGGCTGGACGTACAGTCCACATAGGAAACAATGGAATACTACACCATTGCTTCATCCCCAAGTAGACCCCATACCTGATGTTCCAACAAACCCAGTACCGCCACCCCCATATGAAAAGACAGTAAAAGAAAGAAACTAGTAAGTTGTATCCTAGACTCCCCATTGGCCAGTAACAGTACGTATGGTCCAGATCCAGGACCAGATGATGGCGATAGCGGCTTATGGCAATGCTATTGTGGAATGATAAATAAGGGTTGGGACAGAATGTGTACTCAGTGTAAAGTAAGGGAGCAGGATAAAGTAGTAAATGAAGAAGTAACATGGAAATGTAAAGTTTGTGGTTGTAGGGGGATGGGTTTAGAACAAGAAGAATGTAATGTTTGTGGAGCAGATCAGCAAGGAGGGGATCCAGATGAGAGAATAAATGGTGTTAGCACAAGAAAGAAAAAAAGTAAATTTAGTTACTGAAAAATCATGGACTTGCCATCACTGTATGACTTATGGCATCCCAAATAATGTCACACATTGTCCAAGATGCAAAACTTATATGCTTGCAGGACCCCCTCCCAGAAGCAACACTTATAAATTAGTTGCGCCTGTGTTTACCCATACCAGGCAGAGTCCAGATGCCCAAGATGCAGGTCAATTTATTAACCAAGAAACCCCTTATTATAAGCCATGGACTCCAGCTGAATGTATGGCTTTGTTGCAGAATGCACCTGATCCCCGTACTAGCCCTTCTAGGTTTGGCAGGTATGTAGTACAAATGATGGAGTCACATAATGCCACCTGGTTGGATGGAGAAGATCTTTGTAGGATGAAAATGTCCCCTACTATGTTTCATCAATTTATTGATTATATGAGAGCACATGTACCACAGAATGTTAGACTTGGGGACAGTAGAACTGATTTTTTATTTAACACTTGAACATATATTAATGAAGGCTTAGATGTTGGAAATATTGGAGTTCAAAGGTTGTTTGTTAGAGCCTATATTGATGGTTTAAAACCAACCATTAAGGAAAAGTTAAAGGCTTCTACCCCAGATTGGGGAACTAACCATACTATGGCACAATTGTTAGCTAAAGCACAGGATATTGAAATGGATATGCATGACAAGCCCAAGGTGCGTATGGTTGCCCAGGTTAACACTGATGTGAGACCTAAATCTCAAGGTAATTTTCAGAGTAAAATTTTAAAATGTTACTACTGTGACAAACCTGGTCACATTAAGAGGAATTGTAGAAAGTTTGCTGCTGATCAAGGAACAGCCCCCAATAAGTCAGCATCTAAAAGTAAAGAACAAGACTATCGGCAGTAACATTCACAGTACCAGCCAAAACACACATAATACCGATTGAAATTGATGGCAAAACACTTGAATTTTTGATTGCTATAGGAGCGACTAAATCTGTCATTAGTAATAAAGTTTTAAGTAAGAAACAGCAGTCAGAAGCCCAAACTATAGCTTCAGGTTTCGATGGTCTGCCTAAAGTTATGCCCATATCTAAACCACTAGAGGGCAGACTTGGTCCACACATGTTTATCTCTAAATTTTTAGTTTGTGAGTCAGCTCCTTACAACTTATTGGGTGTGGATAATTTAACAAAGTTACAAGCAAAAATTGATTTTCAAAGAAGATGGTCAAGTTGTTCTAACTTTGCCTGACCATCCTGATGATTTAGAATATTGTATGCAAGAACAAGCTCTTGAAGATTTTGAACTCACTAATGTACTTACAGAGAATGATCAAGATTTACTAAGAACTGTACCTGACCATTTATGGTCTAAGTCAGGGTCTGATATAGGACTTCTCCCTGTCTCACCAGTAGAGGTCCATATCAAACCAGGATCTACCTTACCACAGCTTAAGCAGTACCCTTTGAGTGCTGCACAAGAACAAGCTATAGGAGAACAAATTGACGAGCTTTTGGCCAAGGGTGCTTTGATTCAGATGCAATCAGGGGCTAATACTCCTTTGTATCCAGTCAGGAAAAAGGTTTTGGAACCAGGACAGCCTGTGAGATACAGGATGGTACAAGATCTTAGAGCCATTAATAACATTTTGGCTCCAATAACACCAGTGGTTCCAAACCCTCATACATTGCTTTCTCAAATACCGAGTACAAGCATGTATTTTTTCTTGCGTGGATCTAACGGGAGCTTTCTTTTCGGTTCCTTTAGCACCTGAATGTTACCACCTCTTCGCTTTTCAGTCTTGGCAGGATGGAAACCATCAACAGATTGTGTACTTCTACAATAGGTAGACGTTTTGCTTCTTTGCTGCCCAGACAAAATCACATGTGAGGAGGGTACTTTGTCTCTTCTTACATTTTTGGCTGAGAATGGCTGCAAGGCTAGCAAAGAAAAGCTACAATTCTGCCAAACACAAGTTACCTTTCTAGGTCACTGCATTTCACAAGGCACTAGACACCTTACTAAAGACAGAGTGGAAATAGTCAAGAACATGTCACCTCCTAAGACACATAAACAGTTAAGAGCGTTTCTAGGACTCATCTCTTACTGTAGACAGTGGATTATGCATGCCAGTTCACTTATGCAACCACTGTATGATTGTGTCAAAGTCACACTTTTTTTTTTTTGCCTAACACCAGAAGTAAGAGATGCTTTTGAACAACTTAAACTTGCAGTCACACAAGCACCAGCTTTAGGTCTTCCTGATTATTCTCAGCCATTTACACTCATGGCTACTGAAATACAAGGACACGCTACAGGAGTTTTAAGGCAGGCACATGGCACAAAACAAAGACCTATTGCTTATTATTCGTGTAGCAGTAGTTTCTCTATTGGTAGACAAAGCTTCTGAAATTGTACTTGATAATGAATTAGCTGTGTCTACCAATAACGACATTCATGGGATATTATCACAAGTTAATCCCAAACACCTGTCAATGGCTAGACAGCTTAAGCTGCAGTGTACCCTTTTACTACCCCCAACAATTAAGTTTCAAAGATGTACTTCTCTGAATCTGGCGACTTTGTTACCAATTTCTTCAGATTCTGAAGGGGGGAGTAATAGTGAAGATTTTGAGAATTTTTTAGAATTTGAATATACTGAAGACACACATGACTGCATTGAACTTATGAAGCAAGAAACAATGGGTTTACCACATGTGCATGATACACCTCTAGAAAACCCAGATTTTTAATTTTTTGTAGATGGCAGCAGATATGCTGATGAAAAAGGACAGTTTCATACAGGTTATGCAATAGTAACTGAACATGAAGTTGTAGAAGCTGAGCCATTACCACCTCATATGTCTGCTCAGGAAGCAGAACTTACAGCCCTCTCTAGGGCATTAATGCTGCTAAAAGACACTACAGGGCACGATCTGGATAGACTCCGCCTATTCTTGGGGTATTGCCCACGATTACACCCACCTGTGGAAAGCAAAGGGCTTCTTAACAGCTGCAGGAACCCCCATTAGACATGCTGATTTAGTTAAAAAAATTCTGACCAACCTGAACAATGTCAAATAGGTGGCTATAGTAAAAGTAGCGGCCCACACAAAACAAACAACCAAAGAGGCTAAAGGTAATGAAAAAGCTGACTTAGCAGCTAAACAAGCAGCTTTGAAGAAGATAGAGAGTGTAAGTGTAAATCTTACCCAGGAATCGGCGGTAAGTATGGAACTAATGAAAAATCTTCAGGACAAGGTAATGCCTGAGGAAAAGGAAAAATGGCTCAGAGCAGGAGCCCAGCAAAATGATGGATTATGGGTCAAAGGAAGCCGATTGTGCTTGCCTAGCTTCCTATACCCAGAACAGGCACAGGTATCACACCTGCCTACACATCAGAGTGCAAACTCTATGGTAAGGAGTACCAATCAGACTTGGTATGCTCCAGGCTTTAGTAGCATGGCACGACAATACTGTGCAGCATGCTCTATCTGTTTGACGGAGAACCCAGGACAGGTTGTTAAGACACCGGTAAGACATCAACCTAGGTCTCTCTATCCATTTCAAAGGCTTCAAATTGATTACATCCAACTCCCTAAGAGTGGACCCTTTGAGTATGTACTTGTGTGTATTGACTTGTTTTCGGGATGGCCAGAAGCTTACCCAGTAAAATCAGCAACAGCTAAGACCACGGCAAAGAAACTAATTTCAGAATTGATACCACGTTTTGGTCTATGTGAGACCATAGAAAGTGACCGTGGCTCGCACTTTACAGGTGAAATAATGCAAAATGTAATGCAAATGTTAGGTGTCCAGCAGTCCTTCCATACACCCTATCACCCACAGAGTTCTGGGAGTGTGGAGAGACTGAATGGCACCATTAAACTGAAGTTACAGAAAACTATGAAGGAATTAGGTAAACCATGGATAGATTGTTTACCAATTGTGTTATTTTCAATAAGATGCCCCCCTACAAAGAAAACAGGGTTGTCACCTTATGAAATTTTGTTTGGAAGTGCTCCCAGAACTGGGCTGTACTTTCCACAACATCTTGCCCTAAAATGTGATGAATTGACTGATTATGTGATACAGTTGCAGAAACATCTCACTAAACTGCACAAAAGTGTTTTTGATTCTCTTCCAGACCCTGACCAGATAACAGGAACTCATAATCTCCAACCAGGAGACTTTGTCTATGTAAAGAAACATTCTAGAAAATCTTTGGAATCAAGGTTTGAAGGACCCTTTCAAGTTCTTTTGACAACGCCTACTTCAGTGAAACTTGAAGGAAAATCCACTTGGATACACGCAAGTCATTGTAAAAAGGTTACAGGTCCAGAGGTAAAATGAAATATTTCCTCTTAACAATGATAATGGCTTTCTGCCTCAATATTTCATCCCCTGCACCTATAAGAAATAGAAGGGAGATAGGCACTCATCATCAAAAGTTACTTTTGCTAAAGTATAAATACTCTTTTGCTAGACAAACTGGTTTTGACAAATGTTGCATATGTAGTAAGTTACATCCTTCGTCTTCCCGGGTACCCCTCGTAGCCATCCCTATTCAATTACAGTATGAGAGAGTCAATAGTTCTGCTAATGAGATAAATTACCATTTAACGGGAAGAGCATATAGACCAGATTGGTGCTTCTTATTAGGAAATAAAAACCACACCCATATAGGAGCATCTACTTGTAAAGAGAGTTTGTTAAATAACTTGAAATGACAGAGGACTACGAGTGCTGTATTTGGATACATAATACCTCATTAGAGATACCTGATTATTACGAAGTAATAAAAGGCCATAGAGAAGAAGTTCAAAGGATACAAAGTAAGATTAAGACATTTGCAAAAGAATGGTCTCCTTTTGGAGATTGGGGAAACTGGAGTGGTCCACTACAGTGGATCAAGAATATCTTGATTAATATTTTGGCATTGTGCCTTCTGGGTATAATGATTTATGTTCTAGTAAAACTAGCTCTTTGTCTTGTAGCCAGGATCAAGACACCTAAAGTAACACATAAACGTATCTTGATTGCAGATAATGCGCTTTCTAAATGAGTAACTATGTTTCTTTCCTTTAGAATTGACATATCATCTGTCAAAATTCGAGACTCTTCTTTGGAAGGATGCTGTTCAAGTACTTGGGGGATGGAACCAGTTGGAGAAGACCTGTGTTCCCCTAGGCAACTCGCCGGCCTGGGATAGTACCTGAGTGACTGAACTGGCTATAAACCTTCCGAAGTGGACACAGTCAAAGGAAAGACAGATGGAGATGTCAAAGGGGGGAAATGAGAAGATCCAGATTTAAGAAACATAGTTCTGAAAGACTATGGTTTATTTTCTGTATGTTAGAGTAACGCTTTAACGCTGGACTTTTCTGTAATTGCTTTTGCAAGGCTTCTCCTTATCCCTTTTTCCTTATCTAAGGAATGTGCTGCTTCGCATGGGGGGCTCTGGGAACTGAGAAAACTATAAAATACTCCCTGAATTCAACCTTGTACATAGTCATAAATTTTCTGTTCTCATTATTTTTAACTTAGGTAATTGTCTGTTCTGCGCATGCTCTAACTATGAAAGTTTTCAATAAAATCAGGGGTCAGAAGCGTCCCCTGCTCAGTGTGTTTCTCTGAGGTTTTGCTACACACCTTGTCGCGTGTATTGATTTCTCTTAGAATATAGCAATTGGGAATCGGACAACAGAAGCCAGATCAAGTCTGGTTAGTGACTTGAACGTAACATTACGGCCCCAGAAGCTCAGAATATCGCATTTACCACCATATATACCAGCTACCAGAAGACAAGAGGTCATTGAGAGCCCTTATTAGGGCTACTATGCTGAACGGTATATAGCCCATATGTAGGCAGGCAGGGCCCCAGAAGCTCAGAATATCGCATTTACCACCATATATACCAGCTACCAGAAGACAAGAGAGTCATTGAGAGCCCTTATTAGGGCTACTATGCTGAACAGTATATAGCCCATATGTAGGCAGGCAGGGCCCCAGAAGCTCAGAATATCGCATTTACCACCATATATACCAGCTACCAGAAGACAAGAGAGTCATTGAGAGTCCTTATTATTAGGGCTACTATGCTGAACGGTATATAGCTCATATGTAGGCAGGCAGGGCCCCAGAAGCTCAGAATATCGCATTTACCACCATATATACCAGCTACCAGAAGACAAGAGAGTCATTGAGAGTCCTTATTATTAGGGCTACTATGCTGAACAGTATATAGCCCATATGTAGGCAGGCAGGGCCCCAGAAGCTCAGAATATCGCATTTACCACCATATATACCAGCTACCAGAAGACAAGAGAGTCATTGAGAGTCCTTATTATTAGGGCTACTATGCTGAACGGTATATAGCTCATATGTAGGCAGGCAGGGCCCCAGAAGCTCAGAATATCGCATTTACCACCATATATACCAACTACCAGAAGACAAGAGAGTCATTGAGAGCCCTTATTAGGGCTACTATGCTGAACAGTATATAGCCCATATGTAGGCAGGCAGGGCCCCAGAAGCTCAGAATATCGCATTTACCACCATATATACCAGCTACCAGTAGACAAGAGAGTCATTGAGAGCCCTTATTAGGGCTACTATGCTGAACAGTATATAGCCCATATGTAGGCAGGCAGGGCCCCAGAAGCTCAGAATATCGCATTTACCACCATATATACCAGCTACCAGAAGACAAGAGGTCATTGAGAGCCCTTATTAGGGCTACTATGCTGAACGGTATATACTGTAGCTCATATGTAGGCAGGCAGGGCCCCAGAAGCTCAGAATATCGCATTTACCACCATATATACCAGCTACCAGAAGACAAGAGGTCATTGAGAGCCCTTATTAGGGCTACTATGCTGAACGGTATATAGCCCATATGTAGGCAGGCAGGGCCCCAGAAGCTCAGAATATCGCATTTACCACCATATATACCAGCTACCAGAAGACAAGAGAGTCATTGAGAGTCCTTATTATTAGGGCTACTATGCTGAACGGTATATAGCTCATATGAAGGCAGGCAGGGCCCCAGAAGCTCAGAATATCGCATTTACCACCATATATACCAGCTACCAGAAGACAAGAGAGTCATTGAGAGCCCTTATTAGGGCTACTATGCTGAACAGTATATAGCCCATATGTAGGCAGGCAGGGCCCCAGAAGCTCAGCATATCGCATTTACCACCATATATACCAGCTACCAGAAGACAAGAGAGTCATTGAGAGTCCTTATTATTAGGGCTACTATGCTGAACGGTATATAGCTCATATGTAGGCAGGCAGGGCCCCAGAAGCTCAGAATATCGCATTTACCACCATATATACCAGCTACCAGAAGATAAGAGAGTCATTGAGTGCCCTTATTAGGGCTACTATGCTGAACAGTATATAGCCCATATGTAGGCAGGCAGGGCCCCAGAAGCTCAGAATATCGCATTTACCACCATATATACCAGCTACCAGAAGACAAGAGAGTCATTGAGAGCCCTTATTAGGGCTACTATGCTGAACAGTATATAGCCCATATGTAGGCAGGCAGGGCCCCAGAAGCTCAGAATATCGCATTTACCACCATATATACCAGCTACCAGAAGACAAGAGGTCATTGAGAGCCCTTATTAGGGCTACTATGCTGAACGGTATATACCGTAGCTCATATGTAGGCAGGCAGGGCCCCAGAAGCTCAGAATATCGCATTTACCACCATATATACTAGCTACCAGAAGACAAGAGGTCATTGAGAGCCCTTATTAGGGCTACTATGCTGAACGGTATATAGCCCATATGTAGGCAGGCAGGGCTCCAGAAGCTCAGAATACCGCATTTACCACCATATATACCAGCTACCAGAAGACAAGAGAGTCATTGAGAGTCCTTATTATTAGGGCTACTATGCTGAACGGTATATAGCTCATATGTAGGCAGGCAGGGCCCCAGAAGCTCAGAATATCGCATTTACCACCATATATACCAGCTACCAGAAGACAAGAGAGTCATTCCCCTCGATTCAAAGAGCAAAAGTTAAGTGATTTCGTATCGAGAATCGTAAGTTTGGGTGGGTGTTTGTCATTTTTTCTGGTTTTTTTGGCCATTTCGTATTCGTACGATCGTTCGCGCATAGACGTATATGAACATACGCATTTCGTACTAGAATCGTATAATTTGCGTTAGTTCGTGTGTTTTTCCCGTCCAAATCGTATTATTTGCGTTAGTTCGTGTGTTTTTCCCGTCCAAATCGTATTATTTGCGTCCGATCCTATTTTTTACGTCCTTCACATGGGCTTGCGCCCAATTCAGAGAGGTGATTGCTAATTGTTTTGAAGCCCATTAAAGAGCTGCTTTACGAAATGTTTGCCGGCAGCTATTTGGCCTCGGGAGTAGGATGGAGCGGAGCGAGTTTGTGGCACATCAAGGGCTTATGCTTTTTGGCATTGAGTTGATCGAGATGTCTGAGAGCAGATTGCCCCTGCGTCGTCGCATGAACATCGATAGCATGAATGATGTTGAGCTGTTCGAGCTGACCAGGCTTAATCGCGCTTCCCTCCATAAATTATATAGTGAGCTGCGGCAATTTCAGGTATGACCAAGATGCTTGGCTGCCTGCAATTTTTGGCGAACGGCTCGTTCCAGAGGCTGGGTGCCCTCTCCGTGGGGATGTCACAGCCTACGCTGAGCCGCGCACTATCTAAATTTTTGGAAGGCATGGCTGCCATAACTCAAAAATATATTTATTTTCCTGATGATATGGCAGCCAGAAACGCCATTAAGCTTGGGTTTTATAATGTGGCCGACATGCCCAACGTTATTGGTGCAATTGACTGCACACATGTGGCACTCGTACCTAGGGCAGCCGACGAGTATATATATAGGTATTGAGATTGGTTATTATGTTGCCCAACGTGTCATGTCACCTGTTTTCCTTTGCGGCAGCATATTTGTTTATCCCTCATTTGTGTAGCTGCTTTATCTCGGCTTTTCATTAGTATTTCCCTATAGAGTGCAGACATGTTGTGTGTTTAATTTATTATTTTGGGTCAAATATCAATTACCCTTTTTGTATGTTTTTGCCTTAAGGAATCGTAAAATGGGACACTCACTTAATGTCCAGGCCGTGGTTGGTCCGGATATGCGGTTTATGAGTGTCCTTGCCGGCTACCCCGGATCGTCCCACGACTCCTATATCCTCCGGCGATCTGGGTTGTTTCGGAGATTTGAGGCAGGTGAATTTTCGGGGGCATGGCTGCTTGGTAAGTGTGTCCTATTTGTGTGTTATTAAATGTGGCATTAATCTTGTATTTGTTGATATGTTTGTTTTGGAAAACTTGACAGAAGCGTCCAACTGCCTTTTTCTTGGCTCATATATTAGGAACTTACCCAAAAAATCCTTGTCTCGCTTTGGCCTTCAGAATGTTTTCCCTTTAGTTAGGATGTCTGTAAGTTCCTTGTGCCTAAATATATTGGTTTGGAGTTTATACCCAAGGATCTTTGACATTTGGCTCCTTTTGTACTATTGGTCGTTAAATGTCAAAGTGGACTTAAACTGCATACATTGTAGTTTCCAGTGAAATGTGGCTAGGGATCTTTGACATTTGGCTCCTTTTGTACTATTGGTCGTTAAATGTCAAAGTGGACTTAAACTGCATACATTGTAGTTTCCAGTGAAATGTGGCTAGGGATCTTTGACATTTGGCTCCTTTTGTACTATTGGTCGTTAAATGTCAAAGTGGACTTAAACTGCATACATTGTAGTTTCCAGTGAAATGTGGATAGGGATCTTTGACATTTGGCTCCTTTTGTACTATTGGTCGTTAAATGTCAAAGTGGACTTAAACTGCATACATTGTAGTTTCCAGTGAAATGTGGCTAGGGATCTTTGACATTTGGCTCCTTTTGTACTATTGGTCGTTAAATGTCAAAGTGGACTTAAACTGCATACATTGTAGTTTCCAGTGAAATGTGGATAGGGATCTTTGACATTTGGCTCCTTTTGTACTATTGGTCGTTAAATGTCAAAGTGGACTTAAACTGCATACATTGTAGTTTCCAGTGAAATGTGGATAGGCCCTCAGCAGCATCCTAATTGTAACATGTCTGAAAACTACAAATATATGTAAAATACAAATACCCTTGGCCGTGCAGATGTTTGTTAATTAATTGGTATATAGAAGTGCCATTTTTATTTAGGTTATACCTTAGTGCAATATTTGGGGGCCCTAATGTGCCCTGTTTTTTTTTGGGAACACTTTACCTTACATCATTATGATATCTGTGAATTTTTTGGTGTTGGTTGTGTTGCCTTTTTATTTTTGATTACATTTAATTCTCTGTTTAAGGTGATTCCGGGTACCCACTTCTACCCTGGCTCATGACGCCTGTGCTGCGGCCCCAGGATGCCTCTCAGGAAGCGTATAACCGTGCGCATCGCAAGACCCGGGCTGTTGTGGAGAGGGCCTTTGGTCTGCTTAAGACACGTTTTCGTTGCCTTGACCATACTGGGGGGGCCCTGCAATATGATCCCAAGAAAGTGATCGACATTATAATGGCATGTGCTGTTTTGCACAATTTTGCCATCCTGGAACGTGTCCCACGTTATGTGGACAGCCTGCCCTCTTCAGCCGTCGAGGATGAAGCCGAGAATTTTGAGGGGCCCCCCAGTGAGTCTGGCCAATCTGTTAGAGCCAACCTGATCAGCCAGCATTTTAGTTAAGTTTTTTCCCTGTCTCACCATTCTGTATGTCTGTGTTATCCTTTTGGAAACATATGTTGTTTTGCCCTAATGTGGCATTACCTCTAAGTAAAACATTTCGACCTTAATTGTTGCCTAATGTATTTCATGTAGTTTCCTTAGCTTTCGCTGTGCATTGTTACACCTCTTCCAACCAAAATTATCTGGTTTAGGCCAAGCTGTTACAAAAGTCTTCCCACTAAAAACGCCACAAGTATTGGAAGTTAAATTTTTGTTTTACTTAGCAAATGAAAAATTATAGTGGTTAACAGAAATCAGTCCACATACATCTGTGGTAACAAATGGATAACATTAAAAAAAACATCGAGCACATCTACACCTGGAAGTGAGTGGCACAACCAAACAAGGACACCCAGTCCAAAGGCCAGCCTAGTCCAGTCATTAATATTGCCTGTGCCCAGGGATATTTGGGCATGGCCATAATGTCACACAAACATGTCTGCAAACAGGAGGAGCACCAACCAAATACATATGTAAAGCCATAAGTGGCCAGATACACTCCACATAGACCTATGGCATTGGCTAGTGGCCTTAAGCATTACTCTAAGGAGCTATATGGGAGCAAATACAAAACACAACCTGCATGAGCAACACAAAATGGATTGTTTGAAACCTCAAAGGACAAGTAAATACAGTGGGGGTTAAGAGAAAAGATGTCCCACACACCCATGGCTTAATAGGGTGGCTGCCCATAATACCCAGGTGGAGGTCCAGGTGGAGGTCCATGTGAATGGGACCTAGCCTGGGCCATGGCAGCATTGTGAATTTGAAACTGCTCCACAATGTTTCTCTGCATATTGGTCATCTCAGCCATGGCTGACTGGATGCCATTACTTGAATTGGCCACGTTGCTGTTGAGGGTACGCAACTCCGCGAGGATGCCCTGTAGACTGGTATGGATGTTCACCATGTCTGCATGCCTTTGCTCACGCTCTGTAACGAGCTGGGCGTCATAAGAGTCCCTTTGTTGGGTCCATAATTGAAGCAGGGCACTCTGCCTCCCCTGGGAAATTGTGGGGCGGCGTAATGGCGTCCGCCGCACAATTACCCTGGCTCTTGGGCGTGCCCTGCCGCGTGGTGTCGTACCCTCAACAGCAACCGGCCTGCTTTGCAAATCCTCAGCAGCAGAGTGAACACTGGGGACTGTAGTGTCAGTCTCCCCATGTGCAAGCACAATGGATGGAGATTCACTCTGCTGCTGAGGATTGGCCAGAGAAACATTATCGAGCAGTTCCAAATTGGGACCCAGGGGGAGTTCATCCGACGTGCCCTGTACGGAGACATCATCATCTTCCTCCATGTCCTGGATCTCTTCCATGAGTGTGCGGGTCTGTAGGGACATATCAAAAAAAAAAAGGCTAAGTTTGCGTCCCAATGTAGGATTTCAACAGTTTAACACATTCTTAAGCACTTGTTATTATTTATGCTACTAAATAAACTTACCGAAAATCTCTGATCTGGGCTCCGATGCTGTACGGACCTGGTAGGCATAACCAAACTGGGGGGTGAGTTTACCCTTGCTGAGGGATCATGCTGGGCTGAAGAAGAGAAAAAAATACCACGTAAACACACACACATAACCTTTTTTTGGATAGGTAATCAAATATTGCTCTATTTGTAATATTATTCAACTCTAGAGCAATGGTGACCTTTGTTCAAACCCACGCAAGTTTACAGAGGTGCAATGGCTCGGACAAACTGCTAAGTGACCTCAGTTCTAAGTCATGAAGTGTACCCATTCAGCATCCAACTTTCAGGGCACATTTTTGGATTTAGCCTACCATTCGCTAGGTCCGGGGTACTCAAACAATTGTTTGAAACGCCCATTTAAAGGTATGTGGTGAGAGGTGAATGTCTGGCCATGGTGCTGACGCAGGGGGTGTCTAGTTAAAAATAAAGACACTGGTGGAGGGGCTGGAGCTTTCAAAGTGCCAACTAATAAAGGCTGCTTGCCCTTGCTGGGCTGGATGGGCCAGAGCTGAGGGGACAGGGATTGGATGTCTAAAGGGGGGAGTTAACGTATTGATGGTGATGTGATGGATGGAGCCAATCTGTTACAAATGTATGGGGCTTATGTGGGGGGGGGGGCATGGGGGGACTGTGGCACATGGGCCAGAGCAGGGGCAGCGGGACACGATTGTGGCCAGTGAAAATTTAAATAAGTTACTGTGTACCTTGCAATGCCACTTCCTGGGCAGTACTTCATATTGCAATGCTATGTTTCACGGAGCCATGACATTGGGCAGGAGACCAACCACTACATGGCCGATCAAGGGGGCAGCTCTGAGCACGTCAACACAGAAGTAACTGAGTGCAGGGCTGTCTGGGCAGGGGTCCTTGAATGTGGTGCCAAGGTCCGCATTGGGACCCCGGGCCGCCAGTTGAGTCTCGCTGCTCTTGGTCACATATGTTTGTGGGTGGCTAATTAAATAGTTAACTCAAACACAACTCACACAACCAAAAGGCAACCCATACATAATGATGTGTGTTTTGTGATTGATTCTAAATATCTCACTTATCTTGCGAAACTTCATGACTTTAACAATACAATTGGACATTTGATCTTTGCCATAATGGCTGTGGGCCTAAATGTGTGATTCACAGGGACCAAAAGAGGACACAAACAGCCACAGTAGTGCGAGGCCAAGCAAGGCAAACCATAGGGGCATCCCGTTATCTTGTTACTAGTGAACTGTAGATTATTTAGCAAACAGGCAAACATGCAGATTTAATAGTACTCACCGTGGGTACGGGTCGGGGAGTCTGTGTCCCTTAGACCAGCATGTCCACCGACCGCGACCGGATGGAGAAGTCCAAGCACAATCTCCTCAGCAGGGGTAAACTCCAATTTAGATGGAAAGCCACCTCCAGTTTTCATGCTGAAAAGAGAAAATCGTTTGGTATTCAGAAAAGGGGCATACAGCACATCCCAAACATTATATTTAGCGAAAACATTTATTTACCTGTAATTATGCCTTTTAATTTCTTTTTGCCGTACAGCATACTTCAGATCAGAGATTTTCTTCTGAATTTGGGACACATCTTTCCTCTCTTCCCCCGCTGCATTTACTTGTCGGAGGATGGTTTCAAACAATGCCATCTTGCGCTGCTTGGTGGTGTGTTTGGATTTGCTCCCATATAGCTCGTCATAGTATAATGTAAGGCCACTAGCCAATGCCATATTTTGGTCATGGGAGAATCTCCCACTCAACTGGCCGCGGCGCAATGTGCGGCCAGATGGTTGGCTTGGCTGCTCCTCCATGTGTGCAGACACATGTGGTGACATTATGGCCTGGGGCTGGGTAGGGGAATGGCCGGATTGGTGGCTTCCCAATGACTGGACTGGACTGGCCAAGGGACTGGGTGTTCTGGCGTGGCTGGCCACCGAACTTCCAGGTGTAGATGTGGTCATGGTTGCAATTCGGGGCCCTCTTGGGGGGCTAGGTTCCCGGCTGGTGCCAGGTCGGGGGCTCTGTTCCCGGCTGGTGCCAGGTCGGGGGCTTCTGGCCCTGGATGGGGTTCGGGCCCTGTAGGGGCTTCTGGCCCTGGATGGGGTTCTTCTGGCCCTGGATGGGGTTCGGGCCCTGTAGGGGCTTCTGGCCCTGGCTGGGCTTCTGGCCCTGGATGGGGTTCTTCTGGCCCTGGATGGGGTTCGGGCCCTGTAGGGGCTTCTGGCCCTGGCTGGGCTTCTGGCCCTGGATGGGGTTCTTCTGGCCCTGGATCGGGTTCGGGCCCTGTAGGGGCTTCTGGCCCTGGCTGGGCTTCTGGCCCTGGATGGGGTTCTTCTGGCCCTGGATGGGGTTCGGGCCCTGTAGGGGCTTCTGGCCCTGGCTGGGCTTCTGGCCCTGGATGGGGTTCTTCTGGCCCTGGATGGGGTTCGGGCCCTGTAGGGGCTTCTGGCCCTGGCTGGGCTTCTGGCCCTGGATGGGGTTCTTCTGGCCCTGGATGGGGTTCGGGCCCTGTAGGGGCTTCTGGCCCTGGATGGGCTTCGGGCCCTTCTGCGCGGCCTGGAGGGGCTTCGGGCCCTTCTGTGCGGGCTGGAGGGGCTTCGGGCCCTTCTGTGCGGGCTGGAGGGGCTTCGGGCCCTTCTGTGTGGGCTGGATGTGCTTCGGGCACTGCTGTGGGGCCTGGGTTGGCTAAGTGCCCGGCTTGAAAGCATGGGTGGTGTGGGCTCCCTTGGGCGGCCTCTTCTGGGGGCAGAGGTGGTGGTGGCTGCTGTGGCCTGTTTTTTGGCCGCAGGGGCACGTGCCTTTGGGGCCCTTTTTTGGGAAAGGGAGGGTCCAGTGTCCCTTGGTGGGGCCGAGGTGGTACTTGCCTTCTGGGCCTTCTGGGACCTTAGCTTCTTCGGTCGTTGCTGGGACCTGGTTGTTGGGCCCTCAGAGGTCTGGCTTTGCTGGCCGCGTTTAGCTGCTGCCTTTTTTGGTGCCATTTTGTCCAAAAGCTCAAAGAGAATGAGCTTTGGGTGCAGGGACCTTTAAATCATGCGCCCAGCGTCTGACGCCTATGCGCACGACTACGCGCTCGTACGGACGTACGTTCGTGCGGAACCAGGAAACCGCTGGGGTTTCACTTATCTGCTGCCTGGAAGAAGACTAAAGATGGCGCCCACTATCTTCACCCGTCAACAGGAAGAGATCCTCATGCTGGTAAGTGGCTGCCTGTGCATTTTAATAGAATAGTCAATGATGGCCTAAATGTAAATGATGCGTTGGGAACTAGTTTGGGGTCTCTTAATGTTTAATCACTGGCTCCTCACACTTCATCCTCAAGGGCCGAGCCTGGCCACGTTTTCACCTGTCTATGCTGATGTCCTAATTCGGCCAATTGCTCCGGCTTAGCAACAGTTAATTAACCTGTGGAGTAGCGGGGCGAGCTGTCAAACCTGGCCTGTCTCGGACCTTGATGCGGATGTTTGCGGAACACTGTTTTCCTAAGCCATAAAAACACAACGGGAAGCCACACACGTGGGCCAAAAGCCTAAGCATTAGGCTACATCTTGGATCTTTAAAACATCCTAAAATGCCATAGATGCAGGTGGCCTGATTGTTGATGTTGGCTATTATCTGTATGTACATGGTGTGTGATACATATAACATAAGACCAGACTGTCAATCACAGTCAACGTCCTCTTTAAGCCACTCCCCAAAAATGGCGGCCATTCGAAATGTGTGTGTTAATGACATTAAATACTCAACTTGTGATGCAACACATATGGGTCTGTGTGTAAAAGTACAAGCTCTGTGTCCATTATGTTTTTCAGATCATGCTTCAGCGCCGGTATGACTTCGCGCCCAATGTGTGCGAGAAAAGGGACATCGCCCGGGAGATCATCGCGGAGATACACCGTGTGACCAGCACCACCTTCACTCACACCCAGATAATGCAGCATTGGTCGGACCTGAAGCGTCTGCACATGCCCCGGGTGCGGAGGTTTTTTGGGATCCATTTCCCAAGTAAGTACTAAGCAATTGCATGGTATATGTTCCAAATGTCTAAGTTATGCCTTTATTTATAATGACTTTTCTTTGGTAGTGTTGGAAATGGATTTCAGAATTCGCCGCACCCGGAGACGTACAGGCCGACCAGTGCTGCATGACTCTGCATCTGTGAGTGAAGGTGGTGGATCTCCCGGGCGACGGACCTACCCCTCCTCTGTGGCCTCCTCAGACCAGCCCCTGGACCTTACCACAGAGGAGGGGCCAAGGCGCGTGGGCGTGGAGTCATACCTGGCCACGCATGGGGAAGGCTCTGGTATGTCACTCTTCATGTATAGGCACAAAGATATACATGGCAGGCCAAAAACTAAGTTATCCTTTATTATGTATTTGTAGAAGCTTCAGGAGCGGGTGAGATAGTGGAGGAGGAGGCAGCAGAGATGCTTGAAGTCGATCCTGGCGAAGGTGAGTGATGTCAGCCAGACTGGGAGCCAGATATGTTGGGGATAGTGACTATCTACAAATACTAACCAAATGTCACATGTTTCTCCAGGGACTTCTTCACAGCCGAGCCAGGACCAAGGGCAGCCTGTTGGCCCCAACCAGCCATCTGTCGGCCACCAACTCCGTAAGTCCCCATGCCATTATTCATATTAATGTTTGCTTAGCTAATAACACACACATAACTAAAGGCGTAGCCAAAGTGTAGTTCACACTTTCATGTGGGCACTTCGTTAGCTTAAAGAGGACCCAAACTAGTATTAAGAACCAAAGACTTAGCCATCACACTGTACCTACAGATTAGAAACATGGAAAAACACCCTTCACCCATCTAATGCATGTTATTAGACAGAACAAAACCAATATTGGGGAATATGGAATGCACAATATTTACAGGCAGCATGGGATCCAGATTGAAAAAAGGAAGGTGCTGCCATGCATTGTGTGAGTGATGACCTTTCCCTCAACCCAGCTATGCTCTGGATTCCCAACGCACCACTGTAACCTACTCCCCTGTACTTTATCCAACTCTCCACTCCTCATTAAGTGTTATGCTTCAGAGTCCAGATGGCGGCGCTGTAATCCCCAAAAAAGCCTAACTAACTTTGAGGTGGGGCAGAATCATTTGTGAATAGTTTTTGTTTTTCATTAAATAATGTTGAAGGTCCGGTTTAAGGAGTTTAAACACTTACCTGTGGGAAATGCATTAACTGTATCCCTTTGAAGAAGGACATATGTCATGCATTTACATGTATTTGATTAACCCTAAATCTATTTCCAGCATACAAACCGGTCTGGGACTCCTATTTATGTTTCTTTCTCTATTGGTTACAGGGATGATCCCCAAAACCTTGGCGGGAAAAAAAAAACGAATGAAGGAGTTGGTGGCCGAGCTGCTGGCCATACAGGCGACGTTGGGGCCAACAGATGAAGAAGAGGATGATGAATAGTGCCCTTGGTCCTGGCTCCTTTGTTTAACTTGTTTTTAAAGTTGTTAAAATTTTAGAAAGTTTTTTATTGTTTTAAAAAAAAAAAATATATATTTTTTTAACAAAAAAACCCACAAAATAAACAAAAAGTGTTTTACTGTTAAAAACAAATAAAAAAATTATATATGTTTTACCGAGGCCAAAAAAAAAAAAAGGTTTAAAAAAAAAAACCAAAACTATAAAAAAAAATTTGGAATTTTATTCCAAAACAAACAAAGACAAAATTTTAAATAAATTATATTTTAAGCCTTCCTAAATGTGTCTTTTCTAATATGCACACACCCAAAAAATTACACAAACCAGAAACAACACACTTAGAAACATATAGACATATGTAAATTATGTGATTTTCTTACGTTTTATGGACCGAGAAATGAAGTGGGATGCAGCCGCTACGGGGTTTAGGTAAGTTTGAGGGAGCGAGAAATGAAGTTGGATGCAAGCGCTAAAGGGTTTAGGTAAGTTTGAGGGACCGAGAAATGAAGTTGGATGCAGCCGCTAAGGGGTTTAGGTAAGTTTGAGGGAGCGAGAAATGAAGTGGGATGCAGCCGCTACGGGGTTTAGGTAAGTTTGAGGGAGCGAGAAATGAAGTTGGATGCAAGCGCTAAAGGGTTTAGGTAAGTTTGAGGGAGCGAGAAATGAAGTGGGATGCAGCCGCTACGGGGTTTAGGTAAGTTTGAGGGAGCGAGAAATGAAGTTGGATGCAAGCGCTAAAGGGTTTAGGTAAGTTTGAGGGAGCGAGAAATGAAGTTGGATGCAGCCGCTAAGGGGTTTAGGTAAGTTTGAGGGACCGAGAAATGAAGTTGGATGCAGCCGCTAAGGGGTTTAGGTAAGTTTGAGGGAGCGAGAAATGAAGTTGGATGCAAGCGCTAAGGGGTTTAGGTAAGTTTGAGGGACCGAGAAATGAAGTTGGATGCAGCCGCTAAGGGGTTTAGGTAAGTTTGAGGGAGCGAGAAATGAAGTTGGATGCAAGCGCTAAGGGGTTTAGGTAAGTTTGAGGGACCGAGAAATGAAGTTGGATGCAAGCGCTAAAGGGTTTAGGTAAGTTTGAGGGAGCGAGAAATGAAGTTGGATGCAGCCGCTAAGGGGTTTAGGTAAGTTTGAGGGAGCGAGAAATGAAGTTGGATGCAAGCGCTAAGGGGTTTCGGTAAGTTTTAGGGACCGAGAAATGAAGTTGGATGCAGCCGCTACGGGGTTTATGTAAGTTTCTGGTTGAGGGTGCGCATGCGCAAGATCTTATATACATAAGAACGCACGAATCTAAGAGGCCAAAAACCAATGAAAACCAGAGGCAAACGCAAGTAATTGGAAGAGCTGGACGATGGAAGCCGCCGACAAAACAGGCTGCCGCCGCAACAGGTGAGCACATGAACGTGATTTTTACGATTGGCAACTGACTGAGGCAAGTTCGGGAGATATCATACGAACGGACGTATCTTTTAGGATAGAAACGTATTTGCTTATTGAATCACTCGCAAGTTCATACGAACGCACGAGCGGACGTGAAAAATAGGATGATCGTGAGCCAAATCCAAGCTGTTACATGTTTCTTTGAATCAACCCAATTGAGAGCCTTTATTAGGGCTACTATGCTGAACGGTATATAGCCCATATGTAGGCAGGCAGGGCCCCAGAAGCTCAGAATATCGCATTTACCACCATATATACCAGCTACCAGAAGACAAGAGAGTCATTGAGAGCCCTTATTAGGGCTACTATGCTGAACAGTATATAGCCCATATGTAGGCAGGCAGGGCCCCAGAAGCTCAGAATATCGCATTTACCACCATATATACCAGCTACCAGAAGACAAGAGAGTCATTGAGAGCCCTTATTAGGGCTACTATGCTGAACAGTATATAGCCCATATGTAGGCAGGCAGGGCCCCAGAAGCTCAGAATATCGCATTTACCACCATATATACCAGCTACCAGAAGACAAGTGAGTCATTGAGTGCCCTTATTAGGGCTACTATGCTGAACAGTATATAGCCCATATGTAGGCAGGCAGGGCCCCAGAAGCTCAGAATATCGCATTTACCACCATATATACCAGCTACCAGAAGACAAGAGAGTCATTGAGAGTCCTTATTATTAGGGCTACTATGCTGAACGGTATATAGCTCATATAGGCAGGCAGGGCCCCAGAAGCTCAGAATATCGCATTTACCACCATATATACCAGCTACCAGAAGACAAGAGAGTCATTGAGAGCCCTTATTAGGGCTACTATGCTGAACAGTATATAGCCCATATGTAGGCAGGCAGGGCCCCAGAAGCTCAGAATATCGCATTTACCACCATATATACCAGCTACCAGAAGACAAGAGGTCATTGAGAGCCCTTATTAGGGCTACTATGCTGAACGGTATATACTGTAGCTCATATGTAGGCAGGCAGGGCCCCAGAAGCTCAGAATATCGCATTTACCACCATATATACCAGCTACCAGAAGACAAGAGGTCATTGAGAGCCCTTATTAGGGCTACTATGCTGAACGGTATATACTGTAGCTCATATGTAGGCAGGCAGGGCCCCAGAAGCTCAGAATATCGCATTTACCACCATATATACCAGCTACCAGAAGACAAGAGAGTCATTGAGAGTCCTTATTATTAGGGCTACTATGCTGAACGGTATATAGCTCATATGTAGGCAGGCAGGGCCCCAGAAGCTCAGAAAATCGCATTTACCACCATATATACCAGCTACCAGAAGACAAGAGAGTCATTGAGAGCCCTTATTAGGGCTACTATGCTGAACAGTATATAGCCCATATGTAGGCAGGAGGGCCCCAGAAGCTCAGAATATCGCATTTACCACCATATATACCAGCTACCAGAAGACAAGAGAGTCATTGAGAGCCCTTATTAGGGCTACTATGCTGAACAGTATATAGCCCATATGTAGGCAGGCAGGGCCCCAGAAGCTCAGAATATCGCATTTACCACCATATATACCAGCTACCAGAAGACAAGAGGTCATTGAGAGCCCTTATTAGGGCTACTATGCTGAACGGTATATACTGTAGCTCATATGTAGGCAGGCAGGGCCCCAGAAGCTCAGAATATCGCATTTACCACCATATATACCAGCTACCAGAAGACAAGAGGTCATTGAGAGCCCTTATTAGGGCTACTATGCTGAACGGTATATAGCCCATATGTAGGCAGGCAGGGCCCCAGAAGCTCAGAATATCGCATTTACCACCATATATACCAGCTACCAGAAGACAAGAGAGTCATTGAGAGTCCTTATTATTAGGGCTACTATGCTGAACGGTATATAGCTCATATGTAGGCAGGCAGGGCCCCAGAAGCTCAGAATATCGCATTTACCACCATATATACCAGCTACCAGAAGACAAGAGAGTCATTGAGAGCCCTTATTAGGGCTACTATGCTGAACAGTATATAGCCCATATGTAGGCAGGCAGGGCCCCAGAAGCTCAGAATATCGCATTTACCACCATATATACCAGCTACCAGAAGACAAGAGAGTCATTGAGAGCCCTTATTAGGGCTACTATGCTGAACAGTATATAGCCCATATGTAGGCAGGCAGGGCCCCAGAAGCTCAGAATATCGCATTTACCACCATATATACCAGCTACCAGAAGACAAGAGGTCATTGAGAGCCCTTATTAGGGCTACTATGCTGAACGGTATATACCGTATCTCATATGTAGGCAGGCAGGGCCCCAGAAGCTCAGAATATCGCATTTACCACCATATATACCAGCTACCAGAAGACAAGAGGTCATTGAGAGCCCTTATTAGGGCTACTATGCTGAACGGTATATAGCCCATATGTAGGCAGGCAGGGCTCCAGAAGCTCAGAATATCGCATTTACCACCATATATACCAGCTACCAGAAGACAAGAGAGTCATTGAGAGTCCTTATTATTAGGGCTACTATGCTGAACGGTATATAGCTCATATGTAGGCAGGCAGGGCCCCAGAAGCTCAGAATATCGCATTTACCACCATATATACCAGCTACCAGAAGACAAGAGAGTCATTGAGAGCCCTTATTAGGGCTACTATGCTGAACGGTATATAGCCCATATGTAGGCAGGCAGGGCCCCAGAAGCTCAGAATATCGCATTTACCACCATATATACCAGCTACCAGAAGACAAGAGAGTCATTGAGAGCCCTTATTAGGGCTACTATGCTGAACAGTATATAGCCCATATGTAGGCAGGCAGGGCCCCAGAAGCTCAGAATATCGCATTTACCACCATATATACCAGCTACCAGAAGACAAGAGAGTCATTGAGAGCCCTTATTAGGGCTACTATGCTGAACAGTATATAGCCCATATGTAGGCAGGCAGGGCCCCAGAAGCTCAGAATATCGCATTTACCACCATATATACCAGCTACCAGAAGACAAGAGAGTCATTGAGTGCCCTTATTAGGGCTACTATGCTGAACAGTATATAGCCCATATGTAGGCAGGCAGGGCCCCAGAAGCTCAGAATATCGCATTTACCACCATATATACCAGCTACCAGAAGACAAGAGAGTCATTGAGAGTCCTTCTTATTAGGGCTACTATGCTGAACGGTATATAGCTCATATAGGCAGGCAGGGCCCCAGAAGCTCAGAATATCGCATTTACCACCATATATACCAGCTACCAGAAGACAAGAGAGTCATTGAGAGCCCTTATTAGGGCTACTATGCTGAACAGTATATAGCCCATATGTAGGCAGGCAGGGCCCCAGAAGCTCAGAATATCGCATTTACCACCATATATACCAGCTACCAGAAGACAAGAGAGTCATTGAGAGTCCTTATTATTAGGGCTACTATGCTGAACGGTATATAGCTCATATGTAGGCAGGCAGGGCCCCAGAAGCTCAGAATATCGCATTTACCACCATATATACCAGCTACCAGAAGACAAGAGAGTCATTGAGAGCCCTTATTAGGGCTACTATGCTGAACAGTATATAGCCCATATGTAGGCAGGCAGGGCCCCAGAAGCTCAGAATATCGCATTTACCACCATATATACCAGCTACCAGAAGACAAGAGGTCATTGAGAGCCCTTATTAGGGCTACTATGCTGAACGGTATATACTGTAGCTCATATGTAGGCAGGCAGGGCCCCAGAAGCTCAGAATATCGCATTTACCACCATATATACCAGCTACCAGAAGACAAGAGGTCATTGAGAGCCCTTATTAGGGCTACTATGCTGAACGGTATATAGCCCATATGTAGGCAGGCAGGGCCCCAGAAGCTCAGAATATCGCATTTACCACCATATATACCAGCTACCAGAAGACAAGAGAGTCATTGAGAGTCCTTATTATTAGGGCTACTATGCTGAACGGTATATAGCTCATATGTAGGCAGGCAGGGCCCCAGAAGCTCAGAATATCGCATTTACCACCATATATACCAGCTACCAGAAGACAAGAGAGTCATTGAGAGCCCTTATTAGGGCTACTATGCTGAACAGTATATAGCCCATATGTAGGCAGGAGGGCCCCAGAAGCTCAGAATATCGCATTTACCACCATATATACCAGCTACCAGAAGACAAGAGAGTCATTGAGAGCCCTTATTAGGGCTACTATGCTGAACAGTATATAGCCCATATGTAGGCAGGCAGGGCCCCAGAAGCTCAGAATATCGCATTTACCACCATATATACCAGCTACCAGAAGACAAGAGGTCATTGAGAGCCCTTATTAGGGCTACTATGCTGAACGGTATATACTGTAGCTCATATGTAGGCAGGCAGGGCCCCAGAAGCTCAGAATATCGCATTTACCACCATATATACCAGCTACCAGAAGACAAGAGGTCATTGAGAGCCCTTATTAGGGCTACTATGCTGAACGGTATATAGCCCATATGTAGGCAGGCAGGGCCCCAGAAGCTCAGAATATCGCATTTACCACCATATATACCAGCTACCAGAAGACAAGAGAGTCATTGAGAGTCCTTATTATTAGGGCTACTATGCTGAACGGTATATAGCTCATATGTAGGCAGGCAGGGCCCCAGAAGCTCAGAATATCGCATTTACCACCATATATACCAGCTACCAGAAGACAAGAGAGTCATTGAGAGCCCTTATTAGGGCTACTATGCTGAACAGTATATAGCCCATATGTAGGCAGGCAGGGCCCCAGAAGCTCAGAATATCGCATTTACCACCATATATACCAGCTACCAGAAGACAAGAGAGTCATTGAGAGCCCTTATTAGGGCTACTATGCTGAACAGTATATAGCCCATATGTAGGCAGGCAGGGCCCCAGAAGCTCAGAATATCGCATTTACCACCATATATACCAGCTACCAGAAGACAAGAGGTAATTGAGAGCCCTTATAAGGGCTACTATGCTGAACGGTATATACCGTAGCTCATATGTAGGCAGGCAGGGCCCCAGAAGCTCAGAATATCGCATTTACCACCATATATACCAGCTACCAGAAGACAAGAGGTCATTGAGAGCCCTTATTAGGGCTACTATGCTGAACGGTATATAGCCCATATGTAGGCAGGCAGGGCTCCAGAAGCTCAGAATATCGCATTTACCACCATATATACCAGCTACCAGAAGACAAGAGAGTCATTGAGAGTCCTTATTATTAGGGCTACTATGCTGAACGGTATATAGCTCATATGTAGGCAGGCAGGGCCCCAGAAGCTCAGAATATCGCATTTACCACCATATATACCAGCTACCAGAAGACAAGAGAGTCATTGAGAGCCCTTATTAGGGCTACTATGCTGAACGGTATATAGCCCATATGTAGGCAGGCAGGGCCCCAGAAGCTCAGAATATCGCATTTACCACCATATATACCAGCTACCAGAAGACAAGAGAGTCATTGAGAGCCCTTATTAGGGCTACTATGCTGAACAGTATATAGCCCATATGTAGGCAGGCAGGGCCCCAGAAGCTCAGAATATCGCATTTACCACCATATATACCAGCTACCAGAAGACAAGAGAGTCATTGAGAGCCCTTATTAGGGCTACTATGCTGAACAGTATATAGCCCATATGTAGGCAGGCAGGGCCCCAGAAGCTCAGAATATCGCATTTACCACCATATATACCAGCTACCAGAAGACAAGAGAGTCATTGAGTGCCCTTATTAGGGCTACTATGCTGAACAGTATATAGCCCATATGTAGGCAGGCAGGGCCCCAGAAGCTCAGAATATCGCATTTACCACCATATATACCAGCTACCAGAAGACAAGAGAGTCATTGAGAGTCCTTATTATTAGGGCTACTATGCTGAACGGTATATAGCTCATATAGGCAGGCAGGGCCCCAGAAGCTCAGAATATCGCATTTACCACCATATATACCAGCTACCAGAAGACAAGAGAGTCATTGAGAGCCCTTATTAGGGCTACTATGCTGAACAGTATATAGCCCATATGTAGGCAGGCAGGGCCCCAGAAGCTCAGAATATCGCATTTACCACCATATATACCAGCTACCAGAAGACAAGAGAGTTATTGAGAGTCCTTATTATTAGGGCTACTATGCTGAACGGTATATAGCTCATATGTAGGCAGGCAGGGCCCCAGAAGCTCAGAATATCGCATTTACCACCATATATACCAGCTACCAGAAGACAAGAGAGTCATTGAGAGCCCTTATTAGGGCTACTATGCTGAACAGTATATAGCCCATATGTAGGCAGGCAGGGCCCCAGAAGCTCAGAATATCGCATTTACCACCATATATACCAGCTACCAGAAGACAAGAGAGTCATTGAGAGCCCTTATTAGGGCTACTATGCTGAACAGTATATAGCCCATATGTAGGCAGGCAGGGCCCCAGAAGCTCAGAATATCGCATTTACCACCATATATACCAGCTACCAGAAGACAAGAGGTCATTGAGAGCCCTTATTAGGGCTACTATGCTGAACGGTATATACTGTAGCTCATATGTAGGCAGGCAGGGCCCCAGAAGCTCAGAATATCGCATTTACCACCATATATACCAGCTACCAGAAGACAAGAGGTCATTGAGAGCCCTTATTAGGGCTACTATGCTGAACGGTATATAGCCCATATGTAGGCAGGCAGGGCCCCAGAAGCTCAGAATATCGCATTTACCACCATATATACCAGCTACCAGAAGACAAGAGAGTCATTGAGAGTCCTTATTATTAGGGCTACTATGCTGAACGGTATATAGCTCATATGTAGGCAGGCAGGGCCCCAGAAGCTCAGAATATCGCATTTACCACCATATATACCAGCTACCAGAAGACAAGAGAGTCATTGAGAGCCCTTATTAGGGCTACTATGCTGAACAGTATATAGCCCATATGTAGGCAGGAGGGCCCCAGAAGCTCAGAATATCGCATTTACCACCATATATACCAGCTACCAGAAGACAAGAGAGTCATTGAGAGCCCTTATTAGGGCTACTATGCTGAACAGTATATAGCCCATATGTAGGCAGGCAGGGCCCCAGAAGCTCAGAATATCGCATTTACCACCATATATACCAGCTACCAGAAGACAAGAGGTCATTGAGAGCCCTTATTAGGGCTACTATGCTGAACGGTATATACTGTAGCTCATATGTAGGCAGGCAGGGCCCCAGAAGCTCAGAATATCGCATTTACCACCATATATACCAGCTACCAGAAGACAAGAGGTCATTGAGAGCCCTTATTAGGGCTACTATGCTGAACGGTATATAGCCCATATGTAGGCAGGCAGGGCCCCAGAAGCTCAGAATATCGCATTTACCACCATATATACCAGCTACCAGAAGACAAGAGAGTCATTGAGAGCCCTTATTAGGGCTACTATGCTGAACAGTATATAGCCCATATGTAGGCAGGCAGGGCCCCAGAAGCTCAGAATATCGCATTTACCACCATATATACCAACTACCAGATGACAAGAGAGTCATTGAGAGTTCTTATTATTAGGGCTACTATGCTGAACGGTATATAGCTCATATGTAGGCAGGCAGGGCCCCAGAAGCTCAGAATATCGCATTTACCACCATATATACCAGCTACCAGAAGACAAGAGAGTCATTGAGAGCCCTTATTAGGGCTACTATGCTGAACAGTATATAGCCCATATGTAGGCAGGCAGGGCCCCAGAAGCTCAGAATATCGCATTTACCACCATATATACCAGCTACCAGAAGACAAGAGGTCATTGAGAGCCCTTATTAGGGCTACTATGCTGAACGGTATATACTGTAGCTCATATGTAGGCAGGCAGGGCCCCAGAAGCTCAGAATATCGCATTTACCACCATATATACCAGCTACCAGAAGACAAGAGGTCATTGAGAGCCCTTATTAGGGCTACTATGCTGAACGGTATATAGCCCATATGTAGGCAGGCAGGGCCCCAGAAGCTCAGAATATCGCATTTACCACCATATATACCAGCTACCAGAAGACAAGAGAGTCATTGAGAGTCCTTATTATTAGGGCTACTATGCTGAACGGTATATAGCTCATATGTAGGCAGGCAGGGCCCCAGAAGCTCAGAATATCGCATTTACCACCATATATACCAGCTACCAGAAGACAAGAGAGTCATTGAGAGCCCTTATTAGGGCTACTATGCTGAACAGTATATAGCCCATATGTAGGCAGGAGGGCCCCAGAAGCTCAGAATATCGCATTTACCACCATATATACCAGCTACCAGAAGACAAGAGAGTCATTGAGAGCCCTTATTAGGGCTACTATGCTGAACAGTATATAGCCCATATGTAGGCAGGCAGGGCCCCAGAAGCTCAGAATATCGCATTTACCACCATATATACCAGCTACCAGAAGACAAGAGGTCATTGAGAGCCCTTATTAGGGCTACTATGCTGAACGGTATATACTGTAGCTCATATGTAGGCAGGCAGGGCCCCAGAAGCTCAGAATATCGCATTTACCACCATATATACCAGGTACCAGAAGACAAGAGGTCATTGAGAGCCCTTATTAGGGCTACTATGCTGAACGGTATATAGCCCATATGTAGGCAGGCAGGGCCCCAGAAGCTCAGAATATCGCATTTACCACCATATATACCAGCTACCAGAAGACAAGAGAGTCATTGAGAGTCCTTATTATTAGGGCTACTATGCTGAACGGTATATAGCTCATATGTAAGCAGGCAGGGCCCCAGAAGCTCAGAATATCGCATTTACCACCATATATACCAGCTACCAGAAGACAAGAGAGTCATTGAGAGCCCTTATTAGGGCTACTATGCTGAACAGTATATAGCCCATATGTAGGCAGGCAGGGCCCCAGAAGCTCAGAATATCGCATTTACCACCATATATACCAGCTACCAGAAGACAAGAGAGTCATTGAGAGTCCTTATTATTAGGGCTACTATGCTGAACGGTATATAGCTCATATGTAGGCAGGCAGGGCCCCAGAAGCTCAGAATATCGCATTTACCACCATATATACCAGCTACCAGAAGACAAGAGAGTCATTGAGAGCCCTTATTAGGGCTACTATGCTGAACAGTATATAGCCCATATGTAGGCAGGCAGGGCCCCAGAAGCTCAGAATATCGCATTTACCACCATATATACCAGCTACCAGAAGACAAGAGAGTCATTGAGAGCCCTTATTAGGGCTACTATGCTGAACAGTATATAGCCCATATGTAGGCAGGCAGGGCCCCAGAAGCTCAGAATATCGCATTTACCACCATATATACCAGCTACCAGAAGACAAGAGGTCATTGAGAGCCCTTATTAGGGCTACTATGCTGAACGGTATATACTGTAGCTCATATGTAGGCAGGCAGGGCCCCAGAAGCTTAGAATATCGCATTTACCACCATATATACCAGCTACCAGAAGACAAGAGGTCATTGAGAGCCCTTATTAGGGCTACTATGCTGAACGGTATATGGCCCATATGTAGGCAGGCAGGGCTCCAGAAGCTCAGAATATCGCATTTACCACCATATATACCAGCTACCAGAAGACAAGAGAGTCATTGAGAGTCCTTATTATTAGGGCTACTATGCTGAACGGTATATAGCTCATATGTAGGCAGGCAGGGCCCCAGAAGCTCAGAATATCGCATTTACCACCATATATACCAGCTACCAGAAGACAAGAGAGTCATTGAGAGCCCTTATTAGGGCTACTATGCTGAACGGTATATAGCCCGTATGTAGGCAGGCAGGGCCCCAGAAGCTCAGAATATCGCATTTACCACCATATATACCAGCTACCAGAAGAAAAGAGAGTCATTGAGAGCCCTTATTAGGGCTACTATGCTGAACAGTATATAGCCCATATGTAGGCAGGCAGGGCCCCAGAAGCTCAGAATATCGCATTTACCACCATATATACCAGCTACCAGAAGACAAGAGAGTCATTGAGAGCCCTTATTAGGGCTACTATGCTGAACAGTATATAGCCCATATGTAGGCAGGCAGGGCCCCAGAAGCTCAGAATATCGCATTTACCACCATATATACCAGCTACCAGAAGACAAGAGAGTCATTGAGTGCCCTTATTAGGGCTACTATGCTGAACAGTATATAGCCCATATGTAGGCAGGCAGGGCCCCAGAAGCTCAGAATATCGCATTTACCACCATATATACCAGCTACCAGAAGACAAGAGAGTCATTGAGAGTCCTTATTATTAGGGCTACTATGCTGAACGGTATATAGCTCATATAGGCAGGCAGGGCCCCAGAAGCTCAGAATATCGCATTTACCACCATATATACCAGCTACCAGAAGACAAGAGAGTCATTGAGAGCCCTTATTAGGGCTACTATGCTGAACAGTATATAGCCCATATGTAGGCAGGCAGGGCCCCAGAAGCTCAGAATATCGCATTTACCACCATATATACCAGCTATCAGAAGACAAGAGAGTCATTGAGAGCCCTTATTAGGGCTACTATGCTGAACAGTATATAGCTCATATGTAGGCAGGCAGGGCCCCAGAAGCTCAGAATATCGCATTTACCACCATATATACCAGCTACCAGAAGACAAGAGGTCATTGAGAGCCCTTATTAGGGCTACTATGCTGAACAGTATATAGCCCATATGTAGGCAGGCAGGGCCCCAGAAGCTCAGAATATCGCATTTACCACCATATATACCAGCTACCAGAAGACAAGAGGTCATTGAGAGCCCTTATTAGGGCTACTATGCTGAACGGTATATACTGTAGCTCATATGTAGGCAGGCAGGGCCCCAGAAGCTCAGAATATCGCATTTACCACCATATATACCAGCTACCAGAAGACAAGAGGTCATTGAGAGCCCTTATTAGGGCTACTATGCTGAACGGTATATAGCCCATATGTAGGCAGGCAGGGCCCCAGAAGCTCAGAATATCGCATTTACCACCATATATACCAGCTACCAGAAGACAAGAGAGTCATTGAGTGTCCTTATTATTAAGGCTACTATGCTGAACGGTATATAGCTCATATGTAGGCAGGCAGGGCCCCAGAAGCTCAGAATATCGCATTTACCACCATATATACCAGCTACCAGAAGACAAGAGAGTCATTGAGAGTCCTTATTATTAGGGCTACTATGCTGAATGGTATATAGCTCATATGTAGGCAGGCAGGGCCCCAGAAGCTCAGAATATCGCATTTACCACCATATATACCAGCTACCAGAAGACAAGAGAGTCATTGAGAGTTCTTATTATTAGGGCTACTATGCTGAACAGTATATAGCCCATATGTAGGCAGGCAGGGCCCCAGAAGCTCAGAATATCGCATTTACCACCATATATACCAGCTACCAGAAGACAAGAGAGTCATTGAGAGCCCTTATTAGGGCTACTATGCTGAACAGTATATAGCCCATATGTAGGCAGGCAGGGCCCCAGAAGCTCAGAATATCGCATTTACCACCATATATACCAGCTACCAGAAGACAAGAGGTCATTGAGAGCCCTTATTAGGGCTACTATGCTGAACGGTATATACTGTAGCTCATATGTAGGCAGGCAGGGCCCCAGAAGCTCAGAATATCGCATTTACCACCATATATACCAGCTACCAGAAGACAAGAGGTCATTGAGAGCCCTTATTAGGGCTACTATGCTGAACGGTATATGGCCCATATGTAGGCAGGCAGGGCTCCAGAAGCTCAGAATATCGCATTTACCACCATATATACCAGCTACCAGAAGACAAGAGAGTCATTGAGAGTCCTTATTATTAGGGCTACTATGCTGAACGGTATATAGCTCATATGTAGGCAGGCAGGGCCCCAGAAGCTCAGAATATCGCATTTACCACCATATATACCAGCTACCAGAAGACAAGAGAGTCATTGAGAGCCCTTATTAGGGCTACTATGCTGAACGGTATATAGCCCATATGTAGGCAGGCAGGGCCCCAGAAGCTCAGAATATCGCATTTACCACCATATATACCAGCTACCAGAAGACAAGAGAGTCATTGAGAGCCCTTATTAGGGCTACTATGCTGAACAGTATATAGCCCATATGTAGGCAGGCAGGGCCCCAGAAGCTCAGAATATCGCATTTACCACCATATATACCAGCTACCAGAAGACAAGAGAGTCATTGAGAGCCCTTATTAGGGCTACTATGCTGAACAGTATATAGCCCATATGTAGGCAGGCAGGGTCCCAGAAGCTCAGAATATCGCATTTACCACCATATATACCAGCTACCAGAAGACAAGAGAGTCATTGAGTGCCCTTATTAGGGCTACTATGCTGAACAGTATATAGCCCATATGTAGGCAGGCAGGGCCCCAGAAGCTCAGAATATCGCATTTACCACCATATATACCAGCTACCAGAAGACAAGAGAGTCATTGAGAGTCCTTATTATTAGGGCTACTATGCTGAACGGTATATAGCTCATATAGGCAGGCAGGGCCCCAGAAGCTCAGAATATCGCATTTACCACCATATATACCAGCTACCAGAAGACAAGAGAGTCATTGAGAGCCCTTATTAGGGCTACTATGCTGAACAGTATATAGCCCATATGTAGGCAGGCAGGGCCCCAGAAGCTCAGAATATCGCATTTACCACCATATATACCAGCTATCAGAAGACAAGAGAGTCATTGAGAGCCCTTATTAGGGCTACTATGCTGAACAGTATATAGCTCATATGTAGGCAGGCAGGGCCCCAGAAGCTCAGAATATCGCATTTACCACCATATATACCAGCTACCAGAAGACAAGAGGTCATTGAGAGCCCTTATTAGGGCTACTATGCTGAACGGTATATACTGTAGCTCATATGTAGGCAGGCAGGGCCCCAGAAGCTCAGAATATCGCATTTACCACCATATATACCAGCTACCAGAAGACAAGAGGTCATTGAGAGCCCTTATTAGGGCTACTATGCTGAACGGTATATAGCCCATATGTAGGCAGGCAGGGCCCCAGAAGCTCAGAATATCGCATTTACCACCATATATACCAGCTACCAGAAGACAAGAGAGTCATTGAGAGTCCTTATTATTAGGGCTACTATGCTGAACGGTATATAGCTCATATGTAGGCAGGCAGGGCCCCAGAAGCTCAGAATATCGCATTTACCACCATATATACCAGCTACCAGAAGACAAGAGAGTCATTGAGAGCCCTTATTAGGGCTACTATGCTGAACAGTATATAGCCCATATGTAGGCAGGCAGGGCCCCAGAAGCTCAGAATATCGCATTTACCACCATATATACCAGCTACCAGAAGACAAGAGAGTCATTGAGAGTCCTTATTATTAGGGCTACTATGCTGAACGGTATATAGCTCATATGTAGGCAGGCAGGGCCCCAGAAGCTCAGAATATCGCATTTACCACCATATATACCAGCTACCAGAAGACAAGAGAGTCATTGAGAGCCCTTATTAGGGCTACTATGCTGAACAGTATATAGCCCATATGTAGGCAGGCAGGGCCCCAGAAGCTCAGAATATCGCATTAACCACCATATATACCAGCTACCAGAAGACAAGAGAGTCATTGAGAGCCCTTATTAGGGCTACTATGCTGAACAGTATATAGCCCATATGTAGGCAGGCAGGGCCCCAGAAGCTCAGAATATCGCATTTACCACCATATATACCAGCTACCAGAAGACAAGAGGTCATTGAGAGCCCTTATAAGGGCTACTATGCTGAACGGTATATACTGTAGCTCATATGTAGGCAGGCAGGGCCCCAGAAGCTCAGAATATTGCATTTACCACCATATATACCAGCTACCAGAAGACAAGAGGTCATTGAGAGCCCTTATTAGGGCTACTATGCTGAACAGTATATAGCCCATATGTAGGCAGGCAGGGCTCCAGAAGCTCAGAATATCGCATTTACCACCATATATACCAGCTACCAGAAGACAAGAGAGTCATTGAGAGTCCTTATTATTAGGGCTACTATGCTGAACGGTATATAGCTCATATGTAGGCAGGCAGGGCCCCAGAAGCTCAGAATATCGCATTTACCACCATATATACCAGCTACCAGAAAACAAGAGAGTCATTGAGAGCCCTTATTAGGGCTACTATGCTGAACGGTATATAGCCCATATGTAGGCAGGCAGGGCCCCAGAAGCTCAGAATATCGCATTTACCACCATATATACCAGCTACCAGAAGACAAGAGAGTCATTGAGAGCCCTTATTAGGGCTACTATGCTGAACAGTATATAGCCCATATGTAGGCAGGCAGGGCCCCAGAAGCTCAGAATATCGCATTTACCACCATATATACCAGCTACCAGAAGACAAGAGAGTCATTGAGAGCCCTTATTAGGGCTACTATGCTGAACAGTATATAGCCCATATGTAGGCAGGCAGGGCCCCAGAAGCTCAGAATATCGCATTTACCACCATATATACCAGCTACCAGAAGACAAGAGAGTCATTGAGTGCCCTTATTAGGGCTACTATGCTGAACAGTATATAGCCCATATGTAGGCAGGCAGGGCCCCAGAAGCTCAGAATATCGCATTTACCACCATATATACCAGCTACCAGAAGACAAGAGAGTCATTGAGAGTCCTTATTATTAGGGCTACTATGCTGAACGGTATATAGCTCATATAGGCAGGCAGGGCCTCAGAAGCTCAGAATATCGCATTTACCACCATATATACCAGCTACCAGAAGACAAGAGAGTCATTGAGAGCCCTTATTAGGGCTACTATGCTGAACAGTATATAGCCCATATGTAGGCAGGCAGGGCCCCAGAAGCTCAGAATATCGCATTTACCACCATATATACCAGCTACCAGAAGACAAGAGAGTCATTGAGAGTCCTTATTATTAGGGCTACTATGCTGAACGGTATATAGCTCATATGTAGGCAGGCAGGGCCCCAGAAGCTCAGAATATCGCATTTACCACCATATATACCAGCTACCAGAAGACAAGAGAGTCATTGAGAGCCCTTATTAGGGCTACTATGCTGAACAGTATATAGCCCATATGTAGGCAGGCAGGGCCCCAGAAGCTCAGAATATCGCATTTACCACCATATATACCAGCTACCAGAAGACAAGAGAGTCATTGAGAGCCCTTATTAGGGCTACTATGCTGAACAGTATATAGCCCGTATGTAGGCAGGCAGGGCCCCAGAAGCTCAGAATATCGCATTTACCACCATATATACCAGCTACCAGAAGACAAGAGGTCATTGAGAGCCCTTATTAGGGCTACTATGCTAAACGGTATATACTGTAGCTCATATGTAGGCAGGCAGGGCCGCAGAAGCTCAGAATATCGCATTTACCACCATATATACCAGCTACCAGAAGACAAGAGGTCATTGAGAGCCCTTATTAGGGCTACTATGCTGAACGGTATATAGCCCATATGTAGGCAGGCAGGGCCCCAGAAGCTCAGAATATCGCATTTACCACCATATATACCAGCTACCAGAAGACAAGAGAGTCATTGAGAGTCCTTATTATTAGGGCTACTATGCTGAACGGTATATAGCTCATATGTAGGCAGGCAGGGCCCCAGAAGCTCAGAATATCACATTTACCACCATATATACCAGCTACCAGAAGACAAGAGAGTCATTGATAGCCCTTATTAGGGCTACTATACTGAACAGTATATAGCCCATATGTAGGCAGGCCGGGCCCCAGAAGCTCAGAATATCGCATTTACCACCATATATACCAGCTACCAGAAGACAAGAGAGTCATTGAGAGTCCTTTTTATTAGGGCTACTATGCTGAACGGTATATAGCTCATATGTAGGCAGGCAGGGCCCCAGAAGCTCAGAATATCGCATTTACCACCATATATACCAGCTACCAGAAGACAAGAGGTCATTGAGAGCCCTTATTAGGGCTACTATGCTGAACGGTATATACTGTAGCTCATATGTAGGCAGGCAGGGCCACAGAAACTCAGAATATCGCATTTACCACCATATATACCAGCTACCAGAAGACAAGAGGTCATTGAGAGCCCTTATTAGGGCTACTATGCTGAACGGTATATAGCCCATATGTAGGCAGGCAGGGCTCCAGAAGCTCAGAATATCGCATTTACCACCATATATACCAGCTACCAGAAGACAAGAGAGTCATTAAGAGTCCTTATTATTAGGGCTACTATGCTGAACGGTATATAGCTCATATGTAGGCAGGCAGGGCCCCAGAAGCTCAGAATATCGCATTTACCACCATATATACCAGCTACCAGAAGACAAGAGAGTCATTGAGAGCCCTTATTAGGGCTACTATGCTGAACGGTATATAGCCCATATGTAGGCAGGCAGGGCCCCAGAAGCTCAGAATATCGCATTTACCACCATATATACCAGCTACCAGAAGACAAGAGAGTCATTGAGAGCCCTTATTAGGGCTACTATGCTGAACAGTATATAGCCCATATGTAGGCAGGCAGGGCCCCAGAAGCTCAGAATATCGCATTTACCACCATATATACCAGCTACCAGAAGACAAGAGAGTCATTGAGAGCCCTTATTAGGGCTACTATGCTGAACAGTATATAGCCCATATGTAGGCAGGCAGGGCCCCAGAAGCTCAGAATATCGCATTTACCACCATATATACCAGCTACCAGAAGACAAGAGAGTCATTGAGTGCCCTTATTAGGGCTACTATGCTGAACAGTATATAGCCCATATGTAGGCAGGCAGGGCCCCAGAAGCTCAGAATATCGCATTTACCACCATATATACCAGCTACCAGAAGACAAGAGAGTCATTGAGAGTCCTTATTATTAGGGCTACTATGCTGAACGGTATATAGCTCATATAGGCAGGCAGGGCCCCAGAAGCTCAGAATATCGCATTTACCACCATATATACCAGCTACCAGAAGACAAGAGAGTCATTGAGAGCCCTTATTAGGGCTACTATGCTGAACAGTATATAGCCCATATGTAGGCAGGCAGGGCCCCAGAAGCTCAGAATATCGCATTTACCACCATATATACCAGCTACCAGAAGACAAGAGAGTCATTGAGAGTCCTTATTATTAGGGCTACTATGCTGAACGGTATATAGCTCATATGTAGGCAGGCAGGGCCCCAGAAGCTCAGAATATCGCATTTACCACCATATATACCAGCTACCAGAAGACAAGAGAGTCATTGAGAGCCCTTATTAGGGCTACTATGCTGAACAGTATATAGCCCATATGTAGGCAGGCAGGGCCCCAGAAGCTCAGAATATCGCATTTACCACCATATATACCAGCTACCAGAAGACAAGAGAGTCATTGAGAGCCCTTATTAGGGCTACTATGCTGAACGGTATATAGCCCATATGTAGGCAGGCAGGGCCCCAGAAGCTCAGAATATCGCATTTACCACCATATATACCAGCTACCAGAAGACAAGAGGTCATTGAGAGCCCTTATTAGGGCTACTATGCTGAACGGTATATACTGTAGCTCATATGTAGGCAGGCAGGGCCCCAGAAGCTCAGAATATCGCATTTACCACCATATATACCAGCTACCAGAAGACAAGAGGTCATTGAGAGCCCTTATTAGGGCTACTATGCTGAACGGTATATAGCCCATATGTAGGCAGGCAGGGCCCCAGAAGCTCAGAATATCGCATTTACCACCATATATACCAGCTACCAGAAGACAAGAGAGTCATTGAGAGTCCTTATTATTAGGGCTACTATGCTGAACGGTATATAGCTCATATGTAGGCAGGCAGGGCCCCAGAAGCTCAGAATATCACATTTACCACCATATATACCAGCTACCAGAAGACAAGAGAGTCATTGATAGCCCTTATTAGGGCTACTATGCTGAACAGTATATAGCCCATATGTAGGCAGGCAGGGCCCCAGAAGCTCAGAATATCGCATTTACCACCATATATACCAGCTACCAGAAGACAAGAGAGTCATTGAGAGTCCATTTTATTAGGGCTACTATGCTGAACGGTATATAGCTCATATGTAGGCAGGCAGGGCCCCAGAAGCTCAGAATATCGCATTTACCACCATATATACCAGCTACCAGAAGACAAGAGAGTCATTGAGAGCCCTTATTAGGGCTACTATGCTGAACGGTATATACTGTAGCTCATATGTAGGCAGGCAGGGCCCCAGAAGCTCAGAATATCGCATTTACCACCATATATACCAGCTACCAGAAGACAAGAGGTCATTGAGAGCCCTTATTAGGGCTACTATGCTGAACGGTATATAGCCCATATGTAGGCAGGCAGGGCCCCAGAAGCTCAGAATATCGCATTTACCACCATATATACCAGCTACCAGAAGACAAGAGAGTCATTGAGAGTCCTTATTATTAGGGCTACTATGCTGAACGGTATATAGCTCATATGTAGGCAGGCAGGGCCCCAGAAGCTCAGAATATCGCATTTACCACCATATATACCAGCTACCAGAAGACAAGAGAGTCATTGAGAGCCCTTATTAGGGCTACTATGCTGAACAGTATATAGCCCATATGTAGGCAGGCAGGGCCCCAGAAGCTCAGAATATCGCATTTACCACCATATATACCAGCTACCAGAAGACAAGAGAGTCATTGAGAGTCCTTATTATTAGGGCTACTATGCTGAACGGTATATAGCTCATATGTAGGCAGGCAGGGCCCCAGAAGCTCAGAATATCGCATTTACCACCATATATACCAGCTACCAGAAGACAAGAGAGTCATTGAGAGCCCTTATTAGGGCTACTATGCTGAACGGTATATAGCTCATATGTAGGCAGGCAGGGCCCCAGAAGCTCAGAATATCGCATTTACCACCATATATACCAGCTACCAGAAGACAAGAGAGTCATTGAGAGTCCTTATTAGGGCTACTATGCTGAATGGTATATAGCTCATATGTAGGCAGGCAGGGCCCCAGAAGCTCAGAATATCGCATTTACCACCATATATACCAGCTACCAGAAGACAAGAGAGTCATTGAGAGTCCTTATTATTAAGGCTACTATGCTGAACGGTATATAGCTCATATGTAGGCAGGCAGGGCCCCAGAAGCTCAGAATATCGCATTTACCACCATATATACCAGCTACCAGAAGACAAGAGAGTCATTGAGAGTCCTTATTATTAGGGCTACTATGCTGAACGGTATATAGCTCATATGTAGGCAGGCAGGGCCCCAGAAGCTCAGAATATCGCATTTACCACCATATATACCAGCTACCAGAAGACAAGAGAGTCATTGAGAGCCCTTATTAGGGCTACTATGCTGAACAGTATATAGCCCATATGTAGGCAGGCAGGGCCCCAGAAGCTCAGAATATCGCATTTACCACCATATATACCAGCTACCAGAAGACAAGAGAGTCATTGAGAGCCCTTATTAGGGCTACTATGCTGAACAGTATATAGCCCATATGTAGGCAGGCAGGGCCCCAGAAGCTCAGAATATCGCATTTACCACCATATATACCAGCTACCAGAAGACAAGAGGTCATTGAGAGCCCTTATTAGGGCTACTATGCTGAACGGTATATACTGTAGCTCATATGTAGGCAGGCAGGGCCCCAGAAGCTCAGAATATCGCATTTACCACCATATATACCAGCTACCAGAAGACAAGAGGTCATTGAGAGCCCTTATTAGGGCTACTATGCTGAACGGTATATGGCCCATATGTAGGCAGGCAGGGCTCCAGAAGCTCAGAATATCGCATTTACCACCATATATACCAGCTACCAGAAGACAAGAGAGTCATTGAGAGTTCTTATTATTAGGGCTACTATGCTGAACGGTATATAGCTCATATGTAGGCAGGCAGGGCCCCAGAAGCTCAGAATATCGCATTTACCACCATATATACCAGCTACCAGAAGACAAGAGAGTCATTGAGAGCCCTTATTAGGGCTACTATGCTGAACGGTATATAGCCCATATGTAGGCAGGCAGGGCCCCAGAAGCTCAGAATATCGCATTTACCACCATATATACCAGCTACCAGAAGACAAGAGAGTCATTGAGAGCCCTTATTAGGGATACTATGCTGAACAGTATATAGCCCATATGTAGGCAGGCAGGGCCCCAGAAGCTCAGAATATCGCATTTACCACCATATATACCAGCTACCAGAAGACAAGAGAGTCATTGAGAGCCCTTATTAGGGCTACTATGCTGAACAGTATATAGCCCATATGTAGGCAGGCAGGGTCCCAGAAGCTCAGAATATCGCATTTACCACCATATATACCAGCTACCAGAAGACAAGAGAGTCATTGAGTGCCCTTATTAGGGCTACTATGCTGAACAGTATATAGCCCATATGTAGGCAGGCAGGGCCCCAGAAGCTCAGAATATCGCATTTACCACCATATATACCAGCTACCAGAAGACAAGAGAGTCATTGAGAGTCCTTATTATTAGGGCTACTATGCTGAACGGTATATAGCTCATATAGGCAGGCAGGGCCCCAGAAGCTCAGAATATCGCATTTACCACCATATATACCAGCTACCAGAAGACAAGAGAGTCATTGAGAGCCCTTATTAGGGCTACTATGCTGAACAGTATATAGCCCATATGTAGGCAGGCAGGGCCCCAGAAGCTCAGAATATCGCATTTACCACCATATATACCAGCTATCAGAAGACAAGAGAGTCATTGAGAGCCCTTATTAGGGCTACTATGCTGAACAGTATATAGCTCATATGTAGGCAGGCAGGGCCCCAGAAGCTCAGAATATCGCATTTACCACCATATATACCAGCTACCAGAAGACAAGAGGTCATTGAGAGCCCTTATTAGGGCTACTATGCTGAACGGTATATACTGTAGCTCATATGTAGGCAGGCAGGGCCCCAGAAGCTCAGAATATCGCATTTACCACCATATATACCAGCTACCAGAAGACAAGAGGTCATTGAGAGCCCTTATTAGGGCTACTATGCTGAACGGTATATAGCCCATATGTAGGCAGGCAGGGCCCCAGAAGCTCAGAATATCGCATTTACCACCATATATACCAGCTACCAGAAGACAAGAGAGTCATTGAGAGTCCTTATTATTAGGGCTACTATGCTGAACGGTATATAGCTCATATGTAGGCAGGCAGGGCCCCAGAAGCTCAGAATATCGCATTTACCACCATATATACCAGCTACCAGAAGACAAGAGAGTCATTGAGAGCCCTTATTAGGGCTACTATGCTGAACAGTATATAGCCCATATGTAGGCAGGCAGGGCCCCAGAAGCTCAGAATATAGCATTTACCACCATATATACCAGCTACCAGAAGACAAGAGAGTCATTGAGAGTCCTTATTATTAGGGCTACTATGCTGAACGGTATATAGCTCATATGTAGGCAGGCAGGGCCCCAGAAGCTCAGAATATCGCATTTACCACCATATATACCAGCTACCAGAAGACAAGAGAGTCATTGAGAGCCCTTATTAGGGCTACTATGCTGAACAGTATATAGCCCATATGTAGGCAGGCAGGGCCCCAGAAGCTCAGAATATCGCATTTACCACCATATATACCAGCTACCAGAAGACAAGAGAGTCATTGAGAGCCCTTATTAGGGCTACTATGCTGAACAGTATATAGCCCATATGTAGGCAGGCAGGGCCCCAGAAGCTCAGAATATCGCATTTACCACCATATATACCAGCTACCAGAAGACAAGAGGTCATTGAGAGCCCTTATAAGGGCTACTATGCTGAACGGTATATACTGTAGCTCATATGTAGGCAGGCAGGGCCCCAGAAGCTCAGAATATCGCATTTACCACCATATATACCAGCTACCAGAAGACAAGAGGTCATTGAGAGCCCTTATTAGGGCTACTATGCTGAACGGTATATAGCCCATATGTAGGCAGGCAGGGCTCCAGAAGCTCAGAATATCGCATTTACCACCATATATACCAGCTACCAGAAGACAAGAGAGTCATTGAGAGTCCTTATTATTAGGGCTACTATGCTGAACGGTATATAGCTCATATGTAGGCAGGCAGGGCCCCAGAAGCTCAGAATATCGCATTTACCACCATATATACCAGCTACCAGAAGACAAGAGAGTCATTGAGAGCCCTTATTAGGGCTACTATGCTGAACGGTATATAGCCCATATGTAGGCAGGCCGGGCCCCAGAAGCTCAGAATATCGCATTTACCACCATATATACCAGCTACCAGAAGACAAGAGAGTCATTGAGAGCCCTTATTAGGGCTACTATGCTGAACAGTATATAGCCCATATGTAGGCAGGCAGGGCCCCAGAAGCTCAGAATATCACATTTACCACCATATATACCAGCTACCAGAAGACAAGAGAGTCATTGAGAGCCCTTATTAGGGCTACTATGCTGAACAGTATATAGCCCATATGTAGGCAGGCAGGGCCCCAGAAGCTCAGAATATCGCATTTACCACCATATATACCAGCTACCAGAAGACAAGAGAGTCATTGAGTGCCCTTATTAGGGCTACTATGCTGAACAGTATATAGCCCATATGTAGGCAGGCAGGGCCCCAGAAGCTCAGAATATCGCATTTACCACCATATATACCAGCTACCAGAAGACAAGAGAGTCATTGAGAGTCCTTATTATTAGGGCTACTATGCTGAACGGTATATAGCTCATATAGGCAGGCAGGGCCCCAGAAGCTCAGAATATCGCATTTACCACCATATATACCAGCTACCAGAAGACAAGAGAGTCATTGAGAGCCCTTATTAGGGCTACTATGCTGAACAGTATATAGCCCATATGTAGGCAGGCAGGGCCCCAGAAGCTCAGAATATCGCATTTACCACCATATATACCAGCTACCAGAAGACAAGAGAGTCATTGAGAGTCCTTATTATTAGGGCTACTATGCTGAACGGTATATAGCTCATATGTAGGCAGGCAGGGCCCCAGAAGCTCAGAATATCGCATTTACCACCATATATACCAGCTACCAGAAGACAAGAGAGTCATTGAGGGCCCTTATTAGGGCTACTATGCTGAACAGTATATAGCCCATATGTAGGCAGGCAGGGCCCCAGAAGCTCAGAATATCGCATTTACCACCATATATACCAGCTACCAGAAGACAAGAGAGTCATTGAGAGCCCTTATTAGGGCTACTATGCTGAACAGTATATAGCCCGTATGTAGGCAGGCAGGGCCCCAGAAGCTCAGAATATCGCATTTACCACCATATATACCAGCTACCAGAAGACAAGAGGTCATTGAGAGCCCTTATTAGGGCTACTATGCTGAACGGTATAAACTGTAGCTCATATGTAGGCAGGCAGGGCCCCAGAAGCTCAGAATATCGCATTTACCACCATATATACCAGCTACCAGAAGACAAGAGGTCATTGAGAGCCCTTATTAGGGCTACTATGCTGAACGGTATATAGCCCATATGTAGGCAGGCAGGGCCCCAGAAGCTCAGAATATCGCATTTACCACCATATATACCAGCTACCAGAAGACAAGAGAGTCATTGAGAGTCCTTATTATTAGGGCTACTATGCTGAACGGTATATAGCTCATATGTAGGCAGGCAGGGCCCCAGAAGCTCAGAATATCACATTTACCACCATATATACCAGCTACCAGAAGACAAGAGAGTCATTGATAGCCCTTATTAGGGCTACTATACTGAACAGTATATAGCCCATATGTAGGCAGGCCGGGCCCCAGAAGCTCAGAATATCGCATTTACCACCATATATACCAGCTACCAGAAGACAAGAGAGTCATTGAGAGTCCTTTTTATTAGGGCTACTATGCTGAACGGTATATAGCTCATATGTAGGCAGGCAGGGCCCCAGAAGCTCAGAATATCGCATTTACCACCATATATACCAGCTACCAGAAGACAAGAGGTCATTGAGAGCCCTTATTAGGGCTACTATGCTGAACGGTATATACTGTAGCTCATATGTAGGCAGGCAGGGCCCCAGAAACTCAGAATATCGCATTTACCACCATATATACCAGCTACCAGAAGACAAGAGGTCATTGAGAGCCCTTATTAGGGCTACTATGCTGAACGGTATATAGCCCATATGTAGGCAGGCAGGGCTCCAGAAGCTCAGAATATCGCATTTACCACCATATATACCAGCTACCAGAAGACAAGAGAGTCATTGAGAGTCCTTATTATTAGGGCTACTATGCTGAACGGTATATAGCTCATATGTAGGCAGGCAGGGCCCCAGAAGCTCAGAATATCGCATTTACCACCATATATACCAGCTACCAGAAGACAAGAGAGTCATTGAGAGCCCTTATTAGGGCTACTATGCTGAACAGTATATAGCCCATATGTAGGCAGGCAGGGCCCCAGAAGCTCAGAATATCGCATTTACCACCATATATACCAGCTACCAGAAGACAAGAGAGTCATTGAGAGCCCTTATTAGGGCTACTATGCTGAACAGTATATAGCCCATATGTAGGCAGGCAGGGCCCCAGAAGCTCAGAATATCGCATTTACCACCATATATACCAGCTACCAGAAGACAAGAGAGTCATTGAGTGCCCTTATTAGGGCTACTATGCTGAACGGTATATAGCCCATATGTAGGCAGGCAGGGCCCCAGAAGCTCAGAATATCGCATTTACCACCATATATACCAGCTACCAGAAGACAAGAGAGTCATTGAGAGTCCTTATTATTAGGGCTACTATGCTGAACGGTATATAGCTCATATAGGCAGGCAGGGCCCCAGAAGCTCAGAATATCGCATTTACCACCATATATACCAGCTACCAGAAGACAAGAGAGTCATTGAGAGCCCTTATTAGGGCTACTATGCTGAACAGTATATAGCCCATATGTAGGCAGGCAGGGCCCCAGAAGCTCAGAATATCGCATTTACCACCATATATACCAGCTACCAGAAGACAAGAGAGTCATTGAGAGTCCTTATTATTAGGGCTACTATGCTGAACGGTATATAGCTCATATGTAGGCAGGCAGGGCCCCAGAAGCTCAGAATATCGCATTTACCACCATATATACCAGCTACCAGAAGACAAGAGAGTCATTGAGAGCCCTTATTAGGGCTACTATGCTGAACAGTATATAGCCCATATGTAGGCAGGCAGGGCCCCAGAAGCTCAGAATATCGCATTTACCACCATATATACCAGCTACCAGAAGACAAGAGAGTCATTGAGAGCCCTTATTAGGGCTACTATGCTGAACAGTATATAGCCCATATGTAGGCAGGCAGGGCCCCAGAAGCTCAGAATATCGCATTTACCACCATATATACCAGCTACCAGAAGACAAGAGGTCATTGAGAGCCCTTATTAGGGCTACTATGCTGAACGGTATATACTGTAGCTCATATGTAGGCAGGCAGGGCCCCAGAAGCTCAGAATATCGCATTTACCACCATATATACCAGCTACCAGAAGACAAGAGGTCATTGAGAGCCCTTATTAGGGCTACTATGCTGAACGGTATATAGCCCATATGTAGGCAGGCAGGGCCCCATAAGCTCAGAATATCGCATTTACCACCATATATACCAGCTACCAGAAGACAAGAGAGTCATTGAGAGTCCTTATTATTAGGGCTACTATGCTGAACGGTATATAGCTCATATGTAGGCAGGCAGGGCCCCAGAAGCTCAGAATATCACATTTACCACCATATATACCAGCTACCAGAAGACAAGAGAGTCATTGATAGCCCTTATTAGGGCTACTATGCTGAACAGTATATAGCCCATATGTAGGCAGGCAGGGCCCCAGAAGCTCAGAATATCGCATTTACCACCATATATACCAGCTACCAGAAGACAAGAGAGTCATTGAGAGTCCATTTTATTAGGGCTACTATGCTGAACGGTATATAGCTCATATGTAGGCAGGCAGGGCCCCAGAAGCTCAGAATATCGCATTTACCACCATATATACCAGCTACCAGAAGACAAGAGAGTCATTGAGAGCCCTTATTAGGGCTACTATGCTGAACGGTATATACTGTAGCTCATATGTAGGCAGGCAGGGCCCCAGAAGCTCAGAATATCGCATTTACCACCATATATACCAGCTACCAGAAGACAAGAGGTCATTGAGAGCCCTTATTAGGGCTACTATGCTGAACGGTATGTAGCCCATATGTAGGCAGGCAGGGCCCCAGAAGCTCAGAATATCGCATTTACCACCATATATACCAGCTACCAGAAGAAAAGAGAGTCATTGAGAGTCCTTATTATTAGGGCTACTATGCTGAACGGTATATAGCTCATATGTAGGCAGGCAGGGCCCCAGAAGCTCAGAATATCGCATTTACCACCATATATACCAGCTACCAGAAGACAAGAGAGTCATTGAGAGCCCTTATTAGGGCTACTATGCTGAACAGTATATAGCCCATATGTAGGCAGGCAGGGCCCCAGAAGCTCAGAATATCGCATTTACCACCATATATACCAGCTACCAGAAGACAAGAGAGTCATTGAGAGTCCTTATTATTAGGGCTACTATGCTGAACGGTATATAGCTCATATGTAGGCAGGCAGGGCCCCAGAAGCTCAGAATATCGCATTTACCACCATATATACCAGCTACCAGAAGACAAGAGAGTCATTGAGAGCCCTTATTAGGGCTACTATGCTGAACGGTATATAGCTCATATGTAGGCAGGCAGGGCCCCAGAAGCTCAGAATATCGCATTTACCACCATATATACCAGCTACCAGAAGACAAGAGAGTCATTGAGAGTCCTTATTAGGGCTACTATGCTGAATGGTATATAGCTCATATGTAGGCAGGCAGGGCCCCAGAAGCTCAGAATATCGCATTTACCACCATATATACCAGCTACCAGAAGACAAGAGAGTCATTGAGAGTCCTTATTATTAGGGCTACTATGCTGAACGGTATATAGCTCATATGTAGGCAGGCAGGGCCCCAGAAGCTCAGAATATCGCATTTACCACCATATATACCAGCTACCAGAAGACAAGAGAGTCATTGAGAGTCCTTATTAGGGCTACTATGCTGAACAGTATATAGCCCATATGTAGGCAGGCAGGGCCCCAGAAGCTCAGAATATCGCATTTACCACCATATATACCAGCTACCAGACGACAAGAGAGCCATTGAGAGCCCTTATTAGGGCTACTATGCTGAACAGTATATAGCCCATATGTAGGCAGGCAGGGCCCCAGAAGCTCAGAATATCGCATTTACCACCATATATACCAGCTACCAGAAGACAAGAGGTCATTGAGAGCCCTTATTAGGGCTACTATGCTGAACGGTATATACTGTAGCTCATATGTAGGCAGGCAGGGCCCCAGAAGCTCAGAATATCGCATTTACCACCATATATACCAGCTACCAGAAGACAAGAGAGTCATTGAGAGCCCTTATTAGGGCTACTATGCTGAACGGTATATAGCTCATATGTAGGCAGGCAGGGCCCCAGAAGCTCAGAATATCGCATTTACCACCATATATACCAGCTACCAGAAGACAAGAGAGTCATTGAGAGTCCTTATTAGGGCTACTATGCTGAACGGTATATAGCTCATATGTAGGCAGGCAGGGCCCCAGAAGCTCAGAATATCGCATTTACCACCATATATACCAGCTACCAGAAGACAAGAGAGTCATTGAGAGTCCTTATTATTAGGGCTACTATGCTGAACGGTATATAGCTCATATGTAGGCAGGCAGGGCCCCAGAAGCACAGAATATCGCATTTACCACCATATATACCAGCTACCAGAAGACAAGAGAGTCATTGAGAGCCCTTATTAGGGCTACTATGCTGAACAGTATATAGCCCATATGTAGGCAGGCAGGGCCCCTGAAGCTCAGAATATCGCATTTAACACCATATATACCAGCTACCAGACGACAAGAGAGTCATTGAGAGCCCTTATTAGGGCTACTATGCTGAACAGTATATAGCCCATATGTACGCAGGCAGGGCCCCAGAAGCTCAGAATATCGCATTTACCACCATATATACCAGCTACCAGAAGACAAGAGGTCATTGAGAGCCCTTATTAGGGCTACTATGCTGAACGGTATATACTGTAGCTCATATGTAGGCAGGCAGGGCCCCAGAAGCTCAGAATATCGCATTTACCACCATATATACCAGCTACCAGAAGACAAGAGAGTCATTGAGAGTCCTTATTAGGGCTACTATGCTGAACAGTATATAGCCCATATGTAGGCAGGCAGGGCCCCAGAAGCTCAGAATATCGCATTTACCACCATATATACCAGCTACCAGACGACAAGAGAGCCATTGAGAGCCCTTATTAGGGCTACTATGCTGAACAGTATATAGCCCATATGTAGGCAGGCAGGGCCCCAGAAGCTCAGAATATCGCATTTACCACCATATATACCAGCTACCAGAAGACAAGAGGTCATTGAGAGCCCTTATTAGGGCTACTATGCCCAACGGTATATACTGTAGCTCATATGTAGGCAGGCAGGGCCCCAGAAGCTCAGAATATCGCATTTACCACCATATATACCAGCTACCAGAAGACAAGAGAGTCATTGAGAGCCCTTATTAGGGCTACTATGCTGAACGGTATATAGCTCATATGTAGGCAGGCAGGGCCCCAGAAGCTCAGAATATCGCATTTACCACCATATATACCAGCTACCAGAAGACAAGAGAGTCATTGAGAGTCCTTATTAGGGCTACTATGCTGAACGGTATATAGCTCATATGTAGGCAGGCAGGGCCCCAGAAGCTCAGAATATCGCATTTACCACCATATATACCAGCTACCAGAAGACAAGAGAGTCATTGATAGTCCTTATTATTAGGGCTACTATGCTGAACGGTATATAGCTCATATGTAGGCAGGCAGGGCCCCAGAAGCTCAGAATATCGCATTTACCACCATATATACCAGCTACCAGAAGACAAGAGAGTCATTGAGAGCCCTTATTAGGGCTACTATGCTGAACAGTATATAGCCCATATGTAGGCAGGCAGGGCCCCTGAAGCTCAGAATATCGCATTTAACACCATATATACCAGCTACCAGACGACAAGAGAGTCATTGAGAGCCCTTATTAGGGCTACTATGCTGAACAGTATATAGCCCATATGTACGCAGGCAGGGCCCCAGAAGCTCAGAATATCGCATTTACCACCATATATACCAGCTACCAGAAGACAAGAGGTCATTGAGAGCCCTTATTAGGGCTACTATGCTGAACGGTATATACTGTAGCTCATATGTAGGCAGGCAGGGCCCCAGAAGCTCAGAATATCGCATTTACCACCATATATACCAGCTACCAGAAGACAAGAGGTCATTGAGAGCCCTTATTAGATCTACTATGCTGAACGGTATATAGCCCATATGTAGGCAGGCAGGGCCCCAGAAGCTCAGAATATCGCATTTACCACCATATATACCAGCTACCAGAAGACAAGAGAGTCATTGAGAGTCCTTATTATTAGGGCTACTATGCTGAACGGTATATAGCTCATATGTAGGCAGGCAGGGCCCCAGAAGCTCAGAATATCGCATTTACCACCATATATACCAGCTACCAGAAGACAAGAGAGTCATTGAGAGCCCTTATTAGGGCTACTATGCTGAACAGTATATAGCCCATATGTAGGCAGGCAGGGCCCCAGAAGCTCAGAATATCGCATTTACCACCATATATACCAGCTACCAGAAGACAAGAGAGTCATTGAGAGCCCTTATTAGGGCTACTATGCTGAACGGTATGTAGCTCATTCTAGCTATATACACACTGCACACAACGGCTGCTTTAGTGAGGGGTAGCTGCTGCTGCTGGAATAGGGACAGAAAGACTTCAGTGGTGTATTACCACCTATATACAAAACTATATACACTCTGCTCAAAACGGCTGCTTTAGTGAGGGGTAGCTGCTGCTGCTGGAATACGGACAGAAAGACTTCAGTGGTATATTAGCACCTATATACAAAACTATATTTTGCACTACTGTTTTGTGTCCTCTGTGCCAACAAAACACTGTTATATTCCCGGTGCGTATAGGCACCATTTCACCTTCTGGCAGTATACGGCTGTATAGCCAGGTGTTCTCCTAAACAATATATTTATATTTGGCACTACTGTTTTGTGTCCTCTGTGCCAACAAAACACTGTTATATACCCGGTGCGTATAGGCACCATTTCACCTTCTGACAGTATACGGCTGTATAGCCAGGTGTTCTCCTAAACAATATATTTATATTTGGCACTACTGTTTTGTGTCCTCTGTGCCAACAAAACACTGTTATATACCCAGTGCGTATTAGGCACCATTTCACCTTCTGGCAGTATACGGCTGTATAGCCAGGTGTTCTCCTAAACAATATATTTATATTTGGCTCTACTGTTTTGTGTCCTCTGTGCCAACAAAACCCTGTTATATACCCGGTGCGTATAGGCACCATTTCACCTTCTGGCAGTATACGGCTGTATAGCCAGGTGTTCTCCTAAAAAATATATTTATATTTGGCTCTACTGTTTTGTGTCCTCTGTGCCAACAAAACCCTGTTATATACCCGGTGCGTATAGGCACCATTTCACCTTCTGGCAGTATACGGCTGTATAGCCAGGTGTTCTCCTAAAAAATATATTTATATTTGGCACTACTGTTTTGTGTCCTCTGTGCCAACAAAACACTGTTATATACCCGGTGCTTATAGGCACCATTTCACCTTCTGGCAGTATACGGCTGTATAACCAGGTGTTCTCCTAAAAAATATATTTATATTTGGCACTACTGTTTTGTGTCCTCTGTGCCAACAAAACACTGTTATATACCCGGTGCGTATAGGCACCATTTCACCTTCTGGCAGTATACGGCTGTATAGCCAGGTGTTCTCCTAAAAAATATATTTATATTTGGCACTACTGTTTTGTGTCCTCTGTGCCAACAAAACACTGTTATATACCCAGTGCGTATTAGGCACCATTTCACCTTCTGGCAGTATACGGCTGTATAGCCAGGTGTTCTCCTAAACAATATATTTATATTTGGCACTACTGTTTTGTGTCCTCTGTGCCAACAAAACACTGTTATATACCCAGTGTGTATTAGGCACCATTTCACCTTCTGGCAGTATACGGCTGTATAGCCAGGTGTTCTCCTAAAAAATATATTTATATTTGGCACTACTGTTTTGTGTCCTCTGTGCCAACAAAACACTGTTATATACCCGGTGCGTATAGGCACCATTTCACCTTCTGGCAGTATACGGCTGTATAGCCAGGTGTTCTCCTAAAAAATATATTTATATTTGGCACTACTGTTTTGTGTCCTCTGTGCCAACAAAACCCTGTTATATACCCGGTGCGTATAGGCACCATTTCACCTTCTGGCAGTATACGGCTGTATAGCCAGGTGTTCTCCTAAAAAATATATTTATATTTGGCACTACTGTTTTGTGTCCTCTGTGCCAACAAAACACTGTTATATACCCGGTGCGTATAGGCACCATTTCACCTTCTGGCAGTATACGGCTGTATAGCCAGGTGTTCTCCTAAACAATATATTTATATTTGGCACTACTGTTTTGTGTCCTCTGTGCCAACAAAACCTTGTTATATACCCAGTGCGTATAGGCACCATTTCACCTTCTGGCAGTATACGGCTGTATAGCCAGGTGTTCTCCTAAAAAATATATTTATATTTGGCACTACTGTTTTGTGTCCTCTGTGCCAACAAAACCCTGTTATATACCCGGTGAGTATAGGCACCATTTCACCTTCTGGCAGTATACGGCTGTATAGCCAAGTGTTCTCCTAAAAAATATATTAATATTTGGCTCTACTGTTTTGTGTCCTCTGTGCCAACAAAACCCTGTTATATACCCGGTGCGTATAGGCACCATTTCACCTTCTGGCAGTATACGGCTGTATAGCCAGGTGTTCTCCTAAAAAATATATTTATATTTGGCACTACTGTTTTGTGTCCTCTGTGCCAACAAAACACTGTTATATACCCAGTGCGTATTAGGCACCATTTTACCTTCTGGCAGTATACGGCTGTATAGCCAGGTGTTCTCCTAAACAATATATTTATATTTGGCACTACTGTTTTGTGTCCTCTGTGCCAACAAAACACTGTTATATACCCAGTGCGTATTAGGCACCATTTCACCTTCTGGCAGTATACGGCTGTATAGCCAGGTGTTCTCCTAAACAATATATTTATATTTGGCACTACTGTTTTGTGTCCTCTGTGCCAACAAAACACTGTTATATACCCAGTGCGTATTAGGCACCATTTCACCTTCTGGCAGTATACGGCTGTATAGCCAGGTGTTCTCCTAAAAAATATATTTATATTTGGCACTACTGTTTTGTGTCCTCTGTGCCAACAAAACACTGTTATATACCCGGTGCGTATACGCACCATTTCACCTTCTGGCAGTATACGGCTGTATAGCCAGGTGTTCTCCTAAAAAATATATTTATATTTGGCACTACTGTTTTGTGTCCTCTGTGCCAACAAAACCCTGTTATATACCCGGTGCGTATAGGCACCATTTCACCTTCTGGCAGTATACGGCTGTATGGCCAGGTGTTCTCCTAAAAAATATATTTATATTTGGCACTACTGTTTTGTGTCCTCTGTGCCAACAAAACACTGTTATATACCCGGTGCGTATAGGCACCATTTCACCTTCTGGCAGTATACGGCTGTATAGCCAGGTGTTCTCCTAAACAATATATTTATATTTGGCACTACTGTTTTGTGTCCTCTGTGCCAACAAAACCCTGTTATATACCCGGTGCGTATAGGCACCATTTCACCTTCTGGCAGTATACGGCTGTATAGCCAGGTGTTCTCCTAAAAAATATATTTATATTTGGCACTACTGTTTTGTGTCCTCTGTGCCAACAAAACACTGTTATATACCCGGTGAGTATAGGCACCATTTCACCTTCTGGCAGTATACGGCTGTATAGCCAGGTGTTCTCCTAAACAATATATTTATATTTGGCACTACTGTTTTGTGTCCTCTGTGCCAACAAAACCTTGTTATATACCCAGTGCGTATAGGCACCATTTCACCTTCTGGCAGTATACGGCTGTATAGCCAGGTGTTCTCCTAAAAAATATATTTATATTTGGCACTACTGTTTTGTGTCCTCTGTGCCAACAAAACCCTGTTATATACCCGGTGCGTATAGGCACCATTTCACCTTCTGGCAGTATACGGCTGTATAGGCAAGTGTTCACCTAAAAAATATATTTATATTTGGCTCTACTGTTTTGTGTCCTCTGTGCCAACAAAACACTGTTATATACCCGGTGCGTATAGGCACCATTTCACCTTCTGGCAGTATACGGCTGTATAGCCAGGTGTTCTCCTAAACAATATATTTATATTTGGCACTACTGTTTTGTGTCCTCTGTGCCAACAAAACACTGTTATATACCCAGTGCGTATTAGGCACCATTTCACCTTCTGGCAGTATACGGCTGTATAGCCAGGTGTTCTCCTAAACAATATATTTATATTTGGCACTACTGTTTTGTGTCCTCTGTGCCAACAAAACACTGTTATATACCCAGTGCGTATTAGGCACCATTTCACCTTCTGGCAGTATACGGCTGTATAGCCAGGTGTTCTCCTAAACAATATATTTATATTTGGCACTACTGTTTTGTGTCCTCTGTGCCAACAAAACACTGTTATATACCCAGTGCGTATTAGGCACCACTTCACCTTCTGGCAGTATACGGCTGTATAGCCAGGTGTTCTCCTAAAATATATATTTATATTTGGCACTACTGTTTTGTGTCCTCTGTGCCAACAAAACACTGTTATATACCCGGTGCATATAGGCACCATTTCACCTTCTGGCAGTATACGGCTGTATAGCCAGGTGTTCTCCTAAAAAATATATTTATATTTGGCACTACTATTTTGTGTCCTCTGTGTCAACAAAACACTGTTATATACCCAGTGCGTATTAGGCACCATTTCACCTTCTGGCAGTATACGGCTGTATAGCCAGGTGTTCTCCTAAACAATATATTTATATTTGGCACTACTGTTTTGTGTCCTCTGTGCCAACAAAACACTGTTATATACCCAGTGCGTATTAGGCACCATTTCACCTTCTGGCAGTATACGGCTGTATAGCCAGGTGTTCTCCTAAAAAATATATTTATATTTGGCACTACTGTTTTGTGTCCTCTGTGCCAACAAAACACTGTTATATACCCGGTGCGTATACGCACCATTTCACCTTCTGGCAGTATACGGCTGTATAGCCAGGTGTTCTCCTAAAAAATATATTTATATTTGGCACTACTGTTTTGTGTCCTCTGTGCCAACAAAACACTGTTATATACCCGGTGCGTATACGCACCATTTCACCTTCTGGCAGTATACGGCTGTATAGCCAGGTGTTCTCCTAAAAAATATATTTATATTTGGCACTACTGTTTTGTGTCCTCTGTGCCAACAAAACACTGTTATATACCCGGTGCTTATACGCACCATTTCACCTTCTGGCAGTATACGGCTGTATAGCCAGGTGTTCTCCTAAAAAATATATTTATATTTGGCACTACTGTTTTGTGTCCTCTGTGCCAACAAAACACTGTTATATACCCGGTGCGTATAGGCACCATTTCACCTTCTGGCAGTATACGGCTGTATAGCCAGGTGTTCTCCTAAAAAATATATTTATATTTGGCACTACTGTTTTGTGTCCTCTGTGCCAACAAAACACTGTTATATACCCGGTGCGTATAGGCACCATTTCACCTTCTGGCAGTATACGGCTGTATAGCCAGGTGTTCTCCTAAACAATATATTTATATTTGGCACTACTGTTTTGTGTCCTCTGTGCCAACAAAACCCTGTTATATACCCAGTGCGTATAGGCACCATTTCACCTTCTGGCAGTATACGGCTGTATAGCCAGGTGTTCTCCTAAACAATATATTTATATTTGGCACTACTGTTTTGTGTCCTCTGTGCCAACAAAACACTGTTATATACCCAGTGCGTATTAGGCACCATTTCACCTTCTGGCAGTATACGGCTGTATAGCCAGGTGTTCTCCTAAACAATATATTTATATTTGGCTCTACTGTTTTGTGTCCTCTGTGCCAACAAAACCCTGTTATATACCCGGTGCGTATAGGCACCATTTCACCTTCTGGCAGTATACGGCTGTATAGCCAAGTGTTCTCCTAAAAAATATATTTATATTTGGCTCTACTGTTTTGTGTCCTCTGTGCCAACAAAACCCTGTTATATACCCAGTGCGTATTAGGCACCATTTCACCTTCTGGCAGTATACGGCTGTATAGCCAGGTGTTCTCCTAAAAAATATATTTATATTTGGCACTACTGTTTTGTGTCCTCTGTGCCAACAAAACACTGTTATATACCCAGTGCGTATTAGGCACCATTTCACCTTCTGGCAGTATACGGCTGTATAGCCAGGTGTTCTCTTAAACAATATATTTATATTTGGCACTACTGTTTTGTGTCCTCTGTGCCAACAAAACCCTGTTATATACCCGGTGCGTATAGGCACCATTTCACCTTCTGGCAGTATACGGCTGTATAGCCAGGTGTTCTCCTAAAAAATATATTTATATTTAGCATAGCGCGTGGCCAAAAAAGTAAAACGTCTGAAATGCGGAGGGCTAGCGCAAAGGGACGTGGACGAGGACGGGGGCGCGGAAATGCTGGTGGGGGCACAAACCGCGTTGAAGCCAGTGGCGATACAATGTGTGCTGGTGAGGGGCAGCCAGCATTACGCTCATCCAGCTTCCCTGCCTTTATGGGACAGTTAAGCGGGGGGCGGGGTACACCTCTGTTGAGACCTGAGCAGCGTGAACAGGTGGTGCAATGGATGGCCGATAACGCTTCCAGTCACTTGTCCACCACCCAGTCATCCACACAGTCTCACTCTGACCCTCCTTCCTCCCAACCTGGCCAACAGAGTCAGCCCACCCTTGACCCCTCCCAGGACCTCTTTTCGGGTCCTTTTCCAGATGTGCTGCAAGAATCCCAGGAGCTAGCAGAGGAATTTGTTTGTAGTGATGCCCAAACACTTGAGTATCCGCCATCTCCTAGTGATGTGGACCCGGAACCAGCATCTGCTATCATGAGCGATGATGATGAGACGCAGTTGCCATCAAGGGAGGCTGTTGGAATGTCCAGTGGGCAGGAGGAGGAGCAGAGAGAGGAAGTGGAAGAGGAGGTGGTGGACGACGAAATGACCGACCCCACTTGGACAGGGGTGATGTCCAGCGGGGAAAGCAGTGGAGATGCGGTCTGCGCATCACCGAATAAGGCAGCAAGAGGCAGAGGACAGTCCAGAGGCAGAGGACAGTCCAGACAGAGAAGGCAGGCCACAGCCAGCAGGGCCGAAGCTCTTCCCGGCAGCAGGCAGTCGCGCGAAGCTCCCCCATCGAGGCCTCGTACTTCTGTGGTGTGGAGATTTTTTAATGTTTGCGCGGACGACAAACTGAGCGCGGTTTGCGCAATCTGCCACTCAAAACTGAGTAAGGGCTCTGAGAAGAGCAATCTGACCACCTCAGGCATGCGCCGTCACTTGGAAGTCAAGCACTGGGCTGAGTGGGAGAGAGCAAACGCAATACAACCTGCGCCCGGTCTTGCTGCCACTGCCTCTTCCCCTTTGTTGTGTGCTGCCACTGCGGTCCAGACCTCCAGCCAGGACACCTCCACATCTGCCTCTGCCTCGGCTACTTTGGGGCCTTCTCCTTCAGCCCCCCCTTCCCCCGCATCTTCGTCTGCACCTTCCATCTCCTCGTCCCATCAACTGTCCATCTCGCAGGCGTTCAACCGCAGGCGGAAGTACGCCTCCAGTCACCCCCAAGCCCAAGCCTTAACCTGCCTCATCTCCAAACTGCTGGCCCTGGAGATGTTGCCGTTTAGGCTTGTGGAGACGCAGGCCTTCCGCGACCTGATGGCGGCTGCCGCACCTCGCTATTCCGTCCCTAGCCGCCACTATTTTTCCCGGTGTGGCGTTCCCGCCCTGCACCAGCACGTGTCGCGTAACATCAGGCGGGCCCTGAGGTACGCAGTCAGCGCAAAGGTCCACTTGACCACCGACTCATGGACAAGCGCTTGCGGCCAAGGACGCTACATCTCTTTGACGGCACACTGGGTGAATGTTGTGGAAGCGGGGACGGGGTCGCAAACAGGGACGGCCTACATACCACCCCCGCCCAAGATTGCCAGCACGGGTTCTGATAGACCCCCTCCTCTTCCTCCTCCTCCTCCTCCTCCTCCTCTGCCTTAACATCGCCCTCAGCCCCTAGCTGGAAGCGTTGCAGCACTGGCGCGGGGAGACGTCAGCAGGCGGTGCTTAAGCTCATCAGCTTGGGCGACAGGAAGCACAGCGCCGCAGAGGTGAGGCACGCCATATTGCAGCAGACAGAAATGTGGCTGTCGCCGCTGCAGCTAGGACCAGGCATGGTCGTGTGCGATAACGGCCGTAACCTGGTGGCGGCTCTGGAGCTTGCAGAACTCAATCACGTACCATGCCTGGCCCACGTTTTTAATTTGGTAGTACAAAAGTTTCTAAAGACTTACCCCAACCTGGCAGAGCTACTGGTGAAAGTGCGGCGCTTGTGCGCTCACTTTCGGAAGTCAACTGTAGCTGCTGCTAGCTTAAAAAAAATCCAGCAACGCCTCCATTTGCCTCAACATCGGCTGTTGTGCGACCTGCCCAATCGCTGGAATTCCACCTATTGCATGTTGGCCAGGGTGTGTGAGCAGCAGAGAGCATTGATGGAGTACCAGATGATGCATCCACGCGTGCATCCAACTCAGCTCCCTCAGTTTGCCAACCACGAGTGGCCATGGATGGCAGACATATGCGATGTATTGTGTATCTTTGAGAAGTCCACTAAGAAGGTCAGCAGCGAGGACGCTATAGTGAGCGTAACCATCCCGCTCCTATGCGTCCTTAAAGAATCGCTCATCGCAATAAGGGAGAACGCATTGCACACAGAGGAGACGGGGGTAGGAGGAGACGCAACGCAGGTAGACAGTCAGACCACACTTTTGTCTGCTGCTCGGTGACAGTTGCAGGAGGAGGAGGATGAGGAGGAGGAGGACAACGTGGAGGTGGCTGTGGAAGAGGATGCTGGCGGCGAGGGTAGCAGTCAGGCTGTGTGCGTCCCATTGGTTCAGCGCGGATGGGGCGGAGAGGAGGAGGAAGAGGAGGAAATGGAAAATGATCCTTCTGGTGGGGGCAGTGACGTCATGCCTACTCAGAGTCTGGCACACATGGCTGACTTCATGCTGGGCTGCTTTTCCCGGGACATACGTGTTGTCCGGATATTGGAGAACAAACTATACTGGGTCTTCGCACTCCTGGACCCCCGGTATAAAGATAACTTCTCCTCTTTTATTCCGGTAGAGGAGAGGATGAATCGATTACTGGAATACCAGAGGGAACTCGTGCAGAACATGATGCAGATTTTCCCACCCACCATCGCTGGCGGCAGAGAGGAGAGTGTCTCCCAGAGTCTGACAACATCGATCAGGCCCACAGCCACCAGGGGAACACTCTCCAAGGTGTGGGACACGTTCATGTCACACCCTCGTGCAACTTCCATCACTGCGGGGCCCGCTATCAGCAGGAGGGACAAGTATCGGCGGATGTTGCGGGACTACCTGGCAGACCACACCCCTGTCCTCCCCGATCCCTCGGCGCCCTACACTTACTGGGTCTCCAAGTTGGACACGTGGCTGGAACTGTCCCTGTACGCCTTGGAGGTGCTTGCCTGCCCTGCCGCCAGCGTGCTATCAGAAAGGGTGTTCAGCGCAGCCGGGGGCATTATAACCGATAAGCGCAGCCGCCTGTCAACCGACAGTGCCGACAGGCTGACGCTACTCAAAATGAACAGCAAGTGGATTGACCCGGACTTTGCTTGTACAACAGTGGAAAGCAGCCAAGAGTGAAGTGCCATCTGTATGAAGTGCCATTTCCTCCTCCTCCTCCTTAACCGCCGTAGAATTGCTGTATTAATAAAAAAAATTATGGCTCACCTCTTGGGCTTAATACAATCAATTTTTAAGAGGTCTCAGCTCTTGGGCCTCCACACAATTTTTAAGAGGTCTCAGCTCTTGGGCCTCCACACAATTTTTAAGAGGTCTCAGCTCTTGGGCCTCCACACAATTTTTAAGAGGTCTCAGCTCTTGGGCCTCCACACAATTTTTAAGAGGTCTCAGCTCTTGGGACTCCACACAATGTTTGAGAGGTCTCAGCTCTTGGGCCTCCACACAATTTTTAAGAGGTCTCAGCTCTTGGGACTCCACACAATTTTTAAGAGGTCTCAGCTCTTGGGCCTCCACACAATTTTTAAGAGGTCTCAGCTCTTGGGCCTCCACACAATTTTTAAGAGGTCTCAGCTCTTGGGACTCCACACAATGTTTGAGAGGTCTCAGCTCTTGGGCCTCCACACAATTTTTAAGAGGTCTCAGCTCTTGGGCCTCCACACAATTTTTAAGAGGTCTCAGCTCTTGGGACTCCACACAGTGTTTGAGAGGTCTCAGCTCTTGGGCCTCCACACAATTTTTAAGAGGTCTCAGCTCTTGGGACTCCACACAATTTTTAAGAGGTCTCAGCTCTTGGGCCTCCACACAATTTTTAAGAGGTCTCAGCTCTTGGGCCTCCACACAATTTTTAAGAGGTCTCAGCTCTTGGGACTCCACACAATGTTTGAGAGGTCTCAGCTCTTGGGCCTCCACACAATTTTTAAGAGGTCTCAGCTCTTGGGACTCCACACAATTTTTAAGAGGTCTCAGCTCTTGGGCCTCCACACAATTTTTAAGAGGTCTCAGCTCTTGGGCCTCGACACAATGTTTGAGAGGTCTCAGCTCTTGGGCCTCCACACAATTTTTAAGAGGTCTCAGCTCTTGGGCCTCCACACAATGTTTGAGAGGTCTCAGCTCTTGGGCCTCCACACAATTTTTAAGAGGTCTCAGCTCTTGGGACTCCACACAATTTTTAAGAGGTCCCAGCTCTTGGGCCTCCACACAATTTTTAAGAGGTCTCAGCTCTTGGGACTCCACACAATGTTTGAGAGGTCTCAGCTCTTGGGCCTCCACACAATTTTTAAGAGGTCTCAGCTCTTGGGCATCCACACAATTTTTAAGAGGTCTCAGCTCTTGGGACTCCACACAATTTTTAAGAGGTCTCAGCTCTTGGGACTCCACACAATGTTTGAGAGGTCTCAGCTCTTGGGCCTCCACACAATTTTTAAGAGGTCTCAGCTCTTGTGCCTCCACACAATTTTTAAGAGGTCTCAGCTCTTGGGACTCCACACAATGTTTGAGAGGTCTCAGCTCTTGGGCCTCCACACAATTTTTAAGAGGTCTCAGCTCTTGGGACTCCACACAATTTTTAAGAGGTCTCAGCTCTTGGGACTCCACACAATGTTTGAGAGGTCTCAGCTCTTGGGCCTCCACACAATTTTTAAGAGGTCTCAGCTCTTGGGACTCCACACAATTTTTAAGAGGTCTCAGCTCTTGGGCCTCCACACAATTTTTAAGAGGTCTCAGCTCTTGGGCCTCCACACAATTTTTAAGAGGTCTCAGCTCTTGGGACTCCACACAATGTTTGAGAGGTCTCAGCTCTTGGGCCTCCACACAATTTTTAAGAGGTCTCAGCTCTTGGGACTCCACACAATCTTTAAGAGGTCTCAGCTCTTGGGCCTCCACACAATTTTTAAGAGGTCTCAGCTCTTGGGCCTCGACACAATGTTTGAGAGGTCTCAGCTCTTGGGCCTCCACACAATTTTTAAGAGGTCTCAGCTCTTGGGCCTCCACACAATGTTTGAGAGGTCTCAGCTCTTGGGCCTCCACACAATTTTTAAGAGGTCTCAGCTCTTGGGACTCCACACAATTTTTAAGAGGTCTCAGCTCTTGGGACTCCACAAAATTTTTAAGAGGTCTCAGCTCTTGGGACTCCACACGATGTTTGAGAGGTCTCAGCTCTTGGGCCTCCACACAATTTTTAAGAGGTCTCAGCTCTTGGGCCTCCACACAATTTTTAAGAGGTCTCAGCTCTTGGGACTCCACACAATTTTAAGAGGTCTCAGCTCTTGGGACTCCACACAATTTTAAGAGGTCTCAGCTCTTGGGACTCCACACAATGTTTGAGAGGTCTCAGCTCTTGTGCCTCCACACAATTTTTAAGAGGTCTCAGCTCTTGTGCCTCCACACAATTTTTAAGAGGTCTCAGCTCTTGGGCCTCCACACAATTTTTAAGAGGTCTCAGCTCTTGGGACTCCACACAATGTTTGAGAGGTCTCAGCTCTTGGGCCTCCACACAATTTTTAAGAGGTCTCAGCTCTTGGGCCTCCACACAATTTTTAAGAGGTCTCAGCTCTTGGGCCTCCACACAATTTTTAAGAGGTCTCAGCTCTTGGGCCTCGACACAATGTTTGAGAGGTCTCAGCTCTTGGGCCTCCACACAATTTTTAAGAGGTCTCAGCTCTTGGGCCTCCACACAATTTTTAAGAGGTCTCAGCTCTTGGGACTCCACACAATGTTTGAGAGGTCTCAGCTCTTGGGACTCCACACAATTTTTAAGAGGTCTCAGCTCTTGGGCCTCCACACAATGTTTGAGAGGTATCAGCTCTTGGGCCTCCACACAATTTCTAAGAGGTCTCAGCTCTTGGGCCTTAATACAATTTTCAAGAGGTCTCAGCTCTTGGGACTCCACACAATTTTTAAGAGGTCTCAGCTCTAAGCTTCCCTTACTGCTGGGGTAGCACACTGTAACAAACCTCCTCCTGTAAGCTTCCCTGACTGCTGGGGTGACACACTGTAACAAACCTCCTCCTGTAAGCTTCCCTTACTGCTGGGGTGACACACTGTAACAAACCTCCTCCTTTAAGCTTCCCTTACTGCTGGGGTGACACACTGTAACAAACCTCCTCCTGTAAGCTTCCCTTACTGCTGGGGTGACACAATGTAACAAACCTCCTCCTGTAAGCTTCCCATACTGCTGGGGTGACACAATGTAACAAACCTCCTCCTGTAAGCTTCCCTTACTGCTGGGGTAACACACTGTAACACACCTCCTCCTGTAAGCTTCCCTGACTGCTGGGGTGACACACTGTAACAAACCTCCTCCTGTAAGCTTCCCTTACTGCTGGGGTGACACACTGTAACAAACCTCCTCCTGTAAGCTTCCCTGACTGCTGGGGTGACACACTGTAACAAACCTCCTCCTGTAAGCTTCCCTTACTGCTGGGGTGACACACTGTAACAAACCTCCTCCTGTAAGCTTCCCTGACTGCTGGGGTGACACAATGTAACAAACCTCCTCCTGTAAGCTTCCCTTACTGCTGGGGTGACACAATGTAACAAACCTCCTCCTGTAAGCTTCCCTTACTGCTGGGGTAACACACTGTAACAAACCTCCTCCTGTAAGCTTCCCTGACTGTTGGGGTGACACACTGTAACAAACCTCCTCCTGTAAGCTTCCCTTACTGCTGGGGTGACACACTGTAACAAACCTCCTCCTTTAAGCTTCCCTTACTGCTGGGGTGACACACTGTAACAAACCTCCTCCTGTAAGCTTCCCTTACTGCTGGGGTGACACAATGTAACAAACCTCCTCCTGTAAGCTTCCCTTACTGCTGGGGTGACACAATGTAACAAACCTCCTCCTGTAAGCTTCCCTGACTGCTGGGGTGACACACTGTAACAAACCTCCTCCTGTAAGCTTCCCTGACTGCTGGGGTGACACACTGTAACAAACCTCCTCCTGTAAGCTTCCCTTACTGCTGGGGTGACACACTGTAACAAACCTCCTCCTGTAAGCTTCCCTGACTGCTGGGGTGACACAAAGTAACAAACCTCCTCCTGTAAGCTTCCCTTACTGCTGGGGTGACACAATGTAACAAACCTCCTCCTGTAAGCTTCCCTTACTGCTGGGGTAACACACTGTAACAAACCTCCTCCTGTAAGCTTCCCTGACTGTTGGGGTGACACACTGTAACAAACCTCCTCCTGTAAGCTTCCCTTACTGCTGGGGTGACACACTGTAACAAACCTCCTCCTTTAAGCTTCCCTTACTGCTGGGGTGACACACTGTAACAAACCTCCTCCTGTAAGCTTCCCTTACTGCTGGGGTGACACAATGTAACAAACCTCCTCCTGTAAGCTTCCCTTACTGCTGGGGTGACACACTGTAACAAACCTCCTCCTGTAAGCTTCCCTTACTGCTGGGGTGACACAATGTAACAAACCTCCTCCTGTAAGCTTCCCTTACTGCTGGGGTGACACAATGTAACAAACCTCCTCCTGTAAGCTTCCCTGACTGCTGGGGTGACACACTGTAACAAACCTCCTCCTGTAAGCTTCCCTGACTGCTGGGGTGACACACTGTAACAAACCTCCTCCTGTAAGCTTCCCTTACTGCTGGGGTGACACACTGTAACAAACCTCCTCCTGTAAGCTTCCCTGACTGCTGGGGTGACACACTGTAACAAACCTCCTCCTGTAAGCTTCCCTGACTGCTGGGGTGACACACTGTAACAAACCTCCTCCTGTAAGCTTCCCTGACTGCTGGGGTGACACAATGTAACAAACCTCCTCCTGTAAGCTTCCCTTACTGCTGGGGTGACACAATGTAACAAACCTCCTCCTGTAAGCTTCCCTTACTGCTGGGGTAACACACTGTAACAAACCTCCTCCTGTAAGCTTCCCTTACTGCTGGGGTAACACACTGTAACAAACCTCCTCCTTTAAGCTTCCCTGACTGCTGGGGTGACACACTGTAACAAACCTCCTCCTGTAAGCTTCCCTTACTGCTGGGGTAACACACTGTAACAAACCTCCTCCTGTAAGCTTCCCTTACTGCTGGGGTGACACACTGTAACAAACCTCCTCCTGTAAGCTTCCCTTACTGCTGGGGTGACACACTGTAACAAACCTCCTCCTTTAAGCTTCCCTTACTGCTGGGGTGACACACTGTAACAAACCTCCTCCTTTAAGCTTCCCTTACTGCTGGGGTGACACAATGACACAAGAGGACATGTCTGACAACATCTCACACACACACACACACACACACACACAATGACAATTAGTGGTGGGGTCTATTTGTTTTCCCCCTTGCCTATGCCATCTGTGGTTGTCATAGGCAACGTGATTTTAAGGGGTGCAGAATTTTGTTCTTCTTTTTTGTACAGTTTGGCTTGGGGTCCATGGCAATGTAGAGGAAAGAAGGTTTCCTTGTCTTGTCTCACTTTACGTAGAAGTTATATTGTGTTTGGAGTGTATTGTTGAGTGGCTGTGATAGTGGCATAATAGTGCGACTTTGGCGCGTTATATGCACCCAGACATGCTTCCCCTGCTGTCCCAGTTGCATTCCAGCAGTGTTGGCATCATTTTCTGATGTTTCAGGGTGGACTTGGTGACCTCCAAGTGGTCGAATTGAGATTTCCAAGTGGCGAGCATTTTTTTCCCATAGACTATAATGGGATTCGATAATTGGTCGAGTAGTCGAGTAACGCGGTCTATTCGAATCGAAATTCGAAATTTCGAATATTTCACTACTCGCTCATCTCTATTTGATATATGTCAAATTGTTTGTGTTTGTTGTCTTGCAATTTGTTTATTTTTTTAATTTAATTGTCTTGTTAAGGTGATTCCGGTTACCCACTTCTCCCCTGGCTCATGACGCCTGTGCTGCGGCCCCAGGATGCCTCTCAGGAAGCCTACAACCGTGCGCACCGCAAGACCAGGGCTGTTGTTGAGAGGGCATTTGGACTGTTGAAGACCCGTTTTCGGTGTTTGGACCATACCGGGGGCGCCCTGCAATATGATCCTAACAAAGTGATAGACATCATAATGGCATGTGCTGTTCTGCATAATTTTGCCATTCAAGAACGTGTCCCCCGTTATGTGGATGTTCTGCCCTCTACAGCCCTAGAAGATGATGGTGACAATTATGTTGGCCCACCCAGTGAGTCTGGTCAATCAGTGCGAGCAAATTTGATCTTGCAGCATTTTAGTTAAAGCCTTGTTTTTTTTTCCATTCTGTGTGTGTGTATTAGCCTTTTTGTTCAATTATTTGTTTGCCCGTAATGTGGCATTACCTTAAATTAAAAAAATTTTGCCTTAATTGTTGCCTAATGTTTTTCCTGGTGTTTACTTAGATTGATCTTTGCATTTTTACACCTCTTAACAAAAAATGTATCTGCTTTAGCCCAAGGTGATGTAAAATGTGTTTCAACTAAAAACGCCACAAGTATTGTAAGTGTGTAAATTTTTTACTTTTGGCACTTTGAATGGTGGTGCATAACAAAAAACATTCCACATACAACTGTGGCTCAAAATGCATGAAGTTATTAAAATGAAATCTACCACATCTACACCTGGAAGTGAGTGGCACAACCAAACAAGGACACCCAGTTCAAAGCCCAGCCTAGTCCAGTCATTAATATTGCCTGTGCCAAGGGATATTTGGGCATGGCCATAATGTCACACAAACATGTCTGCAAACAGGAGGAGCACAAACCAAACAAATGTAAAAAGCCATAAGTGGCACATGTTACTTGCCACCTACACTGCACATAGACCTATGGCATTGGCTAGTGGCCTTAATCATTACTCTAAGGAGCTCTATGGGAGCAAATCCAAAACACAACCTGCATGTGAAACACAAAATGGATTGAGCTAAACATCAAACTACAAGTAAATACAGTGGGGGGGAAGAGAAAAGATGTCCCACACATTCATGGATTAATTAATAGGGTGGCTGCCCATAAAACCCAGGTGGAGGTCCGTGTGGATGGGACCTAACCTGGGCCATGGTTGCATTGTTAATTTGCAACTGCTCCATAATGTTTCTCTGCATATTGGTCATATCAGCCATGGCTGACTGGATGCCATTACTTGCATTGACCATGTTGCTGTTGAGGGTCCGAAACTCAGCGAGGATGCCCTGTAAGGTGTTATTGGGGTTGACCATATCGGCATGCCTTTCCTCCCGCTCATTTTGGAGCTGTGCCTCAAAAGAGTCCCTCTCCTGGTTCCATAAATCAAGCAGGGCACTGTGCCTCCCCTGGGAAATTGTGCGGCGTAATGGAGTCCGCCGCACAATTACCCTGGCTCTTGGGCGTGCCCTGCCGCGTTGTCTCGTCCCCTCAACAGCAACAGGCATGCTTGGCAAATCCTCAGCAGCAGAGTGAACACTGGGGACTGTTGTCTCAGTCTCCCCATGTGCAGGCACAATGGATGCAGATTCACTCTGCTGCTGAAGATTGGCCAGAGAAACATTATGGAGAAGTTGCAGATTGGGACCCAGGGGGAGGTCTTCGGACGTGGCCAGCATGGATCCATCTTCCTCCATTTCCTGGATCTCTTCCATGAGTGTGTGGGTCTGTAGGAACATAGAAAAAAAAAAGGTTAAGTTTGCATTCCAAATTAGGATTCCATCAGTTTAACACATGCTTAAGCACTTGGTAGTATTTTTGGTACTAAATAAACTTACCGGAAAACTCGGATCTGGGCTCCTATGCTGTACGGACCTGGTAGGCATATTCAAACTGGGGGGTGAGTTTACACTTGCTGAGGGGTCATGCTGGGCTGAAGAAGAGAAAACAAAACAAGGTAAACACACACATAAGCATTGTTTTGGTAGGTAATTAAACAAGCCACTATTTGTAATCTTAAGCAACTCTACAGCAACGGGGACGATTTGTAAAATACACTCACTTTAAGATATTTGAAATGGATCGAGTAAACTGCTAACTGACCTCAGTTCGAAGTCAGGAAGTGTACCCAGTCAGCATACAACTTGCAGAGCACCTATTTGGAGTTTGACTACCATTCTCTAGGTCAGGGGTACTCAACCACTTCTTGTAAAGGTCCATTTAAAGGTATCCGGTGAGAGGTGAAGGTCCGAGCATGGGGCTGTCGCAGGGGGTGTATAGTTAGAAATCAGCACACTGGGGGAGGGGCTATAGATTTCCCAGGCAAAACTAATAAAGGCTGCTTGCCCTTGCTGGGCTGGATGGGGCAGAGCTGAGGGGACAGGGATTGGATGGATAAAGCTGGGAGGACAGGAATGGATGGTAATGGGATGGATGGAGCAAATCTGTTAGGAATGGATGGGGCTGAGCTGGGGGGGGCGAGATGGTGGGACAGGGGCAGATGGGGCAGAACTGGGGCAGCGGGACAGGATTGGACAAAGAGAATGATGAACAAAGTTTGTGTGTACCTTGCAATGCCACTTCCTGTGCAGTACTTCATATTGCAATGCTAGGTTTCAGGGAGCCATGACATTGGCCGGGAGACTAAGCACTACATCGCCGATCAAGGGGGCAGCTCTGAGCACGTCAACACAGAAGTAACTGAGTGCAGGGCTGTCTGGGCAGGGGTCCGGAAATCTGGTGCCAAGGTCTGCATTCGGACCCCGGTCCGCCAGTTGAGTATCGCTGCTCTAGGTAATATATGTTTTGGGGTCTTAATTTAAATTGTTACCTCAAACACAACTCACACAACAAATAGACAACACATCCCTAATGATGTGTGTTTTGTGATTGAGTACAAATATATCACTTTTCTTCAGAAACTTCGTTACTTGACACATAATTAGTGTTAATTGTTATTTTACATAATGTATGTGGTCCGAAATGTGTGATTCACAGGGACCAAAACAGGACACAAACAGGCACAGTAGTGCGAGGCCAACCAAGCCACACCATAGGGCCATACCGTCATCTTTGTACTAGTGAACTTTAATTTACTTTGCAACCAGGCAAACATGCAGATTAAGATTACTCACCTTGTGTACGGGTCGGTGAGTCTGTGTCCCTTAGACCCGCATGGCCACCGACCGCGACAGGATGGAGAAGGCCCAGCACAATCTCCTCAGCAGGTGTAAACTCGAGTTTGGTGGGAAAGCCACCTCCAGTTTTCATGCTGAAATGAAAATATAGTTTGGTACACAGAAAAGGTGCATACAGTACATCCTAATAATTACATTTGGATACATCATTTATTTACCTGTAATTATGCCTTTTAATTTCTTTTTGCCGTACAGCATATTTCAGATCAGAAATTTTCTTCTGGATTTGTCCAACATCTTTCCTCTCTTCCCCCGCTGCATTTACTTGTCGTTGGATTTTTTCGAACAATTCCATTTTGCGCTGCTTAGTGGTGTTTTTTGATTTGCTCCCATAGAGCTCGTCATAGAATAATGTAAGGCCACTAGCCAATGCCATATTTTGGTCATGTGAGAATCGCCCACTCAAATGTCCACGCCGCAATGTGCGGACAGATGGTTGGCTTTGGGGCTCCTCCATGTGTGCAGACACATGTGGTGACATTATGGCCTGGGGCTGTGTAGGGGAATGGAAGGATTGCTGGCTTCCCAATGACTGGACTGGACTGGCCAAGGGACTGGGTGTTCTTGCGTGGCTGGCCACAGAACTTCCAGGTGTAGATGTGGTAAGGATGATGTCCATTCTTGGGCCTCTTGGGGGGCTATGTGCCCTGCTGGTGCCTGGTCTGGGGCTAGGTGCCCTGCTGGTGCCAGGTCTTGGGCTAGGTGCCCTGCTGGTGCCAGGTCTTGGGCTAGGTGCCCTGCTGGTGCCTGGTCTGGTCCTAGGTGCCCTGCTGCGGGGCCTGGATGGGCTTCTGGCCCTGCTTCTGGGCCTGGATGGGCTTCTGGCCCTGCTGCGGGACCTGGATGGGCTTCTGGCCCTGCTTCTGGGCCTGTATGGGCTTCTGGCCCTGCTTCTGGGCCTGGATGGGCTTCTGGCCCTGCTTCTGGGCCTGTATGGGCTTCTGGCCCTGCTTCCGTGCCTGGATGGGCTTCTGGCCCTGCTGCGGGGCCTGTATGGGCTTCTGGCCCTGCTTCTGGGCCTGGATGGGCTTCTGGCCCTGCTTCTGGGCCTGTATGGGCTTCTGGCCCTGCTTCTGGGCCTGGATGGGCTTCTGGCCCTGCTGCGGGGCCTGTATGGGCTTCTGGCCCTGCTTCTGTGCCTGGATGGGCTTCTGGCCCTGCTGCGGGGTCTGTATGGGCTTCTGGCCCTGCTTCTGTGCCTGGATGGGCTTCTGGCCCTGCTGCGGGGCCTGGGTTGGCTAAGTGCCCGGCTTGAGTGCATGGGTGGTGTGGGCTCCCTTGGACGGCCTCTTCTGGGGGCAGATGTGGTGCCTGCTGTGGGGCTTCCTACCCGTTTTGCCTGTTTTTTGGCCGCAGGGGCACGTGCCTTTGTGGGCCTTTTTTGCGAAAGGGAGGGTCCATTGTCCCTTGGTGGGGCCGAGGTGCTACTTGCCTTTTGGGAGCGTAGCTTCTTTTGGCCTTGCTGGGACCTGGTTGTTGGGCCCTCAGAGGTCTGGCTTGGCTGGGCGCGTTTCTGTGCTGGCTTTTTGGGTGCCATTTTCTCCAAAATGTCAAAGAGAATGAGCTTTGGGTGCAGGGACCTTTAAATAAGGCGCCCAGCGTCTGACGCCTATGCGCACGCCTACGCGATGGTACGGACGTACGTTCGTGCGGAACCAGGAAACCGCTGGGGTTTCACTTATCTGCTGCCTTGAAGAAGCATAAAGATGGCGCCCACTATCTTCACCCGTCAACAAGAAGAGATCCTCATGCTGGTAAGTGCCTTGCTCTGCCTTTTAAGCTAATACTGACTGATGTACTACATGTAAATGATGCGGTTGGAACAAGTTTTGTGGATCTTAATGTTTTAGAACAGGCTCCTCACACTTCATCCTCAAGGGCCGAGACAGGCCACGTTTTCACCTCTCTATGCTGATGTCCTAATTTGGGCAATTGCTCTGGCTTAGCACCAGTTAATTAACCTGTGGAGTAGCGTGGATAGCTGTCAAACCTGGCCTGTCTCGGACCTTGATGCGGATGTTTGAGGACCACTGTTTGGCTAAGACATAAAAACACAACGGCAAGCCACACACGTGCCCAAAAAGTCCGAAACCGGGCCTTCAGCGTGATTTACTAAAAAGCAATAAAACCTAAAAAACGAGTACACAGCCTATTACATTTCAAAATGGGCCATTTTAAGACAATAACGTATTAGTCTTGCCTCCACTGGCCTGAAACTCTGTTCAAGAATTTAGGATATGCGCGCAGCCATCTGTACTCAGAAGCATCACACTTACTGAGGAGAGGTGAGTGGGATAAGGTACAGGGGGGTGGGTTATAGCTGTGCTTTGCTCAGACACAGCAGAGCTGTGGTCATGGGAAGGTCATCAGTCCAAGAATGCAGAGCAGCACACACACTTCCAGTTTGCATGCACTTCCTGTTTGCAGGCTGGCGCCAAAGATGGCATTTTACATAAGCCGCCATCTTGGATGTTAAAACCATCATAACATGCCATAGATGCAGGTGGGCTGATTTTTAATGTTGGCAATCTGTATGTACAGGGTGTGTGAAACATATAACATAAGACCAGACTCTGATTCAGAGTGAACGTCCGCTTTAAGGCACTCCCCAAAAATGGCTTTCACTCTAAATGTGTGTGTTAATGACATTACATTCGCAACTTCTGATGCAACACATATGGCTCTGTGTGTAAAAGTAAAAGCTCTGTGTCCATTATGTTTTTCAGATCATGCTTCAGCGCCGGTATGACTTCGCGCCCAATGTTTGCGAAAAAAGGGTCATCGCCCGGGAGATCATCGCGGAAATACACCGTGTCACCAGCACCACCTTCACTCACACCCAGATAATGCAGCATTGGTCGGACCTGAAACGTCTGCACATGCCCCGGGTGCGGAGGTTTTTTGGGATCCATTTTCCAAGTAAGTACAAAGCGATTGCATGGTATATGTTCCAAATTTATAAGTTATGCCTTTATTTATAATGACTTTTCTTGGTTAGTGTTGGAAATGGATTTCAGAATTCGCCGCACCCGGAGGCGCACAGGCCGACCAGTGCTGCATGCTTCTGCATCTGTGAGTGAAGGTGGTGGATCTCCCGGGCGACGGACCTACCCCTCCTCTGTGGCCTCCTCAGACCAGCCCCTGGACCTTACCACAGAGGAGGGGCCCAACCGCGTGGGCGTGGAGTCATACCCGGCCAGGCATGGGGAAGGCTCTGGTATGTCACTCTTCATGTATATGCACAAAGATATACATGCAAGCAAAAAAACTAAGTGCTCCTTTATTATGTATTTCTAGATGCTTCGGGAGCGGGTGAGGTAGTGGAGGAGGAGGCAGCAGAGATGCTTGAAGTTGATCCTGGCGAAGGTGAGTGATGTCAGCCAGACTGGGAGCCAGATATGTTGGGAATAGTGACTCTATACAACAACTAACCAAATGTCACATGTTTCTCCAGGGACTTCTTCACAGCATAGCCAGGACCAAGGGCATCCTGTTGGCCCCAACCAGCCATCTGTCAGCCACCAACAAAGTAAGTAGCCATGCCATTATTCAGAATTATGTGTTTTTGGCTAATAACACACACATAACTAAAGGCATAGCCAATGTATAGTTAACACTTTCATGTGGGCACTTCGTTAGCTTAAAGCGGACCATAACTCGTATTAAGAGCCTAGCTAATAAGTATCCCACACACTGTACATACAGATTGCGAACATTCCAAAACAGGCTACCTGCATCTACTGCATGTTAGGAGCCTTTAAACATACAAGATGGCGGCATAGGGAATGCGCCATATTTACAGGCAGCATGGCATCCAGATTTGACAAAGTAATGTGCTGCCATGCATTGTGGGACTGCTGACCTTTCCCTGAACCCAGCTATGCTCTGTATTACCAAAGCACAACTGTAACCTGCTCCCCTGTAGTTTATCCCACTCTCCTCATTAAGTGTTATGCTTCTGAGTCCAGATGGCGGCGCAGTAATAAAAAATGCACCAAAATGTACTTTTATCTGGCGCTGAATCATTTGGAAAGAGTTTTTGCTTTTCATTACATCATGTTGAAGGTCCGGTTTAAGGAGTTTCACTACTTACCTGTGGGAAATGCATTTACTTTTTCCCTTGGAAGAATGACATATGTCATGCATTTACATGTATTTGATTAACCAAAAATCTATTCCAGCATACAAACCGGTCTGGTACTACTATTTATGTTTATTTCTCTATTGGTTACAGGGATGATCCCACAAACAGTGGCTGCCAAAAAAAAAAAGAATCCAGGAGTTGGTGGCCGAGCTGATGGCCATACAGGCGACGTTGGGGCCAACTGATGAAGAAGAGGAGGAGTATTAGTGCCCTTGGTCCTGGCTAATTTTGTAATATAGTTTTAAATTTAAAAAAAAAAAACAGTTTTAAAAGTTTTTATCAAAAACCAAAAAATAATAACAAACTATTTTTTTAAAATAAATAACATTTTAAGGCTTTAGAAATGTGTCATTTCTAATATGCGCAAAAAAATACATTTACACAAACACAAAAATACATGCTTATAAACATATAGACATATGTACATTAAGTGGTTTGGGTAAGTTTTATGCTCGAGAAAATGAAGAAGAATGCAAGCGCTAAGGGGTTTGGGTAAGTTTTATGCTCGTCAAAATGAAGAAGAATGCAAGCACTAAGGGGTTTGGGTAAGTTTTAGGGTCCGAGAAATGAAGAAGGATGCAAGCGCTAAGGGGTTTGGGTAAGTTTTAGGCTCGTCAAAATGAAGAAGAATGCAAGCACTAAGGGGTTTGGGTAAGTTTTATGCCCGTCAAAATGAAGAAGAATGCAAGCGCTAAGGGGTTTGGGTAAGTTTTAGGGTCATCAAAAACAAGAAAAAACCAACCGCCAAGGGGTTTGAGTCAGTTTTAGGGTCCGGGAAATGAAGAAAAATCCAACCGCCAAGGGGTTTGGGTCAGTTTTAGGGTCAGGGAAATGAAGAAAAATCCAACCGCCAAGGGGTTTGGGTCAGTTTTAGGCTTGTCAAAATGAAGAAGAATGCAAGCGCTAAGGGGTTTGGGTAAGTTTTAGGGTCCGGGAAATGAAGAAAAATCTAACCGCCAAGGGGTTTGGGTCAGTTTTAGGGTCATCAAAAACAAGAAAAAAACAACCGCCAAGGGGTTTGGGTCAGTTTTAGGGTCCGGGAAATGAAGAAAAATCCAACCGCCAAGGGGTTTGGGTCAGTTTTAGGGTCCGGGAAATGAAGAAAAAAACAACTGGCAAGGGGTTTGGGTCAGTTTTAGGGTCCGGGAAATGAAGAAAAATCCAACCGCCAAGGGGTTTGGGTAAGTTTTAGGGTCATCAAAAACAAGAAAAAACCAACCGCCAAGGGGGTTGGGTCAGTTTTAGGGTCCGGGAAATGAAGAAAAATCCAACCGCCAAGGGGTTTGGGTCAGTTTTAGGGTCCGGGAAATGAAGAAAAAAACAACTGGTAAGGGGTTTGGGTCAGTTTTAGGGTCCGGGAAATGAAGAAAAATCCAACCGCCAAGGGGTTTGGGTAAGTTTTAGGGTCATCAAAAACAAGAAAAAACCAACCGCCAAGGGGTTTGGGTCAGTTTTAGGGTCCGGGAAATGAAGAAAAAACCAACCGCCAAGGGGTTTGGGTCAGTTTTAGGGTCCGGGAAATGAAGAAAAATCCAACCGCCAAGGGGTTTGGGTCAGTTTTAGGCTCGTCAAAATGAAGAAGAATGCAAGCGCTAAGGGGTTTGGGTAAGTTTTAGGGTCCGAGAAATGAAGAAGAATGCAAGCGCTAAGGGGTTTGGGTAAGTTTTAGGGTCCGAGAAATGAAGATGAATGCAAGCGCTAAGGGGTTTGGGTAAGTTTTAGGGTTCATAAAGGTAAGTGTTAGACTGGCGCGAAGTAGTAGTGGTGAGATTGGTAGTGTCAGATAGGGCCCACATTGGTTTGGGGAGTGTAGCTTGGATCGCGCATGCGCAAGACCTTATATATATATACGAACGAACGAATATAAGAGGCAAAAAAACATTGAAAACCAGAGGCAAACGCAAGTAATTGGAAGAGGTGGACGATGGAAGAGGCCGAAAATACAGGCTGCCGCCGCAACAAGTGATCACATCAACCTGTTTTTTACGATTGACAAATGACTGAGCCAAGTTCGGAAGATAACATACGAACGGACGGGCTTTTTACGATAGGAAACGTATTTGCTTATAGAATCACTCGCAAGTTCATACGAACGCACGAGCGTACGGGAAAAATAGGATGATCGGCACCAAAATCAAAGCTGTTACATGTTTCTTTGAATCGACCCATAAATGTATGCTTTGCATGTTCTAGGCACATGTAAGGCAGGCACTAGTACTCATATAATGGTAACACATAACACAGTTTACACCAATGTTAATGTGTGGGTCAGCTAATTTGAGCCAATTTCATAACATTGCTACATCACATGATATTTTTTTGAGTGTATTTTTATTGACTCTCTACAGCTTGTGAAACCGAGCATTGCAGACTGTGGCAGTATGTCCGTCGGACGCGCCTTATGCTGCTGGGCAAGAAGAGACATCGTTAGGGTGGGGGGTATGGTTTTGGCCGCTGTGCGGCTTAATGTTGACCATGTTGGCCGCCTTGCAGATCAATAAATGGTTTATATGTTTCTACTTACAGTGTGTTGTGCCTTGTAAAGCATAGTTTAAGTGTCTAGCAACCCATTAGTTAGAGCATTTTTTCTTACATTTTTAGGCATTTAATGTGTAAACCATAGTAATATATGGCCAACAATTTGTGTCATACATTTCTGGCTACATGTACATATCTAGATCTACAGACTCATCCCTGACTGTGTTAGTAGCTATGTCTTTTAAAAAAACACTATTTTGAGCTTGGCTACAAACATTTATTCACACAAAATTTTTACACAACCAAAACTAAACAAAATTAGTCACTGGGTGTCCTGGGAGGTTGGGATTCATTGCTAGGGGTAGTGTTGGGGGACAACAGTGCAGTAAAAAAAATAGACTGCTGTTGTATCAGCTGATGGATCAACAACAAAGTTTGTTCCTGGCGCTGTGCAGATTGCTCCATGGCATGTGTCATTTGTTGTATTGCCATTGTGATTTCAGATTGATGGCGATTTTGTACTTCTTGGAGCTGGTGCTGCAGGTCCTAAATTTGTTGCCGATCCACCAGCAACTGATTTTCCAACGCCGCAATGCGCTCATTAGTTCCATCACGCGGCTGTTGGTGACTGTAGTCCTCCAGCATCCGGACCCCTAACTCGTAAAAATCTGCACTTGTGGGTGCCAAACCTCCTCTTCTTGGGTGTTCAGGCTAAAATAAAAAAACAAAAAATTGTAGTGAAGCTGAAACAATGCAGGTAAGCCCCTCCCAAACATTTCCCCAAAGGGTTAAATTCTAATTTACCGTTGCTTCAGCCTCTGTAGCCTGGCCACATGGCACTTGGGCAGACGGCACAGCCTGGGTTGCCGGTATGGACTCCTGCAAAACCAAAAATAAGTTTTATGTTACATGGTGGTTACTGTAATACCCACGAACATGTCAATGTGGTTAGTGTTCCCAAAAATCAGCCATGTTACCTCAGTGTGCTCCGCCCAACGTAGTTCCGGGGTCTGGCTGCCAGAAAGGGGCAATTCCACATCTGAGAGATGGGGCAAGCTGGCATATGCTAAACAGGAAAGTCATGTTAGTAGGTCATTTGAGATAGGGGAAATCTTTTATGGAGACACTATCGAGGCCATACCTCGACAAAGTGCAGGATTGCACAATAGCAAAAATGGATCTTGGAACCTCAGATTCCAAACATGTATGTAAGAGGAAGAGTAGGCAAGCATTGTGCCAAACAATAACATAGACACATTGCTCAATTTACACATACCCGCCATCTCACAGATGTCCCGACTTAGGCCCTCACTCGAGCTTTGCCCTTGAAAAAACATGTTTAAACACAAGTTGGACTAATAAATTTGACAATAAGGTTAGGCAACATCCATACTAGATAATAAAGCAAACCCAACTTACCCTCATCTCTAGCAGCCTCACGGTGAAGGGCCCTTTCCGGACAGCCACTTCCTGTATTCCGGCCAACTAAAATACACAATGAATGTATATCAATATTAGCCACACTAGTATGCTGAATGTTTGTCTTTTAATATACCACAAAAATGCATTTAAATCATTACAACCATTTTACTAATGAGCATGGTGATGGCAAATCCACTAGAAATAGCCATCTTGAAGTTGACATTGAAGACATGTAGATTATTAGACTAACAAAATATACCCAGTGTAACCTAACCAGCATAAAGGATACAGTGTTTTTGGCAATACACACCAACAGGGTCCTGTTGACCTGCAACACAGGAAGTGGTGTCCAAAGATGAAGCAGGGACTTGGCCTACAAAGCAAAAAGATGAATGAAAGACATGCACTTGTGTTAAAGCGGCTAAAGCAAGGTTGACACATGCACTTACCGGCATCCAAAGAGTAGCTTGGCTCCTGAGGAGATGCTGGTGCAAATGGCAGTGCAGCTATCAGAAACCAAAGTAAGGATTGAGGCATTGTTAATGTGCGGCACAAAATAAACAATGAATAAAGGTGTGTTTGAGCAGCTGAATCACTAATATTTAGACACAAAAATTCAGATTGCCCAGGGCCTGAGAACTATATCTTCCATTATTCAGCATTGCATGGCCCAACTTTGTGCAGTCAGATTTAAGAGTAGGGAAAACACAGAGTGCCTTGGCGGGGCAGTGTGGCTTCCACATGTATCTGCAGATATATGCAAAGACATGGCTTCCAACATAGCTACACGTTTGTTGCTTGATATTTAGTTCATGAGACGGTTAAACTGGGCGTGAAATTAGTTCCCAGGCCCATATTACTAATCCTAAAATGGGCTACAAACTATTGTTGGAGGTGCTCCCACCCCCCTTAAGTCCAAACAAACCATCCCATAAATGATTGATAAATACCTTCAATGGCAGACTGGGTTAGGCTTGAGGTTGGTTGAAGGGCAGGATTGAGGGTGTCCTCCTCCCCCTGAATCGTGGACATCACCATGTGCACCTATGCATAAAGCAAGAGACAGGGAAGTCAAACATTTATGAGGTATAATGTACTACTTCACATGTCCTACTGTTAGTTTGGCAGAAAGAGACATACATTGAAACCACCAGATTTAAAAAAACCTTCTGCCCAACCTGTGGTGTCATCCCCAGCATCAACACCCTGCAGCCGAATGAGCAGAATCTTGCACTTCAGCATCTCCTCATATGGCCTGTAGGTACTCTTTGGACCCTGGATGGACCCACTCTCTACCTGAAGATCATGCTTCATCTTTTGCATAAGGGCCCTTTTCAAAGTGTAGAAGCGTTTCTTGCAGGATGGGCCACTACGTGGGTATTGAGCACTGCTAGTAAGCTCCTCACCAATGGCATCCCACAATTTGCTCCTTTTTTGCTTTCCTATAGACTGGCTTTGGGAGCCAAAGATTAGCTCCCATTTTGCCAGGGTAAGACGCACAAGAGTATTGTTATCCGCCAAATTAAATTCTGGCTCCCTCTTGGCAAATGGATGCCTGGCCTTGGGTGCTGCCTCACCTTCGGCATGGGCCCTTTTCCTTAAGGGAGGTCTGCGCACAGCACCCAACACACTCCTACTTGGGCCAGCTGTGGCCAGCAGATGTCCAGAATTTGGCTCCATCCTGTAGCTGCACACACACACCACTAGACAACACACAAGCATGCATACAGACTACAGAATGACAACAACTGCTGCTTGGGGGTGGCAGGTTTTATGTGCTCTAACAACTAGAGATGAGCGAGTAGTGAAATATTCGAAATTTCGAATTTCGATTCGAATAGACCGCGTTACTCGACTACTCGACCGAATATCGAATCCCATTATAGTCTATGGGAAAAAAATGCTCGCCACTTGGAAATCTCAATTCGACCACTTGGAGGTCACCAAGTCCACCCTGAAACATCAGAAAATGATGCCAACACTGCTGGAATGCAACTGGGACAGCAGGGGAAGCATGTCTGGGTGCATATAACGCGCCCAAGTCGCACTATTACGCCACTATCACAGCCTCTCAACAATACACTCCAAACACAATATTACTTCTACGTAAAGTGAGACAAGACAAGGAAACCTTCTTTCCTCTACATTGCCATGGACCCCAAGCCAAACTGTACAAAAAAGAAGAACAAAATTCTGCACCCCTTAAAATCACGTTGCCTAATGACAACCACAGATGGCATAGGCAAGGGGGAAAATAAATAGACCCCACCCCTAATTGTCATTGTGTGTGTGTGTGTGTGTGTGTGAGATGTGGTCAGACATGTCCTCTTGTGTCATTGTGTCACCCCAGCAGTAAGGGAAGCTTAAAGGAGGAGGTTTGTTACAGTGTGTTACCCCAGCAGTAAGGGAAGCTTACAGGAGGAGGTTTGTTACAGTGTGTCACCCCAGCAGTCAGGGAAGCTTACAGGAGGAGGTTTGTTACAGTGTGTCACCCCAGCAGTAAGGGAAGCTTACAGGAGGAGGTTTGTTACAGTGTGTCACCCGAGCAGTAAGGGAAGCTTACAGGAGGAGGTTTGTTACAGTGTGTCACCCCAGCAGTCAGGGAAGCTTACAGGAGGAGGTTTGTTACAGTGTGTCACCCGAGCAGTAAGGGAAGCTTACAGGAGGAGGTTTGTTACAGTGTGTCACCCGAGCAGTAAGGGAAGCTTACAGGAGGAGGTTTGTTACAGTGTGTCACCCCAGCAGTCAGGGAAGCTTACAGGAGGAGGTTTGTTACAGTGTGTTACCCCAGCAGTAAGGGAAGCTTACAGGAGGAGGTTTGTTACAGTGTGTCACCCCAGCAGTCAGGGAAGCTTACAGGAGGAGGTTTGTTACAGTGTGTCACCCCAGCAGTAAGGGAAGCTTAGAGCTGAGACCTCTTAAAAATTGTGTGGAGGCCCAAGAGCTGAGACCTTTTAAAAATTGTGTGGAGGCCCAAGAGCTGAGACCTTTTAAAGATTGTGTGGAGGCCCAAGAGCTGAGACCTTTTAAAAATTGTGTGGAGGCCCAAGAGCTGAGACCTCTCAAACATTGTGTGGAGTCCCAAGAGCTGAGACCTTTTAAAAATTGTGTGGAGGCCCAAGAGCTGAGACCTTTTAAAAATTGTGTGGAGTCCCACGAGCTGAGACCTTTTAAAAATTGTGTGGAGGCCCAAGAGCTGAGACCTCTCAAACATTGTGTGGAGTCCCAAGAGCTGAGACCTTTTAAAAATTGTGTGGAGGCCCAAGAGCTGAGACCTTTTAAAAATTGTGTGGAGGCCCAAGAGCTGAGACCTCTCAAACATTGTGTGGAGTCCCACGAGCTGAGACCTCTTAAAAATTGTGTGGAGGCCCAAGAGCTGAGACCTCTCAAACATTGTGTGGAGTCCCAAGAGCTGAGACCTTTTAAAAATTGTGTGGAGGCCCAAGAGCTGAGACCTCTTAAAAATTGTGTGGAGGCCCAAGAGCTGAGACCTCTTAAAAATTGTGTGGAGGCCCAAGAGCTGAGACCTCTTAAAAATTGTGTGGAGGCCCAAGAGCTGAGACCTTTTAAAAATTGTGTGGAGTCCCACGAGCTGAGACCTCTTAAAAATTGTGTGGAGTCCCACGAGCTGAGACCTCTTAAAAATTGTGTGGAGGCCCAAGAGCTGAGACCTTTTAAAAATTGTGTGGAGTCCCACGAGCTGAGACCTCTTAAAAATTGTGTGGAGTCCCACGAGCTGAGACCTCTTAAAAATTGTGTGGAGGCCCAAGAGCTGAGACCTTTTAAAAATTGTGTGGAGGCCCAAGAGCTGAGACCTTTTAAAAATTGTGTGGAGGCCCAAGAGCTGAGACCTTTTAAAAATTGTGTGGAGGCCCAAGAGCTGAGACCTTTTAAAAATTGTGTGGAGGCCCAAGAGCTGAGACCTCTTAAAAATTGATTGTATTAAGCCCAAGAGGTCAGCCATAATTTTTTTTTATTAATACAGCAATTCTACGGCGGTTAAGGAGGAGGAGGAGGAGGAGGAGGAGGAGGAGGAGGAAATGGCACTTCATACAGATGGCACTTCACTCTTGGCTGCTTTCCACTGTTGTACAAGCAAAGTCCGGGTCAATCCACTTGCTGTTCATTTTGAGTAGCGTCAGCCTGTCGGCACTGTCGGTTGACAGGCGGCTGCGCTTATCGGTTATAATGCCCCCGGCTGCGCTGAACACCCTTTCTGATAGCACGCTGGCGGCAGGGCAGGCAAGCACCTCCAAGGCGTACAGGGACAGTTCCAGCCACGTGTCCAACTTGGAGACCCAGTAAGTGTAGGTCGCCGAGGGATCGGGGAGGACAGGGGTGTGGTCTGCCAGGTAGTCCCGCAACATCCGCCGATACTTGTCCCTCCTGCTGATAGCGGGCCCCGCAGTGATGGAAGTTGCACGAGGGGGTGACATGAACGTGTCCCACACCTTGGAGAGTGTTCCCCTGGTGGCTGTGGGCCTGATCGATGTTGTCAGACTCTGGGAGACACTCTCCTCTCTGCCGCCAGCGATGCTGGGTGGGAAAATCTGCATCATGTTCTGCAAGAGTTCCCTCTGGTATTCCAGTAATCGATTCGTCCTCTCCTCTACCGGAATAAAAGAGGAGAAGTTATCTTTATACCGGGGGTCCAGGAGTGCGAAGACCCAGTATAGTTTGTTCTCCAATATCCGGACAACACGTATGTCCTGGGAAAAGCAGCCCAGCATGAAGTCAGCCATGTGTGCCAGACTCTGAGTAGGCATAACGTCACTGCCCCCACCAGAAGGATCATTTTCCATTTCCTCCTCTTCCTCCTCCTCTCCGCCCCATCCGCGCTGAACCAATGGGACGCACACAGCCTGACTGCTACCCTCGCCGCCAGCATCCTCTTCCACAGCCACCTCCACGTTGTCCTCCTCCTCCTCATCCTCCTCCTCCTGCAACTGCCACCGAGCAGCAGACAAAAGTGTGGTCTGACTGTCTACCTGCGTTGCGTCTCCTCCTACCCCCGTCTCCTCTGTGTGCAATGCGTTCTCCCTTATTGCGATGAGCGATTCTTTAAGGACGCATAGGAGCGGGATGGTTACGCTCACTATAGCGTCCTCGCTGCTGACCTTCTTAGTGGACTCCTCAAAGATACGCAATACATCGCATATGTCTGCCATCCATGGCCACTCGTGGTTGGCAAACTGAGGGAGCTGAGTTGGAGGCACGCGTGGATGCATCATCTGGTACTCCATCAATGCTTTCTGCTGCTCACACACCCTGGCCAACATGCAATAGGTGGAATTCCAGCGAGTGGGCAGGTCGCACAACAGCCGATGTTGAGGCAAATGGAGGCGTTGCTGGATTTTTTTTAAGCTAGCAGCAGCTACAGTTGACTTCCGAAAGTGAGCGCACAAGTGCCGCACTTTGACCAGTAGCTCTGCCAGGTTGGGGTAAGTCTTTAGAAACTTTTGTACTACCAAATTAAAAACGTGGGCCAGGCATGGTACGTGATTGAGTTCTGCAAGCTCCAGAGCCGCCACCAGGTTACGGCCATTATCGCACACGACCATGCCTGGTCCTAGCTGCAGCGGCGACAGCCACATCTCTGTCTGCTGCAATATGGCGTGCCTCACCTCTGCGGCGCTGTGCTTCCTGTCGCCCAAGCTGATGAGCTTAAGCACCGCCTGCTGACGTCTCCCCGCGCCAGTGCTGCAACGCTTCCAGCTAGGGGCTGAGGGCGATGTTAAGGCAGAGGAGGAGGAGGAGGAGGAGGAGGAAGAGGAGGGGGTCTATCAGAACCCGTGCTGGCAATCTTGGGCGGGGGTGGTATGTAGGCCGTCCCTGTTTGCGACCCCGTCCCCGCTTCCACAACATTCACCCAGTGTGCCGTCAAAGAGATGTAGCGTCCTTGGCCGCAAGCGCTTGTCCACGAGTCGGTGGTCAAGTGGACCTTTGCGCTCACTGCGTACCTCAGGGCCCGCCTGATGTTACGCGACACGTGCTGGTGCAGGGCGGGGACGCCACACCGGGAAAAATAGTGGCGGCTAGGGAAGGAATAGCGAGGTGCGGCAGCCGCCATCAGGTCGCGGAAGGCCTGCGTCTCCACAAGCCTAAACGGCAACATCTCCAGGGCCAGCAGTTTGGAGATGAGGCAGGTTAAGGCTTGGGCTTGGGGGTGACTGGAGGCGTACTTCCGCCTGCGGTTGAACGCCTGCGAGATGGACAGTTGATGGGACGAGGAGATGGAAGGTGCAGACGAAGATGCGGGGGAAGGGGGGGCTGAAGGAGAAGGCCCCAAAGTAGCCGAGGCAGAGGCAGATGTGGAGGTGTCCTGGCTGGAGGTCTGGACCGCAGTGGCAGCACACAACAAAGGGGAAGAGGCAGTGGCAGCAAGACCGGGCGCAGGTTGTATTGCGTTTGCTCTCTCCCACTCAGCCCAGTGCTTGAATTCCAAGTGACGGCGCATGCCTGAGGTGGTCAGATTGCTCTTCTCAGAGCCCCTACTCAGTTTTGAGTGGCAGATTGCGCAAACCGCGCTCAGTTTGTCATCCGCGCAAACATTAAAAAATCTCCACACCACAGAAGTACGAGGCCTCGATGGGGGAGCTTCGCGCGACTGCCTGCTGCCGGGAAGAGCTTCGGCCCTGCTGGCTGTGGCCTGCCTTCTCTGTCTGGACTGTCCTCTGCCTCTGGACTGTCCTCTGCCTCTTGCTGCCTTATTCGGTGATGCGCAGACCGCATCTCCACTGCTTTCCCCGCTGGACATCACCCCTGTCCAAGTGGGGTCGGTCATTTCGTCGTCCACCACCTCCTCTTCCACTTCCTCTCTCTGCTCCTCCTCCTGCCCACTGGACATTCCAACAGCCTCCCTTGATGGCAACTGCGTCTCATCATCATCGCTCATGATAGCAGATGCTGGTTCCGGGTCCACATCACTAGCAGATGGCGGATACTCAAGTGTTTGGGCATCACTACAAACAAATTCCTCTGCTAGCTCCTGGGATTCTTGCAGCACATCTGGAAAAGGACCCGAAAAGAGGTCCTGGGAGGGGTCAAGGGTGGGCTGACTCTGTTGGCCAGGTTGGGAGGAAGGAGGGTCAGAGTGAGACTGTGTGGATGACTGGGTGGTGGACAAGTGACTGGAAGCGTTATCGGCCATCCATTGCACCACCTGTTCACGCTGCTCAGGCCTTAACAGAGGTGTACCCCGCCCCCCGCATAACTGTCCCATAAAGGCAGGGAAGCTGGATGAGCGTAATGCTGGCTGCCCCTCACCAGCACGCATTGTATCCCCACTGGCTTCAACGCGGTTTGTGCCCCCACCAGCATTTCCGCGCCCCCGTCCTCGTCCACGTCCCTTTGCGCTAGCCCTCCGCATTTCAGACGTTTTACTTTTTTGGCCACGCGTTATGCCAAATATAAAAATATTTTTAAGAAGAACACCTGGCTATACAGCCGTATACTGCCAGAAGGTGAAATGGTGCCTATACGCACCGTGTATAAAACAGTGTTTTGTTGGCACAGAGGACACAAAACAGTAGTGCCAAATATAAATATATTTTTAAGAAGAACACCTGGCTATACAGCCGTATACTGCCAGAAGGTGAAATGGTGCCTATACGCACCGGGTATATAACAAGGTTTTGTTGGTAAAGAGGACACAAAACAGTAGTGCCAAATATAAAAATATTTTTAAGGACGGCACCCATGAGAAATTTGCCACGACCTGGTATGGCTGGATGGCCTATGCGGAGTCCCCGGAGGGTAGGAAACTCTTCTGTCCGGGGCCGTTGCCCTCGCCCCGCCAGCCCCCTCCCACTGCGGTCTGAGCCACCACAGGGGGTGCTGACCCGGTCTGTGGTGGACTGCTTCAGTTGTTCGGCTCTCAGCGACCTACTGGAGAACCCTGACCCCTTGGTCCTGCTAGTGAGGGCCTCTCCTCACCCACCCCCTCCTACTTCCCTTCATGTTCTGCCCCAGTCTTCCCCCTGGTTTTCAATTCCTTGTTTACTTTCCTTCTTAACGTCAATGCCTATGACCGCTCCTTGTGGAGATAGCCAATAGTACGGAGCTCCTGCTCCTGTTCAGAAGACCTTACAGTGAGGCATGAGCGTCGGGATTAAAATGTTTATCTTTTATTAATATACATTCAGATTGAACCAATTTACATTGTATCGCTTATTGTATATCACATAGTGGAATTGTGTTAAGATTTGTTTTTTCCTTGCTTCAGAAATGCTCAATAAATAAAGAATTTATAAAAAAAAAAATAAATAAAAAAAAAATATTTTAAAGAAAAACACCTGGCTATACAGCCGTATACTGCCAGAAGGTGAAATGGTGCCTATACGCACCGGGTATATAACAAGGTTTTGTTGGTAAAGAGGACACAAAACAGTAGTGCCAAATATAAAAATATTTTTAAGAAAAACACCTGGCTATACAGCCGTATACTGCCAGAAGGTGAAATGGTGCCTATACGCACCGGGTATATAACAAGGTTTTGTTGGTAAAGAGGACACAAAACAGTAGTGCCAAATATAAAAATATTTTTAAGAAAAACACCTGGCTATACAGCCGTATACTGCCAGAAGGTGAAATGGTGCCTATACGCACCGGGTATATAACAAGGTTTTGTTGGCACAGAGGACACAAAACAGTAGTGCAAAATATAGTTTTGTATATAGGTGCTAATACACCACTGAAGTCTTTCTGTCCCTATTCCAGCATCAGCAGCTACCCCTCACTAAAGCAGCCGTTTTGAGCAGAGTGTATATAGTTTTGTATATAGGTGGTAATACACCACTGAAGTCTTTCTGTCCCTATTCCAGCAGCAGCAGCTACCCCTCACTAAAGCAGCCGTTGTGTGCAGTGTGTATATAGATAGAATGAGCTATATACTGTTCAGCATAGTAGCCCTAATAAGGGCTCTTAATGACTCTCTTGTCTTCTGGTAGCTGGTATATATGGTGGTAAATGCGAGATTCTGAGCTTCTAGGGCCCTGCCTGACTACTGTGGTAAGGTACAAGGGGCCGTTATTGACGGCAGGTATGTAGCACCAATGTACCTGGCATTGGTGCAGTAAAGCCGTATAGCTTGTTTTTCCAGCATCAGCTGCTGGTGGCAGTTTGCTGCTGATGATTTAGAATAGCCGAAAGGCTAACCTGGGACGGCTTTACTGGGATGGAGTAGAGCAGGGTGGGACTCCATCCCACTACCCAGGTCCGGGTTTTGCGGGCTGTTTAAATAGCCTGGGGAATCAGCTGTGCTGTGTCCTTTGTCTAGAGCTCACATGGGAGTGAGACTCTGTGAGCCTGGCTGAAATCTCCTGTGGAGGCTGTTTCATGCGGACCTGAGGCCTAGTTGGACTGTAAACAGGACGTTTGCTCAAGGACTAAAAGCTGTTTGCCTGATTGAATCATTTATGCTGCTGTTTCCAGAAAAGGTGATGTAACCTGTTTGGACATATGCTTTTGTGGATTTATGTGTGAAATAAACACAGACTTTACTTTGAACTGTTTGCCTCTGCCTCTATACTGCTGACACCCGGTCGCCTACCAGAGCTAATCTCCACATTTGGTGGAGGATGCGGGCATAGCAGTGAGGCCGTTGCTAGGAGCAACCGACGAAAAAGTTTTTTGTTGTGCATGTCCTATATTAAACCTGCCAGGCTGCTACCTGGGACTGCAGACAAAATGGAGGCGGTCGTGAAAGCGCTCGTGGAGGCCAACAGGCAGCAGCATGAGACCAACCAGCTGTTTTTGCAACATATGATGGCGCAGCAAGCTGCAGGTGCGCCCAAAAGTATTCCTGATGCCCGGAAAGCTGTCCGCTCTGCGCTCACAAAAATGACCCCTTCAGATGACGTGGAGACTTACCTGGCGGTGTTTGAAAAGGTGGCTGCAAGGGAGAAGTTGCCGCATGACCAGTGGGCTGATGTCATCGCTCCATTTCTGGCGTCTTGACCCCAGCAGGTGTTGTTTGATCTCCCAGAGGACCAAGCCGCTGACTACCCGACTCTGAAGGGTGAGATATTGGCGAGACTGGGGGTGAATGTGTGGGTTCGGGCTCAGCGGGTGCATCAGTGGAGCTACCAGTCGGCAGAGCCCGCCCGACCCCAGTATTATAAACTGCTGCACCTGCTGCAAAAATGGCTGCAGCCGGAGTTGTTAAGCCCCACTGCCATGTTGGACCGCTTGCTGGGGACATGTTTTGGAGGGCTTTACCGCACCCTCTTCAGCACTGGGTTGGCCAGGTATCCCCTGACAACGCACTAGGGATGGTGGACCTAGTGGAGCGATATGAGGCCACCAGGAACTTGCAAAGCGGCTCCATGAGGAGGGATTCGGGGAAACCCCGGAGGTCCCCGCCCCAGCTCAGGCGAGTGGTGTCCCCTAAACCCTCTCAGGACCTACCCCCCAAAGTCCCTGCCCAAGTGTTGTGTTGGGGATGTAAGGAGCCGGGACATATCAGAGCCAATTGTCCCCACCAGGGGGAGCCCATGGATGTAAACTTTGGTTACCGCCCTTCCATGTATGCCAGGAGGCTGTGTGCTGCCGGTATCCCTGAGCTTGTGGGGCAAAGTCACCTCTGTCAGGTGAAAGTGGGAGACACCCTGGCTGTGGCCCTTTTGGACTCGGGGAGTATGGTTACCCTGGAAAGACCCGCCTTAGTACTGCCCGATGAGTACACTGGGCGGAAAACCGGGGTTTTGTGCATTCATGGGGACTTGAGAGACTATGCCACAGCACAAGTGTCTCTCACCACCGTCTCCGGCAGCTGGAAACATGAAGTCGCTGTCGCCGCTAAACTCCCATATGAACTGATTATTGGGAGAGACTTTCCAGGGTTCAGGTCACTGTGGGCCAAGCTGGCAGTTCCGGAAACCCGCGAGGCGGGTGTGTCCCCAATAGACTGGCCCTACTCAGGGGAGACCCCGGTGCCCTGGGAACCGGAATCAGGAGGCACCGTGGAAGAGGTGCCCGTCCCTAAAATGGAAGAGGGGGAGTCAACCCCACTAAATGTTATGGTTGGAGATGTGGAAGAGTTGACAACAGGTCCAGAGTTGGCAGATCTCCATGTCTCCACAACTAACTTTGGTACCGCTCAACACCAGGACCCGACCCTGTCTCGGGCCTGGGAGAATGTTCTTGAGGTGGAAGGTGAACCACAACAGCCAGGGGCGGAGTTACAGTTTCCTCGCTTTGTGGTTCACCAGGAAATGTTGTACCGAGTAAACAAGGTACGTGAAGAGGTGGTGGAACAATTGGTGGTACCCAATTCATATCGCAAATTGGTGTTGGATTTGGCCCACCAACATGTTCTGGGTGGACACCTAGGCCAGCAGAAAACACTGGACCGCGTTTTACAACGATTCTACTGGCCCAGTGTGTACAAGGAGGTGGAGAGATATTGTGAGTCCTGTCCAACATGTCAGATGACCAGCCCTCAGCCTCATTACCGTGGTCCCTTAGTTCCTCTCCCAGTTATTGAGGTACCCTTTGAGCGGATTGCCATGGATCTAGTGGGTCCAGTGCCAAAATCCGCTAGAGGGCACCAACATATTCTGGTGATCTTGGACTATGCCACGCGGTACCCTGAGGCAGTGCCCCTGCGTCACACCTCTGCCAAGCTCATTGCTAAGGAGCTTATGGAAATGTTTTCCAGAGTAGGTCTGCCTAAAGAGGTCCTGACCGATCAAGGTACCCCGTTTATGTCGAAAGTAATGAAAGAGCTCTGTAAACTGCTGCAGGTGAAACAGTTGCGGACATCCGTTTACCACCCGCAAACAGACGGCCTAGTAGAACGGTTTAATCAAACTTTAAAGACCATGTTAAAAAGGGTGGTCGCCAAGGATGGGAGGAATTGGGACTTGCTGCTGCCCTATCTGATGTTCGCAGTGCGAGAGGTGCCCCAGGCCTCTACGGGGTTCTCGCCCTTCGAACTCTTATACGGTCGACATCCACGGGGCCTGTTGGATATAGCCAAGGAGGCCTGGGAACAGCAACCCACACCCCACAAAAGTGTGGTAGAGTACGTGACTCAGCTACAGGAACGGATAGCGACCGTCTTGCCGCTTGTCAGAGAACACATGGAGGCAGCGCAGCGGGCCCAAAGCAGGGTTTATAATCGGCAAGCCAGGGTACGGAACTTTAACCCCGGTGACAGAGTTGTGGTTCTGGTACCCACGGTGGACAGTAAATTTCTAGCTAGGTGGCAGGGTCCCTATGAGGTCATTGAAAAAGTTGGGGAAGTGACTTACAAGGTACATCAGCCTGGGCGGAGGAAGCCCGAGCAGGTGTACCATGTAAACCTGATGAAACTATGGAAAGACAGGGAGACCCCTGGGGGTGACAGTCCCCGACCAGGTATGGTGGGGGTGGAGCTTCCCATTCCTCGGTCTGTTAGTAGAGAAGTAGTAGTCGAGGTGAAAACTGGCGACAACCTCTCCTCTAAACAGACTCAGGAAGCCAGGGAGTTTATTAGCAGAAACACGGACGTGTTTTCAGAACTCCCTGGGCGCACTTCGGTCATCCAACATGATGTTGTCACGGAACCTCAGGTCAAGGTCCGGTTGAGGCCTTACCGGGTACCCGAGTCCCGGCGACAAGCTATCGCGGAGGAAGTGCAGCAAATGCTCCGGTTAGACGTGATTGAAGAATCAAAGAGTGAGTGGGCCAGCCCCATAGTCTTGATTCCCAAGCCCGATGGTACGTTGCGGTTCTGTAACGATTTCCGCAAACTTAATGAAGTTTCCAAGTTTGATGCCTACCCTATGCCCCGGGTAGATGAACTCATTGAGAAGCTAGGCCAAGCCAGGTACTTTTCGGTTTTGGACCTCACAAAAGGGTACTGGCAGGTGCCCTTGACTGAGGCTGCCAAGGAGAAAACAGCCTTTATTACACCAGAGGGACTGTTCCAATACAAGGTGTTACCCTTTGGGTTACACGGCGCTCCCGCTACGTTCCAAAGGTTAATGGATATTGTCCTCAGGCCACACCGTCGGTATGCTTCGGCATATCTGGACGATATAATTATCCATAGCACGGATTGGGAAAGTCACCTACCCAAAGTCCAGGCCGTAGTGGATTCCCTCAGGAAGGCTGGGTTGACGGCAAACCCGAAAAAATGTGCTTTAGGCCTAGAAGAAACAAAATACCTGGGCTATGTGATTGGACGAGGAGTGGTCAAGCCCCAGGTGAACAAACTAGAAGCCATCCGTAACTGGCCCCGGCCTAACACCACCCGCCAGGTAAAGTCATTTCTGGGGTTGGTGGGATATTATATGCGGTTCATTCCCAATTTTGCCACCCTAGCGGCACCATTGACAGACCTGTTAAAGGGACGCAAGTCTGTCATGGTGAAGTGGAATGAACAGGCCGAAAAAGCGTTCTCCGCTTTGAAGTCTGCCCTGTGTGGGTCTCCGGTGTTGGTGACACCCGACTTTAAGAGGGAGTTCATAGTGCAGACCGATGCCTCCGAGGTAGGTCTCGGTGCTGTACTGTCTCAGGAAGTCAACGGGGAGGAGCACCCCGTTGTCTACATGAGTCGCAAATTGACACCCGCGGAGACCCGGTATAGTATAGTGGAGAGGGAGTGTTTGGCCATTAAATGGGCCCTGGAGTCTCTTCGCTACTACTTGCTGGGGAGAAGGTTCCGTCTGATTACGGACCACTCTCCCCTCAAGTGGATGTGCCAGGCTAAGGACAGGAATGCCAGGGTCACCCGATGGTTCTTGTCATTACAAAACTTCAAGTTTACAGTAGAGCACAGAGCGGGACGATTATTGGGTAACGCGGATGCCCTGTCCAGAACACATTGTTTGGCATGTGTCCACCCCCTCAGGGTTGAACAAAGGGGGGGGGTATGTGGTAAGGTGCAAGGGGCCGTTATTGACGGCAGGTATGTAGCACCAATGTACCTGGCATTGGTGCAGTAAAGCCGTATAGCTTGTTTTTCCAGCATCAGCTGCTGGTGGCAGTTTGCTGCTGATGATTTAGAATAGCCGAAAGGCTAACCTGGGACGGCTTTACTGGGATGGAGTAGAGCAGGGTGGGACTCCATCCCACTACCCAGGTCCGGGTTTTGCGGGCTGTTTAAATAGCCTGGGGAATCAGCTGTGCTGTGTCCTTTGTCTAGAGCTCACATGGGAGTGAGACTCTGTGAGCCTGGCTGAAATCTCCTGTGGAGGCTGTTTCATGCGGTCCTGAGGCCTAGTTGGACTGTAAACAGGACGTTTGCTCAAGGACTAAAAGCTGTTTGCCTGATTGAATCATTTATGCTGCTGTTTCCTGAAAAGGTGATGTAACCTGTTTGGACATATGCTTTTGTGGATTTATGTGTGAAATAAACACAGACTTTACTTTGAACTGTTTGCCTCTGCCTCTATACTGCTGACACCCGGTCGCCTACCAGAGCTAATCTCCACACTACATAGGATATGAGCTATATACTGTTCAGCGTAGTAGCCCTAATAAGGGCTCTTAATGACTCTCTTGTCTTCTGGTAGCTGGTATATATGGTGGTAAAAGCGATATTCTGAGCTTCTGGGGCCCTGCCTGCCTACATAGGATATGAGCTATATACTGTTCAGCGTAGTAGCCCTAATAAGGGCTCTTAATGACTCTCTTGTCTTCTGGTAGCTGGTATATATGGTGGTAAAAGCGAGATTCTGAGCTTCTAGGACCCTGCCTGACTACATAGGATATGAGCTATATACTGTTCAACATAGCAGCACTAATAAGGGATTAAGGACTCTCTTGTCTTCTGGTAGCTGGTATATATGGTGGTAAAAGCGATATTCTGAGCTTCTGGGGCCCTGCCTGCCTACATAGGATATGAGCTATATACTGTTCAGCGTAGTAGCCCTAATAAGGGCTCTTAATGACTCTCTTGTCTTCTGGTAGCTGGTATATATGGTGGTAAAAGCGATATTCTGAGCTTCTGGGGCCCTGCCTGACTACATAGAATATGAGCTATATACTGTTCAGCGTAGTAGCCCTAATAAGGGCTCTTAATGACTCTCTTGTCTTCTGGTAGCTGGTATATATGGTGGTAAAAGCGATATTCTGAGCTTCTGGGGCCCTGCCTGACTACATAGGATATGAGCTATATACTGTTCAGCGTAGTAGCCCTAATAAGGGCTCTTAATGACTCTCTTGTCTTCTGGTAGCTGGTATATATGGTGGTAAAAGCGATATTCTGAGCTTCTGGGGCCCTGCCTGACTACATAGGATATGAGCTATATACTGTTCAGCGTAGTAGCCCTAATAAGGGCTCTTAATGACTCTCTTGTCTTCTGGTAGCTGGTATATATGGTGGTAAAAGCGATATTCTGAGCTTCTGGGGCCCTGCCTGACTACATAGGATATGAGCTATATACTGTTCAACATAGCAGCACTAATAAGGGATTAAGGACTCTCTTGTCTTCTGGTAGCTGGTATATATGGTGGTAAAAGCGATATTCTGAGCTTCTGGGGCCCTGCCTGACTACATAGAATATGAGCTATATACTGTTCAGCGTAGTAGCCCTAATAAGGGCTCTTAATGACTCTCTTGTCTTCTGGTAGCTGGTATATATGGTGGTAAAAGCGATATTCTGAGCTTCTGGGGCCCTGCCTGCCTACATAGGATATGAGCTATATACTGTTCAACATAGCAGCACTATTAAGGGATTAAGGACTCTCTTGTCTTCTGGTAGCTGGTATATATGGTGGTAAAAGCGATATTCTGAGCTTCTGGGGCCCTGCCTGCCTACATAGGATATGAGCTATATACTGTTCAGCGTAGTAGCCCTAATAAGGGCTCTTAATGACTCTCTTGTCTTCTGGTAGCTGGTATATATGGTGGTAAAAGCGATATTCTGAGCTTCTGGGGCCCTGCCTGACTACATAGAATATGAGCTATATACTGTTCAGCGTAGTAGCCCTAATAAGGGCTCTTAATGACTCTCTTGTCTTCTGGTAGCTGGTATATATGGTGGTAAAAGCGATATTCTGAGCTTCTGGGGCCCTGCCTGACTACATAGGATATGAGCTATATACTGTTCAACATAGCAGCACTAATAAGGCATTAAGGACTCTCTTGTCTTCTGGTAGCTGGTATATATGGTGGTAAAAGCGATATTCTGAGCTTCTGGGGCCCTGCCTGACTACATAGGATATGAGCTATATACTGTTCAGCGTAGTAGCCCTAATAAGGGCTCTTAATGACTCTCTTGTCTTCTGGTAGCTGGTATATATGGTGGTAAAAGCGATATTCTGAGCTTCTGGGGCCCTGCCTGACTACATAGGATATGAGCTATATACTGTTCAACATAGCAGCACTATTAAGGGATTAAGGACTCTCTTGTCTTCTGGTAGCTGGTATATATGGTGGTAAAAGCGATATTCTGAGCTTCTGGGGCCCTGCCTGACTACATAGAATATGAGCTATATACTGTTCAGCGTAGTAGCCCTAATAAGGGCTCTTAATGACTCTCTTGTCTTCTGGTAGCTGGTATATATGGTGGTAAAAGCGATATTCTGAGCTTCTGGGGCCCTGCCTGACTACATAGGATATGAGCTATATACTGTTCAACATAGCAGCACTAATAAGGGATTAAGGACTCTCTTGTCTTCTGGTAGCTGGTATATATGGTGGTAAAAGCGATATTCTGAGCTTCTGGGGCCCTGCCTGACTACATAGGATATGAGCTATATACTGTTCAACATAGCAGCACTAATAAGGGATTAAGGACTCTCTTGTCTTCTGGTAGCTGGTATATATGGTGGTAAAAGCGATATTCTGAGCTTCTGGGGCCCTGCCTGCCTACATAGGATATGAGCTATATACTGTTCAGCGTAGTAGCCCTAATAAGGGCTCTTAATGACTCTCTTGTCTTCTGGTAGCTGGTATATATGGTGGTAAAAGCGATATTCTGAGCTTCTGGGGCCCTGCCTGCCTACATAGGATATGAGCTATATACTGTTCAACATAGCAGCACTAATAAGGGATTAAGGACTCTCTTGTCTTCTGGTAGCTGGTATATATGGTGGTAAAAGCGATATTCTGAGCTTCTGGGGCCCTGCCTGCCTACATAGGATATGAGCTATATACTGTTCAGCGTAGTAGCCCTAATAAGGGCTCTTAATGACTCTCTTGTCTTCTGGTAGCTGGTATATATGGTGGTAAAAGCGATATTCTGAGCTTCTGGGGCCCTGCCTGCCTACATAGGATATGAGCTATATACTGTTCAGCGTAGTAGCCCTAATAAGGGCTCTTAATGACTCTCTTGTCTTCTGGTAGCTGGTATATATGGTGGTAAAAGCGATATTCTGAGCTTCTGGGGCCCTGCCTGACTACATAGAATATGAGCTATATACTGTTCAGCGTAGTAGCCCTAATAAGGGCTCTTAATGACTCTCTTGTCTTCTGGTAGCTGGTATATATGGTGGTAAAAGCGATATTCTGAGCTTCTGGGGCCCTGCCTGACTACATAGGATATGAGCTATATACTGTTCAACATAGCAGCACTAATAAGGGATTAAGGACTCTCTTGTCTTCTGGTAGCTGGTATATATGGTGGTAAAAGCGATATTCTGAGCTTCTGGGGCCCTGCCTGACTACATAGAATATGAGCTATATACTGTTCAGCGTAGTAGCCCTAATAAGGGCTCTTAATGACTCTCTTGTCTTCTGGTAGCTGGTATATATGGTGGTAAAAGCGATATTCTGAGCTTCTGGGGCCCTGCCTGACTACATAGGATATGAGCTATATACTGTTCAACATAGCAGCACTAATAAGGGATTAAGGACTCTCTTGTCTTCTGGTAGCTGGTATATATGGTGGTAAAAGCGATATTCTGAGCTTCTGGGGCCCTGCCTGACTACATAGAATATGAGCTATATACTGTTCAGCGTAGTAGCCCTAATAAGGGCTCTTAATGACTCTCTTGTCTTCTGGTAGCTGGTATATATGGTGGTAAAAGCGATATTCTGAGCTTCTGGGGCCCTGCCTGCCTACATAGGATATGAGCTATATACTGTTCAACATAGCAGCACTAATAAGGGATTAATGACTCTCTTGTCTTCTGGTAGCTGGTATATATGGTGGTAAAAGCGATATTCTGAGCTTCTGGGGCCCTGCCTGACTACATAGGAAGTGAGCTATATACTGTTCAACATAGCAGCACTAATAAGGGATTAAGGACTCTCTTGTCTTCTGGTAGCTGGTATATATGGTGGTAAAAGCGATATTCTGAGCTTCTGGGGCCCTGCCTGACTACATAGGATATGAGCTATATACTGTTCAACATAGCAGCACTAATAAGGGATTAAGGACTCTCTTGTCTTCTGGTAGCTGGTATATATGGTGGTAAAAGCGATATTCTGAGCTTCTGGGGCCCTGCCTGCCTACATAGGATATGAGCTATATACTGTTCAGCGTAGTAGCCCTAATAAGGGCTCTTAATGACTCTCTTGTCTTCTGGTAGCTGGTATATATGGTGGTAAAAGCGATATTCTGAGCTTCTGGGGCCCTGCCTGCCTACATAGGATATGAGCTATATACTGTTCAACATAGCAGCACTAATAAGGGATTAAGGACTCTCTTGTCTTCTGGTAGCTGGTATATATGGTGGTAAAAGCGATATTCTGAGCTTCTGGGGCCCTGCCTGCCTACATAGGATATGAGCTATATACTGTTCAGCGTAGTAGCCCTAATAAGGGCTCTTAATGACTCTCTTGTCTTCTGGTAGCTGGTATATATGGTGGTAAAAGCGATATTCTGAGCTTCTGGGGCCCTGCCTGCCTACATAGGATATGAGCTATATACTGTTCAGCGTAGTAGCCCTAATAAGGGCTCTTAATGACTCTCTTGTCTTCTGGTAGCTGGTATATATGGTGGTAAAAGCGATATTCTGAGCTTCTGGGGCCCTGCCTGACTACATAGAATATGAGCTATATACTGTTCAGCGTAGTAGCCCTAATAAGGGCTCTTAATGACTCTCTTGTCTTCTGGTAGCTGGTATATATGGTGGTAAAAGCGATATTCTGAGCTTCTGGGGCCCTGCCTGACTACATAGGATATGAGCTATATACTGTTCAACATAGCAGCACTAATAAGGGATTAAGGACTCTCTTGTCTTCTGGTAGCTGGTATATATGGTGGTAAAAGCGATATTCTGAGCTTCTGGGGCCCTGCCTGACTACATAGAATATGAGCTATATACTGTTCAGCGTAGTAGCCCTAATAAGGGCTCTTAATGACTCTCTTGTCTTCTGGTAGCTGGTATATATGGTGGTAAAAGCGATATTCTGAGCTTCTGGGGCCCTGCCTGACTACATAGGATATGAGCTATATACTGTTCAACATAGCAGCACTAATAAGGGATTAAGGACTCTCTTGTCTTCTGGTAGCTGGTATATATGGTGGTAAAAGCGATATTCTGAGCTTCTGGGGCCCTGCCTGACTACATAGAATATGAGCTATATACTGTTCAGCGTAGTAGCCCTAATAAGGGCTCTTAATGACTCTCTTGTCTTCTGGTAGCTGGTATATATGGTGGTAAAAGCGATATTCTGAGCTTCTGGGGCCCTGCCTGCCTACATAGGATATGAGCTATATACTGTTCAACATAGCAGCACTAATAAGGGATTAATGACTCTCTTGTCTTCTGGTAGCTGGTATATATGGTGGTAAAAGCGATATTCTGAGCTTCTGGGGCCCTGCCTGACTACATAGGAAATGAGCTATATACTGTTCAACATAGCAGCACTAATAAGGGATTAAGGACTCTCTTGTCTTCTGGTAGCTGGTATATATGGTGGTAAAAGCGATATTCTGAGCTTCTGGGGCCCTGCCTGACTACATAGAATATGAGCTATATACTGTTCAGCGTAGTGGCCCTAATAAGGGCTCTTAATGACTCTCTTGTCTTCTGGTAGCTGGTATATATGGTGGTAAAAGCGATATTCTGAGCTTCTGGGGCCCTGCCTGCCTACATAGGATATGAGCTATATACTGTTCAACATAGCAGCACTAATAAGGGATTAAGGACTCTCTTGTCTTCTGGTAGCTGGTATATATGGTGGTAAAAGCGATATTCTGAGCTTCTGGGGCCCTGCCTGCCTACATAGGATATGAGCTATATACTGTTCAGCGTAGTAGCCCTAATAAGGGCTCTTAATGACTCTCTTGTCTTCTGGTAGCTGGTATATATGGTGGTAAAAGCGATATTCTGAGCTTCTGGGGCCCTGCCTGCCTACATAGGATATGAGCTATATACTGTTCAGCGTAGTAGCCCTAATAAGGGCTCTTAATGACTCTCTTGTCTTCTGGTAGCTGGTATATATGGTGGTAAAAGCGATATTCTGAGCTTCTGGGGCCCTGCCTGACTACATAGAATATGAGCTATATACTGTTCAGCGTAGTAGCCCTAATAAGGGCTCTTAATGACTCTCTTGTCTTCTGGTAGCTGGTATATATGGTGGTAAAAGCGATATTCTGAGCTTCTGGGGCCCTGCCTGACTACATAGGATATGAGCTATATACTGTTCAACATAGCAGCACTAATAAGGGATTAAGGACTCTCTTGTCTTCTGGTAGCTGGTATATATGGTGGTAAAAGCGATATTCTGAGCTTCTGGGGCCCTGCCTGACTACATAGAATATGAGCTATATACTGTTCAGCGTAGTAGCCCTAATAAGGGCTCTTAATGACTCTCTTGTCTTCTGGTAGCTGGTATATATGGTGGTAAAAGCGATATTCTGAGCTTCTGGGGCCCTGCCTGCCTACATAGGATATGAGCTATATACTGTTCAACATAGCAGCACTAATAAGGGATTAATGACTCTCTTGTCTTCTGGTAGCTGGTATATATGGTGGTAAAAGCGATATTCTGAGCTTCTGGGGCCCTGCCTGACTACATAGGAAATGAGCTATATACTGTTCAACATAGCAGCACTAATAAGGGATTAAGGACTCTCTTGTCTTCTGGTAGCTGGTATATATGGTGGTAAAAGCGATATTCTGAGCTTCTGGGGCCCTGCCTGACTACATAGAATATGAGCTATATACTGTTCAGCGTAGTAGCCCTAATAAGGGCTCTTAATGACTCTCTTGTCTTCTGGTAGCTGGTATATATGGTGGTAAAAGCGATATTCTGAGCTTCTGGGGCCCTGCCTGCCTACATAGGATATGAGCTATATACTGTTCAATATAGCAGCACTAATAAGGGATTAAGGACTCTCTTGTCTTCTGGTAGCTGGTATATATGGTGGTAAAAGCGATATTCTGAGCTTCTGGGGCCCTGCCTGCCTACATAGGATATGAGCTATATACTGTTCAGCGTAGTAGCCCTAATAAGGGCTCTTAATGACTCTCTTGTCTTCTGGTAGCTGGTATATATGGTGGTAAAAGCGATATTCTGAGCTTCTGGGGCCCTGCCTGCCTACATATGAACCATATACCGTTCAGCGTAGTAGCCCTAATAAGGGCTCTTAATGACTCTCTTGTCTTCTGGTAGCTGGTATAGATGGTGGTAAATGCGATATTCCGAGCTTCTGGGGCCCTGCCAGCGACAGCCTGTCTTTCCCTGCTGTGAGCGTCTGTCCCTCACTAAGTTCAAGCTGCTAATGCTGACGAAGAGGAAGTGCTGAGTATTGTATATTCGAGGTCACATGGTTTTTCCAGCCAATGCATGTAGACGCCGTTTTCGCGATGCCAGCGTCCTCCCAGGACCTGTCCCACCCCCCCTGCATGGTGATTGGTGTAAAAAACGCGCCAGGGAAGGTGGGAGGGGAAACGAATTGTGAGTGCGCCATCGCCGCTGTACTCGATCGAAATCGAGTATGACGAACAGCGTAGTATTCGATCGAATACCGGCTCGGTCGAATACTACTCGCTCATCTCTACTAACAACCAATCACAAACAGGTCCACTTAATTGCTTCACACATACTGGCCAGGTGCTTGTAGCAACAGCTCCACTGCAATGACTGATGTTTCTGGCAACCATGTGTGGAAGCCAATTAACTAATTAGAGAGCTCATTAAGCAAACAACAGAACCAAAAACAACAATGTACTCAGGTATATTAAACACTTGTGAAATGTGGCTCTACAAACGGCTATTTAATTTCAGAGCAGCTTACCTTTCATTGGTCCAAAACTGAATGCTCAACCATGTCCGCTAAATCACGCAAGTATCTGCTCACGTACGCTAGTATGCTTTAGCGTACGCATGCGCAATCCGTTTCTAGCACACCTGGGTAAGCTATTTACAGACAGGAAATAGCTAAGCAACGCAAAAGGCGGCAAAGCGGACCAGTCCTTTTCCAAAGTTAAGTATAAATGGCTTTCTTTGACAACCTTCTTGTATTGTTACACTGTGGCAAAGGCTGTGGTGTTGTCCTTTGGTCCCTTGCTTCATATCACTGTCTGGCTGGGTTTGGCCCTTACTCTCTATGGCTTCTTGGGTGCTTTCTGACATCAGTGCTGTTTCTTTAGGAGATTTATTTTGTTGGCATATGCTAATATTGTGTAGCATACAGCAAGTGAGGATTGATTTTGGGGCCTTTTGTGGGTTGTGCAGCAAATCCCCTCTTGGTTGTGCCTAACTTAGAAAGCACACTTTCAGCAGTCTGGTGGTTCTGACCACTATACATCTGGTTTTGTGTTGAGCTGCATTGTTGTGATTGTGTAAGGAGTGTGCTTGTGTCTGTGGTGTGTTGGGTTTTTTTTTTGGTTTGCCTTAATTTGGATATCTGGTCAGTGAGTGTGAGATGGATAAGAGGGTGATGTATGGGTTCTGGCTGTATGGTTGTGGTAGACTGCTGGAAGAACAGGAGGCCAGGGAGGAGGGTGCTGTGAGGCTTAGGGCACCCCGATCCTTTGGCATCCGTCTTTCAGTGTGGGATTTAAGTGACGAGCAGATCAGAAGCCACTTTCGTCTGAATCGTGCAGCACTACAGTCCCTATATGATCAGATTAAGAGCAAAATCAATCCATCCACCAGACGCACCCAATCCATTCCAGGCATAGTTCGCCTATGTGCCACGCTTAATATTGTGGCACGAGGGAATTTCCAGGCAACCTCTGCCCTCCTAAGCGGGATCAGCCAGGCTACAATGAGCCGCATATTTTTCCAGGTAGTACTGGCTATTTGTGACCTTATCCCTGTTTACATCAAATTTCCTGAGGATGCGGTTGCCCAAATAAAGCATGCGTTCTACCGCATGGGAGGGATTCCGAATGTGCTAGGGTGCGTGGATGGTACACATATCCCTTTCCACCCCCCCCCGTGCACAGGAGCTGCATTATAGGAATCGGAAGCAATACCATTCCATGAATGTCATGGTGGTCTGTGACCATGATATGAAGCTGCGGGCCGTGAGATCTGGCTTCCCCGGCTCATGCCACGATTCTTTCGTTCTCCAGCAATCAGTCCTGTGCCGGAAGTTTGAGAACAATGAAATGCCACCTGGCTGACTACTGGGTAAATACATAACCATGACAAAGTATTTTGTTAAAAAAATGTAGCCTAGTAAGCAAAATTTAACATATGGGCCAAAATAACAGGTACTAGTACTAATTGCTGTCTCTCTCATTGTGTTTATTCCACAGCGGACAAGGGATATGGGCAGAGAACGTGGGTCATGACTCCCGTCAGAAACCCACAGACCTCTGCCCAATGACGCTACAATGCAACACATCGCAAAACCAGAAGCATTGTGGAAAGAACCATTGGACTACAAGTTGACCCAAACCAGAAGAATGGGGGGGGGGGTGCAAGTTGACCCAAACCAGAAGAATGGGGGATGTGCATGTTGACCCAAACCAGAATAAGGGGTGTGGTGCAAGTTGACCCAAACCAGAATAAGGGGGGGTGTACAAGTTGACCCAAACCAGAAGAATGGGGGGTGTGCAAGTTGACCCAAACCAGAAGAATGGGGGATGTGCAAGTTGACCCAAACCAGAATAAGGGGTGTGGTGCAAGTTGACCCAAACCAGAATAAGGGGGGGTGTACAAGTTGACCCAAACCAGAAGAATGGGGGGTGTACAAGTTGACCCAAACCAGAAGAATGGGGGGTGTACAAGTTGACCCAAACCAGAAGAATGGGGGGTGTACAAGTTGACCCAAACCAGAATAAGGGGGGTGTGCAAGTTGACCCAAACCAGAAGAATGGGGGGTGTGCAAGTTGACCCAAACCAGAAGAATGGGGGGTGTGCAAGTTGACCCAAACCAGAATAAGGGGTGTGGTGCAAGTTGACCCAAACCAGAATAAGGGGGGTGTGCAAGTTGACCCAAACCAGAAGAATGGGGGGTGTACAAGTTGACCCAAACCAGAATAAGGGGGGTGTGCAAGTTGACCCAAACCAGAAGAATGGGGGGGTGCAAGTTGACCCAAACCAGAATAAGGGGGGGTGTGCAAGTTGACCCAAACCAGAATAAGGGGTGTGGTGCAAGTTGACCCAAACCAGAATAAGGGGGGTGTACAAGTTGACCCAAACCAGAAGAATGGGGGGTGTGCAAGTTGACCCAAACCAGAAGAATGGGGGTGTGCAAGTTGACCCAAACCAGAATAACGGGTGTGGTGCAAGTTGATCCAAACCAGAATAAGGGGGGGTTTGCAAGTTGACCCAAACCAGAATAAGGGGTGTGGTGCAAGTTGACCCAAACCAGAATAAGGGGTGTTGTGCAAGTTGTCAAAAATTGGCGAAAAAAAAACCCTTGGAATGTAATTAAATGCTACAAACGAAAATTATTAATAAAAACTAACTACGCTTTTTCTTCTTTTTTAGGCACCATGAAGAGAAACCCACACTTGCATTCAGTTGTTTTTGAACAAAAAAAACAAAAATAATTAAAAAACTGTTTACTACTGAAGGTTCTAACATTGATTTCAATCCAACAGCAAACCAACGCTCAGGCGCTGTCTTGAATAGCGTGTGAAAAAATTTCAGCGCCTATAAAGCTGATCTGAAACATCATATTCATCAATGTAGGCATTCTTCCCAACAACGGCAGATAGCGACTGAGGAGGCCTGCTATAGCGACTCACAGCCGTTCGTGGCATACGCTAGCGGGCGCTCATAGCGCCGCACTTCAAGCGCTCATCTGTCGCTACCTGGCGCTATTACTGAATCGGCCTCCCCGTGTTCAGCTGTGCACCCGACTCTTCTGCAGAGATTCTGCGAATATAACAGTATTGTGTTTGTACTCTATTTTGGATCCTGCTTGTGTATGGAAAAAGGGGAATCATGTTTATAAATAGAAGTGTTATATTTGTGTGAGGGAACTTAGATTTAAGTATATATATATAAGGTATTAAATATGAATAAATGGTAAAAACATAAAAAGGTTATACTGGGTTTGTGTGAAAAGGTTATACTGGGTTTGTGTGAAGGACAAAATAAGTGTATATGTATTTAAAAAGAGGTAAATGTTATACAAAGTTATACATTATATATAAAAATATATAGTTACAAGCATAGGATAAATATAAATATAATTATGGAGTGTGTAGCTCATGTGAAGCTGATTGTAAAGAGTTTCTGGACGATGCCAGGATGCTGGGTTTGTGTGAAGGACAAATAAAGCGTGTACATATTTAAAAAGGTAAATGTTATCTAAAATATAAAATTAGGATAAATAAAATAGAATAATAATAGATATATAGATAAATAATTTAGATAGATTAATCAGATATATAGATAGATTAGATAGATATATAGATAGATTAGTTAGATATATAGATAAATTAATTAGATATATAGATTAATTAGATATATAGATAGATATATAGATAGAGTAATAAGAAAGATAGATTAATTTGATATATAGATAGATTAATTAGATATATAGATAGTACAAGTTGGTTTTGAGGATAAAGCGTAATTGGAAAATATGAGCGGCTCCTACAGCAGGAAAACCTGTGTTAATCAATTTCAATTTAGGTGTAGCCCTAGAAGGAAAAAGATTGGTGTAGGTGCGCTGTGGATACACAAAGGTTGGTTGAATCATTACATGTGATAGAATGTATTATCACAGATTAAAAGTAGTAGGATGATAACTTATCATGGAAAAAAAAAAAAAGAAGTACCAATATGATATACTGAATATAGTGGAACATCTTAAATAATTGTAGATAATATAAATTAATAGTGGATAGTATAAATTAATGATTAAATAATAAATTAGTGATTGATCTAATAAATAAACAATAATTTTATTAGTGGCTCTGTTTATTAGAGATGAGCGAACTTCTTGAAAGTTCGATTCGGGCGATTCACCGAATTTCCCCAAGAAATTCGGGTTCGCCCGAATCGAACTTTCACGAATCGCTCATCTGAAAAAAAAAATGCCGGCATGGTGGGAGCGGGCAGGCCGGCTACGCCCGCTCCCACCATGCCGGCATTTTTTTTTTAAGCAAAAATGCTGGCATGGTGGGAGTGGGCAGGCCGGCTACACTGTCAGCGGTTGGCAGCAGCAGCTGCTAACTGTAAAAAAAAAAAATGACATTCACTTACCTCCGTGTGCGCTGGCTCCCGCTGTCCCTCCTCTCACCTGGGGGGGCCTCCGATCCCCCCCCAGGACTTATGGATCTTCAGGATCTTGCCGCTAAGGGGGCGGGGCTAATGACGTCATCCCGGCCCCGATCACCGGCTCCAGCCTTTTTAGCTGTCAGATGCCGGTGATCGGTGCCCGGGTAAGGAGGTGGCAGGAGATCCTCTGATCTCCTGCCTCCCCCTTCTCTGCATGCCGATCACCGGCATCTGTCAGCAGAGCGGCGAGGGACAAAGGAGCTTACAATGAAAGGTAAGTACAGTAAAAAAAATTTTTTTTTTAATAAATTCATTTTGTGTCTGTCTTTTTTTTCACAGTTAGACCCCTATACCAGCTCACAAGGCTCTGGGTCTGGCAAGTCACCTGCGGCTAGTGGGTGACTTGCCATTAACCCCCAGCCCCCCATTACCTGCCTCCCCAACGGCCAGGGGGGGCAGAAGGGCCCGGGCCACTTAGTGGCTATGTGGGCTAGTAGCCTGCAGGGCCAGGGGCCACCAATGCTGGTCCCTGCGCCCTGTTCTACAAGCCCCCATAGCTGGCCCGGGTCGGTAATGCTGGGTAGGGGGGATCCTACGTAATTTTTGGGGGGGATTTTTAATGGTTTTTAACCCTTAAAATTCAAAAAAAAAATGCCCCCCCCCCCCCCGGGAGGGGGGACCCTATGTCATTTTTTTTTAATTAACCCTTTTGTGTTCTGTCATCCAGCAGCTATAAAAGGCTTCTAGCAAGTGAGCAGAAGCCAGTGATCGCCGAGGGACAGAGTGCTCCAGTATGGATGGGAGGTAAGTATTAAAAAAAAATAATAATAATAAAATATTATTTCTCTGTGTGGTTTGTTTTTCTTACATTTCACCCCTTGTGAACTGGTAAGGGGTCCATGAGACCCCTATACCAGTTCTCAAGGCTGGGGGGATGGCAAGTCACCTGCGCTAGCCGGTGACTTGCCATTAACCCCCGCCACCCCCATTACCTGCCTCCCCGAGGGCCAGGGGGGGCAGAAGAGCCCGGGCCCACGGGCTATGCAGGCTTGTAGCCTGCAGGGCCAGGGGCCACAAAAGCTGGCCCTTGCGCCCGGTTCCTACAAGTCCTGCATAGTTGGTGCCGGGCTGCTTACTTTGGGTAAGGGGGGCCCATGGGAGGGGGGACCCTATGTCATTTTTTTTCTCGATTTAACCCTTTGTAGTGTGGATGGTAGTTGTATTTTATTCGTAAATGTTAAAAATTACTTGTTTCAGTTAGGGGGGTCTCCTGGGCAGGAACAGGGGGCTACCGATAAATATGTGGTACCGTTCTAATCGGTAGAAATGGGGCTTTCACATGCAATATGGTTTTCCCTAATAAAATACATTTTTTATTTAAAATAAAGGAGGCAATTTTCTAAAAAAATGTTTATTTATTTATTTATTTTTTACTTAATAATAAATAAAATTAATAATAAATAAAATTTACAAACAAGACATTTCATGTTAAAGCCTAAACTCTGCTGCAAAAAATATATATATATAATTTTCATGAAAATTCCAGCAAAAATGTTGCAAAACATGGCACAAAATGGGGAAAAATGACCTGTCAACAGAGGGTGACAAAATCTCAAGTAGGCTGGCAATTAAAAGGGTTAATAGTACCTCTGCATGTTGGGTATTGTTCTGTTCGGGGGACCTTGCGCTTTCAGACTTAGCTTGTTTTTTCTTGTTTGCATATTTATATTTTAGGAAAAGGTGTTTTTTATTCAGCTTTTTTATACATTTTTTAGGGAAACCCTGCGCAACCAAAGAATTCTTTGAGGGATCAATTCCAGAAAGATGAGCCCACTACAACAAGCTGGGTACGCTTAGAAAGCTTAACATGTGTACTTTCAGGGTATATATGGTTTATTGTTTTGGTTGAAAAATCGCAAGGTGCGCACTTTGTCTGCAGAGCTAAAATTTTCAAGAAAAATTACCGTTATGCTCATGCTTTACTTTGGGGTGTTTGGCAACTCTTCCCTTGACAGTAACTATGCATGTTGGGTATCGTTCTGTTCGAGGGATGTTGCTTTTTCAGATTATACTTGTTTTTTGTTTTGTTGGTATATAGTTTTTTTAGGAAAATGTGGCTTTGATTCTGCTTTTTTATCCTTTTTTTAGGGAAACTCTTTGAAACCAAAGAATACATTGAGGGATTACTTCCAGAAAACTGTGCCCACATCAACAAGCCTGGTACAAATAGAAAGCCTGAGGTGTGCACTTCCAGAGAATATATAGTTTGTGGGGGATATTTCAAATGTAAAGAGTTGTTTTTCTGGAAAAACTGCAAGGTGCGCATAGCGCATATCACAGTTGTATTTTTTCTGAAAATCCCCTAAAGCTCTTTTTCAGTTTGGGGGAGTCTCCTGGGCTGGAAAGGGTGTCTACCAATACATATGTGGTACTGCTTTAACCGGGAGAAATTGGGATTTCACACGCAATAAGATTTTATTGACAAACTTAAATTTTTTATTACAAAAAAACACTACAAATTGTAAAAAATAGATTTTTTTTAATTTTTTTAATTTTTTTGCACATATTTCACCAAAAAATATTGAGAATACACCTAAAAATGACAAGCAAGACATTTTATGTTAAAGCTCAGACTCTGCTGAAAAAAACAATATATCATTTTCCTGGGAAATCCCTGGAAATCCCTTCAAAAATCACATTTGAACATGGGGAGTGCAAAATAGTGCAAAATGGTCTGGCAACAAAGGGTGACAAAAACTCCAGGTAGGCTGGCACTTAAAGGGTTAATAGTGGATAGTATAAATTAATGATTAAATAATAAATTAGTGATTGATCTAATAAATAAACAATAATTTTATTAAAATGTTGGTAGGGGGGCAATTCATTAGATAGTTAGATACTATAAATTAGTGTATATTAATAGTGGGTACTATAAGTTCATAATTAAATAATTAGTTATTGGTTGATCAAATAAAAAAAATTGAAAATGATTAAATCATTAGTAGAGGGACAATTCATTAAATAATTAGATGGAGGGATGTAAAATTGAAACTGGATAGATGTGAATAGATAGAATGGATATATAAACTAAGGATATGATAAAAATATGATAAGAGTATAAATATATAGATCATGGTGGATGAGGAATAAATTACTAGAGGATTAGTAAGAAGTAGTTGATAAAAAATGATTTGATGGATATATAAAGTAAGGATATTATAAAAATATGATAAAAGTATAAATATATAGATCATGGTGGATGAGGTATAAATGAATAGAAGATTAGTAAAAAGTAATTGATACAAAATGATTTGATATGATATGAAAATGATAAAAAGGTGGTGACATTAATGATGTAAGGGTGTAAAAATGTAAAAGTTAATTAATTATGATTGAATAGTAATGTTAATGTTAATGGAAATAGTGTAGTTGAACATTGTGGTAAAGGAGTAAATTAATAAGTTTGATGAGTAGGGGGAAAGTCCAGACAAATATTTTCTAAGGAACAGATCAATATTGAAGGGAAACCAATCTAGTTAGTTGTTTTCTAAAAAGCAATTAAAATCCAAATCTATATTGGGTCCATGTGGTGAGAGTGTGTTTAATTCAAAAATCCAGAACGTTTTTTGAATAAAATCCTATTAATAGGTTATCATTGTCTCATTATTTTATCTATTATTATTTTTTTACCTATAAATAATCAATGTATCTATAAATAACTTATTTTATATCCACTGTTCACACATTCTTACATAATTTTCACTTATTTTATTCAAATTACCTCCACAACCATATAAAGTCCATATTTTATTAATATATATATATATATATTTTACTAATAATTTCATAGACTAATAAGAATATAAATTAATCCAGACATCTCTTTCATGTCCCACTCACAAATTACCACATACATTTTACTTGGATCATTATATTATATTATTCTCTTAATATTATTAATAGTGATGATAAAAATAATAATGATATTAATATTAGTGTTATTATTATTTTTTTTTCATTATATACATCCTCTAGTGCATAAACAATCTATTCTAAACAACTTCTTTGATCACTTTCTCATTTTTTATCCAACTTCTATTCAATTTTTAATCATATCAATTTTATTCACTTTCATTCATTTATTCATTCTTATCAGTTCCATTCATCCAGTTATTTAATAATGTATTTATTTATTGAATTATTTAAACACTTAATCATTATAACCAATTTGTTAATTACTAGGGATGAGCGAATCGATCCGGACGAACCCGGATTCGATCCGAATTTCATGACAAATTCAATTCAGATCGAATCCGAATTTCCCCGCAATTCGATCGAGCGAAGTTTTTTTCTAAAATCCATTCATTTCAATGACAGGCATTCTAGGATGGTCTACGTGACATGTCCAGACATGTAAGCTGGGGCAGTGTATGCTGAGACAGTCACATGCAGCCTATCAGCAGCCAGCAAGCCCGGTGATGTCACAGCGCTATATAAGGTGGCGGCCATCTTGCTTTTGCGCATTTGTCTATTGCATTCGTGAGAGCCAGGACTCAGGAGGACACTGCAGAGTGTATTCAGGGAGAGATAGGTAGAGAGTTAAGGACAGCCAGTAGACAGCCAGTAGACAGGCGGGAGACAGGCAGGAAGTCAGGGAGAAGCAGGGAAAGGTAGGAAAAAAACGAATGCAGTGACAGGGATTTTTTTTTGTTTTCATGCAGCCTGAGTGTTACTGCCTGGGTCACTGGCTTTGTTAGCTGTTTCACCCTGGTTAACCACTTTTGCTTTGCATAGTACTACTGCTCCCAGGTGCACTGCGGTTGGGGCATCCGATTCTGTGACTACACCAGCCTCTATTTACTACAACCCTTTGCACTTATTCTAAAAGTAATTTGGCCTGATAAAGACACTTTTGCTTTGCATAGTACTACTGCTCCCAGGTGCACTGCTGTTGTGGCATCCCATTCTGTGACTACACCAGCCTCTATTTACTATAACCCTTTGCACTTATTCTAAAAGTAATTTGGCCTGATAAAGACACTTTTGTTTTGCATAGTACTACTGCTCCCAGGTGCACTGCGGTTGGGGCATCCCATTCTGTGACTACACCAGCCTCTATTTACTATAACCCTTTGCACTTATTCTAAAAGTAATTTGGCCTGATAAAGACACTTTTGCTTTGCATAGTACTACTGCTCCCAGGTGCACTGCGGTTGGGGCATCCCATTCTGTGACTACACCAGCCTCTATTTACTATAACCCTTTGCACTTATTCTAAAAGTAATTTGGCCTGATAAAGACACTTTTGCTTTGCATAGTACTACTGCTCCCAGGTGCACTGCTGTTGTGGCATCCCATTCTGTGACTACACCAGCCTCTATTTACTACAACCCTTTGCACTTATTCTAAAAGTAATTTGGCCTGATAAAGACACTTTTGCTTTGCATAGTACTACTGCTCCCAGGTGCACTGCGGTTGGGGCATCCCATTCTGTGACTACACCAGCCTCTATTTACTATAACCCTTTGCACTTATTCTAAAAGTAATTTGGCCTGATAAAGACACTTTTGCTTTGCATAGTACTACTGCTCCCAGGTGCACTGCTGTTGTGGCATCCCATTCTGTGACTACACCAGGCTCTATTTACTATAACCCTTTGCACTTATTCTAAAAGTAATTTGGCCTGATAAAGACACTTTTGCTTTGCATAGTACTACTGCTCCCAGGTGCTCTGCTGTTGGGGCAACCCATTCTGTAACATACCATACCCCTCTTTACTTACACTAAGCAGCTCTCTTATTTACACTAAGCAGGCCTGTTGGAGGCTGAGTGTTACTGCTCACTTTTGGTGTGCATTATATTCTGTTTCATATAGACCCACCGCTGCCTGGGGGTTCTTAAAATATCACCTACTACCACGCTAGTTAGACTATGTCGGGCAGACAAGTGCCTGGAAGTGAAAAGAGGAGTGGCAGAGGCCAAGATTCCGCAGGCAGAGGTCGCAGCAGACTGGGGGCCAGTAGCAGCAGGAGTCACGCTGAGAGACCTAATCTGCCAGTATCTGCTAGCGGTCGGGTCTCCACCAGTAACGCATCTGCTGTGGTAGATTGGTTAACGCGCTCATCAACAACATCATCACAACTTACGTCTGAGACCCCCAGTCTAGGGTCGCTAGGTTCCTCTGACACAACCCTGAGTTGGCATGCCCCGAGAGCAGTCCCTCTCCTCCCATTGCCTGTGTCCTACGCCGTTCCCTCCCCCAGCGACGTATCCTATGCTTTGGGTTCAGCTCCACTCTTTAGTGAGGAGGACGATCAGATAGAGGACAGTCAGCAGCTACTGCCCAGCCAAGAAATGGAGGTGGCTTCTTTAGCTAGGCAGACAAATAGTGATGTGGACAGTGTCGTGGGTGCTGCGAGCGTTCCAGCTCCTGCGCCAGACACTGTTGACGAATCCACGAACATCAGTGACGTACAGCCACAACTCGGTGATAATGATGATGACGATGAAGCCGATCGCACTTGGGAGCCGGGTGATGAAGGGGCTTCATCGTCATCATCAGGAGAAGAGGGGCGCAGGTTGACCCGGAGTCAGCAGCTCAGGCAGCAAGGTGTTAGCAGCATGGTTGGCAGGCAGCATGGGGGCACAATTGTAAAGCATGGAGCCAAACGGGGCCGGGGCCGGGGTAGAGCACCTGCTGCGCGGCAGGCTACCTTATCGGGAGGTAGTGGGGCAGGGGTTCCTGGAGTTGGCGACAATAGCAGCGAATCAGTGAGGCCTGTTGGTGGGAAAAGTAGCTACTCGGCAGTGTGGCAGTTTTTCCTGAAGCATTCGCAGGAGGGTAACATGGCCACATGCAAGATATGTAGGCAGAAGGTGAAGCGTGGCCAGGGTCCAAATGTTGGCACCACGGCCCTGCGTCAACATATGCAGCATCACCATAAAGCGGCCTGGGAGAACCTAGGCTCCGGAGAGGTGGGCCAGACTGCTTCCTCACCGAGTGGCACGCCGCTCCCAATTTCTGCCAGCCAAGGCTCCAGCACCTCAGCCGAAAGCAGCTGAGCATCATACCCATCCTCTGTCGCTCCTGCTCCTCCTCCTCCTCCTCCAAGTCATGCATCCCGCCAGCAATCCATCAGCGAAGCCATGTCCAAGAGACAGCAGTATGCGCCCACTCATCCTACGGCGCAGAAGCTGAATGTGCTCCTGTCCAAGTTGCTGGTGCTGCAGTCGCTCCCTTTTCAGGTGGTGGACTCTGCACTTTTCAGAGAACTGATGGCTTGTGCCGAGCCGAGGTGGAGAGTCCCAAGCCGTCATTTCTTTGCCAAGAAGGCAGTACCAGCGCTGCACACTTTTGTTAAACAGAAGGTGGCCCAGTCCTTGAGCCTGTCGGTGAGTAGCAAAGTGCATGGCAGCGCCGACGTCTGGAGCTGTAACTACGGTCAGGGACAGTACATGTCGTTTACGGCCCACTGGGTGAATGTGGTCCCTTTGCAGAAGCAACTTGGACAGGTCACGCCGCTTCGGCCTCCGCGTTCCCTGCCCGTTGGGCCTGTGACACTGTGAGACTCGGCCTCCACATCCTCCGCCATCTCCTCACCCTCCACTGTAGGATCAAGTCTCAGTGCCCCTCCAGTCTACCATGTGTGCAGGGCACGGAGGTGTCACGCAGTGCTTCACATGGTTTGTCTTGGCGAACGGAGTCACACAGGGGAGGAACTGCTAAAATTTATTCATCAGAAAATCCAAACCTGGCTTACTCCAAGAAAACTTAAAATGGGAATCATGGTTACCGACAATGGGAAGAACATTTTGTCTGCGCTGCGCCAAGGAAGCCTGACCCATGCCCCCTGCATGGCTCACGTCTTCAATCTGGTTGTCAAGCGGTTTCTGAAGTGTTCCCCTCATCTGCAAGACATCCTAACAACTTCAAGGAAACTTTGCATGCACTTCAGCCACTCATACACCGCCAAACACACCCTTCTTGAGCTACAGCGTCAGAACGGTATCCCCCAACATAGTCTGATTTGCAATGTTTCCACCCGTTGGAATTCCACCCTTCACATGTTGGACCGATTATATGAACAGAGAAAAGCCATCACGGATTTCCTGATAATCCAAGCAGATAGGGGGACTCCCCTGTGTAACTTCAATGTCAACCAGTGGCAGCTCATACGTGACACCTGCCGTTTGCTCAGGCCCTTTGAGGAAGCCACTTTATTTGTCAGTCGGCAGGATTACGGGATGAACGACGTGATTCCACTGCTTCATGTACTACAGCACATGTTGGAAACCATGGCTGGTCAGGGCACTGGAGACATGGCTTTTACATCTTACGGCCACATGAACCCCATTGGAGCTGAACTGGAGGAGGAGGAGGAAGAGGAGGAGGAGTTGCCCAGCGAAACACAGTTTAGGCTTGGCGAAATGGCTGGTTTATCTAGTCAGCGGACAGGAAAGGAGGAGCAGGAGCAGCCAGAGGAGCTAGAGGTTTTTGAGGAAGGCGAGGCAGAGGACCCGGGCACACCGTGGCAGTATGCAGTAGAGATGGAGACAGGTAGTCCATCCGAGTCACTTGCGCAAATGGCAGGAAGCATGCTCACGTGCTTGCGTAGTGACCCCAGAATTGTTTCCATCTGTTCGCGGGATGACTTCTGGCTGTCCACCTTATTGGACCCTCGCTTCCGGCACAAAATGGGGGCATTTTTTAAACCCACCGAGAGGGAGGACAAACTCAACTACTACAAAGACATTCTACGTAGGCAGTTGGCCGATGCCTATCTGCGCCATGGTCCATACTCTCGCAGGTCTGACTCGAGGAGACCTCTGCGCTCACCTTCCACTGTCATGGCTGCTGGGGGGGTTGGCAGGAGCAGCAGCAGCAGCTCCATCAGCAGCAGCCTCAGTCTTCAGTCGCTAATGAGTAGCTTTCTACACCCGCATAGTGAGGCTACTCATGAGCAGCAGGAAGACCTGGAGCAGGACCTGAACCAGCAGGTCATGTCATACTTTGACATGACCATGCCAGCACACCTTGAGGATCCGCTGGACTTCTGGGCAGCCAAACTTGATTTGTGGCCGCAACTAGCAGAGTTTGCCCTGGAAAAGCTGTCCTGCCCGACAAGTAGCGTGCCATCTGAGCGGGTGTTTAGTGCGGCAGGGGCCATAGTTACGGCGAGGAGAACTCGTCTGTCAACTAAAAATGTGGAGAGACTCACCTTTGCCAAAATGAATCAGGGATGGATCAGCCAGGATTTCCACCCACCAATGCCTGATGCATGCGACTAGATTCAGCATGGTGCCACGTTTTACTCTTTCCAAATGGTGCAAAACATATATATGTCTTTAGGCCAATTTGTGGGCTCCTGCTCATGCCAACTCCAGGGTGTGATTCATCCAATTTTTGGGCTCCTGAAGCCAACCCCAATGTCTCTTTAAAGTAATGTTTGGGCTCCTGCTGCTGCTGCTGCTGCCAACTCCAGGGTGTGAATCATCCAATTTTTGGGCTCCTGCTGCCAACCCCAGTGTCTCTTTAAAGTAATGTTTGGGCTCCTGCTGCTGCTGCTGCCAACTCCAGGGTGTGATTCATCCAATTTTTGGGCTCCTGAAGCCAACTCCAGTGTCTCTTTAAAGTAATGTTTGGGCTCCTGCTGCTGCTGCCAACTCCAGGGTGTGATTCATCCAATTTTTGGGCTCCTGAAGCCAACCCCAGTGTCTCTTTAAAGTAATGTTTGGGCTCCTGCTGCTGCTGCTGCTGCCAACTCCAGGGTGTGAATCATCCAATTTTTGGGCTCCTGAAGCCAACTCCAGTGTCTCTTTAAAGTAATGTTTGGGCTCCTGCTGCTGCCAACTCCAGGGTGTGATTCATCCAATTTTTGGGCTCCTGCTGCCAACACCAGTGTCTCTTTAAAGTAATGTTTGGGCTCCTGCTGCTGCTGCTGCTGCTACCAACTCCATGGTGTGAATCATCCAATTTTCATGCTCCTGAAGCCAACTCCAGTGTCTCTTTAAAGTAATGTTTGGGCTCCTGCTGCTGCTGCTGCTGCCAACTCCAGGGTGTGATTCATCCAATCTTTGGGCTCCTGCTGCCAACTCCAGTGTCTCTTTAAAGTAATGTTTGGGCTCCTGCTGCTGCTGCTGCAAACTCCAGGGTGTGATTCATCCAATTTTTGGGCTCCTGAAGCCAACTCCAGTGTCTCTTTAAAGTAATGTTTGGGCTCCTGCTGCTGCCAACTCCAGGGTGTGAATCATCCAATTTTTGGGCTCCTGCTGCCAACCCCAGTGTCTCTTTAAAGTAATGTTTGGGCTCCTGCTGCTGCTGCCAACTCCAGGGTTTGATTCATCCAATTTTTGGGCTCCTGCTGCCAACACCAGTGTCTCTTTAAAGTAATGTTTGGGCTCCTGCTGCTGCCAACTCCAGGGTGTGATTCATCCAATTTTTGGGCTCCTGAAGCCAACCCCAGTGTCTCTTTAAAGTAATGTTTGGGCACCTGCTGCTGCTGCTGCTTCTGCTGCTGCCAACTCCAGGGTGTGATTCATCCAATCTTTGGGCTCCTGCTGCCAACCCCAGTGTCTCCTTAAAGTAATGTTTGGGCTCCTGCTGCTGCTGCTGCTGCTGCCAACTCCAGGGTGTGATTCATCCAATTTTTGGGCTCCTGAAGCCAACCCCAGTGTCTCTTTAAAGTAATGTTTGGGCACCTGCTGCTGCTGCTTCTGCTGCTGCTGCCAACTCCAGGGTGTGATTCATCCAATCTTTGGGCTCCTGCTGCCAACCCCAGTGTCTCTTTAAAGTAATGTTTGGGCTCCTGCTGCTGCTGCTGCCAACTCCAGGGTGTGAATCATCCAATTTTTGGGCTCCTGCTGCCAACCCCAGTGTCTCTTTAAAGTAATGTATGGGCTCCTGCTGCTGCTGCTGCCAACTCCAGGGTGTGATTCATCCAATTTTTGGGCTCCTGCTGCCAACACCAGTGTCTCTTTAAAGTAATGTTTGGGCTCCTGCTGCTGCTGCTGCTGCTGCCAACTCCAGGGTGTGAATCATCCAATTTTTGGGCTCCTGAAGCCAACTCCAGTGTCTCTTTAAAGTAATGTTTGGGCTCCTGCTGCTGCTGCCAACTCCAGGGTGTGATTCATCCAATCTTTGGGCTCCTGCTGCCAACTCCAGTGTCTCTTTAAAGTAATGTTTGGGCTCCTGCTGCTGCTGCTTGCAACTCCAGGGTGTGATCCATCCAATTTTTGGGCTCCTGAAGCCAACCCCAGTGTCTCTTTAAAGTAATGTTTGGGCTCCTGCTGCTGCTGCTGCCAACTCCAGGGTGTGATTCATCCAATCTTTGGGCTCTTGCTGCCAACTTCAGTGTCTCTTTAAAGTAATGTTTGGGCTCCTGCTGCTGCTGCTGCCAACTCCAGGGTGTGATTCATCCAATTTTTGGGCTCCTGAAGCCAACTCCACTGTCTCTTTAAAGTAATGTTTGGGCTCCTGCTGCTGCTGCTGCTGCAAACTCCAGGGATTGAATCATCCAATTTTTGGGCTCCTGAAGCCAACCCCAGTGTCTCTTTAAAGTAATGTTTGGGCTCCTGCTGCTGCTGCCAACTCCAGGGTGTGATTCATCCAATTTTTGGGCTCCTGCTGCCAACCCCAGTGTCTCTTTAAAGTAATGTTTGGGCTCCTGCTGCTGCTGCTGCCAACTCCAGGGTGTGATTCATCCAATTTTTGGGCTCCTGCTGCCAACCCCAGTGTCTCTTTAAAGTAATGTTTGGGCTCCTGCTGCTGCTGCTGCCAACTCCAGGGTGTGAATCATCCAATTTTTGGGCTCCTGAAGCCAACTCCAGTGTCTCTTTAAAGTAATGTTTGGGCTCCTGCTGCTGCTGCCAACTCCAGGGTGTGAATCATCCAATTTTTGGGCTCCTGAAGCCAACCCCAGTGTCTCTTTAAAGTAATGTTTGGGCTCCTGCTGCTGCTGCTGCCAACTCCAGGGTGTGAATCATCCAATTTTTGGGCTCCTGAAGCCAACCCCAGTGTCTCTTTAAAGTAATGTTTGGGCTCCTGCTGCTGCTGCCAACTCCAGGGTGTGAATCATCCAATTTTTGGGCTCCTGAAGCCAACTCCAGTGTCTCTTTAAAGTAATGTTTGGGCTCCTGCTGCTGCTGCTGCTGCCAACTCCAGGGTGTAATTCATCCAATTTTTGGGCTCCTGAAGCCAACCCCAGTGTCTCTTTAAAGTAATGTTTGGGCTCCTGCTGCTGCTGCTGCCAACTCCAGGGTTTGATTCATCCAATCTTTGGGCTCCTGCTGCCAACTTCAGTGTCTCTTTAAAGTAATGTTTGGGCTCCTGCTGCTGCCAACTCCAGGGTGTGATTCATCCAATTTTTGGGCTCCTGAAGCCAACTCCAGTGTCTCTTTAAAGTAATGTTTGGGCTCCTGCTGCTGCTGCTGCTGCCAACTCCAGGGTGTGAATCATCCAATTTTTGGGCTCCTGAAGCCAACTCCAGTGTCTCTTTAAAGTAATGTTTGGGCTCCTGCTGCTGCTGCTGCCAACTCCAGGGTGTGATTCATCCAATCTTTGGGATCCTGCTGCCAACCCCAGTGTCTCTTTAAAGTAATGATTGGGCTCCTGCTGCTGCTGCTGCCAACTCCAGGGTGTGATTCATCCAATTTTTGGGCTCCTGAAGCCAACCCCAGTGTCTCTTTAAAGTAATGTTTGGGCTCCTGCTGCTGCTGCCAACTCCAGGGTGTGATTCATCCAATCTTTGGGCTCCTGCTGCCAACCCCAGTATCTCTTTAAAGTAATGTTTGGGCTCTTGCTGCTGCTGCTGCCAACTCCAAGGTGTGATTCATCCAATTTTTTGGCTCCTGAAGCCAACTCCAGTGTCTCTTTAAAGTAATGTTTGGGCTCCTGCTGCTGCTGCCAACTCCAGGGTGTGATTCATCCAATTTTTGGGCTCCTGCTGCCAACACCAGTGTCTCTTTAAAGTAATGTTTGGGCTCCTGCTGCTGCTGCTGCTGCTGCTGCTGCTGCCAACTCCAGGGTGTGAATCATCCAATTTTTGGGCTCCTGAAGCCAACTCCAGTGTCTCTTTAAAGTAATGTTTGGGCTCCTGCTGCTGCTGCTGCCAACTCCAGGGTGTGATTCATCCAATCTTTGGGATCCTGCTGCCAACCCCAGTGTCTCTTTAAAGTAATGTTTGGGCTCCTGCTGCTGCCAACTCAAGGGTGTGATTCATCCAATTTTTGGGCTCCTGAAGCCAACCCCAGTGTCTCTTTAAAGTAATGTTTGGGCTCCTGCTGCTGCTGCTGCCAACTCCAGGGTGTGAATCATCCAATTTTTGGGCTCCTGAAGCCAACTCCAGTGTCTCTTTAAAGTAATGTTTGGGCTCCTGCTGCTGCTGCTGCCAACTCCAGGGTGTGATTCATCCAATTTTTGGGCTCCTGCTGCCAACCCCAGTGTCTCTTTAAAGTAATGTCTGGGCTCCTGCTGCTGCTGCTGCTGCCAACTCCAGGGTGTGAATCATCCAATTTTTGGGCTCCTGAAGCCAACTCCAGTGTCTCTTTAAAGTAATGTTTGGGCTCCTGCTGCTGCTGCCAACTCCAGGGTGTGAATCATCCAATTTCTGGGCTCCTGAAGCCAACTCCAGTGTCTCTTTAAAGTAATGTTTGGGCTCCTGCTGCTGCTGCTGCCAACTCCAGGGTGTGAATCATCCAATTTTTGGGCTCCTGAAGCCAACCCCAGTGTCTCTTTAAAGTAATGTTTGGGCTCCTGCTGCTGCTGCTGCCAACTCCAGGGTGTGAATCATCCAATTTTTGGGCTCCTGAAGCCAACTCCAGTGTCTCTTTAAAGTAATGTTTGGGCTCCTGCTGCTGCTGCCAACTCCAGGGTGTGATTCATCCAATTTTTGGGCTCCTGAAGCCAACCCCAGTGTCTCTTTAAAGTAATGTTTGGGCTCCTGCTGCTGCTGCTGCCAACTCCAGGGTGTGATTCATCCAATCTTTGGGCTCCTGAAGCCAACCCCAGTGTCTCTTTAAAGTAATGTTTGGGCTCCTGCTGCTGCTGCTGCCAACTCCAGGGTGTGATTCATCCAATTTTTGGGCTCCTGAAGCCAACTCCAGTGTCTCTTTAAAGTAATGTTTGGGCTCCTGCTGCTGCTGCCAACTCCAGGGTGTGATTCATCCAATCTTTGGGCTCCTGCTGCCAACCCCAGTATCTCTTTAAAGTAATGTTTGGGCTCTTGCTGCTGCTGCTGCCAACTCCAGGGTGTGATTCATCCAATTTTTGGGCTCCTGAAGCCAACTCCAGTGTCTCTTTAAAGTAATGTTTGGGCTCCTGCTGCTGCTGCTGCCAACTCCAGGGTGTGATTCATCCAATTTTTGGGCGCCTGCTGCCAACCCCAGTGTCTCTTTAAAGTAATGTTTGGGCTCCTGCTGCTGCTGCCAACTCCAGGGTGTGAATCATCCAATTTTTGGGCTCCTGAAGCCAACTCCAGTGTCTCTTTAAAGTAATGTTTGGGCTCCTGCTGCTGCTGCTGCTAACTCCAGGTTGTGATTCATTCAATCTTTGGGATCCTGCTGCCAACCCCAGTGTCTCTTTAAAGTAATGTTTGGGCTCCTACTGCTGCTGCTGCCAACTCAAGGGTGTGATTCATCCAATTTTTGGGCTCCTGAAGCCAACCCCAGTGTCTCTTTAAAGTAATGTTTGGGCTCCTGCTGCTGCTGCCAACTCCAGGGTGTGATTCATCCAATCTTTGGGCTCCTGCTGCCAACCCCAGTATCTCTTTAAAGTAATGTTTGGGCTCCTGCTGCTGCTGCCAACTCCAGGGTGTGATTCATCCAATTTTTGGGCTCCTGAAGCCAACTCCAGTGTCTCTTTAAAGTTATGTTTGGGCTCCTGCTGCTGCTGCTGCCAACTCCAGGGTGTGATTCATCCAATTTTTGGGCTCCTGAAGCCAACCCCAGTGTCTCTTTAAAGTAATGTTTGGGCTCCTGCTGCTGCTGCTGCCAACTCCAGGGTGTGAATCATCCAATTTTTGGGCTCCTGAAGCCAACTCCAGTGTCTCTTTAAAGTAATGTTTTGGCTCCTGCTGCTGCTGCCAACTCCAGGGTGTGATTCATCCAATTTTTGGGCTCCTGAAGCCAACCCCAGTGTCTCTTTAAAGTAATGTTTGGGCTCCTGCTGCTGCTGCTGCCAACTCCAGGGTGTGATTCATCCAATCTTTGGGCTCCTGCTGCCAACTCCAGTGTCTCTTTAAAGTAATGTTTGGGCTCCTGCTGCTGCTGCTGCTGCCAACTCCAGGGTGTGATTCATCCAATCTTTGGGCTCCTGAAGCCAACTCCAGTGTCTCTTTAAAGTAATGTCTGGGCTCCTGCTGCTGCTGCTGCCAACTCCTAGGGTGTGATTCATCCAATTTTTGGGCTCCTGAAGCCAACCCCAGTGTCTCTTTAAAGTAATGTTTGGGCTCCTGCTGCTGCTGCTGCTGCCAACTCCAGGGTGTGATTCATCCAATTTTGGGCTCCTGCTGCCAAATCCAGTGTCTCTTTAAAGTAATATTTGGGCTCCTGCTGCTGCTTGCAACTGCAGGGTGTGATTCATCCAATCTTTGGGCTCCTGCAGCCAACTCCAGTGTCTCTTTAAAGTAATGTTTGGGCTCCTGCTGCTGCTGCTGCTGCTGCTTGAAACTCCAGGGTGTGTCAGTCAATTTTTGGGCTCCTGCTGCTGCCAACTCCAGTGTCTCTTTCAGCCAATGTTTGGGCTTCTGCTGCTGCTTGCAACTCCAGGGTGTGATTCATCCAATTTTTGGGCTCCTGCTGCTGCCAACTCCAGTGTCTCTTTAAAGCAATGTTTGGGCTCCTGCCCCTCATGGTGATGCCACTTCAATTCTCTGCAATTGTGCCGCTCTGCGATTCTATTAGCGATGCCTCTGATCTGCATGTGATATTTATTTACAGTATTATTTAACTAACCGAGCACGCATCATATGCGTGTTACAGCAAGGCAAAATGGTTTACAACCCTATTGAGGCTCTAGGAGGCTCAGAAATAGCCGTTTTTAATAGCAATTCGTCGCGAATAAATTCGGGTCGAATCGATTTTTGTCGGAAAATTCGGCGAATCAGTCGAATCGAATTTTTCAAAAGTTCGCTCATCTCTATTAATTACGTCAACTATTTTTTTCCCAATTATCTATATCCATTTATTTATTAGATAATCATAATTATGATAATCATTTATTTATTTGAATCAATAGTACAATTAACTGTCACAATTCACAGTCCTCTATTTAAACAATTGATTATTTCATTCAATTCATTTTTGATTAACCATATAATTATAATATAATTATAACTATAATACCACCAAATAAGACCCCGCCTTCACCTTGAAAGCGTCAGTGAACTGAAATACTCAAGTACAGCAGAAAAAAAGCCGGTAACCGGCTTTTCACTCCAGCCGCTAATTGCGGTAATCCGCCCGAACCTGCAATATCTTCCCACACAGATTACATTACATCATGTGCCAAGACAGATCAGCAGCCCATCCATTCAACTACTAATGTGTGCCTTTTATTATATATGTCTGTGCTATGTTTGTGTTGTGTGTGCAATTATGTCTGGAGTTTGTCTTTTTAGTTTTTTCAAGCGTGCATCATTTTAATTATAAGCAAACGTATATATTGGTTGTCTTATGGAACTTGTCTTATGGAGAACTGCTAATAGGGTGTCATGTGCAGATGCACAGTTGTGATGGCAAAGTGGGATTTATCATAACCAATTATACAGAGATGACTGGGGTAAAAGTGTGAGGTGTATGATATAGACAACAGGTATAGAAGGTAAAATTAGATGATATACAGAAATAAAAACTGATGGGTTCTGTGAAATAATAAAAAGTTTCAATATTAATGCTGTTACATGTTATATAGTGCAACAACCAGGTATACTGAAATACTGATGCATTGGAATATATATATATATATATATATATATATATATATATATATATATGAGTATAAAATCGGCATTCAATAGTAATAACTAGTAATACAATTATATGAAAATTAATATAAACAGTGGTCAGTAGATGGAGCTATATTAAATTGATATGAAAGAGATATATGTGTATATAATAATTGTACCGGTGATATCATTGATGGTAATGCTCATAGAAAGGTAGCAATAAATTGATGAGTCTAGAGGTAATAATTTAAATTCACTTTAAATAATTCATTTATATATATATTGTGAGAAGGGTATGGTTTGGGAGAACAGATATCTGCCCTTGAAATGGTTAAACTGTGAATGGTAAGCCTTGGGTGTGTCTCTGGTAACCAAAGGGTTAACACAGACACAGTATAAGCAGGATTGATAGTCTGTGTTGTCTATGTTGGCCATAGCTAACATAGACAGATTGTAAAATACGTACTGGGACCTGCTTGTTCTGGAGTGAGTGAGGTTGGTAGTGGGACGCTCACTCCACCCGGGGGTTCGGTCCGGGGCTTCCACAGCCCGCAGCTGTGGATCCTCGGGTCCTAATTTAAAGCTCACTGCAGAGCTGAGGAGTGTGGCCATACCCGGAGAGCTGACTGCTGGACTAGAGGAGGTATTGAATGGGCCACACAACGTTTGTGATTTGTAACTGTGGGCCGGATAGCCAGTCCCACGTAGAGCTAGGGATTGTTACATATTAGTGAGTTGCTTAGCCGAGCAGGATTTATTTTTGTTTAAGCCTGATGTTAAGGCCCTGTGTTTGTTGGAAGCTACAAGTGTGAAATAAAAACACTTGAATTGAACTGTATCCTGTCTGTGACCCTGCTTACTGCACAGCTACCAAGTATCTACCAGAGCGGTTCCCCACCTATGGTGGCTTGGAGCGGGCACAGTGCAGTGAAACATACACTGGGTGCATGTCCTGGCCTTCAACAAGCAACAAGCCACAGCCATGGATGAGCTAATTAAACAGCTGGTTCAGTCCAACTTCCAGCAACAGAAGGCACACTCTGAGGCTATGCAGGCCCAGCAACAGGCCAACTTACAGCAGCAAGAAACTAACAGGCTGCTAGCACAGCAGATGACAGCACTGGCGGCTGCACAACAAAAGCTGGGTGCAGCGATACCGGAGCGGGATGCCAGGAGAGAAGTTCGGAAAGCCATGACAAAGATGACGTCAGAGGACGATGTAGAGGCCTTCCTAACAGGCTTTGAAAGAGTGGCCACCCGTGAAAGGCTGCCGCAGGAATACTGGGCAGAGGTTCTGGCACCCTTCCTCATCGCAGAACCACAGCAGGCCTATTTCGACCTAAGCGAGCAGGAAGCCCGGGATTATGCTACTGTAAAAGCGGAGATCCTAGCCCGTTTGGGAGTTGATATATACCTACGTGCCCAAAGAGTCCATAGCTGGAGGTTCCAAGAGGCGTTACCACCAAGGGCCCAGATGCACCACCTCATCCACCTGGTTCGCAAGTGGCTTCAGCCGGAGACATCAACCCCAGCCAAGATGGTGGAGAAGGTTGTTCTGGACCGCTTTTTGAGGGCCTTGCCAGGTGAGATACAGCAGTGGGTAGGACATGGGGACCCAGCTGACGCTAATACTTTGGTGGGGATGGTGGAGAGGTACTCAGCCACCCAAGCTCTGAGGAAAAAGGCCTCTCCATCCCCAGCCAGCCCCAAGTCCAGAAGGCCTATGGTACCTGCTAACTCCCGGGCCAGTGCAAATCCCTATGTTCAGGTGATGCCCCAGGGGAGGAGGAGAGCGGAGGCTCCTATCTGTTGGACCTGCCAGGAACCTGGCCATATTGCAGCCAAGTGTCCCCATAAACCTGAGCCCATGGACTGCAGCTCTGCCAGGAGGGTTTCCCTTTATGCGGCCCCGGTTTATACTGCTGCTACTCCAGACTCTATGGATGAGCGCCACCTCTGCCAGGTGACAGTGGCAGGGCTCCAGGTGCTGACGCTGTTGGACTCTGGAAGTCGGGTGACTCTAATTAATGGATCCCATATTAACCCTGGGACTGTCACAGGCCACACAGTTGGGGTCCGGTGTATTCATGGGGACGTGAAAGACTATCCTACTGCCATTGTGACCATCCAGACCCCCTGTGGAGAAAGTCAACATGAGGTTGGGGTTGTCATGAACTTGCCCCATGACCTTATTTTGGGACGGGATTTCCCCTTGTTCTGGACTCTGTGGCGGGGAAATCAGAGGACGGGGAGACCACCCTTAAGAGTACAACCCCAACAGAAGAGTCAAGTCTTAGACCCGGAGCCCAATGACCCAGACTCTGGGGTCCCAGCTGTAGGGGTGACCAGTGATGAAAGTAATGTAAGCACTGTATTTCCCCTAAATGTGATGGCCGGTGAGACTGAAGAGTTAGTGACTGGGCCACAGTTTTCAGATTTGGAGGTATCCCGTGACAACTTTGGCACAGCACAACTCCAGGACCCTACACTGGTCCGGGCTAGGGAAAATGTTGTGGTGGTGAATGGGGTGCCCCAGCACGCCAATGCTAATCAGATATTTCCCCACTTCATGGTTGACCAAGAACTTTTATATCGGTTTGACAAGATGCGGGGTGAGACCTGGGAGCAATTGCTGGTGCCCAAGCCTTATCGCCAAACCGTGCTGATGTTGGCTCATAAACATGTGCTTGGGGGACACCTAGGTGCCACAAAAACGTTGGATCGCATCCTGCAGCGGTTTTACTGGCCAGGGGTATATACTGAGGTTAAACGTTATTGTGAATCATGCCCCGAATGTCAGTTGCGTGCTCCTATGGGTCATTTTCGGAATCCATTAGTACCTCTTCCCATCATCGAGGTCCCATTTGAAAGGATTGCCTTGGACTTGGTAGGTCCGTTGGTTAAGTCTGCCCGGGGGCATCAGCATATACTTGTAGTGATGGACTACGCTACACGGTATCCTGAAGCCATTCCCCTGCGGCACACATCGGCGAAGCTGATAGCTAAAGAGCTATTCGCCATGTTTTGCCGGGTGGGCCTGCCCAAGGAGATCCTCACGGACCAAGGTACCCCTTTCATGTCTAAAGTCACCAAGGAACTGTGTAAACTCTTTAACATAAAACAATTACGCACGTCGGTATACCATCCTCAGACGGACGGATTAGTGGAGAGATTCAACAGAACCTTAAAGAGTATGCTGAAAAAGGTGGTGGACAAAGATGGGAGGGACTGGGATGTTATGTTGCCCTCTTTAATGTTCGCAGTCCGGGAGGTACCCCAAGCTTCTACGGGGTTTTCTCCCTTTGAATTAGTCTATGGCAGACATCCCAGAGGCCTGCTGGACATTGCAAAGGAGACTTGGGAACAGGAGCCCACCCCCCACAAAAGTGTTATAGACCACATCGCCAGTATGCAGGACAGGGTGGAAGCCATTATGCCCATCGTTAAGGAGCACATGGAGGCTGCTCAGAAGGCTCAAAGCCGGGTTTATAACAGGTCAGCCACAGTAAGGACCTTTAAACCTGGTGACCGTGTTTTGGTTCTGGTTCCCACAGTGGAGAGCAAGTTTCTAGCCAAGTGGCAGGGGCCGTATGAGGTATTGGAGAAGGTGGGTGAAGTAAACTACAGGGTACATCAGCCTGGTAGGAGGAAGCCTAAGCAGGTGTACCATGTCAATTTACTCAAAGCATGGAAGGACAGGGAGAGTCTGCTTACAGAGAAGTCTCCGGTTAAACTCCCTTCTGTGCTACCCCCTCAGGCTACCGTTAAGCCTGCGGAGGTGGGGGCAGAAGTGACGATTGCAGATACCCTCACGAAAGGACAACGCCAAGATGCTCTAGAATTTGTAGCCAGGAATACAGACGTGTTTTCAGAGTTACCAGGGTACACGTCCGTAATCAAGCATGACATTGTCACGGAGCCTGGGGTGAAGGTTCGGCTAAGACCATATCGAGTCCCTGAGGCTCGTCGACAGGCCATTGCAGACGAGGTTAAGAAAATGCTGCAGTTGGGAGTCATAGAGGAGTCCAAAAGTGAATGGGCCAGTCCCATTGTTCTGATTCCCAAGCCAGATGGTACCCTACGTTTCTGCAATGATTTCAGAAAATTAAATGAAGTTTCTAAATTTGACGCCTATCCCATGCCACGTATAGATGAGCTTATTGAGAGACTGGGAGGTGCTCGATATTTCACTACGCTCGACCTCACCAAGGGATACTGGCAAGTACCCCTGACAGAAAGCGCTAAAGAGAAGACAGCCTTCATCACCCCTGAGGGCCTATTCCACTATGTCGTGTTACCGTTCGGGCTTCACGGGGCCCCCGCGACGTTCCAACGCTTAATGGACATAGTGCTAAAGCCTCACAGGAGATACGCCTCAGCATATTTGGATGATATTATCATCTTCAGCGATGACTGGGAGAGTCACTTGGCCAAAGTACAGGCTGTAGTGAACTCTTTAAGGGCAGCCGGCCTAACTGCAAACCCCAAGAAGTGTGCGGTCGGGATGGAGGAGACACGCTACTTGGGGTATGTGATTGGACGAGGCATAATTAAACCCCAGGTCAACAAGGTTGACGCTATCCAGGAATGGCCTCAACCTGTCAGCACCAAACAAGTCAGGGCATTCCTGGGCATTATTGGGTATTACAGGCGGTTTATACCCAACTTTGCCACGCTGTCAGCTCCCCTGACTGACCTTTTGAAAGGAAAAGGGTCCGTCATGGTGCGGTGGAATGCACAAGCAGAAAGCGCTTTTCAGGCCTTGAAGTTGGCATTATGTGGATCCCCCATCCTCATTATGCCAAACTTCAAGAAAAAATTTATTGTGCAGACCGATGCGTCAGATATAGGGTTAGGAGCTGTCCTGTCTCAGGAGGTGAATGGAGAGGAGCACCCAGTTACCTACCTGAGCAGAAAACTCACACCAGCTGAGAAAAACTATAGCATTGTAGAAAAAGAGTGTCTGGCGATAAAGTGGGCCTTAGAAGCACTAAGATACTACTTGCTGGGAAGACGGTTCCGTCTGATAACTGACCACTCGCCCCTCACCTGGATGAGTAGGTCCAAGGAGAGGAATGCCAGAGTCACAAGGTGGTTTTTGTCGTTGCAAAATTTCAGTTTCTCAGTGGAGCACCGAGCTGGGAGACTGCAAGGTAACGCGGATGCCTTATCCCGGACCCATTGTTTGATGTCAGAAGTTCGCCCCAGTGGGTCTGAACTGAGGGGGAGGGAGTGTGAGAAGGGTATGGTTTGGGAGAACAGATATCTGCCCTTGAAATGGTTAAACTGTGAATGGTAAGCCTTGGGTGTGTCTCTGGTAACCAAAGGGTTAACACAGACACAGTATAAGCAGGATTGATAGTCTGTGTTGTCTATGTTGGCCATAGCTAACATAGACAGATTGTAAAATACGTACTGGGACCTGCTTGTTCTGGAGTGAGTGAGGTTGGTAGTGGGACGCTCACTCCACCCGGGGGTTCGGTCCGGGGCTTCCACAGCCCGCAGCTGTGGATCCTCGGGTCCTAATTTAAAGCTCACTGCAGAGCTGAGGAGTGTGGCCATACCCGGAGAGCTGACTGCTGGACTAGAGGAGGTATTGAATGGGCCACACAACGTTTGTGATTTGTAACTGTGGGCCGGATAGCCAGTCCCACGTAGAGCTAGGGATTGTTACATATTAGTGAGTTGCTTAGCCGAGCAGGATTTATTTTTGTTTAAGCCTGATGTTAAGGCCCTGTGTTTGTTGGAAGCTACAAGTGTGAAATAAAAACACTTGAATTGAACTGTATCCTGTCTGTGACCCTGCTTACTGCACAGCTACCAAGTATCTACCAGAGCGGTTCCCCACAATATATATATATATATATATATATATATATAACCTCTCACTCTATCGATTTTTTTCTGGCATATTCATATTCTCAAACGAATTAATTTTAAATCAATCTTAAACCAATTTCATAAAACAATTTGAAGGTGGGGGCGGGAATGCCCTTGCTGTCTTTTTGAACCAGGTGTTTCCCAGTGCTTGCTGGGAAATGTAGTTGTAGGCAGTAGTTGTATTGTCGGCTTTTCTTTGACAGCTCTATTGCCGGCTCTTCTTTATTAGTTCCATAGTCGGCTTTTCCTTATAAAAAGCATAAAAAAACTTGGTAATGTTTTGTAGTGGAAATAGGACAAACCTTATGTATTTATTACTTATTTAATTGATGATTAAAATTAAATTGATGATTGAAAATAAAATGAAAGTCAAATGGAAAGGAATATAAGTTTCGGGGACTTGATTGTGGTCTGATTTATTTAGTTGATTAGCGGGAATTCATTTTGTTTAGTTAATTAATAGAGTATTAATGTAATGGATGATAATAGAGAATGAATTTGGCGGATGATAATAGGTTATGTATTTGGAGGATGATAATAGAGTATGAATTTGGAGGATGATAATAGAGTATGAATTTGGAGGATGATAATAGAGTATGAATTTGGAGGATGATAATAGAGTATGAATTTAATGGATGATAATAGAGTGTGAGCCTGGCGGATGATAATAGAGTATGAATTTTGTGGATGATAATATGAGTATGAATTTTGCGGATGATAATAGAGAATGAATTTGGCGGATGATAATAGAGTATGAATTTGGAGGATGATAATAGAGTATGAATTTGGAGGATGATAATAGAGTATGAATTTAATGGATGATAATAGAGAATGAATTTGGCGGATGATAATAGAGAATGAATTTGGCGGATGATAATAGAGTATGAATTTGGAGGATGATAATAGAGTATGAATTTTGTGGATGATAATATGAGTATGAATTTTGCGGATGATAATAGAGTGTGAATTTAATGGATGATAGTAGAGTATGAATTTGGAGGATGATAATAGAGTATGAATTTAATGGATGATAATAGAGAATGAATTTGGCGGATGATAATAGAGTATGAATTTGGAGGATGATAATAGAGTATGAATTTTGTGGATGATAATATGAGTATGAATTTTGCGGATGATAATAGAGTATGAATTTAATGGATGATAATAGAGAATGAATTTGGCGGATGATAATAGAGTATGAATTTGGTGGATGATAATAGAGTATGAATTTGGTGGATGATAATAGAGTATGAATTTGGAGGATGATAATAGAGTATGAATTTGGAGGATGATAATAGAGTATGAATTTAATGGATGATAGTAGCAGGAAATCCAAGGTTAAGGTAATACCATTTATTGGCTAACTCATTTAGATTGAAAATGCAAGCTTTCGAAGCTGTTCAAGCTTCTTCTTCAGGAATAATACAGATCTGTAACTTAGACACACATTTATACAAAAAACTACAAAGGAGTGACAATTGTTTTTACACTGACACACATGAAAAATAGCTAAGTCGTAAAATCGTATACTGTGAGATAAGGATCAGGGGGAATATAACAATTAATGGTGGGCTGATAAGAATGAGAGGGGGAGAGAAAATGTGTGGACTTTTTATTGCTCTCACACCAGGCCAGACAGTCTGTTTAATATCAGACCTTGCGATGAGTCTTATCTATTCAATCCATGTCATAATGACACATAAAATTATTGTCCCTGCTTAGCCCACAGTCCATCGATTTAAAGATTTGGATGCATTTGCACTCCCATTCCAATCTCTCCTTTTGTGAGCGGAAACTCCCCCTGAGCACTGTGAGTTTGAGGTCACATAGGCCATGACCTGGTCTGCAGAAATGGGCTGCAACAGGCACATCAGTTTTATTATTTTTGATTGTGAACCTGTGCAGATTCAGTCGCTTTCTTAGCACTTGTCCTGTCTGCCCAATGTAACATGCTGAGGGGCACTGCACACACATGATCAGGTATACTACATTAGGGGATTTGCATGTGAAATTACCCTGTATTTTGTAATCATGTTGCATACCTGGTGTCTTTATTCTGTCAGTGGTGTAGATGTGTGCGCAGGTTTCACACCTTTTCTGCAGGCAAGGCCATGTCCCATTTTGTGCTGGGTCACTTAGGGAGCTCCTCACAATGAGTTTTCTGAGGTTGGGAGGTTGTCTGTATGCCAACAGAGGAGGATCTGGGAAAATCTCAGAAAGTCTCTCATTCCTGTGTAAAAGGGGTTGGAGCTCCTTCGCAATTTTCCTTAGAATCTCCAGACGTGGATTGTATGTGACAACCAGAGGAACGCGGTTCTTCTTTTGGGTTTCTTTGTACTGCAGGAGTCTGTCTCTGGGGATGTGGAGTGCTTTTTGTAACTGGGCCTCTGTTTCTGATGGTTTGTAGCCCTGCCTAATAAAGTCCCTTTTTAGATTGTCCATATGTGCGTTTCTGTCCATGGTATCAGAACAGATTCTGTTGTATCTGATTCCCTGGCTGAATACGATGGACCTCTTGGTGTGGTTTGGGTGGAAGCTGTTATGGTTAAGGTATGTAGGTCGGTCTGTGGGTTTCCGGTAGATGGATGTTTGTAGAACCTTTCCCTTAACACGTATGGTGGTGTCAAGGAAATTGATTTCTGTTGGTGAATGGGTGAGTTTCAAACATATTGTGGGGTGGAAGTCGTTAGAATTCATGTGGAAGTCAATGAGGTCTTCCTGGCTTGCAGACCAGATGATTAGGATGTCATCAATGTAGCGAAAATAGGCTATTGGTCTAGTGGCGCATTGTGATAGGAACTCCTCTTCCAGTTTTGCCATGAATAAATTTGCATATTGTGGTGAAAACCTTGAGCCCATTGCCACACCCATCTGCTGCAGGTATAGATCTTGGCCGAAACAGAAGTAATTGTGGGACAGGATGAAATGAATTATTTCGGTGATCTCATCTGCAGGTAGGTTGTGTTCCTGCAGGTACCTTGCACAAGCAGCTATACCTTCATCATGTGGGATGTTGGTATAAAGTGACTCTACATCCATGGTGGCCAAGATGGTTCCCTCTGGTAAAGGTCCAATTGCAGATAGTCTATTGAGAAGATGTGTTGTGTCCTGAATAAAACTTGGTGTCCCCCGGACGATAGGTTTTAGGATATGTTCCACCCAGCCTGACAGGTTTTCAGTCAAAGTCCCAATACCAGAGATCATAGGTCTTCCTGGATTTCCTGGTTTATGAACTTTAAGGAGCATATAAAAGCAGGCCACCTTTGGGTTTTCTGGTATTAGTTGCGGTACGGAATCCCTGATTCTAGATGGAAGGCCTTTAAGTAGTTTTAGGAGCTCCTTTGCGTAGATGTCTGTGGGATCCTCCTGTAGTTTGGCATAGTGTAAGGTGTTAGACAGCTGTCTGTATGCCTCCTGTTTGTAGTCACTGGTGTTCATGATGACTATAGCACCACCTTTGTCAGCTGGTTTTATTATAATGTCCTTATTTTCCAGAAAGTTCAGCTTCATTGGGTGTGTATGTTGATAGGTTAAGGATGCAGCTTTCCTGGTCTTTCTGTGTTGTAGACACAAGTCCAGCTTTCAGCCTGAGTCTCTGTAGTTTTTTCTGTTTGTTTTTAATGAAGAGTTTTTGAACTTTTCTGTAAAAATATTGTAAAGTATCCCACATACCGGTGATATCGTTCTCTAGTGATGCCCTGATTTTCTCAACTTCTTCCTTTATGCTCCTTTTTATGATGTAATATATTCCTATGAGGTTGTTCCGCAGTCTCTCAGAGCTCCTGATGCACAGTTGTTCTGCAAACCTGCTGTTGTAAGTGTGTTGGGTGGGATTCCGTAGTTTAAGTCCTTGTGGAATGAGATGCTCCTTTTTGCATGTGGTCAGAAAAAAGATGTTGCTGTCCATTTGTGCCAGTTTCTTCAGGTGTATTTTCAGTTCCAGAAATGTGCTGTACTTTGTGGTATCTTCCATCCGAGTAGTAGTAAGTGTACCATGTTAGCCATCGATGTAAGCAGGAAATCCAAGGTTAAGGTAATACCATTTATTGGCTAACTCATTTAGATTGAAAATGCAAGCTTTCGAAGCTGTTCAAGCTTCTTCTTCAGGCATAATACAGATTATTATGCCTGAAGAAGAAGCTTGAACAGCTTCGAAAGCTTGCATTTTCAATCTAAATGAGTTAGCCAATAAATGGTATTACCTTAACCTTGGATTTCCTGCTTACATCAATGGCTAACATGGTATAACAACTTACTACTACATGAATGATAGTAGAGAATGAATTTGGTGGATGATAATAGAGTATGAATTTAATGGATGATAATAGAGAATGAATTTGGCGGATGATAATAGAGTATGAATTTGGTGGATGATAATAGAGTATGAATTTGGAGGATGATAATAGAGTATGAATTTAATGGATGATAATAGAGAATGAATTTGGTGGATGATAATAGAGTATGAATTTAATGGATGATAATAGAGAATTAATTTGGCGGATGATAATAGAGTATGAATTTGGAGGATGATAATAGAGTATGAATTTAATGGATGATAATAGAGAATGAATTTGGCGGATGATAATAGAGTATGAATTTGGAGGATGATAATAGAGTATGAATTTAATGGATGATAATAGAGAATGAATTTGGTGGATGATAATAGAGTATGAATTTAATGGATGATAATAGAAAATGAATTTGGTGGATGATAATAGAGTATGAATTTGGAGGATGATAATAGAGTATGAATTTAATGGATGATAATAGAGAATGAATTTGGTGGATGATAATAGAGTATGAATTTGGAGGATGATAATAGAGTATGAATTTAATGGATGATAATAGAGAATGAATTTGGTGGATGATAATAGAGTATGAATTTAATGGATGATAATAGAAAATTAATTTGGCGGATGATAATAGAGTATGAATTTGGAGGATGATAATAGAGTATGAATTTAATGGATGATAATAGAGAATGAATTTGGCGGATGATAATAGAGTATGAATTTGGAGGATGATAATAGAGTATGAATTTAATGGATGATAATAGAGAACGAATTTGGTGGATGATAATAGAGTGTGAATTTAATGGATGATAATAGAAAATGAATTTGGCGGATGATAATAGAGTATGAATTTGGAGGATGATAATAGAGTATGAATTTAATGGATGATAATAGAGAATGAATTTGGTGGATGATAATAGAGTATGAATTTAATGGATGATAATAGAGAATGAATTTGGCGGATGATAATAGAGGATGAATTTGGAGGATGATAATAGAGTTTGAATTTGGAGGATGATAATAGAGTATGAATTTAATGGATGATAATAGAGAATGAATTTGGCGGATGATAATAGAGTATGAATTTGGAGGATGAAAATAGATAGGGATGAGCGAATCGATCCAGACGAACCCGGATTCGTTCCGAATTTCATTAAAAATTCGATTCTGAACGAATCCGAATTTCCCCGCGATTCGATCGATCTAAGTTTTCCTTTAAACTCCATTTATTTCAATTACAGGCATTCTAAGATGGTGGAAGCACAATGTCCAGACATGTACCCTGGGGCAAGGTATCATGGGTAAGTCACATGCAGCCTATCAGGAAGCCCGGTGACGTCACCGTGCTATATAAAGCGGCGGCCATCTTCCTTTTGCGCATTTGAAAATTGCATTCGTGAGAGAAAGGTGGCTGCTGCAGCTAGGGAGAGAGAGTTAGACAGGCAGGAGACAGGTCAGGGAGAGGCAAGGAGAGCCAGGGAAAGGTAAGAAAAAATCGGCGGCAGTGACAGGGAAATTTTTTTTTTTCTTTTCATCCAGCCTGAGTATCACTAATTGCTTTAGGTGTGCATTGAATTCTGTCTGTTCAAATTACACTGGGGACTGGGGTATCCCAAAATCTCAACTACCCACCCTGCAAGTTATACTAAGCAGGCCTGTGTCAGCCTGAGTTTTACTAATTGCTTTAGGTGTGCATTGAATTCTGTCTGCTGAAATTACACCCACCGCTGCCTGGGGTATTCCAAAATCTCAACTACCCACCCCGCAAGTTATACTAAGCAGGCCTGTTTCAGCCTGTTTTTTGCTAATTGCTTTAGGTGTGCATTGAATTCTGTCTGTTCAAATTACACTGGGGACTGGGGTATCCCAAATCTCAACTACCCACCCCGCAAGTTATACTAAGCAGGCCTGTGTTAGCCTGAATTTTACTAAATGCTTTAGGTGTGCATTGAATTCTGTCTGCTGAAATTACACCCACCGCTGCCTGGGGTATCCCAAAATCTCAGCTACCCACTGAAGGGTGAAATGCTTAGCCTAATGGCAGCCATGTTGAAAAGAAGACTCCATTTTGTATTCTATAATCTGATATTAAACTTAGCTATATAGATATACATGTAATATTTTAAGCTCTGGGTATGTAGTCTGAGTGTGTAGGAATGTCCTTCTCTCAGTGATTTATCTACATGTAGGTCACGGGAATCCCTTGAACTTCAATATCAGCAGACATATAGGAAAATACTTTACACAGGAACCACAAGATTTATTGCCAGCTTTATGTGTGGGTTTTTAGTTACATCACAAAGGTGGGGGCTAAATACTTTTTGTGTGTGACATTCTGTATAAATATGTATTCATTTCTGAATAAACTTAGATCAGTCTTTGAACCGTACCTAGTGTACAAGCTCGTGGTTCTTAGTATCTGATCTCAAGCAGCTGCTGACGGAACACTGACAGACCTTGGGCGAGGGAGGCCAGACAACCCTTAGAAACCCCAACAATCAATGGTGGCAGCGGGTCGGATCTGCCGTGCAAGTCTAGGTAAGTGGATTTATATTTTCACTTACTGAGACCTCTGCCATAGGGCGGACCTATTAAGAACCTAGTGGGGTAAATTGGAAGGGTTAGAAACTGTCCCGAGAGACAGATAAGAGAAAAAGGGACTCTGAGAAGTGCCCTAAGAGAAAAGGGGACTCTGAGAAGTGCCCTAAGAGAAAAAGGGACTCTGAGAAGTGCCCTAAGAGAAAAAGGGACTCTGAGAAGTGCCCTAAGAGAAAAAAGGGACTCTGAGAAGTGCCCTAAGGAAAATAAGAGTAGCGCTACTAGATAAAAGGCTCCCTGACAAGGTGTTCAGTGTTCTGTCCCAAACTTTTGCTTTTTCTTCTCTGTCGCATAGAAGTGTAAGATAATTTTCATTGTTGTGTGGGACTGATAGGTGTGAAGGTGAGCACACCTTAAACCACTGTTACTGATAGGTGTGAAGGTGAGCACGCCTTAAACCACTGTTACTGATAGGTGTGAAGGTAAGCACCCCTTGAATTACTGTGTAATATGGGAAGAATAATAGCAAATCTAAACCTTTGATAAGGGGAAACTTGTAAGAAATTTGTAATTAGAAGATCGAAGTCTGATTATTATGTATATCCATGGGTATCTCCAGTCCATTCCCACAGGTTGGAGATAATGACAAGTTTCACATGGATATAATGATTAACCCTTTCGCTGCCAGCCTACCTGAAGTTTTTGTCACCCTTGGTGCCAGACCATTTTGCACTATTTTGCGCTCCCCATGTTCATATGTGATTTTTGAAGGGATTTCCAGGGATTTCCCAGGAAAATGATATATTGTTTTTTCAGCAGAGTCTGGGCTTTAACATGAACTGTCTTGTTTGTCATTTTTTAGGTGTATTCTCAATATTCTTGGGTGAAATATGTGCAAAAAAATAAAAAGAAATCTATTTTTTACAATTTGTAGTGTTTTTTTGTAATAAAAAATGTAAGTTTGTCAATAAAATCTTATTGCGTGTGAAACCCCAATTTTTTCCGGTTACAGCGATACCACATATATATAGGTAGACACCCTTTCCTGCCCAGGAGACTCCCCCAAACTGAAACAGCGCTTTAGGGGATTTTCAGAAAAAATACAACTGTGATATGCGCTATGCGCACCTTGCAGTTTTTCCAGAAAAACAACCCTTTACATTTGAAATACCCCCCACAAACTATATATTCTCTGGAAGTACACACCTCAGGCTTTCTATTTGTACCAGGCTTGTTGATGTGGTCACAGTTTTCTGGAAGTAATCCCTCAATGTATTCTTTGGTTGCAAAGAGTTTCCCTAAAAAAGGATAAAAAAGCAGAATCAAAGCCACATTTTCCTAAAAAAACTATTTACAAACAAGAAAAAACAAGTATAATCTGAAAAAACAACATCCCCCGAAAAGAACAATATCCAACATGCATAGCTACTGTCAAGGGAAGAGTTGCCAAACACCCCAAAGTAAAGCGTGCGCATAACGGTAATTTTTCTTGAAAATTTCAGCTCTGCAGACAAAGTGCGCACCTTGCGATTTTTCAACCAAAACAACCCTTTACATTTGGAATATCCCCCATAAACCATATATTCCCTAAAAGTACACATGTTAAGCTTTCTAAGCGTACCCAGCTTGTTGTAGTGGGCTCATCTTTCTGGAATTAATCCCTCAAAGAATTCTTTGGTTGCACAGGGTTTCCCTAAAAAAATTATAAAAAAGCTGAATAAAAAACACCTTTTCCTAAAATATAAATATGTAAACCAGAAAAAACAAGCTAAGTCTGAAAGCGCAAGGTCCCCCGAACAGAACAATACCCAACATGCATAGGTACTATTAACCCTTTTAATTGCCAGCCTACTTGAGATTTTGTCACCCTCTGTTGACAGGTCATTTTTTCCCCATTTTGCGCCATGTTTTGCGACATTTTTGCTGGAATTTTCAGGAAAATTATATAAATATATTTTTTGGAGCAGAGTTTAGGCTTTAACATGAAATGTCTTGTTTGTAAATTTTATTCTGTTTTTTACAATATTATTAAGTAAAAAAAAAAAAAAATTTTTTTTAGAAAATTGCCTCCTTTATTTTACATAAAAAAATGTATTTTATTAAAGAAAACCATATTGCATGTGAAAGCCCCATTTATACCGATTAGAACGGTACCACATATTTATCGGTAGCCCCCCCATTCTTGCCCAGGAGACCCCCCTAACTGAAACAAGTAATTTTTAACATTTACAAATAAAATACAACTACCATCCACACTACAAAGGGTTAAATCGGGAAAAAAAATGACATAGGGTCCCCCCTCCCAGGGGAGGGGGACCCCATTTTTTTGGGATTTTTAAGGGTTAAAAACCCTTAAAAATCCAAAAAAAAAACGACATGGGGTCCCCCTTACCCGAAGTAACCAGCCCGGGACCAGCTATGCAGGGCTTGTAGGAACAGGGCGCAGGGGCCAGCTTTTGTGGCCCCTGGCCCTGCAGGCTACAAAGCCCGCATAGCCCGTGGGCCCGGGCTCTTCTGCCCCCCCTGGCCTTTGGGGAGGCAGGTAATGGGGGTGCCGGGGGTTAATGGCAAGCCACCCGCTAGCGCAGGTGACTTGCCATCCCCCCAGCCTTGTGAACTGGTATAGGGGTCATGGACCCCTTACCAGTTCACAAGGGGTTAAAAGTAAAAAATAAAAACACAGACACATATTTAAAAAAATGACATTTATTATTTTTTTTTTTACACTATACTCACCTCCAATCCTGGGTCCCACGTCGCTGTCCCTCACCGAAGCCTGCGGAGCCCAGGGGGGGGGGATCGGACCCCCCCCCGGTGAAGAGAAGACGACGGGCCGGGGATCAGGCGAGGAGGTGAGTCAGTGGTGCTTTTTTTTTTTTTTTTTTTTTTACTTATGCTGAGCGCGGGGAAAACGGGGGGGGGTGGCCGGTTTCGGGCCCCCCCCTGAAGACGGAGGACGTCGGGGGGGCGATCGGATGCCCCCCCCAGGAAGAGGAGACCAGCAGCTTATCGGGGATACCAAAGGTAAGCGTTTTATTTTTATTTATTATTAACTGTTTGGGGTAAATGCCAAGCCCGTAGTTTCTACGGGCTTGGCACTTAAGTGGAGTGGAAGCAAGCACGTAGAAACTACGGGCTTGGCACTGAAAGGGTTAAAGGTTCATGATTGGGTGATCAATAGGCGTTCTTATATTATCAAGGAGACCAAAATTGGGATAAAGATTCTATGAAGAAGGGAGGTGAAAACTGGTTAGAATATGCCCCCTATTGGTTTAGAAGGATGACTAAAAGTGCCAAAAGGACATCCAATTCAGGAGACAAAAGAGTCCCCTGGATTTCATGCCCTGGAACACAAGCTAGGAACAAATTTAAAATGTAAACAAAAGTCTAGGCCTAAAACTAAGGTCCCCACTGGCCTTATGTACCACCTAAGAAAAATAGCCTCTATCCCTCTTTTACCGAGGAAGAGATAGAAGTTTTAATAACCCCTGATGTCAGGAAAAAAATGGGCAGTGATAGACAGAAGCTGTCTGTTGATCAGCTTATCAGCTAGGAAAAGAGGAACCCAAAGATTAAAAGGAGCTAGGTGAAAGTGACAGCTGGACTTTTTATGGGGGTCCCGCTGCAAATACTAGGAGCAAATTAGTTGAAAGAGTTAATATAGAAGCCCCTTTCCCAACTGCCGAAAAAGGTCAGGATACTATGAGGAAGAATTAGAAAAGTTTGAGAGTGCTTTTCCACATAAATATTCTCTGTCTACTGCCATAGCCGGTAAACAGAAAGTGAGAGTATCTGTCTCAGATTTCTTTAAAAGATTCATAGATGTATGGGCTACTGCTTCTTATTCAGACCTTCCTGGATAATCTGAATCCGAGATATGTTTTAACTGTAAAACAACAAATCATGGGTGCTTTGGTAAGATCCACATCAGTTTGGAATTGGGATAATGGGAAAATTATTTTAGAGATATGACATGCTGTGGGGAGCGTATGGGTTAAAAACACGCAAACTGGCAGGAACGAAATGTGTGTGTGAAGGGGGGGTCACAGATGGAGATGAAAAGTGCAGATATTTACAGTTTTTTTACGAGGGGCTCAGCCCCCGCTACACTTTGATAATAGAGCAGCATCAGACTGAGTTTTTAAAGGAAACTGACAGTGAAAGAAGCTGCGGGATGATTTTGATCTCCCTAAATTAACCCCTATGATGAGGAAGAAATAATTAACCCTGCAGCCTCTGCACCACAGCCAGTCAGCTCTCCCTAGCATGATGTCAAATAACCTGCTTAGCTGGCAGCAACACCGCCCTTACTGATTTCTTACCCCTCCAGGCTAAACTGGGAATGCAGACTTATTCCAGGGTGTCCTATTAGCATCCTGGGCAAAGACCTGCTAGGCAAATCACAATAAAATTTAACAGGAAAGGGGGGTTGTATGCAGACTTTAACCAGATAAGCATATAGAAGGCTAGGATTTCTTGCCTCTTGACGGATGACATGGACATAAATCCGCAGCTGTGGGCTGAGGGCTCATTGGATGTGGGATTTTTTTCCCAGCACACCTTACAAAGCCACATTGAAACTACGAGATTTGTCCAGGACCCAGGCCCATAAGTGGTCTAGTGACACCAACTGACCCAATAGTGCCTGATGGTGTCTGTGCCATTTCTTCTAACCTCCATTCCTCATGACACGGGCTGGTAAGCGTCCCAGTGGATGAGACACAACACACCTTTCATTTCAGGCCACTTTTGCCCCAGGGCCATGTGTATTGGTTAGTAGTTTTTGCAAATAGTCCTCCAAGCCAATCTTAAGGCCTGGACACCCGGCCATGGTTACGTCCTACTGCAGACAGCCTTCTCCTCTGCATTTTTGTATTGGGAGGCCACCCTGGGGAATGAGAGGGATATTGTCAAATGTCTTTTTGAAAGTGGTCATAAAGTGTCAAAAGAAAAGTTGCAATAGTGTCAGGAAAAGTTTGAATACCTGGATTTTGTGCTTTCCCAGGGAATACGAGAAGTGAGCCATTAGAGAGTAGCTGCTGCTGTGGGTCTGCCCCGCCCACTTACCAAGAAGGACACTCTAACCTTCCTTGGTATGATTGGTTACTGCCGCCAATTTCAGATTGTTCATAATGTGACAGCATATTGAGAGCTCAGACGTATGTTGATAAACCTGACACCCTGAAATGGTTAAATGAAATGTTTAAATTAAATGCTTTTGTGTATTTGAAAAATGCTATGGTGACAGCCCCGGGGTTAGGTTTTCCCATTTATGGCAAGATGTTTCACTGATTTGCCAAGGACAAAATGTAAAACCATGGCAGGTGGTCCGTGCACAAGCGCATGGAGGTGCCCTGTTTTTTTTTTTCCTCGAAGGTGTGCCCTAGGCAGGTACAGGGCATGTGTGTCTCAGAGTCCTGGCCTCGTGTGTAATGGTGGTGGAAATGGCCGCACCCTTTACATTGTGACATGTAAATGCCCATGTTAGCACCAGAAATACCCCCCCCTGACTAGACCTTGACTGACTTACAAAAATATGCTAGTATAGAAGGGAAAGGTAAGAGTGCACAAAGACCAGAATGGACTTTTGTGCAAAGGGGGGAAACTAGTGAAAACTAGGGAAACCGTGCAACAGCTAGTGCACCTCTTTTTATTTCCCAATATCATGGTGTAGGACACAGAGGCGGGAAGACGACATGTAGACATGAGCATCTGACATATCCAACAACCTGATTCACACATCTGCAGATTGATTTTACTCACATGCCTAGATTAGGAAAAGACAGGAGTACATTTTAGTGAGAGTGGATATGTTCTCAGGGTGGGTTGAAGTTTGTGTGGCGACAAGGGAAGATGCCAGGACTGTGGTAAGAATTCTCACACAAGAGATTATTCCTAGATGGGGATACCCTTTGCAGATAATTTCAAATGGCCTGTGCTTTTCCATGAAGGTATGTCAGGATATAGTAGAAAACCCTCAGGATAGAGTGGAAGTTTCACATCCCCATTCCACCCTCAGAGCTTAGGAATAGTTAAAAGAATGAATAGGACCAGAAAGGATAAAATCAGAGAAGCCACAGGGGGGAACTTATGCTAAATGGAAAAGGGTCCTTCCAGGAGTAGGATTGGCAGTAATTAGGATGATCCCTTCTAAGGTCACTGGGTATTCACCATTTGAGGTTTTAATGGGAAGACCATTACCCACCCCCTGGGTTAGGGTGCCCCTTATGTTAGAAAGAGGGGACTTAGACCTGATACAGGATATGTGAGGAAGCTGATTAAAACTTTGGATAATGTTAAAAGAAATGTGGCTTGCACCTCTGTCTCGCATCTCTTTTTCTTCAAAGGACACCACCCATCCTTTTGAAGTAGGCGACGCGGACGTGGTCCTGTAGCTGAATCGCAGAAAGAAGCAAGACTACCCCCTTGGTGCCCCAGCCACGTTGATCGCAGTGACCAGAACCAGTCGTGGCTACATGCTTCCAGAGTGAAGAGGATTCGAGAAGAAGGGTCAGCCACTGCTACCTAGAGCAGAGGACAAGCAGACCGTGCTACCTAGAGCACAGGAAAAGCATGAAAATGATGACCAATGCGGGGGATCTAGGGTCCCCGAAGAAGGAAATACAGATGAAGAAGCCCCAGCCCTTGACCAGACCTTCTTTGTGGGACTGAAATTGCTAAACTTTTGATAGCTGCATTTAACATATGTGCTTACTTCATGCATTTCCGACCCACATTTGTTGGGCCCTGATGTGAAAAAAAATAGTTAAGAGTAGGTCAGAGAGAGAATGGGAAAGCCTGGGATCAGTTCTCAAATCAATTCCAGGTTCAAAGTTGCACCAATCATCTACTCTGACCCGTTGCCCGTTATAGCTAGTGCTGCTCAGGGTGTGACTTTATCAGTGCTGTACTTGAGATTGACCTGGCTTGACCTTCGGCTAGTATCCGACTACTCTTCTGCCTCATCCCTGTGAGTAGACGTACTTTCGGCCTGATTTCCCGCGAACGACCTTGGCCATAGTATAACCTAGTGTTCCTTCTATCTTCACTGAGCTGGCATCCTTTGCGCCTTTTAAGACCTGGGGGCAACCGTGTTTGGCGAGGCGTATCGTGCGTCCCGGCAAACGGGGGCTTGGCTATAGGCAGAAGCGGCGGCGAAGATTGGGGGTTGCTATCTCACAGAAGATGGAAGACTCACAGGGCATTACATTAAATATGCATATGCCTGGAAATAAGGTTATGACAAGTGTTGGATCTGTATTAAATGACCCTGAAACATCACAGGTCCCTTTGATAGCTATGCCTTTGAATTTCACTCAAGTCTTTGATCAAAGTTATAACAACTAAATGAAAAATGTGAGTTTTGCTAGTAGCCAAAGCAGAATGATTATGTTTCACACCCAATATAGGAAACACAACCCAGACTGGTGTTTTAAGGTTGGAAAATCTAATTAGATTGAGAAAACATGTGCCCAATCCTAGTTTAATATCTCTAAGCCAACTGAGAAGGGTGGGATCTATTTTAAAACGAATAATGCTCAATACAATGCAATTGGCTGGAATATAACGCTAATTAACCCACTCCTGACCAATTTCTCCATAAGATTTCTGGTAGAGGAGAAAGATATTTTGCCCAAAAATGGAGAACTTTTGGTAACCTAGGTAACTTTGGAGGAATTTTCAAATGGTTAAGAGATATGGCCATCAAAGTCCTTCTAGTCATTTTTGTGATTATTATGCTTTCCTTCAAACGTATTATGTGCCTGATTGCAAGCTGTAGGACAGAGAACCCAGCTGCTACATTTATGGCTTACCTAGCCCATTGGCACAGAACGTGCATTAAAGTGGACCAACACCCAGGATTTTGACTATCCTGGGTTTTGGTCCACTTCAGGGGGGCACCCCGATTAGGGGTGCCCCGCTGTGTAAAACCCCCCAGAAACCCCCCAAAACTCACCTCACCACGCTCCCACGTAGCCACGGACAAGCGGGTGACAGCTGCGGACAAGTCAGCGCGTCCGCCGCCGCCTCCCGCGCGCCCCTTTGACAGACGCCTAGAGGGGCGCGCGGGAGGCGGGAGGCGGCGGCGGCCACTGCCGCCGCCAATCAGGTGAGTTTTTTGGGGCTTTTGGGCGGGGTCCCTCACCATGGGATCTCGGATGTCCCGCGGTGAGGGAGGTGATCGGCCCAGGAATCTTATAGATTCCCGGGCCGATCACCCCTGGGTGTTGGTCCACTTTAAGGAGATCATCCAGAGATGATCTAAGAGGGGATTGAAGGGTGAAATGCTTAGCCTAATGGCGGCCATGTTGAAAAGAAGACTCCATTTTGTATTCTATAATCTGATTTTAAACTTAGCTATATAGATATACATGTAATATGTTAGGTTCTGGGCATAAAGCTAACAGACGTTTTAGTGTGTAGGAATGTCCTTCTCTCAGTGATTTATCTACATGTAGGTCACAGGAATCCCTTGAACTTCATTATCAGCAGACATATAGGAAAATACTTTACACAGGAACCACAAGATTTATTGCCAGCTTTATGTGTGAAGGTTTTTAGTTACATCACAAAGGTGGGGGCTAAATACTCCTTTTTGTGTGTGACATTCTGTATAAATATGCATTCATTTCTGAATAAACTTAGATCAGTCTTTGAACCATACCTAGTGTACAAGCTCGTGGTTCTTAGTATCTGATCTCAAGCAGCTGCTGACGGAACACTGACAGACCTTGGGTGAGGGAGGCCAGACAACCCTTAGAATCCCCAACACCCACCCCGCCACTTATACTAAGCAGGCCTGTGTCAGCCTGAGTTTTACTAATTGCTTTAGGTGTGCATTAAATTCTGTCTGTTCAAATTACACCCACCGCTGCCTGGGGTATCCCAAAATCTCAACTACCCACCCCGCAAGTTATACTAAGCAGGCCTGTTTCAGCCTGTTTTTTGCTAATTGCTTTAGGTGTGCATTGAATTCTGTCTGCTGAAATTACACCCACCGCTGCCTGGGGTATCCCAAAATCTCAACTACCCACCCCGCAAGTTATACCAAGCAGGCCTGTGTCAGCCTGAGTTTTCCTAATTGCTTTAGGTGTGCATTGAATTCTGTCTACTGAAATTACACCCACCGCTGCCTGGGGTATCCCAAAATCTCAGCTACCCACCCTGCCAGTTATACTAAACAGGCCTGTGTCAGCCTGAGTTTTACTAATTGCTTTAGGTGTGCATTGAATTCTGTCTGTTCGAATTACACTGGGGACTGGGGTATCCCAAAATCTCAACTACCCACCCCGCAAGTAATACTAAGCAGGCCTGTTTCAGCCTGTTTTTTGCTAATTGCTTTAGGTGTGCATTGAATTCTGTCTGTTCAAGTTACACTGGGGACTGGGGTATCCCAAAATCTCAACTACCCACCCCGCAAGTAATACTAAGCAGGCCTGTTTCAGCCTGTTTTTTGCTAATTGCTTTAGGTGTGCATTGAATTCTGTCTGCTGAAATTACATCCACCGCTGCCTGGGGTATCCCAAAATCTCAGCTACCCACCCCGCCAGTTATACTAAGCAGGCCTGTGTCAGCCTGAGTTTTACTATTTGCTTTAGGTTTGCATTGAATTCTGTCTGTTCAAATTACACTGGGGACTGGGGTATCCCAAAATCTCAACTACCCACCCCGCAAGTTATACTAAGCAGGCCTGTTTCAGCCTGTTTTTGCTAATTGCTTTAGGTGTGCATTGAATTCGGTCTGTTCAAATTACACCCACCGCTGCCTGGGGTATCCCAAAATCTCAGCTACCCACCCCGCCAGTTATACTAAGCAGGCCTGTGTCAGCCTGAGTTTTACTAATTGCTTTAGGTGTGCATTGAATTCTGTCTGTTCAAATTACACCCACCGCTGCCTGGGGTATCCCTAAATCTAAGCTACCCACCCTGCCAGATATACTAAACAGGCCTGTGTCAGCCTGAGTTTTACTAATTGCTTTAGGTGTGCATTGAATTCTGTCTGTTCAAATTACAACAGGGAATGGGGTATCCCAAAATCTCAACTACCCACCCCGAAAGTTATACTAAGCAGGCCTGTTCCAGCCTGTTTTTTGCGAATTGCTTTAGGTGTGCATTGAATTCTGTCGGTTCAAATTACACCCACCACTGCCTGGGGTATCCCAAAATCTCAACTACCCACCCCGCCAGTTATATTAAGCAGGCCTGTTTCAGCCTGTTTTTTGCTAATTGCTTTAGGTGTGCATTGAATTCTGTCTGTTCAAATTACACTGGGGACTGGGGTATCCCAAAATCTCAACTACCCATCCCGCAAGTTATGCTAAGCAGGCCTGTGTCAGGCTGAGTTTTACTAATTGCTTTAGGTGTGCATTGAATTCTGTCTGTTGAAATTACACCCACCGCTGCCTGGGGTATCCCAAAATCTCAGCTACCCACCCCGCCAGTTATACTAAGCAGGCCTGTGTCAGCCTGAGTTTTACTAATTGCTTTAGGTGTGCATTGCATTCTGTCTGTTCAAATTACACTGGGGACTGGGGTATCCCAAAATCTCAACTACCCACCCCGCAAGATATACTAAGCAGGCCTGTTTCAGCCTGTTTTTTGCTAATTGCTTTAGGTGTGCATTGAATTCTGTCTGCTGAATTTACACCCACCGCTGCCTGGGGTATCCCAAAATCTCAGCTACCCACCCCGCCAGTTATACTAAACAGGCCTGGGTCAGCCTGAGTTTTACTATTTGCTTTAGGTTTGCATTGAATTCTGTCTGTTCAAATTACACTGGGGACTGGGGTATCCCAAAATCTCAACTACCCACCCCGCAAGTTATACTAAGCAGGCCTGTTTCAGCCTGTTTTTTGCTAATTGCTTTAGGTGTGCATTGAATTCTGTCTGTTCAAATTACACCCACCGCTGCCTGGGGTATTCCAAAATCTCAGCTACCCACCCTGCCAAATATACTAAACAGGCCTGTGTCAGCCTGAGTTTTACTAATTGCTTTAGGTGTGCATTGAATTCTGTCTGTTCAAATTACACTGGGGACTGGGGTATCCCAAAATCTCAACTACCCACCCCGCAAGTTATATTAAGCAGGCCTGTGTCAGCCTGTTTTTTGCTAATTGCTTTAGGTGTGCATTGAATTCTGTCCAAATTACACTGGGGACTGGGGTATCCCAAAATCTCAACTACCCACCCTGCAAGTTATACTAAGCAGGCCTGTTTCAGCCTGTTTTTGCTAATTGCTTTAGGTGTGCATTGAATTTGGTCTGTTCAAATTACACCCACCGCTGCCTGGGGTATCCCAAAATCTCAGCTACCCACCCCGCCAGTTATACTAAACAGGCCTCTGTCAGCCTGTTTTTTGCGAATTGCTTTAGGTGTGCATTGAATTCTGTCTGTTCAAATTACACCCACCGCTGCCTGGGGTATCCCAAAATCTCAACTACCCACCCCGCCAGTTATACTAAACAGGCCTCTGTCAGCCTGTTTTTTGCGAATTGCTTTAGGTGTGCATTGAATTCTGTCTGTTCAAATTACACCCACCGCTGCCTGGGGTATCCCAAAATCTCAGCTACCCACCCCGCAAGTTATATTAAGTAGGCCTGTGTCAGCCTGTTTTTTGCTAATTGCTTTAGGTGTGCATTGAATTCTGTCTGTTCAAATTACACCCACTGCTGCCTGGGGTATCCCTAAATCTCAGCTACCCACCATGCCAAATATACTAAACAGGCCTATGTCAGTCTGAGTTTTACTAATTGCTTTAGGTGTGCATTGAATTCTGTCTGTTCGAATTACACTGGGGACTGAGGTATCCCAAAATCTCAACTACCCACCCCGCAAGTTATATTAAGCAGGCCTGTGTCATCCTGTTTTTTGCTAATTGCTTTAGGTGTGCATTGAATTCTGTCTGTTCAAATTACACTGGGGACTGGGGTATCCCTAAATCTCGACTACCCATCCCGCAAGGTATGCTAAGCAGGCCTGTTTCAGCCTGAGTTTTACTAATTGCTTTAGGTGTGCATTGAATTCTGTCTGTTCAAATTACACCCACCGCTGCCTGGGGTATCCCAAAATCTCGACTACCCATCCCGCAAGTTATGCTAAGCAGGCCTGTTTCAGCCTGAGTTTTACTAATTGCTTTAGGTGTGCATTGAATTCTGTCTGTTCAAATTACACCCACCGCTGCCTGGGGTATCCCAAAATCTCAACTACCCACCCGCAAGTTATACTAAGCAGGCCTGTTTCAGCCTGTTTTTGCTAATTGCTTTAGGTGTGCATTGAATTCTGTCTGTTCAAATTACACCCACCGCTGCCTTGGGTATCCCAAAATCTCAACTACCCACCCGCAAGTTATACTAAGCAGGCCTGTTTCAGCCTGTTTTTGCTAATTGCTTTAGGTGTGCATTGAATTCGGTCTGTTCAAATTACACCCACCGCTGCCTGGGGTATCCCAAAATCTCAGCTACCCACCCTGCAAGTTATACTAAACAGGCCTGTGTCAGCCTGAGTTTTACTAATTGCTTTAGGTGTGCATTGAATTCTGTCTGTTCAAATTACACCCACCGCTGCCTGGGGTATCCCAAAATCTCAACTACACACCCCACAAGTTATACTAAGCAGGCCTGTTTCAGCCTGTTTTTGCTATTTGCTTTAGGTGTGCATTGAATTCGGTCTGTTCAAATTACACCCACCGCTGCCTGGGGTATCCCAAAATCTCAGCTACCCACCCTGCAAGTTATACTAAACAGGCCTGTGTCAGCCTGACTTTTACTAATTGCTTTAGGTGTGCATTGAATTCTGTCTGTTCAAATTACACCCACCGCTGCCTGGGGTATCCCAAAATCTCAGCTACCCACCCCGTAAGTTATACTAAACAGGCCTGTTTCAGCCTGTTTTTTGCTAATTGCTTTAGGTGTGCATTGAATTCTGTCTGTTCAAATTACACTGGGGACTGGGGTATCCCAAAATCTCAACTACCCACCCCGCAAGTTATACTAAGCAGGCCTGTGTCGGCCTGAATTTTACTAAATTCTTTAGGTGTGCATTGAATTCTGTCTGCTGAAATTACACCCACCGCTGCCTGGGGTATCCCAAAATCTCAGCTACCCACCCCGCCAGTTATACTAAGCAGGCCTGTGTCAGCCTGAGTTTTACTAATTGCTTTACGTGTGCATTGAATTCTGTCTGTTCAAATTACACCCACCGCTGCCTGGGGTATCCCAAAATCTCAGCTACCCACCCCGCCAGTTATACTAAGCAGGCCTGTTTCAGCTTGTTTTTTGCGAATTGCTTTAGGTGTGCATTGAATTCGGTCTGTTCAAATTACACCCACCGCTGCCTGGGGTATCCCAAAATCTCAGCTACCCACCCCGCAAGTTATATTAAGCAGGCCTGTTTCAGCCTGTTTTTTGCTAATTTCTTAAGGTGTGCATTGAATTCTGTCCAAATTACACTGGGGACTGGGGTATCCCAAAATCTCAACTACCCATCCCGCAAGTTATGCTAAGCAGGCCTGTTTCAGCCTGTTTTTTGTGAATTGCTTTAGGTGTGCATTGAATTCTGTCTGTTCAAATTACACCCACCGCTGCCTGGGGTATCCCAAAATCTCAGCTACCCACCCCGCAAGTTGTATTAAGCAGGCCTGTGTCAGCCTGTTTTTTGCTAATTGCTTTAGGTGTGCATTGAATTCTGTCCAAATTACACTGGGGACTGGGGTATCCCAAAATCTCAACTACCCACCCCGCAAGTTATACTAAGCAGGCCTGTTTCAGCCTGTTTTTGCTAATTGCTTTAGGTGTGCATTAAATTCGGTCTGTTCAAATTACACCCACCGCTGCCTGGGGTATCCCAAAATCTCAGCTACCCACCCCGCAAGTTATATTAAGTAGGCCTGTGTCAGCCTGTTTTTTGCTAATTGCTTTAGGTGTGCATTGAATTCTGTCTGTTCAAATTACACCCACCGCTGCCTGGGGTATCCCTAAATCTCAGCTACCCACCATGCCAAATATACTAAACAGGCCTATGTCAGTCTGAGTTTTACTAATTGCTTTAGGTGTGCATTGAATTCTGTCTGTTCAAATTACACTGGGGACTGAGGTATCCCAAAATCTCAACTACCCACCCCGCAAGTTATATTAAGCAGGCCTGTGTCAGCCTGTTTTTTGCTAATTGCTTTAGGTGTGCATTGAATTCTGTCTGTTCAAATTACACCCACCACTGCCTGGGGTATCCCAAAATCTCAACTACCCACCCGCAAGTTATGCTAAGCAGGCCTGTTTCAGCCTGAGTTTTACTAATTGCTTTAGGTGTGCATTGAATTCTGTCTGTTCAAATTACACCCACCGCTGCCTGGGGTATCCCAAAATCTCAACTTCCCACCCGCAAGTTATACTAAGCAGGCCTGCTTCAGCCTGTTTTTGCTAATTGCTTTAGGTGTGCATTGAATTTGGTCTGTTCAAATTACACCCACCGCTGCCTGGGGTATCCCAAAATCTCAGCTACCCACCCTGCAAGTTATACTAAACAGGCCTGTGTCAGCCTGAGTTTTACTAATTGCTTTAGGTGTGCATTGAATTCTGTCTGTTCAAATTACACCCACCGCTGCCTGGGGTATCCCAAAATCTCAACTACACACACCACAAGTTATACTAAGCAGGCCTGTTTCAGCCTGTTTTTGCTAATTGCTTTAGGTGTGCATTGAATTCGGTCTGTTCAAATTACACCCACCGCTGCCTGGGGTATCCCAAAATCTCAGCTACCCACCCTGCAAGTTATACTAAACAGGCCTGTGTCAGCCTGCCTTTTACTAATTGCTTTAGGTGTGCATTGAATTCTGTCTGTTCAAATTACACCCACCGCTGCCTGGGGTATCCCAAAATCTCAGCTACCCACCCCGTAAGTTATACTAAGCAGGCCTGTGTCAGCCTGTTTTTTGCTAATTGCTTTAGGTGTGCATTGAATTCTGTCTGTTCAAATTACACTGGGGACTGGGGTATCCCAAAATCTCAACTACCCACCCCGCAAGTTATACTAAGCAGGCCTGTGTCGGCCTGAATTTTACTAAATTCTTTAGGTGTGCATTGAATTCGGTCTGCTGAAATTACACCCACCGCTGCCTGGGGTATCCCAAAATCTCAGCTACCCACCCCGCCAGTTATACTAAGCAGGCCTGTGTCAGCCTGAGTTTTACTAATTGCTTTACGTGTGCATTGAATTCTGTCTGTTCAAATTCCACCCACCGCTGCCTGGGGTATCCCAAAATCTCAGCTACCCACCCCGACAGTTATACTAAGCAGGCCTGTTTCAGCTTGTTTTTTGCGAATTGCTTTAGGTGTGCATTGAATTCTGTCTGTTCAAATTACACCCACCGCTGCCTGGGGTATCCCAAAATCTCAGCTACCCACCCCGCAAGTTATATTAAGCAGGCCTGTTTCAGCCTGTTTTTTGCTAATTTCTTTAGGTGTGCATTGAATTCTGTCCAAATTACACTGGGGACTGGGGTATCCCAAAATCTCAACTACCCATCCCGCAAGTTATGCTAAGCAGGCCTGTGTCAGGCTGAGTTTTGCTAATTGTTTTAGGTGTGCATTGAATTCTGTCTGCTGAAATTACACCCACCGCTGCCTGGGGTATCCCAAAATCTCAGCTACCCACCCCGCCAGTTATACTAAGCAGGCCTGTGTCAGGCTGAGTTTTACTATTTGCTTTAGGTGTGCATTGAATTCTGTCTGTTCAAATTACACTGGGGACTGGGGTATCCCGACATCTCAGCTACCCACCCCGCCAGTTATACTAAGCAGACCTGTTTCAGCCTGAGTTTTACTAATTGCTTTAGGTGTGCATTGAATTCTGTCTGTTCAAATTACACCCACCGCTGCCTGGGGTATCCCTAAATCTCAGCTACCCACCCTGCAAGATATACTAAACAGGCCTGTGTCAGCCTGGGTTTTACTAATTGCTTTATGTGTGCATTGAATTCTCTTTGTTCAAATTACACTGGGGACTGGGGTATCTCAAAATCTCAACTACCCACCCCGCAAGTTATACTAAGCAGGCCTGTTTCAGCCTGTTTTTTGCTAATTGCTTTAGGTGTGCATTGATTTCTGTCTGCTGAAATTACACCCACCCCTGCCTAGGGTATCCCAAAATCTCAGCTACCCACCCCACCAGTTATACGAAACAGGCCTGTGTCAGCCTGTTTTTTGCTAATTGCTTTAGGTGTGCATTGAATTCTGTCTGTTCAAATTACACTGGGGACTGGGGTATCCCAAAATCTCAACTACCCACCCCGCAAGTTATACTAAGCAGGCCTGTTTCATCCTGTTCTTGCTAATTGCTTTAGGTGTGCATTGAATTCGGTCTGTTCAAATTACACCCACCGCTGCTTGGGGTATCCCAAAATCTCAGCTACCCACCCCGCCAGTTATACTAAGCAGGCCTGTGTCAGGCTGAGTTTTACTAATTGCTTTAGGTGTGCATTGAATTCTGTCTGCTGAAATTAAACCTACCGCTGCCAGGGGTATCCCAAAATCTGAGCTACCCACCCCGCCAGTTATACTAAGCAGGCCTGTGTCAGCCTGAGTTTTACTAATTGCTTTAGGTGTGCATTGAATTCTGTCTGTTCAAATTACACCCACCGCTGCCTGGGGTATCCCTAAATCTAAGCTACCCACCCTGCCAGATATACTAAACAGGCCTGTGTCGGCCTGAGTTTTACTAATTGCTTTAGGTGTGCATTGAATTTTGTCTGTTCAAATTACACTGGGGACTGGGGTATCCCAAAATCTCAACTACCCACCCCGAAAGTTATACTAAGCAGGCCGGTTTCAGCCTGTTTTTTGCGAATTGCTTTAGGTGTGCATTGAATTCTGTCTGTTCAAATTACACCCACCACTGCCTGGGGTATCCCAAAATCTCAACTACCCACCCCGCCAGTTATATTAAGCAGGCCTGTTTCAGCCTGTGTTTTGCTAATTGCTTTAGGTGTGCATTGAATTCTGTCTGTTCAAATTACACTGGGGACTGGGGTATCCCAAAATCTCAACTACCCATCCCGCAAGTTATGCTAAGCAGGCCTGTGTCAGGCTGAGTTTTACTAATTGCTTTAGGTGTGCATTGAATTCTGTCTGTTGAAATTACACCCACCGCTGCCTGGGGTATCCCAAAATCTCAGCTACCCACCCCGCCAGTTATACTAAGCAGGCCTGTGTCAGCCTGAGTTTTACTAATTGCTTTAGGTGTGCATTGAATTCTGTCTGTTTAAATTACACCCACCGCTGGCTGGGGTATCCCTAAATCTCAGCTACCCACCCTGCCAAATATACTAAACAGGCCTGTGTCAGCCTGAGTTTTACTAATTGCTTTAGGTGTGCATTGAATTCTGTCTGTTCAAATTACACCCACCGCTGCCTGGGGTATCCCTAAATCTAAGCTACCCACCCTGCCAGATATACTAAACAGGCCTGTGTCAGCCTGAGTTTTACTAATTGCTTTAGGTGTGCATTGAATTCTGTCTGTTCAAATTACACTGGGGACTGGGGTATCCCAAAATCTCAACTACCCACCCCGAAAGTTATACTAAGCAGGCCGGTTTCAGCCTGTTTTTTGCGAATTGCTTTAGGTGTGCATTGAATTCTGTCTGTTCAAATTACACCCACCGCTGCCTGGGGTATCCCAAAATCTCAACTACCCACCCCGCCAGTTATATTAAGCAGGCCTGTTTCAGCCTGTGTTTTGCTAATTGCTTTAGGTGTGCATTGAATTCTGTCTGTTCAAATTACACTGGGGACTGGGGTATCCCAAAATCTCAACTACCCATCCCGCAAGTTATGCTAAGCAGGCCTGTGTCAGGCTGAGTTTTACTAATTGCTTTAGGTGTGCATTGAATTCTGCCTGTTGAAATTACACCCACCGCTGCCTGGGGTATCCCAAAATCTCAGCAACCCACCCCGCCAGTTATACTAAGCAGGCCTGTGTCAGCCTGAGTTTTACTAATTGCTTTAGGTGTGCATTGAATTCTGTCTGTTTAAATTACACCCACCGCTGCCTGGGGTATCCCTAAATCTCAGCTACCCACCCTGCCAAATATACTAAACAGGCCTGTGTCAGCCTGAGTTTTACTAATTGCTTTAGGTGTGCATTGAATTCTGTCTGTTCAAATTACACTGGGGACTGGGGTATCCCAAAATCTCAACCACCCACCCCGAAAGTTATACTAAGCAGGCCTGTTTCAGCCTGTTTTTTGCGAATTGCTTTAGGTGTGCATTGAATTCTGTCTGTTCAAATTACACCCACCACTGCCTGGGGTATCCCAAAATCTCAACTACCCACCCCGCCAGTTATAATAAGCAGGCCTGTTTCAGCCTGTTTTTTGCTAATTGCTTTAGGTGTGCATTGAATTCTGTCTGTTCAAATTACACTGGGGACTGGGGTATCCCAAAATCTCAACTACCCATCCCGCAAGTTATGCTAAGCAGGCCTGTGTCAGGCTGAGTTTTACTAATTGCTTTAGGTGTGCATTGAATTCTGCCTGTTGAAATTACACCCACCGCTGCCTGGGGTATCCCAAAATCTCAGCTACCCACCCCGCCAGTTATACTAAGCAGGCCTGTGTCAGCCTGAGTTTTACTAATTGCTTTAGGTGTGCATTGAATTCTGTCTGTTCGAATTACACTGGGGACTGGGGTATCCCAAAATCTCAACTACCCACCCCGCAAGTAATACTAAGCAGGCCTGTTTCAGCCTGTTTTTTGCTAATTGCTTTAGGTGTGCATTGAATTCTGTCTGTTCAAATTACACTGGGGACTGGGGTATCCCAAAATCTCAACTACCCACCCCGCAAGTTATACTAAGCAGGCCTGTTTCAGCCTGTTTTTTGCTAATTGCTTTAGGTGTGCATTGAATTCTGTCTGCTGAAATTACACCCACCGCTGCCTGGGGTATCCCAAAATCTCAGCTACCCACCCCGCCAGTTATACTAAACAGGCCTGTGTCAGCCTGAGTTTTACTATTTGCTTTAGGTTTGCATTGAATTCTGTCTGTTCAAATTACACTGGGGACTGGGGTATCCCAAAATCTCAACTACCCACCCCGCAAGTTATACTAAGCAGGCCTGTTTCAGCCTGTTTTTTGCTAATTGCTTTAGGTGTGCATTGAATTCTGTCTGTTCAAATTACACTGGGGACTGGGGTATCCCAGAATCTCAGCTACCCACCCTGCCAAATATACTAAACAGGCCTGTGTCAGCCTGAGTTTTACTAATTGCTTTAGGTGTGCATTGAATTCTGTCTGTTCAAATTAGACTGGGGACTGGGGTATCCCAAAATCTCAACTACCCACCCCGCAAGTTATATTAAGCAGGCCTGTGTCAGCCTGTTTTTTGCTAATTGCTTTAGGTGTGCATTGAATTCTGTCCAAATTACACTGGGGACTGGGGTATCCCAAAATCTCAACTACCCACCCCGCAAGTTATACTAAGCAGGCCTGTTTCAGCCTGTTTTTGCTAATTGCTTTAGGTGTGCATTGAATTCGGTCTGTTCAAATTTCACCCACCGCTGCCTGGGGTATCCCAAAATCTCAGCTACCCACCCCGCCAGTTATACTAAACAGGCCTCTGTCAGCCTGTTTTTTGCGAATTGCTTTAGGTGTGCATTGAATTCTGTCTGTTCAAATTACACCCACCGCTGCCTGGGGTATCCCAAAATCTCAACTACCCACCCCGCCAGTTATACTAAACAGGCCTCTGTCAGCCTGTTTTTTGCGAATTGCTTTAGGTGTGCATTGAATTCTGTCTGTTCAAATTACACCCACCGCTGCCTGGGGTATCCCAAAATCTCAGCTACCCACCCCGCAAGTTATATTAAGTAGGCCTGTGTCAGCCTGTTTTTTGCTAATTGCTTTAGGTGTGCATTGAATTCTGTCTGTTCAAATTACACCCACCGCTGCCTGGGGTATCCCAAAATCTCAGCTACCCACCCCGCAGTTTATACTAAGCAGGCCTGTGTCAGCCTGAGTTTCACTAATTGCTTTAGGTGTGCATTAAATTCGGTCTGTTCAAATTACACCCACCGCTGCCTGGGGTATCCCAAAATCTCAGCTACCCACCCCGCAAGTTATATTAAGTAGGCCTGTGTCAGCCTGTTTTTTGCTAATTGCTTTAGGTGTGCATTGAATTCTGTCTGTTCAAATTACACCCACCGCTGCCTGGGGTATCCCTAAATCTCAGCTACCCACCATGCCAAATATACTAAACAGGCCTATGTCAGTCTGAGTTTTACTAATTGCTTTAGGTGTGCATTGAATTCTGTCTGTTCGAATTACACTGGGGACTGAGGTATCCCAAAATCTCAACTACCCACCCCGCAAGTTATATTAAGCAGGCCTGTGTCAGCCTGTTTTTTGCTAATTGCTTTAGGTGTGCATTGAATTCTGTCTGTTCAAATTACACCCACCACTGCCTGGGGTATCCCAAAATCTCAACTACCCACCCGCAAGTTATGCTAAGCAGGCCTGTTTCAGCCTGAGTTTTACTAATTGCTTTAGGTGTGCATTGAATTCTGTCTGTTCAAATTACACCCACCGCTGCCTGGGGTATCCCAAAATCTCAACTTCCCACCCGCAAGTTATACTAAGCAGGCCTGCTTCAGCCTGTTTTTGCTAATTGCTTTAGGTGTGCATTGAATTTGGTCTGTTCAAATTACACCCACCGCTGCCTGGGGTATCCCAAAATCTCAGCTACCCACCCTGCAAGTTATACTAAACAGGCCTGTGTCAGCCTGAGTTTTACTAATTGCTTTAGGTGTGCATTGAATTCTGTCTGTTCAAATTACACCCACCGCTGCCTGGGGTATCCCAAAATCTCAACTACACACACCACAAGTTATACTAAGCAGGCCTGTTTCAGCCTGTTTTTGCTAATTGCTTTAGGTGTGCATTGAATTCGGTCTGTTCAAATTACACCCACCGCTGCCTGGGGTATCCCAAAATCTCTGCTACCCACCCTGCAAGTTATACTAAACAGGCCTGTGTCAGCCTGACTTTTACTAATTGCTTTAGGTGTGCATTGAATTCTGTCTGTTCAAATTACACCCACCGCTGCCTGGGGTATCCCAAAATCTCAGCTACCCACCCCGTAAGTTATACTAAGCAGGCCTGTGTCAGCCTGTTTTTTGCTAATTGCTTTAGGTGTGCATTTAATTCTGTCTGTTCAAATTACACTGGGGACTGGGGTATCCCAAAATCTCAACTACCCACCCCGCAAGTTATACTAAGCAGGCCTGTGTCGGCCTGAATTTTACTAAATTCTTTAGGTGTGCATTGAATTCTGTCTGCTGAAATTACACCCACCGCTGCCTGGGGTATCCCAAAATCTCAGCTACCCACCCCGCCAGTTATACTAAGCAGGCCTGTGTCAGCCTGAGTTTTACTAATTGCTTTACGTGTGCATTGAATTCTGTCTGTTCAAATTCCACCCACCGCTGCCTGGGGTATCCCAAAATCTCAGCTACCCACCCCGCCAGTTATACTAAGCAGGCCTGTTTCAGCTTGTTTTTTGCGAATTGCTTTAGGTGTGCATTGAATTCTGTCTGTTCAAATTACACCCACCGCTGCCTGGGGTATCCCAAAATCTCAGCAACCCACCCCGCAAGTTATATTAAGCAGGCCTGTTTCAGCCTGTTTTTTGCTAATTTCTTTAGGTGTGCATTGAATTCTGTCCAAATTACACTGGGGACTGGGGTATCCCAAAATCTCAACTACCCATCCCGCAAGTTATGCTAAGCAGGCCTGTGTCAGGCTGAGTTTTGCTAATTGTTTTAGGTGTGCATTGAATTCTGTCTGCTGAAATTACACCCACCGCTGCCTGGGGTATCCCAAAATCTCAGCTACCCACCCCGCCAGTTATACTAAGCAGGCCTTTGTCAGGCTGAGTTTTACTATTTGCTTTAGGTGTGCATTGAATTCTGTCTGTTCAAATTACACTGGGGACTGGGGTATCCCGACATCTCAGCTACCCACCCCGCCAGTTATACTAAGCAGACCTGTTTCAGCCTGAGTTTTACTAATTGCTTTAGGTGTGCATTGAATTCTGTCTGTTCAAATTACACCCACCGCTGCCTGGGGTATCCCTAAATCTCAGCTACCCACCCTGCAAGATATACTAAACAGGCCTGTGTCAGCCTGGGTTTTACTAATTGCTTTAGGTGTGCATTGAATTCTCTTTGTTCAAATTACACTGGGGACTGGGGTATCTCAAAATCTCAACTACCCACCCCGCAAGTTATACTAAGCAGGCCTGTTTCAGCCTGTTTTTTGCTAATTGCTTTAGGTGTGCATTGAATTCTGTCTGCTGAAATTACACCCACCCCTGCCTAGGGTATCCCAAAATCTCAGCTACCCACCCCACCAGTTTTACGAAACAGGCCTGTGTCAGCCTGAGTTTTACTATTTGCTTTAGGTTTGCATTGAATTCTGTCTGTTCAAATTACACTGGGGACTGGGGTATCCCAAAATCTCAACTACCCACCCCGCAAGTTATACTAAGCAGGCCGGTTTATCCTGTTCTTGCTAATTGCTTTAGGTGTGCATTGAATTCGGTCTGTTCAAATTACACCCACCGCTGCCTGGGGTATCCCAAAATCTCAGCTACCCACCCCGCCAGTTATACTAAGCAGGCCTGCGTCAGGCTGAGTTTTACTAATTGCTTTAGGTGTGCATTGAATTCTGTCTGCTGAAATTAAACCTACCGCTGCCAGGGGTATCCCAAAATCTGAGCTACCCACCCCGCCAGTTATACTAAGCAGGCCTGTGTCAGCCTGAGTTTTACTAATTGCTTTAGGTGTGCATTGAATTCTGTCTGTTCAAATTACACCCACCGCTGCCTGGGGTATCCCTAAATCTAAGCTACCCACCCTGCCAGATATACTAAACAGGCCTGTGTCAGCCTGAGTTTTACTAATTGCTTTAGGTGTGCATTGAATTTTGTCTGTTCAAATTACACTGGGGACTGGGGTATCCCAAAATCTCAACTACCCACCCCGAAAGTTATACTAAGCAGGCCGGTTTCAGCCTGTTTTTTGCGAATTGCTTTAGGTGTGCATTGAATTCTGTCTGTTCAAATTACACCCACCACTGCCTGGGGTATCCCAAAATCTCAACTACCCACCCCGCCAGTTATATTAAGCAGGCCTGTTTCAGCCTGTGTTTTGCTAATTGCTTTAGGTGTGCATTGAATTCTGTCTGTTCAAATTACACTGGGGACTGGGGTATCCCAAAATCTCAACTACCCATCCCGCAAGTTATGCTAAGCAGGCCTGTGTCAGGCTGAGTTTTACTAATTGCTTTAGGTGTGCATTGAATTCTGTCTGTTGAAATTACACCCACCGCTGCCTGGGGTATCCCAAAATCTCAGCTACCCACCCCGCCAGTTATACTAAGCAGGCCTGTGTCAGCCTGAGTTTTACTAATTGCTTTAGGTGTGCATTGAATTCTGTCTGTTTAAATTACACCCACCGCTGCCTGGGGTATCCCTAAATCTCAGCTACCCACCCTGCCAAATATACTAAACAGGCCTGTGTCAGCCTGAGTTTTACTAATTGCTTTAGGTGTGCATTGAATTCTGTCTGTTCAAATTACACCCACCGCTGCCTGGGGTATCCCTAAATCTAAGCTACCCACCTTGCCAGATATACTAAACAGGCCTGTGTCAGCCTGAGTTTTACTAATTGCTTTAGGTGTGCATTGAATTCTGTCTGTTCAAATTACACTGGGGACTGGGGTATCCCAAAATCTCAACTACCCACCCCGAAAGTTATACTAAGCAGGCCGGTTTCAGCCTGTTTTTTGCGAATTGCTTTAGGTGTGCATTGAATTCTGTCTGTTCAAATTACACCCACCGCTGCCTGGGGTATCCCAAAATCTCAACTACCCACCCCGCCAGTTATATTAAGCAGGCCTGTTTCAGCCTGTGTTTTGCTAATTGCTTTAGGTGTGCATTGAATTCTGTCTGTTCAAATTACACTGGGGACTGGGGTATCCCAAAATCTCAACTACCCATCCCGCAAGTTATGCTAAGCAGGCCTGTGTCAGGCTGAGTTTTCCTAATTGCTTTAGGTGTGCATTGAATTCTGCCTGTTGAAATTACACCCACCGCTGCCTGGGGTATCCCAAAATCTCAGCTACCCATCCCGCCAGTTATACTAAGCAGGCCTGTGTCAGCCTGAGTTTTACTAATTGCTTTAGGTGTGCATTGAATTCTGTCTGTTCAAATTACACCCACCGCTGCCTGGGGTATCCCTAAATCTCAGCTACCCACCCTGCCAAATATACTAAACAGGCCTGTGTCAGCCTGAGTTTTACTAATTGCTTTAGGTGTGCATTGAATTCTGTCTGTTCAAATTACACTGGGGACTGGGGTATCCCAAAATCTCAACTACCCACCCCGCAAGTTATACTAAGCAGGCCTGTTTCAGCCTGTTTTTTGCTAATTGCTTTAGGTGTGCATTGAATTCTGTCTGCTGAAATTACACCCACCGCTGCCTGGGGTATCCCAAAATCTCAGCTACCCACCCCGCCAGTTATACTAAACAGGCCTGTGTCAGCCTGAGTTTTACTATTTGCTTTAGGTTTGCATTGAATTCTGTCTGTTCAAATTACACTGGGGACTGGGGTATCCCAAAATCTCAACTACCCACCCCGCAAGTTATACTAAGAAGGCCTGTTTCAGCCTGTTTTTTGCTAATTGCTTTAGGTGTGCATTGAATTCTGTCTGTTCAAATTACACCCACCGCTGCCTGGGGTATCCCAAAATCTCAGCTACCCACCCTGCCAAATATACTAAACAGGCCTGTGTCAGCCTGAGTTTTACTAATTGCTTTAGGTGTGCATTGAATTCTGTCTGTTCAAATTACACTGGGGACTGGGGTATCCCAAAATCTCAACTACCCACCCCGCAAGTTATATTAAGCAGGCCTGTGTCAGCCTGTTTTTTGCTAATTGCTTTAGGTGTGCATTGAATTCTGTCCAAATTACACTGGGGACTGGGGTATCCCAAAATCTCAACTACCCACCCCGCAAGTTATACTAAGCAGGCCTGTTTCAGCCTGTTTTTGCTAATTGCTTTAGGTGTGCATTGAATTCGGTCTGTTCAAATTTCACCCACCGCTGCCTGGGGTATCCCAAAATCTCAGTTACCCACCCCGCCAGTTATACTAAACAGGCCTCTGTCAGCCTGTTTTTTGCGAATTGCTTTAGGTGTGCATTGAATTCTGTCTGTTCAAATTACACCCACCGCTGCCTGGGGTATCCCAAAATCTCAACTACCCACCCCGCCAGTTATACTAAACAGGCCTCTGTCAGCCTGTTTTTTGTGAATTGCTTTAGGTGTGCATTGAATTCTGTCTGTTCAAATTACACCCACCGCTGCCTGGGGTATCCCAAAATCTCAGCTACCCACCCCGCAAGTTATATTAAGTAGGCCTGTGTCAGCCTGTTTTTTGCTAATTGCTTTAGGTGTGCATTGAATTCTGTCTGTTCAAATTACACCCACCGCTGCCTGGGGTATCCCAAAATCTCAGCTACCCACCCCGCAGTTTATACTAAGCAGGCCTGTGTCAGCCTGAGTTTCACTAATTGCTTTAGGTGTGCATTGAATTCTGTCTGTTCAAATTACACCCACCGCTGCCTGGGGTATCCCAAAATCTCAGCTACCCACCCCGCAGTTTATACTAAGCAGGCCTGTGTCAGTCTGAGTTTTACTAATTGCTTTAGGTGTGCATTGAATTCTGTCTGTTCGAATTACACTGGGGACTGAGGTATCCCAAAATCTCAACTACCCACCCCGCAAGTTATATTAAGCAGGCCTGTGTCAGCCTGTTTTTTGCTAATTGCTTTAGGTGTGCATTGAATTCTGTCTGTTCAAATTACACTGGGGACTGGGGTATCCCAAAATCTCGACTACCCATCCCGCAAGTTATGCTAAGCAGGCCTGTTTCAGCCTGACCTATACTAATTGCTTTAGGTGTGCATTGAATTCTGTCTGCAGAAATTACTCCCACCGCTGCCTGGGGTATCCCAAAATCTCAGCTACCCACCCCGCCAGTTATACTAAGCAGGCCTGTGTCAGCCTGAGTTTTACTAATTGCTTTAGGTGTGCATTGAATTCTGTCTGTTCAAATTACACCCACTGCTGCCTGGGGTATCCCAAAATCTCAACTACCCACCCCGCAAGTTATACTAAGCAGGCCTGTTTCAGCCTGTTTTTGCTAATTGCTTTAGGTGTGCATTGAATTCGGTCTGTTCAAATTACACCCACCGCTGCCTGGGGTATCCCAAAATCTCAGCTACCCACCCTGCAAGTTATACTAAGCAGGCCTGTGTCAGCCTGAGTTTTACTAATTGCTTTAGGTGTGCATTGAATTCTGTCTGTTCAAATTACACCCACCGCTGCCTGGGGTATCCCAAAATCTCAACTACACACCCCACAAGATATACTAAGCAGGCCTGTTTCAGCCTGTTTTCGCTAATTGCTTTAGGTGTGCATTGAATTCGGTCTGTTCAAATTACACCCACCGCTGCCTGGGGTATCCCAAAATCTCAGCTACCCACCCTGCAAGTTATACTAAACAGGCCTGTGTCAGCCTGAGTTTTACTAATTGCTTTAGGTGTGCATTGAATTCTGTCTGTTCAAATTACACCCACCGCTGCCTGGGGTATCCCAAAATCTCAGCTACCCACCCCGTAAGTTATACTAAGCAGGCCTGTTTCAGCCTGTTTTTTGCTAATTGCTTTAGGTGTGCATTGAATTCTGTCTGTTCAAATTACACTGGGGACTGGGGTATCCCAAAATCTCAACTACCCACCCCGCAAGTTATACTAAGCAGGCCTGTGTCGGCCTGAATTTTACTAAATTCTTTAGGTGTGCATTGAATTCTGTCTGCTGAAATTACACCCACCGCTGCCTGGGGTATCCCAAAATCTCAGCTACCCGCCCCCCCAGTTATACTAAGCAGGCCTGTGTCAGCCTGAGTTTTACTAATTGCTTTAGGTGTGCATTGTATTCTGTCTGTTCAAATTACACCCACCGCTGCCTGGGGTATCCCAAAATCTCAGCTACCCACCCCGCCAGTTATACTAAGCAGGCCTGTTTCAGCTTGTTTTTTGCGAATTGCTTTAGGTGTGCATTGAATTCTGTCTGTTCAAATTACACCCACCGCTGCCTGGGGTATCCCAAAATCTGAGCTACCCACCCCGCATGTTATATTAAGCAGGCCTGTTTCAGCCTGTTTTTTGCTAATTGCTTTAGGTGTGCATTGAATTCTATCCAAATTACACTGGGGACTGGGGTATCCCAAAATCTCAACTACCCATCCCGCAAGTTATGCTAAGCAGGCCTGTGTCAGGCTGAGTTTTGCTAATTGCTTTAGGTGTGCATTGAATTCTGTCTGCTGAAATTACACCCACCGCTGCCTGGGGTATCCCAAAATCTCAGCTACCCACCCCGCCAGTTATACTAAGCAGGCCTGTGTCAGGCTGAGTTTTACTATTTGCTTTAGGTGTGCATTGAATTCTGTCTGTTCAAATTACACTGGGGACTGGGGTATCCCAAAATCTCAGCTACCCACCCCGCCAGTTATACTAAGCAGACCTGTTTCAGCCTGAGTTTTACTAATTGCTTTAGGTGTGCATTGAATTCTGTCTGTTCAAATTACACCCACCGCTGCCTGGGGTATCCCTAAATCTCAGCTACCCACCCTGCCAGATATACTAAACAGGCCTGTTTCAGCCTGAGTTTTACTAATTGCTTAAGGTGTGCATTGAATTCTGTCTGTTCAAATTACACTGGGGACTGGGGTATCCCAAAATCTCAACTACCCATCCCGCAAGTTATACTAAGCAGGCCTGTTTCAGCCTGTTTTTTGCTAATTGCTTTAGGTGTGCATTGAATTCTGTCTGTTCAAATTACACCCACCGCTGCCTGGGGTATCCCAAAATCTCAGCTACCCACCCTGCCAAATATACTAAGCAGGCCTGTGTCAGCCTGAGTTTTACTAATTGCTTTAGGTGTGCATTGAATTCTGTCTGTTCAAATTACACCCACCGCTGCCTGGGGTATCCCAAAATCTCAGCTACCCACCCCGCAAGTTATACTAAGCAGGCCTGTTTCAGCCGGAGTTTTACTAATTGCTTTAGGTGTGCATTGAATTCTGTCTGTTCAAATTACACCCACCACTGCCTGGGGTATCCCAAAATCTCAGCTACCCACCCCGCAAGTTATACTAAGCGGGCCTGTTTCAGCCTGTTTTTTGCTAATTGCTTTAGGTGTGCATTGAATTCTGTCTGCTGAAATTACACCCACCGCTGCCTGGGGTATCCCAAAATCTCAGCTACCCACCCCGCAAGTTATACTAAGCAGGCCTGTTTAAGCCTGTTTTTTGCTAATTGCTTTAGGTGTGCATTGAATTCTGTCTGCTGAAATTACACCCACCGCTGCCTGGGGTATCCCAAAATCTCAACTACCCACCCCGCAAGTTATACTAAGCAGGCCTGTGTCAGCCTGAGTTTTACTAATTGCTTTAGGTGTGCATTGAATTCTGTCTAATGAAATTACACCCACCGCTGCCTGGGGTATCCCAAAATCTCAGCTACCCACCCCACCAGATATACTAAGCAGGCCTGTGTCAGCCTGAGTTTTACTAATTGCTTTAGGTGTGCATTGAATTCTGTCTGTTCAAATTACACTGGGGACTGAGGTATCCCAAAATCTCAACTACCCACCCCGCAAGCAATATTAAGCAGGCCTTTGTCGGCCTGTTTTGAATTCGGTCTGTTCAAATTACACCCACCGCTGCCTGGGGTATCCCAAAATCTCAGCTACCCACCCCGCCAGTTATACTAAACAGGCCTCTGTCAGCCTGTTTTTTGCGAATTGCTTTAGGTGTGCATTGAATTCTGTCTGTTCAAATTACACCCACCGCTGCCTGGGGTATCCCAAAATCTCAACTACCCACCCCGCCAGTTATACTAAACAGGCCTCTGTCAGCCTGTTTTTTGCGAATTGCTTTAGGTGTGCATTGAATTCTGTCTGTTCAAATTACACCCACCGCTGCCTGGGGTATCCCAAAATCTCAGCTACCCACCCCGCAAGTTATATTAAGTAGGCCTGTGTCAGCCTGTTTTTTGCTAATTGCTTTAGGTGTGCATTGAATTCTGTCTGTTCAAATTACACCCACCGCTGCCTGGGGTATCCCAAAATCTCAGCTACCCACCCCGCAGTTTATACTAAGCAGGCCTGTGTCAGCCTGAGTTTCACTAATTGCTTTAGGTGTGCATTAAATTCGGTCTGTTCAAATTACACCCACCGCTGCCTGGGGTATCCCAAAATCTCAGCTACCCACCCCGCAAGTTATATTAAGTAGGCCTGTGTCAGCCTGTTTTTTGCTAATTGCTTTAGGTGTGCATTGAATTCTGTCTGTTCAAATTACACCCACCGCTGCCTGGGGTATCCCTAAATCTCAGCTACCCACCATGCCAAATATACTAAACAGGCCTATGTCAGTCTGAGTTTTACTAATTGCTTTAGGTGTGCATTGAATTCTGTCTGTTCGAATTACACTGGGGACTGAGGTATCCCAAAATCTCCACTACCCACCCCGCAAGTTATATTAAGCAGGCCTGTGTCAGCCTGTTTTTTGCTAATTGCTTTAGGTGTGCATTGAATAATGTCTGTTCAAATTACACTGGGGACTGGGGTATCCCAAAATCTCGACTACCCATCCCGCAAGTTATTCTAAGCAGACCTTTTTCAGCCTGAGTTTTACTAATTGCTTTAGGTGTGCATTGAATTCTGTCTGCTGAAATTACACCCACCGCTGCCTGGGGTATCCCAAAATCTCAGCTACCCACCCCGCCAATTATACTAAGCAGGCCTGTGTCAGCCTGTTTTTTACTAATTGCTTTAGGTGTGCATTGAATTCTGTCTGTTCAAATTACACCCACCACTGCCTGGGGTATCCCAAAATCTCAGCTACCAATCCCGCCAGTTATACTAAACAGGCCTCTGTCAGCCTGTTTTTTGCGAATTGCTTTAGGTGTGCATTGAATTCTGTCTGTTCAAATTACACCCACCGCTGCCTGGGGTATCCCAAAATCTCAACTACCCACCCCGCAAGTTATATTAAGTAGGCCTGTGTCAGCCTGTTTTTTGCTAATTGCTTTAGTTGTGCATTGAATTCTGTCTGTTCAAATTACACTGGGGACTGGGGTATCCCAAAATCTCGACTACCCACCCCGCAAGTTATATTAAGCAGGCCTGTGTCCGCCTGTTTTTTGCTAATTGCTTTAGGTGTGCATTGAATTCTGTCTGTTCAAATTACACCCACCGCTGCCTGGGGTATCCCAAAATCTCAGCTACCCACCATGCCAAATATACTAAACAGGCCTATGTCAGTCTGAGTTTTACTAATTGCTTTAGGTGTGCATTGAATTCTGTCTGTTCAAATTACACCCACCGCTGCCTGGGGTATCCCAAAATCTCAGCTACCCACCCTGCCAAATATACTAAACAGGCCTGTGTCAGCCTGAGTTTTACTAATTGCTTTAGGTGTGCATTGAATTCTGTCTGTTCAAATTACACTGGGGACTGGGGTATCCCAAAATCTCAACTACCCACCCCGCAAGTTATACTAAGCAGGCCTGTGTCAGCCTGTTTTTTGCTAATTGCTTTAGGTGTGCATTGAATTCTGTCCAAATTACACTGGGGACTGGGGTATCCCAAAATCTCATCTACCCACCCCGCAAGTTATACTAAGCAGGCCTGTTTCAGCCTGTTTTTGCTAATTGCTTTAGGTGTGCATTGAATTCGGTCTGTTCAAATTTCACCCACCGCTGCCTGGGGTATCCCAAAATCTCAGTTACCCACCCCGCCAGTTATACTAAACAGGCCTCTCTCAGCCTGTTTTTTGCGAATTGCTTTTGGTGTGCATTGAATTCTGTCTGTTCAAATTACACCCACCGCTGCCTGGGGTATCCCAAAATCTCAACTACCCACCCCGCCAGTTATACTAAACAGGCCTCTGTCAGCCTGTTTTTTGCGAATTGCTTTAGGTGTGCATTGAATTCTGTCTGTTCAAATTACACCCACCGCTGCCTGGGGTATCCCAAAATCTCAGCTACCCACCCCGCAGTTTATACTAAGCAGGCCTGTGTCAGCCTGAGTTTCACTAATTGCTTTAGGTGTGCATTGAATTCTGTCTGTTCGAATTACACTGGGGACTGAGGTATCCCAAAATCTCAACTACCCACCCCGCAAGTTATATTAAGCAGGCCTGTGTCAGCCTGTTTTTTGCTAATTGCTTTAGGTGTGCATTGAATTCTGTCTGTTCCAATTACACTGGGGACTGGGGTATCCCAAAATCTCGACTACCCATCCCGCAAGTTATGCTAAGCAGGCCTGTTTCAGCCTGACCTTACCTAATTGCTTTAGGTGTGCATTGAATTCTGTCTGCTGAAATTACACCCACCGCTGCCTGGGGTATCCCAAAATCTCAACTACCCACCCCGCAAGTTATACTAAGCAGGCCTGTTTCAGCCTGTTTTTGCTAATTGCTTTAGGTGTGCACTGAATTCGGTCTGTTCAAATTACACCCACCGCTGCCTGGGGTATCCCAAAATCTCAGCTACCCACCCTGCAAGTTATACTAAGCAGGCCTGTGTCAGCCTGAGTTTTACTAATTGCTTTAGGTGTGCATTGAATTCTGTCTGTTCAAATTACACCCACCGCTGCCTGGGGTATCCCAAAATCTCAACTACACACCCCACAAGTTATACTAAGCAGGCCTGTTTCAGCCTGTTTTTGCTAATTGCTTTAGGTGTGCATTGAATTCGGTCTGTTCAAATTACACCCACCGCTGCCTGGGGTATCCCAAAATCTCAGCTACCCACCCTGCAAGTTATACTAAGCAGGCCTGTGTCAGCCTGAGTTTTACTATTTGCTTTAGGTGTGCATTGAATTCTGTCTGTTCAAATTACACCCACCGCTGCCTGGGGTATCCCAAAATCTCAACTACACACCCCACAAGTTATACTAAGCAGGCCTGTTTCAGCCTGTTTCTGCTAATTGCTTTAGGTGTGCATTGAATTCGGTCTGTTCAAATTACACCCACCGCTGCCTGGGGTATCCCAAAATCTCAGCTACCCACCCTGCAAGTTATACTAAGCAGGCCTGTGTCAGCCTGAGTTTTACTAATTGCTTTAGGTGTGCATTGAATTCTGTCTGTTCAAATTACACCCACCGCTGCCTGGGGTATCCCAAAATCTCAACTACACACCCCACAAGTTATACTAAGCAGGCCTGTTTCAGCCTGTTTTTGCTAATTGCTTTAGGTGTGCATTGAATTTGGTCTGTTCAAAATACACCCACCGCTGCCTGGGGTATCCCAAAATCTCAGCTACCCACCCTGCAAGTTATACTAAACAGGCCTGTGTCAGCCTGAGTTTTACTAATTGCTTTAGGTGTGCATTGAATTCTGTCTGTTCAAATTACACCCACCGCTGCCTGGGGTATCCCAAAATCTCAGCTACCCACCCCGTAAGTTATACTAAGCAGGCCTGTTTCAGCCTGTTTTTTGCTAATTGCTTTAGGTGTGCATTGAATTCTGTCTGTTCAAATTACACTGGGGACTGGGGTATCCCAAAATCTCAACTACCCACCCCGCAAGTTATACTAAGCAGGCCTGTGTCGGCCTGAATTTTACTAAATTCTTTAGGTGTGCATTGAATTCTGTCTGCTGAAATTACACCCACCGCTGCCTGGGGTATCCCAAAATCTCAGCTACCCGCCCCGCCAGTTATACTAAGCAGGCCTGTGTCAGCCTGAGTTTTACTAATTGCTTTAGGTGTGCATTGAATTCTGTCTGTTCAAATTACACCCACCGCTGCCTGGGGTATCCCAAAATCTCAGCTACCCACCCCGCCAGTTATACTAAGCAGGCCTGTTTCAGCTTGTTTTTTGCGAATTGCTTTAGGTGTGCATTGAATTCTGTCTGTTCAAATTACACCCACCGCTGCCTGGGGTATCCCAAAATCTGAGCTACCCACCCCGCATGTTATATTAAGCAGGCCTGTTTCAGCCTGTTTTTTGCTAATTGCTTTAGGTGTGCATTGAATTCTATCCAAATTACACTGGGGACTGGGGTATCCCAAAATCTCAACTACCCATCCCGCAAGTTATGCTAAGCAGGCCTGTGTCAGGCTGAGTTTTGCTAATTGCTTTAGGTGTGCATTGAATTCTGTCTGCTGAAATTACACCCACCGCTGCCTGGGGTATCCCAAAATCTCAGCTACCCACCCCGCCAGTTATACTAAGCAGGCCTGTGTCAGGCTGAGTTTTACTATTTGCTTTAGGTGTGCATTGAATTCTGTCTGTTCAAATTACACTGGGGACTGGGGTATCCCAAAATCTCAGCTACCCACCCCGCCAGTTATACTAAGCAGACCTGTTTCAGCCTGAGTTTTACTAATTGCTTTAGGTGTGCATTGAATTCTGTCTGTTCAAATTACACCCACCGCTGCCTGGGGTATCCCTAAATCTCAGCTACCCACCCTGCCAGATATACTAAACAGGCCTGTGTCAGCCTGAGTTTTACTAATTGCTTAAGGTGTGCATTGAATTCTGTCTGTTCAAATTACACTGGGGACTGGGGAATCCCAAAATCTCAACTACCCATCCCGCAAGTTATACTAAGCAGGCCTGTTTCAGCCTGTTTTTTGCTAATTGCTTTAGGTGTGCATTGAATTCTGTCTGTTCAAATTACACTGGGGACTGGGGTATCCCAGAATCTCAGCTACCCACCCCGCCAGTTATACTAAGCAGGCCTGTGTCAGCCTGAGTTTTACTAATTGCTTTAGGTGTGCATTGAGATCTGTCTGTTCAAATTACACCCACCGCTGCCTGGGGTATCCCAAAATCTCAGCTACCCACCCCGCAAGTTATACTAAGCAGGCCTGTTTCAGCCGGAGTTTTACTAATTGCTTTAGGTGTGCATTGAATTCTGTCTGTTCAAATTACACCCACCACTGCCTGGGGTATCCCAAAATCTCAGCTACCCACCCCGCAAGTTATACTAAGCAGGCCTGTTTCAGCCTGTTTTTTGCTAATTGCTTTAGGTGTGCATTGAATTCTGTCTGCTGAAATTACACCCACCGCGGCCTGGGGTATCCCAAAATCTCAGCTACCCACCCCGCAAGTTATACTAAGCAGGCCTGTTTCAGCCTGTTTTTTGCTAATTGCTTTAGGTGTGCATTGAATTCTGTCTGCTGAAATTACACCCACCGCTGCCTGGGGTATCCCAAAATCTCAACTACCCACCCCGCAAGTTATACTAAGCAGGCCTGTGTCAGCCTGAGTTTTACTAATTGCTTTAGGTGTGCATTGAATTCTGTCTAATGAAATTACACCCACCGCTGCCTGGGGTATCCCAAAATCTCAGCTACCCACCCCACCAGATATACTAAGCAGGCCTGTGTCAGCCTGAGTTTTACTAATTGCTTTAGGTGTGCATTGAATTCTGTCTGTTCAAATTACACTGGGGACTGAGGTATCCCAAAATCTCAACTACCCACCCCGCAAGCAATATTAAGCAGGCCTGTTTCAGCCTGAGTTTTACTAATTGCTTTAGGTGTGCATTGAATTCTCTCTGTTCAAATTACACTGGGGACTGGGGTATCCCAAAATTTCAACTACGCACCCCGCCAGTTATACTAAGCAGGCCTGTTTCTGCCTGTTTTTTGCTAATTGCTTTAGGTGTGCATTGAATTCTGTCTGCTGAAATTACACCCACCGCTGCCTGGGGTATCCCAAAATCTCAGCTACCCACCCCACAGTTTATACTAAGCAGGCCTGTGTCAGCCTAAGTTTTACTAATTGCTTTAGGTGTGCATTGAATTCTGTCTGTTCCAATTACACTGGGGACCAGGGTATCCCTAAATCTCAACTACCCACCCCGCAAGTTATACTAAGCAGGCCTGTTTCAGCCTGTTTTTTGCTAATTGCTTTAGGTGTGCATTGAATTCTGTCTGTTCAAATTACACCCACCGCTGCCTGGGGTATCCCAAAATCTCAACTACCCACCCCGCAAGTTATACTAAGCTGGCCTGTTTCAGCCTGTTTTTTGCTAATTGCTTTAGGTGTGCATTGAATTCTGTCTGTTCAAATTACACTGGGGACTTGGGTATCTCAAAATCTCAACTACCCACCCCGCAAGTTAAACTAAGCAGGCCTATGTCAGGCTGAGTTTTACTAATTGCTTTAGGTGTGCATTGAATTCTGTCTGCTGAAATTAAACCCACCGCTGCCTGGGGTATCCCAAAATCTCAGCTACCCACCCCGCCAGTTATACTAAGCAGGCCTGTGTCAGCCTGAGTTTTACTAATTGCTTTAGGTGTGCATTAAATTCTGTGTGTTCAAATTGCACCCAGCGCTGCCTGGGGTATCCCAAAATCTCAGCTACCCACCCCGCCAGTTATACTAAGCAGTTCTGTGTCAGCCTGAGTTTTGCTAATTGCTTTAGGTGTGCATTGAATTCTGTCTGTTCAAATTACACTGGGGACTGGGGTATCCCAAAATCTCAACTACCCACCCCGCAAGTAATACTAAGCAGGCCTGTTTCAGCCTGTTTTTTGCTAATTGCTTTAGGTGTGCATTGAATTCTGTCTGTTTAAATTACACTGGGGACTGGGGTATCCCAAAATCTCAACTACCCAACCCGCAAGTTATACTAAGCAGGCCTGTTTCAGCCTGTTTTTTGCTAATTGCTTTAGGTGTGCATTGAATTCTGTCTGCTGAAATTACACCCACCGCTGCCTGGGGTATCGCAAAATCTCAGCTACCCACTCCGCCAGTTATACTAAACAGGCCTCTGTCAGCCTGAGTTTTACTAATTGCTTTAGGTGTGCATTGAATTCTGTCTGTTCGAATTACACTGGGGACTGGGGTATCCCAAAATCTCAACTACCCATCCCGCAAGTAATATTAAGCAGGCCTGTTTCAGCCTGTTTTTTGCTAATTGCTTTAGGTGTGCATTGAATTCTGTCTGTTCAAATTACACTGGGGACTGGGGTATCCCAAAATCTCAACTACCCACCCCGCCAGTTATACTAAGCAGGCCTTTGTCAGCCTGAGTTTTACTAATTGCTTTAGGGGTGCATTTAATTCTGTCTGTTCAAATTACACCCACCGCTGCCTGGGGTATCCCAAAATATCAGCTACCCACCCCGCAAGTTATACTAAGCAGGCCTGTTTCAGCCGGTGTTTTACTAATTGCTTTAGGTGTGCATTGAATTCTGTTTGTTGAAATTACACCCACCGCTGCCTGGGGTATCCCAAAATCTCAACTACCCACACCGCAAGTTATACTAAGCAGGCCTGTTTCAGCCTGTTTTTTGCTAATTGCTTTAGGTGTGCATTGAATTCTGTCTGCTGAAATTACAGCCACCGCTGCCTGGGGTATACCAAAATCTCAACTACCCATCCCGCAAGTTATACTAAGCAGGCCTGTGTCAGCCTGAGTTTTACTAATTGCTTTAGGTGTGCATTGAATTCTGTCTACAGAAATTACACCCACCGCTGCCTGGGGTATCCCAAAATCTCAGCTACCCAACCCACCAGTTATACTAAACAGGCCTGTGTCAGCCTGAGTTTTACTAATTGCTTTAGGTGTGCATTGAATTCTGTCTGCTGAAATTAAACCCACCGCTGCCTGGGGTATCCCAAAATCTCAGCTACCCACCCCGCCAGTTATACTAAGCAGGCCTGTGTCAGCCTGAGTTTTACTAATTGCTTTAGGTGTGCATTGAATTCTGTGTGTTCAAATTGCACCCAGCGCTGCCTGGGGTATCCCAAAATCTCAGCTACCCACCCCGCCAGTTATACTAAGCAGGTCTGTGTCAGCCTGAGTTTTGCTAATTGCTTTAGGTGTGCATTGAATTCTGTCTGTTCAAATTACACTGGGGACTGGGGTATCCCAAAATCTCAACTACCCACCCCGCAAGTAATACTAAGCAGGCCTGTTTCAGCCTGTTTTTTGCTAATTGCTTTAGGTGTGCATTGAATTCTGTCTGTTCAAATTACACTGGGGACTGGGGTATCCCAAAATCTCAACTACCCAACCCGCAAGTTATACTAAGCAGGCCTGTTTCAGCCTGTTTTTTGCTAATTGCTTTAGGTGTGCATTGAATTCTGTCTGCTGAAATTACACCCACCGCTGCCTGGGGTATCGCAAAATCTCAGCTACCCACCCCGCCAGTTATACTAAACAGGCCTCTGTCAGCCTGAGTTTTACTAACTGCTTTAGGTGTGCATTGAATTCTGTCTGTTCGAATTACACTGGGGACTGGGGTATCCCAAAATCTCAACTACCCACCCCGCAAGTAATATTAAGCAGGCCTGTTTCAGCCTGTTTTTTGCTAATTGCTTTAGGTGTGCATTGAATTCTGTCTGTTCAAATTACACCCACCGCTGCCTGGGGTATCCCAAAATCTCAACTACCCACCCCGCAAGTTATACTAAGCTGGCCTGTTTCAGCCTGTTTTTTGCTAATTGCTTTAGGTGTGCATTGAATTCTGTCTGTTCAAATTACACTGGGGACTGGGGTATCCCAAAATCTCAACTAACCACCCCGCAAGTTATACTAAGCAGGCCTGTTTCAGCCTGTTTTTTGCTAATTGCTTTAGGTGTGCATTGATTCTGTCTGCTGAAATTACACCCACCGCTGCCTGCGGTATCCCAAAAACTCAGCTACCCACCCCGCCAGTTACACTAAACAGGCCTGTGTCAGCCTGAGTTTTACAAATTGCTTTAGATGTGCATTGAATTCTGTCTGTTCAAATTACACTGGGGACTGGGGTATCCCAAAATCTCAACTACCCACCACGCAAGTTATACTAAGCAGACCTGTTTCAGCCTGTTTTTTGCTTATTGCTTTAGGTGTGCATTGAATTCTGTCTGCTGGCATTACACCCACCGCTGCCTGGGGTATCCCAAAATCTCACCTACCACCCCGCCAGTTAGACTAAATAAGCAAATACATAAAAATGTCAGGCAAACAAGTGCCTGGAAGTTCAAAGAGGAGTGGCAGAGGCCAAGATTCTGCAGGCAGAGGTCGCAGCAGACTAGGGGTGAGTAGCAGCAGGAGTCATGGTGAGAGACCTGATCTGCCAGTATCTGCTAGCGGTCGTGTCTCCACCAGTAACGCATCTGCCGTGGTAGATTGGTTAACGCGCTCATCAACATCATCACAAGTTACGTCTGAGACCCCCAGTCTAGGGTCGGTAGGTTCCTCTGACACAACTCTGAGTTGGCATGCCCCGAGAGCAGTCCCTGTCCTCCCATTGCCTCTGTCCTACACCGTTCCCTCCCCCAGCGACGTATCCTATGCTTTGGGTTCAGCTCCACTGTTTAGTGAGGAGGACGATCAGATAGAGGACAGTCAGCAGCTACTGCCCAGCCATGAAATGGAGGTGGCTTCTTTAGCTCGGCAGACAAATAGTGATGTGAACAGTGTCGTGGGTGTTGCGAGCTTTCCAGCTCCTGTGCCAGACACTGTTGATGAAACCGAGAAGATCAGTGAGGTACAGCCACAACTCGGTGATGATGATGATGATGATGAAGCCGATCGCACTTGGGAGCCGGGTGATGAAGGGGTTTCATCGTCATCATCAGGAGAAGAGGGGTGCAGGTTGCCCCGGAGTCAGCAGCTGAGGCAGCAAGGTGTTAGCAGCGTGGTTGGCAGTCAGCATGGGGGCACAATTGTAAAGCCTGGAGCCAAACGGGGCCGGGGCCGGGGTAGAGCACCTGCTGTGCGGCAGCCTACCTTATCGGGAGGTAGTGGAGCAGGGGTTCCTGGAGTTGGCGACAGTAGCAGTGAATCAGTGAGGCCTGTTGGTGGGAAAAGTAGCTACTTGGCAGTGTGGCAGTTTTTCCTGAAGCATCCACAGGAGGGTAACATGGCCACTTGCAAGATATGTAGGCAGAAGGCGTGGCCAGGGTCCAAATGTTGGCACCACGGCCCTGCGTCAACATATGATGCGTTACCATAAAGCGACCTGGGAGAACCGAGGCTCCCAAGGGGTGGTCCAGCCTGCTTCCTCACCAAGTGGCACGCCGCTCGCAATTTCTTCCAGCCAAGGCTCCAGCACCTCAGCCGAAGGCAGCTGTGCGTCATACCTATCCTCTGGCTGGTCAGGGCACTGGAGACATGGTGTCTACATCTTATGGCCACATGAACCCCGTTGGAGCAGAACTGGAGGAGGAGGAGGAGGAAGAGGAGGAGGAGGAGGAGGTGAAGCACAGTTTAGGCTTGGTGAAATGGCTGGTTTATCTAGTCAGCGGACAGGAGAGGAGGAGCAGGAGCAGCCAGAGGAGCTAGAGGGTTTTGAGGAAGGCGAGACAGAGGACCCGGACACACCGTGGCAGTATGCAGTGGAGATGGAGACAGGTAGTCCCTCTGAGTCACTTGCGCAAATGGCAGGAAGCATGCTCACGTGCTTGCGTAGTGACGCCAGAATTGTTTCCATTTGTCAGCGGGATGACTTCTGGCTGGCCACCTTATTGGACCCTCGCTTCCGGCACAAAATGGGGGCATTTTTTAAACCCGCCGAGAGGGAGGAGAGACTGAACTACTACAAAGACATTCTGCGTAGTCAGTTGGCCGATGCCTATCTGCGCCATGGTCCATACTCTCGCAGGTCTGACCTCTGCGCTCACCTTCCACTGCCATGCCTGCTGGGGGGGTTGGCAAGAGCAGCAGCAGCAGCTCCATCAGCAGCAGCCTCAGTCTTCAGTCGCTAATGAGTAGCTTTCTACACCCGCATAGTGAGGCTACTCATGAGCAGCAGGAAGACCTGGAGCAGGACCTCAACCAGCAGGTCATGTCATACCTTGACATGACCATGGCAACACACCTTGAGGATCCGCTGGACTTCTGGGCAGCCAAACTTGGGTTGTGGCCGCAACTAGCAGAGTTTGCCCTGGAAAAGCTGTCCTGCCCGGCAAGTAGCGTGCCATCTGAGCGGGTGTTTAGTGCGGAGGGGGGCATAGTTACGGCGAGGAGAACTCGTCTGTCAACTAAAAATGTGGAGAGACTCACCTTTGTCAAAATGAATCAGGGATGGATCAGCCAGGATTTCCACCCACCAATGCCTGATGCATGCGACTAGATTCAGCATGGTACCACGTTTTACACTTTCCAAATGGTGCAAAACATATTTATGTCTTTAGACCAATTTCTAGGTTCCTGCTGATGCTAACTTCAGGGTGTGCCTTTCAGCCAATTTCTGGGTTCCTGCTGCTGATGCCAACTTCTAGGTGTGCCTTCCAGCTAATGTTTGTGCTCCTGCTGCTGCCAACTTCAGGGTGTGCCTTCCCGCCAATTTTTGGCCTACTGCTGATGCCAACTTCAGGGTGTGCCTTCCAGCCAATTTCTGGGTTCCTCCTGCTGCTGCTGCCAACTCCAGGGTGTTCCTTCCAGTCAATTTTTGGGCTCCTGCTGATGCCAACTTCAGGGTGTGCCTTCCAGCCAATTTTTGGCCTACTGCTGATGCCAACTTCTGGGTGTGCCTTCCAGCTAATGTTTGTGCTCCTGCTGCTGCCAACTTCAGGGTGTGCCTTTCAGCCAATTTCTGGGTTCCTCCTGCTGCTGCTGCCAACTCCGGGGTGTGCCTTCCAGTCAATTTTTGGGCTCCTGCTGATGCCAACTTCAGGGTGTGCCTTCCAGACAATTTCTGGGTTCCTCCTGCTGCTGCTGCCAACTCCGGGGTGTGCCTTCCAGTCCATTTTTGGGCTCCTGCTGATGCCAACTTCAGGGTGTGGCTTCCAGCCAATTTCTGGGTTCCTGCTGATGCCAACTTCAGGGTGTGCCTTCCACACAATTTTTGGCCTACTGCTGCTGCCAACTTCAGGGTGTGCCTTCCAGCCAATTTTTGGCCTACTGTTGATGCCAACTTCAGGGTGTGCCTTCCAGACAATTTTTGGCCTACTGCTGATGCCAACTTCAAGGTGTGCCTTCCAGCCAATTTTTGGGCTCCTGCTGATGCCAACTTCAGGGTGTGCCTTCCAGCCAATTTTTGGGCTCCTGCTGCCAACCCCAGTGTCTCTTTAAAGTAATGTTTGGGCTGATGCTGCTGCTGCTTCTGCTGCTGCCAACTCCAGGGTGTGATTCATCCAATTTTTGGGCTCCTGAAGCCAACCCCAGTGTCTCTTTAAAGTAATGTTTGGGCTCCTGCAGCTGCTGCTGCTTGCAACTCCAGGGTGTGATTCATCCAATTTTTGGGCACCTGCTGCCAACTCCAGTGTCTCTTTCAAGCTATGTTTGGGCTCCTGCTGCTGCTGCTTGCATCTCCAGGGTGTGATTCATCCAATTGTTGGGCTCCTGCAGCCAACTCCAGTGTCTCTTTCAAGCTATGTTTGGGCTCCTGCTGCTTGCAACTCCAGGGTGTGATTCATCCAATTGTTGGGCACCTGCTGCAAACTGCAGTGTCTCTTTCAAGCAACGATTGGGCTCCTGCTGCTGCTTGCAACTCCAGGGTGTGATTCATCCAATTTTTTGGGCTCCTGCAGCCAACTCCAGTGTCTCTTTAAAGCAATGTTTGGGCTCCTGCTGCTGCTTGCAACTACAGGGTGTGACTCATCCAATTTTTGGCCTCCTGCAGCCAACTCCAGTGTCTCTTTCAAGCTATGTTTGGGCTCCTGCTGCTGCTGCTTGCATCTCCAGGGTGTGATTCATCCAATTTTTGGACTCCTGCAGCCAACTCCAGTGTCTCTTTCAAGCTACGTTTGGGCTCCTGCTGCTGCTTGCAACTCCAGGGTGTGATTCATCCAATTTTTGGCCTCCTGCAGCCAACTCCAGTGTCTCTTTTAAGCAATGTTTGGGCTCCTGCTGCTGCTTGCATCTCCAGGGTGTGATTCATCCAATTTTTGGCCTCCTGCAGCCAACTCCAGTGTCTCTTTCAAGCAATGTTTGGGCTCCTGCTGATGCTGCTGCTTGCAACTCCAGGGTGTGATTCATCCAATGTTTGGGCTCCTTCAGCCAAATCCAGTGTCTCTTTCACGCAATGTTTGGGCTCCTGCAGCTGCTGCTGCTGCTTGCATCTCCAAGGTGTGATTCATCCAATTTTTGGCCTCCTGCAGCCAACTCCAGTGTCTCTTTCAAGCAATGTTTGGGCTCCTGCTGCTGCTTGCATCTCCAGGGTGTGATTCATCCAATTTTTGGGCTCCTGCAGCCAACTCCAGTGTCTCTTTCAAGCAATGTTTGGGCTCCGGCTGCTGCTGCTGCTTGCATCTCCAGGGTGTGATTCATCCAATTTTTGGGCTCCTGCAGCCAACTCCAGTGTCTCTTTCAAGCTATGTTTGGGCTCCTGCTGCTGCTGCTTGCAACTCCAGGGTGTGATTCATCCAATTGTTGGGCACCTGCTGCCAACTGCAGTGTCTCTTTCAAGCAATGTTTGGGCTCCTGCTGCTGCTTGCAACTACAGGGTGTGATTCATCCAATTTTTGGCCTCCTGCAGCCAACTCCAGTGTCTCTTTCAAGCAATGTTTGGGCGCCTGCTGCTGCTACTGCTTGCATCTCCAGGGTGTGATTCATCCAATCTTTGGGCTCCTGCAGCCAACTCCAGTGTCTCTTTCAAGCTATGTTTGGGCTCCTGCTGCTGCTTGCAACTCCAGGGTGTGATTCATCCAATTTTTGGCCTCCTGCAGCCAACTCCAGTGTCTCTTTCAAGCAATGTTTGGGCTGCTGCTGCTTGCATCTCCAGGGGGTGATTCATCCAATTTTTGGGCTCCTGCAGCCAACTCCAGTGTCTCTTTCAAGCTATGTTTGGGCTCCTACTGCTGCTGCTTTCAACTCCAGGGTGTGTTTCTTCCAATTGTTGGGCACCTGCTGCCAATTGCAGTGTCTCTTTTAAGCAATGTTTGGGCTCCTGCTGCTGCTTGCAACTCCAGGGTGTGATTCATCCAATTTTTGGGCTCCTGCAGCCAACTCCAGTGTCTCTTTAAAGCAATGTTTGGGCTCCTGCTGCTGCTTGCAACTACAGGGTGTGATTCATCCAATTTTTGGCCTCCTGCAGCCAACTCCCGTGTCTCTTTCAAGCAATGTTTGGGCTCCTGCTGCTGCTACTGCTGCTGCTTGCATCTCCAGGGTGTGGTTCATCCAATTTTTGGGCTCCTGCAGCCAACTCCAGTGTCTCTTTCATGCAATGTTTGGGCTCCTGCAGCTGCTGCTGCTGCTTGCAACTCCAGGGTGTGATTCATCCAATTTTTGGGCTCCTGCAGCCAACTCCAGTGTCTCCTTAAAGCAATGTTTGGGCTCCTGCTGCTGCTTGCAACTCCAGGGTGTGATTCATCAAATTGTTGGGCTCCTGCAGCCAACTCCAGTGTCTCTTTCACGCAATGTTTGGGCTCCTGCTGCTGCTTGCAACTCCAGGGTGTGATTCATCCAATTTTTGGGCTCCTGCTGCCAACTCCAGTGTCTCTTTCAAGCAATGTTTGGGCTGCTGCTGCTTGCAACTCCAGGGTGTGATTCAGCTAATTTTTGGGCTCCTGCTGCTGCCAGCTCCAGGGTGTGTTTTTCAGGCACTATAGGGGCCCCTCATAGTGATGCCACTTCAACTCTCTGCAAATGCCGCTGTGCGATTCTATTAGCGATGCCTCTCATCTGCATGTCCTAATTATTTAAAGTATTACTTGACTAACCCAGCACGCATCCTATGCGTGTTACAGCAAGCTGAATGGTTTACAACTCTATTGAGGCTCTAGGAGGCTCAGAAATAGCCATTTTTAATATCGATTCGTCCCGAATAAATTCAGGTTGAAACGAATTTTGTCGGAAAATTCGTCGAATCGGTCGAATCGAACTTTTCACAAGTTCACTCATCTCTAATAATAGAGTATGAATTTGGCGGATGATAATAGAGTATGAATTTAATGGATGATAGTAGAGAATGAATTTGGTGGATGATAATAGAGTATGAATTTAATGGCTGATACTAGAGAATGAATTTGGCGGATGATAATAGAGTATGAATTTGAAGGATGATAATAGAGAATGAATTTGGAGGATGATAATAGAGTATGAATTTAATGGATGATAATAGCTAGAGATGAGCGAACTTTTGAAAAATTCGATTCGACTGATTCGCCGAATTTTCCGACAAAAATCGTTTCGACCCGAATTTATTCACGACGAATCGCTTTTAAAAATGGCTATTTCTGAGCTTCCTAGACCCTCAATAGGGTTGTAAACCATTCTGCCTTGCTGTAACACGCATAGGATGCGTGCTGGGTTAGTGATCTAATACTGTAAATAATTAGGACATGCAGATAAGAGGCATCGCTATTAGAATCGCAGAGCGGCACAATTACAGAGAGTTGAGGTGGCATCACTATGAGGGGCCCTTATATTGCCTGAAAAACACACCCTGGAGCTGGCAGCGGCAGGAGCCCAAACATTGGATTTGGCTCAAAGAGACATTTGAGTTGGCAGCAGGAGCCCAAAAATTGGCTGAATGACACCCTGGAGTTGCAAGCAGCAGCAGCAGCAGGAGCCCAAACATAGCTTGAAAGAGACACTGGAGTTGGCAGCAGGAGCCCAAAAATTGGATGAATCACACCCTGGAGTTGCAAGCAGCAGCAGGAGCCCAAACATTACTTTAAAGAGACACTGGGGTTGGCAGCAGGAGCCCAACAATTGGATGAATCACACCCTGGAGTGCAAGCAGCAGCAGGAGCCCAACATTGGCTGCAAGAGACACTGGCGTTGGCTTCAGGAGCCCAAAAATTGGATGAATCACACCCTGGAGTTGCAAGCAGCAGCAGCATGAGCCCAACATTGGCTGAAAGAGACACTGGAGTTGGCTTCAGGAGCCCACAAAATTGGATGAATCACACCCTGGAGTTGCAAGCAGCAGCAGGAGCCCAACATTGGCTGAAAGAGACACTGGAGTTGGCAGCAGGAGCCCAAAAATTGGCTGAATCACACCCTGGAGTTGCAAGCAGCAGCAGCAGGAGCCCAAACATTGCTTTAAAGAGACACTGGAGTTGGCAGCAGCAGGAGGCCAAAAATTGACTGACACACCCTGGAGTTGGCAGCAGCAGCAGGAACCTAGAAATTGGCTGGAAGGCACCCTGAAGTTGGCAGCAGCAGGAGCACATACATTAGCTGGAAGGAACACCCTGGAGTTGGCAGCAGCAGCAGGAACCTAGAAATTGGCTGGAAGGCACCCTGAAGTTGGCAGCAGCAGGAGCACATACATTAGCTGGAAGGCACACCCTGGAGTTGGCAGCAGCATAAGCAGGAGCCCAAACATTGCTTCAAAGACACCCTGGAGTTGGCAACAGGAGGCCAAAAACTGGCTGACAGAGACACTGGAGTTGGCAGCAGGAGCCCAAAAATTGGCTGAATCACACCCTGGAGTTGCAAGCAGCAGCAGCAGCAGCAGGAGCCCAACATTGCCTGAAAGAGACACTGGAGCTGGCAGCAGGAGCCCAAAAATTGGATGAATCACACCCTGGAGTTGCAAGCAGCAGCAGCAGGAGCCCAACATTGGCTGAAAGAGACACTGGAGTTGGCAGCAGGAGCCCAAAAATTGGATGAATCACACCCTGGAGTTGCAAGCAGCAGCAGCAGGAGGCGAAAAATTGGCTGAAAGGCACACCCTGAAGTTGGCATCAGCAGGAGGCCAAAAATTGGTTGGAAGGCACACCCTGAAGTTGGCATCAGCAGGAGCCCAAAAATTGGCCTAAAGACATAAATATGTTTTGCACCATTTGGAAAGTGTAAAACGTGGCACCATGCTGAATCTAGTCGCATGCATCAGGCATTGGTGGGTGGAAATCCTGGCTGATCCATCCCTGATTCATTTTGACAAAGGTGAGTCTCTCCACATTTTTAGTTGACAGACGAGTTCTCCTCGCCGTAACTATGGCCCCCGCCGCACTAAACACCCGCTCAGATGGCACGCTACTTGCCGGGCAGGACAGCTTTTCCAGGGCAAACTCTGCTAGTTGCGGCCACAAATCAAGTTTGGCTGCCCAGAAGTCCAGCAGATCCTCAAGGTGTGTTGGCATGGTCATGTCAAGGTATGACATGACCTGCTGGTTGAGGTCCTGCTCCAGGTCTTCCTGCTGCTCATGAGTAGCCTCACTATGCGGGTGTAGAAAGCTACTCATTAGCAACTGAAGACTGAGGCTGCTGCTGATGGAGCTGCTGCTGCTGCTCCTGCCGACCCCCCCCAGCAGCCATGGCAGTGGAAGGTGAGCGCAGAGGTCCCCTCGAGTCAGACCTGCGAGAGTATGGACCATGGCGCAGATAGGCATCGGCCAACTGCCTACGTAGAATGTCTTTGTAGTAGTTCAGTTTGTCCTCCCTCTCGGCGGGTTTAAAAAATGCCCCCATTTTGTGCCGGAAGCGAGGGTCCAATAAGGTGGACAGCCAGAAGTCATCCCGCCGACAAATGGAAACAATTCTGGGGTCACTACGCAAGCACGTGAGCATGCTTCCTGCCATTTGTGCAAGTGACTCGGATGGACTACCTGTCTCCATCTCCACTGCATACTGCCACGGTGTGTCCGGGTCCTCTGTCTCGCCTTCCTCAAAACCCTCTAGCTCCTCTGGCTGCTCCTGCTCCTCCTCTCCTGTCCGCTGACTAGATAAACCAGCCATTTCGCCAAGCCTAAACTGTGCTTCACTGTGCCCCTCCTCCTCCTCTTCCTCCTCCTCCTTTTCATTCCATTTCAGCTCCAACGGGGTTCATGTGGCCTTAAGATGTAGACGCCATGTCTCCAGTGCCCTGACCAGCCATGGTTTCCAACATGTGCTGTAGTACATGAAGCAGTGGAATCACGTCGTTCATCCCGTAATCCTGCTGACTGACAAATAAAGTGGCTTCCTCAAAGGGCCTGAGCAAACGGCAGGTGTCACGTATGAGCTGCCACTGGTTGACATTGAAGTTACACAGGGGAGTCCCCCTATCTGCTTGGATCATCAGGAAATCCGTGATGGCTTTTCTCCGTTCATATAATCGGTCCAACATGTGAAGGGTAGAATTCCAACGGGTGGAAACATTGCAAATCAGACTATGTTGGGGGATACCGTTCTGACGCTGTAGCTCAAGAAGGGTGTGTTTGGCGGTGTATGAGTGGCTGAAGTGCATGCAAAGTTTCCTTGAAGTTGTTAGGATGTCTTGCATATGGGGGGAACACTTCAGAAACCGCTTGACAACCAGATTGAAGATGTGAGCCATGCAGGGGGCATGGGTCAGCCTTCCTTGGCGCAGCGCAGACAAAATGTTCTTCCCATTGTCGGTAACCATGATTCCCATTTTAAGTTTTCTTGGAGTAAGCCATGTTTGGATTTCCTGATGAATAAATTTAAGCAGTTCCTCCCCTGTGTGACTCCGTTCGCCAAGACAAACCATGTGAAGCACTGCGTGACACCTCCGTGCCCTGCACACATGGTAGACTGGAGGGGCACTGAGACTTGAGCCTACAGTGGAGGTTGAGGAGATGGCGGAGGATGAGGAGGCCGAGTCGCACGGTGTCACAGGCCCAACGGGCAGGGAACGCGGAGGCCGAAGCGGCGTGACCTGTCCAAGTTGCTGCTGCAAAGGGACCACATTCACCCAGTGGGCCGTAAACGACATGTACTGTTCCTGACCGTAGTTACAGCTCCAGACGTCGGCGCTGCCATGCACTTTGCTACACACCGACAGGCTCAAGGACTGGCCCACCTTCTGTTCAACAAAAGTGTGCAGCGCTGGTACTGCCTTCTTGGCAAAGAAATGACGGCTTGGGACTCTCCACCTCGGCTTGGCACAAGCCATCAGTTCTCTGAAAGGTGCAGAGTCCACCACCTGAAAAGGGAGCGACTGCAGCACCAGCAACTTGGACAGGAGCACATTCAGCTTCTGCGCCGTAGGATGAGTGGGCGCATACTGCTGTCTCTTGGACATGGCTTCGCTGATGGAATGCTGGCGGGATGCATTACTTGGAGGAGGAGGAGGAGGAGCAGGAGCGACAGAGGATGGGTATGACGCACAGCTGCCTTCGGCTGAGGAAGCAGACTGGACCACCCCTTGGGAGCCTCGGTTCTCCCAGGTCGCTTTATGGTGACGCATCATATGTTGACGCAGGGCCATGGTGCCAACATTTGGGCCCTGGCCACGCTTCACCTTCTGCCTACATATCTTGCATGTGGCCATGTTACCCTCCTGCGGATGCTTCAGGAAAAACTGCCACACTGCCGAGTAGCTACTTTTCCCACCAACAGGCCTCACTGATTCGCTGCTATTGTCGCCAACTCCAGGAACCCCTGCCCCACTACCTCCCGATAAGGTAGCCTGCCACGCAGCAGGTGCTCTACCCCGGCCCCGGCCCCGTTTGGCTCCAGGCTTTACAATTGTGCCCCCATGCTGACTGCCAACCATGCTGCTAACACCTTGCTGCCTGAGCTGCTGACTCCGGTGCAACCAGCGCCCCTCTTCTCCTGATGATGACGATGAAGCCACTTCATCACCCGGCTCCCAAGTGTGATCGGCTTCATCATCATCATCACCGAGTTGTGGCTGTACGTCACTGATGTTCTCGGTTTCCTCAACAGTGTCTGGCGCAGAAGCTGGAAATCTCGCAACACCCACGACACTGTCCACATCACTATTTGTCTGCCAAGTTAAAGAAGCCACCTCCATTTCATGGCTGGGCAGTAGCTGCTGACTGTCCTCTATCTGATCGTCCTCCTCACTAAAGAGTGGAGCTGAACCCAAAGCATAGGATACGTCGCTGGGGGAGGGAACGGCGTAGGACAGAGGCAATGGGAGGACAGGGACTGCTCTCGGGGCATGCCAACTCAGGGTTGTGTCAGAGGAACCTACCGACCCTAGACTGGGGGTCTCAGACGTAACTTGTGATGATGTTGATGAGCGCGTTAACCAATCTACCACGGCAGATGCGTTACTGGTGGAGACACGACCGCTAGCAGATACTGGCAGATCAGGTCTCTCACCGTGACTCCTGCTGCCACTCGCCCCTAGTCAGCTGCGACCTCTGCCTGCTGAATCTTGGCCTCTGACACTCCTCTTTGAACATCCTGGCACTTGTCTGCCTGACATTTTTATGTATTTGCTTATTTAGCATAAACAGATAGGGTTCAAGGTGCAGCTTTGGGGTGCCCTGCGGCCTGGTTTATTAAAAGCAGTCAAAAACAAGTGCAAACTGAAGTAGCTTAATAAAGCAGCTGATACTGATCAACGCTTATGTTGTATAACAGATAGGGTGCAAGGTGCAGCTTTGGGGTGCCCTGCGGCCTGGTTTATTAAAAGCAGTCAAAAACAAGTGCAAACTGAAGTAGCTTAATAAAGCAGCTGATGCTGATCAACGCTTATGTTGTATAACAGATAGGGTTCAAGGTGCAGCTTTGGGGTGCCCTGCGGCCTGGTTTATTAAAAGCAGTCAAAAACAAGTGCAAACTGAAGTAGCTTAATAAAGCAGCTGATGCTGATCAACGCTTATGTTGTATAACAGATAGGGTTCAAGGTGCAGCTTTGGGGTGTCCTGCGGCCTGGTTTATTAAAAGCAGTCAAAAACAAGTGCAAACTGAAGTAGCTTAATAAAGCAGCTGATGCTGATCAACGCTTATGTTGTATAACAGATAGGGTTCAAGGTGCAGCTTTGGGGTGCCCTGCGGCCTGGTTTATTAAAAGCAGTCAAAAACAAGTGCAAACTGAAGTAGCTTAATAAAGCAGCTGATGCTGATCAACGCTTATGTTGTATAACAGATAGGGTTCAAGGTGCAGCTTTGGGGTGCCCTGCGGCCTGGTTTATTAAAAGCAGTCAAAAACAAGTGCAAACTGAAGTAGCTTAATAAAGCAGCTGATGCTAATCAACGCTTATGTTGTATAACAGATAGGGTTCAAGGTGCAGCTTTGGGGTGCCCTGCGGCCTGGTTTATTAAAAGCAGTCAAAAACAAGTGCAAACTGAAGTAGCTTAATAAAGCAGCTGATGCTGATCAACGCTTATGTTGTATAACAGATAGGGTTAAAATAGCATGTGCCTTGGGATGCCCGTGTGGCCTGGTATATTTTAAGATGAACAAAAAGTAACAATAATCCAAGTATGAGAAATGCTTTAGCTTATCAGATAGGGTTAAAATAGCATGTGCCTTGGGATGCCCATGTGGCCTGGTATATTTTAAGCTGAACAGAAACTTTTGACACTAATCCAAGTATGAGAAATGCTTTTGCATAACAGATAGGGTTAAAATAGCATGTGCCTTGGGATGCCCGAGTGGCCTGGTATATTTTAAGCTGAACAAAAAGTAACAATAATCCAAGTATGAGAAATGCTTGTGCTTAACAAATAGGGTTAAATAGCATGTGCCTTGGGATGCCCGTGTGGCCTGGTATATTTTAAGCTGAACAAAAACTTTTGACACTAATCCAAGTATGAGAAATGCTTTTGCATAACAGGGTTAAAATAGCATGTGCCTTGGGATGCCCGTGTGGCCTGGTATATTTTAAGCTGAACAGAAACTTTTGACACTAATCCAAGTATGAGAAATGCTTTTGCTTAACAGATAGGGTTAAATAGCATGTGCCTTGGGATGCCCGTGTGGCCTGGTATATTTTAAGCTGAACAGAAACTTTTGACAATAATCCAAGTATGAGAAATGCTTTTGCATAACAGATAGGGTTAAAATAGCATGTGCCTTGGGATGCCCGAGTGGCCTGGTATATTTTAAGCTGAACAAAAAGTAACAATAATCCAAGTATGAGAAATGCTTGTGCTTAACAAAAGGGTTAATTAACATGTGCCTTGGGATGCCCGTGTGGCCTGGTATATTTCAAGCTGAACAAAAAGTAACAATAATCCAAGTATGAGAAATGCTTGTGCTTAACAAATAGTGTTAAATAGCATGTGCCTTGGGATGCCAGTGTGGCGTAATGTATTTTAAGCTGAACAAAAAGTATTAACAATAATCCAAGTATGAGAAATGCTTTTGTTTAACAGATAGGGTTAAATAGCATGTGCCTTGGGATGCCAGTGTGGCGTAATGTATTTTAAGCTGAGCAGAAACTTTTAACACTAATCCAAGTATGAGAAATGCTTTTGTTTTAACAGATAGGGTTAAATAGCATGTGCCTTGGGATGCCAGTGTGGCGTAATGTATTTTAAGCTGAACAAAAAGTATTAACAATAATCCAAGTATGAGAAATGCTTTTGTTTAACAGATAGGGTTAAATAGCATGTGCCTTGGGATGCCCGTGTGGCCTGGTATATTTTAAGATGAACAAAAAGTAACAATAATCCAAGTATGAGAAATGCTTGTGCTTAACAAATAGGGTTAAATAGCATGTGCCTTGGGATGCCCGTGTGGCCTGGTATATTTTAAGCTGAACAAAAACTTTTGACACTAATCCAAGTATGAGAAATGCTTTTGCTTAACAGATAGGGTTAAAATAGCATGTGCCTTGGGATGCCCGTGTGGCCTGGTATATTTTAAGCTGAACAGAAACTTTTGACACTAATCCAAGTATGAGAAATGCTTTTGCTTAACAGATAGGGTTAAATAGCATGTGCCTTGGGATGCCCGTGTGGCCTGGTATATTTTAAGCTGAACGGAAACTTTTGACAATAATCCAAGTATGAGAAATGCTTTTGCATAACAGATAGGGTTAAAATAGCATGTGCCTTGGGATGCCCGAGTGGCCTGGTATATTTTAAGCTGAACAAAAAGTAACAATAATCCAAGTATGAGAAATGCTTGTGCTTAACAAATAGGGTTAATTAACATATGCCTTGGGATGCCCGTGTGGCCTGGTATATTTCAAGCTGAACAAAAAGTAACAATAATCCAAGTATGAGAAATGCTTGTGCTTAACAAATAGGGTTAAATAGCATGTGCCTTGGGATGCCAGTGTGGCGTAATGTATTTTAAGCTGAACAAAAAGTATTAACAATAATCCAAGTATGAGAAATGCTTTTGTTTAACAGATAGGGTTAAATAGCATGTGCCTTGGGATGCCAGTGTGGCGTAATGTATTTTAAGCTGAGCAGAAACTTTTAACACTAATCCAAGTATGAGAAATAATTTTGACCTTCTTTACAGCGCCATAAAAAAATCCTTAATTTCATGCCGATCAATCCAAAGGTCAATGCCCCCAACAAAAATAGTGTTCGGCATAAGTTTTCCTTCTGGAAGGACGTAACCTTTAGTTTACATGGTTGTGGTAGGTTATATTACAAATTGGGATACCCCAGGCAGCAGTGTCATTGAAAGAGACAGATAGTAATGCAGACCATACGCAAGCAGAGAAACTCAGGCTGCAACAGGCCTCTTTAGTTTACATGGTTGGGGTAGGTTATCTTACAAATTGGAATACCCCACTGTATATGAAACCGAATATAATGCACACCCAAAAGTGGACAATCGGCCTCCAAGAGGCCTGCTTAGCTTAAATAAGAGAGCTGCTTAGTGTAAATAAGAGGCCTGCTTAGTTTAAATAAGAGAGCTGCTTAGTGTAAATAAGAGAGGTAGGTTATGTTATGTTACAGAATGGGATACCCCCAAGCAGGCTTTAGAACAGTATATATGCACAGCAACAGTGGATAAGCAGGCTCCAACAGGCCAAATTACTTTAAATAAGTGTGCAGCTTAGTGAAGATCAAGAGGGGTATGGTATGTTATAGAGTGGGATACCCCCAAGCAGGCTTTAGAACAGTATATATGCACAGCAACAGTGGATAAGCAGCCTGCAACAGGCCAAATTTCTTTAAATAAGTGTGCAGCTTAGAGGAAATACAGAGGCTAATGGGATGTTACAAAATGGAATGCCCCCACAGCAGACTTGAGATCAGTATATATGCACAGTAAAAGTGTCTAAGCAGGCTGCAACAGGCCAAATTTCTTTAAATAAGTGTGCAGCTTAGAGGAAATACAGAGGCTAATGGGATGTTACAGAATGGGATGCCCCCACAGCAGACTTGAGATCAGTATATATGCACAGTAAAAGTGTCTAAGCAGGCTGCAACAGGCCAAATTTCTTTAAATACGTGTGCAGCTTAGAGGAAATACAGAGGCTAATGTGATGTTACAGAATGGGATACCCCCAAGCAGGCTTTAGAACAGTATATATGCACAGAAAAAGTGTCTAAGCAGGCTGCAAGAGGCCAAATTACTTTAAATAAGTGTGCAGCTTAGAGGAAATACAGAGGCTAATGGGATGTTACAGAATGGGATGCCCCCACAGCAGACTTGAGATCAGTATATATGCACAGAAAAAGTGTCTAAGCAGGCTGCAACAGGCCAAATTACTTTAAATAAGTATGCAGCTTAGTGAAGATCAAGAGGGGTATGGTATGTTATAGAGTGGGATACCCCCAAGCAGGCTTTAGAACAGTATATATGCACAGAAAAAGTGTCTAAGCAGGCTGCAACAGGCCAAATTACTTTAAATAAGTGTGCAGCTTAGAGGAAATACAGAGGCTAATGGGATGTTACAAAATGGAATGCCCCCACAGCAGACTTGAGATCAGTATATATGCACAGTAAAAGTGTCTAAGCAGGCTGCAACAGGCCAAATTTCTTTAAATAAGTGTGCAGCTTAGAGGAAATACAGAGGCTAATGGGATGTTACAGAATGGGATGCCCCCACAGCAGACTTGAGATCAGTATATATGCACAGTAAAAGTGTCTAAGCAGGCTGCAACAGGCCAAATTTCTTTAAATACATGTGCAGCTTAGAGGAAATACAGAGGCTAATGTGATGTTACAGAATGGGATACCCCCAAGCAGGCTTTAGAACAGTATATATGCACAGAAAAAGTGTCTAAGCAGGCTGCAAGAGGCCAAATTACTTTAAATAAGTGTGCAGCTTAGAGGAAATACAGAGGCTAATGGGATGTTACAGAATGGGATGCCCCCACAGCAGACTTGAGATCAGTATATATGCACAGAAAAAGTGTCTAAGCAGGCTGCAACAGGCCAAATTACTTTAAATAAGTATGCAGCTTAGTGAAGATCAAGAGGGGTATGGTATGTTATAGAGTGGGATACCCCCAAGCAGGCTTTAGAACAGTATATATGCACAGAAAAAGTGTCTAAGCAGGCTGCAACAGGCCAAATTACTTTAAATAAGTGTGCAGCTTAGAGGAAATACAGAGGCTAATGGGATGTTACAAAATGGAATGCCCCCACAGCAGACTTGAGATCAGTATATATGCACAGTAAAAGTGTCTAAGCAGGCTGCAACAGGCCAAATTTCTTTAAATAAGTGTGCAGCTTAGAGGAAATACAGAGGCTAATGGGATGTTACAGAATGGGATGCCCCCACAGCAGACTTGAGATCAGTATATATGCACAGTAAAAGTGTCTAAGCAGGCTGCAACAGGCCAAATTTCTTTAAATACATGTGCAGCTTAGAGGAAATACAGAGGCTAATGTGATGTTACAGAATGGGATACCCCCAAGCAGGCTTTAGAACAGTATATATGCACAGAAAAAGTGTCTAAGCAGGCTGCAAGAGGCCAAATTACTTTAAATAAGTGTGCAGCTTAGAGGAAATACAGAGGCTAATGGGATGTTACAGAATGGGATGCCCCCACAGCAGACTTGAGATCAGTATATATGCACAGAAAAAGTGTCTAAGCAGGCTGCAACAGGCCAAATTACTTTAAATAAGTATGCAGCTTAGTGAAGATCAAGAGGGGTATGGTATGTTATAGAGTGGGATACCCCCAAGCAGGCTTTAGAACAGTATATATGCACAGAAAAAGTGTCTAAGCAGGCTGCAACAGGCCAAATTACTTTAAATAAGTGTGCAGCTTAGAGGAAATACAGAGGCTAATGGGATGTTACAGAATGGGATACCCCCACAGCAGACCTGAGATCAGTATATATGCACAGAAAAAGTGTCTAAGCAGGCTGCAACAGGCCAAATTACTTTAAATAAGTGTGCAGCTTAGAGGAAATACAGAGGCCAATGGGATGTTACAGAATGGGATGCCCCCACAGCAGACCTTAGATCAGTATATATGCACAGAAAAAGTGTCTAAGCAGGCTGCAACAGGCCAAATTACTTTAAATAAGTGTGCAGCTTAGAGGAAATACAGAGGCTAATGAGATCTTACAAAATGGTAATGTTCCCACAGCAGACTTGAGATCAGTTCAGTATATATGCACATCAAAAGTGTATAAGCAGCCTGAAACAGCTAACAAAGCCAGTCAGCCAGCCAGTAACACTCAGGCTGGATGAAAAAAAAAATCTCCCTGTCACTGCCTCCGATTTTTCCTACCTTTCCTTGCTTCTCGCTGACTTCCTGCCTGTCTCCTGCCTGTCTACTGGCTGTCCCTGGCTGTCCCTGGCTCCCTAACTGTCTCTCCCTGAATACAGCAGTGTCCTGTCTCTCACGAATGCAATAGAGAAATGAACAAAAGCAAGATGGCCGCCACCTTATATAGCGCTGTGACGTCACCGGGCTTGCTGGCTGCTGATAGGCTGCATGTGACTGCCCCAGCATGCACTGGAGCGGGGTAGATGTCTGGACATGTCCCGTCCGCCATCTTAGAATGCCTGTAATGTAAATGAATGGATGTTAAAGAAAAACTTCGAGCGATCAAAGCACGGGGAAATTCGGATTCGATCCGAATCGAATTTTTCATGAAATTCGGATCGAATCCGGGTTCGTCCGGATCGATTCGCTCATCCCTACTTACCTCCATTCCATCGTGCTTTGTATATTCTTAACTTTGCATAATTAATGCTTACCTCAATTCCATCGTGCTTGGTATATTCTTAACTTTGCGCACTTAATGCTTACCATTCCATCGCTGTTTCATTTTTCTTCACTTTGAGTTTTTTTCTTTTTAGTTCTTCCAACGATTAGCTGTAACAACCCTAGAAACATTATAAATATTTCAAAAACTTTAAAAGTATAAAAATTTAACAATTTAAAAAACTATTTACAAAGACATGGCAGACCCTAGAGAATTCTTCTTCTTCTGTGGTCCCCATCGAAGCTCTGAGCTCCTGGATATCGCCCACCAGCCGAAACACAGTCGCTATTAGTTGTGCTAATCTACTGTGTGTGCTGTCTGTAAAAAAAAGAGAAGAAAATTATTGTTCTGCAAATACATGTTTCACAGCTGTGGATGGAATGATTATTAGTTTTTAATAATAATCATTAGGCCATATGTCATTATGCTAAGGAATTTATTAATGGATGAGGCCATATGTCATTATGCTAAGGAATTCAATAATGGATAAGGCCATATTTCATTATGCTAAGGAATTCATTAATGGATGAGGCCATATGTCATTAGGCTAAGGAATTCATTAATGGATGAGGCCATATGTCATTATGCTAATGAATTCATTAATGGATGAGGCCATATGTCATTATTAGGGATGAGCGAATCGATCCAGACGAACCCGGATTCGTTCCAAATTTCATGAAAAATTCGATTCTGAACGAATCCGAATTTCCCCGCGATTCGATCGATCGAAGTTTTCCTTTAACTCCTTTAAACTTAAATTTATTTCAATTACAGGCATTGTAAAATGGTGGATGGACATGTCTGGACATATCCCCTGGGGCAAGTTATCATGGGAAGGTCACATGCAGCCTATCAGCAGCCAGGAGCCCCGGTGACGTCACAGCGCTATATAAAGCAGCGGCCATCTTGCTTGTGCGCATTTCAGACTTGCATTCGTGAGAGAAAGGTGGCTGCTGCAGCTAGGGAGAGAGAGTTAGCGATAGGTAGGGAGATTTACAGATAGGTAGGGAGATTTACAGATAGGTAAAGAGAAAGCCAGATAGTTAGGGAGATTTAGAGTGGTAGACAGAGCTAGGGAAAGATAGGTTTAAAACCGGAACAATCCAGCAGCATACAAGTCACATTGACAGGGTGCCTAGTGCTGGCTATGATTCATATTTCATAATTACTGGGTTACTGTTAATATATTTGGTTTGGTTTAAATACAGCTGCACACTGTGCATGCAATGCACATGCTATTTAACCCTTTCTGCTATTTAGGCCTGAACGCTATTTTAACCCTATCTGTTAAATACAGCTGCACACTGTGCATGCAATGCACATGCTATTTATCCCTTTCTGCTATTTAGGCCTGAACGCTATTTTAACCCTATCTGTTAAACAAAAGCATTTCTCATACTTGGATTATTGTTACTTTTTGTTCAGCTTAAAATACATTACGCCACACTGGCATCCCAAGGCACATGCTATTTAAGCCTATCTGTTAAACAAAAGCATTTCTCATACTTGGATTAGTGTCAAAAGTTTCTGCTCAGCTTAAAATATACCAGGCCACACGGGCATCCCAAGGCACATGCTATTTTAACCCTATCTGTTAAACAAAAGCATTTCTCATACTTGGATTATTGTTACTTTTTGTTCAGCTTAAAATACATTACGCCACACTGGCATCCCAAGGCACATGCTATTTAGCCCAATCTGTTAAACAAAAGCATTTCTCATACTTGGATTATTGTTAATACTCTCTGCTCAGCTTAAAATACATTACGCCACACTGGCATCTCAAGGCACATAATATTTTAACCCTATCTGTTATACAACATAAGCGTTGATCAGCATCAGCTGCTTTATTAAGCTACTTCAGTTTGCACTTGTTTTTGACTGCTTTTAATAAACCAGGCCGCAGGGAACCCCAAAGCTGCACCTTGCACCCTATCTGGTATACAACATAAGCGTTGATCAGCATCAGCTGCTTTATTAAGCTACTTCAGTTTGCACTTGTTTTTGACTGCTTTTAATAAACCAGGCCGCAGGGCACCCCAAAGCTGCACCTTGCACCCTATCTGGTATACAACATAAGCGTTGATCAGCATCAGCTGCTTTATTGAGCTACTTCAGTTTGCACTTGTTTTTGACTGCTTTTAATAAACCAGGCCGCAGGGAACCCCAAAGCTGCACCTTGCACCCTATCTGGTATACAACATAAGCGTTGATCAGCATCAGCTGCTTTTTTAAGCTACTCCAGTTTGCACTTGTTTTTGACTGCTTTCAATGAACCAGGCCGCAGGGCACCCCAAAGCTGCACCTTGAACCCTATCTGGTATACAACATAAGCGTTGATCAGCATCAGCTGCTTTATTAAGCTACTTCAGTTTGCACTTGTTTTTGACTGCTTTTAATATACCAGGCCGCAGGGCACCCCAAAGCTGCACCTTGAACCCTATCTGGTATACAACATAAGCGTTGATCAGCATCAGCTGCTTTATTAAGCTACTTCAGTTTGCACTTGTTTTTGACTGCTTTCAATAAAACAGGACGCAGGGCACCCCAAAGCTGCACCTTGCACCCTATCTGGTATACAACATAAGCGTTGATCAGCATCAGCTGCTTTATTAAGCTACTTCAGTTTGCACTTCCTTTTTGACTGCTTTCAATTAACCAGGCCGCAGGGCACCCCAAAGCTGCACCTTGCACCCTATCTGGTATACAACATAAGCGTTGATCAGCATCAGCTGCTTTATTAAGCTACTTCAGTTTGCACTTGTTTTTGACTGCTTTTAATAAACCAGGCCGCAGGGGACCCCAAAGCTGCACCTTGCACCCTATCTGGTATACAACATAAGCGTTGATCAGCATCAGCTGCTTTATTAAGCTACTTCAGTTTGCACTTCCTTTTTGACTGCTTTCAATTAACCAGGCCGCAGGGCACCCCAAAGCTGCACCTTGCACCCTATCTGTTTATACTAAAATACATAAAAATGTCAGGCAGAGTAGTGCCAGGATGTTCAAAGAGGAGTGGCAGAGGCCAAGATTCAGCAGGCAGAGGTCGCAGCAGACTAGGGGTGAGTGGCAGCAGGAGTTACGGTGAGAGACCTGATCTGCCAGTATCTGCTAGCGGTCGTGTCTCCACCAGTAAGGCATCTGCCGTGGTAGATTGGTTAACGCGCTCGTCAACATCATTACAAGTTACATCTGAGACCCCAGTCTAGGGTCGTTAGGTTCCTCTGACACAACCCTGAGTTGGCATGCCCCGAGAGCAGTCCCTGTCCTCCCATTGCCTCTGTCCTACGCCGTTCCCTCTCCCAGCGACGTATCCTATGCTTTGGGTTCAGCTCCACTCTTTAGTGAGGAGGACGATCAGATAGAGGACAGTCAGCAGCTACTGCCCAGCCATGAAATGGAGGTGGCTTCTTTAGCTCGGCAGACAAATAGTGATGTGAACAGTGTCGTGGGTGTTGCGAGATTTCCAGCTTCTGCGCCAGACACTGTTGAGGAAACCGAGAACATCAGTGACGTACAGCCACAACTCGGTGATGATGATGATGATGATGAAGCCGATCGCACTTGGGAGCCGGGTGATGAAGGGGCTTCATCGTCATTATCAGGAGAAGAGGGGCGCAGGTTGCCCCGGAGTCAGCAGCTCAGGCAGCAAGGTGTTAGCAGCATGGTTGGCAGTCAGCATGGGGGCACAATTGTAAAGCCTGGAGCCAAACGGGGCCGGGGCCGGGGTAGAGCACCTGCTGCGTGGCAGGCTACCTTATTGGGAGGTAGTGGGGCAGGGGTTCCTGGAGTTGGCGACAATAGCAGCGAATCAGTGAGGCCTGTTGGTGGGAAAAGTAGCTACTCGGCAGTGTGGTAGTTTTTCCTGAAGCATCCGCAGGAGGGTAACATGGCCACATGCAAGATATGTAGGCAGAAGGTGAAGCCTGGCCAGGGCCCAAATGTTGGCACCACGGCCCTGCGTCAACATATGATACGTCGCCATAAAGCGATCTGGGAGAACCGAGGCTCCCAAGGGGTGGTCCAGTCTGCTTCCTCACCAAGTGGCACGCTGCTCCCAATTTCTGCCAGCCAAGGTTCCAGCACCTCAGCCGAAGGCAGCTGTGCGTCATACCCATCCTCTGTCGCTCCTGCTCCTCCTCCTTCTACTCCAAGTCATGCATCCCGTCAACAATCCATCAGCGAAGCCATGTCCAAGAGACAGCAGTATGCGCCCACTCATCCTACGGCGCAGAAGCTGAATGTGCTCCTGTCCAAGTTGCTGGTGCTGCAGTCGCTCCCTTTTCAGGTGGTGGACTCTGCACCTTTCAGAGAACTGATGGCTTGTGCCGAGCCGAGGTGGAGAGTCCCAAGCCGTCATTTCTTTGCCAAGAAGGCAGTACCAGCGCTGCACACTTTTGTTGAACAGAAGGTGGGCCAGTCCTTGAGCCTGTCGGTGTGTAGCAAAGTGCATGGCAGCGCCGACATCTGGAGCTGTAACTACGGTCAGGGACAGTACATGTCATTTACGGCCCACTGGGTGAATGTGGTCCCTTTGCAGCAGCAGCAACTTGGACAGGTCACGCCGCTTCGGCCTCCGCGCTCCCTGCCTGTTGGGCCTGTGACACTGTGCGACTCGGCCTCCTCATCCTCCGCCATCTCCTCACCCTCCACTGTAGGCTTAAGTCTCAGTGCCCCTCCAGTCTACCATGTGTGCAGGGCACGGAGGTGTCACGCAGTGCTTCACATGGTTTGTCTTGGCGAACGGAGTCACACAGGGGAGGAACTGCTTACATTTATTCATCAGGAAATCCAAACATGGCTTACTCCAAGAAAACTTAAAATGGGAATCATGGTTACCGACAATGGGAAGAACATTTTGTCTGCGCTGCGCCAAGGAAGGCTGACCCATGCCCCCTGCATGGCTCACGTCTTCAATCTGGTTGTCAAGCGGTTTCTGAAGTGTTCCCCCCATATGCAAGACACCCTAAAAACTTCAAGGAAACTTTGCATGCACTTCAGCCACTCATACACCGTCAAACACACCCTTCTTGAGCTACAGCGTCAGAACGGTATCCCCCAACATAGTCTTCTTTGCGATGTTTCCACCCGTTGGAATTCTACCCTTCACATGTGGGACCGATTATATTAACAAAGAAAAGCCATCATGGATTTCCTGATGATCCAAGCGGATAGGAGGACTCCCCTGTGTAACTTCAATGTCAACCAGTGGCAGCTCATACATGACACCTGCCGTTTGCTCAGGCCCTTTGAGGAAGCCACTTTATTTGTCAGTCGGCAGGATTACGGGATGAACTACGTGATTCCACTGCTTCATGTACTACAGAACATGTTGGAAACCATGGCTGGTCAGGGCACTGGAGACATGGCATCTACATCTTACGGCCACATAAACCCCATTGGAGCTGAACTGGAGGAGGAGGAGGAGGGGCACAGTGAAGCACAGTTTAGGCTTGGCGAAATGGCTGGTTTATCTAGTCAGCGGACAGGAGAGGAGGAGCAGGAGCAGCCAGAGGAGCTAGGGGGTTTCGAGGAAGGCGAGACAGAGGACCCGGACACACCGTGGCAGTATGCAGTGGAGATGGAGACAGGTAGTCCATCCGAGTCACTTGCGCAAATGGCAGGAAGCATGCTCACGTGCTTGCGTAGTGACCCCAGAATTGTTTCCATTTGTCGGCGGGATGACTTCTGGCTGTCCACCTTGTTGGACTCTCGCTTCCGGCACAAAATGGGGGCATTTTTTAAACCCGCCGAGAGGGAGGACAAACTGAACTACTACAAAGACATTCTACGTAGGCAGTTGGCCGATGCCTATCTGCGCCATGGTCCATACTCTCGCAGGTCTGACTCGAGGGGACCTCTGCGCTCACCTTCCACTGCCATGGCTGCTGGGGGGGTTGGCAGGAGCAGCAGCAGCAGCTCCATCAGCAGCAGCCTCAGTCTTCAGTCGCTAATGAGTAGCTTTCTACACCCGCATAGTGAGGCTACTCATGAGCAGCAGGAAGACCTGGAGCAGGACCTCAACCAGCAGGTCATGTCATACCTTGACATGACCATGCCAACACACCTTGAGGATCCGCTGGACTTCTGGGCAGCCAAACTTGATTTGTGGCCGCAACTAGCAGAGTTTGCCCTGGAAAAGCTGTCCTGCCCGGCAAGTAGCATGCCATCTGAGCGGGTGTTTAGTGCGGCGGGGGCCATAGTTACGGCGAGGAGAACTCGTCTGTCAACTAAAAATGTGGAGAGACTCACCTTTTTTAAAATGAATCAGGGATGGATCAGCCAGGATTTCCACACACCAATGGCTGATGCAGGCGACTAGATTCAGCATGGTGCCACGTTTTACACTTTCCAAATGGTGCAAAACATATTTATGTCTTTAGGCCAATTTTTGGGCTCCTGCTGATGCCAACTTCAGGGTGTGCCTTCCAACCAATTTTTGGCCTCCTGCTGATGCCAACTTCAGGGTGTGCCTTTCAGCCAATTTTTCGCATCCTGCTGCTGCTGCTTGCAACTCCAGGGTGTGATTCATCCAATTTTTGGGCTACTGAAGCCTACTCCAGTGTGTCTTTCAAGCTAGGTTTGGGCTGCTGCTGCTGCTTGCAACTCCAGGGTGTGATTCATCCAATTTTTGGGCTCCTGCTGCCAACTCCAGTGTCTCTTTCAGCCAATGTTGGGCTCCTGCTGCTGCTGCTTTCAACTCCAGGGTGTGATTCATCCATTTTTTTGGGCTCCTGAAGCCAACTCCATTGTGTCTTTCAAGCTATGTTTTGGCTCCTGCTGCTTGCAACTCCAGGGTGTGATTCATCCAATTTTTGTGCTCCTGAAGCCAACTCCAGTGTCTCTGTCAGCCAATGTTGAGCTCCTGCCTCTGCTGCTTGCAGCTCCAGGGTGTGATTCATCCAATTTTTGGGCTCCTGAAGCCAACTCCAGTGTCTCTTTCAAGCTATGTCTGGGCTGCTGCTGCTTGCAACTCCAGGTTGTGATTCATCCAATTTTTGGGCTCCTGCTGCCAACTCCAGTTTCTCTTTCAGCCAATGTTTGGGCTCCTGCTGCTGCTGCTGCTGCTTGCAACTCCAGGGTGTGATTCATCCAATTTTTGGGCTCCTGAAGCCAACTCCAGTGTGTCTTTCAAGCTATATTTGGGCTCCTGCTGCTTGCAACTCCAGGGTGTGATGCATCCAATTTTTGGGCTCCTGCTGCCAACTCCAGTGTCTCTTTCAGCCAATGTTTGGGCTCCTGCTGCTGCTGCTTGCAACTCCAGGGTGTGATTCATCCAATTTTTGGGCTCCTGCTGCCAACTCCAGTGTCTCTCTCAGCCAATTTTTGGCCTCCTGCTGCTGCCGCCAACTCCAGGGTGTCTTTCAAGCAATGTTTGGGCTCCTGCTTATGCTGCTGCCAACTCCAGGGTGTGCCTTCCAGCTAATGTATGTGCTCCTGCTGCTGCCAACTTCAGGGTGCCTTCCAGCCAATTTTTAAGTTCCTGCTGCTGCTGCCAACTCCAGGGTGTGTCAGTCAATTTTTGGGCTCCTGCTGCTGCCAACTCCAGTGTCTCTTTAAAGCAATGCTTGGGCTGCTGCTGCTGCTTGCAACTCCAGGGTGTGATTCATCCAATTTTTGGGCTCCTGCTGCCAACTCCAGTGTCTCTTTCAGCCAATGTTTGGGCTCCTGCTGCTGCTGCTTGCAACTCCAGGGTGTGATTCATCCAATTTTTGGGCTCCTGAAGCCAACTCCAGTGTGTCTTTCAAGCTATATTTGGGCTGCTGCTGCTGCTGCTGCTTGCAACTCCAGGGTGTGATTCATCCAATTTTTGGGCTCCTGCTGCCAACTCCAGTGTCTCTTTCAGCCAATGTTTGGGCTCCTGCTGCTGCTGCTTGCAACTTCAGGGTGTGATTCATCCAATTTTTGGGCTCCTGAAGCCAACTCCAGTGTCTCTTTCAAGCAATGTTTGGGCTGCTGCTGCTGCTGCTTGCAACTCCAGGGTGTGATTCATCCAATTTTTGGGCTCCTGAAGCCAACTCCAGTGTCTCTTTCAGCCAATGTTGGGCTCCTGCTGTTGCTGCTTGCAACTCCAGGGTGTGATTCATCCAATTTTTGGGCTCCTGCTGCCAACTCCAGTTTCTCTTTCAAGCTATGTTTGGGCTGCTGCTGCTGCTGCTTGCAACTCCAGGGTGTGATTCATCCAATTTTTGGGCTCCTGCTGCCAACTCCAGTGTCTCTTTAAAGTAATGTTTGGGGTCCTGCTGCTGCTTTCAACTCCAGGGTGTGATTCATCCAATTTTTGGGCTCCTGCTGCCAACTCCAGTGTCTCTTTCAAGCTATGTTTGGGCTCCTGCTGCTGTTGCTTGCAACTCCAGGGTTTCATTCAGCCAATTTTTGGGCTCCTGCTGCTCCTGCTGCCAACTCCAATGTCTCTTTGAGCCAAATCCAATGTTTGGGCTCCTGCCGCTGCCAGCTCCAGGGTGTGTTTTTCAGGCAATATAGGGGCCCCTCATAGTGATGCCACCTCAACTCTCTGTAATTGTGCCGCTCTGCGATTCTAATAGCGATGCCTCTGATCTGCATGTCCTAATTATTTACAGTATTATTTCAGTAACCCAGCACGCATCCTATGCGTGTTACAGCAAGGCAGAATGGTTTACAACCCTATGGAGGCTCTAGGAAGCTCAGAAATAGCCATTTTTAATAGCGATTTGTCTCGAATAATTTCGGGTCAAAACGATTGTTGTCGGAAAATTCGGCGAATCAGTCGAATCGAATTTTTCAAAAGTTCGCTCATCTCTAGTCATTATGCTAAGGAATTTATTAATGGATGAGGCCATATGTCATTATGCTAATTACATTGGCTAGGGATTTAGGTTTATTGCTGATGATGTCATGTTCTGCATTGCATGTCCCAACTTTGGGGACTCAAAATTTAGAGTAGGGACCACACTAAACACAGAGTGCCTTGCCGGGGCAGAGTGTCTTCCACATGTATCTGCAGCTATATGCAACCAAATCTCTGTCTTTCCACATAGCTAGACATGTTTGTTGCTTGATATTTAGTTGATGAGAGGTTTAAACTGGGCGGTAAATGAGTTCCCAGGCCCTGAATAATAATAATAATTTTGTATAAATAATAGTGATTGAGCTGCTCCCACCCCCCTTTATTCAGATGATGTCATGTTCCACATACTACAAATATGTAAATTACAACTTACTTAGCTGGTGGGCGACCTCAGCTTCGGGGACCACCCTACGCTCTGGGGCCTGCCACTGCTGGGAATGTGAAGCTGTAGAGACATTTAAAATAGGCTTCTAATGTCTGATTGTACAGTAACCAAATGACACTTCTCCATGTTCCTCCTGGGCTTGATCTGCTGCCCTCTCAGCTCCCGATCTTTCACCCGCTACATATTCATCTATAAAAAGAGATTACGGAAATCAGTTTTGGTTTAAATAGCATGTTCCTGTGTGTGGTAAAATCAGAGTCACATACCGGAGGGTATTGCCTGAGTCGTTTGGTATGACTGCCTGCCCATGCGGTGAGGCCCCTCCTCTGTTAAGAGATCGAGGGGCTGGTCTGAGCCAGCTACAGAGGAGAGGTAGGAAGTTGGCCCTGGAGATGCACCACCTTCACTTTCTGGTGCAGAATCATGCCGCACTGGCCCGGACTGCGCGCCTCCGGGTGGGTCGAATGCGATACTCCATTTCAGACACTAGAAAAGAAAAGCATTTCTAAATAAAGGCCTACCTTCTGTGTTTGTTACATCTAGCATGCAATCGGTATGTACTTACTTGGGAAATGGGTCGCAAAAAATCGCCGCACCTGGAGCTTGTGCTGTCGCTTGAGGTCCGACCAATGCTGCATGATCTGCGTGAACGTGAAGGTGGTGTCCGTGTCCTGGTCAAACCTGGCCATGATCTCCAGGGCCAGCTTCCTCTTCTCAAAATCGTTGGGCAGGTAGTCGTACCTGCGCTCCATCATGGTCTAAAAAACAAAAAAAAAAATAAAGTTGTTACATCAAACAGCATACAAATATCATTCACAATTAGATCAGTTGACTAAATGACTAGAGATGAGTGAACTTTTGAAAAATTCGATTCGACTGATTCGCAGAATTTTCCGACAAAAATCGTTTCGACCCGAATTTATTCGCGACGAATCGCTATTAAAAACGGCTATTTCTGAGCCTCCTAGAGCCTCAATTGGGTTGTAAACCATTCTGCCTTGCTGTAACACGCACAGGATGCGTGCTGGGTTAGTTAAATAATACTTTGAATAAATATCACATGCAGATCAGAGGCATCGCTAATAGAATCACAGAGCGGCACAATTGCAGAGAGTTGAAGTGGCATCACTATGAGGGGCAGGAGCCCAAACATTGCTTTAAAGAGACACTGGAGTTGGCAGGAGCCCAAAAATTGGATGAATCACACCCTGGAGTTGCAAGCAGCAGCAGGAACCAAAACATTGGCTGAAAGAGACACTGGAGTTGGCAGCAGCAGGAGCCCAAAAATTGACTGACACACCCTGGAGTTGCAAGCAGCAGCAGCAGCAGCAGCAGCAGGAGCCCAAACATAGCTTGAAAGAGACACTGGAGTTGGCTGCAGGAGCCCAAAAATTGGATGAATCACACCCTGGAGTTGGCAGCAGCAGCAGCAGGAGCCCGAACATTACTTTAAAGAGACACTGGGGTTGGCTTCAGGAGCCCAAAAATTGGATGAATCACACCCTGGAGTTGGCAGCAGCAGGAGCCCAAACATTACTTTAAAGAGACACTGGGGTTGGCAGCAGCAGGAGCCCAAAAATTGGATGAATCACACCCTGGAGTTGGCAGCAGCAGCAGGAGCCCAAACATTACTTTAAAGAGACACTGGGGTTGGCTCTAGGAGCCCAAAAATTGGATGATTCACACCCTGGAGTTGGCAGCAGCAGCAGGAGCCCAAACATTACTTTAAAGAGACACTGGGGTTGGCTTCAGGAGCCCAAAGATTGGATGAATCACACCCTGGAGTTGGCAGCAGCAGCAGGAGCCCAAACATTACTTTAAATAGACACTGGGGTTGGCTTCAGGAGCCCAAAAATTGGATGATTCACACCCTGGAGTTGGCAGCAGCAGCAGCAGGAGCCAAAACATTACTTTAAAGAGACCCTGGGGTTGGCTTCAGGAGCCCAAAAATTGGATGAATCACACCCTGGAGTTGGCAGCAGCAGCAGCAGGAGCCCAAATATTACTTTAAAGAGACACTGGGGTTGGCTTCAGGAGCCCAAAAATTGGATGAATCACACCCTGGAGTTGGCAGCAGCAGCAGGAGCCCAAATATTACTTTAAAGAGACACTGGGGTTGGCTTCAGGAGCCAAAAAATTGGATGAATCACACCCTGGAGTTGGCAGCAGCAGCAGCAGGAGCCCGAACATTACTTTAAAGAGACACTGGGGTTGGCAGCAGGAGCCCAAAGATTGGATATATCACACACTGGAGTTGGCAGCAGCAGCAGGAGCCCAAACATTACTTTAAAGAGACACTGGAGTTGGCAGCAGGAGCCCAAAGATTGGATGAATCACACCCTGGAGTTGGCAGCAGCAGCAGGAGCCCAAACATTACTTTAAATAGACACTGGGGTTGGCTTCAGGAGCCAAAAATTGGATGAATCCCACCCTGGAGTTGGCAGCAGCAGCAGCAGGAGCCCAAATATTACTTTAAAGAGACACTGGAGTTGGCTTCAGGAGCCCAAAAATTGGATGATTCACACCCTGGAGTTGGCAGCAGCAGGAGCCCAAACATTACTTTAAAGAGACACTGGAGTTGGCTTCAGGAGCCCAAAGATTGGATGAATCACACCCTGGAGTTGGCAGCAGCAGCAGCAGGAGCCCAAACATTACTTTAAAGAGACACTGGGGTTGGCTTCAGGAGCCCAAAAATTGGATGAATCACACCCTGGAGTTGCAAGCAGCAGCGGGAGCCAAAACATTACTTTAAAGAGACCCTGGGGTTGGCTTCAGGAGCCCAAAAATTGGATGAATCACACCCTGGAGTTGCAAGCAGCAGCAGGAGCCCAAACATAGCTTAAAAGACACACTGGAGTTGGCTTCAGGAGCCCAAAAATTGGATGAATCACACCCTGGAGTTGCAAGCAGCAGCAGGAGCCCAAACATTGCTTTAAAGAGACACTGGAGTTGGCAGCAGGAGGCCAAAAATTGGATGAATCACACCCTGGAGTTGCAAGCAGCAGCAGGAGCCCACAAATTGGCCTCAAGACACACTGGAGTTGCAAGCAGCAGCAGCAGGAGCCCAAAATTGCCAGAAAGACACACCCTGGAGTTGGCAGCAGCATTAAGAGAACATATACAGATTTTCGGCACAGATATCTTATCCGAAGAATATTAATAAAAAGTAAGAGTAACGTAAAGCAATTTCTCAATAATTACTTGTGGTCTGATGCAGAGGAATGTCTGTAACTGGAGAGAAGCACCTTAAATCTGTTTTGCACGATCCATATTTCTTTAGTGTTGGTCTGGCCCCATGATCAATCTACTCTAAAGCATCAGGCATTGGTGGGTGGAAATCTTGGCTGATCCATGCCCGATTCATTTCCACGCAGGCCAGTCTCTGAAAAAAAAAACATTTTTGAAGCATACTGGAGCACATTGAATTGCTCTCATCAGAGCATCACTTACGCACATCTAAGAGTTTCATCATTTTGTTCGTGTTAAAGTTTTCAGGGCCTAGTTACTAAAGACCATAGATAGTTACACACCTGCTGCTTTTTTCGACAAATCCTGTTTTACGTGTAGTGTAGCGTTTTGTCCTCCCCTCATATACGCACTAAGTATGTCAGGCAGAGAAGTGGCAGGATGGGCACAGAGAAGTTGCAGATGCCTAAATTCATCAAGCAGAGGTTGCAGCAGACTAGGGGTGAGTGGCAGCAGGAGTCTCAGTGAGAGGACTGATCTCCCGGGATCAGCTAGCGGTCGTGTCTTGACCAGCAACCCATCTGCCATCATCCATTGGTTAACACGATCATCCACTGCATCACAAGTGACATCTGACACCCCCAGTCAACTGTCGGTTATGTCTTATGCTTGAGGTTCAGCTCCACTATTCACTGAGGACGATCTGATAATCAGAAAAATCAGCAGCTACTGCCCAGCCAAGAAGTGCAGGAGACACTCGCCACTTCTTCCACTAGGCGGGCAATTAGTGATGAGGAGAGTAGTGTGGGAGGTGGTGTTGCGTTTTGGCTTCTTAAGCAGACACTGTTGAGGAACCTGAGGAGGTCATCAGTGAGTTTTGAGGGCACTTTTAAAGGCTTGGAGTGATGGAGAGTGACAGATTGGCCAGCATGGTGGCAGAAGGGGAAAGTATGGAGGCAAATGTGCTCGGGGTAGACCACTTGCGCGGCAGGCTATCTTCCCAGGAGGCAGCAGCAGCAGTGAATTAGTGCGGACTGTTGGTAGGAAAAATCAGCTACAAGGCTATGTGGCAGTTTTTCATCAAGCATCCGCAGGAGGTTAACATGGCTATATGAAAGATGTGTAGGCAGAAGGTGAGGTGGCCAGGGTCCCAATGTTGGACCCACAGCCCTGCGTCAACATTTGCAGCGTCACCATAAAATTGGCCTGGGAGAGTTGGCTCCAAAGTGGTGGTCCAGCCTGCTGCATTACCCAGTGGCACGCCGCTCTCTGTTCCAGCCAGCCAAGGCTCCACCACCTTCTGTGTGTCATACCCATCCTCTGTCGCTCCAGATGCTCCTCCTCCTCTTAATCCGAGTCAGTCATTCCGCCAGCAATCCATTGGCCAAGCCATGTCCAAGAGACAACAGTATGTGCCCACTCATCCAACGTACAGAAGCTAAATGTGCTCCTGTATAAGTTGCTGGTGCTGCAGTCCCTCCCTTTTGAGTTGGTGGACCTTTCAGAGAACTGATGGCTTGTGCCGAGCCGAGGTGGAGAGTCCCATGCTGTCATTTCTTTGCGAAGAAGGCAGTACCAGCCCTGTACAATTTTGTTGAACAGAAGGTGGGCCAGTCCTTTAGCCTGTCAGTGTGTACCAAAGTGCACAGCAGTGCCTACGTCTGGAGCTGTAACTACGGTCAGGGACAATACATATCCTTTAAGGACCACTGGGTGATTGTGGTTCCTGCACAACCACAACAGCAACTTGAACAGGTCCCTCTGCTGTGGCCTCTATGCTCCTAGGCCTTTGTGCCTGTGACAGTGCACTTGCACTTAGCAATGGTGTCACAGAAAAAAGTGGCTAATTGTCAATTACATATTAATAGTTAACATTTATCTTATTTGAACATATTTATAATAATAACATATAATAACATATAACATAGCAACAATAACATCTAACATGATAACAGTAACATATAATTTTTTTTTTTTTTTCATATTTTTTTTTTTCATATTTTGTATTTTTTAAAAACATATATATATATATATATATATATATATATATATATATATATATATATAATATTTTTTTTCCATTGTCTTTTTTTAATATTTTGTGAATTTTTGTAAAGATTTTTTATTTTTTTTATTTTTTTTTGTATTTTGTTTTTTCTAAATATTTTTTTTTTATTTATTTTTTTCCCAGTGCCCTTCCAGCCTACCATGTGTGCAGGACATGGCGGTTTCATGCTGTTCTTCACATGGTTTGCCTTGAGCCACAGAGCAACACATGGGAGGAACTGCTAAAAATGAGAACTCAATAAATTAAATCATGGCTTACTCCACGAAAACTGCAAATGGGACCCATGGTGACTGACACTGGAAAGAACATCTTGTCTGCGCTGCGACAAGGAAGCCTGAGCCATGCGTCCTGCCATGGCACACGTGTTCAATCTAGTTGTCAAGCGTTTTCTGAAGTCTTCCCCCCATCTACAAGACATCCTAACAACGGGAAGGAAACTTTGCATGCACTTCAGCCACTCCTACTCCGCCAAGCACACCCTTCTTGAGCTTCAGCGTCAGAACGGTATCCCCCAACATAGTCTGATTTGCAATGTTTCCACCCGTTGGAATTCCACCCTCCATATGCAGGATCGACTATAGGAACAGAGAAAAGCCATCACGGATTTCTTGATGATCCAAACGGATAGGGGGAATCCCCTGTGTAACTTTAATGTAAACCAGTGGCAGCTCATACGTGACACCTGCCGTTTGCTCAGGCCCTTTGAGGAAGCTACTTTATTAGTCAGTCGCCAGGACTATGAGATGAACGATGAGATTCCACTGCTTCATGTACTACAACACATGTTGGAAACCATGGCTGGTCAGGGCATTAGAGTGAGACATGGAGCATACATTTCACAGCCACATGAAGCCTGGGGGGGCTGAAGTGGAGGAGGAGGATGGGGTGGGGCACAGCGAAGCACAGTTTAGGTTTGACAAAATGACAATTTTATATAGTCATCTGACAGGAGAGGAGGAGCAGGAGCAGCCAGAGGAGCTAGAGGGTTGTGAGGAAGGTGAGACAGAGGACCCAGACACACCGTGGCAGTTTGTCCCAGACAGGTAGTCCCTCCGAGTCACTTGCACAAATGGCACGATGCATGCTCACGTGCTTGCGTAGTGACCACAGAATTGTCTCCATTTGTCAGCGGGATGACTTCTGGCTCTCCACCTTATTGGACTCTCGCTTCCTGCACAAAATGGGGGCATTTTTTACACCCACTGAGAGGGAGGACAAACTGACCTACTACAGAGACATCCTACGTAGTCAGTTGGGCGATGTCTATCTGCGCCATGGTCCATACTCTCGCAGGTCTGACTCGGGGGGACCTCTGCGCTCACCTTCCACTGCCATGGCTGCCAGGGGGGGTGGCAGCAGCAGCAGCTCCATCAGCAGCAGCCTCAGTCTTCAGTCGCTAATGAGTAGCTTTCTACACCCGCATAGTGAGTCTACTAATGAGCAGCAGGAAGACCTGGAGCAGGACCTGAACCAGCAGGTCATGTCATACCTTGACATGACCATGCCAACACACCTTGAGGATCCGCTGGACTTCTGGGAAGCCAAACTTGACTTGTGGCCGCAACTAGCAGAGTTTGCCCTGGAAAAGCTGTCCTGCCCGGCCAGTAGTTGATTTAGATGGCAACTGGGCTGCTCTATATAATGCTGCAAAATGACAAATTTACCTCACAATATAAGCTATTGCCCCTCAGATTTACACAGGGCCTGCTCTATATAATGCTGCATAATAGCAAATTTACCTCACAATATAAGCTATTGTCCCTCAGATTTACACAGGGCCTGCTCTATATAATGCTGCAAAATGGCAAATTTACCTCACAATATAAGCTATTGCCCCTCATATTTACACAGGGCCTGTTCTATATAATGCTGCAAAATGGCAAATTTACCTCACTATATAAGCTAATGCCCCTCAGATTTACACAGGGGCTGCTCTATATTATGCTGCAAAATGGCAAATTTACCTCACAATATAAGCTATTGCCCCTCAGATTTACACAGGGGCTGCTCTATATAATGGTGCAAAACCATGAATTTACCTCATAATATAAACTATTGCCCCTCAGATTTACAGAGGGGGTGCTCTATATAATGCAGCAAAATGGCAAATTTACCTCACTATATAAGCTATTACAGCTCTATATAAATAAAAAAAAATAAAAAAAAAGGCCTGTAGAAGCTTATTTAGTATAACAGATAGGGTGACATGTGCTGGTTTGGGATGCCCATATGGGCTAGTGTTTTGACTGCAGGACAAAAACCAATGCAAAATGCAATAGCTTAATAAAGCTGATGCTGATCAACGCTTATTTAGTATAACAGATGGGGTGCAACATGCAGGTTTGGGATACCCTGCGGCCTGGTGTATTTAAAGCAGACCAAAACCAATTCAAAATGCAATAACTTAATAAAGCTGAGGCTGTAGATGCTTATTTAGTATAAACAGATAGGGTGCAATGTGCAGCTTTGGGGTGCCCTGCGGCCTGGTTAAATGAAAGCAGTCAAAAAGGAAGTGCAAACTGAAGTAGCTTAATGAAGCTGATGCTGATCAACGCTTATGTTGTATACCAGATAGGGTGCAAGGTGCAGCTTTGGGGTGCCCTGCGGCCTGGTTTATTAAAAGCAGTCAAAAACAAGTGCAAACTGAAGTAGCTTAATAAAGCAGCTGATGCTGATCAACGCTTATGTTGTATAACAGATTAAAGGTTAAAATAGCATGTGCCTTGTGATGCCCATGTGGCCTGGTATATTTCAAGCTGAACAAAAAGTAACAATAATCCAAGTATGAGAAATGCTTTAGCTTAACATATAGGGTTAATCAGCATGTGCCTTGGGATGCCCGTGTGGCCTGGTATATTTCAAGCTGAACAAAAAGTAACAATAATCCAAGTATGAGAAATAATTTTGACCTTCTTTACAGCGCCATACTTTGAAAAAAAATCCTTAATTTCATGCCGATCAATCCAAAGGTCAATGCCCCTAACAAAAATAGTGTTCGGCATAAGTTTTCCTTCTGGAAGGACGTAACCTTTAGATTACATGGTTGGGGTAGGTTATCTTACAAATTGGGATACCCCAGGCAGCAGTGTCATTGAAAGAGACAGATTGTAATGCAGGCCATACGCAAGCAGAGAAACTCAGGCTGCAACAGGCCTCTTTAGTTTACATGGTTGGGGTAGGTTATCTTACAAATTGGGATACCCCACTGTATATGAAACCGAATATAAATGCACACCCAAAAGTGGACAATCAGCCTCCAAGAGGCCTGCTTAGTTTAAATAAGAGAGCTGCTTAGCTTAAATAAGAGAGCTGCTTAGTGTAAATAAGAGGCCTGCTTAGTTTAAATAAGAGAGCTGCTTAGTGTAAATAAGAGAGGTAGGTTATGTGATGTTACAGAATGGGATGCCTCAAAGCAGACTTGAGATCAGTATATATGCACACAGCAACAGTGTGTAAGCAGGCTGAAACAGCCCAAATTACTTGAAATAACTGTGCAGCTTACAGTAAATGCAGAGGCTAATGGTATGTTACAGAATGGGATGCCCCAAGCAGACTTGAGATCAGTAATATATGCACACAGCAACAGTGTGTAAGCAGGCTGCAACAGGCCAAATTACTTGAAATACATGTGCAGCTTAGAGTAAAGACAGAGGCTAATGGTTTGTTACAGAATGGGATGCCCCAAGCAGACTTGAGATCAGTAATATATGCACACAGCAACAGTGTGTAAGCAGGCTGCAACAGGCCAAATTACTTGAAATACCTGTGCAGCTTAGAGTAAAGACAGAGGCTAATGGTATGTTACAGAATGTGATGCCCCAGGCAGACTTGAGATCAGTAATATATGCACACAGCAACAGTGTGTAAGCAGGCTGAAACAGGCCAAATTACTTTAAATAACTGTGCAGCTTACAGTGAATACAGAGGCTAATGGTATGTTACAGAATGGGATGCCCCAACAGCCAGCAGTGCACCTGGGAGCAGTAGTACTATACACAGCAAAAGTGTCTTTATCAGGCCAAATTTCTTTCAGAATAAGTGCAAAGGGTTATAGTAGTAAATAGAGGCTGGTGTAGTCACAGAATGGGATGCCCCAACAGCCAGCAGTGCACCTGGGAGCAGTAATACTATGCACAGCAAAGTGTGTTTATCAGGCCAAATTTCTATTAGAATAGGTGCAAAGGGTTATAGTAGTAAATAGAGGCTGGTGTAGTCACAGAATGGGATGCCCCAACAGCCAGCAGTGCACCTGGGAGCAGTAATACTATGCACAGCAAAAGTGTGTTTATCAGGCCAAATTTCTATTAGAATAAGTGCAAAGGGTTATAGTAGTAAATAGAGGCTGGTGTAGTCACAGAATGGGATGCCCTAACAGCCAGCAGTGCACCTGGGAGCAGTAATACTATGCACAGCAAAAGTGTGTTTATCAGGCCAAATTTCTATTAGAATAAGTGCAAAGGGTTATAGTAGTAAATAGAGGCTGGTGTAGCCACAAAATGGGATGCCCCAACAGGAGTGCACCTGTGCGCAGTAATACTATGCACAGCAAAAGTGTGTCTATCAGGCCAAATTTCTATTAGAATAAGTGCAAAGGGTTATAGTAGTAAATAGAGGCTGGTGTAGTCACAGAATGGGATGCCCCAACAGCCAGCAGTGCACCTGTGAGCAGGAATACTATGTACAGCAAAAGTGTGTTTATCAGGCCAAATTTCTATTAGAATAAGTGCAAAGGGTTATAGTAGTAAATAGAGGCTAGTGTAGTCATAGAATGGGATGCCCCAACAGGATTGCACCTGTGAGCAGTAATACTATGCACAGCAAAAGTGTGTTTATCAGGCCAAATTTCTATTAGAATAAGTGCAAAGGGTTATAGTAGTAAATAGAGGCTGGTGTAGTCACAGAATGGGATGCCCTAACAGCCAGCAGTGCACCTGGGAGCAGTAATACTATGCACAGCAAAAGTGTGTTTATCAGGCCAAATTTCTATTAGAATAAGTGCAAAGGGTTATAGTAGTAAATAGAGGCTGGTGTAGTCACAGAATGGGATGCCCCAACAGCAGTGCACCTGTGAGCAATAATACTATGCACAGCAAAAGTGTGTTTATCAGGCCAAATTTCTATTAGAATAAGTGCAAAGGGTTATAGTAGTAAATAGAGGCTGGTGTAGTCACAAAATGGGATGCCCCAACAGGAGTGCACCTGTGCGCAGTAATACTATGCACAGCAAAAGTGTGTTTATCAGGCCAAATTTCTATTAGAATAAGTGCAAAGGGTTATAGTAGTAAATAGAGGCTGGTGTAGTCACAGAATGGGATGCCCCAACAGCCAGCAGTGCACCTGTGAGCAGGAATACTATGTACAGCAAAAGTGTGTTTATCAGGCCAAATTTCTATTAGAATAAGTGCAAAGGGTTATAGTAGTAAATAGAGGCTGGTGTAGTCATAGAATGGGATGCCCCAACAGGAGTGCACCTGTGAGCAGTAATACTATGCACAGCAAAAGTGTGTTTATCAGGCCAAATTTCTATTAGAATAAGTGCAAAGGGTTATAGTAGTAAATAGAGGCTGGTGTAGTCACAGAATGGGATGCCCTAACAGCCAGCAGTGCACCTGGGAGCAGTAATACTATGCACAGCAAAAGTGTGTTTATCAGGCCAAATTTCTATTAGAATAAGTGCAAAGGGTTATAGTAGTAAATAGAGGCTGGTGTAGTCACAGAATGGGATGCCCCAACAGGAGTGCACCTGTGAGCAATAATACTATGCACAGCAAAAGTGTGTTTATCAGGCCAAATTTCTATTAGAATAAGTGCAAAGGGTTATAGTAGTAAATAGAGGCTGGTGTAGTCACAGAATGGGATGCCCCAACAGCCAGCAGTGCACCTGTGAGCAGTAGTACTATTCACAGCAAAAGTGTGTTTATCAGGCCAAATTTCTATTAGAATAAGTGCAAAGGGTTATAGTAGTAAATAGAGGCTGGTGTAGTCACAGAATGGGATGCCCCAACAGCCAGCAGTGCACCTGTGAGCAGTAATACTATGCACAGCAAAAGTGTGTTTATCAGGCCAAATTTCTATTAGAATAAGTGCAAAGGGTTATAGTAGTAAATATAGGCTGGTGTAGTCACAGAATGGGATGCCCCAACAGCCAGCAGTGCACCTGGGAGCAGTAATGCTATGCACAGCAAAAGTGTGTTTATCAGGCCAAATTTCTATTAGAATAAGTGCAAAGGGTTATAGTAGTAAATAGAGGCTGGTGTAGTCACAGAATGGGATGCCCCAACAGCCAGCAGTGCACCTGTGAGCAGTAATACTATGCACAGCAAAAGTGTGTTTATCAGGCCAAATTTCTATTAGAATAAGTGCAAAGGGTTATAGTAGTAAATATAGGCTGGTGTAGTCACAGAATGGGATGCCCCAACAGCCAGCAGTGCACCTGGGAGCAGTAATGCTATGCACAGCAAAAGTGTGTTTATCAGGCCAAATTTCTATTAGAATAAGTGCAAAGTGTTATAGTAGTAAATAGAGGCTGGTGTAGCCACAGAATGGGATGCCCCAACAGGAGTGCACCTGTGAGCAGTAATACTATGCACAGCAAAAGTGTGTTTATCAGGCCAAATTTCTATTAGAATAAGTGCAAAGGGTTATAGTAGTAAATAGAGGCTGGTGTAGTCACAGAATGGGATGCCCCAACAGCCAGCAGTGCACCTGTGAGCAGTAATACTATGCACAGCAAAAGTGTGTTTATCAGGCCAAATTTCTATTAGAATAAGTGCAAAGGGTTATAGTAGTAAATAGAGGCTGGTGTAGTCACAGAATGGGATGCCCCAACAGCCAGCAGTGCACCTGTGAGCAGTAGTACTATTCACAGCAAAAGTGTGTTTATCAGGCCAAATTTCTATTAGAATAAGTGCAAAGGGTTATAGTAGTAAATAGAGGCTGGTGTAGTCACAGAATGGGATGCCCCAACAGCCAGCAGTGCACCTGTGAGCAGTAATACTATGCACAGCAAAAGTGTGTTTATCAGGCCAAATTTCTATTAGAATAAGTGCAAAGGGTTATAGTAGTAAATATAGGCTGGTGTAGTCACAGAATGGGATGCCCCAACAGCCAGCAGTGCACCTGGGAGCAGTAATACTATGCACAGCAAAAGTGTGTTTATCAGGCCAAATTTCTATTAGAATAAGTGCAAAGGGTTATAGTAGTAAATAGAGGCTGGTGTAGTCACAGAATGGGATGCCCCAACAGCCAGCAGTGCACCTGGGAGCAGTAATACTATGCACAGCAAAAGTGTGTTTATCAGGCCAAATTTCTATTAGAATAAGTGCAAAGGGTTATAGTAGTAAATAGAGGCTGGTGTAGCCACAGAATGGGATGCCCCAACAGGAGTGCACCTGTGAGCAGTAATACTATGCACAGCAAAAGTGTGTTTATCAGGCCAAATTTCTATTAGAATAAGTGCAAAGGGTTATAGTAGTAAATAGAGGCTGGTGTAGTCACAGAATGGGATGCCCCAACAGCCAGCAGTGCACCTGTGAGCAGAAATACTATGCACAGCAAAAGTGTGTTTATCAGGCCAAATTTCTATTAGAATAAGTGCAAAGGGTTATAGTAGTAAATAGAGGCTGGTGTAGTCACAGAATGGGATGCCCCAACAGGAGTGCACCTGTGAGCAGTAATACTATGCACAGCAAAAGTGTGTTTATCAGGCCAAATTTCTATTAGAATAAGTGCAAAGGGTTATAGTAGTAAATAGAGGCTGGTGTAGTCACAGAATGGGATGCCCTAACAGCCAGCAGTGCACCTGGGAGCAGTAATACTATGCACAGCAAAAGTGTGTTTATCAGGCCAAATTTCTATTAGAATAAATGCAAAGGGTTATAGTAGTAAATAGAGGCTGGTGTAGCCACAGAATGGGATGCCCCAACAGGAGTGCACCTGTGAGCAGTAATACTATGCACAGCAAAAGTGTGTTTATCAGGCCAAATTTCTATTAGAATAAGTGCAAAGGGTTATAGTAGTAAATAGAGGCTGGTGTAGTCACAGAATGGGATGCTTCAACAGCCAGCAGTGCACCTGTGAGCAGAAATACTATGCACAGCAAAAGTGTGTTTATCAGGCCAAATTTCTATTAGAATAAGTGCAAAGGGTTATAGTAGTAAATAGAGGCTGGTGTAGTCACAAAATGGGATGCCCCAACAGGAGTGCACCTGTGAGCAGTAATACTATGCACAGCAAAAGTGTGTTTATCAGGCCAAATTTCTATTAGAATAAGTGCAAAGGGTTATAGTAGTAAATAGAGGCTGGTGTAGTCACAAAATGGGATGCCCCAACAGGAGTGCACCTGTGAGCAATAATACTATGCACAGCAAAAGTGTGTTTATCAGGCCAAATTTCTATTAGAATAAGTGCAAAGGGTTATAGTAGTAAATAGAGGCTGGTGTAGTCACAGAATGGGATGCCCCAACAGCCAGCAGTGCACCTGTGAGCAGTAGTACTATTCACAGCAAAAGTGTGTTTATCAGGCCAAATTTCTATTAGAATAAGTGCAAAGGGTTATAGTAGTAAATAGAGGCTGGTGTAGTCACAGAATGGGATGCCCCAACAGCCAGCAGTGCACCTGTGAGCAGTAATACTATGCACAGCAAAAGTGTGTTTATCAGGCCAAATTTCTATTAGAATAAGTGCAAAGGGTTATAGTAGTAAATATAGGCTGGTGTAGTCACAGAATGGGATGCCCCAACAGCCAGCAGTGCACCTGGGAGCAGTAATACTATGCACAGCAAAAGTGTGTTTATCAGGCCAAATTTCTATTAGAATAAGTGCAAAGGGTTATAGTAATAAATAGAGGCTGGTGTAGTCACAGAATGGGATGCCCCAACAGCCAGCAGTGCACCTGGGAGCAGTAATACTATGCACAGCAAAAGTGTGTTTATCAGGCCAAATTTCTATTAGAATAAGTGCAAAGGGTTATAGTAGTAAATAGAGGCTGGTGTAGCCACAGAATGGGATGCCCCAACAGGAGTGCACCTGTGAGCAGTAATACTATGCACAGCAAAAGTGTGTTTATCAGGCCAAATTTCTATTAGAATAAGTGCAAAGGGTTATAGTAGTAAATAGAGGCTGGTGTAGTCACAGAATGGGATGCCCCAACAGCCAGCAGTGCACCTGTGAGCAGAAATACTATGCACAGCAAAAGTGTGTTTATCAGGCCAAATTTCTATTAGAATAAGTGCAAAGGGTTATAGTAGTAAATAGAGGCTGGTGTAGTCACAGAATGGGATGCCCCAACAGGAGTGCACCTGTGAGCAGTAATACTATGCACAGCAAAAGTGTGTTTATCAGGCCAAATTTCTATTAGAATAAGTGCAAAGGGTTATAGTAGTAAATAGAGGCTGGTGTAGTCACAGAATGGGATGCCCTAACAGCCAGCAGTGCACCTGGGAGCAGTAATACTATGCACAGCAAAAGTGTGTTTATCAGGCCAAATTTCTATTAGAATAAATGCAAAGGGTTATAGTAGTAAATAGAGGCTGGTGTAGCCACAGAATGGGATGCCCCAACAGGAGTGCACCTGTGAGCAGTAATACTATGCACAGCAAAAGTGTGTTTATCAGGCCAAATTTCTATTAGAATAAGTGCAAAGGGTTATAGTAGTAAATAGAGGCTGGTGTAGTCACAGAATGGGATGCTTCAACAGCCAGCAGTGCACCTGTGAGCAGAAATACTATGCACAGCAAAAGTGTGTTTATCAGGCCAAATTTCTATTAGAATAAGTGCAAAGGGTTATAGTAGTAAATAGAGGCTGGTGTAGTCACAAAATGGGATGCCCCAACAGGAGTGCACCTGGGAGCAGTAATACTATGCACAGCAAAAGTGTGTTTATCAGGCCAAATTTCTATTAGAATAAGTGCAAAGGGTTATAGTAGTAAATAGAGGCTGGTGTAGTCACAGAATGGGATGCCCCAACAGCCAGCAGTGCACCTGTGAGCAGTAATACTATGCACAGCAAAAGTGTGTTTATCAGGCCAAATTTCTATTAGAATAAGTGCAAAGGGTTATAGTAGTAAATAGAGGCTGGTGTAGTCACAGAATGGGATGCCCCAACCGGAGTGCACCTGGGAGCAGTACTACTATGCACAGCAAAAGTGTCTTTATCAGGCCAAATGACTTTTAGAATAAGTGCAAAGGGTTATAGTAAATAGAGGCTGGTGTAGTCACAGAATGGGATGCCTCGCAGCAGACTTGAGATCAGTTCAGTATATATGCACAGTAAGTGTATAAGCAGCCTGAAAACGCTAACAAAGCCAGTCAGCCAGCCAGTAACACTCAGGCTGGATGAAAAAAAAAAAATCTCCCTGTGACTGTCTCCTATTTTTCCTAACTTTCCCTGCTTCTCGCTGACTTTCTGCCTGTCTCCTGCCTGTCTCCTGCCTGTCCCTGTCTGTCCCTGGCTCTCTGTCTCTCCCTCACTACAGCAGCGTCCTGTCTCTCACGAATGCAATAGAGAAATGAGGAAAAGCAAGATGTCCGCCGCCTTAAATAGCGCTGTGACGTCACCGGGCTTGCTGGCTGCTGATAGGCTGCATGTGACTGCCCCAGCATGCACTGGAGCGGGGTAGATGTCTGGACATGTCCCGTCCGCCATCTTAGAATGCCTGTAATGTAAATGAATGGATGTTAAAGGAAAACTTCGAGCGATCGAAGCACGGGGAAATTCGGATTCGATCCGAATCGAATTTTTCATGAAATTCGGATCGAATCCGGGTTTGTCCGGATCGATTCGCTCATCCCTATAAATGACATTCCCCATCACATTTCTAGCCTTAACCTATCCTTGTAGATGCAAGTGAGTTGGTTCGCACATGTGCGCACTAACTTCTGTTTTACTCGGAGTTTAAATCACTTTTAAAAACAACTGTTTCTTCCTGCGCTTCCTTAAGGCCTATGCATGCATTTAGATGTCAAATCAACATCCTTACAAGACACTTACGAGCATATTCAGATCCTGTCGTTGGCGGGTGAAGACCGTGGGCACCATCTTTCTTCTAGTCTGCAGCAGATAGGTAGTGCCCCAGCGGTTTCCAGGATGCGCACGGCCAGATGTACGCGTACACGTAAGCGTCATACGCAGTCATTAGTATTTAAAGGGTAATGGACACATAGCTCATTCTCTTTGTGAATGTGATCATGGCACCAAAGAAAAGTAGCAGAAAGCAACCAGCAGCCAAGGAGCGCAAGACAAAAAGGCCGGAGCAGCATAAGGACACATCCTCAAGACCGAGCACTCGGTCCCAAAAATCAAGTTTAAAGGTGCTGGAAACACGCAGCAAAAGTGGCCACCACAAGGCTACATTGGCCACAACTCCTGGCTCATCCAAATCTTCCAACACCAGGAAAAGTAAAGAAACTTCCTCCAGGAGGAAGGCTCCCCACCCAACCTCATTCAAAGAGCAAGGGAGCATGACTTCCAAGGGAAAAAAGGTAGCAGAGGGCGAGAAGCCCGAGCTCACCAAGCACACCCTCTCCTGCTCACCCACATTTGCCACCGGTACACGTGGAAACCAGCGAGTCATATGCCACATCCACAGCTGCAAGTTCTGTGGCCAGCCAACCAATGACCCCCAGTCCTAATGCCAGCCCAGTCCATTCTTTTTCCAGCGACGTGACGGCCTATTCTTCCCCACACATTCAGACAAGATTGTCCCCTGAATTGGCAACAACCAGAGAAGAGCCAGAACAACAGATATAAACAAAATAATTTTTTTTTAAAACACTTGGGAGACCCCTATAGTATATTATCTCGCACTGCCACCAAATTAGGGCGCCCTGCTAACCTACAACTTAGCTCAAAAAAACACATACAAAAACATGGTTAAATGCTGGGCTGGCGAGAAAACACAAGGCAGACTTAAACAAACTGCCAAAGAAACATTCATTTATTATCCAAAAAATGTAAAGGCACAGGACATATATGCACATATAGGTACAAGCACAAACACTGCTGGGAAATAAAATAGCAATTGCTGTATTTAAAAATAACATGAAGGGCCCCTGCCAGGAATTCCTGGGCTCCACACATCCCTCTTCATACAAACCAATCACACCAGCTGGCCAGCCTTTTATATCCTAGGGGCAACAAATGCCCGTCAATAATTGATAAGAAATCAAGTGGCAATTCATATGCATTAATGTCCCGAAAAGACTAAATAAAGCTAGGCGCACTGATTTCTATAAATGGTATCCCAATAAAGATGAGTTGAGCATGCTGATAAACAATTCACCGCTTCATGATGGCCGTGTATGTTATAGAGTGTCCAAATATAAGCTCCGCCACACTGTGGGACGTTGATGTAGGAGCACACAGGCTCACAGGCTCAAAACAGCCAGGCAACTGAATTGCACAATATCTCGGCGTTGCAAAGCACATACACAGTGAAGGAATAATCTCACCGCCCTTTGCAAAACAGTGTTCCTACTTCCTCCTTGCGATATCAGTCTCAGCATGCTGGCGCACGCATTACGCACTGAACTAAAGTCGGGATGTTAGGCAGCCATGGTCCGTCGGTAGCGTCAGAAGAGGGGGCGTGGCCGAGGGCCCATCACCGACAGCTGTTTCGCTCCACCAGCTACCGTCTCCAGGCCATTTGGGCGCAATTCCAAATCTACTAGCAAAGTGCAAAAAAAACAAATCTGGGAAGAGCTCACCAGACAGGTGAATGCAGCGGGGGAAGAGAGGAAAGATGTAGAGAAAATCCAGATAAAAATATCTGACCTCAAATATGCAGTAAGGAAGAAGCAGAATAAACGACGGAGTCACAGGTACATATTGTTGTTTGCATTTTGCTGCTTGTTGTAGTGACCACAATGAAAATTAATGTTGCTTGTCTTCTTTTCAGGTAGCAAACAGGCGGAGGCTTCCCCACAAAATTGCAATACATCAGAGCAGAGGAAATGGCCCTGGCTTTGATCCACCCCGCAGCATTACAGGGCCTCTCTGGCACACATGACACGGACACCCAGGACATTTCAGCAGGCTAGTAATGATTGTTTTAATGAGAGCTATTGGAAAAATTTGAAATGAGGCTCACACGCAGATATCAACACAGGCCCCTAGGGAGTGGCTTTGAGTGGAGGTTACTGTTGTAGGCGGGTGTTGAATGGCTGAGGAATGGAGTTAATGATGGACACTCTCCCAGGGTGCAGTAGTTAATTGTCCTTAGAAAGGTTTTCAGTCTATACACGACCTTCACCATTATTTCTGGAAAATATAAAACAATGTTGCTTACCAAAGCACTGCATATGATGTGAATATTGTGAAAATTTGGTAACACTTACTTGTTAGTCTTTCTACCACTGGGGCTCAAACTGTGCTTTGGTGAGACAAACTTGAGCTGGGATCAGGGAAAGGTCAACATTGCAAGAATGCACAGCAGCATACTCAGAAGCCAAATGCTATTTGCAAGCTGACTGTTGGCCCCTAAGGCGCTATTTTGGATGTGTAAAGCCTCCTAACATGCAGTACATGCATGTTTTTATTTTAAAGGTGATCAATCTGTAGGTACAGGGTGAGTCATACATATAAGATAGACTCAGATTCATTTGCAAGGTTCACTTTAACCGTTGGGGGAGTTGACATTCCTGCTTGGCCCCGTGTGTTCTAAAGCATATCTACTCATCAGGCTCATTAAGGGATGTTTGTGTGTTTATGTGCCTTTTAATTTTAACCCCAGCTCAGCATCATGCCTCTGGAAGTGTGGAAGCCTCCTCCAGTTTGAGCACGCCATCTAATTCCCTGCTGCCTAGGACACAGGACCAGATATATAGGGTAAGTGTACTTTGCTGTAACTGGTGATACATGTTAATGCACATGACTAATTGGTCAAAAATATATTTCTTAAAATATCTGACACAGTTTTTAACATGTCCCAACAGACTCCCCCACTAATGGATGTAATCCAGCATATGGAGGAGGAGGATGCCAGCTGGATTGGACCTTCTGAAATGACCCCCCTTGAACCTAATCCGCCACTGCCCCAGCATCCTACTGCACCAAATCCTCTGCAGCAGAGTGAAGCTGGATGCATGCTGCCAGCCCATCGTGGGCAGCAGGCTGAGACTGAGCCTACAGCCCCCAGTGCTAGCTCTGCTGCCAAATTTTTGCCTAGTACATCTGGTACTGTTGCTCGCCCTAGACCTCCAGCATCTGCAGGTGCTCCAACCTGGGGAATTGGAAGACACGGTCAGCTACGTCGACCAGTTGCCCAGGGGAGGCGAGTGCCGATCCTGGAGTCAGCATGGCGCCATGACAGCCGTTACTTTAGACAGGTGACTCAAAGAACCACAGAGCAGATTACTGCACAATTAGAGAACTTCAATACTAACTTCACCACCATGCTGACAGAATTTAGGATGAGCAACAGCCAGATGGCAGAACAAATGGCAATCTTAAATACCAACTTCACTGCCATGCTAGATGAATTTTGAACTAGCAACAGACAGATGCTGGAGCAGTGGCAGATTATGAATGCCACACATGCCCAGGTCTTGGCACACCTCCAAGGGCCACCACAACATTATTATGGGCAACATCAATATTAAGAATTTGACCTGGATCTGCTAAACATCTTTCCTCTACATCCCAACACTATTTACCTGTGTGGTAAGCGCAACCAAGATTGGGTGGTTTTTGCCTTTGCTGGTTTCTTTTGGAATTCGCCCATAAAGCTCATTATAGTGCTCACATACCCCACTAGCCAATGGCTGAGTTTAAGCCTCAGTCAAGCACACACTCAAGCTCCCACGCAGCAGACTTGGGCCTTGGAAATGCTGGTTGCCTTATCCTGTTTGTTGACAATATTGGGGGACATTCTTGGCTGAAGTACATCACCATTCGGCCATGGAAAAGATTGGACTGGACTGACATGGGGGCTGGCTGTCATAGGCTGGCAAAATAACAAGCAGGAGAGGGTGTGTATGTGACCCTATGTATTCCTGCCCGACTATTCCCCTTGAAAGTCATGCTCCCTATGGATCTTGATGTTGGTGGGCGGGTAAACTTTGGCCTGGAGTAAGTTAGCTTTGAACTCCTGGATGTGGACAATTGGGCCAGGAGTCTGGCCCAATGTATATTTATGTTTGAAAATGGATATCCTTGGAGACTGCGAGTGCCCTTCCCAAAAAATGTAACCTATTTTCTGAAAATGTATGGAATGGGACTTTAGCTGTTCTTGCCTAAGTTCATGCATTTATGTTTGTGTGGTTTTTACATTAATGAAGGTTTGTAATGACAAACATGAGAAAATAAACTAAAAATTATGCTCAAATCAGGTGAAAAAATGTTTTGTAATTAAGTCATTACAAATTCTTAAAGCAAAATAAAGGCCTTCACATAGGCAACAAATATACAAATCAGACAAAAAACATAAACAAACTAAACTAATATTAAGCAAAAAAAGTATAACATGGGCACGGACAGATTGCCCAGAGGCACTCGGGTGCCATCATAAATCTCATCAGGCTCCTGCCTGAGTGGAGAGTGGGGCATATCCACATAACGGGGGACACGCTGCCTCAAGGAGCACGCAGCATACTTATATTATTTTTATAACCTTGTTGGGGTCATACTGCAGTGCCCCCTCTGTATGGTCCAAACAACGAAACCTGGACTTCAACAGGCCGAAGGCCATCTCCACTACGGCCCATGTCTTGCGGTGGGCCTGATTATAGGACTGGGCCGCATTCTGTGGGCAAAGAACGGGCGTCAGGAGCCAGGGCATCAGCAGAAATCCAGAATCCCCTGAAAGAATAACCAAATAATAAAAGCAACATTATTGATTAACATGTAATCAAGGGCTAAAAACAGCCATAGGTTAAGACATGGGTCATCAACCATATTCATAGGCATACAGTGAAAAGGGAATGATGGAATTTGTCCAAACTTACCCAGGAGCCATCCACCAGATAATTCGCCAGACTCAAAACAACGATATAAGCCAGAGCTTCTCAATATATAGGCATCATTGGACGACCCTGGATACCCTGCAAGGACACTGAGGAATCGCATGTCCGGACCAACCACTGCTTGTATGTTCAGCGAGTGGCCCATCTTGCGGTTCCTGAAACCAAAAAAATTAACATTACACCAAGCTGAGGTAACCAAATAAAACACTAACTCCAACAACAAATAAAGATTCGAGTCCAACAATCCAAAAATAAATAACAAAGGACATAAGTCTAAAAAAATATATATAAAAATAATTCAAATACCGCGCTTACAAAGTAGAACAGCTTTCTATTAAATTATCAAAGAAAATCTTAAAAGAAGGATGCTCTACGTGTGAAACCCTTTGGCCATAGAGTTCCATCAAATGTTCAATTTATACACAGAGCTTCCTAAGTTACCAGTAGGTTGTCCCAAAGTGCATGTGCAAACACTTCTTCCACAAGTCCGCTTGAGTATGATTTCTTACAGAGATCCTTGTCCCTTCAGATCCAAGTAGCACAAATATTCCACTCCTCCACTTAGTACATGTGCTCTCCAAGCAGATACCACGTCAGTGAGCCCTTCAGGCAGTTTCCAAACAGAATACCACGCCAGTGAATGCAACATAAAACAGAAAACACACACCTAGTGTAATACTGTATAGCACACACTATTTAATAGAAGATATCAATGCACTCACATGGAAATAAAACTTGAAACACTTGTAAAAACAGAGGGTGGTTCTCACCAACTCCCCACATGGTAAGACTTGTGGAAGAAGTGTTTGCACATGCACTTTCGGACAACCTACTGGTAACTTAGGAAGCTCTGTGTATAAATTGAACATAAAAAAATATAAATAATATGGATGTGTTTGAAAATAAAGGTCAACATGCTAAGGACTAATTAAGGTCAGCATTAAAATGCTTTTAGAAGGCCTACATGAAAAGTATTGATTAAGGTCGGCATTATAAACTGTTTCAAAGGGATACTTGAGAAGGAGGGATTAAGGTATGCATTCTAAACTGGTTCAAAGGGATACTTGAGAAGGAGGGATTAAGGTATGCATTCTAAACTGGTTCAAAGGGATACTTGAGAAGGAGGAATTAAGGTCTGCATTCTAAACTGGTTCAAAGGGATACTTGAAAAGGAGGGATTGAGGTATGCATTCTAAACTGGTTCAAAGAGATACTTGAGAAGGAGGAATTAATAGATAGTTAAAATTAAGTTTATGTAACCAATATTAAAAATTGACATAATTAACTTACTTATAGATGTACTCATCGGCTGTGGGTGGGACCAAGGCAATGTGTGTGCAATCGATCACACCCATGACATTGGGCATGTCGGCGATATTATAAAATCCCAACTTAATCGCGTTTCAGGCTACCATGTCGTCAGGAAAGGAAATATATTTGGGACACAGGGTAGCCATGCCATCCAGAGACTTGGATAGCGTGCAGCTCAGCGTAGGCTGGGACATCCCCACGGAGAGGGCACCCAGCCTCTGGAACGAGCCGTTCTTGGTCATACCTGAAATTGCTTGTCCCTTCCTTGTGGTGCGGGCTACCCCTGGCTGCAGCTCATTATACAATTTATGGAGGGAAATGCGATTGAGTCAGGTCAGCTCGAACAGCTCAACATCATGCATGCAATCGATGTTCATGCGTCTCCGTCGCAATCTGGCCTCAGCCATGCTGATGCAGGTTATGTCATTGAGCAGAAGGCGCTCATACTCCTCCACATAGCCGCAAAACATTTTCTACAGGAATGCCGAGTCCAAAATGGTCCCATAAGTGGAGCGGAAATGAAACCGTTATATAGGGCGGAGGTCCTTCGGCAATCAGGTCTCAGAATCAGATGCAAGCCCATATCAATAACGTAACTTATAAGAAATAACGCAAAATATCCGAATGCGCATATAGGAGTTAACGTAAATGCATTTACGCATGGAAAATGTAAAGTAACAACTAGAGATGAGCGAGTAGTGAAATATTCGAAATTTCGAATTTCGTTTCGAATAGACCGTGTTACTCGACTACTCGACCGATTATCGAATCCCATTATAGTCTATGGGAAAAAAATGCTCGCCACTTGGAAATCTCAATTCGACCACTTGGAGGTCACCAAGTCCACCCTGAAACATCAGAAAATGATGCCAACACTGCTGGAATGCAACTGGGACAGCAGGGGAAGCATGTCTGGGTGCATATAACGCGCCCAAGTCGCACTATTACGCCACTATCACAGCCACTCAACAATACACTCCAAACACAATATAACTTCTACGTAAAGTGAGACAAGACAAGGAAACCTTCTTTCCTCTACATTGCCATGGACCCCAAGCCAAACTGTACAAAAAAGAAGAACAAAATTCTGCACCCCTTAAAATCACGTTGCCTAATGACAACCACAGATGGCATAGGCAAGGGGGAAAATAAATAGACCCCACCCCTAATTGTCATTGTGTGTGTGTGTGTGTGTGTGTGTGTGTGTGTGAGATGTGGTCAGACATGTCCTCTTGTGTCATTGTGTCACCCCAGCAGTAAGGGAAGCTTAAAGGAGGAGGTTTGTTACAGTGTGTTACCCCAGCAGTAAGGGAAGCTTACAGGAGGAGGTTTGTTACAGTGTGTCACCCCAGCAGTCAGGGAAGCTTACAGGAGGAGGTTTGTTACAGTGTGTCACCCCAGCAGTCAGGGAAGCTTAAAGGAGGAGGTTTGTTACATTGTGTCACCCCAGCAGTAAGGGAAGCTTAAAGGAGGAGGTTTGTTACAGTGTGTCACCCCAGCAGTAAGGGAAGCTTAGAGCTGAGACCTCTTAAAAATTGTGTGGAGGCCCAAGAGCTGAGACCTTTTAAAAATTGTGTGGAGGCCCAAGAGCTGAGACCTTTTAAAAATTGTGTGGAGGCCCAAGAGCTGAGACCTTTTAAAAATTGTGTGGAGGCCCAAGAGCTGAGACCTCTCAAACATTGTGTGGAGTCCCACGAGCTGAGACCTCTTAAAAATTGTGTGGAGGCCCAAGAGCTGAGACCTTTTAAAAATTGTGTGGAGGCCCAAGAGCTGAGACCTTTTAAAAATTGTGTGGAGTCCCAAGAGCTGAGACCTTTTAAAAATTGTGTGGAGTCCCAAGAGCTGAGACCTCTTAAAAATTGTGTGGAGGCCCAAGAGCTGAGACCTTTTAAAAATTGTGTGGAGGCCCAAGAGCTGAGACCTTTTAAAAATTGTGTGGAGGCCCAAGAGCTGAGACCTTTTAAAAATTGTGTGGAGGCCCAAGAGCTGAGACCTTTTAAAAATTGTGTGGAGGCCCAAGAGCTGAGACCTTTTAAAAATTGTGTGGAGGCCCAAGAGCTGAGACCTTTTAAAAATTGTGTGGAGGCCCAAGAGCTGAGACCTTTTAAAAATTGTGTGGAGTCCCAAGAGCGGAGACCTCTTAAAAATTGTGTGGAGGCCCAAGAGCTGAGACCTTTTAAAAATTGTGTGGAGGCCCAAGAGCTGAGACCTTTTAAAAATTGTGTGGAGGCCCAAGAGCTGAGACCTTTTAAAAATTGTGTGGAGGCCCAAGAGCTGAGACCTTTTAAAAATTGTGTGGAGGCCCAAGAGCTGAGACCTTTTAAAAATTGTGTGGAGGCCCAAGAGCTGAGACCTCTTAAAAATTGTGTGGAGGCCCAAGAGCTGAGACCTTTTAAAAATTGTGTGGAGGCCCAAGAGCTGAGACCTTTTAAAAATTGTGTGGAGGCCCAAGAGCTGAGACCTTTTAAAAATTGTGTGGAGGCCCAAGAGCTGAGACCTCTTAAAAATTGATTGTATTAAGCCCAAGAGGTGAGCCATAATTTTTTTTTATTAATACAGCAATTCTACGGCGGTTAAGGAGGAGGAGGAGGAGGAGGAGGAGGAGGAAATGGCACTTCATACAGATGGCACTTCACTCTTGGCTGCTTTCCACTGTTGTACAAGCAAAGTCCGGGTCAATCCACTTGCTGTTCATTTTGATTAGCGTCAGCCTGTCGGCACTGTCGGTTGACAGGCGGCTGCGCTTATCGGTTATAATGCCCCCGGCTGCGCTGAACACCCTTTCTGATAGCACGCTGGCGGCAGGGCAGGCAAGCACCTCCAAGGCGTACAGGGACAGTTCCAGCCACGTGTCCAACTTGGAGACCCAGTAAGTGTAGGTCGCCGAGGGATCGGGGAGGACAGGGGTGTGGTCTGCCAGGTAGTCCCGCAACATCCGCCGATACTTGTCCCTCCTGCTGATAGCGGGCCCCGCAGTGATGGAAGTTGCACGAGGGGGTGACATGAACGTGTCCCACACCTTGGAGAGTGTTCCCCTGGTGGCTGTGGGCCTGATCGATGTTGTCAGACTCTGGGAGACACTCTCCTCTCTGCCGCCAGCGATGCTGGGTGGGAAAATCTGCATCATGTTCTGCAAGAGTTCCCTCTGGTATTCCAGTAATCGATTCGTCCTCTCCTCTACCGAAATAAAAGAGGAGAAGTTATCTTTATACCGGGGGTCCAGGAGTGCGAAGACCCAGTATAGTTTGTTCTCCAATATCCGGACAACAAAAGCAGCCCAGCATGAAGTCAGCCATGTGTGCCAGACTCTGAGTAGGCATGACCTCACTGCCCCCACCAGAAGGATCATTTTCCATTTCCTCCTCTTCCTCCTCCTCTCCGCCCCATCCGCGCTGAAATAATGGGACGCACACAGCCTGACTGCTACCCTCGCCGCCAGCATCCTCTTCCACAGCCACCTCCACGTTGTCCTCCTCCTCCTCATCCTCCTCCTCCTGCAACTGCCACCGAGCAGCAGACAAAAGTGTGGTCTGACTGTCTACCTGCGTTGCGTCTCCTCCTACCCCCGTCTCCTCTGTGTGCAATGCGTTCTCCCTTATTGCGATGAGCGATTCTTTAAGGACGCATAGGAGCGGGATGGTTACGCTCACTATAGCGTCCTCGCTGCTGACCTTCTTAGTGGACTCCTCAAAGATACGCAATACATCGCATATGTCTGCCATCCATGGCCACTCGTGGTTGGCAAACTGAGGGAGCTGAGTTGGATGCACACGTGGATGCATCATCTGGTACTCCATCAATGCTCTCTGCTGCTCACACACCCTGGCCAACATGCAATAGGTGGAATTCCAGCGAGTGGGCAGGTCGCACAACAGCCGATGTTGAGGCAAATGGAGGCGTTGCTGGATTTTTTTTAAGCTAGCAGCAGCTACAGTTGACTTCCGAAAGTGAGCGCACAAGCGCCGCACTCTCACCAGTAGCTCTGCCAGGTTGGGGTAAGTCTTTAGAAACTTTTGAACTACCAAATTAAAAACGTGGGCCAGGCATGGTACGTGATTGAGTTCTGCAAGCTCCAGAGCCGCCACCAGGTTACGGCCGTTATCGCACACGACCATGCCTGGTCCTAGCTGCAGCGGCGACAGCCACATCTCTGTCTGCTGCAATATGGCGTGCCTCACCTCTGCGGCGCTGTGCTTCCTGTCGCCCAAGCTGATGAGCTTAAGCACCGCCTGCTGACGTCTCCCCGCGCCAGTGCTGCAACGCTTCCAGCTAGGGGCTGAGGGCGATGTTAAGGCAGAGGAGGAGGAGGAGGAGGAGGAGGAAGAGGAGGGGGGTCTATCAGAACCCGTGCTGGCAATCTTGGGCGGGGGTGGTATGTAGGCCGTCCCTGTTTGCGACCCCGTCCCCGCTTCCACAACATTCACCCAGTGTGCCGTCAAAGAGATGTAGCGTCCTTGGCCACAAGCGCTTGTCCACGAGTCGGTGGTCAAGTGGACCTTTGCGCTCACTGCGTACCTCAGGGCCCGCCTGATGTTACGCGACACGTGCTGGTGCAGGGCGGGGATGCCACACCGGGAAAAATAGTGGCGGCTAGGGACGGAATAGCGAGGTGCGGCAGCCGCCATCAGGTCGCGGAAGGCCTGCGTCTCCACAAGCCTAAACGGCAACATCTCCAGGGCCAGCAGTTTGGAGATGAGGCAGGTTAAGGCTTGGGCTTGGGGGTGACTGGAGGCGTACTTCCGCCTGCGGTTGAACGCCTGCGAGATGGACAGTTGATGGGACGAGGAGATGGAAGGTGCAGACGAAGATGCGGGGGAAGGGGGGGCTGAAGGAGAAGGCCCCAAAGTAGCCGAGGCAGAGGCAGATGTGGAGGTGTCCTGGCTGGAGGTCTGGACCGCAGTGGCAGCACACAACAAAGGGGAAGAGGCAGTGGCAGCAAGACCGGGCGCAGGTTGTATTGCGTTTGCTCTCTCCCACTCAGCCCAGTGCTTGAATTCCAAGTGACGGCGCATGCCTGAGGTGGTCAGATTGCTCTTCTCAGAGCCCCTACTCAGTTTTGAGTGGCAGATTGCGCAAACCGTGCTCAGTTTGTCATCCGCGCAAACATTAAAAAATCTCCACACCACAGAAGTACGAGGCCTCGATGGGGGAGCTTCGCGCGACTGCCTGCTGCCGGGAAGAGCTTTGGCCCTGCTGGCTGTGGCCTGCCTTCTATGTCTGGACTGTCCTCTGCCTCTTGCTGCCTTATTCGGTGATGCGCAGACCGCATCTCCACTGCTTTCCCCGCTGGACATCACCCCTGTCCAAGTGGGGTCGGTCATTTCGTCGTCCACCACCTCCTCTTCCACTTCCTCTCTCTGCTCCTCCTCCTGCCCACTGGACATTCCAACAGCCTCCCTTGATGGCAACTGCGTCTCATCATCATCGCTCATGATCGCAGATGCTGGTTCCGGGTCCACATCACTAGCAGATGGCGGATACTCAAGTGTTTGGGCATCACTACAAACAAATTCCTCTGCTAGCTCCTGGGATTCTTGCAGCACATCTGGAAAAGGACCCGAAAAGAGGTCATGGGAGGGGTCAAGGGTGGGCTGACTCTGTTGGCCAGGTTGGGAGGAAGGAGGGTCAGAGTGAGACTGTGTGGATGACTGGGTGGTGGACAAGTGACTGGAAGCGTTATCGGCCATCCATTGCACCACCTGTTCACGCTGCTCAGGCCTTAACAGAGGTGTACCCCGCCCCCCGCATAACTGTCCCATAAAGGCAGGGAAGCTGGATGAGCGTAATGCTGGCTGCCCCTCACCAGCACGCATTGTATCCCCACTGGCTTCAACGAGGTTTGTGCCCCCACCAGCATTTCCACGCCCCCGTCCTCGTCCACGTCCCTTTGCGCTAGCCCTCCGCATTTCAGACGTTTTACTTTTTTGGCCACGCGTTATGCCAAATATAAAAATATTTTTAAGAAGAACACCTGGCTATACAGCCGTATACTGCCAGAAGGTGAAATGGTGCCTATACGCACCGTGTATAAAACAGTGTTTTGTTGGCACAGAGGACACAAAACAGTAGTGCCAAATATAAATATATTTTTAAGAAGAACACCTGGCTATACAGCCGTATACTGCCAGAAGGTGAAATGGTGCCTATACGCACCGGGTATATAACAAGGTTTTGTTGGTAAAGAGGACACAAAACAGTAGTGCCAAATATAAAAATATTTTTAAGAAAAACACCTGGCTATACAGCCGTATACTGCCAGAAGGTGAAATGGTGCCTATACGCACCGGGTATATAACAAGGTTTTGTTGGTAAAGAGGACACAAAACAGTAGTGCCAAATATAAAAATATTTTTAAGAAAAACACCTGGCTATACAGCCGTATACTGCCAGAAGGTGAAATGGTGCCTATACGCACCGGGTATATAACAAGGTTTTGTTGGTAAAGAGGACACAAAACAGTAGTGCCAAATATAAAAATATTTTTAAGAAAAACACCTGGCTATACAGCCGTATACTGCCAGAAGGTGAAATGGTGCCTATACGCACCGGGTATATAACAAGGTTTTGTTGGTAAAGAGGACACAAAACAGTAGTGCAAAATATAAAAATATTTTTAAGAAAAACACCTGGCTATACAGCCGTATACTGCCAGAAGGTGAAATGGTGCCTATACGCACCGGGTATATAACAAGGTTTTGTTGGTAAAGAGGACACAAAACAGTAGTGCCAAATATAAAAATATTTTTAAGAAAAACACCTGGCTATACAGCCGTATACTGCCAGAAGGTGAAATGGTGCCTATACGCACCGGGTATATAACAAGGTTTTGTTGGTAAAGAGGACACAAAACAGTAGTGCCAAATATAAAAATATTTTTAAGAAGAACACCTGGCTATACAGCCGTATACTGCCAGAAGGTGAAATGGTGCCTATACGCACCGTGTATAAAACAGTGTTTTGTTGGCACAGAGGACACAAAACAGTAGTGCAAAATATAGTTTTGTATATAGGTGCTAATACACCACTGAAGTCTTTCTGTCCCTATTCCAGCATCAGCAGCTACCCCTCACTAAAGCAGCCGTTTTGAGCAGAGTGTATATAGTTTTGTATAAAGGTGGTAATACACCACTGAAGTCTTTCTGTCCCTATTCCAGCAGCAGCAGCTACCCCTCACTAAAGCAGCCGTTGTGTGCAGTGTGTATATAGCTAGAATGAGCTATATACTGTTCAGCATAGTAGCCCTAATAAGGACTCTCAATGACTCTCTTGTCTTCTGGTAGCTGGTATATATGGTGGTAAAAGCGATATTCTGAGCTTCTGCTGCCCTGCCTGCCTACATATGAGCTATATACTGTTCAGCGTAGTAGCCCTAATAAGGGCTCTTAATGACTCTCTTGTCTTCTGGTAGCTGGTATATATGGTGGTAAATGCGATATTCTGAGCTTCTGGGGCCCTGCCTGCCTACATAGGATATGAGCTATATACTGTTCAACATAGCAGCACTAATAAGGGATTAAGGACTCTCTTGTCTTCTGGTAGCTGGTATATATGGTGGTAAATGCGAGATTCTGAGCTTCTGGGGCCCTGCCTGCCTACATATGATATGAGCTATATACTGTTCAGCATAGCAGCACTAATAAGGGATTAAGGACTCTCTTGTCTTCTGGTAGCTGGTATATATGGTGGTAAATGCGAGATTCTGAGCTTCTGGGGCCCTGCCTGCCTACATATGAGCTATATACTGTTCAGCGTAGTAGCCCTAATAAGGGCTCTTAATGACTCTCTTGTCTTCTGGTAGCTGGTATATATGGTGGTAAATGCGAGATTCTGAGCTTCTGGGGCCCTGCCTGCCTACATAGGATATGAGCTATATACTGTTCAACATAGCAGCACTAATAAGGGATTAAGGACTCTCTTGTCTTCTGGTAGCTGGTATATATGGTGGTAAATGCGAGATTCTGAGCTTCTGGGGCCCTGCCTGCCTACATATGAGCTATATACTGTTCAGCGTAGTAGCCCTAATAAGGGCTCTTAATGACTCTCTTGTCTTCTGGTAGCTGGTATATATGGTGGTAAATGCGAGATTCTGAGCTTCTGGGGCCCTGCCTGCCTACATAGGATATGAGCTATATACTGTTCAACATAGCAGCACTAATAAGGGATTAAGGACTCTCTTGTCTTCTGGTAGCTGGTATATATGGTGGTAAATGCGAGATTCTAAACTTCTGGGGCCCTGCCTGCCTACATATGATATGAGCTATATACTGTTCAGCATAGCAGCACTAATAAGGGATTAAGGACTCTCTTGTCTTCTGGTAGCTGGTATATATGGTGGTAAATGCGAGATTCTGAGCTTCTGGGGCCCTGCCTGCCTACATATGAGCTATATACTGTTCAGCGTAGTAGCCCTAATAAGGGCTCTTAATGACTCTCTTGTCTTCTGGTAGCTGGTATATATGGTGGTAAATGCGAGATTCTGAGCTTCTGGGGCCCTGCCTGCCTACATAGGATATGATCTATATACTGTTCAACATAGCAGCACTAATAAGGGATTAAGGACTCTCTTGTCTTCTGGTAGCTGGTATATATGGTGGTAAATGCGAGATTCGGAGCTTCTGGGGCCCTGCCTGCCTACATAGGATATGAGCTATATACTGTTCAACATAGCAGCACTAATAAGGGATTAAGGACTCTCTTGTCTTCTGGTAGCTGGTATATATGGTGGTAAATGCGAGATTCTGAGCTTCTGGGGCCCTGCCTGCCTACATATGAGCTATATACTGTTCAGCGTAGTAGCCCTAATAAGGGCTCTTAATGACTCTCTTGTCTTCTGGTAGCTGGTATATATGGTGGTAAATGCGAGATTCTGAGCTTCTGGGGCCCTGCCTGCCTACATAGGATATGAGCTATATACTGTTCAACATAGCAGCACTAATAAGGGATTAAGGACTCTCTTGTCTTCTGGTAGCTGGTATATATGGTGGTAAATGCGAGATTCTGAGCTTCTGGGGCCCTGCCTGCCTACATAGGATATGAGCTATATACTGTTCAACATAGCAGCACTAATAAGGGATTAAGGACTCTCTTGTCTTCTGGTAGCTGGTATATATGGTGGTAAATGCGAGATTCTGAGCTTCTGGGGCCCTGCCTGCCTACATATGAGCTATATACTGTTCAGCGTAGTAGCCCTAATAAGGGCTCTTAATGACTCTCTTGTCTTCTGGTAGCTGGTATATATGGTGGTAAATGCGAGATTCTGAGCTTCTGGGGCCCTGCCTGCCTACATAGGATATGAGCTATATACTGTTCAACATAGCAGCACTAATAAGGGATTAAGGACTCTCTTGTCTTCTGGTAGCTGGTATATATGGTGGTAAATGCGAGATTCTGAGCTTCTGGGGCCCTGCCTGCCTACATATGATATGAGCTATATACTGTTCAGCATAGCAGCACTAATAAGGGATTAAGGACTCTCTTGTCTTCTGGTAGCTGGTATATATGGTGGTAAATGCGAGATTCTGAGCTTCTGGGGCCCTGCCTGCCTACATATGAGCTATATACTGTTCAGCGTAGTAGCCCTAATAAGGGCTCTTAATGACTCTCTTGTCTTCTGGTAGCTGGTATATATGGTGGTAAATGCGAGATTCTGAGCTTCTGGGGCCCTGCCTGCCTACATAGGATATGAGCTATATACTGTTCAACATAGCAGCACTAATAAGGGATTAAGGACTCTCTTGTCTTCTGGTAGCTGGTATATATGGTGGTAAATGCGAGATTCTAAACTTCTGGGGCCCTGCCTGCCTACATATGATATGAGCTATATACTGTTCAGCATAGCAGCACTAATAAGGGATTAAGGACTCTCTTGTCTTCTGGTAGCTGGTATATATGGTGGTAAATGCGAGATTCTGAGCTTCTGGGGCCCTGCCTGCCTACATATGAGCTATATACTGTTCAGCGTAGTAGCCCTAATAAGGGCTCTTAATGACTCTCTTGTCTTCTGGTAGCTGGTATATATGGTGGTAAATGCGAGATTCTGAGCTTCTGGGGCCCTGCCTGCCTACATAGGATATGATCTATATACTGTTCAACATAGCAGCACTAATAAGGGATTAAGGACTCTCTTGTCTTCTGGTAGCTGGTATATATGGTGGTAAATGCGAGATTCGGAGCTTCTGGGGCCCTGCCTGCCTACATAGGATATGAGCTATATACTGTTCAACATAGCAGCACTAATAAGGGATTAAGGACTCTCTTGTCTTCTGGTAGCTGGTATATATGGTGGTAAATGCGAGATTCTGAGCTTCTGGGGCCCTGCCTGCCTACATATGAGCTATATACTGTTCAGCGTAGTAGCCCTAATAAGGGCTCTTAATGACTCTCTTGTCTTCTGGTAGCTGGTATATATGGTGGTAAATGCGAGATTCTGAGCTTCTGGGGCCCTGCCTGCCTACATAGGATATGAGCTATATACTGTTCAACATAGCAGCACTAATAAGGGATTAAGGACTCTCTTGTCTTCTGGTAGCTGGTATATATGGTGGTAAATGCGAGATTCTGAGCTTCTGGGGCCCTGCCTGCCTACATAGGATATGAGCTATATACTGTTCAACATAGCAGCACTAATAAGGGATTAAGGACTCTCTTGTCTTCTGGTAGCTGGTATATATGGTGGTAAATGCGAGATTCTGAGCTTCTGGGGCCCTGCCTGCCTACATATGAGCTATATACTGTTCAGCGTAGTAGCCCTAATAAGGGCTCTTAATGACTCTCTTGTCTTCTGGTAGCTGGTATATATGGTGGTAAATGCGAGATTCTGAGCTTCTGGGGCCCTGCCTGCCTACATAGGATATGAGCTATATACTGTTCAACATAGCAGCACTAATAAGGGATTAAGGACTCTCTTGTCTTCTGGTAGCTGGTATATATGGTGGTAAATGCGAGATTCTGAGCTTCTGGGGCCCTGCCTGCCTACATATGATATGAGCTATATACTGTTCAGCATAGCAGCACTAATAAGGGATTAAGGACTCTCTTGTCTTCTGGTAGCTGGTATATATGGTGGTAAATGCGAGATTCTGAGCTTCTGGGGCCCTGCCTGCCTACATATGAGCTATATACTGTTCAGCGTAGTAGCCCTAATAAGGGCTCTTAATGACTCTCTTGTCTTCTGGTAGCTGGTATATATGGTGGTAAATGCGAGATTCTGAGCTTCTGGGGCCCTGCCTGCCTACATAGGATATGAGCTATATACTGTTCAACATAGCAGCACTAATAAGGGATTAAGGACTCTCTTGTCTTCTGGTAGCTGGTATATATGGTGGTAAATGCGAGATTCTGAGCTTCTGGGGCCCTGCCTGCCTACATATGAGCTATATACTGTTCAGCGTAGTAGCCCTAATAAGGGCTCTTAATGACTCTCTTGTCTTCTGGTAGCTGGTATATATGGTGGTAAATGCGAGATTCTGAGCTTCTGGGGCCCTGCCTGCCTACATATGAGCTATATACTGTTCAGCGTAGTAGCCCTAATAAGGGCTCTTAATGACTCTCTTGTCTTCTGGTAGCTGGTATATATGGTGGTAAATGCGAGATTCTGAGCTTCTGGGGCCCTGCCTGCCTACATATGAGCTATATACTGTTCAGCGTAGTAGCCCTAATAAGGGCTCTTAATGACTCTCTTGTCTTCTGGTAGCTGGTATATATGGTGGTAAATGCGAGATTCTGAGCTTCTGGGGCCCTGCCTGCCTACATATGAGCTATATACTGTTCAGCGTAGTAGCCCTAATAAGGGCTCTTAATGACTCTCTTGTCTTCTGGTAGCTGGTATATATGGTGGTAAATGCGAGATTCTGAGCTTCTGGGGCCCTGCCTGCCTACATAGGATATGAGCTATATACTGTTCAACATAGCAGCACTAATAAGGGCTCTTAATGACTCTCTTGTCTTCTGGTAGCTGGTATATATGGTGGTAAATGCGAGATTCTGAGCTTCTGGGGCCCTGCCTGCCTACATAGGATATGAGCTATATACTGTTCAACATAGCAGCACTAATAAGGGATTAAGGACTCTCTTGTCTTCTGGTAGCTGGTATATATGGTGGTAAATGCGAGATTCTGAGCTTCTGGGGCCCTGCCTGCCTACATATGAGCTATATACTGTTCAGCGTAGTAGCCCTAATAAGGGCTCTTAATGACTTTCTTGTCTTCTGGTAGCTGGTATATATGGTGGTAAATGCGAGATTCTGAGCTTCTGGGGCCCTGCCTGCCTACATATGAGCCATATACCGTTCAGCATAGTAGCCCTAATAAGGGCTCTTAATGACTCTCTTGTCTTCTGGTAGCTGGTATAGATGGTGGTAAATGCGAGATTCCGAGCTTCTGGGGCCCTGCCAGCGACAGCCTGTCTTTCCCTGCTGTGAGCGTCTGTCCCTCACTAAGTTCAAGCTGCTAATGCTGACGAAGAGGAAGTGCTGAGTTTTGTATATTCGAGGTCACATGGTTTTTCCAGCCAATGCGTGTAGACGTCGTTCTCGCGATGCCAGCGTCCTCCCAGGACCTGTCCCACCCCCCCTGCATGGTGATTGGTGTAAAAAACGCGCCAGGGAAGGTGGGAGGGGAAACGAATTGTGAGTGCGCCATCGCCGCTGTACTCGATCGAAATCGAGTATGACGAACAGCGTAGTATTCGATCGAATACCGGCTCGGTCGAATACTACTCGCTCATCTCTAGTAACAACCAAAAACCAGGCACAAATTCACAAAGAATACACAGACACATGCGAAAGTGCATGTGGATGTGTCTCTGAATCAACCCTAATGAGCTATTACAGATTGGTGTTGAAAGTGTTTGGCTTGATTTGCATTTTTACTTTACTCATAAAGGTTTAGTCAATAGTAATGTATTTACATATAAAAAGCCACAATGTATCTTTATGATTCTGTGTTTTGCACATAATAATGAAAATGTTATATTGAATAATCATAAGAATCACTATTTATTAATAGTTATGATTTTTTGTATACATATTCTAATTTCATAGAATATAAATGCATTGTGCTTTATAGAAGTAATGTTTCTAGAACAGTGCTCTTTAATGACACATATTTATCATTTTTTATGTTTTATGATTAAATGTCAGGTGATGTTTTAATATACATTGGTGTTTTTGGTGCTGCCCCACCTGCCTCTGGATGTTCCACTCTCACTGTTGCCTGTTGACACTGGCGTCTGGTCTATGGAAATGGCAGCATCTGCTTCGGCCGCTCTGGCGGCCTACAATACCTATGTGTCTCAGCACATCCGGGCCTGTGATGACTCATTGAGCCCTTGAGCGGCGCTGACATATGGGTGAGAGTGTGCAGTGCATCTATAAATATAGATGGCTGAGCATGTGTAAATTGTATGATAAAAGGCTGGGCCGAGCCTGAAATGCATTGCGGTTGCAGATGTTTGTGTTTGCTGTTGCCACCTGCCACCCTCCTCCAGAGTTAATGTTCTTGTTCTGGAACACCTCCTTCTGTTAGCACCTGCTACACTCCACCATTGTCAATGTTCCTGTTCTGGGACACCTAATGTTGTAAGCAGCTGTGTTATGCTGTGCCAACTGTCAAACTACAACTATGTGACTGTTCTTTTGGGACTATTCAAGTTAAATACAGACACTCCATATGAAATAAATAGCTCCCAGAATGTAACAATGTTACATGATTCATTTCAATTTGAGTGAAATTCTTGGGAAAATGCTTTGAATCAAATTTTTTAATAATTAGCTTATCTCTAATTAGCACATACACAAGAATGTGAGAAGATGGTGTGTAAACAAGCAATAAGCATCTAGGGACTAGTGACCTTCTGCCTGCTGCTTGTACTTTATGCCTGCCAGTCAGTGTTTTTTTTGGTTTACAACAGAGTACTGATACGTCCTCACTGTGTCAGACACTCCTTCATTTAGCCTGACCCACACCTATTTCCTAGTTAATGGGTGTGGGCCTGGCCCCAGCCACATTCAGACAAGCTTGGAGGGCATGCAGATTGCTGGATCCACCTCTTGCAAACAATAAGGGGTTTATTTATCAAGGGATAGCGGCAGGTAGTGCCTCGTAGCTGCAGGCAGCGTCAGGTGTACACCGGGCACTGTACGCAATACCACATTTGAAGGCCATTCTGGTGAGCGACTCTAACGGCGCCATGTAGCATCCGATTCATCATTATAGGTGGTTCAGCGTATAGCGCCGGCGCTCTAGCTTTCAGCTTATTACCTGTCGCTCTCCCATACATTTCAATGGACGTTCAGGGTTTTTTTAGTTTAATTTTTTTTTCTCTCAAATAATTGTGTCATCTCTCCTGGCCTAGTAAGTCATTTTTGAAAACTTTTTTGATTTTTTATATTTGTATGCAGAATTGCCATTATAGGTCTGGCATTAAAGTATTAGGGCTTTATTCATGAAGGGATAGCGACAGGTAGTGCCTTGAAAACGGCAGGTAGCGGCAGATGTACGCCAGCCATGGCACGCAATTCCACATTTATGAAGCCGATTCTGGAGAGTGACTAGAACAACGCCATGTAGTGTACGATTCATTATTACCCAAGGCTCAGCGTACGACGCCGGTATTCAGGCTTGTAGAACGCCGCGTATTACCTGTCGCTACCTGCCACTCTCCGATACATCTCAATGGACGTTCCTTATAATCCCTTTCCTGAACCCTTTTTAAAATTTTTTTTATTAAAACTCAAATCTTTTTGACATGTATCCTGGCCTAGAAAATTGCATTTTTGAAAACTTTTTTGATTTATAATATTTTTATGCAGAATTATCCTTACATGTCTGGTATTAAAGTGTTACAATGTAATTACAATGTAATTCCATATGTCTTTGCTTTGCTACTTGTGGATACATACTCAAAAACATACTTTAATCAAACAGTTTCTGGCGCTGTGGGCTACAACGACCCGTTTTTGAGCGCCGGAACTGTGTGAGGCTTTATTTTATGAATATGGTGTGAGTCGGTCGCACTGAGCTGGCGCTACCGTTCGCTCCCATACAGCACTGTACTGGTTTTAGAGCGACTCACACAATATATTCATCAATGCCGGCCATCGACTGAGACACTCTAAAACAGCAAACCATAGCTTAGCACAGTGACCTGCTATCAAGGCCTCGCTACAGATGCTCATCTGTTGGTACCTGGCTTTAGTAATGAATCAGCCTGCCCATGTCACAATGTTATAACAATGAAATTCCATGTGATTTTGCTTTGTTACTGATGGATATGTGTTCAAAAACTTTAATCACACAGTGTCTGCCGCTCTATGCTATAGCCACCAGATCCAGAGCGCTGTGTGTGTCTTTTTTTTTGTTGAATATGGTGTGAGTCGCTGAGAGTTGGTTGCAATGAACTGGCGCTACCTCTCGCTTCCTGCAGTGCTGTACTGGTGTTAGAATGCCCAACATACATCTCATTCATCAATGCCAGCCAGATTACTAGAGTGACTGAAACGCTCTGTTACAGCACCCAATAGCCGTTCACGGCTTCTACTACCGGTCGCTCTTAGCGCCTCTGTACAGACGCTCATCTGATGATAGCTGCTGTTCGTGGAGGCGCCGCAGTGGATGGAACCGTTGGAACAGTGTCCCTTTCTGCAAATGTACAATAGCCTCTCACCTAAATTACAGCGGATCACAAGGAAACATTAAAACATCCTATTAACTGATAATAGCCTTGTGCCTGTTATTAAAAATCCCGTTATGAGGGTTTACAGCAAAAATAGATGTCTATGAGATTTGCTAGCTTATGCTGACCCTGTGGACAAATATATAAATCACCAGTAAAACTGTCTAAAAATGCTTTCACTGTAATAATTGCAATTTGGGTGGTTTGTCTTACTGACTTTTGTGTGTATCTGTTGAAATGCCCATGTGGATTGGTAGGCAAGACTAAAGGACCATTTAAAAAACAAGACCGGAGCGTTGTTTAGAATTAGCCTTGAAAGAAGTAAGTAGGATGACAAACTCGTGGCCTTACATTTTTGTGATAGCGAAACATCAGGTGCATGAACTGAGAGGTATAGCTGGGATGCCCCAGTGGGGGGCTGATCGCCACCTCCGCCTATTGCAAAGAGAAACTTTCTGGATCCATCCACTTTTCTCATTTCTGCCTCTCCCCTTTCTCCTTTGCCACTTTCTCCCTTCTCTTCCTTTATTACCTTATACTTCCTTATCAGCCTCTTTGGCACTGTCTATTCTGGTACTTTTTCTCTGGCTCAGTTCTCAAATCTATTCCCCTCCTTTACATTATCTTCCCTTGTTTCTCTGCATCTTTTCTTTCTTCCTCTCATTCTATTTCTCCTCCCCTTTCTTGCTGCTGGTCCCCTTGTTGATCTATGTCTCCTTGGGCACTGAGTTCTCACTCTACAGAGACCCAATGGGTCCCACCCTTCAATCAGAGCACTGGACCCATGTGCATCACCTGTTACTGGGCAGACTTTCTGCCCTACCCACAGAGCATCTTCCTCCTACCAGGCAGAGGCTCGGGCGCATTGCTTGGTTACCAAGCATGCTGCTCCTGATGACAGCGGCAGGGATGACCAGGGCAGAGGAATGCCTCTAGAGGCCTTCAAAGGATGACATGAATTCCAGCGTTTACAGTTTGGGCACTGATCCCCCAAAACGTTGGCTGTGATGAACTTTATAGACCTTATGGACTATGTTTACTTTCTTTTATATGTCTGAGTATTCAAGGTTTTAATACAAGTGGATTTGAACATATTGACTGTGTGCTGGTTTTCAACTGCCTTCAGTATTACATGCTAGCCATTTCCACTGTTCACTCAGCAGAGTTCTGGGGGCCCCCTGTGAGGTGGGGGCCCAATGTAATTGCATTGGTTGCATGGTGGCAAAGAACATCACTGCCGGCAGTCTTGTACATGGTGCCTTAAAACCTAAGGCCTGTGCCATTGCCTGTTACTGTGGGGAAAGACCTGCCCCAACAGGGCTGTGCACACATGGCACTGTTCTAATAACTGAGCACCCTCTGCTTGCACTTTATGACTGCCAAACACTGCTCTTTTAGTTCACAGCAAGCTGAGTACTGATGTGTCCTCACTGTGTCAGCCACTCCTTCATTTTAGCTAATAGGTGTGAGTCCAGCCACAGCCACATTGAGGCCGAAACGCGTAGACGTGTTTTTCATATTTTTATTGCGTATTGCCTGTCTAATTTATGGAACAAGAGATTTTGAATGATAACTTTGGCTGACTATCCTTTGGCTGCATTTGAGACTTGGAGTGGAGCTCTCCCCACCGTGCTGGATGATTTTCCTACACGTGGCATGTGGACCATATGTAAGGTAGAGCTGACCATTATGTTTTTCTGCTAATAATTTCTGCTCTGTCGTTGAGAGAAGTCAGAAGTGTTTAATGTCCTCATTAAATCCAAGTGTTCAATTGGATTGCATTGTTGATCTATTTAAGGCATACTCAATTTTTAAAATTCTATTGTGATATTGGGACTGAATCCATTATGGGGGGAAATCGCAGTATGGAAATACTATACAGAGTAAAAACAAATTTGATCAAGTTTTTTTGGAACCAGATGCTTCATCTGTTGCTTCATATGATTTGCTGCCCTTAATTAAACAATATAAAGATCTTTGGCCTGATGCAGAGCCTCCCCTGAACTGACCTTAAAACCTTCCGATTGTCCGGGGGTCCCGTTTGAATCATGGCTCAAATGTGATGCAGAGCCTCCGTCGGAATGGGTCCCTAACTGATCCGTAAATTTCTCTTCACTCGGGAAGTTTTTTTTTCTCTCTTGGGAGCATGCAATTTGATCGTGGCTTCCGTTCACGTTCACACGGGCGTTCCGTTTTTTCCTCCTTTTTCCTTTGTTTTTGAACGTACCTGCTTGCCTTCCATCTCATTTTTCACACCAATTTTGAAGTTTTTGCCAAGTATACTTACATCTCCATGGATTTCCTGTTGTCAATCTGGGTCCACGCCAGCACACATCTCTAAACCTCCATGTAAATGTACATATGCCACAAACTGGCACTTTGACACATACCTAAATTTAAGCTTAAATTATTTTTGGTTTATTTTTCCTTGCCTTTAATGCTTACCTGAATCTCTTTTTGTTTTTCTTCCTTGCCTTTAATGCTTACCTGAATCTCTTTTTGTTTTTCTTCCTTGCCTTTAATGCTTACCTGAATCTCTTTTTGTTTTTCTTCCTTGCCTTTAATGCTTACCTGAATCTCTTTTTGTTTTTCTTCCTTGCCTTTAATGCTTACCTGAATCTCTTTATCTCCTTCTGCCTTGTTTCTAATGCTTACCTTAATCTCTTTATCTCCTTCTGCCTTATCTCTAATGCTTACCTTAATCTCTTTTCTAAATCTGTGTTTTCTTCTCCTTCTTCTTGCTATTCCTTGTCCCATATACTTACCTTTTGGGACATGTAACAGTATGATGTTGTTGTGCTAACGTACATTGTCATGAAATAAAACACACCACACTTCTTTTTTTTGTTTTTGTTTTTTACTGTTATGTTTTTTTGGGTTTAACTGTAAAATTTTGTTAAAACTGTAAAACTGTTAAAAAATTACAATTGTCGCCTAAATGGTTGGCTTCTTCCTTAGCGTGGCCGTGTTCTTTGATCTGTGAAAGAAAAACATCATCATTTGTAGTGTTTTTTTTATGTGTTTTTTGTTAGTTGCGGGGACATGAGTTTAAACTAGTTGTCCACAATTAAACTTAAACTTACATTGCTTTTGGCCAACAGGGCGTCTGGTGCGCCGGCTCCTCCCTGGGTCAACCAGTATGTCCGGCTCTGAAGCTGTTTGGATCCAAAACACAAGTATATTAGTTACTCTTTGTGCCTCCTGAATGTCAGATTAAGTTATGCTTCTATGCATCATTTCACTCACCTTCCCCAGCCACCTCTTCCTCTTGGCCCCCTTCCTCGACTCCCCCTTGGGATGGCCCAGCGATGTCTGAATCTACAACTAACAATAGTGCACATGAGTATATGTATTTAATGCATGTATTAGCACATATCTAACTTTCTTCCCCTTACCGGAGTGAGGTTGTGGATCTGTTAAGCTGGACTCCCTGCCATCAGAGGGGGTGGCCGTTGTCACTGTCGGTGAACCACCTATTCCTTCACCAGAATCGCCCAACACTGGGCTGCGTGTTCTTGTCCGGGTGGGGCGGAACCGCATCTTCCATTCATGGGCTGAAATAGAAACACATTCATCCATACACGCCCAGCCAAGGCCAGTGTGATTCTGGCATGTCAAGTATATACACTTACCTGGAAAATGTTTGGTGATCTGTGTGAAGGTATAGGTGGTTTGGGTCCTTCTGGCTATCACGTCCACCACCAGCTACAACGTCCTCTTCTTGTAATCTGATGGCAGGAAGTCGTAGCGATTCCTCAGCATCATCTGTTTGGAAAATACACAATAACCCAGCATTAATGGCCAAAATACATGTCCAAATTTCATGCCCTACCTAAAGTCACTTTAGTATCCTCTTTATGACTCACATTGGCCTAGTTCTACAGTCTGCATCTAGCCTAGTTTGTAGCTGCGTACATGTGTTAAACTAAGGTGGGCTTGTATTTGACGTTACAAAGTAAGTTGTTCCTGACTAATCTTGCGCTTAGTTTTTTTTTATTACATTTAGTGTATGCGCGCACATAAACGCACGCTCGCCTACTCACATCCATGATGATGTACTCCTGCTCCTGGGTGTATATCGCGGGCGACATGTTTTCTTGCTCTTCCGGGTATAGGTCTGACGTTCCCCCGCGGTGACGTGCTTGCCTGGGCGTACGCGCGCATGCAGGCACACACACTGATAAACACGCCCACACGGGAAACATATTTAAAGCACAATGCACTCAGCTCTGTGTTGGATACCATATCATTATGGGCAAATCAAAAGGGAGCAGAAAGAGCCACAAAAGCCCCGAGGCACTTAGTAGCCGCACACATGCCTCATCCCAAAAAAAAAAAAAAGAGCATGCACAACACCCATGCTGAACATGCCCCGACTAAAACGGTGGTTACTCCACAGACACAGGCACATGCAAAAAATATGCAGGAGCAAGGATCCATTGACACAAATATTTCCAGCTTGGGAGATCCCAGAGGAGGCACGTTCAAAATGGGAAACACATCTGAACCAATGTTCCTTTAATTTGATTGATGAGTTAATTCAGTTGGATAAAAAAACCTCTTGGATACCACAAATATCCTAAATAATTTGTATGATAACATCCCTAGTGATACCCCAGTGGCTGAAATTGACAAACTACAAGAAATTTTGGATGGGGACCTTAAGAAATTGGAAGAGGAAATTATTAACACCAAAATGTCTAAACTAAATCAAGATAAATTGGATGCTGATATGGGAAGAATTTACAAATGGACACATAGGGGTAATGGGCGCAGGCAGCCAAATAGGGAAAGCCGGCCCCCAAGTAGGAGATCCTCTATGTCTAGCCGTACCTCTGAAGTCAGTAATACAACACAACATTTTTTAGACATAGGACAAATAAGAGGACCCGCCGGGGGGGGAGAAAGAGACATGGAACAAAGGGGTCTGGCCAGACGCTGGCATCAGCGGCAATCTCGCCCTTTTGCACAGAAACGTTCCGGGTTGGAACCCAGCCCCTAGATTCTATTGAAGCCACTGGACCTGACCCGGATGTGGTAAAAGAAAACAAACAAACATTGAATATCATTAACCTTATCGATTGTGAACTTACCCCTGATCAGAGGTCCGTTTTATCCAAAGGTCTTACCTTCTCTCCCACCTGCGATCTAGATAAATTTTTGGTTACTAAAGATTTATACCTATTTTGCAGAAAACTATTGCTGAAGAAGCAGTTTGATACCCCTCTACAGTGTGATGTAGGTCTGACCCCTGAAGAACAGGCCGCTTTGGATGACCTTAACGCGTTATTGCAGGAACAGCTGCCCACTCCAGACCCTGTGACAAAATTACGTAAGCCCTCTAAGTATACTCCACAGTGGACAATTAGCCCAGCTGTGCTAACCTTTTTTAAGGTTGTCAGTAGGGATATCTGGCGATTACCAGCTAATCATGGCCACCACAATTTGACCCGGGGGGAACGTGAGGCTGTCTCGGGGCTTCGGCTACGACGGGACATAGAGATAAAAGAAGCCGATAAGGGCGGTAACATTGACATAATGTCCCGCGAATACTACCGTACCGAAGCCCTGAGACAGCTTCAGAACCCCCTGTACTATGAAACACTCAGGGGTAATCCCCTGCAGGCCTATAAATCGGAGTATGATGAACTGATCAGATGTGCTTGGTCGGATGGGACTATCAATCAGAGACTATATGAATTTCTAGTTGTAGAATTTCCAATTGTCGCGACATCTTACTTACTTCCTAAAATTCATAAGAACCCCCGATGTCCCCCCGGAAGACCTATAGTGGCGGGCATCAGGGGACTTACTGAAAAAGCTTGTATATTGATAGACCATCACCTCCAACCTTTTGTCCTAACGTTACCATCCTATATACGTGACTCCATGGATCTACTTACCCGATTGAACTCCTTATATTTACCAAGGGATACTCTCTTGGTAACAATGGATGTTGAATCATTGTACACTAACATCTCACATGCTGACGCACTCCGTACATGTCAATACTTTCTGGAGATGGCTGGGGGAACCTCGCGCTCTCTACAAGACCTCATTTTAAAACTTCTCAATTTTGTATTATCACACAACTTTTTCATGTTTGACGATGTGTACTACCGCCAGACTTGTGGCGTGGCTATGGGAGCCCGTTGTGCCCCCTCAATAGCCAATTTATTTTTAGGCTGGTGGGAGCGTGAGGTTGTCTTCCAGGAGGATTTGTCCGATCATTGCTGTCACGTGTTAGGGTGGTATCGATATTTGGACGATATACTTTTGTTATGGCAGGGGACTGAGGATGAATTGAACAACTTTATTGGCATGCTTAATAATAACTCATTTAACATTTACCTCACAGTCCAATCTTCTAAAAACCAGGTTACATTCCTGGATTTATACATCAACCTTTTGGAAGTCGGTAAGATAGAGACCGACTTATACCGTAAGGAAACGGCTACCAATGCTCTACTCCACTATAAGAGCTTTCATACTACCTCTCTCAAGAATGAAATCCCCATCGGCCAGTTTCTCCGGGCCCGTAGAAACTGTTCAGGTGAGGAGAACTTCTCGCGTCAGGCTATGGAACTTAGCCGCCGCTTTGAAAATAGGGGGTATCGGGGGGCGTGGCTTGCTATGGCGCCGTGAGGAGGCAAGACGAGGGAGCTCCACACCAATTTGATCTGCTGAGCACCCAGGCATCCCACTGTGACCCCCGTTCCCTGATGCCCAGGAGGGGGAAGGTGAGCAGACAGCGCCGGAGGGGACAGGAGCGCCCCATCCCTGCTTATTTTGCGACACGGGGAGGAAGGGGAGAGGCGGAGGCCCCCCGCAAGATGGCGGCGCACGTGGTCCCGGAGGGAGAAGAGGAGAGGAGAAGCGCTGATCCCCCTGCGGACTTACCCTGGCGGCCGCAACCGGCGGCGGGGACGGGAGCGGAACCCCCGCGGTCGGCTGGAGTGAAGGTGGCGGCGGACCCGGGGATGCCGGCGATACAGATGCGGGGAGAGGAGGAGGAGGCGGGAGCCCCCGACGAGATGCCGGCGCTTGTACCCCCGGCGGGCGGCGATGAGAGGGGACGCACTTCAGAGCACCGAGGCGCCTCCCAGCATCGGAGCCCCACGCCGCTGAGAGGAAGCGGGGAAGTCCCCCAGAGAACACAAGGAGGTGAGGAGTCAGTGGCCCCACGTGTATCAGCCCGGCGCCTCCGCACTGTTACAGCGGAGGTGCACCGGCCGCCTGGCGAGACGGGGGGATCACCCGTTGGGCCCCGGGCAGACCATAATTATAATCCAACCCTGACGGAGACCCCTATGGCCCACACAGACGGGGGAGCACCCAACATATGTGACCGGCGCCCGAGGGAGGGAAGGACCCAGACAGAGAGCACAGGCTGCATTGAATGGCTGACGGCAGACAGTTCGGCCCCAGCCCGAACCCATAGCCCAGCAACAACTGCCTCGCCCGGGGTGTGGCTGCGCCAGGAGGGCATCCCGAGCCCGGACTCCCCGCCTTATGCCCCAGCACGTGGAGTTGAATCCCCCCGCCGCCCCCCCGGCTCTGGTCCCCAAATGGGGCCGCGCAGCGTTCCCTGTCCCCAGGAAGCGTGATTGGTACCCCCTCCCCCCCGGTGAGCCCTATGCCGGCATGGGACAGCCAGGAGGTCTTCGCCCCTGGACCCTCCGTGGGGGGCCCGGGGTCCACCGGAAATGAAGGAGTTCTACCGACTGGCGGCGAGGCGGCCTCTCCGAGGTTCAGCGGGGTAGATGGGCGAGGAAGCCCTACATCGCCTACTTGCATCGGGCATCCCTTGGGAGCTGCCGGGGCAGCTGCTGCTACTTTGCATGCTGCTCCTTATGCTCCGCTTGATCTTCTGTCCCGCACCATAGCTGAGGCAGTGAGAATCAACATCAATGAGGCCCTTAGGGGCTTACCATCCCGCGTTGACTTCGATGGATACGTCTCGAGAATGGAAGGTACCATAAAGAGGGAGCTGGCGACCACAGTAAACCACAGTAACGGAGGTTGCTCAGAGAATGGACACCGCGGAGGCCTCTCACAGATCACTGGAGACGCGAGTTGCGGAGCTGGAGCATCAACGGGAGGGAAGCAACCGCCTCCTGTCTGAGCTTTTCCTGGCGCAGGATGACGTGGAGAATCGCAGCCGCAGGAATAATCTCCGCCTTCGGGGCGTCCCAGAGTCAGTCGAGCCGCGGGACATCCAGGCTGCGGTTATCTCTATCTTCAATGGGCTCCTGGACTTGCAGGAATCGAATCACATTGAATTGGACCGCGTGCACAGGGCCCTTGGTCCCCGCCCTCCGGACTCTGGAAGACCGAGGGACATAATATGTAGAGTCCATTTTTTCAAGATCAAAGAGGACTTGCTGCGAAAGGCGTGGGAGAAGGGCCCGATTCAGTACAAAGGAGCGCAGATCATCATTCTTCAGGACCTTTCCCGGAGAACATTACTTATGCGGAGGCTGCTGAGACCGCTCCTTGACACCATCCAGAGGCAGGGCGCCTCTTACCGCTGGGGTCACCCCTTCCAGCTTTTAGTTCGCAGAAATGGGGAGATCTTTGTCCTCCGGTCCCCGATCCAGCTACCGGACTTGTTCCGCTTTCTGGAGGCCCCTGCGGTAGACATCCCGGACTGGACGGCCCCGGACCTGGGGGTGTTCGACAGGCGGCTCCCGCAGCATCCTGGAGGGGTCCTGCGAGGAGTCGGGAGAGATCGTAGAAGACACCGCTGATGATCCTGTGGGGTGCGGGGGACGCTTTCCTGCCTCTCCCCACGACCCACCCTTATGTTGAGATTTTTGATGTGCTCCGGGTGGGGGGGGGCTGGGTTGGCGCTCCCTGGTACCTAGTGGTGCTGGGCCACGTGGTGGTCTTGATGGGCGCTGGCTTTCTGGGCCGCCTTGGCGGGGCCGGAGGGCAGGCGTCCCCGGGCTGTGCCCTATCTCATCCCCTTGTACTGGTCTTTGGTTAAGATTGAGATCTGCGGCCCCGGGGGGCCCTTTTCTGTTCTGCTTAGTCACCTTAGCGGGGTCCACGCGGGGGGCGTATTGCGCCCCCGGCCGTAGGACTCCCCTTCTGTATCCCTTCCCCGCGATTAGGGGTGGGAGGGTGGTGGCTGGACGGACGGGGCCCCCCCCCGATTTACCGGGTCTCACTGTTGACAAATGCTTCTGCTGGGCGGGCTCTGATGGGGAGGGTGACTCTGGGCCGTGCCCTGGTCGCCGGCCCCCTCAGGGTTTCTGCGGTTTCCTATCTTTATTGTTACGGGTTGCGCTTTGCTATGTTATGTTCTGCTGTCTCCCCCTAAAAGTTAACAATGCCTTGGGTTACAATACTAACTGTTCATTAAAGTGGTGTGGCTCCCTTGCTGCTGCTCCGTGTTCTGATCCTCCTCCCCCCCCACAATTTTTGGTGCCCCCCTCCGTGACTGACGGCGGTCTTTCACGAATGGGGTAAAGCAGCGCCTGATTGAAATTCACGCTTGCTTATTCCACTTGGAGGACGTGGTGAAGAGTGGTGAACAAAGTTGCACCAGCTCCGGAGGTCCCTTGTAGGCCACTATCCGGTTGAATACACTAGTAGTCTGTTGCTAAGTGTTAGTTAGTTTCTATCTACTTATTTGTGATTGTCCCCTTTGTACACCCTCTCGTTCCTGTCTCCCCTCCTACCCCACCTTTTGCCCTCCCACCCCCCCCACCCCCGTGAACCAGGCCACTCGTGATACAGCACCTGGCGTGGAGCAGAACTCCCGAAGAGATCTGGTGGTCTGGGGATATCTCTGAAAACATTGAGTAATGTCCGGAACGAAGCTAATATCCTTGAATGTGAAGGGCCTCAACTCCCCTGAGAAGAGGGCGATCCTGGGACAGGAGTTGCGTAGGCTCAGAGCGAAAATAGTCTTTTTACAAGAGACGCACTTTAAGAGGTCGCAAGCCCCCCGACTAAGCAGCCGGCTGTTCCCGCACGTATTTACCAGTAGTGCGGCAGATGCCAAGCGGAAGGGCGTGGCAATCATGATCGCGGGCGGGGTGCCATTCACCCTCCGGGACTCTTGGGGTGATGACTCGGGACGGCTTCTTATGGTAAAATGTCTCCTAGGCCAAAAAACTTACACCTTGATATCCTTATATGCCCCCAATCAGGGACAAGTCCAGTTCCTTACACGCTCACTGACTAGGATTATGGAGTTCGCAGAAGGCGAAATAGTCCTCGCTGGCGACTTTAACCTGGTCATGGAACCACTAATGGACTCCTCAGCGGGCAGGTCTGCGGTTTCCCACCTGGCGCTGAGAACCTTGAGAAAAAGACTCCATGAACTACAGCTGGTTGATGCGTGGAGGGTACTGAACCCGGCGGGGCGGGATTATTCCTTCTACTCGAGGGTGCACGGGACATACTCCAGGTTGGATTACTTCTGGGTCTCGCACAGTTTGTTGGACTTGACAATAGATAGTGGGATTCTCCCAACCTCCTTTTCGGACCATGCACCGGTTTCCCTCGAACTGAACTTGATCGATAGGCCTCCGCCCCCTCTGACCTGGCGACTGAACGAGTCTTTGTTGCAGGATGAGGCGGTGGTTCTGGCAGTGCGGGAGGGGATATAGGCTTACTTTAGCAGTAATGATAATGGGGAGGTTTCGCCTATGCTTCTGTGGGAGGCTCACAAAAGTGTCATTAGAGGGGTCCTGATCAGCCATGCTTCAAGGTTGAAGAGGGAGAGAACGAAGCAGCTAGAGCAGCTCACGGAAAAGGTTCGGCGCTTAGAACTGACTCATAAACAAACCGAGGCAGCAAAAGTACTGGGAGAATTGACACAGACGCGGGAGGCCCTCAATGCATTACTTAGACAGAGAGCAAAGTACATGATTAAGAAATGTAGGCGTAGATACTATGAGCACGGGAACAAAAGTGGCACACTTCTGGCGAGAGCCCTAAAGCAACAGTACACACAGAATTTTGTCTCTGAGATCATAGATGGCTCACAGCAAAAACAATATACCTCCGGAAAGATAGCGGAGACCTTCCGGACGTATTATTCCAAGCTGTACGACCTGGCCAATGGAAAGGATGAGCGGACACTCCCAGAGAGGGTCAGGGCATATATAGGGGAGTCAGGTATGCCGGTGCTGCCACGAGAGGTAGTTGAGTCCCTAGAAGGTCCAATCAACATGGAGGAGTTGGCCGAGGCGCTCAAACACACGCCAGCGGGAAAGGCCCCGGGTCCGGACGGGTACACCACCAAATATTATAAAGCATTTCTTGCACTACTGGGCCCCCGCATGGTGAGGGCATGGAACACGATCATGGATGGGGAGACCCCCGGGCGGTTCTCTGGGAGGGAACTGGAGGCTCAAATCTCGGTGATACCTAAACCGGGAAAAGACCCGTTGTCATGTGGGAGCTATCGCCCCATTTCCCTGCTCAACACAGACCTCAAACTGTATGCAAAAATCTTGGCCATGAGACTGGCTCCAGTGGTGGTGCGGATAGTGCACCTCGATCAAACGGGTTTCGTGTTGGGTAGGGAAGCCAGAGACAATGTGGTACGGGCTATTAACGTGATACACGGGGCTAAGACATCCAACACCCCAGCCATGCTCCTGTCTACGGACGCGGAGAAGGCCTTCGATAGGGTGAGCTGGCCTTTCCTCAGAGAGACCCTCAGACACATAGGATTGGGAGATGGGATGAGGCTACTTATAGAGGCGCTGTATACCACTCCATCGGCAAGGGTCAGAGTGAATGGCGTTCAGTCGGAGCCGGTTCTCATCCGGAATGGAACCAGACAGGGGTGCCCGCTGTCTCCCTTACTCTTTGCTTTGTCGCTCGAACCGTTCCTCTGTAGGGTGAGGGGTAACAGCGACATCCGAGGGGTGGACTTAGCGGATGGCTCACATAAGGTCGCTGCGTACGCAGACGACATGCTCTTCTTCATTGCGAACCCGGTAGTGTCGGTTCCAGTCCTGATGAGGGAGTTTGAGATCTATGGGAGGTTATCCTATCTCAAGATAAATTTCGACAAATCAGAGGCCCTGAACGTCTCGCTCTCTGGCGAGACGGCTAGAACCATCCAACAGTCCTTCTCGTTTAGGTGGGCCAGATCCTCTATTCCATATCTTGGCACACACCTGCCCAGCCAGCTGTCTAGGATCCTGTCCTTAAACTTCTGGCCTTTGGCGCGGAAAATCGAGACGGACCTGGAGTCCTGGGACCGCCCTGCGTTCTCCTGGATAGGCAGAGTAAACATCATTAAAATGACTGTCCTCCCAAGGCTGCTGTTCCTGTTTCAGGCCCTCCCGATCCGCATTCCACAACGTTTCTTTCGGGAACTTAATAGAGCCCTGTTGGGATTTGTTTGGGGCAGGAGAAGGGCGAGACTGAGATCCCACTTGCTGTGCAGACCTAAGCGAGCTGGCGGTATGGCTCTTCCAGACATAAAGTTGTATTGGGTTGCCACGCACCTGCAAAGAGTTTGTGAGTGGCAGAATTGCCGAGAGACAAAAAGGTGGGTCCAACTGGAAACAACGATGACCCCCGCCCGCCTAGAATTACTGGTGTGGAATAGGTCACCCTCCACCCCGGAGACCAGAGCTCACCCGTCCATAGGGGCGTCACTGGGGATTTTCAAGGAATACAGGGAGAGGCCGGAATTCTCCCCATGGCCCACTCCGGTACTGCCGATAATCGGGAATCCTCTGTTGCCCGCGGACCCTCTGTTGCCCTCGGGCCGGGCCTGCGGGAGTGGGGAGGCCTGCAACAGCTCCGAAGCGGAGATCTGATTAATAGAGAGGGGTGGATCAATTTGAATGACCTTAGAGCAAGATGGGAGAACGATAGATTGGACCCCTGGACCCTCCTGCGCTTCCAGTCCTTCCTCTCCCAACTAGGGTTTAAAAGGGGTCTGAGTAGGTGCCCCACGGAATTTGAGAGGATTTGCCTGGATACCCGCACTTGATCTCAAGTCTATACTCCTTACTGATTAATGCGGAGATGGCTCCCCCAACCTTTTGGCGTGAGTGGGAGAGGGACCTGGGCAGACCCCTAGGGAGGAAGGAGAAAGAGAAAATTTCCCTGCTGGCGCACAAGTCTTCTGTCGCCTCCAGAATACAGGAGACTAATTATAAAATCCTCACTCGCTGGTACTACACCCCGGACAGGCTCAATAGGATGTTCCCAACAGTAGACCCAAAGTGCTGGAGATGTGGAGCCGAGAGCGGTGCGCTGTTCCACATCTTCTGGACGTGTCCTAAGATCAGAGAATTCTGGGGTAAAGTTTTGCCCATTATCACACAAATCACGGGGGTAGACATGCAGAACGACCCCGCCCAGGTCCTGCTTCACTCAACAAGATGTCCAGTAGGGAAATACAGGAAATCGCTGCGAGTCCATCTGCTAAACGCTGCTAAGCAGGTGATCCCCAGGCGATGGAAACAAAATACCGCACCGTCGGTGAGGGATTGGTTGGCGGAAGTACTCAATATATGTGAAATGGAGGATCTCACGCTGTCACTCCATGACAGGGAGGAACAGTTTAGGAACACCTGGATGTCCTGGTTAGTGTTCCAGGAGTCGGAGGAGTTCAGGGCATTGTATGTCTGATCGGGCATGGGCCTGCGTTGCCTTGGTGGGTTTGACTCGACTGGAACTGGGCACCTCGAGAGAAGAGAAGTTTACAAATATGCCCCGGCGTAATTGCCCGCTGCTAGGGGTTACTGTACTGTTTTGCGCTGGGCGTGCCTCCTTCCCCTGGAGCCCCGTCCTTTCCTCCCCCTCTTTCCCCCCCGTGCTTCCCTAGTCCCCCCTCCCCCTTTATGTGTAGTCCTGTCCTGTCTTGTGTCTGGGAATGGGGCCGGAGCACCCTGTGCCCCGGTGTACTGGAGGACAGTGGTCCTTGACTGGAACCGATACGCTACGAGAGGTCACCAGCAAGCCAAGAGCTAGAATACTGTTCTGAAATAGTAGACATGTAGAGACACCTGTTGATTATAAAGACAACTTCTTTGTGACACTTTTGCATGAAGCTGACATGTGGCCTGACTTCCTCCATCCCCCTCCCTTTATTTTCTCTACTGTGCTTTTTGTTTCTTCCTTGAATCTTTTGTTGGTTGTATTGTACCTATAAAATTGCTAAAATAATTAAATAAAGAATATTAAAAAAAAAAAAAAAAAAAAAGAAAATAGGGGGTATCCAAAACCAATTATCAGGAGGGCCCGTGAACGGGCGGCCGCCAAATCTCGTGAAGATCTACTGGTACCTAAGAGGCATAAGCAGGATACCCCTGATATTAGATTTTGTACCCGATATAACCGAGATTGGAACAATCTACGTGTGATTTTGCAAAAACATTGGGGGATATTAGAATCAGACCCAGACTTGGGTAAGTGGACCCAAGGGGGACCACGCATGCTTGCTCGACGAGCACCTAATATCCGGGACATCCTATGCTCTAGCCATTTCAGAGGAACAACTAATTGGTTGACAGAACAGAGCCATTTTGAAGGAAATTACCCTTGTGGGAAATGTACAATTTGCCCCTATATGGTTAAGGATAAATTAATACGTAATCTCTTGACTAATAGAGATTTCAGAATTAAGCAATTTATTAATTGCCGTACTACTGGGGTAATCTATGCATTGTGGTGCACATGTCCAAAAATGTACATAGGGGAAACCCGGAAAACTTTGAAGGCTAGATTACAGGCCCATATATCTAGTATCCGATTGGCAACTAGACACTTAGAACAGGGGAAAAGGATCACACCAGTTGCCCAACACTTTTTAGAGGCACATAATAGTGATTATAACTGCTTGAGGATCATGGGAATAGAGAGGGTCAGGGTAGGTCCGAGGGGGGGAGACATTAAACGGAAATTGCAACAACAAGAATTGAGATGGATCTATCTTTTGGATACACAGGCCCCTAAGGGCCTTAACGAGGACCTGGCTTTTACCCCGTTCTTAGGGGGCACCTAAGTGGGATGGGGATATTTTTTTTGGGGGGCGGGGTTGATATGTTAGGGTTTGTCCTCACTGGACTGATCACTTATTACACTTTTCATGAGTTGATATTGTGATTTTCTTCACATACACCTTCTTCTTTTTCGGTATGCTCACATTATTTTTATATTGCACTTTTGTGTTTTTTTCACTTGGTTTTATTTGTTGATTGGTTCACTGGTTCACGTTTATTGTTAATTTACACAGACTAATTATATATATATTTCTTAGTATTGGTATAGGTGACTGAACATCATACGCCATCTCCTTGGGTCTTAGAGGTCCAAATCTTGATCCATGGATGGAAGAAACTTGGCCTGGAACTCCACTCCTGTGACAAATGTGAAAAATATAATGGATGTGGAATACGTGGGCCTTGTGCATGTGCCCCCCTTCTCATCTCCCTCCCCTGCCCTCTTCCCTCCTTTCCCCCCCCTCCCCCTTCTGATCTACCTTACCCTGGTCTCCCTGATGTGGATAGATAGTATGAAATGTTGAAGAATCTGCTATATAGCAACCTCCTATGGGAATTCAAACTCTCTTTCGCTTACCTATTAGATTTGGTTCCCCTTTGGATGTTAGACCAATAACACTGGGGCTGACTATACCCTATGATTACCCTTGTATTATTGGTTATGGGGTTATAAGATTTATGTGTACAGTCCTATTTCAATGTATCTCCCAGACTAAATCTCTCCGGTGTTGCTATTGGGAGATTATTTACATTTATTGATATTATAGGCAAGAATTATGATGTGTTAGACTATTATCTTTTGATCATGTTAACTGATTAGATTGTATATACTGTATATATGTAACTTTTGTATGTTGTTTAGTTTTGATTTGCCACTGTAGTGTCACACCCCCTGTGCTGTACCCTCGTTTGTGTGGTTGTCCCTTCAATCTTTATGCGCCTGCGCGGGTGTACTGTTCGGCCGCGCGCGTGCGCCTGCCCGGACGGCTGTGAGACGGGCGCGCGCGGGCGGCGGTGCGGTGCATGCGCATACGCGGCCTGTCCTTGTACCGGAGAGACCTTTCTTTCTCTCTCTCCCCGCATCCCCCCGCCCCTCTCTCCTCCCCCCTCCCCTCCACAGTAGTGCGCATGACCTTGGGCGTAGGTGTTTCTTTATATTTATTTCTAAGCGGTGAATAGTCCCGTAATTGCTTTTGGCCAGACTTTTCTTTACATGTGATGGTTGAGGGGGTTTGATGTCTCCTCACGACTTTTTGTGTTGCTGCGTGACAGACTTCCGGCCGGGTGCGTCGCACAGCAATGCTGGAACGCAGGCGCTTGCGGTGACGCACTTCCGGCCGTAGTGCATCGCGCAGCTGCAATACCCTTCTGCATGCTTATCACACTGGCCTTTGTTCTCTTATCATTTGATTATATTACACCTGTCCAGGGGCGCGCTCGGTGTGTTTGGGTGTGGGGGGGTGGGGGGTGGGTGATGGGGTGGAGGTGGGATCCTGCTAATACAGGCCTGGTTTCCTATTGGAGGGCCATGCATAGTTCTCATTAAGGGATGACACATATATAGGGAAAGGCACAGGGGTACAGCTATACAATCGCCCTGAGGAAGCAGTTCGTGGACGCTGCGACACGCGTTGGCAGATTTTATAGGGGTAGGTCCAGTTGGTACATTTACTGTATATCTATTGTTCCATGTCTCTTTCATATATTTTGGGTTGGTTTGAATATATATTATGATGTATTGGATAGACAAATTTGTATGGAATTAACTTGCACAGGCACTTTTAATATTGTTTGCACTTTATTGTACTACTTTTGCACAAAATATATCTTTGCACATAAATTTACTTGAGCAAATAGCTCAATAACTTTCTAATTTTGTTTGTATATATATTTTCTATTGGAACTATGTTATTATGAAATTTCAATGGTACCCTGGCGCCCCCTTGTGTGTGTTTTGTAGTACTGTGGTCTATATGTGTTTTAAACTGTATTGTTTAGTGTTGGTTTTTACAATCATGCTTAGAATATAATAAAAGTATCTTTTATCATTCAATGAGGAGGTAGTGCCCTATTCTTATACCATCTGTCCTGGTGCAATATTATTGGGTGTGTGGGGACCCGATATTTAAATTTTCTTTTTGTGGTTGTTTGGCACCAGGGATAGAGAGCACACCCTTTGATATTTAGACTGGTGCGGTCCGTGTATAGCACTTCTTTGGTTCCAATTTGTTTATACACTTACCTGGAAAATGTTTGGTGATCTGTGTGAAGGTATAGGTGGTTTGGGTCCTTCTGGCTATCATGTCCACCACCGCCAGCTACAACGTCCTCTTCTCGTAATCTGATGGCAGGAAGTTGTAGCGATTCCTCAGCATCATCTGTTTGGAAAATACACAATAACCCAGCATTAATGGCCAAAATACATGTCCAAGTTTCATGCCCTACCTAAAGTCACTTTAGTATCCTCTTTATGACTTACATTGGCCTAGTTCTACAATCTGCATCTAGCCTAGTTTGTAGCTGCGTACATGTGTTAAACTAAGGTGGGCTTGTATTTGACGTTACAAAGTAAGTTGTTCCTGACTAATCTTGCGCTTAGTTTTTTTTTATTACATGTAGTGTATGCGCGCACATAAACGCACGCTCGCCTACTCACATCCATGATGATGTACTCCTGCTCCTGGGTGTATATCGCGGGCGACATGTTTTCTTGCTCTTCCGGGTATAGGTCTGACGTTCCCCCGCGGTGACGTGCTTGCCTGGGCGCACGCGCGCATGCAGGCACACACGCTGATAAACACGCCCACACGGGAAACATATTTAAAGCACAATGCACTCAGCTCTGTGTTGGATACCATATCATTATGGGCAAATCAAAAGGGAGCAGAAAGAGCCACAAAAGCCCCGAGGCACATAGTAGCCGCACACATGCCTCATCCCAAAAAAAAAAAAAAGAGCATGCACAACACCCATGCTGAACATGCCCCACTAAAACGGTGGTTACTCCACAGACACAGGCACATCCAAAAATATGCAGGAGCAAGGATCCATTGACACATTCTCCACAACCTGCAGAAACAACACGAGCACACAAGGGTGGCAAATCTATTAAGACCCTGCAGCATCCTCCTCCGCAACACACCAAGCATACCTACAAAACCAAACACATCAGCAAGGGTAAGCATAGTGCCAAACCCTCCACCCCACCCAGGTCACCCACCCCTCCACCTCAACCCTCTGGTTCTCAAACTTCCAGTAACTCAGAGTCAACATCCAGCTCAACAGGTGAAAGCTCCACAGGCACCCAGACATTAACCCAGAGCAGCACATACACAACATCACCCTCCCCCCTAAGCCCAAGAACCACACACGACTCCCCAGATAGCCAACCATCTATTTCAAGTGATGCAGGGGACACCACACACCCATGTGGGCGCCAACTACGCCGCGGGTCCCTAACAGCCCGTTTTTGCGAGGCACAAAGCATGGCTGTTGCCAATGCTGTTGGTGAACATTATGGGGTTTTGTCCGTCGAGATATAGAACAAATCAAGCGGACATTTGGGGACCTCAAATAATATAGTTGTAAAAAAATGGACATGTGCACGTCACAGGCATCGAATTGATGCAATTGATTGTATTCTATGAGGAGGAGAAACTTGAAGAGATTCAACATAATATTTCTGAATTGGAAGGGTCCTTAAAAACCTGATTCAGAGCCTCTTTCACGTGTGTTTGTGTAAGTTTTGTGAGTTTTTGCATGCTTTTTTGTAATTTTTACTGTTTTCATGCGTATATGCGTTTATGTTAACATGAATAGATACTTTCGATGGTCGTATCTTTATCGTCAATTTTCCATTATGTCGGCCAACTTACGTTATTGGTATGGGCTTGCGCATGATTCAGAGCCTTGATTGTTGATTACAACCCGGCCAATAAAACGGGTTTGTTTTCGTTCAACTTACGGGGTCATTTTGTAAGAGAAAGTTAGCTGTTGAGATCGGAGGATGTTTGCACAGTACGTGGAGGGATACGAGCGATTGCAGCTACATGGCATGCTCTGCATCAGCATGGCCAAATCCAGGTTGCACCGCACACGTATGGACATCGATCGCATGCATGACGTTGAGCTGTTCGAGCTCACCCGACTTAATCACGTTTCCCTCCATAACTTGTATAGTGAGCTGCAGCCATGGTTAGCCAGCACCACAAGGAAGGGGCATGCAATTTCAGGTATGACTAAAATGCTTGGCTGCCTGCAATCTTTGGCAAAAGGCTCGTTCCAGAGGCTGGGTGACCTCTCCATGTGGATGTCCCAGCCTACGCTGAGCCACAGGCTCAACAATTTTTTGGATGGCATGGCTACTCCGTGTCAAAAATACATATATTTCCCTGACAACATGGTAGCCTGGAATGCTCTTAAGTTGGGATTTTTTGATATAGCCGATATGCCCAACGTCATGGGTGCGATCGCATGTTGCGTTGGTGCCTCCAGCAGCTGACGAATATCTCTATCTCTATGTGGTTTAGGTTAACATGAGACATGTATGACTTGTATTAACTCATTGAATCACAATATGTTTTAATGTATAGCTAAATCAATAATTTTCATGTAGACCTTAATTATTCATTTTCATGTAGACCTTAATTAATCATTTTCATGTAGACCTAAATTAATCATTTTCACGTAGACCTTAATTAATCATTTTCATGTAGACCTTAATTATTCATTTTCATGTAGACCTTTATTATAATCCCGAGTGACCAACTATTAATTATTTGTTGTAGTAATCATTATTTTTTCGTAACAAACAGTCTTAAACAATAAGGATCCCTTATATTTTTGGTTTTTACTTGGATATTTGATGGATTGTTTTGGGGTACTAAAAACCTGTATTTCTGCTATTACAGGAACCGGAAAATGGGCCACTCAATTAACGTTCAAGCTGTCGTTGGCCCTGACCTTCGGTTCCTCTGTGTCATGGCAGGTTTTCCCGGATCCACGCGTACATCCTGAGGAATTCCAGCCTCTATGGTCGGTTTGAATCAGGAAACTTGTCTGGTGGTTGGCTACTGGATAAGTGCTACCAAATAGTTTCATTAGGGTTTCACTGTATGACTATGAATGTTTTTGGATAACCCTGTCTCAACATCAAGGGATGTTCTTTCCCTCTGATGACATGATATACAATGTAACTATGAAGAAGAGACTCATTTTTTGTTTTATTATTTTCAGGGGATTCGAGTTATCCTGACACCAATCCTGCGACTTCAGCCACAGCCACAGGAGGGATATCACCATGCCCATAGGAAGATCCTGGCTGGGGTGGAGAGAGCATTTGGCCTGCTGAAGAGCCGACTCAGATGCCTGGACTAGAGATGTGCAAACTTTTGAAAAATTCGATTCGACTCATTCGCCGAATTTCCAGACAAAAATCGTTTCGACCCGAATTTATTCGCGACGAATCGCTATTAAAAACGGCTATATCTGAGCCTCCTAGAGCCTCAATAGGGTTGTAAACCATTATGCCTTGCTGTAACACGCATAGGATGTGTGCTGGTTAGTGAAATAATACTGAAAATAATTAGGACATGCAGATCAGAGGCATCACTATTAGAATCCCAGAGCGGCACAATTGCAGAGAGTTGAGGTGGCATTACTATGAGGGGCCCCTATATTGCCTGAAAAACACACCCTGGAGCTGGCAGCAGCAGAAGCCCAAATATTGGCTGAAAGACATCCTGGAGTTGGCAGCAGGAGCCCAAAAATTGGCTGAATGACACCCTAGAGTTGCAAGCAGCAGCAGGAGCCCAAACATTGGCTGAAAGAGACACTGGAGTTGGCAGCAGGAGCCCAAAAATTGGATGAATCACACCCTGGAGTTGGAAGCACCAGCAGCAGCCCAAACATTGGCTGAAAGAGACACTGGAGTTGGCAGCAGGAGCCCAAAAATTGGATGAATCACACCCTGGAGTTGCAAGCAGCAGCAGCAGCAGCAGCCCAAACATTGGCTGAAAGAGACATTGGAGTTGGCAGCAGGAGCCCAAAAATTGGATGAATCACACCCTGGAGTTCCAAGCAGCAGCAGCAGCAGCCCAAACATAGCTTGAAAGAGACACTGGAGTTGGCAGCAGGAGCCCAAAAATTGGATGAATCACACCCTGGAGTTGCAAGCAGCAGCAGCCCAAACATAGCTTGAAAGAGACATTGGAGTTGGCAGCAGGAGCCCAAAAATTGGATGAATCACATCCTGGAGTTGCAAGCAGCAGCAGCAGCCCAAACATTGGCTGAAAGAGACACTGGAGTTGGCAGCAGGAGCCCAACAATTGGATGAATCACACCCTGGAGTTGCAAGCAGCAGCAGGAGCCCAAACATTACTTTAAAGAGACACTGGAGTTGGCAGCAGGAGGCCAAAAATTGGATGAATCACACCCTGGAGTTGTAAGCAGCAGCAGAAGGAGCCCAAACATTGGCTGAAAGAGACACTGGAGTTGGCAGCAGGAGCCCAAAATTGGCTGAATCACACCCTGGAGTTGCAAGCAGCAGCAGGAGCCCAAACATATCTTTAAAGAGACACTGGAGTTGGCTTCAGGAGCCCAAAAATTGGATGAATCACACCCTGGAGTTGCAAGCAGCAGCAGCAGGAGCCCAAACATTCATTTCCGATCCACTTACGAGATCTTTGAGGGCTCGGATTGTTATTGTTGAACATGTTTTGTGGAGGAGTCTGCGCGCCTTTAGCACCAAGGCATTGCATGTATCAGCATGGCCGAGACCATTGGGTCGATTCAAAGAAACATGTAACAGCTTGGATTTGGGTGCCGATCATCCTATTTTTCACGTCCGCTCGTGCGTTCGTATGAACTTGCGAGTGATTCTATAAGCAAATACGCTTCTATCCTAAAATATACGTCCGTTCGTATGGCAGTTCGGGAATCAGACCTATGTCAGTTTCCATCCTGAATTTTCCGTTTCATTTCTCAGGTTGCAACATTGGTTTTGCCCTTTTTCCTTTTTTGTCTGGACGTAAATCCTTCTGATCTTGCGGCTGCGCACTACAAACTTACCTCATTAAAGTGCATTCTAAATATTTGGTCTTTTATTTTTCTTTATTTCATTCATTTTGTAGTAACCAACCATTAATGAATGCATTTGCATAAGTAAATCTTACTTTGTTTAATTTTTAGTTAACTTGCATTTTTTACTTGTGGATTTATTTTTAATATTTAGGCTTCAAATGGTACAACTTAAAATTTTGTGTGTGGTTACCCACACCCTCTACATACAGATTGCTCTCAAATATTAAAAAACACCCAGCAACTTCTGCATGTTATGAGCCTAGAAACAGCCAAGATGGCGGCTCAGGTATTATCGGGCAGCCTGCAAACAGAAAGGGCCTTGTGACTGTGTTGCTCTGGATTCTTTGATTTCTGACCTTTCCGTGCCCCCAGCTCTGCTGTGTCTGTGCAAAATACAGCAGTAACCCACATCCTGCACTTTATCCCGCTCTCCTCTCCTCAGTATGTGTGATGCATCTGGCCAAAGATGTGCTTAAATAATTAAACAAAGCAAAGGTAAACAACTACACCAATAAATGCAATCTAAAAATATTATTCTAGTACCTCAATTTAAAAATAAATACCAAAGGAAATAAGTTTCTTTAATTAACGCAAATATATTGCAAAATAAAGGTTTACATGCAAAGGACTAATTAAGGTCCACATTAAAATGCTTTTATAAGTCATACATGAATCAGGTATGCATTGCCATACAATTTATGGCCTCGGCCATGCTGATACATGCAGTTCATTGGAGCTCAAGACGCGCAGACTCCTCCACATAGCCAAAAAACCTGTTCAAGAACAGCAATACGACTGCTAAAAGGTGTCGGCAGTGGCTTTCTTTTAAAACGTCTTTAGAGGTTTGAAAACTGTTCTCTGAATCACACCTAAACCCATTCGATTATCCTAAGTTTTACGTTTTCATCCTAAGTTTTAGGATTTGATCCTAAGTTTTACGTTTTGATCCTAAAATTTAGGAACGAACTTGCGATGATCGTAAGAGCATATACGCATTCGAACGTAGGCTCGTGCGAGTCGTAAATGGCCAAAAAAACAGGAAAAAATGACTAACACCCACCCAAACTTACGATTCTCGATCCGAAATCAATTAACTTTTGCTCTTTGAATCGAGGGGCATAAATTGTATAGCAATGCATACCTGAATCAATACTTTTCATGTATGCCTTATAGAAGCATTTTAATGCTGACCTTAATTAGTCCTTAGCATGTAAACATTTATTTTCCCACACATCCATATAATTGCTATATTTTTTTTAGACTTATGTCCTTTGTGAATTATATTAGGATTGTTGAACTTGAATCTTAATTTGTTGTAGGAGTTATTGTTTTAGTTGGTTACCTTTGCTTTGTGTAATTATTTTATATTTGGTTGCAGGAACCGCAAGATGTGCCACTCACACAACATAAAAGCAGTGATTGGTCCAGCTATGCGATTCCTCAGTGTTCTTGCAGGGCATCCAGGGTCGTCCCATGATGCTTATATATTGAAGAGCTCCGGCTTATTTCGTCAGTTTGAGTCAGGAGAATTATCTGGTGGATGGCTCCAGGGACAGTTTGCTCACATTCCATCAATCCATTTTCACTGTATGGCAATGAATATAGTTGATGACTCATGACTTAATCTATGGCTGGTTTTAGCCCTTTATGATATGTTAAACAATATTGTAGCTTAGAATGTTTATTTTATGTTAGCATTTTTATTCTTTCAGGGGATTCTGGATATCCACTCCTACCCTTGCTCCTGATGCCCGTTCTTTGCCTGCAGAATGCGGGCCAGGGGTTCTCTAATCGGGCACTATGCAAAACCCAGGCCATGGTGGCGAGGACCCTCTGGCTTTTGAAGTCCAGATTTAGGTGCTTGGACCATACAGGGGGAGGGGGGCACTGCAGTATGACCCCAACAAGGTTATACCAATATTTTAATTTAAGTTTTTTAACAGGGACCACAGGTGCCAGAGTGGCACAACTGAGTGTCAGGGTCCTTCAGTTGGTAGGCGAGATGCAGGAGCTGCGCAACTCGTTGGGGACCACAGATGAAGAATAATGTTCTGTGGCCTGCCATTGCTATGTATTTTGTTTTTTATAGTTGTAAAAATTTGAAATGTTCAACATTTTTAAAAATGTTTTATTTTATGATGGAAACCAAAAAAAAATGTAACAGTGTCATTTCATTTACTAAATACATTAACACAAAACTAATGGGCCCAGAAATATTTAAAGATGAATATTCACATGACTGAGAAGTGATTTGGGTAAGTTTTAGGGGGCTAAAATGGAAGAAGAACCTAACCGAGAAGTGGTTTGGGTGAGCTTTAAGGATCCAAAAGGGAAGATGGAGGATAGTGCTAAGTGGTTTGGGTGAACTTTAAGGGTCCAAAAGGGAAGATGGAGGATAGTGCTAAATGATTTAGCTAAACATTGTAGTAGAAGTGAGGGTGGCAAATATGTAGGCAAGCACTTTAATGAGTTAAGTTTGTAGTGCGCAGGCGCAAGATGGTAAGGATTTCCGTCTGGACGAATATTTATTGAAAAAGGGAAACAGAATCGAACGGGAAACGTAAAGGATTCGTTGGAGGACACAACAATTGCTATGGGGTACACTACTTATTCCATTTAACATGTGCTCATACCTCAGTAAATGCAATCACTAGTTTGGGAGTGGACATGGAAAAAAAAACACCTTCCTCCCTTAGGGAGCACCAAAAAATATTCGCAAACCTATATACTCAAAAATATATCACTTTTATTTACACATGAAATTTCATAAAAACACTTACGTACAAATACACAAAGCACAAGACATTTAAAAACAGTAATGCTAATAATAAAATATCTCAAAACTCCCACTAATGGGATATCTTATTTATATACATAGTATGTGTCTCTGTTCTAATGCTGTAAACTAATCAAATTCTATTAAAATACAAGTCTGTATTGTGCAGGGAGAAAAAATCTCTCTACATATACATACTTAAGTATTTGTGCCGGCACTTAACCCTTTAAGTGCCAGCCTACCTTGAGATTTTGTCACCCTTTGTTGCCAGACCATTTTGCACTGTTTTGCGCTCCCCATGTTCAACTGTGATTTTTGAAGGGATTTCCCAGGAAAGTAATATATTGTTTTTTTCAGCAGAGCCTGGGCTTTAACATGAAATGTCTTGTTTGTCATTTTCTAAGTGTATTCTCAATATTTTGGGGTGAAAATTGTGCAAAAAATTTTTCCAGGGAGGGGGACCCCATTTTTGGGGGGATTTTTAAGGGTTAAAACCCTTAAAAATCCAAAAAAAAAATGGCGTGAGTTCCCCCCTACCCAGCGTAACCAGCCTGTGACCAGCTATGGGGGCTTGTAGAACAGGGCGCAGGGACCAGCTTTAGTGGCCCCTGGCCCTGCCGGCTACAAGCCATCATAGCCTAGGGCCACGGCTCTTCTGCCCCCCCCGGGGTTTGGGGAGGCAGGTAATTTGGGGGGCCAGGGGTTAATGGCAAGTCACCCACTAGCCGCAGGTGACTTGCCAGACCCCCGAGCCTTGTGAACTGGTATAAGGGGTCTCATGGACCCCTTACCAGTTCACAAAGGGTTAACAGCATAAAAAAAACAGACACACAGTTTTCAAATATTTTTATTTAAAAAAAAATGTTTTTTTTACCTTTACTCACCTCCGATCTTCATCTCCTGTGTCCCGCGGCGATCATATGCAGGTGATGGCTGGGCAGAGGAGGGGGGAGGCAGGCGATTGGAGGATCGCCTACCTCCCTCCTCCTCTGTCCAGCCGTCACCGGCATCTGAAACCTGAACTGCCGGGTGCTCCAATGACACCCGGTGGTGACGTCATTGGCCCCGCCCCCGGCGGGGCTAAAATCCAAGATAGCGGCCGCCATCGGAAGCTGCGGCGGGAGGAGGGCTGTTATGCCCCCCTCCAGAAGACGGAAGAGCCGCCCCCCATGAAGAGGAGAGGCGGCGGGAGCCGGCGGGCGCGGAGGTGAGTAACTGTCATTTTTTTTTTGCAGGCAATCCCGGCGGCTGCTGAAATGGGGGGGCACCCTATTTTGGGCACTCCCCTGCAGCCGGAGGAGTCCCAATCAGCGATCGGAGCCCCTCTGGCTGAAGAGGAGACCCGGACGGATCGAAAGAGGGGTCAGGTAAGTGACTTTTTTTTAAACTTTTTTAACTGTTATTGGGGAAAGTCAGGCATGTAAAATTTACGTGGCTGGCACTTAAGTGACGGAGAGGCAACCACGTAAATTTTATGTGGCTGGCATCCTGAACCATATCCCCCTATTATACAAATCCTTATCACATGTTATCACCAATAAAAAACAACTCTATTGTGGATATAAACATGTTATGTAAACATGTTGAACGATCACTAAACTCTGCATATCCTCGCCCACTGGGTGATTATGGTTCCTGCACAACTGCAACAGCAACTTGCACAGGACCCTCCGCTGTGGCCTCCACGCTCCTAGGCCTTTGTGCCTGTAACAGTGCACTTGCGCTTAGCAATGGTGTCACAGAAAAAAGTGGCAAATTATCAATTACATATTAATAGTTAACATTTATCTTATTTGAACATATTTATAATAATAATAAAATATAACATAGCAACAATAACATCTAACAAAATAACAGAAACATAAAATTTATCAACATTTTTTTTCAGATTTTGAATTTTTAAAAACATTTATATTTTTATTTTAATTTTTTTGAATTTTTTTTTATATTTTTTTTCCATTGTCTTTTTTTACCCCTTTTTGAATTTTTGTACCAATTTTTTTTTTATTTATTTATTTATTTTTTGTATTTTGTTTTTTCTACATTTTTTTTTTTTATTTTTTTTTTCCCAGTGCCCTTCCAGCCTACCATGTGTGCAGTACACGGCGGTTTCACGCTGTTCTTCACATGGTTTGCCTTGAGCCACAGAGCCACACATGGGAGGACCTGCTAAAAATGAGAAATCAATAAATTAAATCATGGCTTACTCCACGAAAACTGCAAATGGGACCCATGGTGACTGACATTGGGAAGAACATCTTGTCTGCGCTGTGACAAGGAAGCCTGAGCCATGTATCCTGCCATGGCACACGTGTTCAATCTAGCTGTCAAGCGTTTTCTGAAGTCTTCCCCCCATCTGCAAGACATCCTAACAACGGGAAGGAAACTTTGCATGCACTTCAGCCACTCCTACACCGCCAAGTACACCCTTCTTGAGCTTCAGCGTCAGAACGGTATCCCCAAACATAGTCTGATTTGCGATGTTTCCACCCGTTGGAATTCCACCATCCATCCCTCCAAGATCGACTAGGAACAGAGAAAAGCCATCACGGATTTCTTGATGATCCAAACGGATAGGGGGACTCCCCTGTGTAACTTCAATGTAAACCAGTGGCAGCTCATACGTGACACCTGCCATTTGCTCAGGCCCTTTGAGGAAGCTACTTTATTAGTCAGTCACCACGACTATGAGATGAACAATGTGATTCCACTGCTTCATGTACTACAACACATGTTGGAAACCATGACTGGTCAGGGCACTGGAGACATGGCGCATACATTTCACAGCCACATGAAGCCTGGGGGGCTGAAGTGGAGGAGGAGGAGGGGCACAGCGAAGCACAGTTTAGGTTTGACAAAATGGCCATTTTATCTAGTCATCTGACAGGAGAGGCGGAGCAGGAGCAGCCACAGGAGCTAGAGGGTTGTGAGAAAGGTGAGACAGAGGACTCAGACACACCTTGGCAGTTTGCAGTGGAGATGGAGACAGGTAGTCCCTCCGAGTCACTTGCACAAATGGCACGATGCATGCTCACGTGCTAGCGTAGTGACCGCAGAATTGTCTCCATTTGTCAGCGGGATGACTTCTGGCTCTCCACCTTATTGGACCCTCGCTTCTGGCACAAAATGGGGGCATTTTTTACACCCACTGAGAGGGAGGACAAACTGACCTACTACAGAGACATCCTACGTAGTCAGTTGGGTGATGCCTATCTGTGCCAGGGTCCAGACTGTGATGCCCAGCAGGACACCAGCCTTCTGTAAGCAGGCAAGCCCCAATCTCCACCGCCACTACTGCCTATGGTCAAGCCCCCATTTGCCGGGACGCTAGGTACGCCTCACCGGACACGGTTGCCCCCAGGTCTTAATAGGCGCAAAGGATGGCTGCTTACTGTGAAGGCCGATGAACCACAAGGGTATCCCGAAGCCGAGCTCGTTCACAGGTAGTCAATACAGAGGATGCGTCAGAGTACAGGGATGAGACAGGTGCGTAGTCAGGAGTAGCCAAAGGGTCAAGCCAGGAGGTCAGAGATCGCGGGGTATCCAGAGGGGCAGGCAGCTTCGTGGTCAGACAAAGCAGAGGTCAGTACAGGCAGCAGACAGGAATGGTCGATCAAGCCGTGTCGGAACTGAACCGGCACAAAATGGGGGCATTTTTTAAACCCGCCGAGAGGGAGGACAAACTGACCTACTACAAGGACATTCTACGTAGTCAGTTGGCCGATACCTATCTGCGCCATGGTCCATACTCTCACAGGTCTGACTCGAGGGGACCTCTGCGATCACCTTCCACTGCCATGGCTGCTGGGGGGGTGGAAGGAGAAGCAGCAGCAGCTCCATCAGCAGCAGCCTCAGTCTTCAGTCGCTAATGAGTAGCTTTCTACACCCGCATAGTGAGTCTACTCATGAGCAGCATGAAGACCTGGAGCAGGACCTGAACCAGCAGGTCCTGTCATACCTTGACATGACCATGCCAACACACCTTGAGGATCCGCTGGACTTCTGGGCAGCCAAACTTGACTTGTGGCTGCAACTAGCAGAGTTTGCCCTGGACAAGCTGTCCTGCCCGGCCAGTAGTGTGCCATCTGAGCGGGTGTTTAGTGCGGCGGGGGCCATAGTCATGCCAAGGAGAACTTGTCTGTCCACGAATAATGTGGAGAGACTCACCTTTGTGAAGATAAATCAGGCATGGTTCAACCAGGATTTCCAGCCAACAATGGCTGATCCATGGTAGTAGCTGATGCATGGTAGCTCCTTATGCTGCTGCCAACTCCAGGGTGTGTCTTTCAGGCAATATATGGGCTCCCTATGCTACTGACAACTCCTGGGTGTGTCTTTCAGACAATACATGGGCTCCCTATGCTGCTGCTAACTCCTGGGTGTGTCTTTCAGGCAATATATAGGCTCCCTATGCTGCTGCTGCCAGCTCATATGTGTGTCTTTCAGGCAATACATGGGCTCCTAATGCTGCTGCTGCCAACTCCAATGTGAGCACTCTTAAAAGATGCATGATAGAATATTTGGGATGCCCCCCGGTTAAAGGCAATGGCTGCTGGCAATTTGACAAAGTGACTTTCTTTACAAAATGCAACCAGTTAATAGACAGGTACTCTTGAAATATTACTGCTAGTGTTTGGGATGCCCCCTCCTCACATACAAAGGAGGCCTCCCTTGATTGTGGAAAAGTGACGTTAATTATTAAATGCAAGCAGTTATTAGACAGGTACTCTTGAAATATTACTGCTAGTGTTTGGGATGCCCCCTCCTCACATACAAAGGAGGCCTCCCTTGATTGTGGAAAAGTGACGTTAATTATAAAATGCAAGCAGTTATTAGACAGGTACTCTTGAAATATTACTGCTAGTGTTTGGGATGCCCCCTCCTCACATACAAAGGAGGCCTCCCTTGATTGTGGAAAAGTGACGTTAATTATAAAATGCAAGCAGTTATTAGACAGGTAGTCTGGAGATATTTAAGCTAGTGTTTGGGATGCCCATGTGGGCTGGGGTTTTTACAGCAGACACAGAAACAATTCAAACTGCGATATATTTATGAGAAATAGCCTTTAAAAGCTGCTTTACTGTAACAGATAGGGTCAAATGTGCTGGTTTGGGATACCCTGAGGCCTGGTGATTTTTTTTTGTTAAAGGCAGACCAAAAACCAGTTCAAAATGAAATACTTTGATTAATCTAAGGAAGGATGAACAAGCATATTTAGTATAACAGATAGGCTGCTAAGTGCAGGTTTGGGATGCCCTGCGGCCTGGTGTTTTTTTTGTTAAAGGCCGACCAAAAACCAATTCAAAATGAAATACTTTGATTAAGCTGAGGAGGATGAACAAGCGTATTTAGTATAACAGATAGGCTGCTAAGTGCAGGTTTGGGATGCCCTGCGGCCTGGTGTTTTTTTAGTTAAAGGCAGACCAAGAACCAATTCAAAATAAAATACTTTGATTAATCTGAGGAAGGATGAACAAGCATATTTAGTATAACAGATAGGCTGCTAACTGCAGGTTTGGGATGCCCTGCGGCCTGGTGTTTTTTTTGTTAAAAGCAGACCAAAAACCAATTTAATTTAATGAAGCTGATGCTGAACAACGCTTATGTTGTATAACAGATAGGGTGCAAGGTGCAGCTTTGGGGTGCCCTGCGGCCTGGTTTATTGAAAGCAGTCAAAAACAAGTGCAAACTGAAGTAGCTTAATAAAGCTGATGCTGATCAACACTTATGTTGAATAACAGATAGGGTGCAAGGTGCAGCTTTGGGGTGCCCTGCGGCCTGGTTTATTGAAAGCAGTCAAAAACAAGTGCAAACTAAAGTAGCTTAATAAAGCTGATGCTGATCAATGCTTATGTTGTATAACAGATAGGGTGCAAGGTGCAGCTTTGGGGTACCCTGCGGCCTGGTTTATTGAAGGCAGTCAAAAACAAGTGCAAACTGAAGTAGCTTAATAAAGCTGATGCTGATCAATGCTTATGTTGTATAACAGGGTGTAAGGTGCAGTTTTGGGGTGCCCTGCGGCCTGGTTTATTGAAAGCAGTCAAAAACATGTGCAAACTGAAGTAGCTTAATGAAGCTGATGCTGTACAACGCTTATGTTGTATAACAGATAGGGTGCAAGGTGCAGCTTTGGGGTGCCCTGCGGCCTGGTTTATTGAAAGCAGTCAAAAAGGAAGTGCAAACTGAAGTAGCTTAATAAAGCAGCTGATGCTGATCAACGCTTATGTTGTATAACAGATAGGGTGCAAGGTGCAGCTTTGGGGTACCCTGTGGCCTGGTTTATTGAAGGCAGTCAAAAACAAGTGCAAACTGAAGTAGCTTAATAAAGCTGATGCTGTACAATGCTTATGTTGTATAACAGATAGGGTGTAAGGTGCAGCTTTGGGGTGCCCTGCGGCCTGGTTTATTGAAAGCAGTCAAAAACATGTGCAAACTAAAGTAGCTTAATGAAGCTGATGCTGTACAACGCTTATGTCGTATAACAGATAGGGTGCAAGGTGCAGCTTTGGGGTGCCCTGCGGCCTGGTTAATTGAAAGCAGTCAAAAAGGAAGTGCAAACTGAAGTAGCTTAATAAAGCAGCTGATGCTGATCAACGCTTATGTTGTATAACAGATAGGGTGCAAGGTGCAGCTTTGGGGTGCCCTGCGGCCTGGTTTATTGAAAGCAGTCAAAAACAAGTGCAAACTGAAGTAGCTTAATGAAGCTGATGCTGTACAACGCTTATGTTGTATAACAGATAGGGTTCAAGGTGCAGCTTTGGGGTGCCCTGCGGCCTGGTTTATTGAAAGCAGTCAAAAACAAGTGCAAACTGAAGTAGCTTAATAAAGCTGATGCTGATCAACGCTTATGTTGTATAACAGATAGGGTGCAAGGTGCAGCTTTGGGGTGCCCTGCGGCCTGGTTTATTGAAAGCAGTCAAAAACAAGTGCAAACTGAAGTAGCTTAATAAAGCTGATGCTGATCAATGCTTATGTTGTATAACAGATAGGGTGCAAGGGGCAGCTTTGGGGTGCCCTGTGGCCTGGTTTATTGAAGGCAGTAAGAAACAAGTGCAAACTGAAGTAGCTTAATAAAGCTGATGCTGATCAACGCTTATGTTGTATAACAGATAGGGTGCAAGGTGCAGCTTTGGGGTGCCGTGCGGCCTGGTTTATTGAAAGCAGTCAAAACAAGTGCAAACTGAAGTAGCTTAATAAAGCTGATGCTAGGGGGGCGTGGCCGGACATGAGAGTGTGAGGACGTGTCCAGCTTGGGCTCCCACTGGCCGCCCTGATAACCCACTAAAATTACCTATACACCCACCTGATTTTCTGACGGAAAGGCGATGGTGAAGAAGCGGAGGGGTGCCAAGACACCTGCACGTACCCATACCCGGAAGATAAGCGCTTACATGGACCGGGGGGGCCCGCAGGGCTGGGAGGGCGCCTTGTCCAAAATGGCGCCGGCCCCTGATGATGGCGCTGGGACCTCCTCTGACCATCGGGAGTGTGGCGGGCGTGCGACTGCGAGGTCCCTCTCGCCGGCGGGGACTCCTGTGGCGGACCGGGATGACAGGGCTAGGAGCTGCCCTCCTTCATCTGCCCCGCTCCCCTTCACTGTCAGCGGCGATGCGGGGATGACTGCGGCGGTGGCGTCTGCTGGGCTGGCGGAGGCGCGGACGAGGGAGGACTTCCCCACCGCCGGAGGTGAGAGGCCCCCGAGACTCGGGCGTGGGAGCCAGAACAGCCGCTCTGTCGAGGCTGTCAGCGCGCCTCCACTGCCGGCGCCTGCAGAAGGGACTGACGAGGGGAGAAGCCCCCTCCCTGACGGCGCGCGTGCGGACCTCTCCCGGGTGGCTGAGATGGAGCCATCGGCAGGTGCAGGTATGCCACAATTAAGCTGCTCAAGCCCAGAATCCTGCCCCTCTACACCCCATTATGGGGGGCGTTCCTGCAAGACCTGTGCCCCGGCAGAATCCCCTTGCTGCTCATTGCTGGCTGCTGATTCCCCTCCGTCATGGCAGGAACCATCCTGCCTGAGGTTTAGCCCTGACCCTGATCTGCAAACCATGGGGGACCCCCCCTGCCCCGGGCGGACTTAGCCCCTTATCCCGCCTCCGGGGGCACAGCGGCAACACCCATGGCACTGGGCGCCCTGAGAGGGGGTTACACGAACGGAGCCTGGCCGGGGGTGCCCCCCCTAACGGGGCAGCAGAGAATAGCCCATGCGGGATCCGCCTGGTCCCATGACCAGCATATGGTGGGGAAGATGGGAACGGTGGCGCTCCCCCAGCGTGAAGGTGCGTCTGTGAGAGCAGCGGCTGACGTCCACTCGGGCCTGCTGTCCCCCCATGGCTTCGGGACGCCGCCAGGGGTCACCTCTGCGCGGTCCCCATGTTACGGGAGCCGTGCCCTTGACCTTGCATGCCACCCCGCCTGGCGTCGGGACCCCGCAGCAGCCGATACAGTCTCACATGGATCCCATCCTTGCAGCACTGAAGGCGGAGCTCAGACTCTTGCCCACCAGGGAGGATCTTGAATCCTTCATCCAGAGGGTGGAAGGCGCTTTTAAGAAGGACATTGCGGATCTGCGACACTCGGTTGGCAGCCTTGACACCAGAGTTGACTCGCTGGAACAGTTCCAAAATGCGACCACCCAGAGGTTGGAGGCTCTGGAGCGGGACCTGACCCATCAAAAAGCTGTTGCACAGTCGGCGGTCCTGCACTTGGACGACCTTGAAAACAGGAGCCGTCGCAATAACATCCGCGTCAGAGGTCTTCCAGAGGCGACGGGCCCGGATCAACTTCGCCCTACCATTATCGGCATCTTTAACGACATACTTAGCCGTCCGCCCGACGCCGAGATTGTGATCGACCGAGTTCACCGGGCCCTCGGCCCTAGATCTTCCGGTCCTTCCCGCCCACGTGACGTTATCTGCCGCCTACACTATTACACTGTGAAGGAGGACATCCTGGCAAAGGCCTGGGCGCGAGGTCGAATATGCTTTGATGGCGCCCCTCTGCAACTATTCCCAGATGTGTCCCGTAGATCTCTCATGATGAGGCGAGTCTTGAAGCCTCTGCTGTCCAAGATACGGGACTGTGGGGGTTCCTACCGCTGGGGATACCCTTTCCATCTTGTGGTCCGAAGAAACCAGCGCTCTTTCACAGTGAAAACCAGGGCGGACTTGCCGGGTCTGTTCACCTTTTTGGACTCCCCTCCGGTGGAGATCCCGGACTGGCGGGACGTCTCTCTTCCCCTGGGCCCTACGCGGCTCCCGGGGGGGCAACCGCAGCGGATTCGGCGCCCGAGGGGCAGAAGCTCGGCTCGCGAGGGACGTGCTGGTGGTCCGGTGAGGGGCCCCCGCCGCCCGGCCAACAAAGATTAGGCGGGCCCCTTCTTCATCGCAGATGATCTCTTCGTACAGCACAATGTTTTTGTTGCCTGGTTTTTTCATTTGTGTGGGTTTACTCAATGCGCTTCGGGCTTGTAGGTTTTGGACGGACGGGCGACATGGCGACGTGCCCCGCGCAGGGCCTGCTTCCCTGAGCGGCTAGCCCTCCGATGGGGGGGCCTGCTTCAGATGTTACGGTTCGCCCGGCGGAGCCGGACCGGACAAGCCTCGAACCTGATCTTTAACTGAGAAATGTATGCAACGTATTTCATGCAGGGTCTGCGTTGGTTTTTTTGTGTCTCGGGCTCGCCGGGCTGCCCGCGGGCTCACTCCCCCGGCTCACGGTGGGGGAGGTTTGGATTCGGACCCCTGGGCACCGTGTTCACCATATACTTCCTGATTGGCGTGCCCCGCTGGGAGCGGCTCTCGGAGGCGGTGTGGTGCGGTCTGCGTGGTCGGACCCGGTGAGTCTCGATTCAAGTGCCTTTTTATTTGTTTGTCCATGCCGGGCCATACCGGGGTATGGGAGGCCTTATTATACTCTACGCTTGAAAGGCCCTTGGGGTCTGATGTCGGCCCCTGGCGCTGGTTGGTCCGGCATGGCTGATTACATTCGGCTATTGGTTTCATGATGATGTGGGTTTTTCGTTCTAGCTTTGGTTGGGGGCCGCCCCTGGCATCACTGCCGGTGGTGGCTCCCCCCCTTGGGCTGGGGGGCGGGGCGGTCGGGGGAGACCCCACCCTGTGCCTCTCGGATCCGTCTCACCCCCACTATAGGCCAGGACCCCGAGGCCCCTTGGGGTAGTGTTTTGCTTGCCTCTGGTGCCCGGGGTCCGTTCTCTGGAAAGTAGGAATTCTTTCCTTGTTTAGGTTCCCCTTGATTCCCCTCCTTAGATAAGTTTTCGTTTTACTCGATTTGGTTGGTCGTTTACCTCCCCTCTGTGTGTTTCCCTTTGTCCTTCGTGCTTGTCAACCCCAATACCCTTGGTGTGCCCCTTACCCTCCCCTTCACTACCCCCCTAGCTTCCTTCTTTCCTCCTTCACCCGCTTCTTCTCCCTGGCTTGGGACCCCCGTTTTTCTTTGGTGCTCTGTGCCCTTGGGCTGGGGGCGGCTCCCTCGGACCCGTCATGTCTAAAGTCCAATGCACCTCCTTGAATGTTAAGGGCTTGAACTCCCCTGTTAAGCGATCCTCTGTATTGAGCGAGCTAAAACGACTGGGCGCGGGAATCGCCTTTCTTCAGGAGACTCACCTCAGGGAGGGGAAGGTGCACAACTTGTCCAGCCATTACTTTCGCCATCAATACCATGGCCTGTCCCCTGACTCTAAGTCGAGGGGGGTGGCCATTGTTCTGGCCGGACACCTCCCTTGGACACTGGAGGAGGAGATCCGCGACTCTGAAGGCAGGTACCTTTTTGTAAGGGGTACTCTTTATAACCAGAGGGTGACGCTGGCAACTTGTTACTGCCCGAGCTCGAATCAGTTGAAATTTATGAGGTCCACCATGGAGAGGCTGGCTGAGTTCTCCAGTGGCATTCTTCTCTTGGGAGGCGACTTCAATTGTGTTCTGGACCCTCGGCTGGATACTTCTAAGGGGACTTCTAGTATGCCCTACTCAGCGTTGCGAAGGATTAAAGCCCTCCTATTTGAACATCAACTCTTGGATGTTTGGCGGATTGTACACCCCAGGGAAAGGGACTATACCTATTTCTCTCCCCCCCATAACGCGTACTCGCGGATTGATTGGTTTTTGGTCCCCCATAGATACGTACATCTCATATCGCAACCGTCAATAGGTTCAATCTCGGTCTCTGATCACGCCCCCATCTCCATCCTACTGTCGATCCCGGACTCTCCCCCTTCTTCGGGACACTGGAGGCTTAACGGCTCCCTCCTTCAGGATCCTGAGTTCAAGGCAGAGATTAGATCGGCAATTTCTGAATTTTTTTCAGTTAACAACACCCCTGAAGTTTCCCGGATGTCTCAGTGGGAGGCTCATAAGTGTGTGATCCGGGGCCTCTTGATCAGAAGGTGCGCTCACCTTAAAAAAGAGAGGGAGAGACAAACGGCCCAACTGTTGCAGGAAATTCAGACCCTGGAGACCCGGCATAAACAATCCCTAGACCCAGCTCTGGGGGCGAAATTGGCCAAATTACGAGAAGCCCTCAGGGACCTGAGCTTCGTTAGGGTGCGGGGCCAGATTGCTAGATGCCGTAGGCACTTCTACGAATTCAGCAATAAAAGCGGCAGGGCCCTTGCTAGAGCTCTGCGGGGGCAGCGGGCCAGGAACTTCATCCCTAGCATTGTCGACTCGGGAGGGAATAGACACTACAAAATGGGTGATATTGCCAAGACTTTTAGGGACTATTATGAAAGCCTATACAATTTGCCACAAAACAAGTCTCAGGCTCACCAGCAAAAAAACAGGGCTTATATTCAGAGGTCCGGCCTTCCCCGGCTGGAGCGAGGGGTGGTGGAGGCCCTGGAGGAGGAGATTGTTGTGGGGGAGTTTTTGAAGGCCATCGGATGCATGAAACCCGGAAAGGCCCCTGGCCCTGATGGCTTCGGCCTGGAATACTATAAGGAACTGGCGGGCACTTTAGGCCCCCACTTCGTTTCATCCTTTGGCTCTTTGAGCGATGGTCTTCCCCCTCCGCGGGACACTCTTCGGGCCAGCATTGCAGTTATTCCCAGACCGGGGAAGGACCCAGTTAATTGCGGTAGTTACAGGCCCATTTCCCTCTTGAATTGCGATCTCAAAATCTATAATAAAATTTTAGCGGACAGAATTGCTCCTCTCCTCTCGGGGCTTATACATTGGGACCAGGTGGGCTTTGTCCCTGACCACGAAGGGAGAGACAACACGACTCGGGTCATGGGAGTGATCCATCACGCGCGGCAGAGGGGGGAGGCGACGCTGCTTCTATCCACGGATGCCGAGAAGGCTTTTGATAGGGTGAGCTGGGCTTTTATGGAGGAGACCCTTAAGCACATCGGGCTGGGAGATAGGATGTTACACCGGGTCCTATCTTCATACACCTGCCCCTCGGCATCCGTGGTGGTGAATGGCCTGTCCTCTCAGGCTTTCCTTTTATCTAATGGGACACGACAGGGATGCCCACTTTCCCCGCTTATTTTCATTCTCTCCCTGGAGCCATTCCTTCGGCTGATCAGACAAAATTTGGATGTGGCAGGTGTGAAGGTGGGCAGGACGGAGCACAAGGTGGCAGCTTACGCTGACGACTTGATGTTCTTCATTTCAAAGCCAGAGATCACTTTGCCAAACCTTCTTGCGGAACTCAGGAGTTTCCAGGAGGTCTCTAATTATAAAATTAATTACCAGAAGTCTTCAGCTTTGAACATTAATGTCCCCACGGAGAGATTGCGCGGCGTCAAGGAGAATTTCCACTTTAAGTGGGAGCAGGAGGCTGTCACGTACTTGGGGACGCGGATCCCTTCCAACCTTCAGGAAACGTTTGCATTAAATTTCCCTCCTTTGTTAAAAAGGCTGGATGAAGACCTCCGGAAATGGAACAGGGGAGTCTTTTCTTGGTTTGGAAGGGTCAGCGTCATCAAGATGAACATCCTTCCCCGGGTGCTATACCTATTCCAGACCCTCCCAATAGACATCCCCGCTACCTTTTTTAAGCAACTCACAGGAATGTGCACTAGGTTTGTTTGGGCGGGTCGTTCTCATCGCCTGGCGGCTTCTTTATTGACGGTTTCCAAGTCTGCCGGATTGGAAGTGCTACCATGCGGTGGCTCATTTGAGTCGGGTCATCGACTGGTGTTGACACTCGGCTTTGAAGCAGTGGGTCCTGATGGAGCAGGTTGCCTCTCCCTGTCCTCTCTCAGGTCTACCATGGGTTCCATTGAATGGATTTCCGCAGTTGAACAAACACCCTACAATAGGCCCGTCTAGGTGAGAGGTGGACAGATTCTTCCCTCAGCCGGGTCTCTCCCCCGGGCCGTCCCCCATGGTGCCGGTCTTGGGCCACCCCGATTTCCCGGTGGAGATAACTGGCTGACCCTTTAAAGCGTGGATGCAGCAGAACTGCTTTAGGAGACTTCATATGCAGGTGGGCGGCGGGTGGAGGCGGCCAGAGGCCCTGGTTGGTGATCTTGCTCTCAAACCCATTACACAGTTGCAGACCCTCCAGCTTCAGCACTATCTGCGGTCGGTCGGGTGCGCGGATGCCGCTACTAGGCGGCTAACACAGTTCGAGCAAACGTGTCTGGGGTCTGGCCATTTTAGGGGAGCCCTGTCCTACTCGTACTCGCTGCTGATGGAGCCCCCGGGGGACTTTGTCCCTCCATACGTGAGGGGATGGGAAAGGGAACTGCGCCCATCCTTTACGGACGAGCAAAGGCTAGCCATGATTCAGTTAGCGCATAAGAGCTCTATATCCTGTAAATACCAGGAGACTACGTTTAAAATTCTTTCTCGTTGGTACCGTGTCCCTGCGCTGCTGGCTGCCATGTTCCCTTCCTCTTCCCCCCTTTGCTGGAGGTGCCTGCGTGATAGGGGAACTATGGTGCACGTCTTCTGGGAATGCGAGAGGTTGTCTGACTTCTGGAGGGGGGTGCGGGAGGTCATTGGGAAATTAACAGATGTTGACCTTGGTGAGGACCCGGCGTGCTACCTGCTCAACCTGGCACCGGCGTCTATGAGGTCAAGACGCAGGTCCCTCCTTGCCCCGCTCCTGAGTGCTGCTAGGACATGTATCCCGGCTAGGTGGAAATCCACTGAGCCCCCCACTACAGCGCAATGGCTGGCTGTGGTACAGGACATATGTAGGATGGAGGAACTCACCGCATCGCTGCGAAACTGGACTCTGGAAAAACATAGAAGGACCTGGCAGGAATGGGATCGGTTCACTTCCTCCCCGATTTTCTCCTTTATATGTAACTTGGCCGGGGCAGGTTGCCAATGGGCTGGTTTCCCTGCCTCTCTCCCTGCCTCACTGTTATTCCCTTGCTACCCCGACTGCTATATCCTATCCACCCCCCCATCCCCCCTCTCGTACAAGTGTCTGTCTTGTCTTTCCCCCCTTTCCACCCTCTCTTGTTAATTGTTTCCGGTTAACTGTCTTATTTTTCCCTTTAATTGAAAAGTTGGGGACACGGATTGCAGAGGCTAAAGTAAGTTACAATATGGGTCCGTTGTTCAACAAAATAGAGCGGGCTCGTACTGGCCCTGCATTTTATTTGCATGTCTTTGGACTTTTGAACATTGGTTGTGAACAATGCTGTTAATGTGCAAATGGCTGCGTGCACCTGTGCGGCACAGCTCTGCCAAGCTCTGTAATTTTCTGTGCTTCCCTCAATAAAAACGTTTAATTAAAAAAATAAATAAATAAAGCTGATGCTGATCAACACTTATGTTGTATAACAGATAGTGTGCAAGGTGCAGCTTTGGGGTGCCCTGAGGCCTGGTTTATTGAAAGCAGTCAAAAAGGAAGTGCAAACTGAAGTAGCTTAATAAAGCTGATGCTGATCAACGCTTATGTTGTATAACAGATAGGGTGCAAGGTGCAGCTTTGGGGTGCCCTGCGGCCTGGTTTATTGAAAACAGTCAAAAAGGAAGTGCAAACTGAAGTAGCTTAATAAAGCTGATGCTGTACAACGCTTATGTTGTATAACAGATAGGGTGCAAGGTGCAGCTTGGGGGTGCCCTGCGGCCTGGTTTATTGAAAGCAGTCAAAAAACAAGTGCAAACTGAAGTAGCTTAATAAAGCTGATGCTGATCAACGCTTATGTTTTATAACAGATAGGGTGCAAGGTGCAGCTTTGGGGTACCCTGTGGCCTGGTTTATTTAAAGCAGTCAAAAACAAGTGCAAACTGAAGTAGCTTAATAAAGCTGATGCTGTACAACGCTTAAGTTGTATAACAGATAGGGTGCAAGGTGCAGCTTTGGGGTGCCCTGCGGCCTGGTTTATTGAAAGCATTCAAAAACAAGTGCAAACTGAAGTAGATTATTGAAGCTGATGCTGTACAATGCTTATGTTATATAACAGGGTGCAAGGTGCAGCTTTGGGGAGCCCTGCGGCCTGGTTTATTGAAAGCAGTCAAAAAGGATGTGCAAACTGAAGTAGCTTAATAAAGCAGCTGATGCTGATCAACGCTTATGTTGTATAACAGATAGGGTGCAAGGTGCAGCTTTGGGGTGCCCTGCGGCCTGGTCTATTGAAAGCAGTCAAACACAAGTGTAAACTAAAGTAGCTTAATAAAGCTGATGCTGATCAACGCTTATGTTGTATAACAAATAGGGTGCAAGGTGCAGCTTTGGGGTGCCCTGCGGCCTGGTTTATTGAAAGCAGTCAAACACAAGTGCAAACTAAAGTAGCTTAATAAAGCTGATGCTGTACAACGCTTATGTTGTATAACAGATAGGGTGCAAGGTGCAGCTTTGGGGTGCCCTGCGGCCTGGTTTATCGAAAGCAGTCAAAACAAGTGCAAACTGAAGTAGCTTAATAAAGCTGATGCTGATCAACGCTTATATTGTATAACAGATAGGGAGCAAGGTGCAGCTTTGGGGTGCCCTGCGGCCTGGTTTATTGAAAGCAGTCAAAAACAAGTGCAAACTGAAGTAGCTTAATAAAGCTGATGCTGTACAACGCTTATGTTGTATAACAGATAGGGTGCAAGGTGCAGCTTTGGGGTGCCCTGCGGTCTGGTTTATTGAAAGCAGTCAAAAAGGAAGTGCAAACTGAAGTAGCGTAATGAAGCTGATGCTGATCAACGCTTATGTTGTATAACAGATATGGTGGAAGGTGCAGCTTTGGGGTGCCCTGCGGCCTGGTTTATTGAAAGCAGTCAAAAAGGAAGTGCAAACTGAAGTAGCTTAATAAAGCTGATGCTGATCAACGCTTATGTTGTATAACAGATAGTGTGCAAGGTGCAGCTTTGGGGTGCCCTGCGGCCTGGTTTATTGAAAACAGTCAAAAAGGAAGTGCAAACTGAAGTAGCTTAATAAAGCTGATGCTGTACAACGCTTATGTTGTATAACAGATAGGGTGCAAGGTGCAGCTTGGGGGTGCCCTGCGGCCTGGTTTATTGAAAGCAGTCAAAAAACAAGTGCAAACTGAAGTAGCTTAATAAAGCTGATGCTGATCAACGCTTATGTTTTATAACAGATAGGGTGCAAGGTGCAGCTTTGGGGTACCCTGTGGCCTGGTTTATTTAAAGCAGTCAAAAACAAGTGCAAACTGAAGTAGCTTAATAAAGCTGATGCTGTACAACGCTTAAGTTGTATAACAGATAGGGTGCAAGGTGCAGCTTTGGGGTGCCCTGCGGCCTGGTTTATTGAAAGCATTCAAAAACAAGTGCAAACTGAAGTAGATTATTGAAGCTGATGCTGTACAATGCTTATGTTATATAACAGGGTGCAAGGTGCAGCTTTGGGGAGCCCTGCGGCCTGGTTTATTGAAAGCAGTCAAAAAGGATGTGCAAACTGAAGTAGCTTAATAAAGCAGCTGATGCTGATCAACGCTTATGTTGTATAACAGATAGGGTGCAAGGTGCAGCTTTGGGGTGCCCTGCGGCCTGGTCTATTGAAAGCAGTCAAACACAAGTGTAAACTAAAGTAGCTTAATAAAGCTGATGCTGATCAACGCTTATGTTGTATAACAAATAGGGTGCAAGGTGCAGCTTTGGGGTGCCCTGCGGCCTGGTTTATTGAAAGCAGTCAAACACAAGTGCAAACTAAAGTAGCTTAATAAAGCTGATGCTGTACAACGCTTATGTTGTATAACAGATAGGGTGCAAGGTGCAGCTTTGGGGTGCCCTGCGGCCTGGTTTATCGAAAGCAGTCAAAACAAGTGCAAACTGAAGTAGCTTAATAAAGCTGATGCTGATCAACGCTTATATTGTATAACAGATAGGGAGCAAGGTGCAGCTTTGGGGTGCCCTGCGGCCTGGTTTATTGAAAGCAGTCAAAAACAAGTGCAAACTGAAGTAGCTTAATAAAGCTGATGCTGTACAACGCTTATGTTGTATAACAGATATGGTGGAAGGTGCAGCTTTGGGGTGCCCTGCGGCCTGGTTTATTGAAAGCAGTCAAAAAGGAAGTGCAAACCAAAGTAGCTAAATAAAGCTGATGCTGCTCAACGCTTATGTTGTATAACAGATAGGGTTAAAATAGCATGTGCCTTGGGATGCCCGTGTGGCCTGCTGTATTTTAAGCTGAACAGAAAATATTAACACTAATCCAATTATGAGAAATGCTTTTGTTTAACAGATAGGGTTAAATAGCTTGTTCCCTGGGATGCGCCTGTGGCCAGGTGTATTTTAAGCTGAACAGAAAATATTAACACTAATCCAATTATAAGAAATGCTTTTGTTTAACAGATAGGGTTAAATAGCATGTGCCTTGGGATGCGCGTGTGGCCTAGTGTATTTTAAGCTGAACAGAAAATATTAACACTAATCCAATTCTGAGAAATGCTTTTGTTTAACAGATAGGGTAAAATAGCATTTGCCTTGGGATGCCCGCGTGGCCTGGTGTATTTTAATCTGAACAGAAAATACTAACACTAATCCAATTATGAGAAATGCTTTTGTTTAACAGATAGGGTTAAATAACATGTGCCTTGGGATGCGTGTGTGGCCTGGTGTATTTTAAGATGAACAGAAAATATTAACACTAATCCAATTATGAGAAATGCTTTTGTTTAACAGATTGGGTTAAATAGCATGTGTCTTGGGATGCGTGTTTGACCTAGTGTATTTTAAGCTGAACAGAAAATATTATCACTAATCCAATTATGAGAAATGCTTTTGTTTAACAGATAGGGTTAAAATAGCATGTGCCTTGGGATGCGCGTGTGGCCTGGTGTATTTTAAGTTGAACAGAAAATATTAACACTAATCCAATTATGAGAAATGCTTTTGTTTAACAGATAGGGTTAAATAGCATGTGCCTTGGGATGCACGTGTGGCCTGGTGTATTTTAAGCTGAACAGAAAATATTAACACTAATCCAATTATGAGAAATGCTTTTGTTTAACAGATAGGGTTAAATAGCATGTGCCTTGAGATGCCCGTGAGGCGTAGTATATTTTAAGCTGAACAGAAAATATTAACACTAATCCAATTATGAGAAATGCTTTTGTTTAACAGATAGGGTTAAAATAGCATGTGCCTTGGGATGCGCGTGTGGCCTGGTGTATTTTAAGCTGAACAGAAAATATTAACACTAATCCAATTATGAGAAATGCTTTTGTTTAACAGATAGGGTTAAAATAGCATGTGCCTTGGGATGCGCGTGTGGCCTGGTGTATTTTAAGCTGAACAGAAAATATTAACAATAATCCAATTATGAGAAATGCTTTTGTTTAACAGATAGGGTTAAATAGCGTGTGCCTTGGGATGCCCGTATGGCCTGGTGTATTTTAAGCTGAACAGAAAATATTAACACTAATCCAATTATGAGAAATGCTTTTGTTTAACAGATAGGGTTAAAATAGCATGTGCCTTGGGATGCGCGTGTGGCCTGGTTTATTTTAAGCTGAACAGAAAATATTAACAATAATCCAATTATGAGAAATGCTTTTGCTTAACAGATAGGGATAATAGCATGTGCCTTGGGATGCACTTGTGGCCTGGTGTATTTTAAGCTGAACAGAAAACATTAACACTAATCCAATTATGAGAAATGCTTTTGTTTAACAGATAGGGTTAAAATAGCATGTGCCTTGGGATGCGCGTGTGGCCTGGTTTATTTTAAGCTGAACAGAAAGTATTAACAATAATCCAATTATGAGAAATGCTTTTGCTTAACAGATAGGGATAATAGCATGTGCCTTGGGATGCACTTGTGGCCTGGTGTATTTTAAGCTGAACAGAAAACATTAACACTAATCCAATTATGAGAAATGCTTTTGTTTAACAGATAGGGTTAAATAGCATGTGCCTTGGGATGCGCGTGTGGCATAGTGTATATTCACTTATACCTTTTGGAGAGAGAGATGCTACTTATATCATAGGACGAACTCTGGGGTGCCATGTGGTGAGATCCACTATTCCTTGGCTGTATTGGAGTTTATATGCCTTCTATATTTTTATCCTTGTGAGTGCATTTTTTTATTATTAAATTCCACTTTTTAGCATTACTGCACTATTGTTGCGCTTTTTTTCCCTTGCATGTGAAATACCCCTTGCTTATGGGTTATTGAATGTTGAGAAAATTTATTTTGAATGAAGAATTGAGGTGGAATTACTGATCCTTTTATTGGATATCATATCCTACCCGGTTGCCGCGGGAGACGGAGCTGCATTTTCATTACATGCCATTTGAGTTTTATTATCTGGTAAGAGCATAACTAAAATGGTGGTGGATTCACGTGCCTTATAATTGGACACATGCACTGCGGGATACTGCGATTATATATATTGCCTGCTCTGATTGAATGAACTGTTCTTTTACCAGTTGTGATCAGATGCTTTTTGCTTTGGTCGGTTATTCTAAAAAAAAATTGTGTTTAATCTTTTATTAGCTCTGTGGTTTTTGTATATTATGTAGTGTATTTTAAGCTGAACAGAAAATATTAACACTAATCCAATTATGAGAAATGCTTTTGTTTAACAGATAAGGTAAAATAGCATGTGCCTTGGGATGCCCGCGTGGCCTGGTGTATTTTAATCTGAACAGAAAATACTAACACTAATCCAATTATGAGAAATGCTTTTGTTTAACAGACAGGGTTAAATAGCATGTGCCTTGGGATGCGCGTGTGGCCTGGTGTATTTTAAACTGAACAGAAAATATTAACACTAATCCAATTATGAGAAATGCTTTTGTTTAACAGATAGGGTTAAATAACATGTGCCTTGGGATGCGTGTGTGGCCTGGTGTATTTTAAGATGAACAGAAAATATTAACACTAATCCAATTATGAGAAATGCTTTTGTTTAACAGATTGGGTTAAATAGCATGTGTCTTGGGATGCGTGTTTGACCTAGTGTATTTTAAGCTGAACAGAAAATATTATCACTAATCCAATTATGAGAAATGCTTTTGTTTAACAGATAGGGTTAAAATAGCATGTGCCTTGGGATGCGCGTGTGGCCTGGTGTATTTTAAGTTGAACAGAAAATATTAACACTAATCCAATTATGAGAAATGCTTTTGTTTAACAGATAGGGTTAAATAGCATGTGCCTTGGGATGCACGTGTGGCCTGGTGTATTTTAAGCTGAACAGAAAATATTAACACTAATCCAATTATGAGAAATGCTTTTGTTTAACAGATAGGGTTAAATAGCATGTGCCTTGAGATGCCCGTGAGGCGTAGTATATTTTAAGCTGAACAGAAAATATTAACACTAATCCAATTATGAGAAATGCTTTTGTTTAACAGATAGGGTTAAAATAGCATGTGCCTTGGGATGCGCGTGTGGCCTGGTGTATTTTAAGCTGAACAGAAAATATTAACACTAATCCAATTATGAGAAATGCTTTTGTTTAACAGATAGGGTTAAAATAGCATGTGCCTTGGGATGCGCGTGTGGCCTGGTGTATTTTAAGCTGAACAGAAAATATTAACAATAATCCAATTATGAGAAATGCTTTTGTTTAACAGATAGGGTTAAATAGCGTGTGCCTTGGGATGCCCGTATGGCCTGGTGTATTTTAAGCTGAACAGAAAATATTAACACTAATCCAATTATGAGAAATGCTTTTGTTTAACAGATAGGGTTAAAATAGCATGTGCCTTGGGATGCGCGTGTGGCCTGGTTTATTTTAAGCTGAACAGAAAATATTAACAATAATCCAATTATGAGAAATGCTTTTGCTTAACAGATAGGGATAATAGCATGTGCCTTGGGATGCACTTGTGGCCTGGTGTATTTTAAGCTGAACAGAAAACATTAACACTAATCCAATTATGAGAAATGCTTTTGTTTAACAGATAGGGTTAAAATAGCATGTGCCTTGGGATGCGCGTGTGGCCTGGTTTATTTTAAGCTGAACAGAAAGTATTAACAATAATCCAATTATGAGAAATGCTTTTGCTTAACAGATAGGGATAATAGCATGTGCCTTGGGATGCACTTGTGGCCTGGTGTATTTTAAGCTGAACAGAAAACATTAACACTAATCCAATTATGAGAAATGCTTTTGTTTAACAGATAGGGTTAAATAGCATGTGCCTTGGGATGCGCGTGTGGCATAGTGTATATTCACTTATACCTTTTGGAGAGAGAGATGCTACTTATATCATAGGACGAACTCTGGGGTGCCATGTGGTGAGATCCACTATTCCTTGGCTGTATTGGAGTTTATATGCCTTCTATATTTTTATCCTTGTGAGTGCATTTTTTTATTATTAAATTCCACTTTTTAGCATTACTGCACTATTGTTGCGCTTTTTTTCCCTTGCATGTGAAATACCCCTTGCTTATGGGTTATTGAATGTTGAGAAAATTTATTTTGAATGAAGAATTGAGGTGGAATTACTGATCCTTTTATTGGATATCATATCCTACCCGGTTGCCGCGGGAGACGGAGCTGCATTTTCATTACATGCCATTTGAGTTTTATTATCTGGTAAGAGCATAACTAAAATGGTGGTGGATTCACGTGCCTTATAATTGGACACATGCACTGCGGGATACTGCGATTATATATATTGCCTGCTCTGATTGAATGAACTGTTCTTTTACCAGTTGTGATCAGATGCTTTTTGCTTTGGTCGGTTATTCTAAAAAAAAATTGTGTTTAATCTTTTATTAGCTCTGTGGTTTTTGTATATTATGTAGTGTATTTTAAGCTGAACAGAAAATATTAACACTAATCCAATTATGAGAAATGCTTTTGTTTAACAGACAGGGTTAAATAGCATGTGCCTTGGGATGCGCGTGTGGCCTGGTGTATTTTAAACTGAACAGAAAATATTAACACTAATCCAATTATGAGAAATGCTTTTGTTTAACAGATAGGGTTAAATAGCATGTTCTCTGGGATGCGCCTGTGGCCAGGTGTATTTTAAGCTGAACAGAAAATATTAACACTAATCCAATTGTGAGAAATGCTTTTGTTTAACAGATAGGGTTAAAATATCATATGCCTTGGGATGCCCGTGTGGCCTGGTGTATTTTAAGCTGAACAGAAAATATTAACACTAATCCAATTGTGAGAAATGCTTTTGTTTAACAGATAGGGTTAAATAGCATGTTCCCTGGGATGCGCCTGTGGCCAGGTGTATTTTAAGCTGAACAGAAAATATTAACACTAATCCAATTGTGAGAAATGCTTTTGTTTAACAGATAGGGTTAAAATATCATATGCCTTGGGATGCCCGTGTGGCCTGGTGTATTTTAAGCTGAACAGAAAATATTAACACTAATCCAATTCTGAGAAATGCTTTTGTTTAACAGATAGGGTAAAATAGCATGTGCCTTGGGATGCCCGCGTGGCCTGGTGTATTTTAATCTGAACAGAAAATACTAACACTAATCCAATTATGAGAAATGCTTTTGTTTAACAGATAGGGTTAAATAGCATGTGCCTTGGGATGCGTGTGTTGCCTGGTGTATTTTAAGCTGAACAGAAAAAATTAACACTAATCCAATTATGAGAAATGCTTTTGTTTAACAGATAGGGTTAAAATAGCATGTGCCTTGGGATGCGCGTGTGGCCTGGTGTATTTTAAGCTGAACAGAAAATATTAACACTAATCCAATTATGAGAAATGCTTTTGTTTAACAGATAGGGTTAAATAGCATGTGCCTTGGGATGCCCGTGTGGCGTAGTATATTTTAAGCTGAACAGAAAATATTAACACTAATCCAATTATGAGAAATGCTTTTGTTTAACAGATAGGGTTAAATAGCATGTGCCTTGGGATGCGCGTGTGGCCTGGTGTATTTTAAGCTGAACAGAAAATATCAACACTAATCCAATTATGAGAAATGCTTTTGTTTAAAAGATAGGGTTAAAATAGCATGTGCCTTGGGATGCGCGTGTGGCCTGGTGTATTTTAAGCTGAACAGAAAATATTAACACTAATCCAATTATGAGAAATGCTTTTGTTTAACAGATAGGGTTAAATAGCATGTGCCTTGGGATGCGCGTGTGGCGTAGTGTATTTTAAGCTGAACAGAAAATATTAACACTAATACAATTATGAGAAATGCTTTTGTTTAACAGATAGGGTTAAATAGCATGTGCCTTGGGATGCGCGTGTGGCGTAGTGTATTTTAAGCTGAACAGAAAATATTAACACTAATACAATTATGAGAAATGCTTTTGTTTAACAGATAGGGTTAAATAGCATGTGCCTTGGGATGCGCGTGTGGCGTAGTGTATTTTAAGCTGAACAGAAAATATTAACACTAATCCAATTCTGAGAAATGCTTTTGTTTAACAGATAGGGTAAAATAGCATGTGCCTTGGGATGCCCGCGTGGCCTGGTGTATTTTAATCTGAACAGAAAATACTAACACTAATCCAATTATGAGAAATGCTTTTGTTTAACAGATAGGGTTAAATAGCATGTGCCTTGGGATGCGTGTGTTGCCTGGTGTATTTTAAGCTGAACAGAAAAAATTAACACTAATCCAATTATGAGAAATGCTTTTGTTTAACAGATAGGGTTAAAATAGCATGTGCCTTGGGATGCGCGTGTGGCCTGGTGTATTTTAAGCTGAACAGAAAATATTAACACTAATCCAATTATGAGAAATGCTTTTGTTTAACAGATAGGGTTTAATAGCATGTGCCTTGGGATGCCCGTGTGGAGTAGTATATTTTAAGCTGAACAGAAAATATTAACACTAATCCAATTATGAGAAATGCTTTTGTTTAACAGATAGGGTTAAATAGCATGTGCCTTGGGATGCGCGTGTGGCCTGGTGTATTTTAAGCTGAACAGAAAATATTAACACTAATCCAATTATGAGAAATGCTTTTGTTTAACAGATAGGGTTAAAATAGCATGTGCCTTGGGATGCGCGTGTGGCCTGGTGTATTTTAAGCTGAACAGAAAATATTAACACTAATCCAATTATGAGAAATGCTTTTGTTTAACAGATAGGGTTAAATAGCATGTGCCTTGGGATGCGTGTGTGGCCTGGTGTATTTTAAGCTGAACAGAAAATATTAACACTAATCCAATTATGAGAATAGATAGGGTTAAAATAGCATTCAGGGCTAAATAGCATAAAGGGTTAAATGGCATGCACAGGCTGCAGCTGCATTTAAACCAAACCAAATATATTAACAGTAACCCAGTAATTATGAAATATGAATCATAGGCAGCATTAGGCACCCTGTCACTGTGACTTGTATGCTGCTGGATTGTTCCGGTTTTAAATCTATCTTTCCCTAGCTTTGTCTACCACTCTAAATCTCCCTATCTGTCTCTCTCTTTACCTATCTGTAACTGTTTCTACTAGCAATCGCTAACTCTCACCTAACTATGACTGTCTGTCTCTCCCTGCAGCTAGCTCCGTTCTGTCTGCAATGCAAGTCTGAACTGCGCAAAAGGAAAATGGCCACCGCTTTATATAGCACGGTGACGTCACCGGGCTTCCTGGCTGCTGATAGGCTGCATGTGACTGTCCCATCGTCGCTTGCCCCTGGGGACATGTCTGAACATGTCCGTCCACCATCTTAGAATGTCCGGTTACCATCTTAGAATGCCTGTCATTGAGTTTTAAGGAAAACTTCGATCAATCGAATCGCCGGGAAATTCGGATTCGTTCAGAATCGAATTTTTCATGAAATTCGGAACGAATCCGGGTTCGTCCGGATCGATTCGCTCATCCCTAGCCTGGACCATAGAGGGGGGCCTTGCAATATGACCCTAGCAAGGTCATTAACCATTTAAGTGCCAAGCCCGTAGGTACTACGGGGTTGCTTCTCAGACCATTAGGTGCCGAGACCTTAGTACCTATGGGCTGGCTTTCCCCCCTGCTAGTTAAAAAAGTAAAGTAAATTAACACTCACCTGATCCCTCGTTCGAACCCATCAGGTCTTCTCTTCACCCCGGGGGGGTATCCATCACCTCCCTGTATGCTCCAGACTTTCAGATGTCAGGTCTGATCACCGGAGGTTGTTGGAGTGTAGGGGATGTGGTCCCCTGCCTCCCCAGCCCCCCTCCAGGGATCAGCCCTGACAGCTGTCAGCTGGAGAGAATCGTCGAGGGACACAGGATCGGAGGTGAGTGTTAAAGAGTCCCCTTGGAGAGGGGACCCTATGTGATTTTTTTTATTAACCCTTTGTTACCTGTCACCTGTCAGCTATAAAAGCCAAAAGAATCAGCGTGGGACACAGTCCTCTGGGGTGGATATATGGGAGGTAAGTATTAAAATATATTAAAAAATATATTAAAAAATATATAACTATTAAAATAATAATAATTATAAAATACTTTTTTGTGTCCAAAGCCCGGGGGGGGAGGGGGGGCTGAAGGGTCCAGCCCATTTGGCTGTGCGTGCTTGTAGCCAGCAGGGTGGGAGGCCACCAAAGCTGGCCCTGCGTCCTGTTCCTACAAGCCCTGCACAGTTGGTCCCGGGCTGGTTATTTTTTGTGGATTTTTAAGCCTTAAAATTCCCCCAAAAACGGGATCCACCCTCCCCAGGAAGGGGGACCCTATGCCATTTTATTTTTGGTTTAACCCTTTATAGTGTAGATAGTAGTTTAATTTTATTTGTAAATGTTATAAAATGCTCTTTTCAGGTTGGGGGGTCTACCGATACATATGTGGTACCGTTGTAATTGGAAAAAATAGGGCTTTCACATGCAATATGGTTTTCTTTAATAAAATAAATGTTTAATATCTAAAGGAGACAACTTTCTAAAAAAATAATTGTTTTATTTATTTTTGTTTTTTTATTCAAAAATATTTTAAAAACAGTAGAAAATTTACAAACAAGACATTTAATGTTAAATCCTAAAAATAATATATATTTTCATGGAAATTCCTGCAAAAATCACAGTTAAACATGGCACAAAATGGTGAAAATGAACTGTCAACAGAGGGTGACAAAATTTCAAGTAGGCTGGCAGTTAAAAGGGTTAAAAGTAGCTATGCATGTTGGGTATTGTTCTGCTCAGGGAACCTTGCGCTTTCAGATTTAGCTAGTGTGTTCATGTTTGCATATTAATTTTTTAAGAAAATCTGTTTTTTATATAGCTTTTTTATCGTTTTTTAGGGAAACCCTGTGCAGCCTAAGAATTCTTCAAGGGGTTATTTCTAAAAGGATGAGCCCACTACAACAAGCTGGGTACAACTAGAAAGCTTAACATGTGTACTTTCAGGGAATATAGTGATGTGGTTTGTCGGGGGTATTCCAAATGTAAAGGGTTGTTTCGGTAGAAAAAGCGCAAGGTGCGCGCTTTGTCTGCAGAGCTGAAATTTTCAAGTAAAATTATCCTTACGCACAAGCTTTACTTTGGAATGTTTGGCAACTTTTCCCTTGACAGTAGCTATGCATGTTGGGTATCGTTCTATTCGGCGGACCTTGCTTTTTCAGATTGAAGTTGTTTTTTCTTGTTTGTATATTGTTTTTTTTTAAGGAAAATGTGAGTTTGATTCTGCTTTTTAATTCTTTTTTTAGGGAAACTCTGCATAACTAAAGAATTCATTGAGGGATTACTTCCAGAAAACTTTGCCTACATCAACAAGCCTGGTATGCCTAGAAAGCTTGAAGTGTTTACAGGTGGTAGTTCAAATGTAAAGGGTTGTTTTTCTGGATAAACTGCATAGCAAAGTTGTATTTTATCTGAAAATCTCCTAAAGCGCTGTTTCAGTTTGGGGGAGTCTCCTGGGCAGGAAAGGGTGTCTACCTATACATATGTGGTACTGCTGTAACCGGGAGAAATTGGGATTTCACGTGCAATAAGATTTTATTGGAAAACGTACTTTTTTATTACAAAAAAACACTACAAATTGTAAAAAAAATAGATTTTTTTATTTTTGTTGCACATATTTCACCCCAAAATATTGAGAATTCACGTAAAAAATGGCAAACAAGAAATTTCATGTTAAAACCAAGACAATATACAATTTCCCTGGAAAATCTCTTCAAAAATCAAAGCATGTGTAGCGCAAAATAGAGCGAAATGTTCTGGCAACAAAGGGTGACAAAATCCCCAGGTAGGCTGGCACTTAAAGGGTTAAGATCATTATTGCCTGCTGTGTTCTGCATAATTTTGCAATAATGCAGAAGGTCCCCCGATATCTCTACGTGTCCCCCTCTCCTGCAGTAATGGACATTCCGGAAGAATTATATGAGGGCACCCAGAGTACTTCTGGGCAGTCAGTCGGGCCCACCTTATTACAAATTATTTCAGTTAGCCTTACTTTATTTTGGTTTATTTTTGGTGTCATGATTTATGTTATTTCATTGTGATTAAACAATTTTCTATTATTTATACATTGATTTGCTTATGGTCAAAAACTAATACAAAAACATTTGTAACAGATTTGAGCTTAATTAATTTTTATTTACAAAGATTTCCTTTAACAACACTCATCTTTTTGTGACCAACCAGGTCAAAAATGCCTAAAAGTAACACAGAACAGAAAAACTTAATTTTAATAATTTTCTATTCCATAGGGAAATTAGGTGGGGAAGGGCACTCGCAGCCTAAGAGGACATCCACTAGGCAAAGGAAGGATCCATTGGGCCAGACTCCAGCCCCCTCAATATTTGGCACATCCAGGATGGCCAAGGAAACTTCCTCCTGCCAGAATCCTTCCTGTCCAACAACATTCAGTACCATAGGAAGCACTAGTATTAAGGGCAAAGGGAAGAGTAGGGCAAGAATTCATAGCCCCCAACAACACCCTCTCCTGCTCGAGGCCTATTTGAGCATTACAATTTAGCAAGCCCTGAGTCAGCAGACATCTCAATGGCTGCAACTTATTGGGTCAGCCAGCCTATGTCACCCAGCCCCCAAGCAAGTCCAGCACAATCCTTTAAGAGTTAAGTTGTTGCTATTCATCGGGTGTAAGTCAGCCAAAATGTCACCTACTATGCCAACCACCCAGGATGAGCCAGCCAGGATATCATTAGGCCTAAACCTGCTGCGTGGGAGATGAGCGGGCGCTTTACTGAGCCCCAAACTATGGCTTAGGCAAGTGGGGTTTCTGACCACTATCACGAGCTATATTGTGTGAAAATTAAAGCAATCAGCAAAGGCAAAAAGAGACAAATATGGGTGGAGATCACCAGACAGGTGAATAGTGGTGGATGGAGAGAAACAATGTGGAGCAAATACAAGGCAAAATCTTAATATGGTGGATTCCCATAATTAGCCTGTTCTTGGCCTTGTAGGATGGCCAACACCTGTGCATGGGTGGCATTCATCATCTGCCACTGCTCCAGCATACCCTCCCTCTGCCTGTTGCTAGTCCTAATTTCATCCAGCAGGGTGCTGAAGTTGTTATTGATGTTCTGCAATTGTCCAACCAGCTCTTCATTTAATCTTTGGGTTGTTTCCCTGTAGTGGCTGTCATTTCTCCATGCTGTCTCCAGGATCTGCACACGCCTCACCTGGGTTACATGGCAACGTGGATAAGGGCATCCTCCTCTTCCCCGGGTTTGGTCTCGTGCAGCTGATGGAGGTCTAGGCCTAGCAACAGGAGCAGATGGTATAGGCAAATCCTCTGCAGCAGAGCTGCACATGGGACAGTTTGTTCTGTCTCTTGCTGCTGGCCATGCTGGTCTGCCAGCAGAGGGCATGATTGACTCTGCTGCAGAGGTTTTGTGGGTGGCTGCTGCTGGTGCAGTGGCAGATGATGATGCTGGGTTAGCATTTTGGGGGGCATGGAAATGTTCTCCTCCTCCTCCATATGGTATATAGCTTCCATTATGGGTGGTGTTTGTAGGAACAGGAAAAAAAAATTGTGTGAGATAGTTGTTCAAATATATGTTGTGGCAAGTAGTCATCTAGCTTCACATGCATCACCAGTTAGTGCAGAGTACAGTTACCAGATTGAGCTGTTCCTGTATAGGAGATCTGGGTAATGGCTGGCGGGATGTACTGGCAATGGGCAAAGAGGTGGAGGATTGCACGGTAGCTTGAGTAGTTTGATGTGCTGGAATGTAAAAGTAAAGGCAAGTTAACACATAAACATACCTTGTGTACTCATAGGGGTAGCTAGGCTTTCTGGCACCCGGGGCAAAGATTCAAACTGGACACCCCCACCTGTTTTCACCCCCTTTGGTGCCCCCCTGACTTGCTGCACCTGGGGAGCATTGCCCCCCCCCCACTCCCCCCTAGCTACGGCCCTGTGTGTACCTAGGCTTTTAATCTACATTTTTTTAAAGGCAAAGCAAAAGAACCATTCCTTTAAATACTAACCTGCTGGCATGACATTGCTGTCAGTGTCTATGGCCCTGGCCAAGCCCTCTAGTGAAGACGGGTGTATTAGGCCTAAAACAAGCTCCTCAGCTGTGCTGTACTGGAGTTTAGATGGAAATCCACCTCCTGTTTGCAACCTTTAAAACAAAGAAAAACATTACTTATAAGGTCAGGTACAACAACAACCTGCCCAACTCAAACACCCATCTGTACCCATGCTGCCTGCACTTATTTTGCTTCTGGCGAACAGCATATTTCAGGTCTGAGAATTTGATCCACATCTTTCCTCTCTGTCCCAGCACAATTCACCTGTCTGGTGATGTCCTCCCAGATTTGTGTTTTGCAAAATTTGCTTGTGGCTTTTGAATTTTTCCCATATAGCTCATCATAGTGGTCAGATACCCCACTTGCCAATGCCATAGTTTGGGGCTCAGCAAAGCGGCCGCTCAAGGTCCCACGCCGCAGGTTTCTGGCTAATGATGCCTGCCTGGCTGTTCCTGGGTCGGTGGTCTAGTTGGTGACATTCTTGGCTGACTTTTAGCCGTGGAATAGCCAGACCATTCAATCAGAAATGATTGTGCTGGACTTGCATGGGGGCTGGGTGCCATAGGCTGGCTGGCCAAAGAAGTTACAGCCGTTGAGCTGCCCGGTGACTCAGGGCTCTCCATGTTGGAATGGTGCAATTGGGTACGAGCAGGAGAGGGTGTGGTTGGGGGGGCTATGGATCCTAGACCTAGTCTTCCCCCTACCCTTAGTAGTAGTGCTCCCTTGGGTTCTGGATGTGGTTGGATGGGGAGCATTATGCCTTTGCCTTCCGGGATGTCCCAGATTGTGAGGGTGCAGGAGTCTGGCCCAATGGATCGTTCCTTTGGCTACTGGATGTCCTCGTCGGCTGCGAGTGGCCACTGGTTTGGTGGGACCTAGTTGCAGGCCTGGCTGAAATATTTTCATGCCGTTCGGAACGACGCTCATGCCGTTCATGGGACTCGGGGGTCTGGCGGCTACCTTTCTTGGCAGACATATCGATATCTGTAAAGACACTCCGCTGTGTGTACAGGTACCCTTTAAATAGTTATGACTGTGTATGACGCTTACAACGTGCATACGGCCGTGTTCATCCTGGAAACCGCTGGAGCGCAACACATCTGCTTATACAGTAATCAAAGATGGCCCCTAAGCTCCTCACCCGAGGGCAACATGAGACAATCATGCTAGTAAGTGCTTGTGCAGGTGTTTATTTGCATGTGAAATGCATGCATATGTGATTAGGCTGCATAGGCTAAAACAGTGGGGACCACATCTGATTATAAACGCTGCGCCAAGCAAAATCACATGTGCGCAACCCCAAAATGGCATCTAGAAGGATAGCTAAAGGCTTGAAATGTAATGGGGAATGTCAATTCTGAAACTGCTATCATTAACATTGTGATTTGTATGATATTTGAATTAAGGAAATCATTTTGTCTTTCACCTTTTAGATGATGATGTCCAACAGGTATGACTACCTGGCGAGCAGCTTCCAAAAGAAGACTTTGGCACTGGAGATAGTGGCCAAAATAGCCGAAGACAGTGACATTCATTCATTCAACACTGGTCGGACCTGAAGCGCAGGAAGAGGCCCCGGGTGAGGCGATTCTTTGGTAACATTTCCCAAGTAAGCACATTACTATTACATGCTAGAAATCCAAATGCCCTTAGGCAGGCCCGTGTTTATGAATGCTATTCTCTTCTAGTGAGGGAATGGGATTACCGAATTAGAGTCACCCGGCGGTGAGCAGTCCAGCCAGTGCAGGATAGATCTGGGCCAAGTGAAGGTAGTGGCACTCCAGTGCCAAGGTCTACCCCCTCCTCTGCAGGTGGTGACGACCAGCCACTGGACCTATCTACGGGGGGGGGCATCAGCTGCTCGCCAGAGAGCCACAACATCTGGGCGAGCAGCACCACTCCAGTATGATTATCAGACAGAAGCCCACACAGGAACATGCACTGTAAACACACACTTATTTCCTGCTTATATTCTTTTAGATGATGATGTAGCGGGTGAAGAGTCAGGATTGCAGATGCCACAAGGCCAAGCACCTGAGGTGCATGGAGAAGATGGGTGATGTCACACACACATTCTAATTAAAATCTCTTCATTAACCAATCTGACATTAGAAGTAACCATACTTTTGCTTTCTCAACGGACTCAGACCAGCAGGAGTGGCAGGCCCCAGCAAGGAGGCTGGTCCCCCAGGATCATGTCGTCCACCAGCCTAGTAAGTCTACGGGCAGGCTGATTCATTATTAGCGACAGGTAGCGACAGATGACCACCTGTAGCAGGCATTTCAGAGCGCCCGCTAGTAGTTGCTATGTTCGCCCGTGGTTCGCTAGTTCAGAGCGACTCAGTCGCTGTGCAGCAATCAAGTTTTATTATATAGCCACAGCCGGTTATTTATCGGTCACACCGTGGGACAACTTCAAACTTCAACACCAAAAGTGTTATATTTCCATTGAGGTGTTTTTATTGACTTCCTCCTTGGGCTCCTCCAGCCCTCCAGCCCAAGGAGGAAGTTAATAGGACGAAACGCGTTGGGCGGAGCCTAGTGACCACGTGACTTTTGAAGGAAGACAAAGATAACCGAGCCTGCGGGCGACGCATCGGGTAAACATATATGCAGAGCCGTAGGAGCCTGAGCTGATTGCGGTGGTAACATGCAGCTTTGCCTTCTCAAAAATACTATATGCTGGATTTTATTGATATATTTGGTGAGCATGTTGGCCTTTTTGTTTTTTATTGCAAATCAACATTAAATTTGGAGCGAATGCTTGATGTAAAAATATCACAAGACTCGTTTTTATTGCCATTAAGAAGTGAAAAAGTGGATGAATTTGAAAGTAGCAGATCCTAATCCTTAAGGAGGAACTAAATTATTTGCTATTTGATTACAAGGCGTTTTTTCTAAAGAAATCTGGTACGTGTTTTATACTTATAAGGTGGTGGGATAAACACACCTCAATGGAAATATAACACTTTTGGTGTTGAACTTTGAAGCTGTATGTCCTGCGGAGTGACCGATATATAACTGGCTGTTGCTATATAACAAAACTTGCTTGCATCTTCTTGGGACTGCTGTGGCAACAGTTCTGATATTACTCCTATGGATGTTTACTCTCTAGATTTTAAATTGTTATATTGTTAACTAATAGCGCAACCTTGAATATATCACTTTATATTACGCTGTGCAGCAATGACGAATACATTGTGGGGAGTCGCTATATGACCAGTACAGCGCTGTATGGGAGCGAATGTTAGCGACTGGTCAGTGCGACTGACTCACAACATATTCATAAAAAAAACAGCCTCACACACCTCCGGCGCTCAAAAATGCTTCGCTCTAGCCCAGTGTGCCAGAGGCTGTGTGATTAAAGGTTGTTTTTTAACATGTATCCAACAGTAACAATGTGAAAACATATGGAATTACATTGTAATAACATTGTGACATGAACACATTTATGCTAGATCTGTAATGTCAATTCTGCATAAATATATAAAAAATGTAAAATATTTTCAAAAATGGCTTTTTCTATGCCAGGAGAGGTCACAACATTATTTGAGATTAAAAAAAAAAAAATTAATAAAAACCCCCTATTTTAAGAGAAATAAAAGAACATCCATTGAAATGTATGGAGAGCGAGAGGTAGCGAGAGGTAATACGTGGCACTCTGCAAGGCTGAACACCAACGCTGTACGGCTGAGGCTGAGGTTGGGATAATGATGCATCGGACACTACATGACTTTATCCTAGTCGCTCAACAGAATCTGCTTGATAAATGTGTAATTGCGTGCCGTGTCCGGCGTTCACCTGCCGATACCTGTTGCTACTTGTCATTTACAAGGCACTACCTGACATATCCTTTCATGAATAAGGCCCTTGATTTACAATAACATGCCTTTATCAACAGGTATTAAAATTCCCTAGCTTATAAACTTAGCTTAATTTTGGCCTAATCCTTAGTCTATAAATTTACCTTAATTTATGACCTAATCCCTAGCCTCTAAACTTATCCAAATTTATGACCTAATCCCTAGCCTATAAACTTAGCTTAATTTATGGCCTAATCCCTAGACTATAAAATTAATAATATTTCCTTCAACTGGTAATCCAAATGCATATTCCAAACAATATTTTTTTATTTCTTTTACAAGCAACACCGCAGCAAAGATTGCAAATGTTGATGGCAACAGTACATAGGCTTGTGGGTGACATCCAGGAGCTGGCAGCTTCATTGGGGACCAGCAAAGAATAGATTCCTGGGGCCTGCCACATTTTGTAAATATGTTAATAAAATATGTTACATTTTATTTGTTTTTCTCAAAAAACAAAAAATGTATCACATTTAAATGTTTTATAAAAATAAAAAAAATAAAAAAAATTTTTACAACAATTTTACAGGACAAAAAAAAAACCTGTTGGTTAAAAAAAAATAAAAAACAAAATTTTAAAATAAATATCGTTAAGCTTAACCAGGTTGCGTCTTTCATTTCTGTAAATAACAAAAAATGTAATGCATGAACACATCCACTAAAGAACATAAATCTGAATACATCAAGAAGAAAATGAAAAATATCTACAGAATGCAGAACATTAAGGTAAGCATGAAACGACGTGGATAGAAAACACCAAAGAGTGCCATGTGAGTTAAGGTAAGCATGAATCGCAGGGAGAACATGAAAAACAGCTGCTAGTGAGTTAAGGTAAGCATGAATCGCGGGCAAACATAAAAACAACAACCGCTAGTGATTTAAGGTAAGCATGAATCACCGGAGAACATAAAAAAGTAACCGCTAGTGAGTTAAGGTAAGCATGAATGGCCGGAGAACATAAAAACAACCGCTAGTGAGTTAAGGTAAATATTAATCGCCGGAGAACATAAAAACAACAACCGCTAGTGAGTTAAGGTAAGCATTAATCGCCGGACAACATAAAAACAACAACCACTAGTAAGGTAAGGTAAGCATGAATCGCCGGAGAACATAAAAACAGCAACCGCTAAGCAGTTAAGGTAAGCATGGGAGCAGAAGTGAGTGAGAAAATAGTTGTCACGGGGGACATGAATGAGTTAAATAGCTGCACACATGCGTGCAAACATAGCAGCTTGTTCAACATTTTTCCATTTGAACGTATATTTAGAGAAAGATGGTTGCTGAATATAGCGGGACACTGAAAATCTTTGTTTGATGCTACGTTGGAAAACGCTGAAAAACGGTAGTATACGAGGTTTACAGGCAGGCTGATTCATCACTAACGCCAGGTAGCGACAGATGAGCGTCTGTAGCAGGCCACTGTGTTCGGCCGTGGGTCGCTAGTTCATAGTGACTCTGCTCGCTTTGCAGTAATGATGTACATTGTGAGGAGTCGCTATTTGACCAGTACAGCTCTGTATGGGAGCACATGTTAGCGACTGGTCAGTGCAACCAACTCACAACATATTCATTAAAAAAACATCCTCACAAGACTCCGGTGCTGAAAAATGCTTCTCTAAAGGCCAGAGCGCCGGAGGCTGTGTGTTTAAAGTCTGTTTAAAGAGAAGAAAAGGATCGTCCATTGAAATGTATGGGAGAGCGACAGGTAGCGAGAGGTAATACCTGGCGCTGTGCAAGGCTGAACGCCGGCACTGTTCGCTGAGGCTGAGATAATGATGAATTGCTACATGGTGTTATCCCAGTCGCTCAACAGATTCTGCTTGATAAATGTGTAATTGCGTGCCGTGTACGGCGTTCACCTGTCGCTACCAGTCGCCACCTCTCATTTACAAGGCACTACCTGACGCTATCCCTTCATGAATAAGGGCCCAAGTAATGTAAACGGAAACCTCGTCCTCTCGAGGACGCAACAAGACCCGGAAAATGCCATTCTCGTTGGCATACGCAGCTACGAACAGTAAACGGAAGGCTCCCGATGGAGGCTCTGAATCATGCGTACGCATATATGCATACGGAAAAAAGTGAAAAATACACATTACGAGACAAATACAACACGGTTTTGACGAGGCTCTGAATCAACCCTAATATGAGAAAATCTTTGGATATTCTTAAGTCACAGATTTTGGCGGTGAAGTGTTCTAAATACCAGCGAGATACAGAGGATTACCGATTGGACAGGGTGTATGTCTGGAGACGCAGTTCACATAGACAGCCCTATCAAAGATCTATTCTGAAGAATAATGGAAGGCAAAAATCGGTTTCCTTCTACACATCTGAATCATCGGATTGTTCCTCTGGGAGCGATCGTTCTGATGGTGAACAAGGATGCTCAAATTTTCACGAGTTTTCCGAATCAAAAACAAAGAAAAAAGGTCATCTAAAAGGAGGGCACACAGGGCAGTACTCAAGCATAAATGTAAACCGTTATACTCTGAGGCAGAGAAGGTTTTGACAGAATTAAATGTGGTGAACCTGTCCGATTTTCAACTTACCACAGATGAAGTCAGTGTCCTAGCGAAAGGGTTGTCTTTTACACCAACTCATCCTTTTGATTTAATTTCTACGATATTTGATTTGAATACATTTGTACATAATCTCACTTTATGAAGACAATTTTTTGATGAGCAAGATCAATCCCAAAATCTTGATCGGTTGGTCCCATTGATGTCTGGTTCTAGACAAAATGAATTTCAAGACCTGATTTTTCGAGACACATGTGCAATTCTACTTTTGGAAGATTAAAGTATCCTCCCCAGTGCAACCAAATTTATCTAATCCTGATTTTTATTTGGTTAATTCAAGAGTTAATATACCACAGGTATTTCTGGGTATGAACCGACCCAGTGTTAATGGGAACTCAAAGTGTGACCGCGCCTAAATCATAATTGAATAATACAATTTTTACATAAATAAAATACATGAATTTATTTTGATTGACAATAGCATGTTAAAATACAAGCATAGGGGTTGAGTTTAGAGGATTGTCCTTGGTGCTACACGCTACCAATTCAATTTCCCTTTTTACCCCTATTCCCCAATATACACCATATTGTAGAAAAAAAAAAGGAGTACATCCTATAACATAGCAAAAATATTTACATATATTCTCAACTGATCTGATTACCAATCCGCTGGTTAAGCGTAATACAATTTGACATGTTGCACATAGCTCGCAATACACAATGTAAAATCATTTGATTGCCCATATCTTGGCGGTAGATGATATCAATTGCTAAATGGTAGACTAGCTTCACCCCCACTAGGGGGCTTCTTCAGTACCAAACCGCATTTGAAAGCGCTTGATCAGCCCATCCAGGCTAATAATATTATTGCAAAAGGCCTCATATCCAGGTGCACTGTCCCAAGATTGACGCTAAACAAATAAAGACATACACAAAGACAAAAACATAAGCCACTAATCAGATAAGTTCTATTCCCATGTACTAAGGGTACCCACATAGTTCATTTAGACTATGAGGCCCCAGTATCCACTGTAACTTGATTGTTAATAAGCAGTAATGTACATTAATAAACTACCTGAATGGAAAGGCTTGGAAATCATGAATTGATCAGTGCTTCATACGCCAGATGAAAGGGAATGGCATCAGCCATATGTGATAGTGTTCTCCACTCCTCAGTCATCTGTGGGCATATGTATAATATCATGTTGGCACCACTCGAAAGGCAAACTACATTCCAAACAATATATGTACTGATTAAGAATAGTACTTACAAAAGGAGCAAGGAATACCGGCTTGAGGTCTGCTCAATCGGCTGTGATGGAAAGCGCAGTCCGCCCGGTCGCTGTCCCGGGCAGGTCGAAGAGAGCCCACACAGCTAGACACGTGGGAACGTGTTGTGCTGTGTGCTTGACCCGGATGTGACCCTGAACAGCGGGAAGCGCTTTGTACAAGCGTCTGCTCCCAGCTGTATCATGACGTGTCAGCGGCCGAGCTGACAAGGCCGAGCAGCACGCATAGAGGATGCGTGCTGACCGGCGTCTCAGCCTACAACATTGCGGTGGGGGAGGGGTAGACAACATATGGCCACAGGAGGTGCGAGGGAGAAGAGGGCGGACAGACGGGGCGAGGGGAGGGGACACGGCCAGCCGCCACGAGCGGTTGCCATGGCAGCCCCTTGCTGTCAAAGGGCTCCATGTAATGCCCGCGGTGCCGCTCAATCTACACCAGGCAGTGCTGCGTACACACGCAGCTTACTGGCTGTGCAGGTATCTCCTCCCTCGCCCCGACCTGCCGCCCCCATCCACCGCGCACCAACTCCCCGGGCACACAAGTGCCCAAGGACATACTACAGCCAAGAGCCCACCCCCTCCCCACCCAGGTCACATCCATAGCCCGGTCTCCAGCAAACTTAGTCCCTCTCATATTTAAATTAACTGAGCCCTATGCGGTCTCGATGTAGAGGGAAGTGGCTTACCCATATCTTTTAGTGAAATTCATATTAATAAAAAAAGCCTTAATCCTCCATCCTCACAACTATGATGGTAGGTCCTCGTGAATGTGGACTCTTACCAAGTTTCCAGATACATGGGGCCCCCCTTAATCAGAACAAAGTTGACATACATAAATCACCTATAGTGACAGGCCAACCACACACATATATACAGAATAAGGCAAAAAAAAAAAAAAAAAAAAAGGAACAGCCTTGAAGGTTGGGTTATACACTCTACCCCCCCACTAACTACAGAAAAGGGGCGAAACTGATAGTCTCGTTTAATCCTGGATGTAGGTATGCTTTAGTCCTACTAATCCAACGGGTCTCACGTTGTAACGTCACTTTTTCCAGGTTACCCCCTCTGGGATGTGGGTGAATGCGATCCAATCCCTGTACTCATAGGTCAGTCGGGTCCTGATTATGAAACCTAATGAAATGACGGCCAATGGGGGATTTAATATTGGCTGTCCGAATGTCATATTGATGCTCGTATACTCTTTTCTTAAGGGGTCTATTGGTCTTGGCTATATAAAAGCATCCGCATGGACATGTTAAAATGTAGATAACATGCGGGGTATCGCAATTTATAAAGTGTCGAGGGGTGAGTTCTGCATGACCAGGGATTATTATCTTCTTCCCCGGACGTATGAACCTACAACAGCTGCATTTCTTTTGGCACTGATAAGTGCCTCTATATTTGCAACATTTTTTTCGACTGTTTGGAGCATAATGGCTCCGTACCAATCTATCCCGAAGATTCAAGAGTTCCCATTTTGGATATGTTTCAGGAGCTGGTTGAGAAAGATTTGAGGAATCTGTTTGTGTATTTAAATAAATCTAGGGCCAAATCTAATCTTACATCTAGGGAACGTGTAGCAATCGATTCCCTGAAAAAGAATGATTTAATTACGATACAATCTGCTGATAAAGGGGGGTGTGCTATTGTTCTCAACACTGTTGATTATGTAAATGAGGCTCTTAGGCAATTAGGAGATGCAGGTACCTATGAAAAGCTCTCTGGCAACCCCACCCTTGCATTTCAGATGGAGCTTAGGCTCTTGTTGCAGGAAGGTAAAACCTTAGGGGTGCTGACCAATCATCAGGTGGATTGGCTGTGTGTGGAGTCCACATTTGTCCCAATCTTTCATCATCTTCCCAAGATTCATAAACCTGGTTTTCCACCTAAGGGCCACCCGATTGTGGCTGTTATTGGGGGCCTGAATGAGAGGTTGGGACAGCTGATGGACTCCTATTTACAGCCGCTGGTCAGAAGATTTCCAGGTTTCCTGTAGGACTCCCAGGATGTTCTTAAGTGTATGGAAAATCTAACATGGCAATCCAATTATATTTGGATTACATGTGATGTGGCTTACTTGTATTCTGTTATCCCACATGATCTGGCCCTTCAGGCTTTATTTTTTAATTTACACAATTATTCTGATTGCCATGAGGGTCTAATCACATTCTTGATCCTGGCTAGGGATGAGCGAATCGATCCGGACGAACCCGGATTCGATCCGAATTTCATGAAAAATTCGATTCGGATCGAATCCGAATATCCCCGCGATTCGATCGCTCGAAGTTTTCCTTTAACATCCATTCATTTACATTACAGGCATTCTAAGATGGCGGACGGGACATGTCCAGACATCAACCCCGCGCCAGTGCAAGCTGGGGCAGTCACATGCAGCCTATCAGCAACCAGCAAGCCCGGTGACGTCACAGCGCTATTTAAGGCCGGCGGCCATCTTGCTTTTCCTCATTTCTCTATTGCATTCGTGAGAGACAGGACGCTGCTGTAGGCAGGGAGAGAGACAGTTAGACAGACACGGACAGACAGGGACAGGCTGGAGACAGGCAGGAGACAGGCAGGAGACAGACAGAAAGTCAGCGAAAAACAGGGAAAGTTAGGAAAAATCGGAGGCAGTCACAGGGAGATTTTTTTTTTTTTTTCATCCAGCCTGAGTGTTACTGGCTGGCTGACTGGCTTTGTTAGCGTTTTCAGGCTGCTTATACTAACTAACTGTGCATATATACTGAACTGATTTTAAGTCTGCTGTGAGGCATCCCATTCTGTGACTACACCAGCCTCTATTTAAGACCATAACCATTTGCACTTATTCTAATTGAAATTAGGCCTGATAAAGACACTTTTGCTGTGCATAGTACTACTGCCTGCCAGGTGCACTCCTGTTGGTTTTTGGGGCATCCCATTCTGTGACTACACCAGCCTCTATTTAAGACCATAACCATTTGCACTTATTCTAATTGAAATTAGGCCTGATAAAGACACTTTTGCTGTGCATAGTACTACTGCCTGCCAGGTGCACTCCTGTTGGTTTTTGGGGCATCCCATTCTGTGACTACACCAGCCTCTATTTAAGACCATAACCATTTGCACTTATTCTAATTGAAATTAGGCCTGATAAAGACACTTTTGCTGTGCATAGTACTACTGCCTGCCAGGTGCACTCCTGTTGGTTTTTGGGGCATCCCATTCTGTGACTACACCAGCCTCTATTTAAGACCATAACCATTTGCACTTATTCTAATTGAAATTAGGCCTGATAAAGACACTTTTGCTGTGCATAGTACTACTGCCTGCCAGGTGCACTCCTGTTGGTTTTTGGGGCATCCCATTCTGTGACTACACCAGCCTCTATTTAAGACCATAACCATTTGCACTTATTCTAATTGAAACTAGGCCTGATAAAGACACTTTTGCTGTGCATAGTACTACTGCCTGCCAGGTGCACTCCTGTTGGGGCATCCCATTCTGTGACTACACCAGCCTCTATTTAAGACCATAACCATTTGCACTTATTCTAATTGAAATTAGGCCTGATATAGACACTTTTGCTGTGCATAGTACTACTGCCTGCCAGGTGCACTCCTGTTGGGGCATCCCATTCTGTGACTACACCAGCCTCTATTTAAGACCATAACCATTTGCACTTATTCTAATTGAAATTAGGCCTGATAAAGACACTTTTGCTGTGCATAGTACTACTGCCTGCCAGGTGCACTCCTGTTGGTTTTTGGGGCATCCCATTCTGTGACTACACCAGCCTCTATTTAAGACCATAACCATTTGCACTTATTCTAATTGAAATTAGGCCTGATAAAGACACTTTTGCTGTGCATAGTACTACTGCCTGCCAGGTGCACTCCTGTTGGTTTTTGGGGCATCCCATTCTGTGACTACACCAGCCTCTATTTAAGACCATAACCATTTGCACTTATTCTAATTGAAATTAGGCCTGATAAAGACACTTTTGCTGTGCATAGTACTACTGCCTGCCAGGTGCACTCCTGTTGGTTTTTGGGGCATCCCATTCTGTGACTACACCAGCCTCTATTTAAGACCATAACCATTTGCACTTATTCTAATTGAAATTAGGCCTGATAAAGACACTTTTGCTGTGCATAGTACTACTGCCTGCCAGGTGCACTCCTGTTGGGGCATCCCATTCTGTGACTACACCAGCCTCTATTTAAGACCATAACCATTTGCACTTATTCTAATTGAAATTAGGCCTGATAAAGACACTTTTTCTGTGCATAGTACTACTGCCTGCCAGGTGCACTCCTGTTGGATTTTGGGGCATCCCATTCGTTGACTACACCAGCCTCTATTTAAGACCATAACCATTTGCACTTATTCTAATTGAAATTAGGCCTGATAAAGACACTTTTGCTGTGCATAGTACTACTGCCTGCCAGGTGCACTCCTGTTGGTTTTTGGGGCATCCCATTCTGTGACTACACCAGCCTCTATTTAAGACCATAACCATTTGCACTTATTCTAATTGAAATTAGGCCTGATAAAGACACTTTTGCTGTGCATAGTACTACTGCCTGCCAGGTGCACTCCTGTTGGTTTTTGGGGCATCCCATTCTGTGACTACACCAGCCTCTATTTAAGACCATACCCATTTGCACTTATTCTAATTGAAATTAGGCCTGATGAAGACACTTTTGCTGTGCATAGTACTACTGCCTGCCAGGTGCACTCCTGTTGGTTTTTGGGGCATCCCATTCTGTGACTACACCAGCCTCTATTTAAGACCATAACCATTTGCACTTATTCTATTAGAAATTAGGCCTGATAAAGACACCTTTGCTGTGCATAGTACTACTGCCTGCCAGGTGCACTCCTGTTGGTTTTTGGGGCATTCCATTCTGTGACTACACCAGCCTCTATTTAAGACCATAACCATTTGCACTTATTCTAATTGAAATTAGGCCTGATAAAGACACTTTTGCTGTGCATAGTACTACTGCCTGCCAGGTGCACTCCTGTTGGTTTTTGGGGCATTCCATTCTGTGACTACACCAGCCTCTATTTAAGACCATAACCATTTGCACTTATTCTAATTGAAATTAGGCCTGATAAAGACACTTTTGCTGTGCATAGTACTACTGCCTGCCAGGTGCACTCCTGTTGGTTTTTGGGGCATCCCATTCTGTGACTACACCAGCCTCTATTTAAGACCATAACCATTTGCACTTATTCTAATTGAAATTAGGCCTGATAAAGACACTTTTGCTCTGCATAGTACTACTGCCTGCCAGGTGCACTCCTGTTGGTTTTTGGGGCAATCCATTCTGTGACTACACCAGCCTCTATTTAAGACCATAACCGTTTGCACTTATTCTAATTGAAATTAGGCCTGATAAAGACACTTTTGCTGTGCATAGTACTACTGCCTGCCAGGTGCACTCCTGTTGGTTTTTGGGGCATCCCATTCTGTGACTACACCAGCCTCTATTTAAGACCATAACCATTTGCACTTATTCTAATTGAAATTAGGCCTGATATAGACACTTTTGCTGTGCATAGTACTACTGCCTGCCAGGTGCACTCCTGTTGGGGCATCCCATTCTGTGACTACACCAGCCTCTATTTAAGACCATAACCATTTGCACTTATTCTAATTGAAATTAGGCCTGATAAAGACACTTTTGCTGTGCATAGTACTACTGCCTGCCAGGTGCACTCCTGTTGGGGCATCCCATTCTGTGACTACACCAGCCTCTATTTAAGACCATAACCATTTGCACTTATTCTAATTGAAATTAGGCCTGATAAAGACACTTTTGCTGTGCATAGTACTACTGCCTGCCAGGTGCACTCCTGTTGGGGCATCCCATTCTGTGACTACACCAGCCTCTATTTAAGACCATAACCATTTGCACTTATTGTAATTGAAATTAGGCCTGATAAAGACACTTTTGCTGTGCATAGTACTACTGCCTGCCAGGTGCACTCCTGTTGGTTTTTGGGGCATCCCATTCTGTGACTACACCAGCCTCTATTTAAGACCATAACCATTTGCACTTATTCTAATTGAAATTAGGCCTGATAAAGACACTTTTGCTGTGCATAGTACTACTGCCTGCCAGGTGCACTCCTGTTGGTTTTTGGGGCATCCCATTCTGTGACTACACCAGCCTCTATTTAAGACCATAACCATTTGCACTTATTCTATTAGAAATTAGGCCTGATAAAGACACTTTTGCTGTGCATAGTACTACTGCCTGCCAGGTGCACTCCTGTTGGTTTTTGGGGCATCCCATTCTGTGACTACACCAGCCTCTATTTAAGACCATAACCATTTGCACTTATTCTAATTGAAATTAGGCCTGATAAAGACACTTTTGCTGTGCATAGTACTACTGCCTGCCAGGTGCACTCCTGTTGGTTTTTGGGGCATCCCATTCTGTGACTACACCAGCCTCTATTTAAGACCATAACCATTTGCACTTATTCTAATTGAAATTAGGCCTGATAAAGACACTTTTGCTGTGCATAGTACTACTGCCTGCCAGGTGCACTCCTGTTGGTTTTTGGGGCATCCCATTCTGTGACTACACCAGCCTCTATTTAAGACCATAACCATTTGCACTTATTCTATAAGAAATTAGGCCTGATAAAGACACTTTTGCTGTGCATAGTACTATTGCCTGCCAGGTGCACTCCTGTTGGTTTTTGGGGCATCCCATTCTGTGACTACACCAGCCTCTATTTAAGACCATAACCATTTGCACTTATTCTAATTGAAATTAGGCCTGATAAAGACACTTTTGCTGTGCATAGTACTACTGCCTGCCAGGTGCACTCCTGTTGGTTTTTGGGGCATCCCATTCTGTGACTACACCAGCCTCTATTTAAGACCATAACCATTTGCACTTATTCTAATTGAAATTAGGCCTGATAAAGACACTTTTGCTGTGCATAGTACTACTGCCTGCCAGGTGCACTCCTGTTGGTTTTTGGGGCATCCCATTCTGTGACTACACCAGCCTCTATTTAAGACCATAACCATTTGCACTTATTCTAATTGAAATTAGGCCTGATAAAGACACTTTTGCTGTGCATAGTACTACTGCCTGCCAGGTGCACTCCTGTTGGTTTTTGGGGCATCCCATTCTGTGACTACACCAGCCTCTATTTAAGACCATAACCATTTGCACTTATTGTAATTGAAATTAGGCCTGATAAAGACACTTTTGCTGTGCATAGTACTACTGCCTGCCAGGTGCACTCCTGTTGGGGCATCCCATTCTGTGACTACACCAGCCTCTATTTAAGACCATAACCATTTGCACTTATTGTAATTGAAATTAGGCCTGATAAAGACACTTTTGCTGTGCATAGTACTACTGCCTGCCAGGTGCACTCCTGTTGGTTTTTGGGGCATCCCATTCTGTGACTACACCAGCCTCTATTTAAGACCATAACCATTTGCACTTATTCTAATTGAAATTAGGCCTGATAAAGACACTTTTGCTGTGCATAGTACTACTGCCTGCCAGGTGCACTCCTGTTGGTTTTTGGGGTATCCCATTCTGTGACTACACCAGCCTCTATTTAAGACCATAACCATTTGCACTTATTCTAATTGAAATTAGGCCTGATAAAGACACTTTTGCTGTGCATAGTACTACTGCCTGCCAGGTGCACTCCTGTTGGGGCATCCCATTCTGTGACTACACCAGCCTCTATTTAAGACCATAACCATTTGCACTTATTCTAATTGAAATTAGGCCTGATAAAGACACTTTTGCTGTGCATAGTACTACTGCCTGCCAAGTGCACTCCTGTTGGTTTTTGGGGCAATCCATTCTGTGACTACACCAGCCTCTATTTAAGACCATAACCGTTTGCACTTATTCTAATTGAAATTAGGCCTGATAAAGACACTTTTGCTGTGCATAGTACTACTGCCTGCCAGGTGCACTCCTGTTGGTTTTTGGGGCATCCCATTCTGTGACTACACCAGCCTCTATTTAAGACCATAACCATTTGCACTTATTCTAATTGAAATTAGGCCTGATAAAGACACTTTTTCTGTGCATAGTACTACTACCTGCCAGGTGCACTCCTGTTGGGGCATCCCATTCTGTGACTACACCAGCCTCTATTTAAGACCATACCCATTTGCACTTATTCTAATTGAAATTAGGCCTGATAAAGACACTTTTGCTGTGCATAGTACTACTGCCTGCCAGGTGCACTCCTGTTGGTTTTTGGGGCATCCCATTCTGTGACTACACCAGCCTCTATTTAAGACCATAACCATTTGCACTTATTCTATTAGAAATTAGGCCTGATAAAGACACTTTTGCTGTGCATAGTACTACTGCCTGCCAGGTGCACTCCTGTTGGTTTTTGGGGCATCCCATTCTGTGACTACACCAGCCTCTATTTAAGACCATAACCATTTGCACTTATTCTAATTGAAATTAGGCCTGATAAAGACACTTTTGCTGTGCATAGTACTACTGCCTGCCAGGTGCACTCCTGTTGGTTTTTGGGGCATCCCATTCTGTGACTACACCAGCCTCTATTTAAGACCATAACCATTTGCACTTATTCTAATTGAAATTAGGCCTGATAAAGACACTTTTGCTCTGCATAGTACTACTGCCTGCCAGGTGCAGTCCTGTTGGGGCATCCCATTCTGTGACTACACCAGCCTCTATTTAAGACCATAACCATTTGCACTTATTCTAATTGAAATTAGGCCTGATAAAGACACTTTTGCTGTGCATAGTACTACTGCCTGCCAGGCGCACTCCTGTTGGGACATCCCATTCTGTAACATACCATTAGCCTCTGCATTTACTGTAAGCTGCACAGTTATTTAAAGAAATTTGGCCTGTATGAGCCTGCTTACACACTGCTGCTGTGTGCATATATAATGATCTCAAGTCTGCTTTGGGGCATCCCATTCTGTAACATACCATTAGCCTCTGCATTTACAGTAAGCTGCACAGTTATTTTAAGAAATTTGGCCTGTATGAGCCTGCTTACACGCTGCTGTGTGCATATATACTGATCTCAAGTCAGCTTTGGGGCATCCCATTCTGTAATATACCATTAGCCTCTGCATTTACTGTAAGCTGCACAGTTATTTAAAGAAATTTGGCCTGTATGAGCCTGCTTACACACTGCTGCTGTGTGCATATATACTGATCTCAAGTCTGCTTTGGGGCATCCCATTCTGTAACATACCATTAGCCTCTGCATTTACTCTAAGCTGCACAGTTATTTAAAGAAATTTGGCCTGTATGAGCCTGCATACACACTGCTGCTGTGTGCATATATACTGATCTCAAGTCAGCTTTGGGGCATCCCATTCTGTAACATACCATTAGCCTCTGCATTTACTGTAAGCTGCACAGTTATTTAAAGAAATTTGGCCTGTAGGAGCCTGCTTACACACTGCTGCTGTGTGCATATATACTGATCCCAAGTCTGCTTTGGGGCATCCCATTCTGTAACATACCATTAGCCTCTGCATTTACTGTAAGCTGCACAGTTATTTAAAGAAATTTGGCCTGTATGAGCCTGCTTACACACTGCTGCTGTGTGCATATTTACTGATCTCAAGTCAGCTTTGGGCCATCCCATTCTGTAACATACCATTAGCCTCTGCATTTACTGTAAGCTGCACAGTTATTTAAAGAAATTTGGCCTGTATGAGCCTGCTTACACACTGCTGCTGTGTGCATATATACTGATCTCAACTCTGCTTTGGGGCATCCCATTCTGTAACATACCATTAGCCTCTGCATTTACTGTAAGCTGCACAGATATTTAAATAAATTTGGCCTGTATGAGCCTGCTTACACACTGCTGCTGTGTGCATATATACTGATCTCAAGTCAGCTTTGGGGCATCCCATTCTGTAACATACCATTAGCCTCTGCATTTACTGTAAGCTGAACAGTTATTTAAAGAAATTTGGCCTGTATGAGCCTGCTTACACACTGCTGCTGTGTGCATATATACTGATCTCAAGTCTGCTTTGGGGCATCCCATTCTGTAACATACCATTAGCCTCTGTATTTACTCTAAGCTGCACAGTTATTTAAAGTAATTTGGCCTGTTGGAGCCTGCTTATCCACTGTTGCTGTGTGCATATATACTGATCTCAGGTCTGCTGTGGGGGCATCCCATTCTGTAACATAACATAACCTACATCTTATTTACACTAAGCAGCTCTCTTATTTAAACTAAGCAGGCCGCTTATTTACACTAAGCAGCTCTCTTATTTAAACTAAGCAGGCCTCTTATTTACACTAAGCAGCTCTCTTATTTAAACTAAGCAGGCCTCTTGGAGGCTGATTGTCCACTTTTGGGTGTGCATTTATATTCGGTTTCATATACAGTGGGGTATCCCAATTTGTAAGATAACCTACCCCAACCATGTAAACTAAATAGGCCTGTTGCAGCCTGAGTTTCTCTGCTTGCGTATGGCCTGCATTACAATCTGTCTCTTTCAATGACACTGCTGCCTGGGGTATCCCAATTTGTAAGATAACCTACCCCAACCATGTAAACTAAAGGTTACGTCCTTCCAGAAGGAAAACTTATGCCGAACACTATTTTTGTTAGGGGCATTGACCTTTGGATTGATCGGCATGAAATTAAGGTTTTTTTTTCAAAGTATGGCGCTGTAAAGAAGGTCAAAATTATTTCTCATAGCTTGAAATATACCAGGCCACACGGGCATCCCAAGGCACATGCTATTTTAACCCTATCTGTTATACAACATAAGCGTTGATCAGCATCAGCTGCTTTATTAAGCTACTTCAGTTTGCACTTGTTTTTGACTGCTTTTAATAAACCAGGCCGCAGGGCACCCCAAAGCTGCACCTTGCACCCTACCTGTTTATACTAAATAAGCATCTACAGCCTCAGCTTTATTAAGTTATTGCATTTTGAATTGGTTTTGGTCTGCTTTAAATACACCAGGCCGCAGGGCATCCCAAACCTGCATGTTGCACCCCATCTGTTATACTAAATAAGCATTGATCAGCATCAGCTTTATTAAGCTATTGCATTTTGCATTGGTTTTTGTACTGCTGCCAAAACACTAGCCCATATGGGCATCCCAAACCAGCACATGTCACCCTATCTGTTATACTAAATGAGCTTCTACAGGCCCTTTTTTTATTTATTTATTTTTATTTATATAGAGCTGTAATAGCTTATATTGTGAGGTAAATTTGCCATTTTGCTTCGTTATATAGAGCAGGCCCTGTGTAAATCTGAGGGGCAATAGCTTATATAGTGAGGCAAATTTGCCATTTTGCTTCGTTATATAGAGCAGCCCAGTTGCCATCTAAATCAACTACTGTCCAGCCAGTACAGCTTTTCCAGGGCAAACTCTGCTAGTTGCGGACACAAGTCAAGTTTGGCTTCCCAGCAAATCCAGTGGATCCTGAAGGTGTGTTGGCATGGTCATGTCAAGGTATGACATGACCTGCTATTTGAGGTCCAGCTCCAGGTCTTCCTGCTGCTCATGAGTAGACTCACTATGCGGGTGTAGAAAGCTACTCACTAGCGACTGAAGACTGAGGCTGCTGCTGATGGAGCTGCTGCTGCTGCTGCTCCTTCCACCCCCCCAGCAGCCATGGCAGTGGAAGGTGATCGCAGAGGTCCCCCCGAGTCAGACCTGCGGGAGTATGGGCCATGGCACAGATAGACATCGCCCAATTGACTACGTGGGATGTCTCTGTAGTAGGTCAGTTTTTCCTCCCTCTCAGTGGGCGTAAAAAATGCCCCCATTTTGTGCCGGAAGCGAGGGTCCAATAAGTTGGAGAGCCAGAAGTCTTCCCGCTGACAAATGGAGACAATTCTGCGCTCACTAGTACGCAAGCATGTGAGCATGCATCGTGCCATTTGTGCAAGTGACTCGGAGGGACTACCTGTCTCCATCTCCACTGTAAACTGCCACGGTGTGTCTGGGTCCTCTGTCTCGCCTTCCTCACAACCCTCTAGCTCCTGTGGCTGCTCCTGCTCCTCCTCTTCTGTCAGATGACTAGATAAAATGGTCATTTTGTGAAACCTAAACTGTGGTTTGCTGTGCCCTACCCCCTCCTCCTCCTCCACTTCAGCCCCCACAGGCTTCATGTGGCTGTGAAATGTATGTGCCATGTCTCCAGTGCCCTGACCAGCCATGGTTTCCAACATGTCTTGTAGTACATGAAGCAGTGGAATCTCATCGTTCATCTCATAGTCCTGGCAACTGACTAATAAAGTAGCTTCCTCAAAGGGCCTGAGCAAACGGTCGGTGTCACGTATGAGCTGCCAATGGTTTACATTGAATTTACACAGGGGTGTCCCCCTATCCGTTTGGATCATCCAGAAATCCGTGATGGCTTTTCTCTGTTCCTATAGTGCAGTGGTCCTCAACCCTGTCCTCAAGGCCCACCAACATGTCATGTTTTTTGGATCTCCAAATAGCCAGCTCTATTGCTCTGCAGCTGCACTAATTACTCCACCTGTGCATCTTTGTGGAGATCTGCAAAACCTGGCCTGTTGGTGGGCCTTGAGGACAGGGTTGGGGACCACTGCTATAGTGGATCCTGCATATGGAGGGTGGAATTGCAACGGGTGGAAACATCGCAAATCAGACTATGTTGGGGTACACCGTTGTGATGCTGAGGCTCAATAAGGTTGTGCTTGGTGGTGTAGGAGTGCCAGAAGTGCATGCTAACTTTCTTTCCTGTTGTTCGGATGTCTTTCAGATGGGGGCAAGACTTCAGAACTAGACTGAACACGTGTGCCATGTCAGGACGCATGACTCTGGCTTCCTTGTCGCAGCGCAAACAAGATGTTCTTCCAAGTGTCAGTCACCATGGGTCCAAATTTGCAGTTTTCGTGGATTAAGCAATGCTTTCATGGATTGAGTTCTCATTTTTAGTAGTTCCTCCCATGTGTGACTCTGTTGGTCAAGGAAAACCATGTGAAGAACAGCGTGAAACCACAATCACCAAGGGGGCCTAAAAGGATATATATTGTCCACCATGAGTCCATAGTTACAGCTCCAGACGTAGACAACACTGTGCACTTTGGTACACACTGACAGGCTAAAGGACTGGCCCACCTTCTGTTCAACAACCATGCCATGGGACTCTCCACCTCGGCTCGGCACAAGCCATCAGTTCTCTGAAAGGTCCACCACTGGGTAATGCAGCAGGCTGGACTTATGGTGACGCTGTCTGAGAGGAGAAATCCCTCAGACATCAAGATTAAAAATTCCAGAGGCAAATGATAGCTAGTTGTTTCTGATTTAATTACAAGGTGGAAACACACCCTCAAACAAAACTTCACTTTGGCAATACTATTGCATTTGTCTATTCATTATTTTATGTATATATACTAACTAACCTACTTTTTCTCCACAGGATTGTGGATGCAACATGAAAAACTGACACATCGCTGAGTAGCTGATTTTTCCTATCAACAGTCCCCAATAATTCACTGCTGCTGCTGCCGCCACCACCGCAGACTCCAGGGACCCTCTTCCACTACCTCGGCTTGCAACACCTCCTCCCACGACACTCTCCTCATCACTAATTGCCGGCTAGTGGAAGAAGAGGCGAGTGTCTCCTCCACTTCTTGGCTGGGCAGTAGCTGCTGAATTTTATGATTATCAGATCTTCATCAATGGATAGTGGAGCTGAACCCAAAGCATAACAGACAGACAGTTGACTGGGGGTGTCAGATGCCACTTGTGATGCAGTGGACTGCTTTTGCAGCACTTCCAGACAAAGTTGCTTCATTGGCTGACACAATGACTGGTAAAGCTGTGGAACATATGGTTTAAAAGCAAAAATAACCATTTGTTTTTATATGAAAAAGACCCTGGTTTATACATACTTTTTTTTACCAAAGACTGCCCTGCGTGGAAATGAATGGCGCATGGATCAGCCAAGCTTTCCTCCCAACAATGCCTGATGTATTCCAGTGGATTGATGACGGGGCCAGACGAACACTAAAGAAAGATGGATCGTGCAAAACAGATTTAAGGCGCTGCTCTCCAGTTACAGACATTTCTCCGCATCGGACCACAAGTAAGTATTGATAAAAAATCCTTTACTTTACTCTTACTTTTTATTAATATTCTTCGGATAAGACGGATCAGACATGATTCCAGATTGAAAATTCCAAGAATTTTTGAGGGCTAATTAGTCAGAGGCAATGATACCTTGTTGTTTCTGATTTAATTAAAAGGTGGAAACACACCCTCAAACAAAACTTCACTTTGGCAATACTTTTGCATTTTTTTATTCATAATTTTATGTAGATATTACTAACTAAGCTACTTTTTCTCCACATGACTCTCCACAGGGTGTGATTCATCCAATTTTTGGGCTCCTGAAGCCAACCCCAGTGTCTCTTTAAAGTAATGTTTTGGCTCCTGCTGCTGCTGCTGCCAACTCCAGGGTGTGATTCATCCAATTTTTGGGCTCCTGAAGCCAACCCCGGGGTCTCTTTAAAGTAATATTTGGGCTCCTGCCAACTCCAGGGTGTGATTCATCCAATTTTTGGGCTCCTGAAGCCAACTCCAGTGTCTCTTTAAAGTAATATTTGGGCTCCTGCTGCTGCTGCTGCCAACTCCAGGGTGTGAATCATCCAATTTTTGGGCTCCTGAAGCCAACTCCAGTGTCTCTTTAAAGTAATGTTTGGGCTCATGTTGCTGCTGCTGCTGCTCCTGCTTGCAACTCCAGGGTGTGATTCATCCAATTTTTGGGCTCCTGAAGCCAACCCCAGTGTCTCTTTAAAGTAATGTTTGGGCTCCTGCTGCTGCTGCTGCCAACTCCAGGGTGTGAATCATCCAATTTTTGGGCTCCTGAAGCCAACCCCAGTGTCTCTTTAAAGTAATGTTTGGGCTCCTGCTGCTGCCAACTCCAGGGTTGGATTCATCCAATTTTTGGGCTCCTGAAGCCAACCCCAGTGTCTCTTTAAAGTAATGTTTGGGCTCCTGCTGCTGCTGCTGCCAACTCCAGGGTGTGATTCATCCAATTTTTGGGCTCCTGAAGCCAACCCCAGTGTCTCTTTAAAGTAATGTTTGGGCTCCTGCTGCTGCCAGCTCCAGGGTGTGATTCATCCAATTTTTGGGCTCCTGAAGCCAACCCCAGTGTCTCTTTAAAGTAATATTTGGGCTCCTGCTGCTGCTGCTGCCAACTCCAGGGTGTGAATCATCCAATTTTTGGGCTCCTGAAGCCATCTCCAGTGTCTCTTTAAAGTAATGTTTGTGCTCCTGCTGCTGCTGCTGCCAACTCCAGGGTGTGATTCATCCAATTTTTGGGCTCCTGAAGCCAACCCCAGTGTCTCTTTAAAGTAATGTTTGGGCTCCTGCTGCTGCCAACTCCAGGGTGTGATTCATCCAATTTTTGGGCTCCTGAAGCCAACCCCAGTGTCTCTTTAAAGTAATATTTGGGCTCCTGCTGCTGCTGCTGCCAACTCCAGGGTGTGAATCATCCAATTTTTGGGCTCCTGAAGCCATCTCCAGGGTCTCTTTAAAGTAATATTTGGGCTCCTGGTGCTGCTGCTGCCAACTCCAGGGTGTGATTCATCCAATTTTTGGGCTCCTGAAGCCAACCCCAGTGTCTCTTTAAAGTAATGTTTGGGCTTCTGTTGCTGCTGCTGCCAACTCCAGGGTGTGAATCATCCAATTTTTGGGCTCCTGAAGCCATCTCCAGTGTCTCTTTAAAGTAATATTTGCGCTCCTGCTGCTGCTGCTGCCAACTCCAGGGTGTGATTCATCCAATTTTTGGGCTCCTGAAGCCAACCCCAGTGTCTCTTTAAAGTAATGTTTGGGCTCCTGCTGCTGCTGCTGCCAACTCCAGGGTGTGATTCATCCAATTTTTGGGCTCCTGAAGCCAACCCCAGTGTCTCTTTAAAGTAATATTTGGGCTCCTGCTGCTGCTGCTGCCAACTCCAGGGTGTGAATCATCCAATTTTTGGGCTCCTGAAGCCAACTCCAGTGTCTCTTTAAAGTAATATTTGGGCTCCTGCTGCTGCTGCTGCCAACTCCAGGGTGTGATTCATCCAATTTTTGGGCTCCTGAAGCCAACCCCAGTGTCTCTTTAAAGTAATATTTGGGCTCCTGCTGCTGCTGCTGCCAACTCCAGGGTGTGATTCATCCAATTTTTGGGCTCCTGAAGCCAACCCCAGTGTCTCTTTAAAGTAATGTTTGGGCTCCTGCTGCTGCTGCTTGCAACTCCAGGGTGTGATTCATCCAATTTTTGGGCTCCTGAAGCCAACTACAGTGTGTCTTTCAAGCTATGTTTGGGCTCCTGCTGCTTGCAACTCCAGGGTGTGATTCATCCAATTTTTGGGCTCCTGAAGCCAACTCCAGTGTCTCTTTCAGCCAATGTTTGGGCTCCTGCTGCTGCTTGCAACTCCAGGGTGTGATTCATCCAATTTTTGGGCTCCTGCTGCTGCCAACTCCAGTGTCTCTTTAAAGCAATGTTTGGGCTCCTGCCCCTCATAGTGATGCCACTTCAACTCTCTGAAATTGTGCCGCTCTGCGATTCTATTAGCGATGCCTCTGATCTGCATGTGATATTTATTCAAAGTATTATTTAACTAACCCAGCACGCATCCTGTGCGTGTTACAGCAAGGCAGAATGGTTTACAACCCTATTGAGGCTCTAGGAGGCTCAGAAATAGCCGTTTTTAATAGCGATTCGTCGCAAATAAAATCGGGTCGAAACGATTTTTGTCAGAAAATTCGGCGAATCAGTCGAATCGAATTTTTCAAAAGTTCGCTCATCTCTAATCCTGGCAATGGAGTATCTCTTGAAACACAACTTTTTTATGTTCCTGGATGAGTTATTCCTCCAGAGATGTTGGGCCTCTATGGGGGCACCTTTTTTCCCCTCCCTTGCCAACCTTTTTATGGCTTGGTGGGAGAGGTCCCACATCTTTGGACAGGAGAACCCATTCAGGCAGAATATTGTATTCTTTGGTCATTATATTGATGACCTCCTGCTTATTTGGCAGGGGGAGGAGGAATTAATTCAAAGATTTGGTGAATATTTGAACCCAAATGAGGGTAATTTAGTATTTACCCTAGAAAGTCATCATCTGAATATTACTGTTTTAGATCTTGATCTATCTGTATCGGCAGATGGGAATAGTGTTTCTACTATGACATTTAGGAAGCCAACATGGGTAACACAATACTGAGGGCTGATAGCTGTCACCCACGCTACACTATTCTTGCAATTCCAATTGGTGAAATAATCAGAGCCGGTAGAAATTGTTCACAAAATGAGTTTTTTGAGCGGGTAGCGGCCGAGGTTTCAAACAGATTATCCAATAGAGGGTACCCGCCAGAATATGTAGAAAGTGCTAAACAGTCAGCCAGCAATAAGAGGAGGGATAAGATGTTGGGAAAATTGAGTCTGATTGGAGGGACTAAAAGTAAAGCCCTCACATTGGTTACGACGTTCAGTTCTGAATTTAGTCAGGTTAAGAAAATTATAACTAAGCACATACCCGTTTTAGGATGTGATCCCGTGCTAAAGAAAGTGGTAGATCAAGGGGTAAGAATTGTCTCCAGGAAATCCCCGACTTTCGGCCACTAAGTCTCCTAGTATGCATAAGAATAAAAATCGTGCTGCCACCGGTAATTGGTTATCCCATGTAGGCTTTTATAGGTGTGGTGGGGCCCGCTGTGGATGTTGTCCCTTCAAGATGACGGGTGATCACTTTAGGTTGTGCTCTAATGGCAAGGATTTTTTCTGTTTGATTGTTTATTAATTGCAATAGCATGTATGTTATTTACCTTATAGGATGTACGGTGTGTAAGATACAATACGTTGATTGCACTACCCACAAGATGAAACGGTGAATAGCGGAGCACATTGCTGATGCTAAACATAATAGGTTGGGGTCGATATTGAATGTTTTTCAACATTTTAGGGATAGTCATAGTGGCGATCTGGCGTACTTTAAATGTATGGCAATAGAGAAGGTGAGTATTGGCCCGAGACAGGGATACCGCCACAAAAAATTATTACATAGGGAGACTAAATGGATATTTGATGTAGATACTCGTATACCAAGAGGCCTTGATAGCTGTCACCCACGCTACACTATTCTTGCAATTCCAATTGGTGAAATAATCAGAGCCGGTAGAAATTGTTCACAAAATGAGTTTTTTGAGCGGGTAGCGGCCGAGGTTTCAAACAGATTATCCAATAGAGGGTACCCGCCAGAATATGTAGAAAGTGCTAAACAGTCAGCCAGCAATCAGAGGAGGGATAAGATGTTGGGAAAATTGAGTCTGATTGGAGGGACTAAAAGTAAAGCCCTCACATTGGTTACGACGTTCAGTTCTGAATTTAGTCAGGTTAAGAAAATTATAACTAAGCACATACCCATTTTAGGATGTGATCCCGTGCTAAAGAAAGTGATAGATCAAGGGGTAAGAATTGTCTCCAGGAAATCCCCGACTTTCGGCCACTAAGTCTCCTAGTATGCATAAGAATAAAAATCGTGCTGCCACCGGTAATTGGTTATCCCATGTAGGCTTTTATAGGTGTGGTGGGGCCCGCTGTGGATGTTGTCCCTTCAAGATGACGGGTGATCACTTTAGGTTGTGCTCTAATGGCAAGGATTTTTTCTGTTTGATTGTTTATTAATTGCAATAGCATGTATGTTATTTACCTTATAGGATGTACGGTGTGTAAGATACAATACGTTGATTGCACTACCCACAAGATGAAACGGTGAATAGCGGAGCACATTGCTGATGCTAAACATAATAGGTTGGGGTCGATATTGAATGTTTTTCAACATTTTAGGGATAGTCATAGTGGCGATCTGGCGTACTTTAAATGTATGGCAATAGAGAAGGTGAGTATTGGCCCGAGACAGGGATACCGCCACAAAAAATTATTACATAGGGAGACTAAATGGATATTTGATGTAGATACTCGTATACCAAGAGGCCTTGATTTCAGGTGGGATGTATATTTGACCATGAGATAATTTTCAACAATTGATCGTTTTTTGGGGAGTCGGTTTTATTATATCTTTTTCCTAAATTTAATGAAATTCTTTAAATTTACTAAGCAATGTTTATATAATAAATTATACCTTTTAAATCGGTAATATATATAGTTGATCTGCTCATCATGGCTTTTATTGAGCATGCTATTTATGTTTTTCCTTATTATGCCCATAATATTGAATTATGCTTGTTAAATTACCTATGTACTTATTTGATCCTTTCATCATGGCATTTATTGAGCATGTTGTTCATGTTTTTCTTTAATGTGCCCACACTACACATCCGTTATTTTTTTTTTTCCTACCTTCCCATGGGCTATATTAGGTGGCTGTGCCTAAAGCCCCTTTTTTTCAGAAGCCTGAATCTGGACTGTGTGTTAATGAATTCTACCCGCCCATGGGTGGGGGTTTAGTTTCCAGTTTGCTTTAAATGCTTTTGTAACAGATGTTAACTTTCATGATTTAGGGCCTATTGCCTGTCTATTTTTATGGAACAAGAGAATAAAGTTTTGTATTGATTTTGAATGGAAACTTTGTCTGGCTATCCTTTGACTGAGCTTAAGACTTGGAGTGGAGCTCTTTTCCTACACATGGGATGTGGATCATATGTAAGGTAGAGCTGACCATTATGTTTTACAGCCCCATTGAGACCCAATTGGGGGGGGCATCCAGGTTGCTGGAGCCCCCTCGAGCATCAACCCCTGCAAAGCATGTAATCCTTACCATATCCTCAATCCTCGTCCAGTATTTCAGCCCCTTGATTGGCTGCCGCCAGTCACGTCGCTCACATTCTCCCATCTATGAAGAGGCCATCCCACCGGCAGCAAATCGTGGGGCTGCATTTCCTGCAGGGGGTCGAGGATAAGGTAATGATTGTGGGTGTTTTGGGGAGACAATGTGCAAGGGGCGCTCCAGCAATCTGGATGCCCCACCAAGCCTTTTTCAATGTGGCTGAGACCAGAGCCACACCTATTAGCTAGGGATTGGACTCTGGAGCTCCATCTGTGTTCGTTCTCAAGTCTCCCCTATTCTTCTCTGCCTCTCAAAATTTGCTATATAATGCCCATATGCATGGTGGGGGGTATACTTTCTATAGTTAATTTCAGGTAGCAGAGAGGCAAGGTAACCCGTTGGTACAGTACATGTCCTTTAAACTTGATTAGTGAAGCCCATATCTCCCACTAGGCATACTAAGACATGTATAATTCAATAAGAGTCCAGCTGGCCCACATACCTGTGTACACTGCCAATCTTGTACACGGCTTGGTGCCTAAATCCACGGACAAAGAATTATATCTGCCAGTATACAGCATCAGTGTCTAGGGCAGCAAGCTGGTAGCAGAGCAACATGACTGCAGCAGCATCTAGCATGCAGGGATCCTGAAAGGGGAAGTGGTTACAAAGGCAGCCAGGCAGCTGTGTTTTCCCTCAACCACTGGGGTTGGAGCCTGAAGCACCAATGGTGAGATGTTTGGCTGCTAGTTGATGGTACCTCTAGCTTGTGTATGTTGGTAATGTGTGACCATGAGGCAAAGGATCCTTTTTGCTGGATACAAACTTTATGGTGTTTGTTTTTAGCTATATACTTCATAACTTTTGTCCCGTTACACCTTCTGTAATCTCTTATGTTAGTGCCTATTTCCTTAGCCTGGGGAACTGTAATTTGTCCGTTTTTCTCCCCAGAACCCTGCTTGTACCTTCTTGTATGGGTAACCCCCATTTACCCTCTACATTCCCCACTGACTGATCATTTACTTTCTTTAATTTTGCTAAAAACACTCGTGGCTTCCCTCTGCATGCTGTCATTATTTGCCCATATAACAAAAGAAAAACTTCCACAGATGTATATCAGTGTATCCTGCTTTTACTCCATTGTCAAGAACAATGATGAAAGAGATGGTCTCTGACTTTTGCACAAAGCCTCAAAACCTACCACCAATCAAGATTAACAGGGCCACTGCTTAGGGAATGACTACTTTCAAATACCTGTGAGTTTACATCTCAGGAGACCTATTCGGACTGCCTACTGCTGCATATTTTACCAGACTTTCTCTATAAAGGATTGCAATGTACCCCTGAAGGTGCTGAAGATCTTTTGCTCTTGCAACATTGTAAACATTTTTAAGGGTGTGGGCTTATTAGATCAGCTGGCCCTTCAGAGGGTGGTGTGTACAGCAGAATGCCATTATCACAAAATAGCTTCCTGATCTGTGCAATGCAAGGCCAAAGCCAAATGACCCTGACCACCCCAACAATTACCTATTGACTCTATCATGCTACTTGTACCAGTGGTGCACGGAAGCTTACCTTCGTTGATTTTTCATGAGCTAGAGTCTGTGAATGTACTCTTTTATAATGGTCATGGTAAATCTATAGTAATCAAAGCAACTAGACTTACTGTAATGTTATTAAAGATGTTATTTTTCCTTTTCATACCTAATCATTTTTGTTGCATTTTGTTGCATACAAAACAATGCAACAGTGGATATATGTAATAGCAGCCTTAGTAAGGGGGTCAACTCAAAATTTGTGACCCAACTAGTGTAACACAGTGCTCTAGGAGAGAGATTTTAATTTTAGTATATGAACAAGACATTTTCTTCATGGACACTGGATTTCCATAGGCTTGACATACTTTCACTTCAATTTCATTATTTTACTAGTTTACAAAAGCCTGAAATGTAGCTATATTTGACCCTTTCAAAGGTGGACAGTGTGTTAATGAATCATTCTGGACAAAAAAAATTGTGAATATGCTTTATTTGTGAAGTGCGATTATACAAAGTGTTAAAATTTAATGACAGAAAATCATGATGTGCAAAATAATGTAAGCTTAGCTTTACTACTGGTTACATAATTATTCTTGTGATTTTATTTTATCCTTGGAAAGAATAATCTTAAGGATTGGGTGTAGTTTGAACGGTGCAGCTGTTGCAAGCACAACCTTTTATTTGGTTATATGTATATATGTCATTCGTATTATCATCACATTTCAACGTAACATTATTCTTATCAAATGCTGCGCCACTGCAGCACTGACATAAATGCAGCATTTTTCTGGACTTTGCATCGTAGCTGGAAAAAAAAAAAAATTTAGATGGTAATAAATATACAAATAGGGATCGGGTTCATCTGAACTTTGATTAAATGTACACTGCTGTGACTTACAGTCCACATGTTTCTGTGACTTACCTCTGCCCGATCCTCTTCTGTCAGTGGCAGCAGTGGCATCAGCATTTGAATCTGGCCCCAGCTGGAGCTACAAAAAAAGTGCAACCAGCTGCCATGAGTGAGGAAACTCAGCACTAGTAATGTCTTCACTCATAGGAGCCGGCGGCCCTCTTTGTAGCACCGACTGGGGCTAGTTTCGAATGCTAATGCCACTGCCATGTTTGGGCCGGATGTCAAACTCGAACGCGGACTTCTGGCTGAACCCAAACGTGCAAAGTTCAGTACGAGCCCAAATATTGCGGTTCGGGTTTGCCCATTCACAAACTAATTTCTAATGTTTTTTCTCTTATTACTTACTTATTTTTAATACTTGTAATATCCCAAATTCAGCTTGTTATCAGTTAACCACACCATACTTGTCCTAATGCTTAGTCAGGATACTTTGTCAAATGCAAGACTCATTGTTACTATCTGCAGGGGGAGGTATAAAAAGCATACAATTGTGTTTTTGTTCCCTAAATGCAATACTTTGGTTATTAAAGTATTTCAATGTGATATCAAATTAGGTCACTGTATTTTAGAGACCTGGCATACTGCAGGTTAACAAAAATATTCTAGGATTAAAAACAAAGAGTTTGGAGAGAGAGCATTTTAATTTAAAATCATCTAAATATATAATGACAAGGCAGTTGTATATCATGGCCTCATACTGTTTACATAGGAGACTCCAGCTTGGAAATTTTATACTGTGGTGCACTGAAAAACCTGCATTCTGCATCAAAATGGGCATATGGTACAGATTCGCTATTCTTTGCAGTAAAAAAAAAAATCATGATTTTATCCTGTGTGCTGGTGCAATGTGCAGATCCGGGAGTGTGGGTGTGCTGGAATAGCCATGGTAAAAACATAAAAGGTAACATGAGTCGTGTATCTTTGAAAAGTATGCAGTGTACCAAACTTCATAATTTGGCTACGCATTTTGATTCAGATCATACAGCTGTATGAGCAATAGCACTCTGCAGTCACTATTGCAATTCCAATGGTGCAATGCTCTTCTTTAAGGGAAGTGGGGAAGTTAGAGAAAAATGAGAAGAGTAGGGCAGTTTGTAAGGGCCAATGATGAATAATAAAGAAAAAGGAACCTCTATATGTGCCAAATGGCAAATATTAAAAGGAATCTACCACTTACTGTCTGGTTAGAAGATTATTTCTGATATTTTACATAGACAAAGCCTCATAATGATATTGCTAAAGAAAATAGTTTTACTATATGTTGTAGCTATGAGGAGGATCCATCTTAAGGCAGCATGATTGCAGGATGTAATATATGGCCGCTTTCACATTTCATTTTGGCGTTTGCGAAATGCTCTGAGCACATCAAAAATGACTTCCAGTAGTGTCTGGAGGGCACAGCGCTGACGAATCCACTTCATGTTAGTGGAGAGCGCAAGTGCTGATCCCTTCATGCGCTGCACACCAGCAATTGTGGGACGCTCACACGAAAGCGCGGACACACAAGTGTGTACTATAGCTAAATATCTTATCATTGTTGGGAATTTGAATATGCTGTTTGGATTCAAACATCTGACCCACTGCTACATGCCACATAGTATGATATTTTAGTTTTGTCAGAGAAGAACAAAGAAACCTTGTAAAATGTTTTGGTCTGAAATGGCAGAGCTATTAGTATTCCAGAATGTCAAATACATTGATTATGGAACTTCTGTGAGGGTTTCCCTATGAGATTGTGCATATTTGCTACAGAAGCTTTTTAAAGACCTAGGCAACAAATGTTTGCCATTTCAGGTTGTTTTAATAAGCTGAAATACAACTAGCCTTTCAAAACCACAAAAATGAAAATATCTAGCACTCTGAATGCTGGTAACTTCCCACCTGTGTTTTTAATAAAAATCTACAAAAAGAGAGGTATATTCACCTATAGGTAGTGCTGCATTCTCCAGTGCATCTTGCCATTGGAATGACACCTTTACATACTTTAATTTTTTTGCCATTTGAAGTAGAACTTGTAATGATTATTTGCATATTTTTTGTTGTTTGCTTGCACATATTGTCACCTGCAGAGAAGAAAAATACATTGGGAAACAATCCTATAGCTGTAGTATTTTACTTAGAGGATGAAAAACCCAAACCGTAATGTTAGTATTTGTGTTGTACAGATGTACTGTAAGTTGTATTTTTGCTTTTTAAAAAACAAATATTTCATGTGGAGATGAAAATGTTATATAATAATGCTCTTCTTTATTAAGTAAAATGGAACACCACAAGAGGGTCGATTCATGGTTGTGCGCCACTGAATATGTGCACTGTTTAGGAGCATCAAATCACGCTTAAGCTTCCGCATGATTCATGGTGGACAAAATGGGATGGGCCTTTTTTTTGCAGCACATGCTCCCACCTAAGTGCAAATGTGCACCTCTAAAATTCCACAATCTGGCGTCCAAAACTGTCTACAACACCTAATTTATGGTATGTTTACAGGGCAGAAAAGTGTACGCAAATGGGGCAATTCGAAGAGTGAGAACACATGCTGGCAGCATCCAGCATGTCTTTTTACAATGAAAGTGTCAGTCACAAGTTCTTTTCAGAGATTGAACCCTTTTTTTGATTTTGGGTAGAAAAAAATGTTACAAAAAGTTGTAAAAAACAAAAAAAAATTAAGATAAAACACCTAAAAAATTTGGATTTTGGGCCCCAACGTTTAGCAATAAAAAAACTAAAGATAATAGTTAAATCATTAGGCATTATAAACACAAACCAAACAGTGGAGGGAGGGTTAAAGAGAACATCTGGGATAAAACATTGGGCATACCAATGCTAAGAGTTAACTTGATTCAGAGTATCCCCCAACAAAAATGAAGAACGCAGGTTCAATGTCAATGTCAAAATAAGGGAACAATATTGTACTGTCAAATTATTGGGGTGGACAAAACAATCTGGGATGTCCCCTCAAGCATACCCCTCTGCAAGCCCGATACTGGGCAGCCCCTTTTTTCTGCATTCCCTCATCCTGGCCCCGCAAGACTGACAGTGGACACACAGATATGTACAAGCCTGATCGGCATGCAGTGATGGGGCACCAAAGTATTGAGGGGATACTGAAGTGGCTGAGTAGACTGGTATCGAGACCAAAGGATGTTATGTGCAGCAAGGTATCCCAATTTGGGATCCTAATCCTGTTGCATAACTACATTTTCCAAAAGGGATTTTGGACTGTTGCTCTAGTTTAACATAGAAGCAGACTGGCAATATGGGGTCACAAACAATATAATTGCAAAATATATCCTTCAAGTAAACTATCCTTCTCTATATGCTTGTCATAATAATATAGTGTTATTTTACTTAAGGCAAAGTAAGAGTCAGAGACAAGACATTAAACCAGAAATTAACATGATGGGTATACATACATATTCCACTTACATGTATAGCAGCATTCCTCTGGATCATATATTCTCCTATCCTAAAATCAAAAAATACATTACAATCAATTAGCAAACATCCTCTTAAAAAAAATGTGACTGACTAGCTTGTTGCACTGGACTAATTGAAAATCAGATATCAGGTTTTAGAACTAAACACATAGATACAAGCTGCAATTCATTATTTTTACACCCCTGACCCCCCTACCACCCCCCCCCCCATCCCAGTACTTTGGGTGTTACTGTTGGCTTGGCGAACTGAAGCCACACCTAGTGGCACTTTTGAGATTGTCATTTGGCTGATCTTAAAGGTGCTGTCATGACAAGGTGCAGCTGGCTGTTCCCATCCCCGGCACTCTGTTCGGGAACACACGCACTCCTGTGCCCAGTCATTCAGAAAGGCTGGTTGCGCACAGCTACAGGGAAGCAATCGCTGTGTCGCAGGAGCAGCGTGGTAATGGTGAGTTTACCGCTGACCCTGGGAGTTTCACACAGGGGGGCATGCCGCTATAGGCTCGGGGGCAAGCTAGCAACCTGCCTCTCAGTTTTTTTTTATATATTCTTTTTTTATGTTTTCAAGACAGGGACATTTTCAAGGTATCACAATACAACACTCACAAGTCATGTACATACTATGTAAAACAAAAACCAAGGCTTATTACAATGCTGTGTCATTAGTTCTGTACGTCTTCCGTTTCAGGGTAAGCCTTTCACCGCCTTGATACCCCTCAGGTGTCCCAGGATCATCGCCCATAGGGTCAGGCCGGGTTCTTGGCCCTGACTAGGCCTCCCATGATTCCCATCTAGGCCATATGGTTGACCGCACCTCTACTTCAGCATACAGAGTACTAAGTAGACCCCCATGGGATATCTATTGGACACCTTGAAACAAACAGAGGTAATACAATGCAAAAAGGCAGGGGTAAGGAAGAAAAAGAGAAAAGAGGGGGGGAGGTGGGGTAACCCCCTAGGCCAGGCCCAGCAACTTCTTTCCCTCCGCTGACTCTGTGAAGGCCATCCAGCCATACCAGGTTGTCAAGTATTTCTCGTGGGTGTTATCCTGTGTGGACATTAGGCTCTCAAACCTCATAATGTCGTTCACCCTCTGAAGCCACATTAGTATAGAAAGGGACTCTCTGTTCTTCCACATCTGTGGTATGCAGGCCTTGGCGGTACGGCGGAGTTACGGTACCATTTTATCGGGACCTTCGACATGTGGAGAAGACAGACAGCGGGATCGTCTGGTATTTCCGAGTAGGACACTTTCTCTATAACCTTTTTCCTTTAGTCTGGGGCATGACCAGAAAATGTGTATCAGTTCTCCCCTCACCGCATTTCCATTTGCGGGGGTATACGGAAACCCCCTGTTAAGGTCTGCTGAGACCCTGTACCATCTGGTAAGAAGTTTATACCCACACTCTTGGTACCTAGTGCATATTGAGGCTCTATGTGGCAATGTGAGAATTTTTTTGCGCTGATCCAGCGTCCTGTTTACGCTAAGATCCCTTTCCAATTTTCTAAGAAAGGAGGGGTCCTCTAACTCCGGGGGCTATTAACATCTTATTGATCCTTGAGAGAGTGTGTCTTTCTGCCCTGTTGCTTTGACATAATTCCTCGGAGACCGTCTAAGTGCACCAGCTGCATGCGCTGCCACGACGACCACCTGGGGATTCCAAATGTGCATGCCAAGCCCTCCAAGGTCGCCCAACCCTCCTCCATCAAGAAGTGCCCCGTCCTGTAGACCCCTGTTGCCATCCATGCCCTTGCTGTCTGACCACTACACCCTGGAGTGAACTATGGGTTGCCTTAGATTGGGTACATGGGGGAGGGCGATATGTCCTGCCACCGGAACGCAGCCTTACAGATACTTAGTGTGGGGCTTATAGTGGGATGTTGCTTCCCCTGCGCTACTCCTTCACTAGCTATCCAGGGGACTACCTTTATTGGGAATTCCAAGAAGCTCTGCTCCAGTCCTACCAACTGCTTGTGTCGAGCATGGATACACCAATCTACTACCCTGTTTAGATGCACTGCCATGTAGTAGAGCACTGGGTCCGGAATTCCCATCCCCCCACCCCCCCTGTTCCTTTGTCAGTGTCAGAAGCTTCCTACCCATCTTAGGCCTTTTTTCTGCCCAAATGAACTTAATGAATATTGATCGCACCTTTAGGAGTAATGGCCATAGAATTGTCACTGGCAACGCCTGCAGGAGGTACAACACATAGGGGAGCAGGGTCATCTTGACCGCGTTGCACCTTCCGAACCATGAGAGCATCCCTTTTGCCCAGTGGGAAGTCTCTTCTTCAAATTTCTTTAGCAGAGGGGGGAAGTTTAGGGTGAATATTTTTGAGAAATCGCTATTATCCTTGTGCCCAGATAACCCACATGGCCCTTTGCCCATCGGAACGGGAAGGAGCCCTGTATTCTCTGGAACCTAGCTGGGGGAATGTTGGCATTTAGGGCCTCAGATTTTTGAAAGTTAACCTTATTTCTCAAGATGGTCCTGTATCTCCTTAGCTCCCTCATAATTGGGCAGGGACATTTCTGGGCAGGTCAAGAAAAAGATGAGGTCATCGGCATAAGCCGCAACCTTGTAGTAACCAGCCCCTCTTATCAGGCCCCTAACGTATGGATTCCCCTGCACCACACACAGGAAGGGCTCCATCACCAGAATGAAGATCAATCACAAGAGGAGACAGCCCTGCCTTGTCCCATTTGAGATCTCCAACGAGCCGAGGTGAGACAATTGACTCTCACTGATGCTGAAGGAGAGCTGTACAGGCCCTCTATCCATTTCAGCATATTTAGGCCTTGCCCGAGGGCTGACCTCATAAACTGCCAGTTTACCCTATCAAAAGATTTCTCTGCATCGGTGGAAAGCAACAGAATGGGAGTATTCTGTTTCCACGCCAAGTGTACCACACCAGTACCTTGGTGGTGTTGTCCCTTGCTTCTCTTTGGGGCATGAATACCACCTGATCAGGGGCGATCACCCGCTGCAGGTGCAGAACAATCCTGGACGCCAAGATTTTTGCAAACAGTTTAATGTCAGTATTGAGTAGTGAAATAGGGCGGCAGCTAGCACAGATTAGGGTCCTTTCCTTCTTTAGGGATCACTGCAATATGGGCTCTCAGCATGTCTCTGGGGAGGGGGATCTTCGTCTATGATGAAGTTCATCATTGACAGCAGCTTCGGCCAAGTGGGGGAAAAATTTCTTATAATATCGAAGGTGCAGTCCATCAGGGCCTGGTGCCTTGCCGGGGCCATAGAGGCCACTGCCACCTGCAGTTCCTCCAGTGAGATCAGCTTCTCCAGGTTGGAGATTACCTGCTCCGGGAGTGTAGGCATCCCTGAAATACTGATGTACTGCACACATCTTTGCTCCAATTCCCCCCCCCCGGGCCTCCAGTAGGTTGTACAGGCCTTTGTAGAACTTGCAGAATGTCTCTGCAATATCTTCCTCAAGATGGGAAACTTTCCCCTTGGAAATAAAGTTTTGGCTCTCTCTACCCGCAGGGCCCTAGCCAGCAATCTGCCACACTTGTGTCCCGACTCGTAAAAGGCTTGGCAGCATTTCACCATTTGCGCCTTGGTTTGTCACAGCAGGCCATTTCCAGAATTTCTCTTAACATAGTTAGGGTTGGAAAGTGAGCGGCATATAGCGACTTTTTGTGGAGTGTTTCCAATGTACTTATCTCCCTAAAGAGACCCATGGTGTGCACCATTCTTTCCTTTTTGACCCTGGCCCCCTGACATAGCACTTATGGGCCTCCCACAGAATCCCTAAGGAAATCTCTGGACTGGAGTTCAACTAAAGAGACTCCAGATGTCCTTTTGCACATCCTCCAGTACTTTCTGATCTTGCAGCAATGTATTGTTCAGTCTCCAAGACCAGCTCTTATGGGCGGGAGTTCGGCTCTTGATCGTGAGGTGATGGGCGCATGCTCGGACAGTGTGATATTCCCAATTGTGGTGCCTTCCACCCGGGCAAGAATGGCGTGAGGGGCCAGGAACATGTCTATCCTTGAGTAAGAACCATGGGGGTGAGAGAAAAATGTATAGTCTTGGGTCCCTGGGTGCTGGATTCTCCAGGGGTCCAACAGTTGATGTAGCCCAAGAGTTCTCCACAGTCTCTTCTGGAGGCTCTAAAGTGTGTCTCTTGTAGAAAGCCTATTTGCACCCCAAGGCCTCTCAGGTGCCTAAGGATTTCCAGGCTATTTATGTCCTTTGAATTCAGGGATACAATTTTAGTCCCCGACATCCCCGTTGGCCTCTGGAGAATCCAGCAAGAAGGAAGACAGGAAAGCGAAGAACTGGGGGTGGTAGGGGAGGGAGAGTATGGGAGTGAAGGAAACTGTTAGGCTGCAAGGCCGAGGAGGGCACTAGTGGGAGGGGGGAGAAGAAACACAGAACAATCACAAAACAATTAATCAGTAAGAAACAGAAATATATCTAACTCTCCTACGCAGAAAAAACAGATTCCTACGAGTCACTAAGGCCGGTGAATCGACCCTAATGTTGAACATGTAACCATAACAATGCAAGCATTTACAAGTAGTTTTAAAGCAGCAGTTATATGACACTAAGAACAAGCTTTTACGAACAACAGTTCCAGACAGCGCTGGAGCACCATTGGTAAACAGCTGATAAGAGCCAGATTGCCCAGCCGCTCCCTCCCCATTGAGGGGAGGACCCCTGAGGTAGTCAAATATGCAGCACAAAAACCCTAGCTGTCCCCTGCCTGCATTTATCTATGACCATCACCTATGAGAGGGGGAAGGGGTGGCCAGCCCAAGCCGCAGCTCTTCTGGACTCATGCTTCTATGGCCTAGGTTGTCTCCTAGTGCACGCTGACTCCTAGGACCCCTGGGACCCCTACGGCCAGCACCACTTGCTTGTATGGGGGGTATCACTACGTTCATCACCAGCCAGTCCAGGATCGCTACCGGTCGCATCGGAGGAAGGCGAAACAGGCCCGCCAAGTGTTTGGGCGACTTGAGCAAGAAGGTGTCCCGTTCTTTCCTTATGACCAAGTGGAAGGGAAAACCCCCCCTATAGGGTGCTCCACTTCTGATAATCACATCCAGCAGTGGCTTCAGGGCCCTGCTCATTTGTAGGATGATCCTGCAGGATTTGGATATTGGCCCCGTCAAAGTCCACACTCCCCTTGCGCCAGGCCTTCTGGGCAATGTCCTCCTTCAATACGTATCTGTGGACTCTGCAGATCACATCCCTCAGCCTAGGGGGTTCTGAGCCAGGAGGGCCTAGTGCCTTGTGGACTCTGTCCAGCTCGATCGGAGTGGAAGGATCCCTCTCTAGTACTGTGTTAAAAATAACTGTTGTGATGTGCTTTAGATCCTCGTCTGCTGATGCAACGGGGATGCCCCTCAGGCGCAAGTTGTTCCTGCGGCTCCTTTTTTTTATGTCATCCAGGTGCAGCATTTGGGCCCAGAGCACGGCTTTTTGTGCGTCACATCTCCCCTCTAGCTCCTGAATGCAGCTCGCTGTCGTTGGGCCTTTCGATTCCAGAGTAGCGATCCTCACATCCACTTCCGAGATATGTTGCTTGACCTCTCTCAACTCTCATTGGTGGGCCTCCTCGTATTTTGCTATTAGCCCTTCAATGTCAGCCCTGGAGGGTAGCCCCTTCAACAACGAGATTGTCTATAGGTGTATGTCTTTGGCACAGACGCTCATGATTCTGGCGTTTCCCATATGTGTTGCAGGGATGTGAGGTGATCGCAGCCCTCCCTCCAAGGGGGTCCGACGCCCAAGGGTTCCACGTCGCATCTGTCTGCTCAGGGGAGAAGCAGGGCTGGGTCGGCGACATTGGGGCCAGGCTCACACCACTCAGAGCCCGCGGGGTTTCCGGGGATGGTGGCAGTGGAGGGTTCGGGGGGGCTCAGGACCCCCCTTCCACACTATCACCTCCGGTTCCAGATGCATCGGGTGTTGGTGTCTCTGCGGTCTCTGTGGGAGCACTGACAGGGTGGGCACCCCGGTCTTGGGCTGGCTACCTCCCCCGCGGTCTCTGTCAACCCCCCCAGGCTGTCTTGGCATGAAGTAAAACCTTCTTAGTCCCAGGCTGCCGGCGGCGCCCAGACTGGCCTCTTGATCCGATCGTGGGGTATCCCGGGGCATGCCGTGTCCGCCCCGGCTCTCCATCTTCCATGGTGCCACCTCTCTACTTGTAGGGTCCTCCTCTAGTGGGTTGGGTGAGAGGGCCCGCAGGCTTCTGCTGCACTCCGTGCTTCAACTTCCGAAGCACATCATCTAATATGGTCTCCCCTCCAGTCACCCCCTCAGCACCCACCTCTTCTGTGTCCTTCAAGGAGTCATCTCGCCAGAGTTCCCCCGCACCTATGAGTCTCCAGTGTCTCCAGCCCCCAGTCCGACCTCTCAGTCCCTGTCTCCTCTCTGCAATTGCAGCCATTGCTGGCCGCCATCTTGGTCCTCCAGACCGCTTCTGCATTCGCGCCGCTCTCCGCCACCATCTATGTACACCCCTCAGCTTCCGTGATTGTCTCTTCACCAGCCGCCATGCTCCTCACTTTGCGGCCGCCCCCCGCTGCCGCCGGGACCGCAGCCTCCTCTCTCCTCCGCCCGTGGTTCTCTGAGGCCACAGGCGCCTATCGCATGTCTGCGCCTTCCTCCTCCTGAGACTCCTCCATCTTGGACTTCGCTCCCCTAACTGCAGGACCAGTGTCCCCTCACTCCCACCGCAGCACCAGCAAGGGTCCCCCTTACATGGCGATGGCTTTGGTGGGTGTTTCTGGGAGCAATGGGGTGCTTCCACCTCTCCCCATACCTCATCTTCTCTGCGGCCGTCCATGTCAGGTGCCATGTTATCCATCCTGGCCACGCTACTGCTCCTCTGCTTCCCGCCGGTCTCCAGGGCTCGGGGTCACCACTGCACATTCCTTCCTTTCTTTAGTTTGTTTTTCCTCTTGGCCATGGCTTTTCCAACCTAAAATGCTGCTTTGATGGGCCTGATGGTTTTTGTTCTACTTTAAAAGCCTTGCTGACATCAAACCGGATTTCCAAAGCTCGATAGTGATCATGGAGACATTGACGATCTTACCCGTTCTCACGTTCTCAAAATTCATTGAATACACCTGCAGTTATTAAAAAAAATATAATGACAACAATATCTATCTTAAAATATTCTGCAACTCACATTTGACACTGCTCTACTGCAAACCCCTTTTAAGTGAAAGGGCTTTAAAAATAAAATTTTGTATGAGAAAATGCATATACTCTCTACACATTTTCAAATTTAAAAGAATCCCCCCATATTTACAAAGTTAGAAAAGACAACATGTATGTCAGGAAAAAAATATGCCTCATATACAAAAAATAGTATTTTCTTGGTAAGAATATGTGTGGCAAATGGATCTGATTATTTTTAGTGGGGGGCATGCTTTTCTGCATCCTGTATCACTACCAGCATGCATGCTCCCTTGCCCCAGCCATTCAGATATACAATATGTGCATTATAATGTGATACATATACATATGTATTTGCTTATTTATGGATTTCCACCTGTAGTCGCTCTGCCTGTAACCAGTGGCTTTTACATTCTCGCCATCTGGTTTGGTCAGCGCTGTTGTCTGCAGTGAGCACTCTAGGCATACTGAACCCCTTTGTCTGTCTGCTCTAGTGAGAGCGGCTGCATGAGATACCGGTCTGCTCTTTGGCGGGATTGACTTTTAGTAGGCTGGATGGATAGGACTGGAGGTAACACACTACTTAAACCAGATCTTCACCATGATTTATTGAAAAGCCACTTACTTATTATTTAGTCACTTACTTATTATTCTTTCTCCCACTGGACTGTAACTCTGTTAAGGACTTTAGGATACGGGCGCCGCCATCTTGACTTGAAGCATCACACTTACTGAGGAGAATCGAGTGGGATAAAGTACAGGGGGGCGGGTTATAGCTGTGCTTTGCTCAGACAGAGCAGAGTTGGGGTCAGGAAAAGTTCAGCAGTCCCAGAATGCAGAGCAGCACAGTCAGAAGGCGCTTCCTGTTTGCAGGCTGCCTGATGTTCCATGAGCCAGGTAGGATTAAGGGGTGAGGTAACCCCAAAACGCGTTACCTTGTGGTTGGGAAGCCATGGATGTACACTCCACACAGGATATGTATGATTTTAAAATTCATCATTAAATGTTAAGTTATATTGCACTTGGTGAGCTGGACCTGCACCATAGAATTGAACTTGGGACTTACAGGGGTCTGTCTGTGCTCCTAGGTGACATATTTCAGGGGATTTTTGAGCTGTCTATTTTTTGGGACCGATATTCCATGAGCCGCCATCTTGGATGTTTAAAGGCTCATAACATGCAGTAGATAGAGGTAGGATGATATTTAATGTGAGCAATCTGTATGTGCCGGGTGTGGGAAACATATGATAGGCTCTTATTCAGAGTGAGTGCACATAATGCCTCTTTGAATGACTAAGGGGTGGTGAAACCAGTAAATAGTGGCCCGTGACCCAGTAACTGTTATGGTTTGTCTGGATTTGATAATTTTCCTTACATGTATATATGTATAATGGGTTAATGTAGGCCGTGCATTAAAATATACTTGACATAACTAATGGCATCTTGGTAAAATGTTGTACGTTACCCATCTAGGCTTTCAAAATTAGAACATGTGTTTTAGAACAAACAGCATTAATTACATGAATTAACTGACCCGTGGGATGTACCATTTGGAAATATAGTTTAAAATATATTCCAAATGGGGCTTTTTTACAAGAAATTGTCTCGAACATTTCAAGAGCACCTTATCATTTGATTATGAGTAAAGTCATCTGAAAAGCATTTTTTCCTACTGTTGTGTAACCTGTTATGTATCCATGTTACTATTATGTGATCGTTATGTAATCAGACATGATACATAAACCCAGAGTCATGTTAACATCTGCCCTAGATGGTCCAAGCACAAGCCTGAGATGACAGGCAGACACAGAGAAGCAAGATGATGCGGGCTGCCTCTCGGTGCACAGCGAGTGACGCAGATGTGAAGGAGAACTCAGAGGTCCAGAGAGAGGTTGAACGCCTGGCTTACACGCCCCTGCCCCTTTAAGTAATTTCCGGGGACAGTGCAAGAACCCAAGCACATTAGTGTATGCCAATGCTAGCTAATCCAGCTCTCCCATCCTATAATAGTAGCGAATTGCAAGCGCAGAAGCATTTAGGCCAAAAGGCGCACCTAACTCTTCAATCCTACTACAAACTACTGTCAGATAGGGCTCGCTAACTGCGGCCAGCAACAAGGCAAAACTATCTCTCCCATCCCACAATGGGGGTAGGAGTTTGCATAGAAATGTCAAACATAAATCACTTAGACACCCCTGCATCGCATACAAACATGCCAGTGTGGTCCATGTGACAGTGGCAGCAAAGTGGGACTATAAGATTAGAAAGCCAGGCCCACGCCATTACTGTGGCACCATGTGCCTTTGCTCATATTTCACAGCCACTCTGTCACCTGTTTGCACCTTGGCAGGAATGTAATGCAGCACACATGAGTAGGTGAAAGGCTGACTTATCATAATGTTCTCCTGCTGCTCACGGGTGAACACGGTGGGTTTCATGTTGGACCTTTGTATGTCATTTATATGACACACCCCTGCACCAAGGTGCACAAGCGCAGACGCACCCTGGTGGACCCTGGGGGTGTGCTTGCGTCCATACGCACATGTAGACTGTAGGTTGCTTGCACCTATAAGGTGCTGTTAAATAAACCAAATAGTTTCCAATACAGTTTACCACTTAATTAGGTATAAAAGAACAGGGTCAGATTCTCTTGCCACTGCTGACTTATGAGATCACTATGCCACACCATAGGTGCAACCACAGCCCCCCAGAGCCAGAAACACATGTATGGCTGAGGCAGCACCCAGACCAGGTACCGCAGCCCCAGGACCAAGGACCCACCATTTGTCCCATAGGCACTCCCCTGCCGATACCTACAATAGCCTTTCTGAGCGGGTCACCAGCAGCAATTTAAGGCATCAGCAGCAGAAGTCAGAATACCAGGGCTCCCGGAGCTACCAGCACAGCCACCATGGATCAACCAATGGTCAGGACACTGGAGCACTTTGTGGACCCCGGGACAGACCCCAGTGTGGACTCCAGTGCAGAGTCCACAGAAAAGCCCCATGCAGAGCCAACGGGGGAGCCAAGGGCTGAGCAGTGTTGCCACAGCCCAGCCTGCTCTTTCCCTGGCCAGTAGCGTGGAATCCATGCATTCTGGGCATGCGAGTGGGCATAGTGACTCCCCCTTCAGCCAAGACACCACCCAGAAGACCACAGCATCAGCCTCTCACCATGGCTGTAACCTAACAAGGGGCAAGTTGAGTGACCAATTTAATGATGCCCAGCTGATTGTTCTGCTGGATGGTGTTGCCAAAAATTATTATGGTTAGAGATTGCCCACAACGTGACAGGGGCAGGGCCAGAACCCAAGGATGGTGCTCAAGCCAAGAAAAAGTGGGACGACCTGAAGGTGGTGGTTCGTGGGAAACTCAGCACCAAATGGGCTAAGGGGTAAGTGCTGAACAACCAGAGGGCTGCTTGTACAGGAAACAATGGACAACTCTCTAAAGCCACCCTTTCCTTTATTTGAATCTAGCTTGCAAACCGTGGGGGACACTCCAAAAACTCTACAATTTACCCATGCTGAGGAGCAGGTGTTGGGGATGTTCCACCCCAACACCCACCAGGGGGTGTTGGGCACCATGGACACCAATAGGCGGCATGTGCCCACCAGGGGTAAGACTTGTTAGCAAATTGTAGCTAGGCACAGGGGGAGTAGGCCAACCAAACACGCCACGTACCAACCTAAGTTCCCATATGCACAGCCAACTCTGGGGGCTTGCAACATATGATGTGCGACTACACACACCAAGGGTATTAGGCAACCTTTATATGTAACCCCTAACATGGGTGTGAGCAGACCAAAATGTAGAGGCCCACATCGATGTGGAACCTAGTGTGTATCCCTTGTAGGGTTTTTAAAGAGGCATATATACTGTTATCAGAAAACTACCAGTGCATTTACCTTGACTTTGCAGCAACACCCCAGCCAGTAGTACCTTGCCCACAAGATCCACCACAGCTGGCCACTCTGGTTTGGCTACCACCAAGACAACATCAAGGCCTGACCCACCAACCAGCCAGCCACCGAGGAGCAAACAGTGATGAGGTAAATTAGTGAGCTTTATAGGCAAAGGGCAAGGGCAGGGTTGAGGAGAAGGGTGAACCCAGGGTAAAGTGTGGGGCCCTGAAGACTGTGTGGTAACATTGTGAAAAACTAACCCTAATGTTGACCTTTCTCAATACCGACATCACCTCTCCTGGATGAAACTAATGAGCTAAAGAAGGGCATTCTGAACATATGGATGAAACTGCCAATGTCATATGGACACCTTCACCAGCAGCTGACACCACAGACACTGACCATTACCTCTCCTCCCTGCAGCTCCAGCTTTATTCTGCCAGCAGCAGACCCACCAGCTCCACAGAGCACCCAGAAGAAAGACAGCCCCGGCCTGCAAGCCAGGTGTCAACTGATAAGGTGGTGCCAAATCATGGGGGCAGCCTGGTGGGCCAACAGCACCAATATTTGGCAAAACACCAATAGAATAAGTCTGGGTTGGTCCCCCTTAGAGTGGTGTCTTCAGGGTCTTACGTAATTGCCCTGTGTGGCACCCTCTAAGCGGGTTCCAGGTGCGCCTTGTTGTTTCCCATTAAAGGTTGCTTTTGTTGAATTTTTAAATGCAATAAGCAGTTTTTATTCTTAGCAATTACATCTACATTTTCATAAGCAATACAAAATATATATAAGAAATATAATAAACTAAGCATATAACGGTAGAAAGACAAAAAGGAAAATATTTTACAATATATACTATATACAAAGGGTTTCTTTTCACCGATTATTTTGGTGAGCAGCCCTTAATTCAGGGTTGTTTCTCTGTTTACTCTCCTGTTTATAACAGGTATATTGGGTTTATAGTCCCTTGTTTGTAGCAAGTGCTGTTTGTAGCAAGAATGTTGGGCTTGTGATCCCTCTTTTGTAGCAAGTAAAATAGGTTTGCATGTAATCCCTCGTTTGTAGCAAGTGAGGTAAATTTGCATACGCGTTTCGCTCTAACGGCTTCTTCAGTGCGTTTAGGTCTGCATGAAGATTATATAGGGATGAGTAATCGATGCCCAGCGAAGGTATATTTTTTTTGTGATATAATTTTTGTTTTATGTTACTCACTGTGAACCATTCGGGAACTGCCTTCCTCAGTCCTTTCAGTGCGTTTAGGTCTGCATGAAGATTATGCAGGGATGAGTAATGGATGCCCAGCAAAGGTATATGTTTTTTGTGATATAATTTTTGTTTTATGTTACTCACTGTGAACCATTCGGGAACTGCCTTCCTCAGTCCTTTCAGTGCGTTTAGGTCTACATGAAGATTATGCAAGGATGAGTAATGGATGCCCAGCGAAGGTATATGTTTTTTGTGATATAATTTTTGTTTTATGTTACTCACTGTGAACCATTCGGGAACTGCCTTCCTCAGTCCTTTCATTACTGTGTGGGGGGAATGTCCTGTGAAAATATTTCTAGGTCAGTGTCTGGACCTCGCTTTTGTTGGTTATCACATTATTGTATGTGATGGTGTTAGTACCTTGTAAATGGAATCCGCTTCTACAGGCTCATCCGGTTCCCCAGATTGGAAAAGCGGGGAGGTTTTCTTATCTTTTCCGGACTCTGTATTTAGGTCCCACGTGCTTTCAAGACGCAGACCACGCTGAAAGCACGTGGGACCTAAATACAGAGTCCGGAAAAGATAAGAAAACCTCCCCGCTTTTCCAATCTGGGGAACCGGATGAGCCTGTAGAAGCGGATTCCATTTACAAGGTACTAACACAAGAAGTCTGGGAAAACAAGACCAGAAAATTAGAAAGAGACTTAAAGGCTTATCAGGAAAACAGAGCTTACAGGTGGACACAACCAACAACTAGACAACCACACAGACCTAGAGAACAAAACCAGGCACCCGGATACACACAACAAGAGCCACGAAAATACTACAAACTCCAATCCAGACAACAACAGGAACCTTCAGGACAAAGACCAGATAAAAGGAAAACCCAACCCTCCCCTGACCCACACCCAAGTGAAACCTCATCAGAGGAAAGTTTTTTAGGAATAGACACACACACACACCCATTGCCCCATCCACTTTTTCAGCAAACAAAGAGACAAACGAGAGCCACGACAAAACCAACATGACATCATCAACAATAACAACTAGTAAAACGAACAGGAACATAATCAATCTCATCAACATACCACTAACCAAAGACCAAGAATCTGTACTGGAACTGGGCCTCAATTTCTGCCCCGATACCAATACAGATAAATTTGAACTAACGAAAGACCTACACCTTTTTGCGAGAAGGGCCCTTCTCAGATATCAATATAGAAAACATGACCCCAAACAGGACCCCATGGTGGACACTACACAATTGCTGACACAGGATGACCAAGAGACCTTACAAACACTCATAGATCTGAGTGATGAACAAACAGACTCAGATGACACTAGGACAGAGTACCAAGACCCACATACCAAACACAGGGTTTTCAAAAAACCATCAAGCTACTTCCCCCCACTACACCTAAATCACAGCATTAAAACATCCGTAAACATGGTCAGCTATGACATACAACACATGAACACCAAAGGCAAACTACAAAAAAACCTCACTCCACCACAGATACAGGCTCTAAAACAACTCAAAGAGAATCATGACATTATTATTAAACCAGCCGACAAAGGGGGGAACACAGTCATTCTATACAAACACCAATATGAAAAGATGTGCAGGAAAATATTAGAGAACAGAGAATGGTACAAAACAGTACCAATGACCGTGCTAGAGGGAGACAAGCGGGCATATGAAAACCTGATCAGACAAGCCCATGAGCACAACATAATTGACAAAAACATAGCTGATTTTTTTATCATCCCTAAACCTACCATACAGACTTTTTACGCCTTACCCAAAATTCACAAATCACCCTCTGACCCACCTGGGAGACCTATGGTCTCGGGAATAGACTCACTCACGAGCAGAGCAAGTGAGTATGTGGATACCCATTTACAACCTTTTGTACAGGCCCTGCCATCATATATAAAAGACACTCCCCACCTTCTGCAAACTTTACATGACATGACCATACCAGACAACTCCATACTGGTGACTCTGGATGTGGAAGCTCTGTATTCGAGCATACCACACACATTGGGACTCAAAGCGGTAAAAACCTTCTTAGACCAACTACATATAGAGAAATACGACCACAACAGCTTCATAATCAGACTACTACAGTTCATATTAACACACAATGTTTTTCTGTTCAACCACACACTATACCAGCAAACCCAAGGAACCGCCATGGGCACGACATGTGCCCCCACTTACGCTAACCTCTACTTGGGTTGGTGGGAACACAACATCTGGCACTTGGAGGACATCGCAGACTATCAGGAGAACATCTTAGTGTGGCTACGCTATATTGATGATATCCTGATAGTCTGGGAAGGAACTGAGACACAATTAAAAACTTTTGTTAGCAAACTGAACAAGAATGAATTCAATTTGAAATTTACACTGGACTATCACAGAGAGCGGGTCTCCTTTCTAGATTTAACCATACACCGAGACAAGGAGGGGCACTTGAAAACTAATTTTTACCGCAAGCCCACAGCTGCAAATAACATACTAAGGGCAAGCAGCGCACACCCAACAGCTCTAAAAAAGAGCATCCCATATGGGGAGTACCTAAGAGCGTGCAGAAATAGCACGACCTTGACAGACTTTGAGACAGCAGCCAAGGGTATAAGGGACAGACTAACACAGAGGGGATACTCCAAAAGAATATTAAAAGCAGCCTACAAAAAAGCAAAAATGAAAGACAGACATAACCTACTGTTTGGACAAACCAAAAAGACTACAAAAACTACACAACAGATTGACAGACTTCCCTTCATACTCACCTATACACAGCAACACCAGGATATACGGAAAATTATACACAAACACTGGAACATACTCACCCATGATCCTGAACTAGCAGAACTAATCCCAAAGTCACCCCAATTAACATTCAGACGTACAAAATCACTCAAAGACTCACTGGTTCATAGCCACTACAATAAGGAGGAGAAAACAACTTGCTGCAAATTGAAAGGAACCTATAGATGTGAAAGCTGCAACACATGCAGATACATAAAACAAGGTAAAGACATCCAATTACAGAACGGTCAAACACATACAATCAAACACTACATAAACTGCAATACCAGCCATGTAATCTATCTCCTAACTTGCACCTGTCCCCGTTTCTATGTAGGAAAGACAGATAGAAAATTCAGAACCAGAATCTATGAGCACACAAGAGACATCAGAAAAGGGACAACCACAACACCGATAGGGAGACATTTCCTGACACACCACAGATCAGATCCCAATAAAGCAACCTTCCAAGCACTTGATAGAATTCATGTCAGCCCCAGAGGAGGAAACGTAGAGAAAAAGACACTGCAAAAAGAAACCAGATGGATAGCAAAACTAGAAGCCACAAGACCCCCGGGCCTGAATGAGTACAACAGCTATGTCCCATTCCTATAAGCGAAAAAATTCACCGCTTGCCAAAAAGAACCTACACACACCAAACAACAACTGGTCACACAAAAATAATAAAAATATAGACAACAACAAATACCAACCTACACACCATCCACACCCACTACTGACAAACCAAAATCAGAGGAATTAGCAATACAAGCACAGAAAATTCATGTATACACCAATGAGCCACTGTGCATAATATCCATCGGCAACTGCCTTCAACTTGTAACGCCGCTGCCTTAACACAGCAGTAACACTAAAAATGACAGAACTACAATAAAATGGAATCTCTAAGGTAAACTCCATGGACCAACACAAAATGGCGCCGCACAGACCGCAGACTCCATGAAACGCTGCTGCCCGACAGCAGCAGTAACACCAACAAGAAACATAACAACAAAAAACGGCGCCCTATAACAAACCCCATGGACTACCACAGTATGACAGCGCACAGCCCGCAGACTCCAATACATGCCGGGACCCGAAAACAGCAGCAATACAATGTCCAAAACTAACAGAACTACAGAAAAATGGCGTATCCATTACAAACCCTATAGACTAACACAAAATGGCGCCGCAGAGACCGCAGACCAGACAGGAGGGGCTGACACAAACGGAGGTGCACTTCCGGTTTCTAGGGTGGGAGGAGCAAATCCCTCCCACCAACAGGGTAAACAGCCCCCAATCTAGGCGCGCTGCCCATAAAAAGGAGCACGCACCGCAGGCCCCCCATTAAGCACGGCTACAAGACGCAGACCACGCTGAAAGCACGTGGGACCTAAATACAGAGTCCGGAAAAGATAAGAAAACCTCCCCGCTTTTCCAATCTGGGGAACCGGATGAGCCTGTAGAAGCGGATTCCATTTACAAGGTACTAACACCATCACATACAATAATGTGATAACCAACAAAAGCGAGGTCCAGACACTGACCTAGAAATATTTTCACAGGACATTCCCCCCACACAGTAATGAAAGGACTGAGGAAGGCAGTTCCCGAATGGTTCACAGTGAGTAACATAAAACAAAAATTATATCACAAAAAACATATACCTTCGCTGGGCATCCATTACTCATCCTTGCATAATCTTCATGTAGACCTAAACGCACTGAAAGGACTGAGGAAGGCAGTTCCCGAATGGTTCACAGTGAGTAACATAAAACAAAAATTATATCACAAAAAACATGTACCTTCGCTGGGCATCCATTACTCATCCCTGCATAATCTTCATGCAGACCTAAACGCACTGAAAGGACTGAGGAAGGCAGTTCCCGAATGGTTCACAGTGAGTAACATAAAACAAAAATTATATCACAAAAAAACATATACCTTCGTTGGGCATCGATTACTCATCCCTATATAATCTTCATGCAGACCTAAATGCACTGAAGAAGCCGTTAGAGCGAAACGCGTATGCAAATTTACCTCACTTGCTACAAACGAGGGATTACATGCAAACCTATTTTACTTGCTACAAAAGAGGGATCACAAGCCCAACATTCTTGCTACAAACAGCACTTGCTACAAACAAGGGACTATAAACCCAATATACCTGTTATAAACAGGAGAGTAAACAGAGAAACAACCCTGAATTAAGGGCTGCTCACCAAAATAATCGGTGAAAAGAAACCCTTTGTATATAGTATATATTGTAAAATATTTTCCTTTTTGTTTTTCTACCGTTATATGCTTAGTTTATTATATTTCTTATATATTTTTTGTATTTTGTATTGCTTATGAAAATGTAGATGTAATTGCTAAGAATAAAAACTGCTTATTGCATTTAAAAATTCAACAAAAGCAACCTTTAATGGGAAACAACAAGGCGCACCTGGAACCCGCTTAGAGGGTGCCACACAGGGCAATTACGTAAGACCCTGAAGACACCACTCTAAGGGGGACCAACCCAAACTTATTCTTTATTTCTCTCTGAACTCCGGTTCAGAAGCGCCTTGCCCAAAACTACTCGGTACCTCCCAGACCAAAGAACACCCCCCCTTCCCCCCCCCACAAAAAAACACCAATAGATATTTTAAAGTTGTGTAACTTTTCTCCATGCAGGTTGCTCCATGCAGACATGGCTGTAGTGGCTTTGGAGCAGCAGTGCCACCACCAGCAGAACGAGATGCCGGTTGGAGCACTGGTGGAGGCAACCAGGTTGCCTCTCAAAGGCTGGAGAGGCTTGAGACACAGCAAGCTGCAACAACCCAAAGCCGGGCAAAATCCCCCTAATCCGCCATGCTGGACTTTGGGTTGTGGGGGTTCTCCAAACTTTACATTACGTTACGCCAATCTGGCACATTTTTTTGATCAATAAATAGTTTGTTAAAGTAAATAGAGAATAAATGCAAAAAGCCTGATCTTTGTTTGGATGTTATTTACTCACACCCAGACAAGGCAAGAGTCAATCACAAATGACATAATTGTTGAAAAAAACAATTCAAGAAAAAGAGCTGCCGAATACTTTGAGCAGCGTGGCTCTGGGTGCCACCATACAGATTGCATCAGGAGCAAGGGCAGCAATGGATAACCAGAATCGCCTAAAAGACAAATTAAAATGGAAACGAAATTATTAACAAGGCAGCACAACATCAAATCAAATAGTAAATATCACAAAAGAGTAGGGCCAAACAAGCAAAAGTTAAGGCAGGATGCTCGGACTAAGCATTTGTAACTGCAACAGGAAGAAGGGGACATTTAAAGAGGTGTATAAGCACAGTCAAAGTGATGGAGGGCAGGGAGAACAATTGGCTACACAATAAACTTGGACCAATTACAAAAAGGCAGCACATAACAAAAGAAAAACACACTGCAAATGCAACATAAACAATAAACAGGCAGATCCACTCAGCAATAAACAGACTTACCCACAATTTTCCCACAAGCCTACTGCCAGTCAGCATGTGACTCTCAAAATGGGTGTATAAACCAGAACTCCTCAAGATAAATGCATCATAGGACGAGCCAGGGAAGCTGGAAAGCAAAGATTCGGCCCCACAACACATTGGACGTTAAGAGAGTGGCCCATCTTGCTCTTGCTGAAAAGAAGCCACAAATTAGAAAAGTGTCACTAGACTGGCAACAACAAATAAAACAGAAAAATATAAAGTAAAACAAGGGCCAAATGGGACACAGGAAAGCTTTTAGGGGGGGGGGAGCTAGGCTAGACTCCTAAGGAGAGTGGCCTACAAGGAGGAGTAATGTGGACCTAAACATACTAAAACATATACTCTTGAGAAGGTGGGGGAACCAGGGCTACATGAGCAAAATTGATGGAGCCCATGACACTTGACATTTTCACAATGTTGAAAAAAACCCAACCTCACTGCATTCCAGGCTACCATGCAATTGAGAAATTTAGTCAGGCTGGCACTCAGCAAAGGCTGGGTCATGCCAACTGACAGTGCCCCTGCAGTCAAGCAATTTTGTCATACCTCCAATTGCATACCCCTTTCTTGTGGTGGGGAGATCCATGGCCGCAACTAGTAAAGCTTCTCAAGAGAAAGGCGGTTCAGATGGGTCCATTCAAATACCTGGTCATTGGTCATCTGATATCCAGGCGACGGCGGGTATGCTTAAGTTCTGGAAGGCACATGGATAATGACCCCCCACTGCTGCAGATTCTTGTACTCTTCACGGAACTTGTCAAGGGGCTCCATCGTAGGTGCAGAGGATGTAGGCTGTATTTTCACTAGCAAAAAGGCTGTTCAAGTATTCCCGCTAGCAAAAAGATGGCGTAAATTTTTACTGGAAACCTACAGACATAAATACCCACAAATCAGGGCTCTGAATCCCAGACAAGCACAGTCTAAATCCATCCAAAATGCATTCAAAATGCAAACACTCGGTTTGGTGTACGCGTAACATAATTTCCTGCAAAAAGGACAACTCCTTTTGTGGAGTCCTTTGACATAATTTCCACTGGTGGGAATGAATGCTAAAGAGAGTCTCTGAATCATGCACTGATTGATGCAATGATACCTTGGCATCTGAGATGGGACATGCATATGCATTTACCTGGCTTTTACAGCAACAATGTGCATGCCTGATAGAGTACATCAGCGATATGCAAACAGTAGTTTGGGTGTTCCTCAGGCAGCAGAACAGCAGCTCAACTGTGGTCAATAGAGACTGAAGGGGCCCCTCAAGGTACCTCACAATGTGCATTTATGGGAGTTGATGCTGAATAAAAGGCGTTGTGAGGGGTGGACTGAGTTGCTGACACAAGAAGATATGCAGTGAGCTGAGTTATTAATGTTGAGGCGGCATCCCCTCGGTCGGACGCAGGGTCCCGGGCACAATGGATGTCAGGACCAATTTTTCAGGCTCCATTAGCTCCATGCTTTATAGCGGTGGTGGGGAAGCTTTTCTCTGCCTCACTGCTCTTTCTGCCTTTATTGAATAGCCACTTTTCATTCCCTTTCCCACGTTGATTGGGTATATAGGTCCCAACGGGACAGAGCTGAGACATGTTCCCAAAGGGTAGGTTCACCTATCAGGTGAAGTCCTCTTGGTTTGGTCGTAAGACCCTTGCCCATTGCAATCTCTTGAAAGAGGACCACACAGATGGACCCTCCTTTATAGTGACTTTTGGCAGGTTCAGGGGAACGGAGGTCTGTTCCTGTTACACTTTTATATACTCTGTTCTCTTTTCCCTCCTGCTTTTCTTTACCTCTATCTATCTCACACAAAACCACACTGAAAGGGGAGTTTATTAGTTTGGGGGTGAAATTGAACAGATACAGACAGGCCACATATAATCAGTTCACTAAAAAAGTTGCCAGTTTAGAGCAATTGCACAAACAATTACTAAATGTTGCACACAAGTGCATTGTGTTAAGGACAGTAGGGGGTGCTTATGTGTTTCACCTCAAGATATAGCAAATTAATTTTGTTCCTATCATGAAGGACTGTACAATCTGCCTTCCCCTGGGATCCCAATCTTTTAAGAGCAAACTTGGATGCTTACTTAAAGTTAATGCTTACTTAAAGTCCTAAATTGCAGCAACAAATATAATATTTAAAAGCCCCAATTACGGGTGCTGAATTTAATGTAGCACTTAAGCAAATGAAAACTAGCAAAGCTCCAGGGACGGATGGCTTTTCCACACAATACTATAAGACTTTTGCAACCCTCCTCAATATTTATTTTTTCAATGCATTCCAGACTGCGGATACGAAGGGTAAGTTACCAGCCTTTAACAGCGCATTTCACCGTTATCCAAAAGTGTCAGAGCTATAGACAAATCTCATTGCTTAATGTTAAAATATATGGCCAATTGTTTGCTTCCTTTCATACCAAATCTAATAGCTAAGGATCAGGTCAGGTTTATCCCTGGACGAGAGGCCAGGAATAACACAATCAAGGCTATTAACGTCTATTATTCAGTGAAACTAAACCACGCACCAGCTATTTTTCTTTCCATTGGTGCGGTGAAAGCATTCAACAGAGTTGCATGGCCATGTATGACGTGGGAGCTTTCTGACATAGGTATGAATGCAAAAATGCTGAATAGAATTCTAGCCCTATACTCTAACCCCAAGTTAATTACACTCTATTACACCCTTCTGAAATTAGAAATGGCATGAGGCAGGGATGCCCCCTCTCTCCCCTAATCTTTGCATTGACATTGAAGCCACTGATTTGGAAGGTCAAAAAGAATAGCAACATTAGAAGGTAGAGATAATGATGAAGGACTATAAGGTGGCAGAGTATGCCAATGATATGTTATTTTTTTGTGACCCAATCTAAAACTTCCGTCCCTATCCTACTGAAGCAGTTCAAGCTTTATGGTTAATACTTCGACCTCAAAATGAATCATTCCAAATCAATTGCTCCCAATTTATCCCTACCAAAAGATGTTTCGGCACTGTTGAAAAGCTTTCTCCTCTTCGCTTTTCATCCGAAGTATATCAAATACCTGGGAATATTGATCCAAGCTAAACTGGAGGAGATTTACAATCTAAGCTACCCCAAATGAGCCCAACATTAGACAGTACTATAAAGCTTGTATCTTAACCAGGCTAGACTGGAACATTAATTTGCAAAATAAGGACTGGTTAACATTGGAATCCGACCCAACGATGCACAACTTCCATACTCAGACATGGACCTCACCCAAGGTTATATTATCTAAGATTTAGGAGCACCCATTAGTAATGCCCATAATAAAATTGATTTTATTTAGGATAAACATGGTGTGGAGATGCAAATCTGGCCTTGGCTGCAAATAAGTAACTTTCTTACCACATCAAAAAACAATTATTTGCTTCAGAGGGATCACACTAGGTTAGAGTCTGGTTGTCTGGGGAGGGCCTAAAGAATACATCCTCTCTTGGCAATATGAACTATTGCATGATACAAGAAGGGCTGACCGCCTGGAAGTTAAGAGGAGAAAATGGGAGTGAGACTTTCAAAGATCATTGAGGGATGACAAGTGGTCCAGGGCATGCATGCTGGTCCATAAAGGGTCTAGGAATAGTTGCATCCAGAAAGCAAATTACAAAATACTGACGAGATGGTATAGAACCCTTACTGTAGTTCATTGCATGATACCCACAGTAACGGACCAGTGCTGGCATTGTAAAGAAGAAAATAGCACTCTTTTTCACATTTGGTGGACATGTCCCAGAATTCAGTCATGTTTGAAAAGGGTTCACAAGATATTTAATAGCTTGCTAGGGACTACCTATAATATAGATCCCATTCTATACTTTTTGCATGTGACTACTGAGACAGTTAAGTCTTATAAAAAAGTACTAAAAATACATCTCGTCAATGTAGCTAAGACAGTGATCCCAAGACTGTGGCAGTCAATGGAGACATGATTAAAAGCTGTCTGAAGAGTGTGGCTTCGGCATGAGTGAGTAAGGAAGCAAGAGGAAGAGCTCCCGTTCGACTATATCATTTTCAGTTGATATTAGCATCTGGATCCTGACCCAAATTACCCAGATGGGGGACAACAAGAAGAAGAAGGCTGGGCAGCGTTAAAGGTCCCCCTAAGACTCCCATAGGGGACTTTTTCCATCCAAGGACCGTGCCGGGGTCCGGGGACCCACCAGCCAAGATGGCGCCCTCCGCGGGAGTGGAGTGGAAGCGGGAGTGCATGATGGGGCGAGCGGGCTACTCCACAGGCCCCTGGCAGCAAGCATGGTGGAGGGAGAGGCAGCACCCACCTCTACCGAAGGCGGCGGTCCTGGGATGTGTGCGGCGGAGGGGGGCTGTGCGTCCTGCCCCAAGTCCGGTGTCAGGAGGTGACGAGATGCAGAGCCGCGGTGATGCGAGGAGGCCGTACTCTGCCTCTCACAGCCGCTGCGGAGAGGAGACTGACGGCCCCAGCGATGACAACACCGGCTCAGAGGTGAGCTGTCAGGGCTGGGAAAGCCAGCACAGAGAGAGCTGCGGGGAGGCGCTGGGGGCAGCTGCGCAGTCTGCCCATCAATACAGCAACGCCATGCTCTCTAGCGAGGAGGAGTTGAAGGGTGGGGGCCAAGGGGGAGGCGGACTAGTACTTCGGGAACAGCAGGAGGAACACCCGATGGGCCCTATCCCTAAAATAAAGGGTGGAATCTGGGCTGAACTCCCTGGGACACAACTTGGGCCCAGAACCTCAGGCACAAGGGCGGAGCCTCAGGACAAGCCAGCAGGGTAATACATGTGGAGTTACAGTCTGCTCCGGCGGACATTGTCACCAGCCCCCACAAAGGCAGCCCCCCCTTAAGTCTGGCCCTTCAAATTGTCCGACCTGGAATGGTCCTCAGGATCCATTGTTGGGTCCCCCAATAATGGCTCCCTCGGATGGGGGTATGCTGACGCCCTGGGATCTGTCCACCCCAATGTCCCCCGACACCCGGCTGCCAACCTGACCGGTTCTCCTCCGTTAACCCCTGCAGGATGCCCCCTGAGCATTCAGCCCTCCCCGATTCTAGCAATGGATCCTGGTCTGCAGGCAATACTTCAGTACCTGCAGACAAAAGCAGAGCTTAAGGCTGACCTAGAGGCGGTGGCAACCAGAATTGAGAAGGCCCTACGAAAGGAGATCGAGGACATACAACAGAAATCCTCAGCTCTGGAGGCTAAAGTTGCCACCCTTGAAGGCTCCCGGGCAGGCCACAAGATGCGAATAGCGCAATTAGAGAGAATGCAAAAATTGCACCAGCAGCAGATGTCTGACCTCCGGCTGCAAGTCGACGATCAGGAAAATCAGAAACAGGTGTAACAACCTGAAGATCCGTGGTGTTCCTGAATCAGTCCAAGCTGAAAACCTATGCTCTTCAGTAACAGAATTATTCAACTCTCTCCTAGAGAGATCTTCAGAGGCCGAGTTGCTATCGGGCTATTGATCGGGTCCATAGAGTGATGGGCCGTCCGGTTGGAAATCCCCAGGCCCCCAGAGATGTCCTGTGCCGAGTCCATTTTTTTACCGTCAAAGAGGACATCCTGCGGCGGGCTTGGGAGCGAGGCAGAACTGAGTGGAGAGGCTCGCAGGTCTCTATACTACCTGATGTTTCTCGTCGCACGTTACAAATGAGAAGAGTTCTCCGACCTTTGCTCGACAAGATCTGGGAATTGGGGGCCTTGTACAAGTGGGGGCACCTGTTCCACCTTATAATCCGTAAGGACAATGCTGCTTTTGCTTTATGCCATCAGGCGGACTTGCCAAATATATTTGCTTTCTTGGGCCTAGACCCTTTCCGGTCCCGGACTGGCTGGACTTGGACTTTAACCCACCCCCCCGCTCCCGCAAAGGACCCCTAAACGCCCCTGAGGTGGGGGGGCGGGGGGGGGAGGGGGGGGGGGGGGTGGGGGGGGGGGGGGGGGGGGGGGGGCCCCAGAAGGAACCCGGAGCAGTAGAGCTGTTTTTGGATCCCTATAGAAAGCTGCAAAGGTCCGATACAATCTTGGGTTTTGCTGTTCTCCCTCTCTTTGTATACATATGGAACTGATAGGGACGCTTTTGGATCACTATAGAAAGCCGCTGATGTAAGTTACATTTTTGTGTTTTGCTGCTTTACCTTTTATCCATATAGGACGGTTAGCTAACTTTAGTTTACTTGAGCTTCTATATGGGCGGGATATATGGCTGGGTGCGGTCCGAGGCCTGGTGGGCGGGTTTCCCCCCACTTCTCCCCTGATTTACTGTCAGCCCCACCGGGGGCGGTTGAGCCCCTGGGGTACCAGACCGGGGGATCCGGGTTGGACCTTTTCCCACCCGAATCTCGGTTTCCCCCTTGGGAGTGGGTTGGATGCTATCTTTCGTGATTCTGAGAAGGTCGGCGGGAGCATACTTCCAAGTAGCGAGGCCACTTTCCCATCTAGGTTTCCATGCCATCCCATTGGCTGTGAGCCGGAGGGATTTGCGTGGTGTTGAGGGCTATGGCCCTCTTAGTTCTTAATTGCCCCCCTCTTTAAGGAGGGCTTCGTTAGTTGTTGTTAAGTTCTGTCTCTCTTTTCCTGTCTTTCCTTTTTTCTCTGTCTTTTGTTCTCTCTCTCTGATCGTCCGCTTGCCTCTTTCTCTGGCCGGATTTCTGGTCCTGTTCCTCCAGCCCTGAGTAGTGAAAAGTGAACTAGACTCTGTGACATCGTTTAGTGGGGTGAGCGCCCTCCCCCTGTAACTTAGCTGCACTGATGAGTCTTAAACTCTGTACATTTAACACCAAGGGGTTGAACATCCCAGAGAAAAGGTCCAAAATTTTATACGGGCTTCATAAGGATAAAGTGGACATAGCCCTTCTACAGGAAACGCATTTTTGTCAAGGGAAAATCCCCGAAATTAAAAATAGATACTATGACCAGTGGTACCACAACCCTAATCCCGAGCATAAATCTGAAGGGATATCTATTGCCGTACACAAAAACGTTCCTATAGAGGACGTTCAGGTTATGGTCGACCCTAGGGGCAGATATCTGTTCCTCAAATTTACCTTGTGTGGGGCAAGATACACCCTGGCCAACCTGTACCTACCCAATCAAGGACAGGTGGAGGCGGGAATTGGTATGCTACACTTGCTGGAGGACTTTGGGGAAGGAACGCTTATCATAGGAGGAGATCTTAACCTAGTCCTAGACCCGAGGATTGATTCATCTCAGGAGAAATCTGCAATCCCCCACTCTAAGCTTAACAGATTCCGTAAGGCTCTTCAGTCCCTGCGGGTGGTAGATGTTTGGAGGGTCCTCCATGGGGGGGGAGATGGACTATACATTCTTCTCCCTCACTCACAATATGTATAGCAGGCTGGACTATTACCTCCTGAGCCATCACATCCTTGCAATAGACCCTGAGTCCTCGATTGGTCAGATGCTCTGGTCGGATCACACCCCCTGTATTCTTGAGCCTCCCGATACTGGACGCGACCCCTAGGCAATACACTTGGCGTCTAAATGATAATCTGCTGAAAGACATGCTGTGCATGGCTGAGATCAAGGCTGTGGTGGCCAATTTTCATTTTGACCATAGCAAAGACAGTACTTCACTGCCAATGCAGTGGGAGGCGCTCAAGTGTGTGCTGCGGGGAGTTTTTATCAAACATGGCGCGAGGCTCAAGAGGCAGAGGGTTCAACTGATTGCGGAAACGCTGGGACGCATACAGGAATTAGAGAGGACTCACAAGACCCTCATCCCCTGGGGGATTACGAGAGTTGTTGGAGGCTAGGCAGAAGTTAAAGGGGCTGTACGATCAATGCTACCTCGGATTCAGGGATAGGTGGAGGGCACGCCTTTACGCGCACTCCGATAAGTGCGGTAAGCTGCTGGCTCGGCCGCTCCACCCAAGACAAGGCTGTACGTATATCCCCAGTATGAAAACAGTAGATGGTAGTGAGGTACACAAGACCCCCCAAATAGTGGACGAATTACTATTCTTACTATTCGAGCAGGTACAACAATGACAATGATCCAGCCCATGGAGCACAGAGGAGGAATGTGGGGGACTTAGATAACTATATAGTGGAGACAGCCCTGCTGGCCATCCCCCCAGAAGAAAGTGAGGCGTTGGAGGATCCGGTAAGGCAGGAGGAGGTCGGGCGGGGCATAAGGGGGACCCCTGCGGGGAAGAGTCCGGGGCCGGATGGGTTTACACCCAGGTTCTATAAAGCGATGGGACCCCTGATAGCCCCTTTCCTGACAAAAGTATTTAACTCTGTGTCGAGTCGCTGCCCCTTCCCGAGACAGACCCTGGCGGCCCACATTGCGGTCATTCAGAAACCTGGGAAGGATGGCACTTTTCAAGGTAATTACAGACCGATTTCGCTGATTAATGTGGATATCAAACTGTTTGCCAAAATTATGGCAAACAGGTTCCAGCCCCTGTTACCCTCATTGATACATAGTGATTAAGTTGGGTTTGTCTCAGGAAGGGAGGCCAGGGACAATGTTATCAAAACTGTCTCGCTAATGCACTACACCCAAACTCAGGGAGTCCCGGCCTGCCTTCTGGCAGTAGACGAGGAGAAGGCATTCGATAGGGTGCACTGTGGGTTCCTAAGAGCTGCACTGTCCCAGGTGGGAGTAGGACCAGTTATGTTGGATAGAATAATGGCTCTTTATCATGACCCCACTGCTAAAGTTAGAGTCAATGACACCCTCTCCGGATCTTTTAATACCAGGAATGGTACTCGGCAGGGGTGCCCTTTGTCCCCCTTGCTCTATGTTCTGGTGATGGGGCACTTGGCGAATGCCTTGGGAGCCAATCCCTCTGTCAAGGGGGTGCCATTCCGTGGGAAGGAATATAAGCTCTCCCTCTTTGCCCGCATACCTCCCCGCATACCTCTTTGCCCTTCATCATTCGGGAATTTGAAAGGTTTAGCAAGCTAAGCTTTAAAGTTAGTATGGCCAAAACAGAGATCTTGAATATCTCCCTGGACGAATGGACCCAAGACTTAATCCGGACAAATTTCCCATTTAAGTGGCAAAAGGAATCGCTAAAATATCTCGGGTGCAGGTATCCACTGATTTGGGGAAACTCTATAAATTAAACTATGTACTACTCCTTAACAGCACAATGGAGAGTTTGAAAACATATGCTAAAAAGCAATACTCCTGGTTGGGGAGAACAAATATCCTAAAAATGGACGTACTACCTTGGTTCTTATATGTTTTTCAAACTTTGCCGTTGCTGCCGGAATGGGGGTGTCAGGGTTGGAGTTCCTCCTTAAGCTTCAGAGTGTGCCGCTGGTTAATAATGCTTCTGGCTGGCTCTTTCTTTGGAACTTCCCCTGCAATATACTGATTCACCAGGAGATGGCTCTGTCCTGCAGAGGTGCTGGCAATCAGCCAGCACCTGTGACTCCTCAGCCTATATAAGCTGATCAGCCCATTCAGGCAGCGGATTAGCATTGTGTTTTGTCATTTTGATCCCAGAACGCTGTACCTAGATCCCAGGTACTCTGAAATCTGTACCCCGCACCCAGGACTCCTGCCTCAGCTCTTACATTTGCTCCCCCTATCTCAGCCGTGTTTCCGCCTTGGAATTTGGACTTTCCTTTGATCCCTATGCACTTGTTTCCGGACTCCATCTTGTGTATGTACAGCCAGAGCGTGTTGGTTTCACCTGTATGTGTAGAGTTCAGCCAGAGCGTGTTATTCTCACCTGTATATATGTATAGTTTCCTTACACATATATGTTCCCCTTTGTAATCTGTACAGCAGTTTGATTGTAGTGTGTTTGATGTGTAGTTACCACTGTTTTTTTTTTCACTATTAAACACGGTTTGCCCCATATCCATTTCTGCCTCTCAGTCTCAATTTCTGGTCACTTTTTACAATTGGGATTTCTCCGCTGGGAAATCCCTGACAGGGGGTTCTTTAAACAGCTACACGCTGCTTTCTTTAATTTCGTATGGAAAAATAAGAAGCCCAGGGTGAATAGAAGGACGTTGAGTAGACCTAAGAGCGCAGGGGGGTTGGGGGTCCTGGACATGAAATCGTATCACGTGGCTGCTGTCTTAGTGAGGCCTGTTGACTGGTTCCACCACAAGGGGAGTAAACAATGGGTCGCACTGGAAAACGATATTTCTCCAGTTAGTTTGACCGCCTTGCCTTGGGTGGACCCCAAGTACCGCCCTAAGAGGTGGGAACTCCCATACCTAGTAAATACCCTGCTGACCCTCTGGGATAGATTTTTGAAGCAGAGGGGCTTATCGCGCAGACCTGGTTCTCTCACCCCGCTCTTCAACAATCCTGCTTTCACCCCGGGGCTGGACGCTAAGTCATTCCTCGTGTGGGATGCAACCCAGGACACAAGACTGGGTGAGATCACCTCTGGATCTGGCATGTCTTCACTAACTGAGTTGGAGGAGCGAGAAGGGGGAGGAAACTGTCCTGGTTCCTGTATGCCCAGCTGAGCGCCTTTGTTGGATCCTTCGCTCCTGGAGGAGAGGCTCCCACAATTCTGCAGGAGATGGGAGGAAGAATTGGGACAGACGTTTGAGAGAAAGGAGTGGGAAAAATCCTTTGACGCACAAATTCTCGATGGCTTGCAGAGCCCAGGAAAGGAATTACAAAATCCTGACCAGGTGGTACAGAAGCCCTGCGGACTTAGTGAGGTTCGGGGGAGCGGAGAAGGGTAATTTCTGGAGATGTAACGGGGCCCATGGAACCTTGACCCACATCTGGTGGGAATGCCCTTCTATTAAGACTTTTTGGGAGGGGGTGTTGAGAGTATTTGAGTGTACGACCCTTGAGAGTATCCCTAACTCCCCTCAGGTGACACTTCTATCGAGGACTCCGGGCCCAGTAGCAGAAGGGGGGAGGGGCCTGCTGAGGCATATGCTTATGGCAGCAGGGTCCGTAATTCCCCGACACTGGCGCTCAAACACTGTACCCTCCCTGATGGAATGGTTTGGGGAGTTGGAACTGGCTCTTGACGGAGTCGAGGGGGGGAGCCGAGAAACACTCCAGGACATGGGCAATATGGGAGGTTTCTAAGAGAGATCCAGGATATACTGGAGAGAAATGGGTAATGTGGGCGTTCATTCCTTCTTTCTTTTCTTTCTTTCGTCTTCATTTCAATTTTTTATATCTCTCTATTTCTTCTTTTCTCTGCTTCCTTGGGTTGTTTTTGGGGTGGGCTGAGCCTTCAGCAGTAATGCCGGTGGGTTCGTAGTTGATGGGGTTGATGGTTGGCCAAGGAGCAGTATCCCCTGGCACCGGGCGGCCACTCTCGAGCCCCCGATCTCAGGATCTTGGCAACAGAGGTATCCCCTGGGCCCCCCATCTTAGTGAAACGGGGAGACCAACAAATGTGCTAACCTTACAGGCTTGAGATGGGGTGGTAATTGTTATCGATGTTGTTGTAATATATGATACTGTCAACGTTGGCATTAGTTTACAACAGTAGGGGGTTGTAGACTTTAATGAGTAACTAATTTTATTACTATCATTGTAAACCCTTCAACAATCCTGATATTTAGATGCTTGTACTGGTTACCTTCATTGTATGCTCGAGGCACGGAGGTCCTGTTTTAGTCCTGCGCTGTTTCTTCCTGCCTATATGTTTATAAATGTCTATAAAACTCAATAAAGATATATTGCAAAAAAAAAAAAACTGACTGAAGCAAGTAGAGTTTGTGGCGGAGACGGAAGAGATTGCTGTGATAAAACAGGACAGTGTGTCTAAATATATGAAGGTCTGGTATCTGTGGATGGCCTTTAACCCTTTCGCTGCCAGCCTACCTGGAATTTTTGTCACTCTTTGTTGCCAGACGATTTTGCACTATTTTGCGCTCCACGTGTTCAACTGTGATTTTTAAAGGGATTCCCAGGAAAATGATATATTTCTTTTAACATCTTTTGTTTGTTATTTTTTAGGTGTATTCTCAATATCTTTGGGTGAAATATGTGCAAAAAAAATCAATTTGTTATAATTTGTAGTGTTTTTGTAATAAAAATGTAAGTTTGTCAATATAATCTTGCGTGTGAAATCCCAGTTTCTCGGTACCATATATTATTCGTAGACAACCTTTCCTGGCGAGGAGACCCCCCCCCCCAAACTGAAACAGTGATTTAGGAGATTTTCTGATAAAATACAACTGTGCTAGGCGCTATGTACACCTTGCACTTTTTCAAGAAAAAAAAAATCCTAAAACATATTGTGTCTTTAGAACAGACCAAAACCCACATTTTTAACCAGTATCCCCCGAATTGCTCTCCCCATGAAGAGTACCTTTTGCCAATTTTTACTGCTCCTGCTTCACTCTAATCTCAGATAATGGCAAATGTTTAAACTATAAAGCCCTGCCTCCTCCATTCATTGCCACAGTTGTGTGTTGCGATTATGTCATTACCACACCTATGCATTGACTGATTGCCTGCCATCTTACATAGAGGGACAGCAAAAAAAGTGTTTCAGGAACATTTGGTAGGTGAAAATATCCATTTCTAGTTCTACACCCTAAGAAGTAGAACAGGCAGGGGATCTGGCTAAAAGTATTTCACAAGTTTAGTGGGTTTTGGTCTGCTTCAAATAGTGAAGTCTATAAACTAAAATTGCTTTCTTAACTGATGGTAAAACAGCTGACAGACATTAGGACATTAGGGTTGATTCAGAGCCTCTTTCACATGCACTTTCGCATGTGTCTGTGTAATTTTTGTGAGTTTTTCCATGCTTTTTCTGGATTTTCATTACTGTTTTCATGCGTATATGCGTTTACCCTAACGCAAATATGCACTTTCGATGATCGTATGTTTATCATCAATTTTCCATTATGTCGGGCAACTTAAGTTATTGGTATGGGCTTGCGCACGATTCAGAGCCTTGATTGCCGATGACCACCCGCCCAATAAAACGGGTTTGTTTCTGTTTTGGAGGTGAAAGATAGCTGCCAACATGTTTGCTGATTACTTGGAGGAGTGCAAGCGTTTGCAGCTAAACGGCATGGTCTGCATCAACATGGCCGAATCCAGATTGCACCACGCATGCATGGACATCGATCGCATGCATGACGTTGAGCTGTTCGAGCTACCCCGCCTTAACCTCGTTTCCCTCCATAACTTGTATAGTGAGCTGCGACCATGGTTAGCCCGCACCACAAGGAAGGGACATGCAATTTCAGGTATGACCAAGATGCTTGGCTGCCTGCAATTTTTGGCGAATGGCTCGTTCCAGAGGCTGGGTGCCCTCTCCGTGGGGATGTCCCAGCCTATGCTGAGCCGCACGCGTATTTTCCGAACAACATGGTTGCCTGGAATACGGTTAAGTTGGGTTTTTTTGATCTAGCCGACATGCCCAACGTCATGGGTGCGATCGATTATACCCATGTTGCGTTGGTGCCTCAAGCAGCTGATGAAAATCTATTTAGGTATGACTTGTATTAACTCATTGAATCACAGTATGTTTTAATATATATATATATAAATCAATCATTTTCATGTAGCCCTTAACTAATCATTTTAATGCAGCCCTTAATTAATCATTTTCATGCAGACCATAAGTAATCATTTTAATGCAGAACTTAATTAGTCCTTATCATGTAGACCTTATTTAAATCCGACTGACCAACTATTTTACTATTGTTTTTAAAAAACACACTTTAACAATAAGAATTTCTTATTTTGTTAGTTTTTACTTGGTTATTTGCTTGATTGTTTTTTGTACTAAATACCTGTATTTCTGCTCTTACAGGAACCGGAAGATGGGCCACTCCATAAACGTGCAAGCTGTTGTTGGCCCAGACCTTCGGTTCTTACGTGTGTTAGCAGGGTTTCTCGGATCCACCCACGATGCCTATATTCTGAGAAATCTGAGCCTGTATGGTCGATTTGAATCAGGAAATTTGTCTGGTGGGTGTCTACTGGGTAAGTTTGGAGAAATAATTTCATTAGCCTTTCACTGTATGACTATGAATGTTTTTGGATAACCCTGTCTCAACATATGGATGTTTTTCCCTCTGATGACATGATATACAATGTAGCTAAGAAGTAGACACTAATTTTGTGTTTTATTATTTTCAGGGGGTTCGGGTTACCCACTACTGCCATGGTTGATGACACCAGTCCTGCACCCTCAAACTCAGGCCCAGGCCAGGCCTCAGGCCATCGAAAGACCCGTGCTGTTGTGGAGAGGGCCTTTGGCCTGCTTAAAGCAGATTTAGATGCCTGGACCATACCGGGGGCCCTGTAGTATGACCCCAACAAGGTTATAAAGATCATAATAGCCTGCTGTGTCCTCCATAATTTTGAGTGGGCCCCCTCTCCAGCCACCACAGACATTCCGGATGAGTTAAATGAGGACACCCAGAGTGCTTCTGGGCAATCCGTCCGGGACCATCTGATAACAATTTTTTTTTCTTAATTTTTTGTCTGGCTTTTTTATACATTTTTTTTTCTTAATTTTTGTTCTGGAATTTATTTCTTAATTTGTATTCTTATTTTTTTTTCTTTTTCCCTAACTTTTGTGGTCATTAGATATATTACTTATTTGTGATGTAACAAATTCTATGATTTATACTTTCATTTGGTTATCTGTACATACTAATTAATACAAACAATCTTTGGAACAGATTGAAGTGTAATGCAGTTTTTAATGTCAAATATTTCCTTTAACAACACTCATCTTTTTACAATCAAAGAGATCAGAAATGGCTAAAAATAACACAGAACAGAGAAAGTTCATGAAAATAATTTACTATTCCAAAGTGAAATTAGGTGGGGAAGGGCACTCGCAGCCTACGAGGACATCCACTATGCAAAGGAAGGATCCATTGGGCCAGACTCCAGCCCCCTCTAAATTTGGCACATCCTGGATGGCCAAGGAGACTTCCTCAAGCCAGAATGCTCCCCGTCCAACAACATCCAGAACCATAGGGAGCACTGGTATTAACCCTTTAACTGCCAGCCTACCTTGAGATTTTGTCACCCTTTGTTGCCAGATTATTTTGCACTATTTTGCACTCCCCATGTTCAACTGTGATTATTGAAGGGATTTCCAGGGATTTCGCAGGAAAGTGATATATTGTTTTTTTCAGCAGAGCCTGGGCTTTAACATGAAATGTTTTGCTTGTCATTTTATAAGTGTATTCTCAATATTTTTTGGTGAAAATTGTGCAAAAAAAAAAACAATAAAAAAAAACTATTTTTTACAATTTGTAGTGTTTTTTTGCCTACCTCCCTCCTTCTCTGCCCAGCCATCACCGGCGTCTGACAGCTGAACTGCCGGGTGCCCCGATCACACCCAGCACCCGGGCTAGAAGTAAAGAACATCGGAGATCCGAGGGAGGAGGGCTGTTAGGCCCCCTCCAGAAGATGGAAGAGCAGGGGGTGATCGGAGCCCCCCCCATTAAGAGGAGAGCCGGCGGGAGCTAACAGGCACACAGGTGAGTAACTGTCATTTTTTTATTTTTACAGATAATTCTGGCTGAAGAGGAGACCTGGCCGGATCGAACAAGGGGTCAGGTAAGTGACTTTTTTTTTTAACTTTTTCTACTAGCAGGGGGGAAAGTCAGGCATGTAAAATTTACGTGGCTGGCGGTTAACTGCACGGGAGGCAGCCACGTAAATTTTACATGGCTGGCAGTTAAAGGGTTAAGGGCAAGGGGAACAGTAGGGCAGGAATCCCTAGACCCACAACAACACCCTCTCCTGCTCGAGGCATATTTCAGCATTACAATGTAGCAAGCCCTGAGTCACTGTGCAGCTCAACGGCTGCAAGTTATTGGGCCAGCCAGCCTATGACACCCAGCCACCAAGCAAGTCCAACACAATACTTGCAGAGCAAAAGTTGTAGCTATTAGTGGGGTGTTAGTCAGCCAAGAATGTCACCAACTATTCCACCCACCCAGGATGAGGCAGCCAGGATCCCATTAGGCCTAAACCTGCTGCGTGGGAGCTTGAGCAGGTGCTTTATTGAGGCCCAAACAATGGCTTTGGCAAGTGGGGTTTCTGAGCACTATCATGAGCAGTATGGGAGAAATTCTAAAGCCACCAGCAAAAGCACAAATACACAAATATGGGTGGAGATCACCAGACAGGTGAATAGTGTGGGGATGGAGAGGAAAGATGTGGAGCAAATGCAACTCTAATTCTTAATATGGTGGATTCCCATAATAAGGCTGTTGTTGGCCTTGTAGGATGGCCAACACCTGTGCATGGGTGGCATTCATCATCTGCCACTGCTCCAGCATAGCCTCCCTCTGCCTGTTGGTAGGCTTAATTTCTTCCAGCAGGGTGGTGAAGTGGTTATTGAAATTTTGTAATTGTGATGACAGCCGCTCATTTAATCTTTGGTTCACTTCCCTAAACTTGCAGCTGTCATTGCGCCATGCTGTCTCCAGGATCTGCACACGCCTCACCTGGCTGACATGGCAACGTGGATGAGGGCGTCCTCCACTTCCCCGGGTTTGGGCGCGTGCAGATGATGGAGGTCTAGGCCTAGCAACAGGAGCAGATGAAGTAGGCAAATCCTCTGCAGCAGAGCTACCGCATGGGACAGTTGGTTCTGTCTCTTGCTGCTGGCCATGCTGGTCTGCCAGCAGAGGGCGTACTTGACTCTGCTGCAGAGGATTTGTGGGTGGCTGCTGCTGGGGCAGTGGCAAATGATGTTGCTGGGTTGGCATTAGTGGGGGCATGGTAATGTTCTCCTCCTCTATATGGTGTATTGCATCCATTATGGGTGGTGTCTGTAGGGACAGAAAAACAAAATTGTGTGAGATAGTTGCTAAAATATATGTTGGGGCAAGTCGTCACCTTCCTTCACATGCATCATCAGTTAGTGCACATTACACTTACCAGATCCAGCTCCTGTGTAGAATATGTTGGTAATGGCTTATGGGACATGTTGGCAGTGACCAAACAGGTGGAGGGTTACGCAGTCACTAGAGTATTTTGAGGAGCTGGAATGTAACAGTAAAGGCAAATTAACACATAAACATACTTTGTGTACCCATAGGAGTAGCTAGGCTTTAGGGCACACGGGCAAACTTTCTAAATGGACTCCACCACCGGTTTTCCAGACCCATTTTGTCGGCACCCTGAACTGCTGCACCCTGGAAGCGTGGCCCCCTGCTCCCCCCTAGCTATGGCCCTGTGTGGACCTAGGCTTTTTAACTACATTTTTTAAAGGCAAAGTAAATTAAGCAATCCTTAAAATACTAACCTTCTGGCATGGCCCCGTGTCTATGGCCCCTGATAAGCCCTGTAGTGCCGAGGGGTGTATAAGTCCCAGGACAAGCTCCTCAGATGCAGTGTACTGTAGTTTAGTTGGGGATTTACCTCCTGTTTGCAACCTTTAAAACAAAGATAAAACATAAATTACAAGGTCTTGCACAACAACAACCAGCCCAACTCCAACACCCATCTGTAACCGTGCTGCCTGCGCTTATTCCTCTTCTGTCTCATAGTATATTTGTGGTCCAAGAATTTTCGCTGGATCTGCTCCACATCTTTCCTCTCCATCCCCGCACAATTGACCTGTCTGGTGATGTCCTCCCAGATTTGAGTCTAGCGCACTTTTCTGGTGGCTTTAGAATTTCTCCCATACAGCTCATGAAAGTGCTCAGAAACCCCACTTGCCAACGCCATGGTTTGGGCCTCAGTAAAGCGGCCTCTCAATGTCCCACGCCGCAGGTTTTGGCCTAATGTTGCCCTGGCTGCCTCTTCCTGGGTGGGTGGAATATTGGATGACATTCTTGGGTGACTTGCAGGTGTTGAATAGCCAGACCTTTCGCTTACCATGGATTGGATTGATGTTGTGGGCCGGGGAGCATTCTTGCTGGAGGAAGTCTCCTTCACCTTCGGTGATGGCCCAAATTTGGAGGGGGCTGGAGTGTGGCTCAATGGATCCTTCATGTGGCGAGTGGATGTTCTGGTCAAATACGAGTGACCACTGGTTTTGTGGGACCTAGTTGCAGGCCTGGATGACGATCACGGCGTTCATGGGACTTGGTGGTTTTGCGGCTACCTTTCTTTGCAGGCATAGCGATATCTGTAAAGACACTCACCTGTTTTTCCAAATACCCTTTAAATAGTTATGACTGTGTATGACGCTTATGTGTAAGCGTGCGTACGGACGTGCACATCCCGGAAACCGCTGGGGCGCAACACATCTGCTGATACTGGCAAAACAAGATTGCACCCACGCTCTTCACCCGCAAGCAACAGGACACTATTATGCTAGTGTTTGTGCAGGCCGTTGATTTGCAGGTGAAATGCATGCATTTGCGATTAGGAGGCGCAAGCCAAAACCGTGGGGCGAAATTTGAATTTTAACGCCGTGCCAAGCAAAAGTTAGTGCCGAGAAGTGATTTGGGTAAGTTTTAGGGGGCTAAAATGGAAGAAGAACCTAACCGAGAAGTGGTTTGGGTGAGCTTTAAGGGTCAAAAAAGGAAGATGGAGGAGAGTGCTAAGTGATTTAGCTAAACATTGTAGTAGAAGTGAGGGTGGCAAATATGTAGGCGAGCACTTTAATGAGTTAAGTTTGTAGTGCGCAGGTGCAAGATCGTAAGGATTTCCATCTGGACGAATATTTATTGAAAAGGGAAACATAATCGAATGGGAAACGTAAAGGATTCGTTGGAGGATATGATGGGAAAAGGGCAAAAACGAAAGCCTACGTTGTAACATGTGAAAATGAAACGGAAAAGTCTGGATGGAAAATTACATCCTCGTAATTCGTAATCTGCCGTACGAACGGACGGAAACTTTACAGAAGGTTTTCAATGCATGCATTGAATCGCTCGAACGCTCATACGAGAACGGAAACATTTCACAAAATAGACAGATCGGCACGAAAACTGAAGTTTTTTTGTGTCTCTCTGAATCGAGGCTATAGTCCTCTCCCGCATGGACCTGTGACGCGTTTCGGGCTAGGCACAGCTCTTACTCATACAATTGAACCCCAAAGAAACCCCCCATATATATAAAACCATGAATTAAACAAAAGAAAACTCACCTGCGGCGCTGCATGCTGGGAATGGCCAGAGATCTGTTCTGTGTGTGTGAGGGCCAGGAGGCGTGTGTGTGACCTCACACTATCTTCGCTCAGATTAGTTGTTGTATTAACCCCCTTGTGCTAGCGTAGCATAAAATTAAAGCTGAAAATAGAGTATTTGGCTACTAAGCACTGATGAAAGTCTTATGTGGCGGACATGAATATAAGTGGCCAAATTAACAAATTGCACAGCACAAATGAAAAGAGGTAGAAAAAGAAACCTGAATATCCAGCATGCATATCATGGGCATGACTAATAAGCATGACAAATGTCTAAACAAATCACAGGCTAACCTATTGATCCCAATTGGGTATAATATGGTAACAATCACTACCCATTAAGCAAACCAGTCTTAAAAATTATGGCATGTCCATGCCTATTCCTAATATTGTAAACTCTACTATATATTGGCTTAAATGACTTTCAAATGTGAATCTGTTGCCAGCAGCAGTGTGAAAAAGCAATGTAGAAAAACAATGCAAATACAGAAAAACAATGCAAATCTGTTGCCAGCAGCAGTGTGAAAAAGCAATGCAGAAAAACAATGCAAATACAGCAGTATTCCAAAAGGCAGCAGATATATAGAAACATCTAGAGAGCAGCAAAAATGAAACAGTGCAGAAAAACAATGCAAATGCAGCAACATTCCAAATAGCAGCAGGTATATAGCAGCATCTAGAAAGCAGCAGAAATGAAACAGTGCAAATGCAGCAGCATTCCAAAAGCAGCAGGTATATAGCAGCATCTAGAAAGCAGCAAAAATAAAACAGTGCAAAGTGTAGCAGCATTGCAAAAGACCCACACATATCTAGCAGTATCTAAAGGGCAGCAAAAATAGAGCAGTGTGGCAGGGGCAACATTTTTACAAGGCAGCAAGTATATAGTAGCATCTTAGTAGCAGACAGAATATAGCAGCAATAATGAAGACATCAAACACACATATGGTTAAAATAAACTAGACCAAACCAAAACAGCAAACGTCTAACCACATTGGGAAGGCAATAAGCAATAAACAAAAATTCTGTTAATCAACAACAGCAGTGCCCCTTTGATATGAGATTCAATAAGCATAGCAAGTATAACGCATCATAAAGCACATAGATTAGCTTACAGGCTGACATCAGGAAAATGAAACACCTCGACGTTTCGGTCCCTCAGAACCTTTCTCAAGAGGCTGCCATGTATAATGTAGAGTTCCCCACTGTGGGTTTTCGATATGTTCTAGTTATAATGTTGTTCCCAATTTTTGGAGCTCCTAACGTCAGATCTAAAAAAGCTATTTCATCCCTCTGATGGTCTAAACTGTAAGTTCAATTGGTTCTCATTAAAATATTTCACAAATGGGGTTACAGGTTCAGGGGTCCCAGTACTGATACAAATCAAATCATCTATGTAGTGCGAATACCAATAGATGTACTTCTGGTATGGATTGTTCAATGAAAATATTGTTACTTCCTCCCACCACCCCATATACAAGTTAGCTAGGGAGGGGGAGAAAAGTGCACCCATAGGGGCCCCCTGAATTTGTAAATAGAAAATCCCCTCAAACATAAAGTAATTGTGCTTTAGAAGATATTCCAATGCAATATCTATAAATAGTCTGTAATTCTCATCAAATGCTGTATATTTTTTCAACATGTAAGATACTGCATTCAGAGCTAGCCGATGTGGTATGCATGAATAAAGAGCGTCGACATCCATGGTCAGCCAACTCCCTTGTGATGGCCATTTAACAAGATGGAGAGCTTTTAGGATTTCTGTAGTGTCCTTAGCATAGCCTGGGAGCCTCTTCACAATGGGCTGGAGTTGTTCATCCACCCACTGGCCTAGTTTTTCATTCAGTGATCCTATGCCCGCTATTATGGGACGGCCCTTTGGTGGTCGATCGGGCTTGTGTATCTTTGGTAAATGATGAAATATAGACACTATTGGATGGTCATTAAGAAGATTCACAGACATTCTTTCTGTTAAGGCTCCCAGGGCTACTCCCTCAATCAAGATTGTTTGTAATTCTTTGATATAACTTCTTGTAGGGTCTCCATTCAATTTTAAATACGTCATGGAGTTGGACAACTGACGGTGTGCTTCCTGGATATAGGTCAATTGTCCATGATTACTATCGTTCCTCCTTTATCCGAGTTTTTAATTTTTTTAATTCTTTTTTGGTTTTCAAAAAGGGTACAAGAGATATCAATAATACAGACATTCCAGAAAGATGCAGATACAGCATACAAGTAGAATTAGCAGTAGCATTAGTATTGACATTGAGACCTAGCTCGATCCGTTAGCCTCTCGCTTTTAGTTTAGCTATCCCCCTTTACCCAAGGTCGCCCAGAGTTTCTTTTTTCTTAACGCCATGCTCGTGTTTGGGTTTTATGAGGGACCTCAGGGGGAACCCTCATGCCCCCTACCCCGCCTCATCCTTAAGGTGATTTTAGCTCCCGTTCGTTTTTCTATACCACTGTCTCCACCCTGGTCTTCTCTTACTCACCAAGGGGGGGGGGGCATATAGGATGTGGGGTGTTGCTATTCAGATTTAAAGCTGGGAATGTCTCCTACTGGGGCTAGGTCCAATAGAATTAACAGATATATTAATCAATTGAGATGAAGAAAAGGGAAGTAGTAATAGGGAGGGGGGAGAAGAGGGGGGTATGATGGGGGAAGGGGGGTGGAAGACACCTCGCCTGCAATTCCTGATGCAAGGGGGGGTGGCATCATTAAGAGGAGAAGGGGGGAACAGGGCCCCAGACCAAGGCCACAGGACCGCTAACGGCCCTCCTCCAAGTGGAGGTTGTGGCTAAGCCTCAGTAGTCAAGTCAAGGGTGGTGTGGATCTACTCCTCTAACGATGTCCGGGTAATATACCATGAAGTCCACACCATTCGAGTTTCTTCTTCCTTATCATGAATCGCTGCTGTTAGCTCCTCCATCTCCTTTATCCTATCTACTTCCCGGATCCAGTCCTTTGCCGTTGGAGTCTGTTCGGTTTTCCAGAGTCTGGGGATCAACACTTTGGCTGCATTAATCATATGCCTCAGGGCCGATTTCCTGTAATGCGTGCCACCACTGTTGGTGTGATGTAGGAGCATGAGAGCTGGACGGGTTGGGACCTGCGTGCCTACTACTTTGGTCATAATCTCTATCGCCTTCGTCCAGAACGGCTTGATCTTGGGGCATGTCCATAAAATATGGAAGAGCGATCCATGCCCCGAGCCACATCTCCAACACTGAGATAGAGACCCTGGGAACATGGACGCTAGACATTCTGGGGTGTAATACCACCTGGTTAGGTATTTATAAATGGTTTCCTTGTGCTGAGATCGAAGATTTGTAGGTGAGCGTGAATATTTTCTCCCATTCGTCTGCCGTAAATTTCCTATCCAGGTAATTTTCCCACTCTGCACAGAAGGGAGGAGTTTGCTCCTGCACTTCATCTAGGAGCTGGTATATCTGCGAGATCACTCCTCTGGGGGGAACTTCACTCATGACTAGCTTCTCAAATTGTGTGAGATCTCTTCCCAGTGAATTCTTAGTTCCTATTTTTTGTAAGAAGTGCTGGAAAAACAACAGATACCATGGATCTAGCCGGGGGTTATCCCATCGGCTTCTGAGCTCATCTATGTGACACCAGTTCCGTTCTCTCACCAGGTCACATCCTCTGATCGTTTCCAGCTCCATCCAGCTCTCCAAGGCTTGGGGCCTCTGGCTAGGGGGCAGTTCTGGGTTTTCAACAACTGGGATCAAGGGTGATGGCCAGGGTGAAATCTCTACTGCTCCTCTAGCTCTGTCCCAAACGTTGAGGGTGGCCTTGATTAATGGGTTAGATCCTGACCATTTGCTTCAGTTTTCCAAAGCCCAAGGGATCTCCTTTAGTGGAGTTTCTATGCAGTGTGCCGCTACTTCCACCCATTTCTTAGTGTCTCTATTTCTCATCCAGTCCAGTACTCTCTGCAGGTGTGTTGCTTGCCAGTATCTCCTCAGGTTTGGCACTGCTAGGCCTCTGGATCTAAACCGTTGCAGTAGCCCAAACCTGATTCTCGGTTTCTTATTGCCCCATATGAATTTAATGAGGATCGTATTTAGGTTTCTGAAGTAGCTTGCTGGTATGTGGCATGGAACAGTTTGCAATAAATAGAGAATCCTGGGGAGGTCTGACAGGTCTGACTTGATTCTATTTAGTAGCGGGACAAAGTTATGTTGGAAGACATCCCTGATATTATTTGGGATTTTTATGCCTAGATATGTAAATACTGATGGAGTCCATTTGAATGGGAATTAGTTTTTTATGAAAGACAAGATTGCCTCTAGTAGTCCCACGTTAAGTGCCTCCGATTAACGAAGCTTATTTTGAATTTGGAAAGCTTTCTGAAAGTTTCAAATCCCTTCATTAGAACCGGGAGTCTGACCACTGGGTTGGATATAACAAATAATAGGTCGTCCGCGTATGCGGCCACCTTATGTTCTGTTCCTTTCACCCGGATCCCTCTCAGGTCTACATTACCCCTCATATGTCTCAGGAAAGGTTCCACTACTAGGGCAAAAATAAGGGGTGACAGCGGGCACCTCTGTCTAGTTCCGTTAGATATTTTAAAGGGTAAGAGAGGCAACCATTTACCTTTACCTTCGCCTGCGGCTTGGAGTATATACCCAAGATGTATTTAAGTGCCCTACCCTGGAGGCCAATATGCTTCAACACCTCGAACGTGAAGTCCCAGTCCACACGGTCGAACGCTTTTTTCGGCGTCGGTAGACAGCAGCATAATCGGGAAGTTGTCTGTACACGACCTGTGTATGAGGTTTAGAGTTTTGATTATGTTGTCCCTGGCTTCTCTGCCAGGGACAAATCCGCATTGATCTTTTTCTACTAGATTGGGCAGGTACGCAGCCTGGCGAGTCGCCAGGATTTTGGTAAACAGTTTGAGATCCACATTCAGCTATGTTATTGGTCGGTAGCTTTTACAGCTTAGCGGGTCTTTCCCTGCTTTGTGGATTACTGTAACAGGGGCATCCAGTGTCTCTGCTGGGACTAACATGGGTTCATCCTCCTACTTGGTTGTACTAAAGGCCTGAAGAAACTGTTTACTCAATATATTCTCGATTTTTTTATAGTATGCGTCAGTCCGTCAGGGCCCGGGGATCTCCCATTTGGGGATACCTTTATTGCTTGATGTAGTTCGGCGCTCGAGATTGGATCTCCTAATTTGGCTATAGCTTCGTCATCTAGTCTAGGCATGCCAGAAGCTGCAATGTACTCCCGCATCTGTTCCAGATCCCTCTGGGCGATCTCTGTCCACTTTGTACGTAGATTGTTTAGTCCATGGTAGTATTCTCAGAACACATTGGTGATGTCCTCTGTTTTATGCCATTTCTGTTGCTTCCCATCAGTTATTGCTTCAATGAAATTGAGAGATTGCTGTTTCCTCAGACCTCTAGCTAAGAGCGAGCCGCTTTTATTTCCCCATTCGTAATAGAATCTCTTACACTTCTTTATGGTAAGCGCTGCTTTGTTTAACAGCAGGGAATTTAGCTGCTCTCTATATATTGTTAGTTCTTGTAACGTATCTCGCATCTGAGACTCTTTATGTCTTTTTTCTAGAGATTGGATTTGTGATAATAGGCGGTCCCTATTTAGAGTGTGTGCTTTTTCAGTCTGGACGTGTGCTGGATAAATATCCCTCTTAATACTGCATTATGCGCTTTCCAGACAGTTATTGTGGGTACTTCCCCTGAGCCATTTAGTATGAAATATTCAGTAATTGCTGCTTGAACCGCTTGGTCTGTTACCGGGTCTTTCAACAAGCTCTCATTCAGCCATCACGTCCAGGCTTTTTTAATCACTTGTAGCAAGGCATAACCACACTGGACTATGATCCGACAGGGACTCTAGCCCTATGCCGGGATTGATCACCCTGGGTAGTAAGTTATGTGAGATCAGTATGTAATCTAATCTCGCGTACGTAAAGTGTACCGAGGAAAAATGTCAGTAATCTCTACCCTTCGGGTTGAAGATCCTCCAAGGGTCGCATAGCTGTAGTTTGTGAAGTGCACGCTTGACTTTACGCAGCCCTCCATATGGGATGGAGGATTTACTGGTCGACGAATCGAGCAAGGGTTCCCGGGTAATATTTAAGTCTCCTCCAATGATTACCTTCCCCTCCTGGAAGTCTGAAAATTTCTCTAGGAACTTTAGAAGGAATTCTGCTTGGCCGCTGTTAGGGACATATATTGAGGCCATTGTGTACATCTCTCCCGATAGCATACCTTTAATCATTATGTACCTGCCTTTACTGTCCACCAGGGTTTCCTGCATCTTGAATGGGATGTCTTTGGCTAGTAGTATTGCCACTCCCTTGGATTTGGAGTCCGGGGAGGAACTCACATACCATTGAGAGAAAAACCTAGGGGACATTTTGGGACAGGCATGTCCCTTAAAGTGTGTCTCCTGCAAAATGACGATCTTAGCCTTCCTCCTTCTCAAGTCCGAGATCACTGCCGATCTCTTTTCAGGTACATTGAGGCCTCTACAGTTCAGGGACACGATTTTTGTGGTTGCCTCTAGGGGGTCTTGAGTTCCCCCCACCCCCTCCGCCCCAGGTAGTGACACCTCAGGGGGTGACATGCTTAGAGCAGGTTGGGTAGCAGCGCGGTGCGGCTGTATCATGGGTGAGGGGTAGGACACAGGAAACTGGGTGGGGGAAGTAAAGAGTGAAAGAAAAGACAGGAACCAAAGATAGAAAAACAGAACTTTTAAGTTTTTGGATTCCGGAGAAAACCTTAAGAAGAAACTAAGGTTAATTGCAAAATAATACCGACTTGTCTAATATAGGGAAGTCTGGTCCAGTGTCCCCTGAGGGAGTCTCCGGTAGCTCCCCCAGGGAAATTGCCCGGACCTCTGGGGGAAAAATGGATACCAAGCGAAGAGGAGCCAGAATCCGGAGGACCGTTATAGCAACTAGTTCTTATCCTCCCGTCTAGGCAACCCTCCCATCCCCATAACACCTTAACAGTAAAGCAGTAACTGTAACAGTAAACCTATACAACTTTGTACTGTCATGTAAAATCAGGTGTTGTTACCTCCTATTCACCATCCATGGGGCCAGGGTTTCCTCTGCGCCCTGGGTCGGGCCAAAGGTCCGGCCTCCGCCTGTCTCGTCCGCGTCTTCTGAGGCGCTGCGGGAGTGGACCCACTCTCTGGTCAAGGTCCAGAGCCAGCCAATCTGGTACAGTGATGGGTGCTGTCTCTAGAAACTCGAACAGTCCTGTTAGTTGCTCTGGTGTCCTCAGGGCATATGTTCTCCGTTCTCTTCGTACTAATAGTTGAAATAGATGACCCCATCGGTATGTCGCTCCCTGATGTTGTATGAGTTCCAGTAGGGGTTTCACCACTCTTCTCATGTGAAGGGTTCTGCGGGAGAGATCCAGCAACATTATGACTCTTGCACCAGTTAGCTCAATAGGGCCTTTATTCGGTCTATTTCGATGCGATCCGACGAGGGGCGGTCCAGCAATTTGTTGAACAGGCCACATGCTGTTAATTTTAGGTCTGCTGGGTTTATCGATTCCGGGATGCCCCGCAGTCGTATTTTGTTGCCGTGGTTCCTGTTTTCCAGGTTGTCCTGCTGAAGGGTGGAGATCAATCTGCGTGTATTATCTCTCTCGCGTTCCAATTCCTCAACCCCGGCCTGGATGTCTGTCTGTGCTGCCATGTTGGTTTCTACTCTGTTAGATAGGTCCTCCACGGTGTTCTGCATAACTGTTATTTCTCTGCAGAAGGTGCTTTCCATCCTTGAGATATAAGACTCAAAATCTGCTCTCGACTGCAAGGATTTAAGGGCATCCGCAAAATTACACCTCACTGCCTCCGTGATGACCGAAATCAGTGCGCTGGGCAAGGGAGTCTCCAGGGACTCCAGGCTCCCACTTGCGGATGTCCGCTCCTCCAACGTATGGGACCACGGGTCCTTGGGACAGATCGGAGTCATCATACTGTTTGGATCAGGTGGGGGTGAGGGTGTCTGAGCGTGTGTGGCTATTTCTATATGTATGTAGCCTGTCTTTTGGGACCTCCGAGGGGATCCTGTCATCCCACCCAATTCTTCCCCTCCCCCTCCAACTTGATTCCCGGCTGCCCCTTTAAGAAGACTGTCACATTCTGTTATGTCAACCGCCACAGCCTGGGTTGCTGACTCCCCCGGCTTTCTATCACTCTCCTCATGATGAATCAGGGCATTTGTTACTGTGCCCCTGTCACAGCCGTCATCTGCTGCTCCATGCTCACCTCTCATACCGCATGTCCGCGGTCTGCGCGCGGGTGCCGGGGCCGTCTGCTCTTCTGCAGCATCGGAGATATCGCTGTCCTCACTGACAAGCAGGCGCTGGATGGGTTGTGGGTGCCTCTTCTCCCTGTCATAACTTTGGGTGACCTCCCGCGGCACGGCGGATGTCTCCTCTCTCTATGGGGAGGTCGGCGCCATTTTGCTGGGGGCCTCCTCCCCTCCCATGTGGACCGGCGACAGGATCCTCACCCCCTCAATCAGCCGGGGAGGTGCCAGGTCAGCTTCTTCTCCACTCCAGACGCTCAGTAAAGGTGAGTCGAGTGAGAGGGGCGGGAGGGCTCCTCTGCCTCTCCCCGTATTCCTTCATTTGCCACCATTCCAGCTTGTGAGGGGCTGGGATTCTCCAGGGCAATAGCTCCAAAATATGAGGAGATGGAGCTTCTCTGAGGGGGTTGTGCTGAGCTCCTGGCCCTCTGCTTTTTTGACATTCTGATTTTCGTTGCTGCTTGTAGGATTTTGTTACTTTATGGGGATAAGTGAGGAGCCTCACGGTTCTGTGTCCTACTCCGCCATTAGCAGGCCACGCCCCCATCATATCCGAGTTTTTAATTACAATGTCTTCCCTATCATAGTAACATAGTAACATAGTATTTAAGGCTGAATAAAGACTTTAGTCCATCCAGTTCAGCCTGTTTAACTCCTTCCAGTGGTCTAGTAGCCATAGCCGGAAATGCCAGGAAGGCATCAAGGCCACTTTTGAACATTTTTAATGTATCCCTCATTACTACCTCCTCTGGCAGCGAGTTCCATAGTCTCACTGCTCTTACAGAGATCCTCCAGTTCTTTTAGAGCAATATGCTCTGATGTTGTCAGATTATTATAACTCTTTTTACTGTTACCAGACATGGAAAGAGTAATTCGTTTTTTTTCCACAGTTTCCTGATATAGTTGAATGGCCTGCGACCTAGCCTGCACAGGGTAAAAGTGAGGATTCTTAAATTTGGGACATGTTTTATCCGTCAATTTCCCTGTTTCATTTACAAGTTCCAGGTCCCGTAAATTGTTGATTTCACATACATCTGGAAAAGGTAAGTGTAGCCAATTGGGACATTCTTCATGTTTTGGTTATATCTGTCCAAATCTTGTTAGGAACCGGACAAATCGATTAAGGTCCACTGTAGTGTTGAACACATTCATTCCATATGTTGGACAAAATGATAGACCTTTCTCTAATCCTTTTAAGTGGCCAGGCTCCAGATGTGTAGATGAAAATGTAAGACCGTACTTGTTTGGGGTGCCTCCCCCTTAATTGATATACTTTGTCTTTTCTTATGTTTCCTGTCGGCTCTGTGTTTCCTTGCTGGATTCTCCCTTCCATCCCTGGTTGTACTCTGTTCCCTAAAATTGTCCAGCACTTGGACTGTTAGATTCCACAAGCCATATCAATAGTTTTATCATAAAGCTGAGGGACACACCTAAGGGTGTGTTAACTCAAAAACTCCAAGGCAACCAACCCTTATTGCTAAGCCAAGCTGGATGTCCTCATCGGAGCTCTCTCCTATGTATGAACAGCCACTATGATGAGACAAATTTTATTTGTGACATTGACATTATTATGACTTATGCCTACATACCAAAAGCTTTTACTGTTTCATGCCCTATGGGCAAGGGCAAAGAAATGGGCAGCACTGGAAAAGGTATTAATATAGGTGCACTGCTCTTATGGGGCTACAGGCCCATAGCTTCACAAAGTTCCAGACAGGGTGACCCCTAAAACACCCCTATGTTCCCCCAAAAAGAGACTTACTATTGCACTCAAATAATATCAAAAAGGTCGAATCACTTTATTTTGTTGCAATTTTACAATTTTAAAACCATATTAAAAACACTGAGTTCAGGCCATAAGCATGTTTCAGACACCGGGGGGGCACACCTGCTCTATATATTGAAATGAATGTGCACTACAGTGATTAGATATGACTAAATAAACATTAATGAATAATAAACTATATACACTACACCAGTACTCTCTATGCATAAATTAATCCCAAATCCATATATCAACAAATCAAAACATTCCTATCCAAGTTCATCCCTTTAACCCTTTGGTTGCCAAGCCCGTAACACCTACGTGCTGGCTTGGCTGGGCGTTAAGTGCCAAGCACGTAGGTGCTACGGGCTTGACATTCACTCACCTCCTGATGATCGCTGCTTGAAATCTGCCCGGATACCGCCTTGACGTTGTAGCAGGGTCATGGGGGGGTCACCTGGAGGTGACCCTGAGCTCACCCCGGCAACAGGATCGTCGCTGGAGCCAATCAGAGGAGGGCGCACGGCTGCTGTCATCAGCCGGCGCCTCCTCTATATAAACTTCTGGCGGTCTTCTCTTCTCCTGTTTCTTGTTGGCTTGGAGGTAAGTGGCTGTGTGTGCGTGTGTCTGGGGGTGTGAGGGAGTGTGTGAGGGAGTGTGATCGCCGCCGATCGCCGCCCGCCGCCGATCGCCACCCGCCGCCCGCCGATCGCCGCCGATCGCCACCCGCCGCCCGCCGATCGCCACCCGCCGCCCGCCGATCGCCACCCGCCGCCGATCGCCGCCCGCCGCCCGCCGATCGCCACCCGCCGCCGATCGCCGCAGATCGCCACCCGCCGATCGGCGGGTGGCGATCGGGCGGCGGGTGGCGATCGGCGGCGGGTGGCGATCGGCGGGTGGCGATCGGCGGGCGGCGGCTAGCAGGTAGGTGGGCGTCAGGTGGGCAGCAGCTGTAGCTGGAGCGGCAGAAGAGCATGGATCCAGGAGGAAGGGAGGGAGGCAGCTCCCCTCAGCTGCTGCTGCTACCCTGCCTGTCTGATCTCTGCCAACCACCCACACTCCCACCCTGCCTGCCAGCCTGCCCACATATCTGCATACCCACCTGCCTGCCCACCCATCTGCCAGCCATCATACCTACCTAACCACCTGGCTGTTTGCCCACCTGCCTGCCTACCTACACGCCTGCCATCATGTTCGCTCATCCACCGACCTGCCTGCCTGCATGCCCACCTACCCACACACCTGCTCACATGCTGACCTACTCACCCACCCGCCCACATGCTCACCTACTCACCCGCATGCTCACCTACTTGCCTGCCCACCTGACGCCCACCTACCTGCTAGCCATCATGCCCACTCACCTGCATGCCCACTTACCTACTTTCAGACCACCCACCAACATATCTGCATGCCCACCTGCTCACCCACCTGCCTGGCCACCTGCCCGGCAGCCATCATATCTGCCCATCCATCTGCCTGCCTGCATGGCCACTTACCTACCTGCCTGCATGCCCACCTACCCACCCGCATGCCCACCTACCCACCCGCATGCCCACCTACCCACCCTCCCACATGCTCACCTACTCAGCCTCCGACATGCTCACCTACTCATCCAGCCACTTACTCTTCCATCCATCCACCTACATGCCTGCCACCCAGCTACCTCCTGCCTACCTTTCATCTACTCATCTGCCCAACCACCTCCCCACCTACCTGCTCTCCCACCCACCTTCGTGCCTGCCTGACCGCTAGAACACAAGGAGGGACAAAAATGTACAGATTCTCAAGGCTAAAATTAGGTGGGCCACTTTGGTTGCCAAGCCCGTAACACCTACGTGCTGGCTTGGCTGGGCTTAAGTGCCAAGCACGTAGGTGCTACGGGCTTGACATTCACTCACCTCCTGACGATCGCTGCTTGAAATCTGCCCGGATACCGCCTTGTGTGGGACCGGCTGATGGTGGAGAAGAACTGGGGGTCCCGGGGCTTCCTGATGCCGGTCACAGCCGCCAACGAGACGGTAAGAGAAAGGGGTGGGGTGCACCCCACACCCCAATATCCTAATGGAGGCAGGGTCAGGGGGAGGTCACTGTGTGCTGTGTGGGGGATCAGGTAGTTATTATCAGGCATTTAGTTCACCCACACTCCCTAATCTTAACTTTTTCCTTTTTTCCTTAGGTGTTTTAGATTTTGGTGAATTGTTGGCCCCTTCCTTCTTTGGAGACGTTGGCCCCTTCTCTGCTTAGCTGGGATCCCGTGACCTGCTGCTCCTGACTCCACCACTTCTCATCGGGTTGTAACTTTTATTTCTATTTTTGTCTGTTTTTTTGCTTTGTTTTATTGTATTGTATTTTTTGTCTGTTTTTTTGCTTTGTTTTATTGTATTGTATTTTTTTGTAATTTGTCTTTAGTTGTAGCCTTTAGTTGTAGCCTTTAGTTGTAGCCTTTAGTTGTAGCCTTTAGTTGTAGCCTTTATTAATTTTTTTTAGATTTTTTCTTGCATTGGGGTATGGCTGGTAAGCGGTACACTGCACAGGAAGCTGCGGCTTACCTGATGGCGTCTGACTCGGAAGATTTTAGTGAGTCAGGGTCCGAGTACTTCCCATCAGATAGCGAGTCAGACAGTGTATACTCTACTGAGGACACACAGCCGCGCAGTGCTGCCAGTAGTAGCCACCTTAGAAGGGATAGTACCGCACAAAGTGAGGCCACGCTTCAGGCGAGTGTAGTGCAGGGTGAGGCATCGAGTGCTGCAGCTGGTGAAGGAGCGTCTGCGTGGAGGCCTCCTAATAATTTTTCCCCCGAAATTCCCCCTTTTGATTCGGTCCCCGGGGTCAATGTAGACACCACAAATTTTGGTGTCATTGACTTTTTCAAATTGTTCCCCACAGAAGCCATCCTAATGGATATGGTCTTCTTTACCAATCTGTATGCCGAGCAGGTCTTAGCGCAAAACCCCCAGCAGAGGCACGCCCGAGCTCAGGCATGGCATCCCACAAATTTGAGTGAGATAAAGAAATTTTGGGGGCTCACTCTAGCAATGGGTATCCTAAAAAAATTTAGTATTTCGTCCTACTGGGATACCCAAACCATATTGGCAACTCCATTATTTCCGGCCGTAATGTCCAGAAACCGCTACCAAATTTTACTGCGGTTTCTGCATTTTAACGACAATTCCACTGCTATTCCCCGTGGTGAGCCCGGTCACGACAGGCTGCATAAATTACGGCCCCTGCTCAACAGCCTGTCAGATCGCTTTGCAGTAGTGTACACCCCCGGCCAAAAATTATCAATTGACGAGTCACTACTGCTTTTCAAAGGGCGCATTGTTTTTCGGCAATATATCCCTAGCAAGCGTGCCCGCTACGGGATTAAATTTTACCAATTATGCGATAGTGTGACCGGCTACATCAAATATTTTCGAATCTATGAGGGAAAGGACACCTATCTGGACCCCCCTGGTTGTCCCCCTGATTTGTCAATAAGTGGAAAGATCGTTTGGGACCTCATGACTCCATTGTTGGGTAAAGGTTACCACTTATATGTGGACAACTTCTATACCAGCATCCCCTTATTTCGCGCCCTTTATTGGTTGGATACCCCGGCCTGCGGCACCATCAACCGTAAACGCAAAGGGTTGCCCAGGCCACTACTTGAAAAAAAATTAAAAAGGGGGGAGTCTTATGCTCTAAGAAGCGATGAGGTCCTGGCCATGAAATACATGGGCAAAAAACATGTATTCCTTCTGACAACACTCCACGATGAGTCAGTTGTGAATGTAAGGCAACGTGGTCCCCGAGCCCCTTCCCAAAAGCCACGTTGCATAACCGATTATAATAAATTCATGGGTGGCGTTGATAAAACGGACCAAATATTAACTTATTACAACGCCACCCGAAAAACTCGAGCCTGGTACACTAAAGTTGCCATTCATTTGGTCCAAATGGCAACTTACAACAGCTTTGTTGCCTTCAAGGCAGCAGTGCCAGGCTCCAATTTATCGTACATAAAATACCAGCAGCAGTTACTCCCTGCTTTGTTGTTTGGGGATACTGCGGAAGCACCAGATCTGGCTAGCAATGACAACCAGGCCAGATTAGTAGGGAAGCACTTTATAAAGTTGCTTCCTGAAATTGGTAGAAAGCGGTATCCCCAGAGAGCTTGTAGGGTTTGTAGGAAGCGTGGCATTAGAAGAGATGTGCGGTATTATTGCCCGACCTGTCCCAGCCAACCCGGGTTATGCCTCGAAGATTGTTTTGAGGTATACCATACTCAACTAAATTATTGAGCAATGCATTTTTTTTTTGGTAGGTAGGCCCCTTTTAGGAATTAGGTATCTTGTGTTCCCATTATATTATTTTCTTTTTGTTTGTTTTTGCTGTTCCGATGGGAAATGGTGGAGCAGGAGCAGCTGGTTACTTATGGCATGTGATGATAAAATGTGACCAATTTCAGGTTCTTGATTCCTGATATTGGTCATTGATCACTGCACTGATCTTATAATGGGATTCCTCAGCTATATCCTATAATATGATGTTACGGCTGCAGTAAAGAGTATACAATCAATATAGTCTGAAGAAATGACCCGCTGCAAACAAGCCCAGTAGGCTTCGAAAGCTTGAGGTATGTACTTTCCAAAAATATATAGTTTGTGGGGGGTATTGCTAATGTAAAGGGTTGTAAATTTTGAGAACTGCAAGGTGCGCACTTTGTGTGCGCCGCTGATTTTTGCAAGTAAAATTACCCTCAAACGCATGCTGGACTTTGGGGTGTTTGGCAACTCTACCCTTCAAAGTACCTATGCATGTGGGGTATTGTTTTTTTCAGCAGACCTTGTGCTTTCAGATTTACAGCGTTGGTTCTTGCTTGCTTATTGTTTTTATAGGAAAAAATGTTTTGCAATCTGCTTTTTGCTTATTTTTTTAGGGTAAACCTTTGAAAGATGAGATTCTGCCAATCAAGAGAGTCCCAAGAAATGATGCCCTGCAAACAAGCCCAGTAGGCTTCGAAAGCTTGAGGTATGTACTTTCCAAAAATATATAGTTTGTGGGGGGTATTGCTAATGTAAAGGGTTGTAAATTTGGAGAAACTGCAAGGTGCGCACTTTGTGTGCGGCGCTGATTTTTTCAAGTACAATTACCCTCAAACGCATGCTGGACTTTGTGGTGTTTGGCAACTCTACACTTCAAAGTACCTATGCATGTGGGGTATTGTTTTGTTCAGCAGCCGTTGTGCTTTCAGATTTACTGCGTTACTTCTTGCTTGCTTATTGTTTTTATAGGAAAAAATGTTTTTCAATCTGCTTTTTGCTTATTTTTTTAGCGAAATCCTTTGGAACCAGAGATTCTGCCAATCAATATATTCTGAAGGAAGTCACAGACGTCAACAAGCCCAGTAGCCTTAGAAACCTTGAGGTATGTACTTTCCAAAAATATATAGTTTGTGGGGGGTATTTCAAATGTAAAGGGTTGTAAATTTGGAGAAACTGCAAGGTGCGCACTTTGTGTGCGGCGCTGATTTTTTCAAGTACAATTACCCTCAAACGCATGCTGGACTTTGTGGTGTTTGGCAACTCTACACTTCAAAGTACCTATGCATGTGGGGTATTATTTTGTTCAGCAGATGTTGTGCTTTCAGATTTACTGCGTTACTTCTTGCTTGCTTATTGTTTTTATAGGAAAATATGGTTTTGAATCTGCTTTTTGCTTTTTTTTTTTAGGGAAATCCTTTGGAACCAGAGATTCTGCCAATCAATAGAGTTCAAACCAATGGACCCACGCCAACAAGCCTAGTATGCTTAGAAACCTTGAGGTGTGCACTTTCCAAAAATATATAGTTTGTGGGGGGTATTTCAAATGTAAAGGGTTGTATTTTTTGAAAAACTGCGAGGAACGCAAAGTATTTGTATTTTATCTGAAAATCTCCTCTAGCGCTCTTTGCAGTTTCTGGGGTCTCCTGGGCAGGAAAGGGTGTCTACTAATACATGTGTGGTACCGTTGTAACCGGGAGAAATGGGGCTTTTACTCTCAATATGTTTTTATTGAAAAACCTTTATTTTCGATTAAAAAAAACCACTGCAAAATGTAAAAACGTGTGTATTTTTTATTTTCTTTCACATATTTTGCCCAAAATAATTATGATAAAACTACAAAATTGATAAACAAGAGATATGATGTTAAAGCCCAGATTCTGCTGAAAAAAACAATATGTAATTTTTATGGGAAGTCCCAGAAAATCCCTTCAAAAATTACAGTTGAACATGGGGAGCGCAAAATAGTGAAAAATGCTCTGGCAACAGGGAGTGGGAAATGCTGCAGGTAGGCTGGCACTTAAAGGGTTAAAGTGCCAATGCTTCCGTGTCAAATAAGAAAACTGTGCAAACAATATTCAGGAGTGTTCCATATAGGAGAGGTAGCTAAGGTTACACATATTCAAACAAGTGCTTACTGATCTCTAGAGCTGAGGTGATCCTCCCGGGCCCGGACCAACGCGTTTCGAGTTCAAACGTGAACTCTTTCTCCCGGCCAGTTATATCCTAAGATGTGAGGCCTTTCCTTTAAACTCCATTTATTTCAATTACAGGCATTCTAAAATGGTGGATGAACATGTCCAGACATACCCCCTGGTGCAAGGTATCATGGGTAAGTCACATGCAGCCTATCAGCAGCCAGGAAGCCCGGTGACGTCACCGTGCTATATAAACCGGCGGCCATTTTCCTTTTGCGAATTTCAGCCTTGCATTGCAGACAGAACGGAGGTTGCTGCAGACAGGGAGAAACTTACAGACAGGCAGGGAGAATCAGTGAGGCCGGGAGAAAGAGTTCACGTTTGAACTCGAAACGCGTTGGTCCGGGCCCGGGAGGATAACCTCAGCTCTAGAGATCAGTAAGCACTTGTTTGAATATGTGTAACCTTAGCTACCTCTCCTATATGGAACACTCCTGAATATTGTTTGCACAGTTTTCTTATTTGACACGGAAGCATTGGCACTTTAAAGGGATGAACTTGGATAGGAATGTTTTGATTTGTTGATATATGGATTTGGGATTAATTTATGCATAGAGAGTACTGGTGTAGTGTATATAGTTTATTATTCATTAATGTTTATTTAGTCATATCTAATCACTGTAGTGCACATTCATTTCAATATATAGAGCAGGTGTGCCCCCCGGTGTCTGAAACATGCTTATGGCCTGAACTCAGTGTTTTTAATATGGTTTTAAAATTGTAAAATTGCAACAAAATAAAGTGATTCGACCTTTTTGATATTATTTGAGTGCAATAGTAAGTCTCTTTTTGGGGGAACATAGGGGTGTTTTAGGGGTCACCCTGTCTGGAACTTTGTGTACATACCAAAAGCCATTTCATAGGTTCCATAATAAAGCTGAGGGAAATGTCAAAGAGGGTGTTAACTCAGAGACTTGGAGGCAACCAACAAACCACAGCATATTACTCAGTCCAGCGAAATATCCTTGTATGCACAGCTGCTACGCAAAGCCACATTTTTTATGTTGTATATTATGTTGAAAAACTAAATTGTCATTGGACAGTGGAGGGTGGGTATTTTGGTTAAGCTTGATTTACCCTGGCTGCTGCTTTGCTGCCACTCAAACAGTTCTGGGTTGCTCAACCAGCAGAGCCCAACAGGTCCCTGAATAAATTCATCTGCATGCAGAAACAGGCCCCTGAGGGGTAAAAGATCAATGGGAGAGAACTGGAACCATCAGAGATTACCAAGAATTATGGGTTGAAGATGGCAAATTGTACTCCCCCCTTTATATTGTATTCCATAATGGCTTACCTAGGGTACCGACTGAAAAAAAAAATAGCCAGTGAGCAAAACTTGGATAGCTCTATAGTTTATAGAGTCTATAGTTATGACTAATACATTATTTGCATGTATTATCATCATTTTTTTTATTTAAGGAAGTAGGTAAAATGCAATTAAAAAGTAAACCAAGTTTAGTATGCCCCATTCCAATGTCTGCAATTAAACGTCATACAGCCACCAAAGCCAAGGCCACATGAGTATGTCCTAGATTAGTCTGCACTGACATATTCTCTGGAGCTTGCATAGTTGTCAAAATTATCACTAAAGAACGACAACCTTGCAGCCTGGTGATTGGGTCAAGTATAATGTCCGACAGCTCTTAGAACTGAGATGCCAAGGGCCTTATCAAGTACAGTTGATTGCGCCAGTTTTAGTCAAATTTGATGGATGAGAATGAGATGCCCAGTATCAACTACACTTTATGTTGCAAGAGGATCACCAAAGGATTCCAAATGAATAATCTTTATTTTAGGAGTAACGTGTAGGATCAAATGGTTTGATAACCTGTTTTTCACTTGCAGCAAATTACATGATTGATATAGACATAGTTAAACACAAAAAGAAAAAAAAAACATAGATGCTGGGAATTTGGCCAAGGAAAATTCATTTTTGGGAAAGGTTCCTTGCTATGTGTTTAAAAAATACCCAATGTCACAAACATTGTCCCTAATCTACTGAATGCTTTAGTCATATTTATGGTTGTTCAGTGGAAGTTAAAATACAGCCCTAATTAAATTAATTGATTAATCTAATTCCCACAATGATGGGTTTATGATAACTGAAGGGTATATGGAATGTACTAAATGTGGAGAAACAAGATGTGAGCACCCTGAGTGTGGGAACTGGTGCAGATGCAAGGTGGGACACAAGGCATTTCTTAGTAAACCCACTCCTTGTAAATGTTAAAGTACAGTTTGTGGTGCACCAATAGTGGAGAGACTTGGGTTGGTATCAGCAGTATAAACTACAGTTAATGCTAGATGGATTCTAATGAACTATTGTGAGTTAGAAATTAAAATACACTATTTTAAGCACTTCTGTATTGAAATGTTATTGTTCAGGAACTTTGTTGATTGAGACTTACCTTGTCCCAAATTAGGTATGTATTGTATATAAATCGTGCTGAAAGGGGGGTGTCTATAGTTTAATAAGAGACACCTGCTATACATGTATCCCATGATGATGGTTAGAATGGCAACTAAACTCCTGCCATATTCAAAATTGAAACATTGAAACAAAAGGTGCAAGAAGAAGCCAGGGTTGTATCAATTTCTTCTATAAATTTGATCTATAGAAGAAGCCAGGGTTGTATCAATTTCTTCTGAAATCTGAAACCTGATAATTGGTTCAACTGGCCTTTCTGGGCCTTGATTAAGACTATATAACTATTATTAGTTCTATTATTGTTATTTTATTTATTATTTATTTTATTTATGTATATCATTTTATGTGTACTTCAGAGGTTTAAGTTATGTAAATCACAAATACTCTCCCTTCTAATAAAGTGCCCATTGTGGTACTTACAAGAGCATCTTCATTTGAAGAGTTTAAGGGCTGATTGGGTTTCCCAAGTATTTTGTGTACTCAAGGCGCATGGTATGTGTGCGTTGGCCCAACATAGTAAGGCCAGTAATGACCAAAAGTTGGGAGAATGATAAATAATTTATCATCTTTTATATATTTCCTTGCATATATATAGTCATACTAATACTAATTACACTTCATATAATGGGTTAAAGTGGTTGGCAAGTCAAAAGTAATAAAATATATTTTAGTCTCCTTAGTGAGTAAATCACTTCCTCATTCAGCTTTCAATCCCCACCCCGCTAACCTGCTCCTTCAATCAACCTTCAGTGGACCATGAACGTATACCCCACACTCCTTCTCCAGACATCCTGATTGGCTGCCTCTCTCTGCAGCTATGAAACCCCACCCTTCTCCCTCCTCTCTGGTCAGACTATGTGCTGGCAGTTATAACTAGAGTCACAACAATGCACTTATTATTTTACAAGGATATGTGTAAAGCACACAGTGTGCTTACATCACATCCCCGTTTTCACACCCACTGCTTCTGCTTATTTTTTTTTGTTTTGTTTTTCTTTGCATCTCTAATGCTCTAATACTGTTACAAATAACTTATAGGTTCTTTATGAAAATGGTTTGAAGTTTGGGACAGTGCAATATGTATCCCAAAACAATGAAACAACAATTGGGCTTGCCTTTAGTATAACTTTAATGTAGTATGCACATAAAAATATACTTGACATAACTAACACCATCTTGATAATATTTTATGAAGGCTTCCAAAATGAAAACATGTGTTTTAGAACAAACAGCGCTAATGCCAAGAATTATCGAGACAAATATGTGATGTTTTTCTTGAGGAAAAAGAGATTTGACCCGTAGGATATACCATTTGGAAGTCTAGTTTAAAATATATGCCATATATGTGTCATATCTCACATGTCATGAAAAAACTGGCAAAATCTGACATGTCTTTGCCCCTCAGAATTCCTTACCACTCCACACAGCCGCCCCTGCCTTACTCTCCTACTTACTTCACTTCAATAAATGAACTTGGGCTAACCTCTCTAATTTCTAGGTCTCATCTGACTACTTGCTCCCTCGTTTCCATCCCTCCTTATTCCTCATCTCCATCCCTCACTCCAGCTTTAATCTCCATATTCAACCTTTCCCTCTCCAATGGTACCTTTCCTTCTTACAGACATGCAGTTATTACTCTCCCTTTTCGGCTATAATCTCACTACTCCCCTTCTCACCCAAACTTCTTAAACAACATGTCCACTCAGAACTGGCACATTACTTATTTATCAACAACTTGTTTGATCCTCTACAATCTGGATTCAACCCTAACCATTCCACTGAAACTGTGCAAACCAAAGTCACTAACGACCTGCTCACTGCTAAAACCTAAGGTCACTACTCCATCCTCATCAACACTGTTTACCACTCCCTGCATTTTGATTGTTTCTTCTGTCTTGTGGTTCAAGATCTTGCACTCTCTTGGCTCACCTCCTACCTCTCTGACAGATCTTTCAGTGTATCCTACTCAAATATTTTCTTTTTCTTCCAGTTCACTTTCTGTTGGTATACCGCAAGGATATGTCCTGAGCCCCCTACTACACTTCTACACCTACAGTCTTGGAAAACATATACCTTCACATATACCTGTTTTGCCTTTTTTACAAATTACTTTGTGTTCACAATTATATGGATTACACTCCATGTTTCTAGCATGCCCATTACAGGTGCATACTGTACAACCTTTTTAAAATGATAGCTCTGAACTACAAAGCTCTCCCCAGCCAGGCCCCTCCCTACTTCTCATCTCTGATCCAACGATATCAACCTAGACGTATCCTCTGATCTGCCGCCAACCTTCTTCTGTCCTCCCCCCTGTGCACCTTCTCTCATGCTCGCCTCCAGGATTCTCACGTGCCATTCCAATCGGTGCCTAGTCTGACTCCCCAACCCTCAAAGCTCTCAAAGATGCCCTTAAAACCCACCTATTCAAGCATACAATCTGTCTTAAGCAATTCTTGCACACACAATCACACCCAATACTGACTTTAGACTGTAAGCTCACAAGGACAGGGTTATTTCTCTTATTGTATCTTGTATTCTGAATATTCATTGTGAACTCTGTAATACTGTATTTGTAATAGTCTATGTACTGTATGTTCTTACCCTGTCTTTAATTAATACTTTGTACAGCACTACGAAAGATGATAGCGCTTTATAAATAAATAATAATAAAGTCAAAAGCATATTGACATTTGGCTTTCAGTAAATACATTGGAAAGTGCTTTTCCTATTATTATTATTATGTAGTAACCACCAGTATGTAACCATGTGATTATTACATGGTTGATATATAATCAGACATGATAAATAAACCCAGAGCAATGTCAGTCAGGCAGAGTCTAAATTGGAGACGCGTGTGAAGTGTTGTCTCTGAACAGGTCCTCCAAATTTTTACTACAGATTATTAAACCAATTTTAATCTATTAAATAAAAGCAAAATTCTAAGGATTATTTTCATCTGGATCCTTTTTGTGTACTGATTCATGCCCTGCCAAGGCTCCATGCCTATACTCCATAATACATTTTACTATGAGGTGAGCCGACTTTATTTGCTCTGCTCAATAAGAGACCCCAAATGTGAAACAACTCCATAGATTACCACCATTGCTTCATGAGTCATTTTTGGGGGATTCATTTTAGTTCACTGCACAAAGAAAGTGTAATTACAATTTTGCAGTTTGAACAAAAAATGACTGAAAGGTTTCTAGACAGTCTTGATAGTTTATTAACATATAACATACCATGAACTATATTAGGTTTTGATTTTAAAATGGTGCTAATGCTTAAAATGCGTATTACCTTTGTGCATGTTTCTTGGGGACAGATTTTTTTGGTTACTTCCCAACCATATTCAGAGCAGGTGTATGACATACATGGATTAGAAGGATCTATAAATGTATCATTCATCTACAAACAAGTAACAAATAGGTTTAGGAAAAACAATAATATGTAATAATAAAATCAAATAAATCATATGTCCAAAATCTATCTAGTATCTGTGATATGGTATCATCGTCTCTTGCCATCCTAAACAAAATGTACATGTAAATGAAAGAATTAAAGTACAGCAATACATTGTTTTCCCAATAATTTCCCCCCATCCATCAGTCTGCCTTAGATCAATGGCTCATCTTGCCTGTCTGAACTTGGTCCATTTAAAGATTTCACTATCCTGGTGACTGTTCCTCTCCTGCTGGGCATCCCTATTTGGAATGCCCCACCGTGTAAAATCACTTGGATCAATGTAAACCTCCACCTCTATAAACTACCAGCCAATGAAAAGAATATATTAAAAGGGTTTATGATGATTGAGAAAACACATTTTTTTCTACAGTTTATACAAAAAGTCTACACACCCATGTTAAAATGGCCGATTCGTCAGAATTGGTTCATAACTTTTTCCACCTTTAATGTGACCCATAATCTGGGCATTTACAAACTGTTTTATTCAAAAATTAAGAAATATTCTAAGGGGAGAGAGGCCTCATATAAATGAATGTAGCTGTGTTTAGAATTCATTTTTTTTGTGATCAGTCTAAACTTATTTTTGCATCATTTAATCCATGCTGATATTTCATAGTATACAGTATTACCTCGAATTGTTTTCCATCATGCTTGCACATATTTGGCGCTACAAGAAAGTGTGAAAGAGTGTTATTTACCAACATTTTTATAGTTATATGTGTTTTATTGTTGGATTGTTAACAGAAAGGACAACCTACATTTCCCTAGCTTGCAATGGCAACTAAAGAGTTTAGATGCTGCAGCAGGAAGTGGTGTTTGGCACCAACAGAAGTAGGATGTAATAATAACAATTTTCCTTTGAGCCAAGCCCACCCTCTATAGACTTGTACCCAGTCAGGTACCAGACTAATCTGTGCACAGACCTGATGTGCTCCATTAGTACAAAACCACTCCAGATGTGTGTGCATTTCTGTGTTTTTATTAACCACATATGGGTGTTTTGTGTGTATTTTTTAATACTGTTTTAGGTGCCAAAAACCCAGACCTACCACCCAGGGGGTACTTGAGATGTTTAGAAAACGGAAATCGGTACCGAATGAACCCCTGTTTTAGACCATCGTGTTTTCTGTTTGTGCATTGCACACATTACACTGCTACAGTCTAATGCAGCACAGGTAAAATCCAGTCTCAAGTGAACGTTTCATTTTATGACCAAAAATGCCAGCATAATTCGAATGAAAGCATGCAAAGTCCATGTATGTATTTTTTACAGTGCCTAGGGTCAAACCAACCATTTTAGAGAAATACAGCTGTGTGTGATTTTTAAAACAGAATGAAATGCCCGCCTGACATAGGTCCCGTCCACTTCCTGGTTCCAGATTAACATTTATAAAATTATTTTGTTCTAGAATTATTCAGCAACAGCTACCATGGTCATTGATAAGTGATTGCAGCCACTCCAAAATGCCATTTTAGATGCCTTTTTAAATGTCCCCACACTAGCGCTTTAAAGGGAGCACTGGACGGAAACTGAGATACTGACCGAACAAGGACAAACCTGTACAGTGAGGAATCTGTTTAATGAATGATGACAGTGATTAAAAAATAAAATCCAGCACAGGAGAACAGAATTGGGGTGAGAGAAGTTACTAGGGGTTCATATGGTCAGCCAAAATCAAAGTCCAGGAAAGATGATAACAGAAACTGGTCCCAGGTGTTGAATTTGGTGAGCAGAAAGTTCAATAAAGTCCTTATTACTAAAGTCCATACAGGGTCCAGAAAAAGGCAGATAATCAAAGTTCATATGGCAAAGGTCCTTGCAGAGTCCAAAACAGGCAGATTTTACATTTTATTAGACAGCCTGTATCCATTAGCTCCAAAGGATATTTAATGCACATACTTCTGGGCTGAGAGCTGACCAGCTAATAATGGCCAAGCCTTCTCAAACCCAGGTGCTGGCTAACGACCCCAGACTCTGTGTTAGCCTTCTGGCAGGCTCGGGGATGGCCAGCAGGGACACCTGTAGTAACACAGGAATTACAGTAACAGAGCCACCAGCAGGTAAACCAGGGGAGCTGCAAGGCTCATGGTAAGGAGGAACCCCGGTACTTACAGTTAGCTTGCACAGAGTAAGAATCACAATATGGTGTATTCTATGAATGTATATCCGTGACCCAGGGAGGGGTCTATGCCAGGCGGGCATTCTCTTCTGTTTCAAAAATCACTATATGACAAGTGACAAAATTAGTAAAAAAAAATTGTAGAATAGCACAAACCTGAATAAGAAAAATATTTCCTAGCCACTATAAAAATTGTGTTACATGTGTCATTTACATATTAATTTTGCTATTTGGTTTTGGTCCTCAGCCCCAGGGTATCACAATTTGGCATGTCCTGCTGTTTAAAGCCCCAAGGTTTCCCCAAAAACTAACCTTTCCCTGTTCCACAATGCATGAATGGGCTCTCGTCTAGTCAGCGCTATAAGCAATGCATATTAATATACAGCATATGGGCCTTTTTAGAAACAAAGAGGCAGAATGCTTTTAGTTTACACCATTCCTGTTTTTAGCATGTATGTTTTACCATGAGGAAAGCAGTAACATGGGTTGACTTCCATGTTGCAGTAGAACGCAGTGCAACACATACCCCTCGATTCAAAGAGCAAAAGTTAATTGATTTCGTATCGAGAATCGTAAGTTTGGGTGGGTGTTTGTCATTTTTTCTTGTTTTTTTGCCCATTTCGTATTCGCAAGATCGTTCGCGCATAGACGTATATGAACATACGCATTTCGTACGGAAATCGTATTTTTTGCGTTAGTTCGTGTCTTTTTCCCGTCCAAATCGTATTATTTGCGTCAGATCCTATTTTTTACGTCATTCACATGGGCTTGCGACCAATTCAGAGAGCTGATTGCTAATTGTTTTGAAGCCCATTAAATAGCTGCTTTACGAAATGTTTGCCGGCAGCTATTTGGCCTCAGGAGTAGGATGGAGAGGAGCGAGTTTGTGGCACATCAAGGGCTTATGCTTTTTGGCATTGAGTTGATCCAGATGTCTGAGAGCAGATTGCCCCTGCGTCGTCGCATGAACATCGATAGCATGAATGATGTTGAGCTGTTCGAGCTGACCAGGCTTAATCGCGCTTCCCTCCATAAATTATATAGTGAGCTGCGGCCATGGTTAGCCCGCACCACAAGGATGCAATGCAATGCAATTTCAGGTATGACCAAGATGCTTGGCTGCCTGCAATTTTTGGCGAACGGCTCGTTCCAGAGGCTGGGTGCCCTCTCCGTGGGGATCTCACAGCCTACGCTGAGCCGCGCACTATCTAAATTTTTGGAAGGCATGGCTGCCATAACTCCAAAATATATTTATTTTCCGGATGATATGGCAGCCAGAAACGCCATTAAGCTTGGTTTTTATAATGTGGCCGACATGCCCAACGTAATTGGTGCTGTTGACTGCACACATGTGGCACTCGTACCTAGGGCAGCCGACGAGTATATATATAGGTATTTATATTTTGTTTTAGGTTATTATGTTGCCCAACGTGTAATGTAACCTGTTTTCCTTTGCGGCAGCATATTTTTTTTTGGCTCATTTGTGTACATGCCTTATTTAGGCTTTTCATTAGTAGTTTCAAATAGAGTGCAGACATGTTTTAAATTTTTGATCCTTTTTTCAATTATCAATTACCCTTTTTGTATGCTTTTGCCTTAAGGAATCGAAAAATGGGACACTCCCTTAATGTCCAGGCCGTGGTTGGGCCGGACATGCGTTTTCTGAGTGTCGTTGCCGGCTACCCAGGTTCGTCGCACGACTCATATATACTCAGACGATCTGGGTTGTTTCGGAGATTTGAGTCAGGTGAATTTTCGGGTGCATGGCTGCTTGGTAAGTGTGTCCTATTTATTTGGTATTACATTTCTGATTAATCTGTTATTTGTTGATATTTTTGATTTTGTATTCTTTACATAAGCCTGAAACTGCATTTTAGTTGGGTCGTATTTTCGGAACTCAAAACCAAAATGCTTGCCTCACTTTGTCCTTCAGAATGTTTTCCCTTTAGTTAGGATGTCTGTAAGTTCCATGTCCCAAAATATATTGGTTGGGAGTTTATACCCAAATATCTGTTAGTTTATGGTCCTTTTGTAGTATTGGTCTTTAAATGGCAAAGTGGACTTAAACTGCATACATTGTATTCTTTATATAAATGTTGAGTGCCCCTCAGCAGCATCCTAATTGTAACATGTCAGAAAACCAAAAATATATCAAAATTCTAACTACCCTTGCCCGTGCAGATGTTTTATCATTCTTTTGTATATTTAAGCGGCATTTTTATTTATGTACTACATTAGTGGCAATAGTTATTTTGCTAATGTGCCCTGGGTGTATTTTTACGCCCTTTACCTTACATCATTTTGATATATGTCAAATTCTTTGTGTTTGTTGTCTTGCCTTTTTAATTTTTATTAACTTTAATTGTCTTGTTAAGGTGATTCCGGTTACCCACTTCTCCCCTGGCTCATGACGCCTGTGCTGCGGCCCCAGGATGCCTCTCAGGAAGCGTACAACCGTGCGCACCGCAAGACCAGGGCTGTTGTGGAGAGGGCATTTGGGCTGTTGAAGACCCGTTTTCGTTGTTTGGACCATACTGGGGGCGCCCTGCAATATGATCCCAAAAAAGTGATCGACATCATCATGGCATGTGCTGTTTTGCACAATTTTGCCATACTAGAACGTGTTCCCCGTTATGTGGATAGTCTGCCCTCTACAGCCCTAGAGGATGATGGAGACAATTATGTGGGGCCACCCAGTGAGTCTGGACAATCAGTTAGAGCAAACTTGATATTGCAGCATTTTAGTTAATTTTATTTCGTTTTTCAACATTCTGTGTGTCTGTCTTAGCCTTTTTGTTCAATATGTTGTTTTGCCGTAATGTGGCATTACCTTAAATTAAAACATTTTTCCCTTAATTGTTGCCTAATGTATTTCATGGTGTTTACTTAGCTTGATATTTGCATTGTTACACCTCTTAAACCAAAAAGTATCTGGTTTAGCCCAAGCTGATTTAAAATGTGTTTCCACTAAAAACGCCACAAGTATTGTAATTGTGAAATTTGTTTTACTTTGTTGAATTAGAATTATTGTGCTTAACATAAAACATTCCACATACAACTGTGGTTAAAAAGGCATGATATAACAAAAAACAAATCGAGCACATCTACACCTGGAAGTGAGTGGCACAACCAAACAAGGACACCCAGTCCAAAGGCCAGCCTAGTCCAGTACTTAATCTTGCCTGTGTCAAGGGATATTTTGCCATGGCCATAATGTCACACAAACATGTCTGCAAACAGGAGGAGCACAAACCAAATACATATTTAAAGCCATAAGTGGCCAGATACACTCCACATAGACCTATGGCATTGGCTAGTGGCCTTAATCATTACTCTAAGGAGCTATATGGGAGCAAATACAAAACACAAGCTGCATGTGAAACACAAAATGGATTGTTTGAAACCTCAAAGGACAAGTAAATACAGTGGGGGGTAAGAGAAAAGATGTCCCACACAATCATGGCTTAATAGGGTGGCTGCCCATAATACCCAGGTGGAGGTCCGTGGGGATGGGACCTAGCCTGGGCCATGGCTGCATTGTGAATTTGAAACTGCTCCATAATGTTTCTCTGCATATTGGTCATCTCAGCCATGGCTGACTGGATGCCATTACTTGCAGTTACCATGTTGCTGTTGAGGGTACGCAACTCCGCGAGGATGCCCTGTAAGGTGTTATTTATGTTGACCATGTCGGCATGCCTTTCCTCACACTCAGTAACGAGCTGTGCCTCAAAAGAGTCCCTCTCTTGGGTCCATAAATGAAGCAGGGCACTCTGCCTCCCCTGGGAAATTGTGGGGCGGCGTAATGGAGTCCGCCGCACAATTACCCTGGCTCTTGGGCGTGCCCTGCCGCGTTGTGTCGTCCCCTCAACAGCAACAGGCATGCTTGGCAAATCCTCAGCAGCAGAGTGAACACTGGGGACTGTAGTGTCAGTCTCCCCATGTGCATGCACAATGGATGGAGATTCACTCTGCTGCTGAGGATTGGCCAGAGAAACATTAGGGAGCAGTTCCAGATTGGGACCCAGGGGGAGGTCATCGGACGTGCCCTGCAGGGAGACATCAGCTTCCTCCATTTCCTGGATCTCTTCCATGAGTGTGCGGGTCTGTAGGGACATATAAAAAAAAAGGGTAAGTTGGCGTCCAAATTTGGGATTCCATCAGTTTAACACATGCTTAAGCACTTGGTAGTATTTATGGTACTAAATTAACTTACCGGAAATCTCGGATCTGGGCTCCTATGCTGTACGGACCTGGTAGGCATAAGCAAACTGGGGGGTGAGTCTACCCTTGCTGAGGGGTCATGCTGGGCTGAAGAAGAGAAAACAAAACAAGGTAAACACACACATAAGCATTGTTTTTTTAGTTAATTAAAAAAGCCACTATTTGTAATATTAAGCAACTCTACAGCAATGGGGACAATTGTTAAAATACACGCAATTTTAGATATGTGCAATGGCTCGAGAAAACTGCTAACTGACCTCAGTTCAAAGTCAGGAAGAGTACCCAGTCAGCATACAACTTGCACAGCAACTATTTGGATTTTGACTACCATTCTCTAGGTCAGGGGTACTCAAACACTTCTTGTAAAGGTCCATTTAAAGGTATGTGGTGAGAGGTGAATGTCTGGGCATGGGGCTGTCGCAGGGGGTGTCTAGTTAGAAATAAACACACTGAGGGAGGGGCTGGAGATTGCCAAGTGCAAACTAATAAAGGCTGCTTGCCCTTGCTGGGCTGGATGGGGCAGAGCTGAGGGGACAGGGATTGGATGGCTAAAGGTGGGAGGTCAGGAATTGATGGTGATGGGATGGATGGAGCAAATATGTTAGAAATGTATGGGGCTGATGTGGGGGGGGGCAGATGGTGGGACTGTGGCAGATGGGGCAGAGCTGGGGCAGCGGGACAGGATTGGACCAAGAGAAAGATGCACCAAGTTACTGTGTACCTTGCAATGCCACTTCCTGTGCAGTACTTCATATTGCAATGCTATGTTTCAGGGAGCCATGACATTGGGCAGGAGACCAACCACTACATCGCCGATCAAGGGGGCAGCTCTGAGCACGTCAACACAGAAGTAACTGAGTGCAGGGCTGTCTGGGCAGGGGTCCGGGAATCTGGTGCCAAGGTCCGCATTGGGACCCCGGGCCGCCAGTTGAGTCTCGCTGCTCTAGGTCAGATATGTTTGGGGGTGTGTAATTAAATTGTTACCTCAAACACAACTCACACAACAAATAGCCAACCCATCCCTAATGATGTGTGTTTTGTGATTGAGTCCAAATATATCACTTTTCAGGATAAACTTCGTTACTTGACAAATCTTTTTTGATAATTGGTCTTTTACATAATGTATGTGGTCCTAAATGTGTGATTCACAGGGACCAAAACAGGACACAAACAGGCCCAGTAGTGCGAGCCCAAGCAAGCCACACCATAGGGCCATACCGTCATCTTGGTACTAGTGAACTTTATATTGTTGCCCAAACAGGCAAACATGCAGATTAAGAGTACTCACCGTGGGTACGGGTCGGTGAGTCTGTGTCCCTTAGACCCGCATGGCCACCGACCGTGACCGGATGGAGAAGGCCCAGCACAATCTCCTCAGCAGGGGTAAACTCCAGTTTGGTAGGAAAGCCACCTCCAGTTTGCATGCTGAAAAGAGAAAATCGTTTGGTACTCAGAAAAGGTGCACACAGTACATCCTAATCCTTATATTTGGAGACATCATTTATTTACCTGTAATTATGCCTTTTAATTTCTTTTTGACGTACAGCATATTTGAGATCCGAGATTTTCTTTTGAATTTGTGGCACATCTTTCCTCTCTTCCCCCGCTGCATTTACTTGTCGTAGGATGGTTTCAAACAATTCCATCTTGCGCTGCTTCGTGGTGTGTTTTGATTTGCTCCCATAGAGCTCGTCATAGTATAATGTAAGGCCACTAGCCAATGCCATATTTTGGTCAGACACATGTGGTGACATTATGGCCTGGGGCTGGGTAGGGGAATGGACGGATTGCTGGCTTCCCAATGACTGGACTGGACTGGCCAAGGGACTGGGTGTTCTTGCGTGGCTGGCCACCGAACTTCCAGGTGTAGATGTGGTCAGGGTGGCCATTCTTTGGCCTCTTGGGGGGCTCTGTTCCCGGCTGGTGCCAGGTTGGGGGCTATGTTCCCGGCTGGTGCCAGGTCGGGGGCTATGTTCCCGGCTGGTGCCAGGTCGGGGGCTATGTTCCCGGCTGGTGCCAGGTCGGGGGCTTCTGGCCCTGCTGCGTGGCCTGTATTGGCTTCTGGCCCTGCTTCTTGGCCTGTATGGGCTTCTGGCCCTGCTTCTGGGCCTTTCTGGGCTTCTGGCCCTGGATGGGGTTGTTGCCCTGCTGCGCGGCCTTGCTGGGGTTCTGGGCCTCCTGTGTCGGCTTTCTGGGCTTCTGGCCCTGCTGCGGGGCCTGTATGGGCTTCTGGCCCTGCTTCTGGGCCTTTCTGGGCTTCTGGCCCTGCTTATGGGCCTGGATGGGGTTGTTGCCCTGCTGCGCAGCCTTGCTGGGGTTCTGGGCCTCCTGTGTCGGCTTTCTGGGCTTCTAGCCCTGCTTCTGTGCCTGGATGGGCTTCTGGCCCTGGATGGGCTTCTGGCCCTGCTTCTGGGCCTGGATGGGCTTCTGGCCCTGATTCTGGGCCTGGATGGGCTTCTGGGCCTGGATGGGCTTCTGGCCCTGCTTCTGGGCCTGGATGGGCTTCTGGCCCTGATTCTGGGCCTGGATGGGCTTCTGGCCCTGCTGCGTGGCCTAGATGGGCTTCTGGCCCTGCTGCGGGGCCTGGGTTGGCGAAGTGCCCTGCTTGAAACCATGGGCGGTGTGGGCTCCCTTGGGCGGCCTCTTCTGGGGGCAGAGGTGGTGGGTGCTGCTGTGGCCTGTTTTTTGGCCGCAGGGGCACGTGCCTTTGGGGCCCTTTTTTGGGTAAGGGAGGGTCCAGTGTCCCTTGGTGGGGCCGAGGTGGTACTCGCCTTCTGGGAGCGTAACTTCTTGCTTCCTTGCTGGGACCTGGTGGTTGGGCCCTCCGAGGTCTGGCTTGGCTGGGCGCGTTTTGCTGCAGGCTTTTTGGGTGCCATTTTCAACAAATGCTCAAAGAGAATGAGCTTTGGGTGCAGGGACCTTTAAATAATGAGCCCAGCGTGTGACGCCTATGCGCACGACTACGCGCTCGTACGGACGTACGTTTGAGCGGAACCAGGAAACCGCTGGGGTTTCACTTATCTGCTGCCTTGAAGAAGCATAAAGATGGCGCCCACTATCTTCACCCGTCAACAGGAAGAGATCCTCATGCTGGTAAGTGCCTGGCTCTGCCTTTTAAGCTAAAACTCAATGATGGCCTAAATGTAAATGATGCGTTGGGAACTAGTTTTGGGTCTCTTAATGTTTAAGAACTGGCTCCTCACACTTCATCCTCAAGGGCCGAGCCTGGCCACGTTTTCACCTGTCTATGCTGATGTCCTAATTAGGGCAATTGCTCTGGCTTAGCACCAGTTAATTAACCTGTGGAGTTGCGGGGCTAGCTGTCAAACCTGGCCTGTCTCGGACCTTGATGCGGATGTTTGAGGAACACTGTTTGCCTAAGACCGCCAAACACAACGGCAAGCCACACACGTGGCCCAAAAGCCTAAGCATAAGCCGACATCTTGGATGTTGAAACCATCCTAACATGCCATAGATGCAGGTGGCCTGATTTTTAATGTTGGCTATTATCTGTATGTACATGGTGTGTGAAACATATAACATAAGACCAGACTCTCATTCACAGTCAATGTCCGCTTTAAGGCACTCCCCAAAAATGGCTGGCACTCTAAATGTGTGTGTTAATGACATGAAATTCTCAACTTGTGATGCAACACATATGGGTCTGTGTGTAAAAGTAAAAGCTCTGTGTCCATTATGTTTTTCAGATCATGCTTCAGCGCCGGTATGACTTCAGCGCCCAATGTTTGCGAAAAAATGGACATCGCCCGGGAGAACATCGCGGAAATCCACCGTGTGACCAGCACCACCTTCACTCACACCCAGATAATGCAGCATTGGTCGGACCTGAAACGTCTGCACATGGCCCGGGTGCGGAGGTTTTTTGGGATCCATTTCCCAAGTATGTACCAAGCGATAGCATGTTATATGTTGCAAATGACTTTTCTTTGTTAGTGTTGGAAATGGATTTCAGAATTCGCCGCACCCGGAGGCGCACAGGCCGACCAGTGCTGCATGAGTCTGCATCTGTGAGTGAAGGTGGTGGATCTCCCGGGCGACGGACCTACCCCTCCTCTGTGGCCTCCTCAGACCAGCCCCTGGACCTTACCACAGAGGAGGGACGCAACCGCGTGGGCGTGGAGTCATGCCCGGCCAGGCATGGGGAAGGCTCTGGTATGTCACTCTTCATGTATATGCACAAAGATATACATGGCAGGCCAAACACTAAGTTATCCTTTATTATGTATTTGTAGAAGCTTCGGGAGCAGGTGAGATAGTGGAGGAGGAGGCAGCAGAGATGCTGGAAGTCGATCCTGACGAAGGTGAGTGATGTCAGCCAGCCTGGGAGCCAGATCTGTTTGGAATAGTGACTCTATACAACTACTAACCAAATGTCACATGTTTCTCCAGGGACTTCTTCACAGCATAGCCAGGACCAAGGGCAGCCTGTTGGCCCCAACCAGCCATCTGTCGGCCACCAACTCAGTAAGTATCCATGCCATTATTCATATTAATGTGTTGTTAGCTAATAACACACACATAACTAAAGGCGTAGCCAATGTGTAGTTAACACTTTCATGTGGGCACTTCGTTAGCTTAAAGCGGACCCTAACTCGTATTAAGAACATAGCTAATAATTAGCCAACACACTGTACATACAGATTGGGAACATTGAAAAACAGCCTACAGCCATCTAATGCATGTTAGGAGCCTGTAAACATCCAATATGGCGGAATAATGAATGTGCAATATTTACATGCAGCATGGGATACAGATTTTAAAAAGTAAGGTGCTGGCATGCATTGTGGGACTGATGACCTTTCCCTGAACCCAGCTATGCTCTGTATTCCCAAAGCACCACTGTAACCTACTCCCCTGTACTTTATCCCACTCTCCTCTCCTCATTAAGTGTTATGCTTCTGAGTCCCGATGGCGGCGCAGTAATCCAAAATCCACCAAAATATACTTTGATCTGGTGCAGAATCATTTTGGAATAGTTATTGCTTTTCATTAAATTATGTTGAAGGTCCGGTTTAAGGAGTTTCAATACTTACCTGTGGGAAATGCATTTACTTTATCCCTTGGAAGAATGACATATGTCATGCATTTACATGTATTTGATTAACCCCAAATCTATTTCCAGCATACAAACCGGTCTGGTCCTCCTATTTATGTTTATTTCTCTATTGCTTACAGGGATGAGGCCACAAACCGTGGCAGAAAAAAAAAAAAAGGATCCAAGAGTTGGTGGCCGAGCTGCTGGCCATACAGGCGACGTTGGGGCCAACAGAAGAAGAAGAGGAGGAGGATTAGTGCCCTTGGTCCTGGCTACTTTTGTAAAATAGTTTTAAACTTGGTTTTAGAGACACCAATTTTGTTTTTGAAAAAAAAAAAAATTTTAAACATTTTGACAAAGTTTTAAAAATAAAAAAAAAAACAACCAAACAAAATATTTTAAATAAATAATATTTTAATCCTTCATAAATGTGTCATTTCTAATATGCGCCCAAAAAGACATTTACACAAACACGAAAAAACACGCTTAGAAACATATAGACATATGTACATTATGTTGTTTGGGTAAGTTTTAGGGTCGTCAACATGAAGAAGGATGCAAGCGCTAAGGGGTTTAGGTAAGTTTGAGGGACCGAGAAATGAAGAAGGATGCAAGCGCTAAGGGGTTTAGGTAAGTTTGAGGGACCGAGAAATGAAGAAGGATGCAAGCGCTAAGGGGTTTAGGTAAGTTTGAGGGACCGAGAAATGAAGAAGGATGCAAGTGCTAAGGGGTTTAGGTAAGTTTGAGGGACCGAGAAATGAAGAAGGATGCAAGCGCTAAGAGGTTTAGGTAAGTTTGAGGGACCGAGAAATGAAGAAGGATGCAAGCGCTAAGGGGTTTAGGTAAGTTTGAGGGACCGAGAAATGAAGAAGGATGCAAGCGCTAAGGGGTTTAGGTAAGTTTGAGGGACCGAGAAATGAAGAAGGATGCAAGCGCTAAGGGGTTTAGGTAAGTTTGAGGGACCGAGAAATGAAGAAGGATGCAAGCGCTAAGGGGTTTAGGTAAGTTTGAGGGACCGAGAAATGAAGAAGGATGCAAGCGCTAAGGGGTTTAGGTAAGTTTGAGGGACCGAGAAATGAAGAAGGATGCAAGCGCTAAGGGGTTTAGGTAAGTTTGAGGGACCGAGAAATGAAGAAGGATGCAAGCGCTAAGGGGTTTAGGTAAGTTTTATGGTTCATAAAGGTAAGTGGTAGCCTGGCGCGAGGCAGTAGTGGTGAGAGTGCGCATGCGCAAGATCTTATATACATACGAACGAACGAATCTAAGAGGCCAAAAACCAATGAAAACCAGAGGCAAACGCAAGTAATTGGAAGAGGTGGACGATGGAAGCAGCACAAAAAACAGGCTGCCGCCGCAACAAGTGAGCACATGAACGTGAATTTTACGATTGTCAACTGACTGAGGCAAGTTCAGGAGATAACATACGAACGGACGTATATTTTAGGATAGAAACGTATTTGCTTATAGAATCACTCGCAAGTTTTTGTATGTATTATTCAACTAATCTGTACTATTAATCAAACTGATTTAATAATAACACTGATTAAACATGAAGGCTTACTTGGTTGAGTAGGAGCTTTTTTTTCAATCAAGCAAAAGAAAAGGAAAGGCAAGATTTAGAAAAGATAAAATGAAATATCCAAAACCAAACAAAGCTCAAAAATCTTTGGAACATAGCAAACCATTAGTTTTTCCAGTGTCAGCATACCAATAAAGCTAACGAAAACCTATTAACCTCCTTCTTTATGGATAACTTGCAGAATCCGGCACCAATTTGTCAAATTAACCCAATATTCTCTATAGTAACCTGATTCATTTTCCCAGAACTTCATGTCTAATAGTTAATGTCAATGCAAACCTTGACAATAGGCTTCCATTGCATCCCTATAAATTAAATGAACCAGTTCCTCCATTTGAAGCAAATGGTCATGTTAGAAATACATTCAATTCAGTAAAAAAAAAAAGCATGAGACTTTCACTTTTATTGAATCACCTGATAGGAAGACAATGAAAGTCAAAGGCATTTTTTACTCCTGAGAAAAGTTCTGAGCTTTATACTCCTTTTTACTATGTAGTAAAAAGTGTTATTGGCTTTCATTGCCTTCCTATCTGACGAGTCATTAAATGTAAAATTCTCATGCTTTTTACTCATGATTTGAACTTCTGAATACCATGAGATTTTTTTTCAAACTTTAGTGAATCAATGCCAATGTCTTTCTTGGTGATTACATGTATTAAAGCGGCTGGTGGAAATAAAAAAATCAAAAGTAGCAGATAAAAAGCTTTTAGATGATTGATAAAAAAACATCTTTTCAATCCTTTTCTTAACAGCAACATGTTTAAAAACCAATATGTCTTTGGATAACAATTTAACAACCCACATGAATTCAGTACTTTATAACTCTTAAAATGCAAAGGCCCACCTGATTCATTAGTAGATGTAGCTACCATGAAAAAGAAAGAAAACAAATTTCAGAAGAGCTCAAAACTATTTTTAAAACCAAGTAAGGAATTCTTAAGAATATTCCGATCCGCCATGGGTTATTTTAAAATGTGCAAAAATACCACATTTTGAACCAACTAATTTCACAAAAAATGGTTAGGTCAAAAGGTGCTATTGCTAGAAATGAAAGGATTTCCCTGTCCTTCCAACCCTAAACAAAAATTTGACATTTTTCCCATCATTATTAGAAGGATATTCCACCTTTAGAGCTAACATTTTTATTGCGTTTTTTAAGAGAAGGGGGTCAGAAAACAGTTTTATAAATGTCACACATTAATAAATGTGACTTGATTATTTTTGGGTTCTCAGTCACTCCTTGTCATTACTACCCCTCCAGTTGTCTTAGCCTTTACCAATCTTGAATAGTAAAATACAGTAGAGTTTTTAATTATTTAAGTATTTAAAGCTGTTTTTAGCAAAAACCTAACCTTACTAACTCATAAATTAACAAACACAAAAGAGTCAGAGGGGTTCATAAATGGCCCTTTAACCAAGCAAGTCTATAATTGATTAATGAATATCAATATGCAGACATTAAAATAACAGACAGCGATAACTGTATAAATGACCATTGATAATAAGATGTATTATTCAACTAATCTGTACTAGTAATCAAACTGATTTAATAATAACACTGATTAAACATGAAGGCTTACTTGGTTGAGTAGGAGCTTTTTTTTCAATCAAGCAAAAGAAAAGGAAAGGCAAGATTTAGAAAAGATAAAATGAAATATCCAAAACCAAACAAAGCTCAAAAATCTTTGGAACATAGCAAACCATTAGTTTTTCCAGTGTCAGCATACCAATAAAGCTAACGAAAACCTATTAACCTCCTTCTTTATGGATAACTTGCAGAATTCTGCACCAATTTGTCAAATTAACCCAATATTCTCTATAGTAACCTGATTCATTTTCCCAGAACTTCATGTCTAATAGTTAATGTCAATGCAAACCTTGACAATAGGCTTCCATTGCATCCCTATAAATTAAATGAACCAGTTCCTCCATTTGAAGCAAATGGCCAGGATTCACTTTGAGTTGAGAAAAATTCTCATGTTAGAAATACATTCAATTCAGTAAAAAAAAAAAAAGCATGAGACTTTCACTTTTATTGAATCACCTGATAGGAAGACAATGAAAGTCAAAGGCATTTTTTACTCCTGAGAAAAGTTCTGAGCTTTATACTCCTTTTTACTATGTAGTAAAAAGTGTTATTGGCTTTCATTGCCTTCCTATCTGACGAGTCATTAAATGTAAAATTCTCATGCTTTTTACTCATGATTTGAACTTCTGAATACCATGAGATTTTTTTTCAAACTTTAGTGAATCAATGCCAATGTCTTTCTTGGTGATTACGTGTATTAAAGCGGCTGGTGGAAATAAAAAAATCAAAAGTAGCAGATAAAAAGCTTTTAGATGATTGATAAAAAAACATCTTGTCAATCCTTTTCTTAACAGCAACATGTTTAAAAACCAATATGTCTTTGGATAACAATTTAACAACCCACATGAATTCAGTACTTTATAACTCTTAAAATGCAAAGGCCCACCTGATTCATTAGTAGATGTAGCTACCATGAAAAAGAAAGAAAACAAATTTCAGAAGAGCTCAAAACTATTTTTAAAACCAAGTAAGGAATTCTTAAGAATATTCCGATCCGCCATGGGTTATTTTAAAATGTGCAAAAATACCACATTTTGAACCAACTAATTTCACAAAAGATGGTTAGGTCAAAAGGTGCTATTGCTAGAAATGAAAGGATTTCCCTGTCCTTCCAACCCTAAACAAAAATTTGACATTTTTCCCATCATTATTAGAAGGATATTCCACCTTTAGAGCTAACATTTTTATTGCGTTTTTTAAGAGAAGGGGGTCAGAAAACAGTTTTATAAATGTCACACATTAATAAATGTAACTTGATTATTTTTGGGTTCTCAGTCACTCCTTGTCATTACTACCCCTCCAGTTGTCTTAGCCTTTACCAATCTTGAATAGTAAAATACAGTAGTTTTTAATTATTTAAGTATTTAAAGCTGTTTTTAGCAAAAACCTAACCTTACTAACTCATAAATTAACAAACACAAAAGAGTCAGAGGGGTTCATAAATGGCCCTTTAACCAAGCAAGTCTATAATTGATTAATGAAAATCAATATGCAGACATTAAAATAACAGACAGCGATAACTGTATAAATGACCATTGATAATAAGATGTATTATTCAACTAATCTGTACTATTAATCAAACTGATTTAATAATAACACTGATTAAACATGAAGGCTTACTTGGTTGAGTAGGAGCTTTTTTTTCAATCAAGCAAAAGAAAAGGAAAGGCAAGATTTAGAAAAGATAAAATGAAATATCCAAAACCAAACAAAGCTCAAAAATCTTTGGAACATAGCAAACCATTAGTTTTTCCAGTGTCAGCATACCAATAAAGCTAACGAAAACCTATTAACCTCCTTCTTTATGGATAACTTGCAGAATTCTGCACCAATTTGTCAAATTAACCCAATATTCTCTATAGTAACCTGATTCATTTTCCCAGAACTTCATGTCTAATAGTTAATGTCAATGCAAACCTTGACAATAGGCTTCCATTGCATCCCTATAAATTAAATGAACCAGTTCCTCCATTTGAAGCAAATGGCCAGGATTCACTTTGAGTTGAGAAAAATTCTCATGTTAGAAATACATTCAATTCAGTAAAAAAAAAAAGCATGAGACTTTCACTTTTATTGAATCACCTGATAGGAAGACAATGAAAGTCAAAGGCATTTTTTACTCCTGAGAAAAGTTCTGAGCTTTATACTCCTTTTTACTATGTAGTAAAAAGTGTTATTGGCTTTCATTGCCTTCCTATCTGACGAGTCATTAAATGTAAAATCCTCATGCTTTTTACTCATGATTTGAACTTCTGAATACCATGAGATTTTTTTTCAAACTTTAGTGAATCAGTGCCGATGTCTTTCTTGGTGATTATATGTATTAAAGCGGCTGGTGGAAATACAAAAATCAAAAGTAGCAGATAAAAAGCTTTTAGATGTTTGATAAAAAAAACATCTTTTCAATCCTTTTCTTAACAGCAACATGTTTAAAAACCAATATGTCTTTGGATAACAATTTAACAACCCACATGAATTCAGTACTTTATAACTATTAAAATGCAAAGGCCCACCTGATTCATTAGTAGATGTAGCTACCATGAAAAAGAAAGAAAACAAATTTCAGAAGAGCTCAAAACTATTTTTAAAACCAAGTAAGGAATTCTTAAGAATATTCCGATCCGCCATGGGTTATTTTAAAATGTGCAAAAATACCACATTTTGAACCAACTAATTTCACAAAAAATGGTTAGGTCAAAAGGTGCTATTGCTAGAAATGAAAGGATTTCCCTGTCCTTCCAACCCTAAGCAAAAATTTGACATTTTTCCCATCATTTTTAGAAGGATATTCCACCTTTAGAGCTAACATTTTTATTGCGTTTTTAAGAGAAGGGGGTCAGAAAACAGTTTCATAAATTTCACACATTAATAAATGTGACTTGATTATTTTTGGGTTCTCAGTCACTCCTTGTCATTACTACCCCTCCAGTTGTCTTAGCCTTTACCAATCTTGAATAGTAAAATACAGTAGAGTTTTTAATTATTTAAGTATTTAAAGCTGTTTTTAGCAAAAACCTAACCTTACTAACTCATAAATTAACAAACACAAAAGAGTCAGAGGGGTTCATACATGGCCCTTTAACCAAGCAAGTCTATAATTGATTAATGAAAATCAATATGCAGACATTAAAATAACAGACAGCGATAACTGTATAAATGACCATTGATAATAAGATGTATTATTCAACTAATCTGTACTATTAATCAAACTGATTTAATAATAACACTGATTAAACATGAAGGCTTACTTGGTTGAGTAGGAGCTTTTTTTTCAATCAAGCAAAAGAAAAGGAAAGGCAAGATTTAGAAAAGATAAAATGAAATATCCAAAACCAAACAAAGCTCAAAAATCTTTGGAACATAGCAAACCATTAGTTTTTCCAGTGTCAGCATACCAAAAAAGCTAACGAAAACCTATTAACCTCCTTCTTTATGGATAACTTGCAGAATTCTGCACCAATTTGTCAAATTAACCCAATATTCTCTATAGTAACCTGATTCATTTTCCCAGAACTTCATGTCTAATAGTTAATGTCAATGCAAACCTTGACAATAGGCTTCCATTGCATCCCTATAAATTAAATGAACCAGTTCCTCCATTTGAAGCAAATGGCCAGGATTCACTTTGAGTTGAGAAAAATTCTCATGTTAGAAATACATTCAATTCAGTAAAAAAAAAAAAGCATGAGACTTTCACTTTTATTGAATCACCTGATAGGAAGACAATGAAAGTCAAAGGCATTTTTTACTCCTGAGAAAAGTTCTGAGCTTTATACTCCTTTTTACTATGTAGTAAAAAGTGTTATTGGCTTTCATTGCCTTCCTATCTGACGAGTCATTAAATGTAAAATTCTCATGCTTTTTACTCATGATTTGAACTTCTGAATACCATGAGATTTTTTTTCAAACTTTAGTGAATCAATGCCAATGTCTTTCTTGGTGATTACATGTATTAAAGTGGCTGGTGGAAATAAAAAAATCAAAAGTAGCAGATAAAAAGCTTTTAGATGATTGATAAAAAAACATCTTTTCAATCCTTTTCTTAACAGCAACATGTTTAAAAACCAATATGTCTTTGGATAACAATTTAACAACCCACATGAATTCAGTACTTTATAGCTCTTAAAATGCAAAGGCCCACCTGATTCATTAGTAGATGTAGCTACCATGAAAAAGAAAGAAAACAAATTTCAGAAGAGCTCAAAACTATTTTTAAAACCAAGTAAGGAATTCTTAAGAATATTCCGATCCGCCATGGGTTATTTTAAAATGTGCAAAAATACCACATTTTGAACCAACTAATTTCACAAAAAATGGTTAGGTCAAAAGGTGCTATTGCTAGAAATGAAAGGATTTCCCTGTCCTTCCAACCCTAAACAAAAATTTGACATTTTTCCCATCATTATTAGAAGGATATTCCACCTTTAGAGCTAACATTTTTATTGCGTTTTTTAAGAGAAGGGGGTCAGAAAACAGTTTTATAAATGTCACACATTAATAAATGTGACTTGATTATTTTTGGGTTCTAGGTCACTCCTTGTCATTACTACCCCTCCAGTTGTCTTAGCCTTTACCAATCTTGAATAGTAAAATACAGTAGTTTTTAATTATTTAAGTATTTAAAGCTGTTTTTAGCAAAAACCTAACCTTACTAACTCATAAATTAACAAACACAAAAGAGTCAGAGGGGTTCATAAATGGCCCTTTAACCAAGCAAGTCTATAATTGATTAATGAAAATCAATATGCAGACATTAAAATAACAGACAGCGATAACTGTATAAATGACCATTGATAATAAGATGTATTATTCAACTAATCTGTACTAGTAATCAAACTGATTTAATAATAACACTGATTAAACATGAAGGCTTACTTGGTTGAGTAGGAGCTTTTTTTTCAATCAAGCAAAAGAAAAGGAAAGGCAAGATTTAGAAAAGATAAAATGAAATATCCAAAACCAAACAAAGCTCAAAAATCTTTGGAACATAGCAAACCATTAGTTTTTCCAGTGTCAGCATACCAATAAAGCTAACGAAAACCTATTAACCTCCTTCTTTATGGATAACTTGCAGAATCCGGCACCAATTTGTCAAATTAACCCAATATTCTCTATAGTAACCTGATTCATTTTCCCAGAACTTCATGTCTAATAGTTAATGTCAATGCAAACCTTGACAATAGGCTTCCATTGCATCCCTATAAATTAAATGAACCAGTTCCTCCATTTGAAGCAAATGGTCATGTTAGAAATACATTCAATTCAGTAAAAAAAAAAAGCATGAGACTTTCACTTTTATTGAATCACCTGATAGGAAGACAATGAAAGTCAAAGGCATTTTTTACTCCTGAGAAAAGTTCTGAGCTTTATACTCCTTTTTACTATGTAGTAAAAAGTGTTATTGGCTTTCATTGCCTTCCTATCTGACGAGTCATTAAATGTAAAATTCTCATGCTTTTTACTCATGATTTGAACTTCTGAATACCATGAGATTTTTTTTCAAACTTTAGTGAATCAATGCCAATGTCTTTCTTGGTGATTACATGTATTAAAGCGGCTGGTGGAAATAAAAAAATCAAAAGTAGCAGATAAAAAGCTTTTAGATGATTGATAAAAAAACATCTTTTCAATCCTTTTCTTAACAGCAACATGTTTAAAAACCAATATGTCTTTGGATAACAATTTAACAACCCACATGAATTCAGTACTTTATAACTCTTAAAATGCAAAGGCCCACCTGATTCATTAGTAGATGTAGCTACCATGAAAAAGAAAGAAAACAAATTTCAGAAGAGCTCAAAACTATTTTTAAAACCAAGTAAGGAATTCTTAAGAATATTCCGATCCGCCATGGGTTATTTTAAAATGTGCAAAAATACCACATTTTGAACCAACTAATTTCACAAAAAATGGTTAGGTCAAAAGGTGCTATTGCTAGAAATGAAAGGATTTCCCTGTCCTTCCAACCCTAAACAAAAATTTGACATTTTTCCCATCATTATTAGAAGGATATTCCACCTTTAGAGCTAACATTTTTATTGCGTTTTTTAAGAGAAGGGGGTCAGAAAACAGTTTTATAAATGTCACACATTAATAAATGTGACTTGATTATTTTTGGGTTCTCAGTCACTCCTTGTCATTACTACCCCTCCAGTTGTCTTAGCCTTTACCAATCTTGAATAGTAAAATACAGTAGAGTTTTTAATTATTTAAGTATTTAAAGCTGTTTTTAGCAAAAACCTAACCTTACTAACTCATAAATTAACAAACACAAAAGAGTCAGAGGGGTTCATAAATGGCCCTTTAACCAAGCAAGTCTATAATTGATTAATGAATATCAATATGCAGACATTAAAATAACAGACAGCGATAACTGTATAAATGACCATTGATAATAAGATGTATTATTCAACTAATCTGTACTAGTAATCAAACTGATTTAATAATAACACTGATTAAACATGAAGGCTTACTTGGTTGAGTAGGAGCTTTTTTTTCAATCAAGCAAAAGAAAAGGAAAGGCAAGATTTAGAAAAGATAAAATGAAATATCCAAAACCAAACAAAGCTCAAAAATCTTTGGAACATAGCAAACCATTAGTTTTTCCAGTGTCAGCATACCAATAAAGCTAACGAAAACCTATTAACCTCCTTCTTTATGGATAACTTGCAGAATTCTGCACCAATTTGTCAAATTAACCCAATATTCTCTATAGTAACCTGATTCATTTTCCCAGAACTTCATGTCTAATAGTTAATGTCAATGCAAACCTTGACAATAGGCTTCCATTGCATCCCTATAAATTAAATGAACCAGTTCCTCCATTTGAAGCAAATGGCCAGGATTCACTTTGAGTTGAGAAAAATTCTCATGTTAGAAATACATTCAATTCAGTAAAAAAAAAAAAAGCATGAGACTTTCACTTTTATTGAATCACCTGATAGGAAGACAATGAAAGTCAAAGGCATTTTTTACTCCTGAGAAAAGTTCTGAGCTTTATACTCCTTTTTACTATGTAGTAAAAAGTGTTATTGGCTTTCATTGCCTTCCTATCTGACGAGTCATTAAATGTAAAATTCTCATGCTTTTTACTCATGATTTGAACTTCTGAATACCATGAGATTTTTTTTCAAACTTTAGTGAATCAATGCCAATGTCTTTCTTGGTGATTACGTGTATTAAAGCGGCTGGTGGAAATAAAAAAATCAAAAGTAGCAGATAAAAAGCTTTTAGATGATTGATAAAAAAACATCTTGTCAATCCTTTTCTTAACAGCAACATGTTTAAAAACCAATATGTCTTTGGATAACAATTTAACAACCCACATGAATTCAGTACTTTATAACTCTTAAAATGCAAAGGCCCACCTGATTCATTAGTAGATGTAGCTACCATGAAAAAGAAAGAAAACAAATTTCAGAAGAGCTCAAAACTATTTTTAAAACCAAGTAAGGAATTCTTAAGAATATTCCGATCCGCCATGGGTTATTTTAAAATGTGCAAAAATACCACATTTTGAACCAACTAATTTCACAAAAAATGGTTAGGTCAAAAGGTGCTATTGCTAGAAATGAAAGGATTTCCCTGTCCTTCCAACCCTAAACAAAAATTTGACATTTTTCCCATCATTATTAGAAGGATATTCCACCTTTAGAGCTAACATTTTTATTGCGTTTTTTAAGAGAAGGGGGTCAGAAAACAGTTTTATAAATGTCACACATTAATAAATGTGACTTGATTATTTTTGGGTTCTAGGTCACTCCTTGTCATTACTACCCCTCCAGTTGTCTTAGCCTTTACCAATCTTGAATAGTAAAATACAGTAGTTTTTAATTATTTAAGTATTTAAAGCTGTTTTTAGCAAAAACCTAACCTTACTAACTCATAAATTAACAAACACAAAAGAGTCAGAGGGGTTCATAAATGGCCCTTTAACCAAGCAAGTCTATAATTGATTAATGAAAATCAATATGCAGACATTAAAATAACAGACAGCGATAACTGTATAAATGACCATTGATAATAAGATGTATTATTCAACTAATCTGTACTAGTAATCAAACTGATTTAATAATAACACTGATTAAACATGAAGGCTTACTTGGTTGAGTAGGAGCTTTTTTTTCAATCAAGCAAAAGAAAAGGAAAGGCAAGATTTAGAAAAGATAAAATGAAATATCCAAAACCAAACAAAGCTCAAAAATCTTTGGAACATAGCAAACCATTAGTTTTTCCAGTGTCAGCATACCAATAAAGCTAACGAAAACCTATTAACCTCCTTCTTTATGGATAACTTGCAGAATTCTGCACCAATTTGTCAAATTAACCCAATATTCTCTATAGTAACCTGATTCATTTTCCCAGAACTTCATGTCTAATAGTTAATGTCAATGCAAACCTTGACAATAGGCTTCCATTGCATCCCTATAAATTAAATGAACCAGTTCCTCCATTTGAAGCAAATGGCCAGGATTCACTTTGAGTTGAGAAAAATTCTCATGTTAGAAATACATTCAATTCAGTAAAAAAAAAAAAGCATGAGACTTTCACTTTTATTGAATCACCTGATAGGAAGACAATGAAAGTCAAAGGCATTTTTTACTCCTGAGAAAAGTTCTGAGCTTTATACTCCTTTTTACTATGTAGTAAAAAGTGTTATTGGCTTTCATTGCCTTCCTATCTGACGAGTCATTAAATGTAAAATTCTCATGCTTTTTACTCATGATTTGAACTTCTGAATACCATGAGATTTTTTTTCAAACTTTAGTGAATCAATGCCAATGTCTTTCTTGGTGATTACATGTATTAAAGCGGCTGGTGGAAATAAAAAAATCAAAAGTAGCAGATAAAAAGCTTTTAGATGATTGATAAAAAAACATCTTTTCAATCCTTTTCTTAACAGCAACATGTTTAAAAACCAATATGTCTTTGGATAACAATTTAACAACCCACATGAATTCAGTACTTTATAACTCTTAAAATGCAAAGGCCCACCTGATTCATTAGTAGATGTAGCTACCATGAAAAAGAAAGAAAACAAATTTCAGAAGAGCTCAAAACTATTTTTAAAACCAAGTAAGGAATTCTTAAGAATATTCCGATCCGCCATGGGTTATTTTAAAATGTGCAAAAATACCACATTTTGAACCAACTAATTTCACAAAAAATGGTTAGGTCAAAAGGTGCTATTGCTAGAAATGAAAGGATTTCCCTGTCCTTCCAACCCTAAACAAAAATTTGACATTTTTCCCATCATTATTAGAAGGATATACCACCTTTAGAGCTAACATTTTTATTGCGTTTTTTAAGAGAAGGGGGTCAGAAAACAGTTTTATAAATGTCACACATTAATAAATGTGACTTGATTATTTTTGGGTTCTCAGTCACTCCTTGTCATTACTACCCCTCCAGTTGTCTTAGCCTTTACCAATCTTGAATAGTAAAATACAGTAGTTTTTAATTATTTAAGTATTTAAAGCTGTTTTTAGCAAAAACCTAACCTTACTAACTCATAAATTAACAAACACAAAAGAGTCAGAGGGGTTCATAAATGGCCCTTTAACCAAGCAAGTCTATAATTGATTAATGAAAATCAATATGCAGACATTAAAATAACAGACAGCGATAACTGTATAAATGACCATTGATAATAAGATGTATTATTCAACTAATCTGTACTAGTAATCAAACTGATTTAATAATAACACTGATTAAACATGAAGGCTTACTTGGTTGAGTAGGAGCTTTTTTTTCAATCAAGCAAAAGAAAAGGAAAGGCAAGATTTAGAAAAGATAAAATGAAATATCCAAAACCAAACAAAGCTCAAAAATCTTTGGAACATAGCAAACCATTAGTTTTTCCAATGTCAGCATACCAAAAAAGCTAACGAAAACCTATTAACCTCCTTCTTTATGGATAAGTTGCAGAATTCTGCACCAATTTGTCAAATTAACCCAATATTCTCTATAGTAACCTGATTCATTTTCCCAGAACTTCATGTCTAATAGTTAATGTCAATGCAAACCTTGACAATAGGCTTCCGTTGCATCCCTATAAATTAAATGAACCAGTTCCTCCATTTGAAGCAAATGGCCAGGATTCACTTTGAGTTGAGATAAATTCTCATGTTAGAAATACATTCAATTCAGTAAAAAAAAAAAAGCATGAGACTTTCACTTTTATTGAATCACCTGATAGGAAGACAATGAAAGTCAAAGGCATTTTTTACTCCTGAGAAAAGTTCTGAGCTTTATACTCCTTTTTACTATGTAGTAAAAAGTGTTATTGGCTTTCATTGCCTTCCTATCTGACGAGTCATGAAATGTAAAATTCTCATGCTTTTTACTCATGATTTGAACTTCTGAATACCATGAGATTTTTTTTCAAACTTCAGTGAATCAATGCCAATGTCTTTCTTGGTGAATACATGTATTAAAGCGGCTGGTGGAAATAAAAAAATCAAAAGTAGCAGATAAAAAGCTTTTCCTTGATTGATAAAAAAAACATCTTTTCAATCCTTTTCTTAACAGCAACATGTTTAAAAACCAATATGTCTTTGGATAACAATTTAACAACCCACATGAATTCAGTACTTTATAACTCTTAAAATGCAAAGGCCCACCTGATTCATTAGTAGATGTAGCTACCATGAAAAAGAAAGAAAACAAATTTCAGAAGAGCTCAAAACTATTTTTAAAACCAAGTAAGGAATTCTTAAGAATATTCCGATCCGCCATGGGTTATTTTAAAATGTGCAAAAATACCACATTTTGAACCAACTAATTTCACAAAAGATGGTTAGGTCAAAAGGTGCTATTGCTAGAAATGAAAGGATTTCCCTGTCCTTCCAACCCTAAACAAAAATTTGACATTTTTCCCATCATTATTAGAAGGATATTCCACCTTTAGAGCTAACATTTTTATTGCGTTTTTTAAGAGAAGGGGGTCAGAAAACAGTTTTATAAATGTCACACATTAATAAATGTGACTTGATTATTTTTGGGTTCTCAGTCACTCCTTGTCATTACTACCCCTCCAGTTGTCTTAGCCTTTACCAATCTTGAATAGTAAAATACAGTAGAGTTTTTAATTATTTAAGTATTTAAAGCTGTTTTTAGCAAAAACCTAACCTTACTAACTCATAAATTAACAAACACAAAAGAGTCAGAGGGGTTCATACATGGCCCTTTAACCAAGCAAGTCTATAATTGATTAATGAAAATCAATATGCAGACATTAAAATAACAGACAGCGATAACTGTATAAATGACCATTGATAATAAGATGTATTATTCAACTAATCTGTACTATTAATCAAACTGATTTAATAATAACACTGATTAAACATGAAGGCTTACTTGGTTGAGTAGGAGCTTTTTTTTCAATCAAGCAAAAGAAAAGGAAAGGCAAGATTTAGAAAAGATAAAATGAAATATCCAAAACCAAACAAAGCTCAAAAATCTTTGGAACATAGCAAACCATTAGTTTTTCCAGTGTCAGCATACCAAAAAAGCTAACGAAAACCTATTAACCTCCTTCTTTATGGATAACTTGCAGAATTCTGCACCAATTTGTCAAATTAACCCAATATTCTCTATAGTAACCTGATTCATTTTCCCAGAACTTCATGTCTAATAGTTAATGTCAATGCAAACCTTGACAATAGGCTTCCATTGCATCCCTATAAATTAAATGAACCAGTTCCTCCATTTGAAGCAAATGGCCAGGATTCACTTTGAGTTGAGAAAAATTCTCATGTTAGAAATACATTCAATTCAGTAAAAAAAAAAAAGCATGAGACTTTCACTTTTATTGAATCACCTGATAGGAAGACAATGAAAGTCAAAGGCATTTTTTACTCCTGAGAAAAGTTCTGAGCTTTATACTCCTTTTTACTATGTAGTAAAAAGTGTTATTGGCTTTCATTGCCTTCCTATCTGACGAGTCATTAAATGTAAAATTCTCATGCTTTTTACTCATGATTTGAACTTCTGAATACCATGAGATTTTTTTTCAAACTTTAGTGAATCAATGCCAATGTCTTTCTTGGTGATTACATGTATTAAAGCGGCTGGTGGAAATAAAAAAATCAAAAGTAGCAGATAAAAAGCTTTTAGATGATTGATAAAAAAACATCTTTTCAATCCTTTTCTTAACAGCAACATGTTTAAAAACCAATATGTCTTTGGATAACAATTTAACAACCCACATGAATTCAGTACTTTATAGCTCTTAAAATGCAAAGGCCCACCTGATTCATTAGTAGATGTAGCTACCATGAAAAAGAAAGAAAACAAATTTCAGAAGAGCTCAAAACTATTTTTAAAACCAAGTAAGGAATTCTTAAGAATATTCCGATCCGCCATGGGTTATTTTAAAATGTGCAAAAATACCACATTTTGAACCAACTAATTTCACAAAAAATGGTTAGGTCAAAAGGTGCTATTGCTAGAAATGAAAGGATTTCCCTGTCCTTCCAACCCTAAACAAAAATTTGACATTTTTCCCATCATTATTAGAAGGATATACCACCTTTAGAGCTAACATTTTTATTGCGTTTTTTAAGAGAAGGGGGTCAGAAAACAGTTTTATAAATGTCACACATTAATAAATGTGACTTGATTATTTTTGGGTTCTCAGTCACTCCTTGTCATTACTACCCCTCCAGTTGTCTTAGCCTTTACCAATCTTGAATAGTAAAATACAGTAGTTTTTAATTATTTAAGTATTTAAAGCTGTTTTTAGCAAAAACCTAACCTTACTAACTCATAAATTAACAAACACAAAAGAGTCAGAGGGGTTCATAAATGGCCCTTTAACCAAGCAAGTCTATAATTGATTAATGAAAATCAATATGCAGACATTAAAATAACAGACAGCGATAACTGTATAAATGACCATTGATAATAAGATGTATTATTCAACTAATCTGTACTAGTAATCAAACTGATTTAATAATAACACTGATTAAACATGAAGGCTTACTTGGTTGAGTAGGAGCTTTTTTTTCAATCAAGCAAAAGAAAAGGAAAGGCAAGATTTAGAAAAGATAAAATGAAATATCCAAAACCAAACAAAGCTCAAAAATCTTTGGAACATAGCAAACCATTAGTTTTTCCAATGTCAGCATACCAAAAAAGCTAACGAAAACCTATTAACCTCCTTCTTTATGGATAAGTTGCAGAATTCTGCACCAATTTGTCAAATTAACCCAATATTCTCTATAGTAACCTGATTCATTTTCCCAGAACTTCATGTCTAATAGTTAATGTCAATGCAAACCTTGACAATAGGCTTCCGTTGCATCCCTATAAATTAAATGAACCAGTTCCTCCATTTGAAGCAAATGGCCAGGATTCACTTTGAGTTGAGATAAATTCTTATGTTAGAAATACATTCAATTCAGTAAAAAAAAAAAAGCATGAGACTTTCACTTTTATTGAATCACCTGATAGGAAGACAATGAAAGTCAAAGGCATTTTTTACTCCTGAGAAAAGTTCTGAGCTTTATACTCCTTTTTACTATGTAGTAAAAAGTGTTATTGGCTTTCATTGCCTTCCTATCTGACGAGTCATGAAATGTAAAATTCTCATGCTTTTTACTCATGATTTGAACTTCTGAATACCATGAGATTTTTTTTCAAACTTCAGTGAATCAATGCCAATGTCTTTCTTGGTGAATACATGTATTAAAGCGGCTGGTGGAAATAAAAAAATCAAAAGTAGCAGATAAAAAGCTTTTCCTTGATTGATAAAAAAAACATCTTTTCAATCCTTTTCTTAACAGCAACATGTTTAAAAACCAATATGTCTTTGGATAACAATTTAACAACCCACATGAATTCAGTACTTTATAACTCTTAAAATGCAAAGGCCCACCTGATTCATTAGTAGATGTAGCTACCATGAAAAAGAAAGAAAACAAATTTCAGAAGAGCTCAAAACTATTTTTAAAACCAAGTAAGGAATTCTTAAGAATATTCCGATCCGCCATGGGTTATTTTAAAATGTGCAAAAATACCACATTTTGAACCAACTAATTTCACAAAAAATGGTTAGGTCAAAAGGTGCTATTGCTAGAAATGAAAGGATTTCCCTGTCCTTCCAACCCTAAACAAAAATTTGACATTTTTCCCATCATTATTAGAAGGATATTCCACCTTTAGAGCTAACATTTTTATTGCGTTTTTTAAGAGAAGGGGGTCAGAAAACAGTTTTATAAATGTCACACATTAATAAATGTGACTTGATTATTTTTGGGTTCTCAGTCACTCCTTGTCATTACTACCCCTCCAGTTGTCTTAGCCTTTACCAATCTTGAATAGTAAAATACAGTAGAGTTTTTAATTATTTAAGTATTTAAAGCTGTTTTTAGCAAAAACCTAACCTTACTAACTCATAAATTAACAAACACAAAAGAGTCAGAGGGGTTCATACATGGCCCTTTAACCAAGCAAGTCTATAATTGATTAATGAAAATCAATATGCAGACATTAAAATAACAGACAGCGATAACTGTATAAATGACCATTGATAATAAGATGTATTATTCAACTAATCTGTACTATTAATCAAACTGATTTAATAATAACACTGATTAAACATGAAGGCTTACTTGGTTGAGTAGGAGCTTTTTTTTCAATCAAGCAAAAGAAAAGGAAAGGCAAGATTTAGAAAAGATAAAATGAAATATCCAAAACCAAACAAAGCTCAAAAATCTTTGGAACATAGCAAACCATTAGTTTTTCCAGTGTCAGCATACCAAAAAAGCTAACGAAAACCTATTAACCTCCTTCTTTATGGATAACTTGCAGAATTCTGCACCAATTTGTCAAATTAACCCAATATTCTCTATAGTAACCTGATTCATTTTCCCAGAACTTCATGTCTAATAGTTAATGTCAATGCAAACCTTGACAATAGGCTTCCGTTGCATCCCTATAAATTAAATGAACCAGTTCCTCCATTTGAAGCAAATGGCCAGGATTCACTTTGAGTTGAGATAAATTCTCATGTTAGAAATACATTCAATTCAGTAAAAAAAAAAAAAGCATGAGACTTTCACTTTTATTGAATCACCTGATAGGAAGACAATGAAAGTCAAAGGCATTTTTTACTCCTGAGAAAAGTTCTGAGCTTTATACTCCTTTTTACTATGTAGTAAAAAGTGTTATTGGCTTTCATTGCCTTCCTATCTGACGAGTCATGAAATGTAAAATTCCCATGCTTTTTACTCATGATTTGAACTTCTGAATACCATGAGATTTTTTTTCAAACTTCAGTGAATCAATGCCAATGTCTTTCTTGGTGAATACATGTATTAAAGCGGCTGGTGGAAATAAAAAAATCAAAAGTAGCAGATAAAAAGCTTTTCCTTGATTGATAAAAAAAAACATCTTTTCAATCCTTTTCTTAACAGCAACATGTTTAAAAACCAATATGTCTTTGGATAACAATTTAACAACCCACATGAATTCAGTACTTTATAACTCTTAAAATGCAAAGGCCCACCTGATTCATTAGTAGATGTAGCTACCATGAAAAAGAAAGAAAACAAATTTCAGAAGAGCTCAAAACTATTTTTAAAACCAAGTAAGGAATTCTTAAGAATATTCCGATCCGCCATGGGTTATTTTAAAATGTGCAAAAATACCACATTTTGAACCAACTAATTTCACAAAAAATGGTTAGGTCAAAAGGTGCTATTGCTAGAAATGAAAGGATTTCCCTGTCCTTCCAACCCTAAACAAAAATTTGACATTTTTCCCATCATTATTAGAAGGATATTCCACCTTTAGAGCTAACATTTTTATTGCGTTTTTTAAGAGAAGGGGGTCAGAAAACAGTTTTATAAATGTCACACATTAATAAATGTGACTTGATTATTTTTGGGTTCTCAGTCACTCCTTGTCATTACTACCCCTCCAGTTGTCTTAGCCTTTACCAATCTTGAATAGTAAAATACAGTAGTTTTTAATTATTTAAGTATTTAAAGCTGTTTTTAGCAAAAACCTAACCTTACTAACTCATAAATTAACAAACACAAAAGAGTCAGAGGGGTTCATAAATGGCCCTTTAACCAAGCAAGTCTATAACTGATTAATGAAAATCAATATACAGACATTAAAATAACAGACAGCGATAACTGTATAAATGACCATTGATAATAAGATGTATTATTCAACTAATCTGTACTAGTAATCAAACTGATTTAATAATAACACTGATTAAACATGAAGGCTTACTTGGTTGAGTAGGAGCTTTTTTTTCAATCAAGCAAAAGAAAAGGAAAGGCAAGATTTAGAAAAGATAAAATGAAATATCCAAAACCAAACAAAGCTCAAAAATCTTTGGAACATAGCAAACCATTAGTTTTTCCAGTGTCAGCATACCAAAAAAGCTAACGAAAACCTATTAACCTCCTTCTTTATGGATAAGTTGCAGAATTCTGCACCAATTTGTCAAATTAACCCAATATTCTCTATAGTAACCTGATTCATTTTCCCAGAACTTCATGTCTAATAGTTAATGTCAATGCAAACCTTGACAATAGGCTTCCGTTGCATCCCTATAAATTAAATGAACCAGTTCCTCCATTTGAAGCAAATGGCCAGGATTCACTTTGAGTTGAGATAAATTCTCATGTTAGAAATACATTCAATTCAGTAAAAAAAAAAAAGCATGAGACTTTCACTTTTATTGAATCACCTGATAGGAAGACAATGAAAGTCAAAGGCATTTTTTACTCCTGAGAAAAGTTCTGAGCTTTATACTCCTTTTTACTATGTAGTAAAAAGTGTTATTGGCTTTCATTGCCTTCCTATCTGACGAGTCATGAAATGTAAAATTCTCATGCTTTTTACTCATGATTTGAACTTCTGAACACCATGAGATTTTTTTTCAAACTTCAGTGAATCAATGCCAATGTCTTTCTTGGTGAATACATGTATTAAAGCGGCTGGTGGAAATAAAAAAATCAAAAGTAGCAGATAAAAAGCTTTTCCTTGATTGATAAAAAAAACATCTTTTCAATCCTTTTCTTAACAGCAACATGTTTAAAAACCAATATGTCTTTGGATAACAATTTAACAACCCACATGAATTCAGTACTTTATAACTCTTAAAATGCAAAGGCCCACCTGATTCATTAGTAGATGTAGCTACCATGAAAAAGAAAGAAAACAAATTTCAGAAGAGCTCAAAACTATTTTTAAAACCAAGTAAGGAATTCTTAAGAATATTCCGATCCGCCATGGGTTATTTTAAAATGTGCAAAAATACCACATTTTGAACCAACTAATTTCACAAAAAATGGTTAGGTCAAAAGGTGCTATTGCTAGAAATGAAAGGATTTCCCTGTCCTTCCAACCCTAAACAAAATTTTGACATTTTTCCCATCATTATTAGAAGGATATTCCACCTTTAGAGCTAACATTTTTATTGCGTTTTTTAAGAGAAGGGGGTCAGAAAACAGTTTTATAAATGTCACACATTAATAAATGTGACTTGATTATTTTTGGGTTCTCAGTCACTCCTTGTCATTACTACCCCTCCAGTTGTCTTAGCCTTTACCAATCTTGAATAGTAAAATACAGTAGAGTTTTTAATTATTTAAGTATTTAAAGCTGTTTTTAGCAAAAACCTAACCTTACTAACTCATAAATTAACAAACACAAAAGAGTCAGAGGGGTTCATAAATGGCCCTTTAACCAAGCAAGTCTATAATTGATTAATGAAAATCAATATGCAGACATTAAAATAACAGACAGCGATAACTGTATAAATGACCATTGATAATAAGATGTATTATTCAACTAATCTGTACTAGTAATCAAACTGATTTAATAATAACACTGATTAAACATGAAGGCTTACTTGGTTGAGTAGGAGCTTTTTTTTCAATCAAGCAAAAGAAAAGGAAAGGCAAGATTTAGAAAAGATAAAATGAAATATCCAAAACCAAACAAAGCTCAAAAATCTTTGGAACATAGCAAACCATTAGTTTTTCCAGTGTCAGCATACCAATAAAACTAACGAAAACCTATTAACCTCCTTCTTTATGGATAACTTGCAGAATTCTGCACCAATTTGTCAAATTAACCCAATATTCTCTATAGTAACCTGATTCATTTTCCCAGAACTTCATGTCTAATAGTTAATGTCAATGCAAACCTTGACAATAGGCTTCCGTTGCATCCCTATAAATTAAATGAACCAGTTCCTCCATTTGAAGCAAATGGCCAGGATTCACTTTGAGTTGAGATAAATTCTCATGTTAGAAATACATTCAATTCAGTAAAAAAAAAAAAAAGCATGAGACTTTCACTTTTATTGAATCACCTGATAGGAAGACAATGAAAGTCAAAGGCATTTTTTACTCCTGAGAAAAGTTCTGAGCTTTATACTCCTTTTTACTATGTAGTAAAAAGTGTTATTGGCTTTCATTGCCTTCCTATCTGACGAGTCATGAAATGTAAAATTCTCATGCTTTTTACTCATGATTTGAACTTCTGAATACCATGAGATTTTTTTTCAAACTTCAGTGAATCAATGCCAATGTCTTTCTTGGTGAATACATGTATTAAAGCGGCTGGTGGAAATAAAAAAATCAAAAGTAGCAGATAAAAAGCTTTTCCTTGATTGATAAAAAAAACATCTTTTCAATCCTTTTCTTAACAGCAACATGTTTAAAAACCAATATGTCTTTGGATAACAATTTAACAACCCACATGAATTCAGTACTTTATAACTCTTAAAATGCAAAGGCCCACCTGATTCATTAGTAGATGTAGCTACCATGAAAAAGAAAGAAAACAAATTTCAGAAGAGCTCAAAACTATTTTTAAAACCAAGTAAGGAATTCTTAAGAATATTCCGATCCGCCATGGGTTATTTTAAAATGTGCAAAAATACCACATTTTGAACCAACTAATTTCACAAAAAATGGTTAGGTCAAAAGGTGTTATTGCTAGAAATGAAAGGATTTCCCTGTCCTTCCAACCCTAAACAAAAATTTGACATTTTTCCCATCATTATTAGAAGGATATACCACCTTTAGAGCTAACATTTTTATTGCGTTTTTTAAGAGAAGGGGGTAAGAAAACAGTTTTATAAATGTCACACATTAATAAATGTGACTTGATTATTTTTGGGTTCTCAGTCACTCCTTGTCATTACTACCCCTCCAGTTGTCTTAGCCTTTACCAATCTTGAATAGTAAAATACAGTAGTTTTTAATTATTTAAGTATTTAAAGCTGTTTTTAGCAAAAACCTAACCTTACTAACTCATAAATTAACAAACACAAAAGAGTCAGAGGGGTTCATAAATGGCCCTTTAACCAAGCAAGTCTATAATTGATTAATGAAAATCAATATGCAGACATTAAAATAACAGACAGCGATAACTGTATAAATGACCATTGATAATAAGATGTATTATTCAACGAATCTGTACTAGTAATCAAACTGATTTAATAATAACACTGATTAAACATGAAGGCTTACTTGGTTGAGTAGGAGCTTTTTTTTCAATCAAGCAAAAGAAAAGGAAAGGCAAGATTTAGAAAAGATAAAATGAAATATCCAAAACCAAACAAAGCTCAAAAATCTTTGGAACATAGCAAACCATTAGTTTTTCCAATGTCAGCATACCAAAAAAGCTAACGAAAACCTATTAACCTCCTTCTTTATGGATAAGTTGCAGAATTCTGCACCAATTTGTCAAATTAACCCAATATTCTCTATAGTAACCTGATTCATTTTCCCAGAACTTCATGTCTAATAGTTAATGTCAATGCAAACCTTGACAATAGGCTTCCGTTGCATCCCTATAAATTAAATGAACCAGTTCCTCCATTTGAAGCAAATGGCCAGGATTCACTTTGAGTTGAGATAAATTCTCATGTTAGAAATACATTCAATTCAGTAAAAAAAAAAAGCATGAGACTTTCACTTTTATTGAATCACCTGATAGGAAGACAATGAAAGTCAAAGGCATTTTTTACTCCTGAGAAAAGTTCTGAGCTTTATACTCCTTTTTACTATGTAGTAAAAAGTGTTATTGGCTTTCATTGCCTTCCTATCTGACGAGTCATGAAATGTAAAATTCTCATGCTTTTTACTCATGATTTGAACTTCTGAATACCATGAGATTTTTTTTCAAACTTCAGTGAATCAATGCCAATGTCTTTCTTGGTGAATACATGTATTAAAGCGGCTGGTGGAAATAAAAAAATCAAAAGTAGCAGATAAAAAGCTTTTCCTTGATTGATAAAAAAAACATCTTTTCAATCCTTTTCTTAACAGCAACATGTTTAAAAACCAATATGTCTTTGGATAACAATTTAACAACCCACATGAATTCAGTACTTTATAACTCTTAAAATGCAAAGGCCCACCTGATTCATTAGTAGATGTAGCTACCATGAAAAAGAAAGAAAACAAATTTCAGAAGAGCTCAAAACTATTTTTAAAACCAAGTAAGGAATTCTTAAGAATATTCCGATCCGCCATGGGTTATTTTAAAATGTGCAAAAATACCACATTTTGAACCAACTAATTTCACAAAAAATGGTTAGGTCAAAAGGTGCTATTGCTAGAAATGAAAGGATTTCCCTGTCCTTCCAACCCTAAACAAAAATTTGACATTTTTCCCATCATTATTAGAAGGATATTCCACCTTTAGAGCTAACATTTTTATTGCGTTTTTTAAGAGAAGGGGGTCAGAAAACAGTTTTATAAATGTCACACATTAATAAATGTGACTTGATTATTTTTGGGTTCTCAGTCACTCCTTGTCATTACTACCCCTCCAGTTGTCTTAGCCTTTACCAATCTTGAATAGTAAAATACAGTAGAGTTTTTAATTATTTAAGTATTTAAAGCTGTTTTTAGCAAAAACCTAACCTTACTAACTCATAAATTAACAAACACAAAAGAGTCAGAGGGGTTCATACATGGCCCTTTAACCAAGCAAGTCTATAATTGATTAATGAAAATCAATATGCAGACATTAAAATAACAGACAGCAATAACTGTATAAATGACCATTGATAATAAGATGTATTATTCAACTAATCTGTACTATTAATCAAACTGATTTAATAATAACACTGATTAAACATGAAGGCTTACTTGGTTGAGTAGGAGCTTTTTTTTCAATCAAGCAAAAGAAAAGGAAAGGCAAGATTTAGAAAAGATAAAATGAAATATCCAAAACCAAACAAAGCTCAAAAATCTTTGGAACATAGCAAACCATTAGTTTTTCAGGTGTCAGCATACCAATAAAGCTAACGAAAACCTATTAACCTCCTTCTTTATGGATAACTTGCAGAATTCTGCACCAATTTGTCAAATTAACCCAATATTCTCTATAGTAACCTGATTCATTTTCCCAGAACTTCATGTCTAATAGTTAATGTCAATGCAAACCTTGACAATAGGCTTCCGTTGCATCCCTATAAATTAAATGAACCAGTTCCTCCATTTGAAGCAAATGGCCAGGATTCACTTTGAGTTGAGATAAATTCTCATGTTAGAAATACATTCAATTCAGTAAAAAAAAAAAAGCATGAGACTTTCACTTTTATTGAATCACCTGATAGGAAGACAATGAAAGTCAAAGGCATTTTTTACTCCTGAGAAAAGTTCTGAGCTTTATACTCCTTTTTACTATGTAGTAAAAAGTGTTATTGGCTTTCATTGCATTCCTATCTGACGAGTCATTAAATGTAAAATTCTCATGCTTTTTACTCATAATTTTAACTTCTGAATACCATGAGATTTTTTTTCAAACTTTAGTGAATCAATGCCAATGTCTTTCTTTGTGATTACATGTATTAAAGCGGCTGGTGGAAATAAAAAAATCAAAAGTAGCAGATAAAAAGCTTTTAGATGATTGATAAAAAAACATCTTTTCAATCCTTTTCTTAACAGCAACATGTTTAAAAACCAATATGTCTTTGGATAACAATTTAACAACCCACATGAATTCAGTACTTTATAACTCTTAAAATGCAAAGGCCCACCTGATTCATTAGTAGATGTAGCTACCATGAAAAAGAAAGAAAACAAATTTCAGAAGAGCTCAAAACTATTTTTAAAACCAAGTAAGGAATTCTTAAGAATATTCCGATCCGCCATGGGTTATTTTAAAATGTGCAAAAATACCACATTTTGAACCAACTAATTTCACAAAAAATGGTTAGGTCAAAAGGTGCTATTGCTAGAAATGAAAGGATTTCCCTGTCCTTCCAACCCTAAACAAAATTTTGACATTTTTCCCATCATTATTAGAAGGATATTCCACCTTTAGAGCTAACATTTTTATTGCGTTTTTTAAGAGAAGGGGGTCAGAAAACAGTTTTATAAATGTCACACATTAATAAATGTGACTTGATTATTTTTGGGTTCTCAGTCACTCCTTGTCATTACTACCCCTCCAGTTGTCTTAGCCTTTACCAATCTTGAATAGTAAAATACAGTAGTTTTTAATTATTTAAGTATTTAAAGCTGTTTTTAGCAAAAACCTAACCTTACTAACTCATAAATTAACAAACACAAAAGAGTCAGAGGGGTTCATAAATGGCCCTTTAACCAAGCAAGTCTATAATTGATTAATGAAAATCAATATGCAGACATTAAAATAACAGACAGCGATAACTGTATAAATGACCATTGATAATAAGATGTATTATTCAACTAATCTGTACTAGTAATCAAACTGATTTAATAATAACACTGATTAAACATGACGGCTTACTTGGTTGAGTAGGAGCTTTTTTTTCAATCAAGCAAAAGAAAAGGAAAGGCAAGATTTAGAAAAGATAAAATGAAATATCCAAAACCAAACAAAGCTCAAAAATCTTTGGAACATAGCAAACCATTAGTTTTTCCAGTGTCAGCATACCAATAAAGCTAACGAAAACCTATTAACCTCCTTCTTTATGGATAACTTGCAGAATTCTGCACCAATTTGTCAAATTAACCCAATATTCTCTATAGTAACCTGATTCATTTTCCCAGAACTTCATGTCTAATAGTTAATGTCAATGCAAACCTTGACAATAGGCTTCCATTGCATCCCTATAAATTAAATGAACCAGTTCCTCCATTTGAAGCAAATGGCCAGGATTCACTTTGAGTTGAGAAAAATTCTCATGTTAGAAATACATTCAATTCAGTAAAAAAAAAAAAGCATGAGACTTTCACTTTTATTGAATCACCTGATAGGAAGACAATGAAAGTCAAAGGCATTTTTTACTCCTGAGAAAAGTTCTGAGCTTTATACTCCTTTTTACTATGTAGTAAAAAGTGTTATTGGCTTTCATTGCCTTCCTATCTGACGAGTCATTAAATGTAAAATCCTCATGCTTTTTACTCATGATTTGAACTTCTGAATACCATGAGATTTTTTTTCAAACTTTAGTGAATCAATGCCAATGTCTTTCTTGGTGATTACATGTATTAAAGCGGCTGGCGGAAATAAAAAAATCAAAAGTAGCAGATAAAAAGCTTTTAGATGTTTGATAAAAAAAACATCTTTTCAATCCTTTTCTTAACAGCAACATGTTTAAAAACCAATATGTCTTTGGATAACAATTTAACAACCCACATGAATTCAGTACTTTATAACTCTTAAAATGCAAAGGCCCACCTGATTCATTAGTAGATGTAGCTACCATGAAAAAGAAAGAAAACAAATTTCAGAAGAGCTCAAAACTATTTTTAAAACCAAGTAAGGAATTCTTAAGAATATTCCGATCCGCCATGGGTTATTTTAAAATGTGCAAAAATACCACATTTTGAACCAACTAATTTCACAAAAAATGGTTAGGTCAAAAGGTGCTATTGCTAGAAATGAAAGGATTTCCCTGTCCTTCCAACCCTAAGCAAAAATTTGACATTTTTCCCATCATTTTTAGAAGGATATTCCACCTTTAGAGCTAACATTTTTATTGCGTTTTTAAGAGAAGGGGGTCAGAAAACAGTTTCATAAATTTCACACATTAATAAATGTGACTTGATTATTTTTGGGTTCTCAGTCACTCCTTGTCATTACTACCCCTCCAGTTGTCTTAGCCTTTACCAATCTTGAATAGTAAAATACAGTAGAGTTTTTAATTATTTAAGTATTTAAAGCTGTTTTTAGCAAAAACCTAACCTTACTAACTCATAAATTAACAAACACAAAAGAGTCAGAGGGGTTCATACACGGCCCTTTAACCAAGCAAGTCTATAATTGATTAATGAAAATCAATATGCAGACATTAAAATAACAGACAGCGATAACTGTATAAATGACCATTGATAATAAGATGTATTATTCAACTAATCTGTACTATTAATCAAACTGATTTAATAATAACACTGATTAAACATGAAGGCTTACTTGGTTGAGTAGGAGCTTTTTTTTCAATCAAGCAAAAGAAAAGGAAAGGCAAGATTTAGAAAAGATAAAATGAAATATCCAAAACCAAACAAAGTTCAAAAATCTTTGGAACATAGCAAACCAGTAGTTTTTCCAGTGTCAGCATACCAAAAAAGCTAACGAAAACCTATTAACCTCCTTCTTTATGGATAACTTGCAGAATTCTGCACCAATTTGTCAAATTAACCCAATATTCTCTATAGTAACCTGATTCATTTTCCCAGAACTTCATGTCTAATAGTTAATGTCAATGCAAACCTTGACAATAGGCTTCCATTGCATCCCTATAAATTAAATGAACCAGTTCCTCCATTTGAAGCAAATGGCCAGGATTCACTTTGAGTTGAGAAAAATTCTCATGTTAGAAATACATTCAATTCAGTAAAAAAAAAAAAGCATGAGACTTTCACTTTTATTGAATCACCTGATAGGAAGACAATGAAAGTCAAAGGCATTTTTTACTCCTGAGAAAAGTTCTGAGCTTTATACTCCTTTTTACTATGTAGTAAAAAGTGTTATTGGCTTTCATTGCCTTCCTATCTGACGAGTCATTAAATGTAAAATTCTCATGCTTTTTACTCATGATTTGAACTTCTGAATACCATGAGATTTTTTTTCAAACTTTAGTGAATCAATGCCAATGTCTTTCTTGGTGATTACATGTATTAAAGCGGCTGGTGGAAATAAAAAAATCAAAAGTAGCAGATAAAAAGCTTTTAGATGATTGATAAAAAAACATCTTTTCAATCCTTTTCTTAACAGCAACATGTTTAAAAACCAATATGTCTTTGGATAACAATTTAACAACCCACATGAATTCAGTACTTTATAACTCTTAAAATGCAAAGGCCCACCTGATTCATTAGTAGATGTAGCTACCATGAAAAAGAAAGAAAACAAATTTCAGAAGAGCTCAAAACTATTTTTAAAACCAAGTAAGGAATTCTTAAGAATATTCCGATCCGCCATGGGTTATTTTAAAATGTGCAAAAATACCACATTTTGAACCAACTAATTTCACAAAAAATGGTTAGGTCAAAAGGTGCTATTGCTAGAAATGAAAGGATTTCCCTGTCCTTCCAACCCTAAACAAAAATTTGACATTTTTCCCATCATTATTAGAAGGATATTCCACCTTTAGAGCTAACATTTTTATTGCGTTTTTTAAGAGAAGGGGGTCAGAAAACAGTTTTATAAATGTCACACATTAATAAATGTGACTTGATTATTTTTGGGTTCTCAGTCACTCCTTGTCATTACTACCCCTCCAGTTGTCTTAGCCTTTACCAATCTTGAATAGTAAAATACAGTAGAGTTTTTAATTATTTAAGTATTTAAAGCTGTTTTTAGCAAAAACCTAACCTTACTAACTCATAAATTAACAAACACAAAAGAGTCAGAGGGGTTCATAAATGGCCCTTTAACCAAGCAAGTCTATAATTGATTAATGAAAATCAATATGCAGACATTAAAATAACAGACAGCGATAACTGTATAAATGACCATTGATAATAAGATGTATTATTCAACTAATCTGTACTAGTAATCAAACTGATTTAATAATAACACTGATTAAACATGAAGGCTTACTTGGTTGAGTAGGAGCTTTTTTTTCAATCAAGCAAAAGAAAAGGAAAGGCAAGATTTAGAAAAGATAAAATGAAATATCCAAAACCAAACAAAGCTCAAAAATCTTTGGAACATAGCAAACCATTAGTTTTTCCAGTGTCAGCATACCAATAAAGCTAACGAAAACCTATTAACCTCCTTCTTTATGGATAACTTGCAGAATTCTGCACCAATTTGTCAAATTAACCCAATATTCTCTATAGTAACCTGATTCATTTTCCCAGAACTTCATGTCTAATAGTTAATGTCAATGCAAACCTTGACAATAGGCTTCCATTGCATCCCTATAAATTAAATGAACCAGTTCCTCCATTTGAAGCAAATGGCCAGGATTCACTTTGAGTTGAGAAAAATTCTCATGTTAGAAATACATTCAATTCAGTAAAAAAAAAAAAGCATGAGACTTTCACTTTTATTGAATCACCTGATAGGAAGACAATGAAAGTCAAAGGCATTTTTTACTCCTGAGAAAAGTTCTGAGCTTTATACTCCTTTTTACTATGTAGTAAAAAGTGTTATTGGCTTTCATTGCCTTCCTATCTGACGAGTCATTAAATGTAAAATTCTCATGCTTTTTACTCATGATTTGAACTTCTGAATACCATGAGATTTTTTTTCAAACTTTAGTGAATCAATGCCAATGTCTTTCTTGGTGATTACATGTATTAAAGCGGCTGGTGGAAATAAAAAAATCAAAAGTAGCAGATAAAAAGCTTTTAGATGATTGATAAAAAAACATCTTTTCAATCCTTTTCTTAACAGCAACATGTTTAAAAACCAATATGTCTTTGGATAACAATTTAACAACCCACATGAATTCAGTACTTTATAACTCTTAAAATGCAAAGGCCCACCTGATTCATTAGTAGATGTAGCTACCATGAAAAAGAAAGAAAACAAATTTCAGAAGAGCTCAAAACTATTTTTAAAACCAAGTAAGGAATTCTTAAGAATATTCCGATCCGCCATGGGTTATTTTAAAATGTGCAAAAATACCACATTTTGAACCAACTAATTTCACAAAAAATGGTTAGGTCAAAAGGTGCTATTGCTAGAAATGAAAGGATTTCCCTGTCCTTCCAACCCTAAACAAAAATTTGACATTTTTCCCATCATTATTAGAAGGATATTCCACCTTTAGAGCTAACATTTTTATTGCGTTTTTTAAGAGAAGGGGGTCAGAAAACAGTTTTATAAATGTCACACATTAATAAATGTGACTTGATTATTTTTGGGTTCTCAGTCACTCCTTGTCATTACTACCCCTCCAGTTGTCTTAGCCTTTACCAATCTTGAATAGTAAAATACAGTAGTTTTTAATTATTTAAGTATTTAAAGCTGTTTTTAGCAAAAACCTAACCTTACTAACTCATAAATTAACAAACACAAAAGAGTCAGAGGGGTTCATAAATGGCCCTTTAACCAAGCAAGTCTATAATTGATTAATGAAAATCAATATGCAGACATTAAAATAACAGACAGCAATAACTGTATAAATGACCATTGATAATAAGATGTATTATTCAACTAATCTGTACTAGTAATCAAACTGATTTAATAATAACACTGATTAAACATGAAGGCTTACTTGGTTGAGTAGGAGCTTTTTTTTCAATCAAGCAAAAGAAAAGGAAAGGCAAGATTTAGAAAAGATAAAATGAAATATCCAAAACCAAACAAAGCTCAAAAATCTTTGGAACATAGCAAACCATTAGTTTTTCCAGTGTCAGCATACCAATAAAGCTAACGAAAACCTATTAACCTCCTTCTTTATGGATAACTTGCAGAATTCTGCACCAATTTGTCAAATTAACCCAATATTCTCTATAGTAACCTGATTCATTTTCCCAGAACTTCATGTCTAATAGTTAATGTCAATGCAAACCTTGACAATAGGCTTCCATTGCATCCCTATAAATTAAATGAACCAGTTCCTCCATTTGAAGCAAATGGCCAGGATTCACTTTGAGTTGAGAAAAATTCTCATGTTAGAAATACATTCAATTCAGTAAAAAAAAAAAAGCATGAGACTTTCACTTTTATTCAATCACCTGATAGGAAGACAATGAAAGTCAAAGGCATTTTTTACTCCTGAGAAAAGTTCTGAGCTTTATACTCCTTTTTACTATGTAGTAAAAAGTGTTATTGGCTTTCATTGCCTTCCTATCTGACGAGTCATTAAATGTAAAATTCTCATGCTTTTTACTCATGATTTGAACTTCTGAATACCATGAGATTTTTTTTCAAACTTTAGTGAATCAATGCCGATGTCTTTCTTGGTGATTACATGTATTAAAGCGGCTGGTGAAAATAAAAAAAAAATAAAAAATGGCAGAAAAAAAGCTTTTCAATCCTTTTCTTAACAGCAACATGTTTAAAAACCAATATGTCTTTGGATAACAATTTTACAACCCACATGAATTCAGCACTTTATAACTCTTAAAATGCAAAGGCCCACCTGATTCATTAGTAGATGGAGCTACCATGAAAAGAAAGAAAACACATTTCAGAAGAGCTCAAATCTATTTTTAAAAGTAAGGAATTCTTAAGAATATTCAGATCCGCCATGGGTTATTTTAAAATGTGCAGAAATTCCCCATTTTGAACCAACTTAATTCACGGAAATGGTTAGCTCAAATGGTGCTATTGTTACAAAAGAAACAATCTCCATGTTCTTCCAACTTGATTTTTTGGGGGTTCTCAGACACTTCTTGGCATCACCAGCCCACCCGTTGTTTTAGCCTTTACCTATCTTGAATAGTAAACTACAGTAGAGTTTGTAATTTAAAGCTGTTTATAAAGATCCTAACCTTTCTAGGTCATTTATTAACAAACACAAAGCAGTCAGAAGGTCCTCTACATGGCCCTTTAAAGAAGCAAATCTATTATTGAAAATCAATATGCAGAATTCGACTTAACAGCAATAACTGTATAAATGACCATTGATAATAAGAGGTATTATTCAACTAATCTGTACCATTAATCAAGCTGATTTAATAATAACACTGATTACACACATTGAGAAAGAGCTTCTATTTCAATTAAGCAAAGTAAATGGAAAGATGAGATTATCAAAACCAAACAATCCTTAAATATATTTGTAACAAAGCAATATATTAGCTTTTCAGTGCCAACATACCAATAAAGTGAAAGGAAATTCTTCATGGACAACTTGCACAAATCTGCACTAATTTGTCAAAATTAACCTGATGATCTTTTTTCCCTATAGTAACCTCAGAAATTTCCTCAGAAAGTCATGTCTAGTATTTACTGTCAGTGCAAACAGTGAGAAAAGGCTTTTGTTGCATCCCTATAAATTAAATGAGCCAGTCCCCCCATTTTAAGAAAATGGCCAGGATTCACTTAGAGTTTAGACAAATTCTCATGCTAGTAAAACATTCAAATCAATAGAAAAAAAGTATGAGGATTTCACTTTTAATGAATCACCCAACAGGAAGACAGTGAAAGTCAATGGCATTGTTTACTCCAAAGAAAAAGAAAATTCTGTGAGTGCTCACCTGTAGAATTAATTTCTTTTCCATTATTACTTCAGAAATTTTCAGAGATGAATGGGTTAACCTTTCCCAAAGGGTGTGGTCTGCAAGAACAAAGGTGTGTCTCCACCTCCCGGGCCTATATCCACCTGGCTGTCTTGATGCACTTCAGTTCAATTAAAAAGCAGTAGAACCAGTATTTTTTATGCTGATCAACAATTACAGCAACTATTTACATATTTACCACTCCACTAAAAGTAGGCATCCAAGATATGGACATAGTAATCTAGCAGACAGGGAGGGTCTGATGTCTTGAAGTAATGATGGAAGAGAAATTAATTCTACAGGTGAGTTTTCACAGAATTTTCTTTTCTTTCTTTTCTCTTCCATTTTACTTCAGGCCATCAGAAGAATTCAGAGACAAATAGGACGTCCAAAAGCAGTACCCTAATTCAGGTGGGATCCCCAAACCTTATTCCTTTCAGGAAAAAAACATTCCAAAAACCCTTATTCCTGAAAGGAATAAGACATTCCAAAACCTAATCTAATTACCACTGTATGTCATTCCTTCCTACCAAAGGCTCTACCTTGATGCTAAAAAGCCCAAGAGGCTCCAATGGCTCTTGCTGAATGAGCAGTAGTCCAAAAAGTTGAATCCTTTCCCTTAGGGAATATAGGCTCTTACCACTGCCTGTCTAATCCATTGCTGATGGTAGAGTAAGATGGTGGAAGACCTTTCCGAGGACCGTCAGGTATGACAAATAAGGAGTCCGACAGATAGATAAAGCAGATATCTGCCTTTCTGCCAAAAAATCAAATATTCTGGGAACACAAAAAATTCTACCAGCGAATCTTCTGGATTCGCACCAAGCGATAATGCTTGCCAGACTCTATACTAGGTCATTTGATAAAGACTTTTCTGGCTTGAATTATAGTCTGGATGACTTTGGCGGAAAACCTCCTTTCTGCCAAGCTAAAGAATTCAACTGCTAGGTCTTCTAAGCCAGAACATGTGAATTGGGATGCCTTAGAGGCCCCTGTTTGAGAATATTTGGATCGTCGGGTAACCTCCACGAGTTGCCCTCGCACATCCTTACTATGTCTGAGAACCAGCTTATTCTTGCCCACCAAGGAGCCACCAAATGAATAACTCTTGAAGCTATGATATGATATTTGACTTAAGAATTCTACTGGATAGTCAGTTATCCAATGTCGATCAGTCTGTGTATCCTTGGGGGTCCCCTGACATGATTGGGCCCATATCAACAGATAGTCTAAGTAAGTGATTATATATATACCCTGACTTCTTAGAGAAAACATGAGACCTGCCAACACCTTGGTAAACACCTTTGATGTTGAAGATAGACCGAAGGGTAACGCCACAAACTGAAGATGTAGGCCACCTCCAGCTATGTAGGTATGCATCCTTATATATACACTGTGGTTATAAAAAACGCCCGGCTGGAGTAACTTCACTGTGGATCAACAACTCCAATCTCTAAAAAGACGAGGTATGGCAGATCTCAATGCTTCTGCTTTCTGTGGAATTCGGGATACCCCTGACCAAGATAATCTCCAAGGTAGTATGGCTCCTAATTTGATCTTGTAACCTGAGGATACAATTTCCTGTATCAAAATATCTGTTACATGAAGCCTCCAAATCTGAGCAAAACCCAGAAGCCGTCCCCCCACACCTACAAGAGCAGGGGCATCCCTTAATGTCTGAGCAGACTTTGAAGGGGGTCTGGCTTTATCCTGCCAGACATCTGTTGCCTTAATTTGGAACTTTGTCCTATTCCAAAAAAAAAAATCTCTTCGGTATCCCAAAGAGGACAACCTCTAGCCAGAACCCCGGAGTATTAGAGGCCCTGCGGAAGCAGTATTAGACTTCAGGTTTTGTGGCAGATTAGTAGATTTACCACTAGTAGCATGCTTCACAATGTCAAACAAGCACTCCCCAAACAGACACCCCACCTTAAAGGGAAGTCCTGTCATTCTCTTCATGTTAGAGGATAAATCTTTTCTTTAAAAAAAACTTTTAGTAGCCAATCCTTCTAAATGACTTTCTAAAGGTTTAGGACCACTTGGGGGCTGTTGACAGAGTTTAAAGACTCAGAGGATTTTTTTTCAAAACCTTCTTAATAGCCAAATAACTTGCTAAAGGATTTAGGTCCGCTTGAAGGCTGCCAGGGGGGGTTTAAGCTCAGAGGGCACCGGCAACAAGGGTCAGAACCCTTGCAGGAAGGAGACAACTGTCTTCCATATCCACTACTACCGTCGCATAACCCTGCCCACCGTGCTATCCTCGTCCAGTGTCTGCATACTGGACATGGGATGAATCTATGTGCTAAACAACCAGATATGATTACACCAGATGCCTCCGTTATGGTGATTAATACTAGATTACCTCCCAGGGGGGTCTAAAACCTAGTATATGAATAGTTCCCTATAGTTGTAAGACTATTCTGAGAGCTCAGAGGGTGAACCACATATATTATATATATTACCAGACTTATCCCACAATCTTATATATATTTATATATTAATAAAATATCATATTAACACACATCATTAAAAATGACCTACCTAAAGATTTAGGTCCACTTGAGGGTGGCCGTGCAGCGGCTCCAAAGCAGACCCTTTTTGTCAGCCAACAACCCCAGTATCAAGCTGCCAGCTTCCAGTGAAGGCGGCAGGAGAAGAACCTCGATCTCAGCGGTACTTGGCGCTTCATCCGGCCGAAAATCTTCCAGTGAGAGCGGCCGGAGGTGAACCGCAATGTTAGCGGCACTTGCTGCTTTGCCTGGCCGAAAATGTTCCGGCGCGAGCATCCGGAGGTCCGCGATGTTAGCGGTATTTGCTGCTTCGCCCGGCCAAAAATGTTCCAGTGCGAGCAGCCGGGGGAGAACCACGATGTTAGCGGTACTTGCCACTTGGGCCGGCCGAAAATGTTCCAGTGCGAGTGGCCGGAGGAGAACCGCGATGTTAGCAGTATTTGTGACTTAGCCAGGCCAAAAATCTTCCAGTGCAAGCAGCCAGGTAAGAACTGCGATGTTAGCGGTACTTGCAGCTTCGCCCGGCCGAAAGTCTACCAGCGAGAGCGGGGCGAGAAAGGAGCTGCACACCGCTGCTCGTTGCTGTGCTAAGCCGAAAATGTTTCCACGGCGGCGGGTAGATTCAATGCCTTGAGTCGGAGGAGGTGAACACTCCTCATTGATCGCCGGAAAGAAGCCTTTGCTCCCTACTTGCCACAAATAAAGTAAAAACACATAATTGACACATGGGAAAAGTAATAAAGAGGAAATAAATTCCCCTGGTTCCCCTCAATCAGGTTCACCAGACAAAAACCTTATGGCAGCTTTTTCCTGTGGCAGAATTCTTAGCCAGGAGTGTCACTCTTTTTTAAAAAACAAAACGGTGACACCCCACAGTGCCCCAAGACCTTGGCGCTTACCTTACCATCCTGATCCGAATGCAGTGGGTCCACTCAGAGGAGTATGAGGGCCCAGTAACAGTCAGGTTTCCATTACCCCCACTTCCAAGGCATAATTCCTTTAAAAACAAAAAGTAAATGGGAGAGGAGTTCAGATAAATCCTTTCAGGTACACTGCAAGAAAGAAAACTTAAGAGTATCAAGTCAGCCAAGTGGATATAGGCCCAGGAGGTGGAGACACACCTCTGTTCTTGCAGACCACACCCTTCGAGGAAAGGTTACACCATTTGTCTCTGAATTCTTCTGATGGCCTGAAGTAAAATGGAAGAGAAAGTACTGAGCATTTTATTCCTTTTTACTCTGTAGTAGAAAGTGCCATTGGTTTTCATTGCCTTCATATCTGGTGATGCAATAAAAGAGAAATTTGCATGCTTTTTCCTCATGAATTGAATTTGTTACTTCCGTGAGATTATTTTCAATCTTTAGTGAATCGATGACTATGTCTATCTTAGTGATGTATTAAAGGGGCTGGTGAAAATGAATATTTCAAAAATAGAAGAAAAAGGCTTGTCCTTGATAGATAAAGAACCTCTTTTCAATCTTTACTTAACAGCAACATGTTTTAAAATCAATATCTTTTAGGAAAACAATTGGCTTAACAACACATGATTTAAGTTCTTTATAACTCTGAAAAGGTGCATGCCCACCTTGTTTATAGGTAGCTGGAGCTGCCATGAAAAAGAAAGAAAACAAATTTCAGAAGGGCACAAATATATTTTCAAAACCAAGTAGAGATTTCATAAGATTGTTCCATCCATAATGGGTTATATGCAAAAATTTCACTAAAATGGTTAGGTCAAAAGCTGCTATTGCTAGAAATGAAAGGATTTCCCTGTCCTTTCAACTCTAAACAAGAAATGTGACATTATTCCCTTTTAAGAGCTAACATTTTTATTGAGTTTTTAAGAGAAGGGGTCAGTAAAACTATTTAATAAATTTCACGCATTAGAAATATGACTTGATTATTATTGGGTTCTCAGTCACTCCTTGGCATTACCATCCCTCCAGTTGAACTAGTCTTTACCAATTTTGAATACTAACCTACAGTAGAGCTTGTAATTATTTAAGCATTTAAAGAACTTTCTACCTCATAAATTAACAAACACAAAAGAGTCAGAGGGGCTCATACATGGCCCTTTAACCAAGCAAGTCTATTATTGATTAATGAAAATCAAAATGCAGAAATTAAAATAACAGCAGCAATATCTGTATAAATGACCACTGATAAAAAGATGTATTATTCAACTAATCTGTACCATTGATCAAACTGATTTAATAATAACACTGATTAAACATGAAGGCTTAACTGGTTGAGCAAGAACTTTTTTTCAATCAAGCAAAAGAAATGGAAAGGCAAGAAGCTGAAAAGATCAAATTAAATATTCAAAACCAAACAAATCTCAAATATCTTTGGAACATAGCAAACCATTAGCTTTTCCAGTGTCAGCATACCAATAAAGCTAAAGAAAAATCTATAAACCCCCTTCTTCATGAATAACTTACAGAAGTATGCACCAATTTGTCAAATTAACCTCATGATCTATATAGTAACCTGATTCATTTTTTCAGAACTTCATGTCTAATAGTTAGAATGTTATTGGCTTCCATTGCCTTCCTATTTGATGAGTCATTAAAAGTGAAATTTTTATGCTTTTTAATCATGATTTAAAATTCTTAATACCATGAGATATTTTTTCAAACTTTAGTGAATCGATGCTGATGTCTTTCTTGGTGCCTACATGTATTAAAGCAGCTGGTGAAAATAAAAAAAATCAAAAATAGCAGAAAAAAGGTTCCCTTGATTGATAAGCTATAAAAGACTTTCAGCAGCAGCGGGAGAGCAGAAGCTAGGGTGATCAGCATGGGACACAGGGCCCAGGGATGGATGGGAGGTACGTTTTTTACCTCTACAAGCCCCAATAGCTGGTCCCTGGCGGGTTATGATGGGTAAGAGGGACCCATGTCATTATTTTAGGGGGATTTTTAATGGGTTTTTAACCTATGTCATTTTTTTATAATTAACCCCTTATGTTTACAGTGTGAATAGTAGTTGTATTTTATTTGTATTTGTTATAAAGTGCTCTTTTCAGTTAGGGGGGTCTCCTGGGCAAGAATGGGGGGCTGCAAATACATATGTGTTACTGTTGTAATCATGAGAAATGGGTCAATATGGTTTTCATTAATAGTTTAGTAAATAGATTAGTTTTTTTTGCGCAAAAAATATTTTAAAAAACAGTAGAAAAATTACAAACAAGACATTTCATGTTAATGCCTAAACTCTGCTGCAAATATATATATAATTTTTCTGGAAATACCTGCAAAAATCACTGTTAAACATTGCGTAAAAAGCTGAAAAATGACTTGTCAACAGAGGGTGACAAAACTTAAAGTAGACAGGTAATTATAAGAGTTAATAGTATGTATGCATGTTGGGCATTGTTCTGTTAAGGGGACCTTGTTCTTTCTGATTTAGCTTGTTTTTTGCATATTGATATTTTAGGAAAACATGTTTTTTATTCTGATTTTTTATACTTTTTTTTAGGGAAACCCTGTGCAACCTAAGAATTCTTCGAGAGATTACTTTCAGAAAGATGAACCCACTACAACAAGCTGGGTACAATTAGAAAGCTTAATATGTGTACTTTCACAGAATATATGTTTTATGGTTGATATTCCAAATGTAAGGGTTGTTTTGATTAAAAAATCGCAAGGTGAGCACTTTGTCTGCAGAGCTGACATTTTCAAGATAAATTACCTTTATACACATGCTTTACTTTGGGGTGTTTGGCAACTCTTCCCTTGACAGTACTTATGTATGTTAGGTATTGTTCTGTTCGAGGGACCTTGTTTTTTCAGATTTAACTTGTTTTTTCTTGTTTGCATATAGTTATAGTTTTACTTTTAGGAAAATGTGGCTTTGATTCTTTTTTATTCTTTTAGGGAAACTCTGTGCAACCAGAGAATTGATTTAGGGGTTACTTCCAGAAAACTATGCTCACATAAACAAGGCTGATACGCCTAGAAAGCTTGAGGTGTGTACTTCCAGAGAATATATCATTTGTGGGAGGTATTTCAAATGTAAAGGGTTGTGACCATTAACATTTTTTTATGCAACCCTGTTTTACAAACAACACTTTTTATGGTGTATTAAAATGCATGATATACAACTCTGGATGAGAGCCCACACATGCATGCATTGCAGAAAGGCAAGTTTTTAGGTTGATCTGGGGAATTTACACAGCAGGGTATCCATAATTGTTATGCTCCAAGAAAGTGGACCATAACCCAGTATGCTAAAAATCCCAGGTTTTTCTCCACTTTAAAATAGCAGATACATATTCCAGATAGTACAGAGCTATGGAAGATGATGGCTCTTTATAAGTAAACAAAAATAATATTCCAGTAGGTATACATTTTACAATTTTGTATTTAAAAAATATACCTGGATGTGTTGGGGTTTCTTGAGCTGCAAATAAAAACCATATTATTAGGATTAATTTTCCTAATAGTGGCTAGCCAGGCCACAGGAGGCCAGAAGATGGAGGAGCAGCAAGCAGGGTAACTTATCCCTGCCCAATGTCCCTGAGGTCTTTTCTCCAGTGGTGTGAGTAAACACACCCTGCTCTGAGCAGCAGGTGGGAGTGGCCTGCACTGAGCATTGACCACTCACTGCAAAGAGTAGGGAGTTTGCTCTGTGCGCTTGCCGGCGAAGAAGAAGCAGCGGCAGCGGAGACAGTGAGGATTGTGGACGTCCGGTACAGCAAGGACATCAGGCAGGGATCAGTTACCCTGCTCACAAATCTGCCACTCCTCCATATTCTGGCCTCCTGTGGTTGTGGCGGCTCGGCCAACAGTGCAAGAGCGATATATGTTGGAGTTTACTATTTTTTTTTTAATAAGACTCACTGACATTCCCCCCTCCCCACCAGTTCTGGGGAACAATAAGTGTGTCTTATGGGATAAAAAAAGAGAGCTATGAAGCCAGCTTTGTTAAGATGGTGTCTATCAAGGTGAGAGTTGGGGGAACACTGGTCTAGATGCTCCCAAAGATGGAGCTGTACAATACTGACTTGTAAACTGTAAACAGTTGACCTTGAGGTGTGAGTTACATCCTTATTGTGCTGCTGCACAATATATATAGATATATATAAAGATGCTGTATCTGTATGCACCCTTTACGGACTATTTAGAGGTTGGAAATGCTGAAGGTCCAGCAACATCTGACCTATTTACTGTATTTAACTAACAACTGTTTAACCCTTTAAATGCCAAGCTTCTACGTGGTTGCTTATCCTACTGTTAAGTGCCAAGCATGTAGAAACTACACACTTGGCATTTCCCCCTGCTAGTTAAAAAATAGAAAGAATAGAAAGAAAGAATAGAATAGAATAGAAAGAAGAAACTCACCTCTGGTATGCGAGGAAAGCTGGGGGTCTCCTCTTACTTGGGGGCATCCGATCCCCCCCTTGAGGTCTCCCATCTTCAGGAGGGGACCTGAAGCCCCCATTTTCACCGCTGACACTTGTGGCTTCACCAGGGGGGTTCCGATCCCCCCCTGGGCTCCACAGGCTTCATGTGAGGACCCTCTTCCAGGTCCTCACCTCCTCTAATGACGGTGCTGGTCGCCACCCATAGGCCCCACCTTTTGTGGGAGGAGCGGGATTACGTCATCCCGCTCCTCTTAATTCCTCACCCCAGCTCTGGTGTTCTTCAGATGCCGGTAGTAGCGTTGCGGAGCAGGTGAGAGGCGAGAAGGCTCGAACTGGAGCCTTCTCGCCTCTCACTGCCCTGCTCCGATCACTAAACAAAAAATAGCGGTCATTTTTTTTCTATCTGTGTCAGTGTCTTCATTTTTACATTTAACCCCTTGTGAACTGGTAAGCATGTAACCATGAGACCCCTATACCAGTTCACAAGGCTGGTGGCTGGAAAGTCACCTGTGGCTAGCGGGTGACTTGCCATTAACCCGGCACCCCCAATTACCTTCCTTCCCAAAGCCCAGGGAGGGCAGAAAAGCCCTGGCCATAGGCTATGTGGGCTTGTAGCCTGCAGGGCCAGGGGCCACAAAAGCTGGCCCCTACGCCCTGTTCCTACAAACCCTGCATAGCTGTTCCCAGGCTAATTATTTCGGGTAGGGGGACCCACGTAATTTTTGGGGAGGATTTTTAACCATTAAAATTACCCAAAAAATGGGGTCCCCCCCAGGAGGGTGGACCCTATGTAATTTTTTTTATTTAAACCCTTATTTTATATCACCCAGCAGCTATAAAAGGCTTCCAGCAGGTGAACAGAAGCCAGTGATTAGCAAGGGACACAGTGCTCCAGGATGGATGGGAGCTAAGTATTATTAAAAAAAAAAACTAATAAAATATTTTTTTTCTGTGTATGTGTTTTTTTTTTACATTTAAGTATTTTAGTAAGTACTTGTTTCAGTTTGAGGGGTCTCCTGGACAGGAATGGGGGCCACCAATACATATGTGGTACTGTTATAATTGGTAGAAATGGGGCTTTCACGTGTAATATGGTTTTCTTTAATAAAATATATTTTTAATTTAAAATAAAGTACACAATTTAAAAAAATGATTTTTTTTTTTTTTTTACTTAATTATTTTGCTTATATTGCAAAAAACAGAATAAACATTACAAACAAGACATTTCATGTTAAAGCCTAAACTCAAACTGCAAAAAAAAAAATATAAATTTCCTTAAAATTCCAGCAAAAATGGCGTAAAACATGGCGCAAAATGGGGAAGATGACCTTTCAACAGACGGTAACAAAATCTCAAGTAGACTGGCAATTAAAAGGGTTAAAAGTAGCTATGCATGTTGGGTATTGTTCTGTTCGGGGACCTGGAGCTTTCAGATTTAGCTTGTTTTTTTCTTGTTTGCATATTTATATTTTAGGAAAAGGTGTTTTTTTATTCTGCTTTTTTTTAAATTTTTTAGAGAAACCCTGCCCAACCAAAGAATTCTTTAAAGGGATTACTTCCAGAAAGATGAGCCCACTACAACAAGATGGGTACACTTAGAAAGCTTGACGTGTGTACTTTCAGGGAATATATGGTTTGTAGAGGGTATTCTAAATGTAAAGGGTTGTTTTGGTTGAAAAATCACAAGGTGCGCACTTTATCTTCAGAGCTGAAATTTTCAAGTAAAATTACCTTTACGCACATGTTTTACTTTAGGGTGTTTGGCAACTCTTCCCCTTGACAGGACCTATGCAAGTTGGGTATCGTTCTGTTTGGGGGATGTTGACTTTTCAGGTTAAATGTGTTGTTTCTTGTTTGTATATAGTTTTTTTTAGGAAAATGTGGCTTTGATTCTGCTTTTTTATCCTTTTTTAGGGGAACTCTTTGCAACCAAAGAATACATTGAGGGATTACTTCCAGAAAACTGTGACCACATCAACAAACCTGGTATGCCTAGAAAGCTTGAGGTGTGTACTTCCAGAGAATATATAGTTTGTTGGGGGTATTTTAAATGTAAAGGGTTGTTTTTATTGAAAAACTGCAAGGTGTGCCTAGCGCATAGCATAGTTGTATTTTATCTGAAAATCTCCTAAAGCCCTGTTTCAGTTTTGGGGAGTGTCCTGGGCAGGAAAGGGTGTCTACCAATACATATGGGGTACCGTTGTAACCGGGAGAAAATGGGATTCCACACGCAATAACATTTTATTGACAAACGTACATTTTTTATTACAAAAAAACACTACAAATTGTAAAAAATTGATTTGTATTTTTTTTTGCTCATATTTCACCCAAAAATACACCTAAACAATGACAAACAAGACATTTCATGTTGATAAATTGTCTGGCAACAAAGCGTGACAAAAACTCTGGCACTTAAAGGGTTAAATGTAAGTAGGAATATTATTTCCTTTTTATCACCTGCCACATTTATATTATGGCAGGTGTCCTTTAATCACTGAGCATCATTCACCTGCTCTTTCTAGCAATGGGCTGTATACATTTTTTTCAATGTAACAAATTTACCAGAAAAGGCAGAGAACTGTTTGTGATTAAAACAAATATATCCAACCTTTCCCCAGAAAGAGGGGGCAAATCCTTTAAACAAATACTTTTTTTGCACCAAGAATCTAGTGATCTGTCAGTGCACAATTTGACAGATTTACCTGCCTTAGAAACTTTAAAGTTAGCTTTACAAAAACTGAGGCTCTGAACATTTCTTTGTCCAACAATACCCAACACCTACTACAAGTGAACTTCCTCTTTAAATGGCAGAAATAATCCATCAAATACTTGGGAGTGCAGCTCGCCTATGACCTAGATAGCTTATTCAAGTGAATTATGCACCGTTTCTTTCCAAAACCCTGGACAGCCTAAAATCATATGGTAAAGACTCTCAGCCCTATATAGACCTAAGGGAGTGGCTTAGGCTTCCTGGACCTCAAGTTGTACTATACTTTAGCAATTTTAGTTAGACTATAGGACAGGACCTCATGGTGCTCCACTCAAACCCAAGGCACACCTGTCAGAACCCGAGGATACCTGTCTTCATTGTGAGACAATCTCCACAGCCAGCTTCACCTATAGACAAGCCCCTGTTTGCCGGGACGCTATATACACCTCGCTGGACATGGTTGCCCCAGGACTTGATGGCTCAAAGATTGTAGGCTCACGGCCAGTGAAGACAGATAAACCGAAAGTCAGACTGGGAAAAGTAGGTAAGTACTGGAAACAGTTGCTTCAGAAACAGGTAAGTACTGAAAGCAATTCGGGTGCTCAGGAGAAATCAAGCGAAGTCAGACATCAAGCAAAGGGTCACACCGGGAGGTCAGAGAGCTGCGCAGTACAAAGGGATGACGGAGACGTAGTTGAGATTCAAGCAGATGGTCAATAACAATATGTACAGGAAGTCACGGGAGAAATCACGAAGCCACCTAAACGCTATCATAGGCACTGACACACTGAAGTGGTAATCCCTTTATAGGACTGAGCCCGGGTGGCTTACACAGGGAGGCAGTGACTGTGATTGGTATACTTCAGATATGTGTGCTGATTGGTGCCCTTTGGATCTGTGGGATCTGTGGGATGATTGGTTCACTTAGAGGGCTCTGGGCTAATTGCCCCAGCTGAACTTTAAAGGCATTTTGGCCCGAACTTGACCTCCTAGGCTTATCTCTTTTAACCCTTTTGCTGCCAAGCACGTAACACCTACGTGCTGGCTTGGCTGGGCCTTAAGTGCCAAGCCCGTAGGTGTTACGTGCTTGACTTTCCCTGCTGCTGGTTTAAAAAATAAAAATAAAAAATTATCACCTGACCCCTTGTTGGATCCGGCCGGGTCTCCTCTTTAATTTGGTGCCATCCGATCCCCCGTGGGGGGTCGGATGGCTCCAGGAGAGCCCCCGGAATAGGCCGCCCCCCCGCTTCTGCAGCAGCAGCTGCTAAATGTAAAAAAAAAAAAAAAGAAAAATGACATTCACTTACCTGTGTGTGCGCTGGCTCCCGCTGTCCCTCCTCTTCACCTGGGGGGCCTCCGATCCCCCCCAGGACTTACCGATCTTCAGGAGAGAGCCCGGGAGGCTCTCTCCTCTCTCCTCCTCGATGGCGGCCGCTATGACATCATCCCAGACCGTCTCCTCACCAAGCCCCGCCCCTTTTGGGGGCGGGGCTATGACGTCATCCCAGCCCCGATCACTTCAGGCTTCAGCGTTCTCAGCTGTCAGATGCCGGTGATCGGCAACGGGGAAGGAGGTGGCAGGAGATCCTCTGATCTCCTGCCTCACCCCTTCTCTGGATGCCGATCACGGCATCTGTCAGCAGAGCGGCGCGGGACAAAGGAGCTTACAATCGGAGGTAAGTACAGTAAATTTTTTTTTTTTTTAATAAAATACTTTTGTGTGGTGTCTTTTTCATTTAACCCTTTGTGAACTGGTAAGGGGTCCATGAGACCCCTTATACCAGTTCACAAGGCTCTGGGTATGGCAGGTCACCTGCGGCAAGCGGGTGACTTGCCATAACCCCCAGCCCCCCATTACCTGCCTCCCCAACGGCCAGGGGGGGGCAGAAGGGCCCGGGCCACTTAGTGGCTATGTGGGCTAGTAGCCTGCAGGGCCAGGGGCCACCAACGCTGGCCCCTGCGCCCTGTTCTACAAGCCTTCATAGCTGGCCCGGGTCGGTAATGCTGGGTAGGGGGGACCCTACGTCATTTTTTTGGGGGATTTTTAAGGGTTTTTAACCCTTAAAATTCCAAAAAAAAATGGGGTCCCCCCCCCCCTAGGAGGGGGAACCCTATGTCATTTTTTTTTTAATTAACCCTTTTGTTTTCTGTCATCCAGCAGCTATAAAAGGCTGAAAGAGTGCTCCACTATGGATGGGAGGTAAGTATTAAAAAAAAAAAAAAAATAAAATATTTTTTCTCTTTGTGTGTCTGTGTTTTTTTTTACATTTAACCCCTTGTGAACTGGTAAGGGGTCCATGACCCCTATACCAGTTCACAAGGCTGGGGGAGGTGGCAAGTCACCTGCGCTAGCCGGTGACTTGCCATTAACCCCCGGCACCCCCATTACCTGCCTCCCCAAAGCCCAGGGGGGGGCAGAAGAGCCCGGGCCCACTGGCTATGTGGCTTGTAGCCTGCAGGGCCAGGGGCCACAAAAGCTGGCCCCTGCGCCCTGTTCCTCCAAGCCCTGCATAGCTGGTCCCGGGCTGGTTACTTTGGGTAAGGGGGGGGCCCATGTCATTTTTTTTTATTTTTTAAGGATTTTTAACCCTTAAAAATCCCCCCAAAAAATGGGCCTCCCCCCTCCTATGTCCCTAAAATGACCCTATGTCATTTTTTTTCTCGATTTAACCCTTTGTAGTGTGGATGGTAGTTGTATTTTATTTGTAAATGTTAAAAATTACTTGTTTCAGTTAGGGGGGTCTCCTGGGCAGGAACAGGGGGCTACCGATAAATATGTGGTACCGTTCTAATCGGTAGAAATGGGGCTTTCACATGCAATATGGTTTTCCCTAATCAAATACATTTTTTATTTAAAATAAAGGAGGCAATTTTCTAAAAAAAAAATGTTATTTATTTTTTTTTACTTAATAATAAATAAAATTAATAATAAATAAAATTTACAAACAAGACATTTCATGTTAAAGCCTAAACTGTGCTGCAAATATATATATATATATAATTTTCCTGAAAATTCCAGCAAAAATGACGCAAAACATGGCGCAAAACATGGCGCAAAATGGGGAAAAATGACCTGTCAACAGAGGGTGACAAAATCTCAAGTAAGCTGGCAATTAAAAGGGTTAATAGTACCTCTGCATGTTGGGTATTGTTCTGTTCGGGGGACCTTGCGCTTTCAGACTTAGCTTGTTTTTTCTTGTTTGCATATTTATATTTTAGGAAAAGGTGTTTTTTATTCTGCTTTTTTATACATTTTTTAGGGAAACTCTGCGCAAGAGTTCTTTGAGGGATTAATTCCAGAAAGGTGAGCCCACTACAACAAGCTGGGTACGCTTAGAAAGCTTAACATGTGTACTTTCAGGGAATATATGGATTATGGGGGATATTCCAAATGTAAAGGGTTGTTTTGGTTGAAAAATCGCAAGGTGCGCACTTTGTCTGCAGAGCTGAAATTTTCAAGAAAAATTACCGTTACGCACATGCTTTACTTTGGGGTCTTTGGCAACTCTTCCCTTGACAGAACCTATGCATGTTGGGTATCGTTCTGTTCGGGGGATGTTGCTTTTTCAGATTATACTTGTTTTTTATATAGTTTATATAGTTTTTCTAGGAAAATGTGGCTTTGATTCTGCTTTTTTTATCCTTTTTTTAGGGAAACTCTTTGCAACCAAAGAATACATTGAGGGATTACTTCTAGAAAACTGTGGCCACATCAACAAGCCTGGTACAAATAGAAAGCCTGAGGTGTGTACTTCCAGAGAATATATAGTTTGTGGGGGGTATTTCAAATGTAAAGGGTTGTTTTTCTGGAAAAACTGCAAGGTGCGCATAGCGCATATCACAGTTGTATTTTTTCTGAAAATCCCCTAAAGCTCTGTTTCAGTTTGGGGGAGTCTCCTGGGCAGGAAAAGGTGTCTACCTATACATATGTGGTACCGCTGTAACTGTGAGAAATTGGGGTTTCACACGCAATAAGATTTTATTGACAAACTTACATTTTTTATTACAAAAAAACACTACAAATTGTAAAAAATTTATTTTTAAAATTTTTTTGCACATATTTCGCCAAAAAATATTGAGAATACACCTAAAAAATGACAAACAAGACATTTCATGTTAAAGCTCAGACTCTGCTGAAAAAAAACAATATATTATTTTCCTGGGAAATCCCTGGAAATCCCTTCAAAAATCACATTTGAACATGGGGAGTGCAAAATAGTGCAAAATGGTCTGGCAACAGAGTGTGACAAAAACTCCAGGTAGGCTGGCACTTAAAGGGTTAAATAGCCACCAGCGGCCGCCCTGTGTGCAGCACCACCGAAGGACATAAGCTGACAAGCACGAGTAGAATTCTGACTCACTCCCTGTCGATCATTTGGCACTCAAAATTCCCAGAAGATCTTATCAAATTTGGTAGGGTTGATTCTAGTAAGTGGGAGTGTCCTCCCAAGTGTTTACCATATATAATTTTCTAACCACAGAGAATATCTCTAACAATCCCCAGGTTGCCCTCTTATCCATGATACTGGATACTCGGTTTCAACCTTAAAGTTCTCACTTACTCACTGCTGCTAGATAGATGATTCCTCACCACTGGCACTCCCAGCATGTTCCCACTATTGTGGAGTGAGCACAAGAGGTAGAAAATATTAGGATAATGGAGAACTTGGTCCTGGAAGGAGTGGAGAATGGGATGAAATTCAAAACTTGGTTCAGTCTGGTTGACATCCAGAAACTTACCTGTATTTCAGGCACTGCTTCAGTCAGTGTAATGGGAGCTCCTGTCACAATGCCAGTTTTTAAACCACAACAAGTGGGTTAAGTACCTATCTGGGACTTCTTCCTATTGGAATATTGCTGCTTCCTTTCCCCCTTTCTGTCTGCCCTTTTTTCTCTTAAACCATCCAAAATGTTATCTTTCCTTCTTGTTTTTATCTCTTCCCAGTTGGACTCCATACTAGTGGGTATCTCTGTCAGCTAAACTAAAGTTACTGAGTAAATAGCAAATTGCTGGAACAGAGAACTTAAAGTTGACACAGAATGAGATTTATGTATGGATGTTGAATGTGTTTTTTTTCTTTATTTGACAAGGCGTGGCTGGTGCAAGTCCCCATTTAATACCTGCTCGATCCACGTGAGTTTGAAAAATGCACTGTACTGCTTTCCTGTCTTAAACCTCAATAAAATTATATTGCACAAAAATAATTTTGCTTTCTTGCTTGAATGGTCTACCAATTTAATATGTACACTTTGATTCTTCTTATAAAAAAAGTGGGCACATGCAGTGGCGTTGCTAGGGCTGGTGTCACCCGGGGCGGTAGGAAATGGTGTCACCCCCCCCAATGGTGTCAACCCCACCCCCCCCAATGGTGTCAAACCCCCCCCCCCAAAGAAAACAAACAAAAAAAAAAAACATTTTTGCCGGCATGGTGGGAGCGGGCCGGCCGGTTCCGCGCTGACAGCGGAACCGGCCGGCCCGCTCTGCTGTCAGCGGAACCGGCCGGCCCGCTCCCACCATGCCGGCATTTTTAAAAAAAGCAAACACTTACCTGCAGGTCCGGAGCGTGGAGGCCTGCGCCGCTCTCAGCTGTCATCTGAGGGCGCGTCATCAGATGACAGCTGAGAGCGGCGCCGGCCTCCACGCTCCGGACCTGCAGGTAAGTGTCTCTATACCGAGGGGTGACCGGCCGAGAGGTGTCACCCTCTAGGTCTGGTGTCACCCGGGGCGGTCCGCCCCCCCCGCCCCCGGGTCGCTACGCCACTGGGCACATGAACACCTTTTTCAATGCATTTGTTCAGTGTGTCCCAAGCCTTAGCACCATGCAATTACAACATATAAAGGTGTGTCTCTTGTATGAACTACACATACCTCCTGTGGGTGGTGTAGCTGGTAAATCTAAAAGAAAAAAATAAAACAAATGAACACGTAATTTTACATGTAATGAGAAATAAAGGGACATGTAATTTTTATCATGGCAAATGTAAGCTATTATCTAAGATAATAAATGCTTCTATCCTTTGTAAGGCTATATGCATTCCAAAGCACATAGCCTGATTGAATGGAGTGTGGCACAGTACCCATGAATAACCTGAGCATGCACAAAATGGATATGGATAGGATCTTTACTAGATGTATGGCTATACAGCAAGATGCAAAGGATTAGAAGTCTCAATTCAAAAAGGTGGCATTTACCAGGCACAAGAAAAGTAAGTATGACAGGATATTAATATCCTAAATAGATTTTTGGAGGCCCAGATTATCCCTTGTGGATAAAAATGGCCCTAAATGCATATTTACATAACAGGGACAGATGCTCATACTATCAAACCACAGAAAGTTAGACAGAGAAAGACGAGACCTGGGGGGGGGGAAGGTACCCTTCAGCATATCAGAATCTGTGTTTACAGTTACACAGTTGCAACCCACCATATGCTGAGATCCATGTTAGGCTTAAGATAGGGGGGTTAACAAGACCAAAAGGCTCAAAAGTAAAGGAACAACCTAAACAACTTAAGTAACTTCTATAATTTCATCCTCAATAAACAAAGCAGAATTCATAATGAGAATATTACAACGTCTATAATAATATTGCTCAGTCTCTTCATTTGTTTGAGGCATTTCTCAATTTGGCTTCATCGGACATGACCAACATGCCTGGAAGCCATGTTGGGACATTGAAGGAATAAAATATTATTTAGAGCAGTGTTCCCCAACCCTCTCCTTGTGAGCCACCAACAGGCTCTCCACAAGGACACACAGAGCTATACAGGAAGCAATTTGATAAAAAAAACCTGACCTGTTGGTGGCTCTCGAGGAGAGGGATGGAGGAACTCTGTTTTAGTGTATTGAAATTGCATTCCACATGCAGCATCACAGATGATGTGGAGCCTGTAGGCCTGTAAACACATTGGGATCCACTTTATTTTGGGCTCTATTGCAGAAATGTACCAGAAGAATTACCTTCTGCTCGAACACCCCATGACTAGGTGGTCAGCTTTGCAACAATACATTTTTGTGTAACAAGTGTGTTATCTATTATATTTTTTGCAAGTCTGTGAATGGCAAGGTGGTCATTCAAAACACAAAAAGTGTCAAACCTTTTTCTTTTTTTTATTTACTTAAAATAATGTTGGCACCTGGTTGCTTGCTAAGTTCTGCTTTATCACAAAACCCACAGTATATCAACCTCTCAAAAAATCTAAATGGATTTTCTTATGGTTTAAAATAGATATAAGTAAAATAAAACATTTTCCAAAGTTAGGAGAGGTAGTCGGAGCTGTTCTCACTCAGCACACAATAAAGTGATATAAAAATAGGCCCTTATTCATGAAGGGATAGTGTCAGGTAGTGCCTTGTAAATGAAAGGTAGCAACAGGTAGCGTCAGGTGAACACCGGACACGGCAGGCAATTACACATTTATCAAGCAGAATCTGTTGAGCAACTGAGATAACGCCATGTAGCATCTGATTCATCATTCAGTGTTCTGCCTAGCAGAGGGCCACGTATTATCTCTCGCTACCTGTCGCTCTCCCATACATTTCAATGGACGTTCTTTTATTTCTCTTTAAACGGGGTTTTTGTTTTATTATTTTTTTTTAATTCTCAAATAATGTTGGGATCTCTCCTTGCCTTACAAAATCCATTTTTGCATTTTAATTTTTTTTTTTAATTTTGATATATTTATGCAGAATTGATACTACAGGTCTGTAGTAGGTCATGTGTTCATGTTACAATGTTATTACAATGTAATTCCATATGTTTTGGCTTTGTTACTGGTGGATACCTGTTAAAAGACAGACTTTCATCACACAACCTCCAGCGCTCTGGGCTACAGTGAAGCATTTCTGAGCGCCGGTGGTGTGTGAGGCTGTTTTTTGGATAAAAATGGTGTTGGTCGCACTGACCAGTCACTAACATTCGCTCCCATACAGTGCTGTACTGGTCATATAGCAACTCCCCACAATGTATTCATCAATGCTGCACAGCAACTGAGTCTCTTTGAACTAGCGAACCACGGGCGAGCACAGCAACTACTAGTGAGCGCTCTGAAATGCCTATTACACACGCTCATCTGTCGCTACCTGTCGCTAATAATTAATCACCCTGATTTTCTTATATGTAAAAATCCACACATAATGAAGCAGTGGTGTAGGTAAGTTGCAAATGGCTTAGCTTAAATGTCACTTTTTAGTCTGTCCACTGATAAGAAAAATACAAACATCTTCTTTACCCTTTCCTGTCTATGTTAGAAATTTGATCAGAAGCCACGGGGTGGGGAACCTGAGGCACTGGGGACCGGAGGGAAAAAGAAACCCATTTTTTGGTATTACAGCCGGGCTTATAGTGTAATTAGACCAATGTATTAATGTGTAGTATTATACCTTTAAATGCCTTTACTTCAGGACAGCTTGTTTTTGGGATAAAACATGCATGCTCCTAAATGCATTCCACATGACAATACTGCAGGTCTAATCATTTTAACTATAAAAATATAGAAAAAAATACAATATAACACTTCATTTTGAATAGGAATAAGGTTCTGAATTGTAGCTGTCCACCTAATGCTCATCATGACTGACTTTTGAATATGAGTGAGCTTTTTTAGAAAAAATTCTCATTCTAGAGTATTGATGACAGCTGGACTTATTGTATTGTAATATTTTCTTCTGGGAATATCAGTAAAGTGGACCTAAACTATCTCTGGTAGTTCCATGTTCTGCAAAGGCACTGAACTAACCTATTACCTACTTTTTGTTAAGGATTTTCATTAAACAGTGGAATCAAAAATGGCTACACAAATGTGCAGCGGCTGTATCATACTGCCATTTCTGTGTCCCTGACTGGACAGAAATGCATGAGAAACACCAAACATCTATTTAATGGGGGTATCACAGGCAGTGGAAGAATATGAGTTAGGGTTCCTGCAGACCAGGGCTTTCCCTAGCACAGGTTTAAGGGTCCTTAATTGTTAGGGAGTTTATTTTGTTGAATGTTTTGTCAGATTTTATTCAAGGTTTTATTGCAGCACACTGTATGTAAAACATACCTATAGATAGAAAATAGATTTTTAAAGTTTTTTTTTGTAAACATGAAAAATGTAAAACTAGCTTTGCTTAACCATGTTTCACTATTTATACATGTTCAACTGTGATTATTGAAGAGATTTTCAGGGGGGAAATATGTGCAAGAAAATAATAAAAAATATTTTGACAATTTGTAGTGTTTTTTGTAATAAAAAATGCAAGTTTTTCAATAAAATCAAATTGAGAGTAAATGCCCTATTTCTGCAGGTTAAAATTGTACCACATACATATTTTACATACCTTTTCCTGCCCAGGAGACTCCCCCAAACTAAAACACTGCTTCAGGAGTTAATAAGGTAAAATAAAACTGCTATGCGCACCTTGCAGTTTTTAAACAAAAACTTCCCTTTACATTTGAAATATCCACCAAATTATATATTCTTTGGAAACAAACACCTTTCTAGGCATACCAGGCTTGTTGATGTTGGTGCAGTTATCTGGAAAGAATCCCTCTATTAATTTTTTTGGTTGCACAGGGTTTCCTTAAAAAAGAATAAAAAAGAAGAATCAAAGCCACATTTTCCATAAAAAACAACATGCAAAAAGAAAAAAACAAGTTGAATCTGAAAAATTAAGGACCCTGAAGAGAACAATACCGAACATGTATAGTTACTGTCAAGGGTAGAGCAAAGTAAAGCATGTGTGTAAGGGTAATTTTACTTAAAAATTTCATCTCTGCAGACAAAGTGCACACCTTGAGCTTTTTGAACCAACTTTTAGGAAATATGCTTTGAGAGGGGCATTCCAAATGTAAACACGTTAAGCTTTCTAGATGTATCCAGCTTGTTGTAATGGGTGCATCTTTCTGGAAGTAACCCCTCAAAGAATACTTTGGTTTCACAGGGTTTCCCTAAAAAATGTCCAAAAAAGCAGAAAGAAAACATGTTTTCCTAAAATATCAATTTGCAAACAAGAAAAACCAAGCTAAATCTGAAATTGCAAGGTCCCCTGAACAGAAAAAAGCCCAAAATGCATAGCTATTTTTAACCCTTTTTATTGCCAACCTACTTGACATGTAAAACAGGGTGCAGAGGCCATCCTTGGTGACCTCCAGCCCTGCAGGCTACAAGTCCACATAGCCTAAATGGCCCTGGGCTCTTTTGTCCACTCTTTGGTCTTTGGAGAGGCAGGTAATGGGGGCTGGGCATTAACGGCAAGTCACCCACTAGCCACAAGGGACTCGCTAGACCCCCATGCATTGTGAATTGGTATACCGGTATATGGATCCCTTACCAGTTCACAAAGGGTTAAATGTAAAAAAACACACACACAATTACCTCCCATCGATGCATCCCTGAACATTGTGTCCCAACGCCTCATGCCCTACCACTGTGTCCCACACCCCCAGCTCTTCTAGAGCACGAGGAGTGGCCAGAACATATATTGAGCATATTTGTTTACGGCAGCAGGGAAAAATGCAAACACATAGAAACTACGTGCTTGACACTTAAAGGCTTGAATCATGTTACCAAACACTATACACCTTTGTGTGTTTCTTTAGCTAGTAAAAACCTGAAACCCTTAGCCTTAAAGAAGGTCACATTTTTAAGCCTCTATGTGAAGCCCCATATCAGCATCTTAAGCATCTCTTTTTCCAAAAAAGATTTCTTCAGAGCGGTAACTGCCACTGAAGCGGGCCCGTGCCTAATGATGAGGACATCCAAAAACCTGTGTGCAAAAGTCGTTAAGGTGACTTTGCATTTCAGCAGGATTATATATAGTGAAAAAATCGAAGTTCAAGGCAGGCTTTCTTGAGTTTGCAGTGTGGCTTAAAAGGGGGCCTACTGAACATTGATCCATGGAATCATGCTTTGTGGGGTATAGTAGCTCGGTCTGGTTATGTCGGGGCTTACATACTGTCACCCAAAAAATGCTCACTGGGAATAATTAGAAAGGAAGCATTTCCTCTTTTATGAATTTATTACCGCTGAATCACTGTAAATAGCTTGTCCATGTTATGTAATTGTGCTTGCTCAAGTTTCATGTATAAACAATGCAAAGAAAGCTTATTGTTTCTTATTTCTATCCCACTGTGAGAGCAATGCTATGTATTGCTCTTACGTTTGTTGTATTGATTAGTACATACAAGTAATACAAAATGGTAATATGTTGCCACTTTTGTTAATCTATTGCACTTCACAATCCTTAATAAAAAATATTAAAACCAAAAATTAATTTTGATTCCATCAGAGCAAATGGACAATTCGGTTATCACAAATCACAAGAAATCTGGATTCGTTACTTCAGGGAAGCGACCTTGGGTTGGTTAATATGAATTGGTCCCAATCCTGGGATCAGCTTTAAAGAGTGGGCTGACACGGTGTTTTCATCAGGGTTTGACCAAGAGGCAGAAACACATGCATGTTCGAGGAGGTCTGGGATTGTAGCAAACAGATGTGTGATCACATACAATCAGATCAGAGTAAGAAAAAATTCTTAAAAGCATTGTTAACATTTTATGGGGGATTTTAAAATTATTTTTAATACAGAAGAGTGTATATTTGAAAAATTTGGTTTAGACAAATTGCCAAATTTCTAAGAATCTTGGGTTCATCCAAATTGAATTTTTAATGAATCCCTGTTACAAAATAAAAAAATCTCCTCTCTGTCCTCCTTTCAGTGGTTGGTTGATGCACACTTCCAGATCCCTCTTTGTTCATGTCCAGTGGTTGGCGGTGGACATTTACAGGGTTGACGGACCACCATGACCGGCATGCATGATCCTCAGTGTGGTGAACATTCCATTCCACTCTTCAAGCTGCCTCCCATTACTCCTGCCCGGCGGCTGGTGGTGGGTACTTTCCTTAGTAGTGCCAGAAGTAGGCTCACACAGCTGACAGTCTTCCCCATCCCCTCCTGCTGTGCATGTTATGTAGATGGGCACAGATGAGATGTATTATATACCCAGTAAATTCTAGGCAGAGGGACATAGATAAGTTGCAGTATATACCCAGTAAATGCTATGCAGAGGGGCAAAGAAAAGTGGTAGTATATACACAGTAAATGCTATGCAGATAGGCACAGGTGAGTTGTATTATATTATCAGTAAATGCTATGCAGATGGACACAGAAGATTTGTTATTATATACCCAGTAAATGCTATGCACACAGGCACAAATGAGTTGTATTAAATGGCCAGATGTATTAAATATTGAAGGCAACCGACAAATGTGCTTTTATGTGCCTCCCTAGCAGTCCCTCCAGCCACCACTACCAAGTCTCCCTATGTCACTGTCCTAAAAAGGACAGTTTTCTTATTGTCCCTCACAAACCAACCAATTTCCTGGCTTTCCAGGTTTGGCCAAACAACGAACTTAAGAACGGATTTCAAACGGAAGTCTTTGCTTGGTAGAGATGAGTGCATTTTTGAAAAAATCAATTTGGCCGATTCGCCAAATTTTCCGGAAAAAATTGTTTCAGTCCGAATTTATTTGCGATAAATCGCTACTAGAAAAGGCTATTTCTGGCCTTCCGAGAGCCTCAATAGGGTTGTAAAACATTTTGCTTTGCTGTAACACACATAGGATGCATGCTGGGTTAGTAAAATAATACTGTAAAGAAGTAGGAAATGCAGATCAGGGGCATTGCTATTAGAATCACAGTCGCAGAGCAGCACAATTACAGAGCCTTGAGGTGGAATCAGCATGAGGAGCCCATATATTGCCTGAAAGACACACCCTGGAGTTTGCAGCAGCATGGGAAGCCCATATATTGCCTTAAAGATACCCTGGAATTGGCATCAGCATGAGGAGCCCATATATTGCCTGAAATACACATCATGGAGTTGGCAGCAGCATAAGGAGCCCATATTTTGCCTGAAAGACACATCGGAGTTGGCAGTAGCATGGGGAGCCCATATATTGCCTTAAAAACACCCTGGAGTTGGCATCAGCATGATAAGCACATATATTGCCTGAAAGACACACTGGAGTTGGTAGCAGCATAAGGAACCCATATATGTCCTGAAAGACACACTGGAGTTGGCAGCAGCATAAGGAGCCCATGTATTGCCTGAAAGACACACCGGAGTTGTCATCAGCATGATGAGCACATATATTGCCTGAAAGACACACTGGATTTGGCAGCAGCATAAGGAGCCCATATATTGCCTGAAAAATACACCCTGGAGTTGACAGCAGCATGAGGAGCCCATATATTGCCTGAAAAACACACTGGAGCTGGCAGCAGCATAAGGAGCCCATATATTGGCTGAAAGACACAATGGAGTTGGCAGCAGCATAAGGAGCCCATATATTGCCTTAAATACACACTCTGGAGTTGGCAGCAGCATGAGGAGCCCATATATTGCCTGAAAAACACACCATGGAGTTGGCAGCAGCATAAGGAGCCCATATATTGCCTGAAAGACACCCTGGATTTGGCAGCATCATAAGGAGCCCATATATTGCCTGAAAGACACACTGGAGTTGGCAGCAGCATAAGGAGCCCATTTATTGGCTGAAAGACACAATGGAGTTGGCAGCAGCATGAGGAGCCCATATACTGCCAGAAGGACACACCCTGGAGTTGGCAGCAGCATAAGGAGCCCATATATTGCCTGAAAGACACATTGGAATTGGCAGCATGGGGAGCCCATATATTGCCTTAAATACACACTCTGGAGTTGACAGCAGCATGAGGAGCCCATATATTGCCTGAAAGACACATCCTGATGTTGGCAGCAGCATGGGGAGCCCATATATTGCCTGAAAGACACATCCTGATGTTGGCAGCAGCATGGGGAGCCCATATATTGCCTGAAAGACATGCCCTGGAGTTGCCAGCAGCATGAGGTGCCCCTATATTGCCTGAAAGGCACATTGGAGTTGGCAGCAGCATTGGGAGCCCATATATTGCCTTAAAACACACCCTGGAGTTGGCAGCAGCATGAGGAACCCATATATTGCCTGAAAGACACATTATGATGTTGGCAGCAGCATGGGGAGCCCATATATTGCCTGAAAGACATGCCCTGGAGTTGGCAGCAGCATGAAGAGAGCATATACAAATTTGGGGCACATATATCTTATCCTAAGAATATTGTTACAAATTAAGATTATTGTAAAGCATTTCCTTAATAATTACTTGTGGCCTGATGCAGAGGAATGTCTGTAACTGGAGAGCAGTGCCTTAAATCTGTTTTGCACTATCCATATTTCTGAGGTGTTGCTCTGGCACCATGATCAATCTACTCTGATGCATCAGGCATTGGTGGGTGGAAATCCTGGATGATCCATGCCTGATTCATCTTCACACAGGTCAGTTTCTCCATAGTTACACAACTGCTGGTGTTGTACAAAAAAACATTTTTCAAGCGTACTGGAGCACATTGAACTGCCCTCATCAGTGCATCACACTAGGTCGCTTTGTTCTCCCCTCATATATGCACTAAGCATGTCAGGCCGAGAAGAGCAAGGATGGGCACAGAAAAGAGGCAGAGGCCTTCATTTATCAAGCAGAGGTCACATCAGAATAGGGGTGAGTGGCAGCAGGAGTCTCAGCAATAGGCCTGATCTCCCAGTATCAGCTAGCAGTCGTGTATCGACCAGCAACCCATCTCCCAGTCAACTGTCGGTTGTATCTTATGCTTTGGGTTCAGCTCCACTATTCAGTGAGGACGATCTGATAGAGAAAAATCAGCAGTAATGTGCAGACACAACTCGATGATGATGATTATTATTTTTAATATTATTAATAATATATATATATATATATATATATATATATATATATATAGCGGCATCATCTTCTGTAGCGCTTTACAAGGTGTGATTACAAAGTAAAACATATAGTACAGGGAACACTACAAAACTCGAAGCTACAAGGTTCAAACCAAGTGTTATGAGCACAGGAGACAATATGAAAGAGAGTCCTGCCCTTGCAAGCTTACAGTCTAATGGATGGGGGTGGAGACAAAAGGTAGGGGTCACAAGTGGTAGAGCTTGAGTTGGGCTGCACATGCTGTTCGAAGGATATAGGAGTGGCTTAAGCCAGGGTATATGCCCTGTCTGAAGAAGTGAGTTTTGAGGGCACTTTTAAAGGCTTGGAAAGAAGGAGAGTGAGGGTTTTAGTGGCCAGCATGGTGGCAGAAGGGGAAAGTCTGGAGGCTAACTTGCCTGGGGTAGACCAATTGCTGCGCAGCAGGCTACCTTCCCGGGAGGAAGTGGAAGAGGGGTTCCTGGAGTCGGCGGCAGCAGTAGCAGTGAATTAGTGTGGACTGTTGATGGGAAATTCAGCTACTTGGCTATGTGGCAGTTTTTCATCAAGCATCTGCAGGAAGTTAGCATGGCTACATGCAAGATGTGTATGCAGAGGGCGGAGCGTAGCCAGGGTCCCAATGTCGATCCCACAGCCCTGCGTCAACATATGCAGCGTCACCATAAAGTGGCCTGGGAGAGTTAGCTTCAAAGTGGTGGTCCAGCCTGCTGCATTACCCAGCGGCACACCACTCCCTGTTCCAGCCAGCCAAGGCTTCACCACCTCCTGTGTGTCATACCCATCCTTTGTCGGTCCAGATGCTCTTCCTCCTCTTACTCAGAGTCAGTTATTCCGCCAGCAATCCATTGGCGAAGCCATGGCCAAGCGACAACAGTATGTGCCCACTCATCCAATGTGCAGAAGCTAAATGTGCTCCTGTATAAGTTGCTGGTGCTGCAGTCCCTCCCTTTCAGGTGGTGGACTCTGCACCTTTCAGAGAACTGATGGCTTGTGCCGAGTCGAGGTGAAGAGTCCCAAGCTGTTATTTCTTTGTGAAGAAAGGCAGTACCAGCCCTGTACAATTTTGTTGAACAGAAGGTGGGCCAGTCTGTGAGCCTGTCGGTGTGTACCAAAATGCATGGCAGCGCCTATGACAATACATGTCCTTTAAGGCCCACTGGGTGAATGTGGTTCCTGCACAACAGCAACTTGGACAGGTCACACTACTGTGGCCTCCATGCTCCTAGCCCATTGTGCCTGTGACAGTGCGTGACTCCATATCCTTATCCTCCACCGTCTCTGCAGCCTCCACTGCATGGACAAGTCTCAGTGCCCCTCCAGTTTACCATATGTGCAGGACACGGCAGTGTCACGCTGTTCTTCACATGGTTTGCCTTGGCGAATGGAATCACACATGGGAGGAACTGCTAAAAATCATTAATAAAGAAATCAAATCATGGCTTACTCCACAAAAACTACAAATGGGAACCATGGTGACCGGCAATGGGAAGATGTAAGATGTCGGTTCCTTGTGTTAACTTTAAAAAGGACTATTGGGTCATCCAGATATAATCTCCGCTATGATAAATCCAGGAACAAGTATTGAGCCAAAACCAACAATCGATGAGTGGATTTAATTAAAATAGAACCAGTTACATTACAGAAAAAGTAATAATATGAATAGTGTAAATATTATGTAACGTTGCAATTTCCATACAAAAAGGCGGTAATCTCTCTCAAGTTAATTCAGCCAGGGCATTTTGTCCTTAGCCCAGCCACCGCCATACTGCCTTCATGGCAGCCCTTCATGTCTCCTGCATTGTCAGAGGGGAAGCAAAGAGAAGAAGACCCCTCCCCCACATTCCCTGCTTTAATATAATTCTCTGGTCAAACTTTAACTCTCCACCACCCAACTGTTATGTAATGTTTAAAACCAAGTAAGGAATTCTTAAGAATATTCCGATCCGCCATGGGTTATTTTAAAATGTGCAAAAATACCACATTTTGAACCAACTAATTTCACAAAAAATGGTTATGTCAAAAGGTGCTATTGCTAGAAATGAAAGGATTTCCCTGTCCTTTCAACCCTAAACAAAAATGTGACATTTTTCCCATCATTTTTAGAAGGATATTCCACCTTTAGAGCTAACATTTTTTTTTTTTTATATTCTTTATTTAGGTTTTGTTGCAAGAAGGAAAAGACAATACAGGGTAATTGACAACGCACACAATGCAGGCATGTGAACACAGCAGATTAAATAATACAATTCTTTACATATTAGGAATGCATATGACTGGCATGTGTGGGCCGTCTAACAGGGATGAGGGGTAAGGGGGTGCTAAGAGGGGGAGGGGATGCACAGGGTTGGTGGGGGGAGGGGGGCATTTCCTGAGGTCTCTGTACTAAGTCTCTGTATCCTTAACTTTTCTCTGTGAGCTCAGACTTGCCTCACTCACGGGCAGAATCATTATGTCCCCTGTGTGCCTGCCCGTTCACCAGATCCCGAAATTCATTTGACTCCTCAAACATCAGCCACGGTAGCCAAGTGTGCCAGAACCGTTCATCTCTATCATGCAGGGATAACGTCATATCTTCCATTTCTTTAACATTCAAGACCTCTCCAACCCAATCGTTCACCGTCGGGGCTCTTTTCTGTTTCCAGAACCGGGGTATCACCTGTTTGGCCGCGTTTAATAAATGTACTTGCAGGGATTTCTTGTATGTACCCACCGATTGGTCTCCCAAGTGCAGCAAGAGTAACGCTGAGTCTTCGCTGACCTCTGCTCCCGTAAGACCAGCGATCACCGGGATTATTTTCCCCCAGTAGTCGTGGAGCAGTTTACAACCCCAAAATATATGTAATAGCGTGCCCCTTTCCTCGCCGCATCTCCAGCATAAGGGATCTGCCGTTGGGAACATCTTACTGAGCCTGTCTGACGTGTAATACCATCTCGTCAGCAACTTATAGTTGGTTTCTTGTATTTTAGTTGCAACTGAGGATTTATGGGCCAATGTTGCCATCCTCTCCCTCTGCTTTCCTGTCAAGTGTCTACCAAGGTCAGCCTCCCAGTCTCCCCAAAAGGCTGGAGGGGCCCCTTGCTCTCCCAGAAGAAGCGGATAGATCTGGGAAATCAGGTGCGAGCTGTCCAGTTCTCCCAGGCATAATCTCTCAAAAACCGTGGGGGGCCTGCACCTATCTCGTCTGAAACCCAGTTGTGACAGGAAAAGCTGGAAGTGTATAAGGGTCCATGGGTCCAGGACGCAGGCAGGGTATCTGGCTCTTAGCTCTCCCAAGGGGGTCCACCCCCTCACAGTGATCAAGTCCCTACTTCTAAGGGAGGGCAAGTCTCCCCACCCTCTGAGACCGGCTCTAGAACAACTCAGGGGTAGCAGCGGGTTGTTCACGAGTGGCACCAAGGGGGACGGCCAGGGTGATATCTTCTCCTATTCTCTAGTGCCTCGGAACACATCTAGGGTGGCCGATATTGTGGGGTGTGATTTGAACCCGTCTCTGGTGGTCTCTCTATTCCATGAGGCAGCATCTAAGGGAAATCCTGCCCCTGCTCTCTCCACCTTAACCCACCTTTTCGTCTCATGGCACTGGTGCCATTCGCACATCCTCTGCAGGTGGGATGCGACCCAATATCGTTTGATATCTGGGAGTGCCATCCCCCCCTGTTGTTTTGATTTGCATACAACCTGCATCCTTAGTCTGGGGAGGGCCTGAAACAGAAACAGCAGCCTAGGTAATACTGACATTTTGATGATGTTCACCCTTCCCATCCATGAGAAAGTGGGCAGGTCCCATTTCTCCAGGTCTGCCTGGATCCTCTGTGCTAGTGGGAGGAAATTCATGGCATAAATGTTTGATAGTTGGCCCGGTAGCTGTGTTCCCAGGTATGTGATAACAGATTTTGCCCATTTGAAGGAAAAGGACTGTTGCAGGTTCCCTCTCAGGTCCTCCCCGAGGGTCACACTCAGGGCCTCAGACTTTTCAAAGTTTATTTTATAAAAGGAGAGTCGACCGTATATCTCGATCTCTCTCATCAATACCGGGAGGGAGACACAAGGGCTTGTGACGAAAAATAAGAGATCGTCCGCGTAGGCCGCTACCTTGTGTATCCCGTCCGGAGTCTCAAGGCCTCTAATGTCACTGTTGTGTTGGACTCCGCATAGGAACGGCTCCATAGAGAGAGCAAAAAGTAGTGGGGATAGTGGGCACCCCTGCCGTGTCCCGTTGCGAATGTGCACTGGATCGGACAGGAGGCCATTCACTCTGATCCTTGCTGAAGGGGTGGTGTAGAGAGCCCCTATGTATTCTCTCATTACTTCTAGGCCTATGTGTCAAAGAGTCTCACCCATGAATGACCAGTTAACCCTATCGAAGGCTTTTTCGGCATCAGTGGAAAGAAGCATTGCAGGGGTCCCGGTCCCGGATGATCTAGCCCCGTGTATCATGTTGATAGCCCTGACCACATTGTCCCTGGCCTCTCTCCCCAAGACAAATCCAGTCTGGTCAAGATGCACCACCTGGGCCACCACTGGTGCTAGTCTGTTTGCTAGGACTTTCGCGAATAGTTTCAGGTCTGTATTAAGTAGGGAAATAGGCCTGTAGCTCTGACAATACAAAGGGTCTTTCCCCTGCTTATGGAGTACTGTAATATGGGCCTCTAAATCCCTCTCTGAGAATGCGCCCTGGGTTTCCGTGCTTACAATCGTGTTCCAGGCCCCGACCATGCGTGGCCCCAGATCTGCTAGAAATAATTTATAATATTTAACAGTGTAGCCATCAGGCCCTGGGGACTTCCCGGCTGGAGACTGCCTCACTGCCTCAGCCAGTTCTTCCATTGTGATGGGGGCTTCTAATAAGTCCGCCTCCTCCCTGGGGATTACCGGCATGCCCGAGTTTACTATGTATTCCCTCTGTCTGTCCTGTTGGCCCCCAGCACTGGAGCCTGATGATAGGTTATAAAGCCCCGAGTAGTATGATCTAAATGTATCTGCTATTGCCTCAGGTGAAAGCTGCTTTTTTTGTGGTTTGTCCAGGATCTCCGCTATAAAATTTTGGGAGCGCTGCTGCCTCAACGCCCGGGCGAGCAGGGTGCCGCTCTTGTTCCCATGTTCATAATAGGTTCTCCTGCATTTTTTAATTGTGAATTTGGCCTTATGCAAGAGGAATGTGTTCAGGGCTTCCCGCACCTGGATCAGCTCGCCGAGTCCCCTAGCCGCCTCAGACCGCTTGTGTGACAACTCCAGGATTTTTACCCTCTCTAGGAGTTTCTCTAATTGGGCAGCCCTTCCTTCTTTTTCCTTGTAGCATGTTTGACCAGTAGGCCCCTGATCACCCTCTTATGTGCTTCCCAAAGCATTAGTGGTGACACCTCCCCGTTGTCATTTTCTCTGAAGTAGGCTTTAATGCCCTCCCCAATTTCCTTGGTAACCACCGCATCGCGGAGGAGGGATTCATTAAGTCTCCATGTCAGCGGGCGAGGGGGCCTATCTATTATGTCTAGATCTAAGTAAGGCATGATCTGAAAAGGAGATCGGGTGCATTCCACCTCCCTGCCCATGCCCAGAAGACTGTGCGAGACCAGCAAATAATCAATCCTGGAGTATGTCCCGTGTGTCTTTGAGAAGAAGGAATAGTCCTTCACTGTAGGGTTAGCAACCCGCCACGTGTCCATTAGCTGCGCTGCATGCAATCCTTTCCTAAGTGCTCTAAGGGCCAACTGCAGGAGCGCAGATCTGCCTGTTGATGAGTCCATTAAGGGCTCGATGGCTAGGTTGAGGTCCCCGCCCAGAATCACCTCCCCCTCTGCAAAACGTGACAACTGATCTAGGGCTTGGATGAGGAACTTGCATTGCCCCTGGTTTGGCGCGTATATTGAGGCCAATGTATATTTCCTGCACCCCAGTAAGCCTTTGACCATAATAATCCTTCCTGCTTCATCACCCCACTCCTCCTGCACTTCAAATGGGAGGGTTCTTGCGAGCATAATCACCACACCTTTCTTCTTCTTCCCCTCTCCCGCACAGCCAAGGAACACCCGCGGGAAGTCCCTATTAATTAAGCGGGGACATGCATTCTTTTTAAAATGCGTTTCTTGTATGAATGCTATCATCGCTTTCTGTCTTCTCAATTCCTGCCTAAGGATAGTTCTTTTCTCAGGGGAGTTAAGGCCTTTGGTGTTTAGAGACACCACCCTCACGGTACCCATCCCAACACCCTTAGGGGGAGTCCACCAATGGTTAGGCGTTCATTTGACTGATTGGATTGGGCTCTGGGGGGCCCCCACCCCTTGATAGGAGAGGGGCAGGAAACAGGCACCACAAGGGGGGGTGGCCCGACGTTCTTTTGGACAATTGGATTGGGTTAAAGGGAGGCCCCAACCCCTTTACAGAAGGGGGGTAGGAAACAGGTACCACAAGGGGGGGTGGGACGGGGGAAGGGATCAGTTAGGGGTGGAGGGTGTAAGGTTCAGGTGTAAAACTGACAATAAGTCAACTGGTGCTAGTAAACTATAAGTACCAGATATCGCGCCTTTGTCACGAAGGGGTGGGTAAATAACCCTAACCTCTGCAGGCTAAAAGTAGCCTCTCTCTCGTCTGGAAGGTCCACAGGGCTTCCCAGAGGGGTGCGCCAAGTACTGGGGGGAAGTAGAGGACTGGATAACTGTTCGGTGTGGGGGAGATGCACCAAAGCTGCTATTGACTGGAGGACCACAATACGACTATTGCTCAACATTTGGTCTAAAACATAACATTAACTGCAATTTTAACTTTAACTTGTAACCTACAACCAGGCCGCCCCCGATGGCCTCCAACAGGCCAGTCGGCCAGATCGACCCCCCACCCCCCCGCCGCCCGGCCCACGGCACCGTCAAGCGGCCATACCGATGTGAGCAGTTCGCACTATGCCATCGTGCACGAGTGGGGGAGGGAGGGGCCCGGGGGGCCACGCCACAAATCACCCATATGAGGAGCATCACCAGCCCCTTCCATGCTTAATCTACAAACCGCTGGTCGCCCCCGGCCCCCCCGGGCCCCCCCACCCACCACCAGCCCGGCCCCAGCTTGCGCCAAGGCCGTGCAGACAGGGGAGGGGGGAGGGGCCCAGGCCCGACCCCGCACGCGGACCACCCCAGTCCATCCATCAACTGATCGCCGAATGTTCAGACCTTACACTCTGCGACCTCTTCCTCCTCTTCAGCCACCTCGGGGGCGCCCCCCGGTCGCTGTGGGAGACGTCCCGCGTGCCCATTCAGCTCTGGTACCGTCCAGTCGGGGATGTCAACCGTGTCGGCCTCCAGGAAATGGAACAAGTCTGGGAGCTGGCCCGGGGACTTCAGAACAAAGTTGCTCCCATTTCTCTGAACTATCAGCTGGAACGGGTGGCCCCATCTGTATGCTGCTCCTCATCGCTGCACTGTCTCCAGGAGGGGCTTCAGGAGTCTGCACATGTGCAGGGTTCGCCTGGATAGATCTTGGAGGATAATCACTTGTGATCCCCGAAACGCAATGGGACCCTTTTCCCAGGCTCGCTGGATTAGGTCTTCTTTTATTTTAAAGAAGTGAGCCCTGCAAATGATGTCTCTAGGTCTGTCACCTTCTTGAGGACGGGCTCCTAGGGCTCTGTGGACCCGATCCAGTTCAATGTGGTTTGTGTCGGGCATATCGAGAAGAAAGTTGAAGATAGACATCACGGTTCGTGTTAGCTCTTGGCCGCCCACTGACTCCGGGACACCTCGGAGGCGGAGATTGTTCCTGTGGCTCCTGTTCTCTGCGTTGTCATGGGCAAGATACAGATCAGAGAATTGTCTCCTATTGGATTCCTGCTGCCGCTCCAGCGCTGTCACGCGTTCTTCCTGGGCCCTCTGCGAGGCTTCCACCCCATCCACTCTCTGGGTGACCTCCGTAACTGAGCCCTGCAGGATTGCGAGCTCTCTTTTTATTGTCCCCTCCATTCTAGAGACATAGCCATCAAAGTCATTTCGCGTGGGTAAGCCCCGAAGGGCTTCCTTGATATTGACCTTCACTGCTTCTGCTATGGACTGAGATAGATGGTCTAGGGAAATTGCAGGGCTCGGACTTCGTACACATACGGGGCCTCGGCTGCCGCACCCCATCTGCCATCCACTGTGCTGTTGGGACAGGCACCCGTCCACCTGCGACTCCCAAAGCTGTTTATCCTGGGGGGAGCACATCTCCATGTCCTCTTCTGGCCGTGCATACTGCTGTGCGGTGCTATTCCCGGCTCGCCACTCCTGTGCCTTATCGTGATCCCCCATAGATGTGCAGTTCAAGGCTGGGCTGTGGGGAAGCTCCACTATCTGGCCCGGGTCTGGGCTCGCCGGGGGCGAAGGGGAGCCCGAGAATATGCTGCCATACGGGGAGCTTATCAGTCTCTCCAGCGGGGAATCGTTTCTATTCTGGGGGGGTCAGGCTGGCAGGCGGAGCCCCTTTTGCTTTCTGGGGTGTCCGGGCGATAGGGGCCCGTTCCATGTGTGGCCTCTGCTGTGATGTTGCTGAAGAGGTTGGGCTTGATGTGTCAGGTCTCCTGCCCCAGCCCCCACCTGGCACAGCCCCAGCGCCCATCTGCTGATAAGGGGGGGTCCTCTGCGGGTGCACTTGGTTCCCTCCCGGGGCCCAGGGGAAATTCACTAACCTGGGTGCCACCGGGTGTTCCTCCCAGCCAGTCCAACTCCTTATGCACCTGTGCTGTGATGGTGCATGTGCGCTCCCTGGCAGTGTGAAGGCCGTCTTCAAGCAACTGCTTCCCGGCCGCCTGCATATCAGGCCAGTCAGTCTCCTCCGCTCTGAGCTTCCGCAGCGCTGCCCTTGCTGGTGGCTGCTCCTTGGCCCTCCCCCCGCTCCCCTGCTCCTCTCCCACGACCGCCGCCATCTTGGATTTTGCAGCCGTGATCTTCTTCTCCACTTTTGCTGGGAAATATGCAGGTAAGGCGCGCCCTCTGCACCTCCGAGCCGCCCCGCGGACCATCCCTCGCCTGGGCATGCGTTTGGCTGTGCCAGTCGCCCTGTGGGTCCCGATCTCCTGGCTATGGCGTGCAGAGCTCCCCCACTGTGCTGACTCACGCGTCCATGGCAAGCCACGTCCCCCAGAGCTAACATTTTTATTGAGTTTTTAAGAGAAGTGGGTCAGAAAACAGTTTCATAAATTTCACGCATTAATAAATGTGACTTGATAATTTTGGGGTTCTCAGTCACTCCTTGTCATTACTACCCCTCCAGTTGTATTAGCCTTTACCAATCTTGAATAGTAAAATACCGTAGAGTTTTTAATTATTTAAGTATTTAAAGCTGTTTTTAGCAAAAACCTAACCTTACTAACTCATAAATTAACAAACACAAAAGAGTCAGAGGGGTTCATACATGGCCCTTTAACCAAGCAAGTCTATTATTGATTAATGAAAATCAATATGCAGACATTAAAATAACAGACAGCGATAACTGTATAAATGACCATTGATAATAAGATGTATTATTCAAATAATCTGTACTATTAATCAAACTGATTTAATAATAACGCTGATTAAACATGGAGGCTTACTTGGTTGAGTAGGAGCTTTTTTTTCAATCAAGCAAAAGAAAAGGAAAGGCAAGATTTAGAAAAGATAAAATGAAATATCCAAAACCAAACAAAGCTCAAATATCTTTGGAACATAGCAAACCATTAGTTTTTCCAGTGTCAGCATACCAATAAAGCTAACGAAAAACTATTAACCTCCTTCTTTATGGATAACTTACAGAATTCTGCACCAATTTGTCAAATTAACCCAATATTCTCTATAGTAACCTGATTCATGTTCCCAGAACTTCATGTCTAATAGTTAATGTCAATGCAAACCTTGACAATAGGCTTCCATTGCATCCCTATAAATTAAATGAACCAGTTCCTCCATTTGAAGCAAATGGCCAGGATTCACTTTGAGTTGAGAAAAATTCTCATGTTAGAAATACATTCAATTCAGTAAAAAAAAGCATGAGACTTTCACTTTTATTGAATCACCTGGTAGGAAGACAATGTAAGTCAAAGGCATTTTTTACTCCTGAGAAAAGTTCTGAGCTTTATACTCCTTTTTACTATGTAGTAAAAAGTGTTATTGGCTTTCATTGCCTTCCTATCTGACGAGCCATTAAATGTAAAATTCTCATGCTTTTTACTCATGATTTGAACTTCTGAATACCATGAGATTTTTTTTTCAAACTTTAGTGAATCAATGCCGATGTCTTTCTTGGTGATTACATGTATTAAAGCGGCTGGTGAAAATAAAAAAAATCAAAAGTAGCAGATAAAAAGCTTTTCCTTGATTGATAAAAAACATCTTTTCAATCCTTTTCTTAACAGCAACATGTTTAAAAACCAATATGCCTTTGGATAACAATTTAACAACCCACATGAATTCAGTACTTTATAACTCTTAAAATGCAAAGGCCCACCTGATTCATTAGTAGATGTAGCTACCATGAAAAAGAAAGAAAACAAATTTCAGAAGAGCTCAAAACTATTTTTAAAACCAAGTAAGGAATTCTTAAGAATATTCCGATCCGCCATGGGTTATTTTAAAATGTGCAAAAATACCACATTTTGAACCAGCTAATTTCACAAAAAATGGTTAGGTCAAAAGGTGCTATTGCTAGAAATGAAAGGATTTCCCTGTCCTTTCAACCCTAAACAAAAATTTTACATTTTTCCCATCATTTTTAGAAGGATATTCCACCTTTAGAGCTAACATTTTTATTGAGTTTTTAAGAGAAGGGGGTCAGAAAACAGTTTCATAAATTTCACACATTAATAAATGTGACTTGATTATTTTTGGGTTCTCAGTCACTCCTTGTCATTACTACCCCTCCAGTTGTATTAGCCTTTACCAATCTTGAATAGTAAAATACAGTAGAGTTTTTAATTATTTATGTATTTAAAGCGGTTTTTAGCAAAATCCTAACCTTACTAACTCATAAATTAACAAACACAAAAGAGTCAGAGGGGTTCATACATGGCCCTTTAACCACTTGATTATTTTTGGGTTCTCAGTCACTCCTTGTCATTACTACCCCTCCAGTTGTATTAGCCTTTACCAATCTTGAATAGTAAAATACAGTAGAGTTTTTAATTATTTATGTATTTAAAGCTGTTTTTAGCAAAAACCTAACCTTACTAACTCATAAATTAACAAACACAAAAGAGTCAGAGGGGTTCATACATGGCCCTTTAACCAAGCAAGTCTATTATTGATTAATGAAAATCAATATGCAGACATTAAAATAACAGACAGCGATAACTGTATAAATGACCATTGATAATAAGATGTATTATTCAAATAATCTTTACTATTAATCAAACTGATTTAATAATAACGCTGATTAAACATGGAGGCTTACTTGGTTGAGTAGGAGCTTTTTTTTCAATCAAGCAAAAGAAAAGGAAAGGCAAGATTTAGAAAAGATAAAATGAAATATCCAAAACCAAACAAAGCTCAAATATCTTTGGAACATAGCAAACCATTAGTTTTTCCAGTGTCAGCATACCAATAAAGCTAACGAAAAACTATTAACCTCCTTCTTTATGGATAACTTACAGAATTCTGCACCAATTTGTCAAATTAACCCAATATTCTCTATAGTAACCTGATTCATGTTCCCAGAACTTCATGACTAATAGTTAATGTCAATGCAAACCTTGACAATAGGCTTCCATTGCATCCCTATAAATTAAATGAACCAGTTCCTCCATTTGAAGCAAATGGCCAGGATTCACTTTGAGTTGAGAAAAATTCTCATGTTAGAAATACATTCAATTCAGTAAAAAAAAGCATGAGACTTTCACTTTTATTGAATCACCTGATAGGAAGACAATGTAAGTCAAAGGCATTTTTTACTCCTGAGAAAAGTTCTGAGCTTTATACTCCTTTTTACTATGTAGTAAAAAGTGTTATTGGCTTTCATTGCCTTCCTATCTGACGAGCCATTAAATGTAAAATTCTCATGCTTTTTACTCATGATTTGAACTTCTGAATACCATGAGATTTTTTTTTCAAACTTTAGTGAATCAATGCCGATGTCTTTCTTGGTGATTACATGTATTAAAGCGGCTGGTGAAAATAAAAAAAATCAAAAGTAGCAGATAAAAAGCTTTTCCTTGATTGATAAAAAACATCTTTTCAATCCTTTTCTTAACAGCAACATGTTTAAAAACCAATATGTCTTTGGATAACAATTTAACAACCCACATGAATTCAGTACTTTATAACTCTTAAAATGCAAAGGCCCACCTGATTCATTAGTAGATGTAGCTACCATGAAAAAGAAAGAAAACAAATTTCAGAAGAGCTCAAAACTATTTTTAAAACCAAGTAAGGAATTCTTAAGAATATTCCGATCCGCCATGGGTTATTTTAAAATGTGCAAAAATACCACATTTTGAACCAGCTAATTTCACAAAAAATGGTTAGGTCAAAAGGTGCTATTGCTAGAAATGAAAGGATTTCCCTGTCCTTTCAACCCTAAACAAAAATTTTACATTTTTCCCATCATTTTTAGAAGGATATTCCACCTTTAGAGCTAACATTTTTATTGAGTTTTTAAGAGAAGGGGGTCAGAAAACAGTTTCATAAATTTCACACATCAATAAATGTGACTTGATTATTTTTGGGTTCTCAGTCACACCTTGTCATTACTACCCCTCCAGTTGTCTTAGCCTTTACCAATCTTGAATAGTAAATAACAGTAGAGTTTTTAATTATTTAAGTATTTAAAGCTGTTTTTAGCAAAAACCTAACCTTACTAACTCATAAATTAACAAACACAAAAGAGTCAGAGGGGTTCATACATGGCCCTTTAACCAAGCAAGTCTATTATTGATTAATGAAAATCAATATGCAGACATTAAAATAACAGACAGCGATAACTGTATAAATGACCATTGATAATAAGATGTATTATTCAACTAATCTGTACTATTAATCAAACTGATTTAATAATAACACTGATTAAACATGAAGGCTTACTTGGTTGAGTAGGAGCTTGTTTTTTCAATCAAGCAAAAGAAAAGGAAAGGCAAGATTTAGAAAAGATAAAATGAAATATCCAAAACCAAACAAAGCTCAAAAATCTTTGGAACATAGCAAACCATTAGTTTTTCCAGTGTCAGCATACCAATAAAGCTAATGAAAAACTATTAACCTCCTTTTTTATGGATAACTTACAGAATTCTGCACCAATTTGTAAAATTAACCCAATATTCTCTATAGTAACCTGATTCATTTTCCCAGAACTTCATGTCTAATAGTTAATGTCAATGCAAACCTTGACAATAGGCTTCCATTCCATCCCTATAAATTAAATGAACCAGTTCCTCCATTTGAAGCAAATGGCCAGGATTCACTTTGAGTTGAGAAAAATTCTCATGTTAGAAATACATTCAATTCAGTAAAAAAAAAAAAAGCATGAGACGTTCACATTTATTGAATCACCTGATAGGAAGACAATGAAAGTCAAAGGCATTTTTTACTCCTGAGAAAAGTTCTGAGCTTTATACTCCTTTTTACTATGTAGTAAAAAGTGTTATTGGCTTTCATTGCCTTCCTAATTGACGAGTCATTAAATGTAAAATTCTCATGCTTTTTACTCATGATTTGAACTTCTGAATACCATGAGATTTTTTTTCTAACTTTAGTGAATCAATGCCGATGTCTTTCTTGGTGATTACATGTATTAAAGCGGCTGGTGAAAATAAAAAAATCAAAAGTAGCAGATAAAAAGCTTTTAGATGATTGATAAAAAACATCTTTTCAATCCTTTTCTTAACAGCAACATGTTTAAAAACCAATATGTCTTTGGATAACAATTTAACAACCCACATGAATTCAGTACTTTATAACTCTTAAAATGCAAAGGCCCACCTGATTCATTAGTAGATGTAGCTACCATGAAAAAGAAAGAAAACACATTTCAGAAGAGCTCAAAACTATTTTTAAAACCAAGTAAGGAATTCTTAAGAATATTCCGATCCGCCATGGGTTATTTTATAATGTGCAAAAATACCACATTTTGAACCAACTAATTTCACAAAAAATGGTTAGGTCAAAAGGTGCTATTGCTAGAAGTGAAAGGATTTCCCTGTCCTTTCAACCCTAAACAAAAATGTGACATTTTTCCCATCATTTTTAGAAGGATATTCCAACTTTAGAGCTAACATTTTTATTTAGTTTTTTTAAAGAAGGGGGACAGAAAACAGTTTCATAAATTTCACACATTAATAAATGTGACTTGATTATTTTTGGGTTCTCAGTCACTCCTTGTCATTACTACCCCTCCAGTTGTATTAGCCTTTGCCAATCTTGAATAGTAAAATACAGTAGAGTTTTTAATTATTTAAGTATTTAAAGCTGTTTTTAGCAAAAACCTAACCTTACTAACTCATAAATTAACAAACACAAAAGAGTCAGAGGGGTTCATACATGGCCCTTTAACCAAGCAAGTCTATAATTGATTAATGAAAATCAATATGCAGACATTAAAATAACAGACAGCGATAACTGTATAAATGACCATTGATAATAAGATGTATTATTCAACTACTCTGTACTATTAATCAAACTGATTTAATAATAACACTGATTAAACATGAAGGCTTACTTGGTTGAGTAGGAGCTTTTTTTTCAATCAAGCAAAAGAAAAGGAAAGGCAAGATTTAGAAAAGATAAAATGAAATATCCAAAACCAAACAAAGCTCAAATATCTTTGGAACATAGCAAACCATTAGTTTTTCCAGTGTCAGCATACCTATAAAGCTAACGAAAAACTATTAACCTCCTTCTTTATGGATAACTTACAGAATTCTGCACCAATTTGTCAAATTAACCCAATATTCTCTATAGTAACCTGATTCATGTTCCCAGAACTTCATGTCTAATAGTTAATGTCAATGCAAACCTTGACAATAGGCTTCCATTGCATCCCTATAAATTAAATGAACCAGTTCCTCCATTTGAAGCAAATGGCCAGGATTCACTTTGAGTTGAGAAAAATTCTCATGTTAGAAATACATTCAATTCAGTAAAAAAAAGCATGAGACTTTCACTTTTATTGAATCACCTGATAGGAAGACAATGTAAGTTAAAGGCATTTTTTACTCCTGAGAAAAGTTCTGAGCTTTATACTCCTTTTTACTATGTAGTAAAAAGTGTTATTGGCTTTCATTGCCTTCCTATCTGACGAGCCATTAAATGTAAAATTCTCATGCTTTTTACTCATGATTTGAACTTCTGAATACCATGAGATTTTTTTTTCAAACTTTAGTGAATCAATGCCGATGTCTTTCTTGGTGATTACATGTATTAAAGCGGCTGGTGAAAATAAAAAAAATCAAAAGTAGCAGATAAAAAGCTTTTCCTTGATTGATAAAAAACATCTTTTCAATCCTTTTCTTAACAGCAACATGTTTAAAAACCAATATGTCTTTGGATAACAATTTAACAACCCACATGAATTCAGTACTTTATAACTCTTAAAATGCAAAGGCCCACCTGATACATTAGTAGATGTAGCTACCATGAAAAAGAAAGAAAACAAATTTCAGAAGAGCTCAAAACTATTTTTAAAACCAAGTAAGGAATTCTTAAGAATATTCCGATCCGCCATGGGTTATTTTAAAATGTGCAAAAATACCACATTTTGAACCAGCTAATTTCACAAAAAATGGTTAGGTCAAAAGGTGCTATTGCTAGAAATGAAAGGATTTCCCTGTCCTTTCAACCCTAAACAAAAATTTTACATTTTTCCCATCATTTTTAGAAGGATATTCCACCTTTAGAGCTAACATTTTTATTGAGTTTTTAAGAGAAGGGGGTCAGAAAACAGTTTCATAAATTTCACACATCAATAAATGTGACTTGATTATTTTTGGGTTCTCAGTCACACCTTGTCATTACTACCCCTCCAGTTGTCTTAGCCTTTACCAATCTTGAATAGTAAATAACAGTAGAGTTTTTAATTATTTAAGTATTTAAAGCTGTTTTTAGCAAAAACCTAACATTACTAACTCATAAATTAACAAACACAAAAGAGTCAGAGGGGTTCATACATGGCCCTTTAACCAAGCAAGTCTATTATTGATTAATGAAAATCAATATGCAGACATTAAAATAACAGACAGCGATAACTGTATAAATGACCATTGATAATAAGATGTATTATTCAACTAATCTGTACTATTAATCAAACTGATTTAATAATAACACTGATTAAACATGAAGGCTTACTTGGTTGAGTAGGAGCTTTTTTTTTCAATCAAGCAAAAGAAAAGGAAAGGCAAGATTTAGAAAAGATAAAATGAAATATCCAAAACCAAACAAAGCTCAGAAATCTTTGGAACATAGCAAACCATTAGTTTTTCCAGTGTCAGCATACCAATAAAGCTAATGAAAAACTATTAACCTCCTTTTTTATGGATAACTTACAGAATTCTGCACCAATTTGTCAAATTAACCCAATATTCTCTATAGTAACCTGATTCATTTTCCCAGAACTTCATGTCTAATAGTTAATGTCAATGCAAACCTTGACAATAGGCTTCCATTCCATCCCTATAAATTAAATGAACCAGTTCCTCCATTTGAAGCAAATGGCCAGGATTCACTTTGAGTTGAGAAAAATTCTCATGTTAGAAATACATTCAATTCAGTAAAAAAAAAAAAAGCATGAGACGTTCACATTTATTGAATCACCTGATAGGAAGACAATGAAAGTCAAAGGCATTTTTTACTCCTGAGAAAAGTTCTGAGCTTTATACTCCTTTTTACTATGTAGTAAAAAGTGTTATTGGCTTTCATTGCCTTCCTAATTGACGAGTCATTAAATGTAAAATTCTCATGCTTTTTACTCATGATTTGAACTTCTGAATACCATGAGATTTTTTTTCTAACTTTAGTGAATCAATGCCGATGTCTTTCTTGGTGATTACATGTATTAAAGCGGCTGGTGAAAATAAAAAAATCAAAAGTAGCAGATAAAAAGTTTTTAGATGATTGATAAAAAACATCTTTTCAATCCTTTTCTTAACAGCAACATGTTTAAAAACCAATATGTCTTTGGATAACAATTTAACAACCCACATGAATTCAGTACTTTATAACTCTTAAAATGCAAAGGTCCACCTGATTCATTAGTAGATGTAGCTACCATGAAAAAGAAAGAAAACACATTTCAGAAGAGCTCAAAACTATTTTTAAAACCAAGTAAGGAATTCTTAAGAATATTCCGATCCGCCATGGGTTATTTTAAAATGTGCAAAAATACCACATTTTGAACCAACTAATTTCACAAAAAATGGTTAGGTCAAAAGGTGCTATTGCTAGAAATGAAAGGATTTCCCTGTCCTTTCAACCCTAAACAAAAATTTGACATTTTTCCCATCATTTTTAGAAGGATATTCCACCTTTAGAGCTAACATTTTTATTGCGTTTTTAAGAGAAGGGGGTCAGAAAACAGTTTCATAAATTTCACACATTAATAAATGTGACTTGATTATTTTTGGGTTCTCAGTCACTCCTTGTCATTACTACCCCTCCAGTTGTCTTAGCCTTTACCAATCTTGAATAGTAAAATACAGTAGAGTTTTTAATTATTTAAGTATTTAAAGCTGTTTTTAGCAAAAACCTAACCTTACTAACTCATAAATTAACAAACACAAAAGAGTCAGAGGGGTTCATACATGGCCCTTTAACCAAGCAAGTCTATTATTGATTAATGAAAATCAATATGCATACATTAAAAATACCATTTTGTGAGTACTCACCTGAAAAATGGATATTGTTGGTGTGCCACACACCCCGCTTCACTTCTTAAATATTCATTACTTCATGGGTTAATCCACCGTAGGTGACGTAGTGCAGAGAGGAAGTCTTGTAACGAGCCCCCTTCCGGCCCATATATACCTGGTACCTCCCTTCAATCACCAGTATAATCAAAAAGCAGTAATACAAGGTACCAGTATTCCACCAGTAACCTCAAAATCAAATTTGATATAAAAAGGCTTCACCATATAAAGGCTTCGGTAATACCGAAAAGGGCGGGTGTGAAGCGGGGTGTGTGGCACACCAACAATATCCATTTTTCAGGTGAGTACTCACAAAATGGTATTATTCTTGGTGTGCCACACACCCCGCTTCACTTCTTAAATATTCATTACTTCATGGGACATCCAAAAGCAGTGTCCACAAGGGAAGGGCATCTCAAGGCCAGGTGAAGCATAACTTAAATGACTGCAGTCTGCAGAACTCTGCGGCCAAAACCAGCATCCGCTGAGGCCCGCACATCAACTTTGTAAAACTTAGAAAAAGTGTGAACAGAAGACCAGGTGGCGGCCTTACAAACCTGTTCAACAGAAGCTTGGTGCTGAAAAGCCCAAGACGCCCCAACAGCGCGAGTGGAATGAGCAGTAATACGAAAAGGGGGAACTCTTCCCTTAGCAGAATAGGCCGCAGTAACGGCCTGACGTATCCACTTGCTAATGGCAGATTTGGCTGGTGCCAAACCCTTCTTAGGCCCATGGGGCACAACAAAAAAGGAATCCGTCCTACGGAAAGGAGACGTGATAACCAAGTAGTACTTAACACAGCGTACTACATCCAAACAATGCAAAACCCTCTCTTTGTCATTCTTAGGATTAGGACACAAGGAGGGAAGAACAATATCTTGGTTCAAATGAAAAGCAGAAACCACCTTAGGAAGAAAGTCTGGCTTGAACCGAAAAACCACTTTATCCTGATGTCTCTCGAAGTAAGGCGCCTGGATAGACAAGGCCGCCAATTCCGAGACACGCCGGATCGAAGTGATCGCTACCAAGAAGACCATCTTCTGAGTCAGGGTAGATAAAGCAATATCTTGCAAAGGCTCAAAAGGAGGAGCCTGAAGAGCAGAAAGAACCAAATTCAAATCCCAAACCGGGAGTAATGGTTTCCTGGGAGGCCGCACATGCGTAACCCCCTGGAAAAAAGTTTTAACTAAAGGCTTAAGCGCAACCCGCTTCTGAAAAAAGATAGATAAGGCAGAAACTTGCCCTTTCAACGTACTTAGCTGAAGACCAGAGTCCAGCCCAGATTGTAAAAACTCCAGAATCCTGGAGACCGAAAATACCCTACAAGGAAAAGATCTCATCTCGCACCAAGCGATATAGGCTTTCCAGGTCCTATAGTAGATGATAGAAGAAGACCTCTTCCGGGCACTGATCAGAGTCTTAACGACTGAATCAGAAAGACCCTCCTCCTTTAGGATGGAGGTCTCAGCAGCCAGGCCGTCAAAGCTAGCGCTGGTAAATTGGGGTAACACAATCGACCCTGAGTGAGCAGATCGGGCCGAAGAGGCAGAACGACCTGGTCCACTGCCAGCCGAACGATGTCTGCGAACCACACTCGCCTCGGCCAACTTGGGGCCACGAGAACGGCGGCCACCCCTTCCAGAGCCAACTTCCGAAGCACTCTGCCTAGCATGGGTATCGGAGGAAACAGGTACAGAAACCCCAGATCCCCCCAGCTCAGGGACATGGCGTCCACTGCCAGAGCCAGAGGATCCTGGGAGAGCGACACGAAGTTCGGGAGCCTGTGATTGTGACGAGAGGCAAACAGGTCCACCTCTGGTGTCCCCCATCGGCGACACAGTGAGCGAAATACCCGAGGATGGAGGGCCCATTCTCCCCGACGGGGAGAGCCTCTGCTCAAGCGGTCCGCTTCCAGGTTCTCCACTCCTGGGATGTATACCGCCGAGAGACAAGGAACATGGGCCTCTGCCCAGGTCAGGATCAGGGACACCTCTCTGAGAGCACTCAGGCTGCGAGTCCCTCCCTGATGATTGATGTAAGCAACCGCTGTTCGATTGTCCGAACGCACCTGGACCGGAAGGCCCAGAACGTGCTGAGTCAGGAGAGCAAGCACCCGACGGATGGCTCTCAGTTCCAGAATATTGATGGGTAAGTGGGCCTCTTGAGGTCCCCACTGCCCCTGGAACTGCAGCTCCTTCCAGAATCCGCCCCATCCCGACAGACTGGCGTCCGTGGTGACAATTTCCCAAAGGGGGGCCAGGAAAGACCTGCCCTTCACGAGATTGGTCGAGACCAACCACCACTGGAGGGACTGCCGGACCCGGGAGGACAACTGGAAGGGCTGATCCAGCGACCGAGGCTGCCGGTCCCAAGACGCCAACAGATAAAGCTGAAGCGTCCTCGTGTGGAATTGAGCAAAAGGAACTGCCTCGAAGGAGGCAACCATCAACCCTACCAGCCTCATCCCCAGACGGATGGACGGCCGAGGATTGGAGAGTAGGACCCGAGCCAACTCCTGAATCAGAAGAATTTTGGACTGAGGGAGAAACACTCTGTGTTGATGAGAGTCTAACTGCATCCCCAGAAAGGACACCACCCTGGCCGGAGCGAGGGAGGACTTGGAGAGGTTGATCACCCAACCGAAACTTTCCAGCGTGGAGAGCACCACCCTGGTGTCTTTCTCCGATTGATCGAGTGACGGAGCCATGATAAGAAGGTCGTCCAAATAAGGTACGACACGAATGCCCCGAGCTCTGAAAATGGCCATGACCCCTGCCAGCACCTTGGTGAACACTCTTGGAGCTGAGGTAAGGCCAAACGGAAGTGCCACGAATTGATAATGCCGATCCTTCATCATGAATCGAAGAAAACGTTGATGAGGGTGGCAGATGGGAACATGCAGATAAGCATCCTTGATGTCTATGGACGTCATGAAGTCCCCTTGCCGAAGAGAGCCGACGGCAGTGCGCAAGGTTTCCATGTGAAACTTCCGAAAACGGATGAACCTGTTGAGTAACTTCAAGTCCAGGACGGGACGAACTGACCCATCCTTCTTGGGGACTGCGAACAGATTGGAGTAGAAACCGAGGCCCATCTCTAAAGGCGGTACCGGCCGGATGACCGCCATCTGTAACAGATTCTCTACCGACACCAGGAGCCCCTGTGCGGCCAAAGGATCGATGGGCACCCGAGACCGAAAGAACCGTGAAGGAGGGCGAGACTCGAATTCCAGCTTGTAACCGGACGACACTATCTCCTGAATCCATCTGTCCGGAACCTCCCGGTTCCAAACCTGGGAGAAGTGTCGCAATCGTCCCCCCACCTGCACGGGTGAGGGCAGCCCCTCATTGCTGAGCGGGCTTACCAGCAGGTTTGGGCTTGGAGCCCCAGGACTGGGCGGGACGGCCACGGCCCCTCCCCCGCGTCCAACCTGTACGACTGGTAGAGGGAAGGGAAGCCCCCCTACCCGCTCTGTATCCTCGAAAGGACGGCCTACCAGAAGCTGCCCCTCTAAAGGGGCGTCGAGGCCTCTTGCGTTGTGGCATCTTACCACCCTTTGCGACTGAATCAATTTTCTCCCCGAACAGACGCAACCCCAAAAAGGGGAGAGCTGTGAGCACCTTTTTAGAAGCTGAGTCCGCCGACCACTGTCGCAGCCATACTGACCGACGAATAGCGACCAGCATTGCCGCTGTCTTGCTACTCATAGCCAGCGCATCGTCCTGAGCGGATAGAACGTAAGACACAAAAGAATCGCACTGCTTAAGCGCAGCGAACTCATCACAAGCGGGATTGAGATCCTCGCATAGCCCCTGGATTACAGATCTTACTGCTAAAAGAAGAAGGGCCGAAGCGCACAGGGGGCGCATCGTTGACCCAGCATAAACAAAGCCATGGCGAGCATACTGGTCAATCCTACGATCCTCCCCATCTTTAGGGACAGAAGTCTCAGCAGACTGTACCATAGCAGAGCTAGATAGCCCTAGCACAGGGGTATCGACTTCAGGAGGGACGGACCAAAGCTTCAGCAATTCTGGCGGAAAAGGATAACGCTTTTCCCAACTGGAAGGGATTCCAGATAACCGCGTGGGATGTTCCCATTCTTTAAGGACCACCCTCTCAAAGTGGTGCTGTCTGGGAAAAACCAAACGCGGCTGAGGCTCTTTAAACAACTGACCCTTTGGCAGGGTGACAGCCTCAGGCGGATCTAAATTCAGAATTTCAAACATTTGAGCCAGAATGGAGGGGGTGTCAAGGGCAACCCCCTCCGACCAATCGCCAATCGCATCAGCCTCAAGCTGATCTGCCGGCTCATCTGACTCCAAGAGGAATTCACCCTCATCCGGGGAGCCATCGGACCATTCCACAGGCTCACACAATTCGTCCTGAGGAGCCGAAGATACCGGAGTCAGGCGCTTCCATTTTGCAGGGGCCTTCAGCCCCGCTTTAACGGGCAATACTTCCCGAAGATTTTACCACCACCTCGGATTGCGAATCCCCACCTTTGACAGTGTCATGCGGGGTCCGGAACAGGGAGGGAGAGGCAGGAGATGATGAAGGTTGCGACGGGTCAGCAGCCGGATCAACAGACTGACGCGCAATAATCTGCCTTGCACAAGAAATGCAAATAAAGATATCATCAGCAGGGAGCGCAGCCCCACATTTTACACACCCCCTGGACGGCTCTGACGAGTCGTTTCCGGTAGTAACAGAAGCCTCCATATTGGTGATTTATGGTATCGCAAATACTGGGACTTTTAAGGCATAAGCCAACCCGGGATGCCCCCTTATAAAGAATGTCCCGGAAGGGAGGGTTTTTGTAAATACACTTTTTTTTTTTTTTTTAAGAGAAAAGGTCCCCCTTAACAGTCTCAAAATATATATATATATATGTATATATATATCTAAAATGTGCAATTTCATATAAAAAGAATGACTAGCCAGGCAATATAGAGCCGGAGGGCCGCAATAAAAGAGGGATCCCAGGATCTGAAAGGAAAGAAAAACAAAACCATCAGATCCCTTGTGAGTGTAACATATGCAGCATGTTCACAATAGCATGATAAGAGTGCATCCTTAAAAGCTTGCCCCATAAGAAATCTCACTCTCGGCCCCACAAAAGCGGGGCCGCTTACCTGACAGCCAGACCGGAGGGACATGTAGCAGCCGCAGCAGTAGAACACAAAACCCATGTGTTGCTGCAGCGCGCGCCCCCCCACGTGACCTCTCTTAACAGAGACAGGAAGGAAGTGAGGCTGGGGCCGCCGAGCGCCGCTTCCGCCGGCGCCACGCCCCTCCCCCCCCGCGTCACAGGGAGCCGCCCCGTTCCATTCATTGAGGGATTGCCACCAGCTGCGCTGGCTGACACCCAGCCAGGCGGCGGAGGAGGGGGAAGGAGACATAAGCGCAGCCACACAGGCTGCCGCACGGAGCAGCGGGGAAGGGAGGGAGGCGGGAGGGGACGCATCTGAAGTGAAAGCACAGCAGCTGAGCGCGGTCCGCTGCCCTGCCCCCATAAAGCTGACCAACACACTGGCCATCTTTAAAAAGTATCTGCCCGGAGCTCCAGCATAACAGACAAAGCGCACCATGCTGCTGCGCAGTTTGCTTCTATGCACAAAGTGAACACACAGAAAAAGACAGCAATATAGTGAAAACACTATACAAGATACACAACCCTCTATACCCCCCCATAGTGAAGGGAGAAGGGACCGAAATGGGAGAGTAAGGGGCTACGGGGACCCTCGGGACAGGGGCATCCCATTTCCGGATCACCATGCCGGATTGCCGCATTGCCCCCAAAAGAGGGGGACGAGCGGAGGAGATAAGCTCCTAGGCACCAATAGTGCCGTCTACCAATTACCCGGTGAGCAGCCTAGGCTGGGAGGCTTCCTATCCACCATAAAGGTATACAAACTCAAACCGGGCAGAAATAGACCAAAAGGGGGGTGGCGGGGTAAGAATACCCCGACCTACCTGTAAGCAGGAAACTTCCAACCTCTGTTTGTCAAGCAGAGAGAAAAATACTGGGGATTGAAGGGAGGTACCAGGTATATATGGGCCGGAAGGGGGCTCGTTACAAGACTTCCTCTCTGCACTACGTCACCTGCGGTGGATTAACCCATGAAGTAATGAATATTTAAGAAGTGAAGCGGGGTGTGTGGCACACCAAGAATATAACAGACAGCGATACTGGTATAAATGACCATTGATAATAAGATGTATAATTCAACTAATCTGTACTATTAATCAAACTGATTTAATAATAACGCTGATTAAACATGAAGGCTTACTTGGTTGAGTAGGAGCTTTTTTTTCAATCAAGCAAAAGAAAAGGAAAGGCAAGATTTAGAAAAGATAAAATGAAATATCCAAAACCAAACAAAGCTCAAATATCTTTGGAACATAGCAAACCATTAGTTTTTCCAGTGTCAGCATACCAATAAAGCTAACGAAAAACTATTAACCTCCTTCTTTATGGATAACTTACAGAATTCTGCACCAATTTGTCAAATTAACCCAATATTCTCTATATTAACCTGATCCATTTTCCCAGAACTTCATGTCTAATAGTTAATGTCAATGCAAACCTTGACAATAGGCTTCCATTCCATCCCTATAAATTAAATGAACCAGTTCCTCCATTTGAAGCAAATGGCCAGGATTCACTTTGAGTTGAGAAAAATTCTCATGTTAGAAATACATTCAATTCAGTAAAAAAAAAAAAAGCATGAGACGTTCACATTTATTGAATCACCTTATAGGAAGACAATGAAAGTCAAAGGCATTTTTTACTCCTGAGAAAAGTTCTGAGCTTTATACTCCTTTTTATTATGTAGTAAAAAGTGTTATTGGCTTTCATTGCCTTCCTAATTGACGATTCATTAAATGTAAAATTCTCATGCTTTTTACTCATGATTTGAACTTCTGAATACCATGAGATTTTTTTTCTAACTTTAGTGAATCAATGCCGATGTCTTTCTTGGTGATTACATGTATTAAAGCGGCTGGTGAAAATAAAAAAATCAAAAGTAGCAGATAAAAAGCTTTTAGATGATTGATAAAAAACATCTTTTCAATCCTTTTCTTAACAGCAACATGTTTAAAAACCAATATGTCTTTGGATAACAATTTAACAACCCACATGAATTCAGTACTTTATAACTCTTAAAATGCAAAGGCCCACCTGATTCATTAGTAGATGTAGCTACCATGAAAAAGAAAGAAAACAAATTTCAGAAGAGCTCAAAACTATTTTTAAAACCAAGTAAGGAATTCTTAAGAATATTCCGATCCGCCATGGGTTATTTTAAAATGTGCAAAAATACCACATTTTGAACCAACTAATTTCACAAAAAATGGTTAGGTCAAAAGGTGCTATTGCTAGAAATGAAAGGATTTCCCTGTCCTTTCAACCCTAAACAAAAATTTGAAATTTTTCCCATCATTTTTAGAAGGATATTCCACCTTTAGAGCTAACATTTTTATTGCGTTTTTAAGAGAAGGGGGTCAGAAAACAGTTTCATAAATTTCACACATTAATAAATGTGACTTGATTATTTTTGGGTTCTCAGTCACTCCTTGTCGTTACTACCCCTCCAGTTGTCTTAGCCTTTACCAATCTTGAATAGTAAAATACAGTAGAGTTTTTAATTATTTAAGTATTTAAAGCTGTTTTTAGCAAAAACCTAACCTTACAAACTCATAAATTAACAAACACAAAAGAGTCAGAGGGGTTCATACATGGTCCTTTAACCAAGCAAGTCTATTATTGATTAATGAAAATCAATATGCAGACATTAAAATAACAGACAGCGATAACTGTATAAATGACCATTGATAATAAGATGTATTATTCAACTTATCTGTACTATTAATCAAACTGATTTAATAATGACGCTGATTAAACATGAAGGCTTACTTGGTTGAGTAGGAGCTTTTTTTTCAATCAAGCAAAAGAAAAGGAAAGGCAAGATTTAGAAAAGATAAAATGAAATATCCAAAACCAAACAAAGCTCAAATATCTTTGGAACATAGCAAACCATTAGTTTTTCCAGTGTCAGCATACCAATAAAGCTAACGAAAAACTATTAACCTCCTTCTTTATGGATAACTTACAGAATTCTGCACCAATTTGTCAAATTAACCCAATATTCTCTATAGTAACCTGATTCATTTTCCCCGAACTTCATGTCTAATAGTTAATGTCAATGCAAACCTTGACAATAGGCTTCCATTCCATCCCTATAAATTAAATGAACCAGTTCCTCCATTTGAAGCAAATGGCCAGGAATCACTTTGAGTTGAGAAAAATTCTCATGTTAGAAATACATTCAATTCAGTAAAAAAAAAAAAGCATGAGACGTTCACATTTATTGAATCACCTGATAGGAAGACAATGAAAGTCAAAGGCATTTTTTACTCCTGAGAAAAGTTCTGAGCTTTATACTCCATTTTACTATGTAGTAAAAAGTGTTATTGGCTTTCATTGCCTTCCTAATTGACGATTCATTAAATGCAAAATTCTCATGCTTTTTACTCATGATTTGAACTTCTGAATACCATGAGATTTTTTTTCTAACTTTAGTGAATCAATGCCGATGTCTTTCTTGGTGATTACATGTATTAAAGCGGCTGGTGAAAATAAAAAAATCAAAAGTAGCAGATAAAAAGCTTTTAGATGATTGATAAAAAACATCTTTTCAATCCTTTTCTTAACAGCAACATGTTTAAAAACCAATATGTCTTTGGATAACAATTTAACAACCCACATGAATTCAGTACTTTATAACTCTTAAAATGCAAAGGCCCACCTGATTCATTAGTAGATGTAGCTACCATGAAAAAGAAAGAAAACAAATTTCAGAAGAGCTCAAAACTATTTTTAAAACCAAGTAAGGAATTCTTAAGAATATTCCGATCCGCCATGGGTTATTTTAAAATGTGCAAAAATACCACATTTTGAACCAACTAATTTCACAAAAAATGGTTAGGTCAAAAGGTGCTATTGCTAGAAGTGAAAGGATTTCCCTGTCCTTTCAACCCTAAACAAAAATGTGACATTTTTCCCATCATTTTTAGAAGGATATTCCACCTTTAGAGCTAACATTTTTATTGCGTTTTTAAAGAAGGGGGACAGAAAACAGTTTCATAAATTTCACACATTAATAAATGTGACTTGATTATTTTGGGGTTCTCAGTCACTCCTTGTCATTACTACCCCTCCAGTTGTATTAGCCTTTGCCAATCTTGAATAGTAAAATACAGTAGAGTTTTTAATTATTTAAGTATTTAAAGCTGTTTTTAGCAAAAACCTAACCTTACTAACTCATAAATTAACAAACACAAAAGAGTCAGAGGGGTTCATACATGGCCCTTTAACCAAGCAAGTCTATAATTGATTAATGAAAATCAATATGCAGACATTAAAATAACAGACAGCGATAACTGTATAAATGACCATTGATAATAAGATGTATTATTCAACTAATCTGTACTATTAATCAAACTGATTTAATAATAACACTGGTTAAACATGAAGGCTTACTTGGTTGAGTAGGAGCTTTTTTTTCAATCAAGCAAAAGAAAAGGAAAGGCAAGATTTAGAAACGATAAAATGAAATATCCAAAACCAAACAAAGCTCAAAAATCTTTGGAACATAGCAAACCATTAGTTTTTTCAGTGTCAGCATACCAATAAAGCTAACGAAAACCTATTAACCTCCTTCTTTATGGATAACTTGCAGAATTCTGCACCAATTTGTCAAATTAACCCAATATTCTCTATAGTAACCTGATTCCTTTTCCCAGAACTTCATGTCTAATAGTTAATGTCAATGCAAACCTTGACAATAGGCTTCCATTGCATCCCTATAAATTAAATGAACCAGTTCCTCCATTTGAAGCAAATGGCCAGGATTCACTTTGAGTTGAGAAAAATTCTCATGTTAGAAATACATTCAATTCAGTAAAAAAAAAAAGCATGAGACGTTCACATTTATTGAATCACCTTATAGGAAGACAATGAAAGTCAAAGGCATTTTTTACTCCTGAGAAAAGTTCTGAGCTTTATACTCCTTTTTACTATGTAGTAAAAAGTGTTATTGGCTTTCATTGCCTTCCTAATTGTCGATTCATTAAATGTAAAATTCTCATGCTTTTTACTCATGATTTGAACTTCTGAATACCATGAGATTTTTTTTCTAACTTTAGTGAATCAATGCCGATGTCTTTCTTGGTGATTACATGTATTAAAGCGGCTGGTGAAAATAAAAAAATCTAAAGTAGCAGATAAAAAGCTTTTAGATGATTGATAAAAAACATCTTTTCAATCCTTTTCTTAACAGCAACATGTTTAAAAACCAATATGTCTTTGGATAACAATTTAACAACCCACATGAATTCAGTACTTTATAACTCTTAAAATGCAAAGGCCCACCTGATTCATTAGTAGATGTAGCTACCATGAAAAAGAAAGAAAACAAATTTCAGAAGAGCTCAAAACTATTTTTAAAACCAAGTAAGGAATTCTTAAGAATATTCGGATCCGCCATGGGTTATTTTAAAATGTGCAAAAATACCACATTTTGAACCAACTAATTTCACAAAAAATGGTTAGGTCAAAAGGTGCTATTGCTAGAAGTGAAAGGATTTCCCTGTCCTTTCAACCCTAAACAAAAGTGTGACATTTTTCCCATCATTTTTAGAAGGATATTCCACCTTTAGAGCTAACATTTTTATTGCGTTTTTAAAGAAGGGGGACAGAAAACAGTTTCATAAATTTCACACATTAATAAATGTGACTTGATTATTTTTGGGTTTTCAGTCACTCCTTGTCATTACTACCCCTCCAGTTGTATTATCCTTTGCCAATCTTGAATAGTAAAATACAGTAGAGTTTTTAATTATTTAAGTATTTAAAGCTGTTTTTAGCAAAAACCTAACCTTACTAACTCATAAATTAACAAACACAAAAGAGTCAGAGGGGTTCATACATGGCCCTTTAACCAAGCAAGTCTATAATTGATTAATGAAAATCAATATGCAGACATTAAAATAACAGACAGCGATAACTGTATAAATGACCATTGATAATAAGATGTATTATTCAACTAATCTGTACTATTAATCAAACTGATTTAACCCTTTAACCGCCAGCCTACCTTGAGATTTTGTCACCCTTTGTTGCCAGACCATTTTGCACTATTTTGCGCTCCCCTTGTTCAACTGTGATTTTTGAGGGGATTTCCAGGGATTTCCCAGGAAAATGATATATTGTTTTTTTCAGCATAGTCTGGGCTTTAACATGAAATGTCTTGTTTGTCATTTGTTAGGTGTATTCTTAATATTTTTGGGTGAAATATGTGCAAAAAAAAAAAAAAAAAAAATTTTTACATATTGTAGTTTTTTTTGGAATAAAAAATGTAAGTTTGTCAATAAAATCTTATTGCGTGTGAAATCCCAATTTCTCCCGGTTACAGCGGTACCACATATGTATAGGTAGACACCCTTTCCTGCCCAGGAGACTCCCCCAAACTGAAACAGCGCTTTAGGAGATTTTCAGATAAAATACAACTATGCTATGCAATATGCGCACCTTGCGGTTTTTCCAGAAAAACAACCCTTTACATTTAAAATACCCCCAACAAACTATATATTCTCTGGAAGTACACACCTCAGGCTTTCTAGGCGTACCAGGCTTGTGGATGTGGCCATAGTTTTCTGGAAGTAATCCCTCAACGTAATCTTTGGTTGCAAAGAGTTTCCCTAAAAAAAGGATAAAAAAGCAGAATCAAAGCCACATTTTCCTAAAAAAACTATATACAAACAAGAAAAATCAAGTTTAATCTGAAAAAGCAACATCTCCCGAACAGAACGATACCCAACATGCATAGCTTCTGTCAAGGGAAGAGTTGCCAAACACCCCAAAGTAAAGCATGTGCGTAACGGTAATTTTACTAGAAAATTTCAGCTCTGCAGACAAAGTGCGCACCTTGCGATTTTTCAACCAAAACAACCCTTTACATTTGGAATATCCCCCATAAACCATATATTCCCTGAAAGTACACACGTTAAGCTTTCTAAGGGTACCCAGCTTGCTGTAGTGTGCTTATCTTTCTGGAATTAATTCCTCAAAGAATTCTTTGGTTGCGCAGGGTTTCCCTAAAAAATTTATAAAAAAGCTGAATAAAAAACACCTTTTCCTAAAATATAAATATGCAAACCAGAAAAAACAAGCTAAGTCTGAAAGCGCAAGGTCCCCCGAACAGAACAATACCCAACATGCATAGGTACTATTAACCCTTTTAATTGCCAGCCTACTTGAGATTTTGTCACCCTCTGTTGACAGGCCATTTTTCCCCATTTTGCGTCATGTTTTGCGACATGTTTTGCGCCATTTTTGCTGGAACTTTCAGAAAAATTATATATTTTTTTTTTTGCAGCAGAGTTTAGACTTTAACATGAAATGTCTTGTTTGTAATTTTTTTTTTTTTTTTTACAATATTATTAAGTGAAAAAAAAAATAAATAAATAAAATTTTTTTTTTAGAAAATTGACTCCTTTATTTTAAATAAAAAATGTATTTTATTAAGGAAAATCATATTGCATGTGAAAGCCCCATTTCTACCGATTAGAACGGTACCACATATTTATCGGTAGCCCCCCGTTCCTGCCCAGGAGACCCCCCCTAACTGAAACAAGTATTTTATAACATTCACAAAAAAAAAACACAAAAACCATCCACACTACAAAGGGTTAAATCGAGAAAAAAAATGACATAGGGTCCCCCCTCCCAGGGGAGGGAGACCCCATTTTTTTTTTTGATTTTTAAGGGTTAAAAACCCTTAAAAATCAAAAAAAATAATGACGTGGGGTCCCCCTTACCCACAGTAACCAGCCCGGGACCAGCTATGGGGGCTTGTAGGCACAGAGTGGGGGGGCCAGCTTTTGTGGCCCCCCCACCCTGCAGCCTACGAGCCCACATAGCCCATGTGGGCCCGGGCTCTTCTGCCCCCCCCTGGCCTTTGGGGAGGCAGGTAATGGGGGTGCCAGGGGTTAATGGCAAGCCACCCGCTAGCGCAGGTGGCTTGCCATCCCCCCAGCCTTGTGAACTGGTATAGGGGTCATGGACCCCTTACCAGTTCACAAGGGGTTAAATGTAAATAATTACACAGACACAAGCAGAGAAAAAATTTTTTTATTAATTTTTATTTTTTTTTACACTGTACTCACCTCCCATCCATCCTGGAGCACTGTGTCCCTCGGCGATCACTGGCTTCTGCTCACTTGCTAGAAGCCTTTTATAGCTGCTGGATGACAGAACACAAAGGGTTAATCAAAAAAAAAAATGACATAGGGTCCCCCCTCCCAGGGGGGGCGGACCCCATTTTTTTTTGATTTTTAAGGGTTAAAAACCCTTAAAAATCAAAAAAAAAATTGACGTGGGGTCCCCCTTACCCACAGTAACCAGCCCGGGACCAGCTATGGGGGCTTGTAGGCACAGAGTGGGGGGGCCAGCTTATGTGGCCCCCCCACCCTGCAGCCTACGAGCCCACATAGCCCATGTGGGCCCGGGCTCTTCTGCCCCCCCCTGGCCTTTGGGGAGGCAGGTAATGGGGGTGCCAGGGGTTAATGGCAAGCCACCCGCTAGTGCAGGTGACTTGCCACCCCCCAAGCCTTGTGAACTGGTATAGGGGTCATGGACCCCTTACCAGTTCACAAGGGGTTAAAAGTATAAATAAAAACAAACACACATGTTTTCAAATATATTTATTAAAAAAAAAAAAACATTTTACCTTTACTCACCTCCGATCTTCAGAAGCAATGTCCCGCGGCGATCTGATGCAGGTGACAGCTGGGCAGAGAAGGGGGGAGGCAGGCGATCGGAGGATCGCCTACCTCCCTCCTTCTCCGCCCAGCCGTCACCGGCATCTGAGAGGAGAACTGCCGGGTGCCCCGATGACACCCGGCGGTGACGTCATTAGCCCCGCCCCCGAAGGGGGGCCGCCATCGGAAGATGCGACGGAGGGAGGGCTGTTATGCCCCCCTCCAGAAGACAGAAGACCCGGGGGGGGTAATCGGAGCCCCCCCCCATGAAGAGGAGAGGCGGCGGGAGTCGGCGGGAGCGGAGGTGAGTAACTGTCATTTTTTTTTTTTTTTTTTTAACAGGGAATCCGGCGGCTGCTGAAACGGGGGGGGGGCACCCTATTCCGGGCCCTCCCCTGCAGCCGGAGAAGCCCCGATCGGCGATCGGAGCCCCGCTGGCTGAAGAGGAGACCCGGCCGGACCAAACAAGGGGTCAGGTAAGTGATTTTTTTTTATACTTTTTATTTTATTAATGGGGAAAGTCAGGCACGTAAATTTTACGTGGCTGGCGTTTAACGGTTGGAGAGGCAGCCACGTAAAATTTACGTGGCTGGCGTTTAAAGGGTTAATAATAACACTGGTTAAACATGAAGGCTTACTTGGTTGAGTAGGAGCTTTTTTTTCAATCAAGCAAAAGAAAAGGAAAGGCAAGATTTAGAAACGATAAAATGAAATATCCAAAACCAAACAAAGCTCAAAAATCTTTGGAACATAGCAAACCATTAGTTTTTTCAGTGTCAGCATACCAATAAAGCTAACGAAAACCTATTAACCTCCTTCTTTATGGATAACTTGCAGAATTCTGCACCAATTTGTCAAATTAACCCAATATTCTCTATAGTAACCTGATTCCTTTTCCCAGAACTTCATGTCTAATAGTTAATGTCAATGCAAACCTTGACAATAGGCTTCCATTGCATCCCTATAAATTAAATGAACCAGTTCCTCCATTTGAAGCAAATGGCCAGGATTCACTTTGAGTTGAGAAAAATTCTCATGTTAGAAATACATTCAATTCAGTAAAAAAAAAAAGCATGAGACGTTCACATTTATTGAATCACCTTATAGGAAGACAATGAAAGTCAAAGGCATTTTTTACTCCTGAGAAAAGTTCTGAGCTTTATACTCCTTTTTACTATGTAGTAAAAAGTGTTATTGGCTTTCATTGCCTTCCTAATTGTCGATTCATTAAATGTAAAATTCTCATGCTTTTTACTCATGATTTGAACTTCTGAATACCATGAGATTTTTTTTCTAACTTTAGTGAATCAATGCCGATGTCTTTCTTGGTGATTACATGTATTAAAGCGGCTGGTGAAAATAAAAAAATCTAAAGTAGCAGATAAAAAGCTTTTAGATGATTGATAAAAAACATCTTTTCAATCCTTTTCTTAACAGCAACATGTTTAAAAACCAATATGTCTTTGGATAACAATTTAACAACCCACATGAATTCAGTACTTTATAACTCTTAAAATGCAAAGGCCCACCTGATTCATTAGTAGATGTAGCTACCATGAAAAAGAAAGAAAACAAATTTCAGAAGAGCTCAAAACTATTTTTAAAACCAAGTAAGGAATTCTTAAGAATATTCGGATCCGCCATGGGTTATTTTAAAATGTGCAAAAATACCACATTTTGAACCAACTAATTTCACAAAAAATGGTTAGGTCAAAAGGTGCTATTGCTAGAAGTGAAAGGATTTCCCTGTCCTTTCAACCCTAAACAAAAGTGTGACATTTTTCCCATCATTTTTAGAAGGATATTCCACCTTTAGAGCTAACATTTTTATTGCGTTTTTAAAGAAGGGGGACAGAAAACAGTTTCATAAATTTCACACATTAATAAATGTGACTTGATTATTTTTGGGTTCTCAGTCACTCCTTGTCATTACTACCCCTCCAGTTGTATTATCCTTTGCCAATCTTGAATAGTAAAATACAGTAGAGTTTTTAATTATTTAAGTATTTAAAGCTGTTTTTAGCAAAAACCTAACCTTACTAACTCATAAATTAACAAACACAAAAGAGTCAGAGGGGTTCATACATGGCCCTTTAACCAAGCAAGTCTATAATTGATTAATGAAAATCAATATGCAGACATTAAAATAACAGACAGCGATAACTGTATAAATGACCATTGATAATAGGATGTATTATTCAACTAATCTGTACTATTAATCAAACTGATTTAATAATAACACTGGTTAAACATGAAGGCTTACTTGGTTGAGTAGGAGCTTTTTTTTCAATCAAGCAAAAGAAAAGGAAAGGCAAGATTTAGAAAAGATAAAATGAAATATCCAAAACCAAACAAAGCTCAAAAATCTTTGGAACATAGCAAACCATTAGTTTTTTCAGTGTCAGCATACCAATAAAGCTAACGAAAACCTATTAACCTCCTTCTTTATGGATAACTTGCAGAATTCTGCACCAATTTGTCAAATTAACCCAATATTCTCTATAGTAACCTGATTCCTTTTCCCAGAACTTCATGTCTAATAGTTAATGTCAATGCAAACCTTGACAATAGGCTTCCATTGCATCCCTATAAATTAAATGAACCAGTTCCTCCATTTGAAGCAAATGGCCAGGATTCACTTTGAGTTGATATAAATTCTCATGTTAGAAATACATTCAATTCAGTAAAAAAAAAGCATGAGACGTTCACATTTATTTAATCACCTGATAGGAAGACAATGAAAGTCAAAGGCATTTTTTACTCCTGAGAAAATTTCTGAGCTTTATACTCCTTTTTACTATGTAGTAAAAAGTGTTATTGGCTTTCATTGCCTTCCTATCTGACGAGTCATTAAATGTAAAATTCGAATGCTTTTTACTCATGATTTGAACTTCTGAATACCATGAGATTTTTTTTCAAACTTTAGTGAATCAATGCCAATGTCTTTCTTGGTGATTACATGTATTAAAGCGGCTGGTGAAAATAAAAAAATTAAAAGTAGCAGATAAAAAGCTTTTAGATGATTGATAAAAAACATCTTTTCAATCCTTTTCTTAACAGCAACATGTTTAAAAACCAATATGTCTTTGGATAACAATTTAACAACCCACATGAATTCAGTACTTTATAACTCTTAAAATGCAAAGGCCCACCTGATTCATTAGTAGATGTAGCTACCATGAAAAAGAAAGAAAACAAATTTCAGAAGAGCTCAAAACTATTTTTAAAACCAAGTAAGTAATTCTTAAGAATATTCCGATCCGCCATGGGTTATTTTAAAATGTGCAAAAATACCACATTTTGAACCAACTAATTTCACAAAAAATGGTTAGGTCAAAAGGTGCTATTGCTAGAAATGAAAGGATTTCCCTGTCCTTTCAACCCTAAACAAAAATTTGACATTTTTCCCATCATTTTTAGAAGGATATTCCACCTTTAGAGCTAACATTTTTATTGCGTTTTTAAGAGAAGGGGGTCAGAAAACAGTTTCATAAATTTCACACATTAATAAATGTGACTTGATTATTTTTGGGTTCTCAGTCACTCCTTGTCATTACTACCCCTCCAGTTGTCTTAGCCTTTACCAATCTTGAATAGTAAAATACAGTAGAGTTTTTAATTATTTAAGTATTTAAAGCTGTTTTTAGCAAAAACCTAACCTTACTAACTCATAAATTAACAAACACAAAAGAGTCAGAGGTGTTCATACATGGCCCTTTAACCAAGCAAGTCTATAATTGATTAATGAAAATCAATATGCAGACATTAAAAAAACAGACAGCGATAACTGTATAAATGACCTTTGATAATAAGATGTATTATTCAACTAATCTGTACTATTAATCAAACTGATTTAATAATAACGCTGATTAAACATGAAGGCTTACTTGGTTGAGTAGGAGCTTTTTTTTCAATCAAGCAAAAGAAAAGGAAAGGCAAGATTTAGAAAAGATAAAATGAAATATCCAAAACCAAACAAAGCTCAAATATCTTTGGAACATAGCAAACCATTAGTTTTTCCAGTGTCAGCATACCAATAAAGCTAACGGAAAACTATTAACCTCCTTCTTTATGGATAACTTGCAGAATTCTGCACCAATTTGTCAAATTAACCCAATATTCTCTATAGTAACCTGATTCATTTTCCCAGAACTTCATGTCTAATAGTTAATGTCAATGCAAACCTTGACAATAGGCTTCCATTGCATCCCTATAAATTAAATGAACCAGTTCCTCCATTTGAAGCAAATGGCCAGGATTCACTTTGAGTTGATATAAATTCTCATGTTAGAAATACATTCAATTCAGTAAAAAAAAAGCATGAGACGTTCACATTTATTTAATCACCTGATAGGAAGACAATGAAAGTCAAAGGCATTTTTTACTCCTGAGAAAATTTCTGAGCTTTATACTCCTTTTTACTATGTAGTAAAAAGTGTTATTGGCTTTCATTGCCTTCCTATCTGACGAGTCATTAAATGTAAAATTCGAATGCTTTTTACTCATGATTTGAACTTCTGAATACCATGAGATTTTTTTTCAAACTTTAGTGAATCAATGCCAATGTCTTTCTTGGTGATTACATGTATTAAAGCGGCTGGTGAAAATAAAAAAATTAAAAGTAGCAGATAAAAAGCTTTTAGATGATTGATAAAAAACATCTTTTCAATCCTTTTCTTAACAGCAACATGTTTAAAAACCAATATGTCTTTGGATAACAATTTAACAACCCACATGAATTCAGTACTTTATAACTCTTAAAATGCAAAGGCCCACCTGATTCATTAGTAGATGTAGCTACCATGAAAAAGAAAGAAAACAAATTTCAGAAGAGCTCAAAACTATTTTTAAAACCAAGTAAGTAATTCTTAAGAATATTCCGATCCGCCATGGGTTATTTTAAAATGTGCAAAAATACCACATTTTGAACCAACTAATTTCACAAAAAATGGTTAGGTCAAAAGGTGCTATTGCTAGAAATGAAAGGATTTCCCTGTCCTTTCAACCCTAAACAAAAATTTGACATTTTTCCCATCATTTTTAGAAGGATATTCCACCTTTAGAGCTAACATTTTTATTGCGTTTTTAAGAGAAGGGGGTCAGAAAACAGTTTCATAAATTTCACACATTAATAAATGTGACTTGATTATTTTTGGGTTCTCAGTCACTCCTTGTCATTACTACCCCTCCAGTTGTCTTAGCCTTTACCAATCTTGAATAGTAAAATACAGTAGAGTTTTTAATTATTTAAGTATTTAAAGCTGTTTTTAGCAAAAACCTAACCTTACTAACTCATAAATTAACAAACACAAAAGAGTCAGAGGTGTTCATACATGGCCCTTTAACCAAGCAAGTCTATAATTGATTAATGAAAATCAATATGCAGACATTAAAAAAACAGACAGCGATAACTGTATAAATGACCTTTGATAATAAGATGTATTATTCAACTAATCTGTACTATTAATCAAACTGATTTAATAATAACGCTGATTAAACATGAAGGCTTACTTGGTTGAGTAGGAGCTTTTTTTTCAATCAAGCAAAAGAAAAGGAAAGGCAAGATTTAGAAAAGATAAAATGAAATATCCAAAACCAAACAAAGCTCAAATATCTTTGGAACATAGCAAACCATTAGTTTTTCCAGTGTCAGCATACCAATAAAGCTAACGGAAAACTATTAACCTCCTTCTTTATGGATAACTTGCAGAATTCTGCACCAATTTGTCAAATTAACCCAATATTCTCTATAGTAACCTGATTCATTTTCCCAGAACTTCATGTCTAATAGTTAATGTCAATGCAAACCTTGACAATAGGCTTCCATTGCATCCCTATAAATTAAATGAACCAGTTCCTCCATTTGAAGCAAATGGCCAGGATTCACTTTGAGTTGAGAAAAATTCTCATGTTAGAAATACATTCAATTCAGTAAAAAAAAAAGCATGAGACGTTCACATTTATTGAACCACCTGATAGGAAGACAATGAAAGTCAAAGGCATTTTTTACTCCTGAGAAAAGTTCTGAGCTTTATACTCTTTTTTACTATGTATTAAAAAGTGTTATTGGCTTTCATTGCCTTCCTATCTGACGAGTCATTAAATGTAAAATTCTCATGCTTTTTACTCATGATTTGAACTTCTGAATACCATGAGATTTTTTTTCAAACTTTAGTGAATCAATGCCAATGTCTTTCTTGGTGATTACATGTATTAAAGCGGCTGGTGAAAATAAAAAAAATCAAAAGTAGCATATAAAAAGCTTTTAGATGATTGATAAAAAACATCTTTTCGATCCTTTTCTTAACAGCAACATGTTTAAAAACCAATATGTCTTTGGATAACAATTTAACAACCCACATGAATTCAGTACTTTATAACTCTTAAAATGCAAAGGCCCACCTGATTCATTAGTAGATGTAGCTACCATGAAAAAGAAAGAAAACAAATTTCAGAAGAGCTCAAAACTATTTTTAAAACCAAGTAAGGAATTCTTAAGAATATTCGGATCCGCCATGGGTTATTTTAAAATGTGCAAAAATACCACATTTTGAACCAACTAATTTCACAAAAAATGGTTAGGTCAAAAGGTGCTATTGCTAGAAGTGAAAGGATTTCCCTGTCCTTTCAACCCTAAACAAAAATGTGACATTTTTCCCATCATTTTTAGAAGGATATTCCACCTTTAGAGCTAACATTTTTATTGCGTTTTTAAAGAAGGGGGACAGAAAACAGTTTCATAAATTTCACACATTAATAAATGTGACTTGATTATTTTTGGGTTCTCAGTCACTCCTTGTCATTACTACCCCTCCAGTTGTATTATCCTTTGCCAATCTTGAATAGTAAAATACAGTAGAGTTTTTAATTATTTAAGTATTTAAAGCTGTTTTTAGCAAAAACCTAACCTTACTAACTCATAAATTAACAAACACAAAAGAGTCAGAGGGGTTCATACATGGCCCTTTAACCAAGCAAGTCTATAATTGATTAATGAAAATCAATATGCAGACATTAAAATAACAGACAGCGATAACTGTATAAATGACCATTGATAATAGGATGTATTATTCAACTAATCTGTACTATTAATCAAACTGATTTAATAATAACACTGGTTAAACATGAAGGCTTACTTGGTTGAGTAGGAGCTTTTTTTTCAATCAAGCAAAAGAAAAGGAAAGGCAAGATTTAGAAAAGATAAAATGAAATATCCAAAACCAAACAAAGCTCAAAAATCTTTGGAACATAGCAAACCATTAGTTTTTTCAGTGTCAGCATACCAATAAAGCTAACGAAAACCTATTAACCTCCTTCTTTATGGATAACTTGCAGAATTCTGCACCAATTTGTCAAATTAACCCAATATTCTCTATAGTAACCTGATTCCTTTTCCCAGAACTTCATGTCTAATAGTTAATGTCAATGCAAACCTTGACAATAGGCTTCCATTGCATCCCTATAAATTAAATGAACCAGTTCCTCCATTTGAAGCAAATGGCCAGGATTCACTTTGAGTTGATATAAATTCTCATGTTAGAAATACATTCAATTCAGTAAAAAAAAAGCATGAGACGTTCACATTTATTTAATCACCTGATAGGAAGACAATGAAAGTCAAAGGCATTTTTTACTCCTGAGAAAATTTCTGAGCTTTATACTCCTTTTTACTATGTAGTAAAAAGTGTTATTGGCTTTCATTGCCTTCCTATCTGACGAGTCATTAAATGTAAAATTCGAATGCTTTTTACTCATGATTTGAACTTCTGAATACCATGAGATTTTTTTTCAAACTTTAGTGAATCAATGCCAATGTCTTTCTTGGTGATTACATGTATTAAAGCGGCTGGTGAAAATAAAAAAATTAAAAGTAGCAGATAAAAAGCTTTTAGATGATTGATAAAAAACATCTTTTCAATCCTTTTCTTAACAGCAACATGTTTAAAAACCAATATGTCTTTGGATAACAATTTAACAACCCACATGAATTCAGTACTTTATAACTCTTAAAATGCAAAGGCCCACCTGATTCATTAGTAGATGTAGCTACCATGAAAAAGAAAGAAAACAAATTTCAGAAGAGCTCAAAACTATTTTTAAAACCAAGTAAGTAATTCTTAAGAATATTCCGATCCGCCATGGGTTATTTTAAAATGTGCAAAAATACCACATTTTGAACCAACTAATTTCACAAAAAATGGTTAGGTCAAAAGGTGCTATTGCTAGAAATGAAAGGATTTCCCTGTCCTTTCAACCCTAAACAAAAATTTGACATTTTTCCCATCATTTTTAGAAGGATATTCCACCTTTAGAGCTAACATTTTTATTGCGTTTTTAAGAGAAGGGGGTCAGAAAACAGTTTCATAAATTTCACACATTAATAAATGTGACTTGATTATTTTTGGGTTCTCAGTCACTCCTTGTCATTACTACCCCTCCAGTAGTCTTAGCCTTTACCAATCTTGAATAGTAAAATACAGTAGAGTTTTTAATTATTTAAGTATTTAAAGCTGTTTTTAGCAAAAACCTAACCTTACTAACTCATAAATTAACAAACACAAAAGAGTCAGAGGTGTTCATACATGGCCCTTTAACCAAGCAAGTCTATAATTGATTAATGAAAATCAATATGCAGACATTAAAAAAACAGACAGCGATAACTGTATAAATGACCTTTGATAATAAGATGTATTATTCAACTAATCTGTACTATTAATCAAACTGATTTAATAATAACGCTGATTAAACATGAAGGCTTACTTGGTTGAGTAGGAGCTTTTTTTTCAATCAAGCAAAAGAAAAGGAAAGGCAAGATTTAGAAAAGATAAAATGAAATATCCAAAACCAAACAAAGCTCAAATATCTTTGGAACATAGCAAACCATTAGTTTTTCCAGTGTCAGCATACCAATAAAGCTAACGGAAAACTATTAACCTCCTTCTTTATGGATAACTTGCAGAATTCTGCACCAATTTGTCAAATTAACCCAATATTCTCTATAGTAACCTGATTCATTTTCCCAGAACTTCATGTCTAATAGTTAATGTCAATGCAAACCTTGACAATAGGCTTCCATTGCATCCCTATAAATTAAATGAACCAGTTCCTCCATTTGAAGCAAATGGCCAGGATTCACTTTGAGTTGAGAAAAATTCTCATGTTAGAAATACATTCAATTCAGTAAAAAAAAAAGCATGAGACGTTCACATTTATTGAACCACCTGATAGGAAGACAATGAAAGTCAAAGGCATTTTTTACTCCTGAGAAAAGTTCTGAGCTTTATACTCTTTTTTACTATGTATTAAAAAGTGTTATTGGCTTTCATTGCCTTCCTATCTGACGAGTCATTAAATGTAAAATTCTCATGCTTTTTACTCATGATTTGAACTTCTGAATACCATGAGATTTTTTTTCAAACTTTAGTGAATCAATGCCAATGTCTTTCTTGGTGATTACATGTATTAAAGCGGCTGGTGAAAATAAAAAAAATCAAAAGTAGCATATAAAAAGCTTTTAGATGATTGATAAAAAACATCTTTTCGATCCTTTTCTTAACAGCAACATGTTTAAAAACCAATATGTCTTTGGATAACAATTTAACAACCCACATGAATTCAGTACTTTATAACTCTTAAAATGCAAAGGCCCACCTGATTCATTAGTAGATGTAGCTACCATGAAAAAGAAAGAAAACAAATTTCAGAAGAGCTCAAAACTATTTTTAAAACCAAGTAAGGAATTCTTAAGAATATTCCGATCCGCCATGGGTTATTTTAAAATGTGCAAAAATACCACATTTTGAACCAACTAATTTCACAAAAAATGGTTAGGTCAAAAGGTGCTATTGCTAGAAATGAAAGGATTTCCCTGTCCTTTCAACCCTAAACAAAAATTTGACATTTTTCCCATCATTTTTAGAAGGATATTCCACCTTTAGAGCTAACATTTTTATTGCGTTTTTAAGAGAAGGGGGTCAGAAAACAGTTTCATAAATTTCACACATTAATAAATGTGACTTGATTATTTTTGGGTTCTCAGTCACTCCTTCTCATTACTACCCCTCCAGTTGTCTTAGCCTTTACCAATCTTGAATAGTAAAATACAGTAGAGTTTTTAATTATTTAAGTATTTAAAGCTGTTTTTAGCAAAAACCTAACCTTACTAACTCATAAATTAACAAACACAAAAGAGTCAGAGGGGTTCATACATGGCCCTTTAACCAAGCAAGTCTATTATTGATTAATGAAAATCAATATGCAGACATTAAAATAACAGACAGCGATAACTGTATAAATGACCATTGATAATAAGATGTATTATTCAACTAATCTGTACTATTAATCAAACTGATTTAATAATAACACTGATTAAACATGAAGGCTTACTTGGTTGAGTAGGAGCTTTTTTTTCAATCAAGCAAAAGAAAAGGAAAGGCAAGATTTAGAAAAGATACAATGAAATATCCAAAACCAAACAAAGCTCAAATATCTTTGGAACATAGCAAACCATTAGTTTTTCCAGTGTCAGCCTACCAATAAAGCTAACGAAAAACTATTAACCTCCTTCTTTATGGATAACTTACAGAATTCTGCACCAATTTGTCAAATTAACCCAATATTCTCTATAGTAACCTGATTCATTTTCCCAGAACTTCATGTCTAATAGTTAATGTCAATGCAAACCTTGACAATAGGCTTCCATTCCATCCCTATAAATTAAATGAACCAGTTCCTCCATTTGAAGCAAATGGCCAGGATTCACTTTGAGTTGAGAAAAATTCTCATGTTAGAAATACATTCAATTCAGTAAAAAAAAAAAGCATGAGACGTTCACATTTATTGAATCACCTGATAGGAAGACAATGAAAGTCAAAGGCATTTTTTACTCCTGAGAAAAGTTCTGAGCTTTATACTCCTTTTTACTATGTAGTAAAAAGTGTTATTGGCTTTCATTGCCTTCCTAATTGTCGATTCATTAAATGTAAAATTCTCATGCTTTTTACTCATGATTTGAACTTCTGAATACCATGAGATTTTTTTTCTAACTTTAGTGAATCAATGCCGATGTCTTTCTTGGTGATTACATGTATTAAAGCGGCTGGTGAAAATAAAAAAATCTAAAGTAGCAGATAAAAAGCTTTTAGATGATTGATAAAAAACATCTTTTCAATCCTTTTCTTAACAGCAACATGTTTAAAAACCAATATGTCTTTGGATAACAATTTAACAACCCACATGAATTCAGTACTTTATAACTCTTAAAATGCAAAGGCCCACCTGATTCATTAGTAGATGTAGCTACCATGAAAAAGAAAGAAAACAAATTTCAGAAGAGCTCAAAACTATTTTTAAAACCAAGTAAGGAATTCTTAAGAATATTCGGATCCGCCATGGGTTATTTTAAAATGTGCAAAAATACCACATTTTGAACCAACTAATTTCACAAAAAATGGTTAGGTCAAAAGGTGCTATTGCTAGAAGTGAAAGGATTTCCCTGTCCTTTCAACCCTAAACAAAAGTGTGACATTTTTCCCATCATTTTTAGAAGGATATTCCACCTTTAGAGCTAACATTTTTATTGCGTTTTTAAAGAAGGGGGACAGAAAACAGTTTCATAAATTTGACACATTAATAAATGTGACTTGATTATTTTTGGGTTCTCAGTCACTCCTTGTCATTACTACCCCTCCAGTTGTATTATCCTTTGCCAATCTTGAATAGTAAAATACAGTAGAGTTTTTAATTATTTAAGTATTTAAAGCTGTTTTTAGCAAAAACCTAACCTTACTAACTCATAAATTAACAAACACAAAAGAGTCAGAGGGGTTCATACATGGCCCTTTAACCAAGCAAGTCTATAATTGATTAATGAAAATCAATATGCAGACATTAAAATAACAGACAGCGATAACTGTATAAATGACCATTGATAATAGGATGTATTATTCAACTAATCTGTACTATTAATTAAACTGATTTAATAATAACACTGGTTAAACATGAAGGCTTACTTGGTTGAGTAGGAGCTTTTTTTTCAATCAAGCAAAAGAAAAGGAAAGGCAAGATTTAGAAAAGATAAAATGAAATATCCAAAACCAAACAAAGCTCAAAAATCTTTGGAACATAGCAAACCATTAGTTTTTTCAGTGTCAGCATACCAATAAAGCTAACGAAAACCTATTAACCTCCTTCTTTATGGATAACTTGCAGAATTCTGCACCAATTTGTCAAATTAACCCAATATTCTCTATAGTAACCTGATTCCTTTTCCCAGAACTTCATGTCTAATAGTTAATGTCAATGCAAACCTTGACAATAGGCTTCCATTGCATCCCTATAAATTAAATGAACCAGTTCCTCCATTTGAAGCAAATGGCCAGGATTCACTTTGAGTTGATATAAATTCTCATGTTAGAAATACATTCAATTCAGTAAAAAAAAAGCATGAGACGTTCACATTTATTTAATCACCTGATAGGAAGACAATGAAAGTCAAAGGCATTTTTTACTCCTGAGAAAATTTCTGAGCTTTATACTCCTTTTTACTATGTAGTAAAAAGTGTTATTGGCTTTCATTGCCTTCCTATCTGACGAGTCATTAAATGTAAAATTCGAATGCTTTTTACTCATGATTTGAACTTCTGAATACCATGAGATTTTTTTTCAAACTTTAGTGAATCAATGCCAATGTCTTTCTTGGTGATTACATGTATTAAAGCGGCTGGTGAAAATAAAAAAATTAAAAGTAGCAGATAAAAAGCTTTTAGATGATTGATAAAAAACATCTTTTCAATCCTTTTCTTAACAGCAACATGTTTAAAAACCAATATGTCTTTGGATAACAATTTAACAACCCACATGAATTCAGTACTTTATAACTCTTAAAATGCAAAGGCCCACCTGATTCATTAGTAGATGTAGCTACCATGAAAAAGAAAGAAAACAAATTTCAGAAGAGCTCAAAACTATTTTTAAAACCAAGTAAGTAATTCTTAAGAATATTCCGATCCGCCATGGGTTATTTTAAAATGTGCAAAAATACCACATTTTGAACCAACTAATTTCACAAAAAATGGTTAGGTCAAAAGGTGCTATTGCTAGAAATGAAAGGATTTCCCTGTCCTTTCAACCCTAAACAAAAATTTGACATTTTTCCCATCATTTTTAGAAGGATATTCCACCTTTAGAGCTAACATTTTTATTGCGTTTTTAAGAGAAGGGGGTCAGAAAACAGTTTCATAAATTTCACACATTAATAAATGTGACTTGATTATTTTTGGGTTCTCAGTCACTCCTTGTCATTACTACCCCTCCAGTTGTCTTAGCCTTTACCAATCTTGAATAGTAAAATACAGTAGAGTTTTTAATTATTTAAGTATTTAAAGCTGTTTTTAGCAAAAACCTAACCTTACTAACTCATAAATTAACAAACACAAAAGAGTCAGAGGTGTTCATACATGGCCCTTTAACCAAGCAAGTCTATAATTGATTAATGAAAATCAATATGCAGACATTAAAAAAACAGACAGCGATAACTGTATAAATGACCTTTGATAATAAGATGTATTATTCAACTAATCTGTACTATTAATCAAACTGATTTAATAATAACGCTGATTAAACATGAAGGCTTACTTGGTTGAGTAGGAGCTTTTTTTTCAATCAAGCAAAAGAAAAGGAAAGGCAAGATTTAGAAAAGATAAAATGAAATATCCAAAACCAAACAAAGCTCAAATATCTTTGGAACATAGCAAACCATTAGTTTTTCCAGTGTCAGCATACCAATAAAGCTAACGGAAAACTATTAACCTCCTTCTTTATGGATAACTTGCAGAATTCTGCACCAATTTGTCAAATTAACCCAATATTCTCTATAGTAACCTGATTCATTTTCCCAGAACTTCATGTCTAATAGTTAATGTCAATGCAAACCTTGACAATAGGCTTCCATTGCATCCCTATAAATTAAATGAACCAGTTCCTCCATTTGAAGCAAATGGCCAGGATTCACTTTGAGTTGAGAAAAATTCTCATGTTAGAAATACATTCAATTCAGTAAAAAAAAAAGCATGAGACGTTCACATTTATTGAACCACCTGATAGGAAGACAATGAAAGTCAAAGGCATTTTTTACTCCTGAGAAAAGTTCTGAGCTTTATACTCTTTTTTACTATGTATTAAAAAGTGTTATTGGCTTTCATTGCCTTCCTATCTGACGAGTCATTAAATGTAAAATTCTCATGCTTTTTACTCATGATTTGAACTTCTGAATACCATGAGATTTTTTTTCAAACTTTAGTGAATCAATGCCAATGTCTTTCTTGGTGATTACATGTATTAAAGCGGCTGGTGAAAATAAAAAAAATCAAAAGTAGCATATAAAAAGCTTTTAGATGATTGATAAAAAACATTTTTTCGATCCTTTTCTTAACAGCAACATGTTTAAAAACCAATATGTCTTTGGATAACAATTTAACAACCCACATGAATTCAGTACTTTATAACTCTTAAAATGCAAAGGCCCACCTGATTCATTAGTAGATGTAGCTACCATGAAAAAGAAAGAAAACAAATTTCAGAAGAGCTCAAAACTATTTTTAAAACCAAGTAAGGAATTCTTAAGAATATTCGGATCCGCCATGGGTTATTTTAAAATGTGCAAAAATACCACATTTTGAACCAACTAATTTCACAAAAAATGGTTAGGTCAAAAGGTGCTATTGCTAGAAGTGAAAGGATTTCCCTGTCCTTTCAACCCCAAACAAAAATGTGACATTTTTCCCATCATTTTTAGAAGGATATTCCACCTTTAGAGCTAACATTTTTATTGCGTTTTTAAAGAAGGGGGACAGAAAACAGTTTCATAAATTTCACACATTAATAAATGTGACTTGATTATTTTTGGGTTCTCAGTCACTCCTTGTCATTACTACCCCTCCAGTTGTATTATCCTTTGCCAATCTTGAATAGTAAAATACAGTAGAGTTTTTAATTATTTAAGTATTTAAAGCTGTTTTTAGCAAAAACCTAACCTTACTAACTCATAAATTAACAAACACAAAAGAGTCAGAGGGGTTCATACATGGCCCTTTAACCAAGCAAGTCTATAATTGATTAATGAAAATCAATATGCAGACATTAAAATAACAGACAGCGATAACTGTATAAATGACCATTGATAATAGGATGTATTATTCAACTAATCTGTACTATTAATCAAACTGATTTAATAATAACACTGGTTAAACATGAAGGCTTACTTGGTTGAGTAGGAGCTTTTTTTTCAATCAAGCAAAAGAAAAGGAAAGGCAAGATTTAGAAAAGATAAAATGAAATATCCAAAACCAAACAAAGCTCAAAAATCTTTGGAACATAGCAAACCATTAGTTTTTTCAGTGTCAGCATACCAATAAAGCTAACGAAAACCTATTAACCTCCTTCTTTATGGATAACTTGCAGAATTCTGCACCAATTTGTCAAATTAACCCAATATTCTCTATAGTAACCTGATTCCTTTTCCCAGAACTTCATGTCTAATAGTTAATGTCAATGCAAACCTTGACAATAGGCTTCCATTGCATCCCTATAAATTAAATGAACCAGTTCCTCCATTTGAAGCAAATGGCCAGGATTCACTTTGAGTTGATATAAATTCTCATGTTAGAAATACATTCAATTCAGTAAAAAAAAAGCATGAGACGTTCACATTTATTTAATCACCTGATAGGAAGACAATGAAAGTCAAAGGCATTTTTTACTCCTGAGAAAATTTCTGAGCTTTATACTCCTTTTTACTATGTAGTAAAAAGTGTTATTGGCTTTCATTGCCTTCCTATCTGACGAGTCATTAAATGTAAAATTCGAATGCTTTTTACTCATGATTTGAACTTCTGAATACCATGAGATTTTTTTTCAAACTTTAGTGAATCAATGCCAATGTCTTTCTTGGTGATTACATGTATTAAAGCGGCTGGTGAAAATAAAAAAATTAAAAGTAGCAGATAAAAAGCTTTTAGATGATTGATAAAAAACATCTTTTCAATCCTTTTCTTAACAGCAACATGTTTAAAAACCAATATGTCTTTGGATAACAATTTAACAACCCACATGAATTCAGTACTTTATAACTCTTAAAATGCAAAGGCCCACCTGATTCATTAGTAGATGTAGCTACCATGAAAAAGAAAGAAAACAAATTTCAGAAGAGCTCAAAACTATTTTTAAAACCAAGTAAGTAATTCTTAAGAATATTCCGATCCGCCATGGGTTATTTTAAAATGTGCAAAAATACCACATTTTGAACCAACTAATTTCACAAAAAATGGTTAGGTCAAAAGGTGCTATTGCTAGAAATGAAAGGATTTCCCTGTCCTTTCAACCCTAAACAAAAATTTGACATTTTTCCCATCATTTTTAGAAGGATATTCCACCTTTAGAGCTAACATTTTTATTGCGTTTTTAAGAGAAGGGGGTCAGAAAACAGTTTCATAAATTTCACACATTAATAAATGTGACTTGATTATTTTTGGGTTCTCAGTCACTCCTTGTCATTACTACCCCTCCAGTTGTCTTAGCCTTTACCAATCTTGAATAGTAAAATACAGTAGAGTTTTTAATTATTTAAGTATTTAAAGCTGTTTTTAGCAAAAACCTAACCTTACTAACTCATAAATTAACAAACACAAAAGAGTCAGAGGTGTTCATACATGGCCCTTTAACCAAGCAAGTCTATAATTGATTAATGAAAATCAATATGCAGACATTAAAAAAACAGACAGCGATAACTGTATAAATGACCTTTGATAATAAGATGTATTATTCAACTAATCTGTACTATTAATCAAACTGATTTAATAATAACGCTGATTAAACATGAAGGCTTACTTGGTTGAGTAGGAGCTTTTTTTTCAATCAAGCAAAAGAAAAGGAAAGGCAAGATTTAGAAAAGATAAAATGAAATATCCAAAACCAAACAAAGCTCAAATATCTTTGGAACATAGCAAACCATTAGTTTTTCCAGTGTCAGCATACCAATAAAGCTAACGGAAAACTATTAACCTCCTTCTTTATGGATAACTTGCAGAATTCTGCACCAATTTGTCAAATTAACCCAATATTCTCTATAGTAACCTGATTCATTTTCCCAGAACTTCATGTCTAATAGTTAATGTCAATGCAAACCTTGACAATAGGCTTCCATTGCATCCCTATAAATTAAATGAACCAGTTCCTCCATTTGAAGCAAATGGCCAGGATTCACTTTGAGTTGAGAAAAATTCTCATGTTAGAAATACATTCAATTCAGTAAAAAAAAAAGCATGAGACGTTCACATTTATTGAACCACCTGATAGGAAGACAATGAAAGTCAAAGGCATTTTTTACTCCTGAGAAAAGTTCTGAGCTTTATACTCTTTTTTACTATGTATTAAAAAGTGTTATTGGCTTTCATTGCCTTCCTATCTGACGAGTCATTAAATGTAAAATTCTCATGCTCTTTACTCATGATTTGAACTTCTGAATACCATGAGATTTTTTTTCAAACTTTAGTGAATCAATGCCAATGTCTTTCTTGGTGATTACATGTATTAAAGCGGCTGGTGAAAATAAAAAAAATCAAAAGTAGCATATAAAAAGCTTTTAGATGATTGATAAAAAACATCTTTTCGATCCTTTTCTTAACAGCAACATGTTTAAAAACCAATATGTCTTTGGATAACAATTTAACAACCCACATGAATTCAGTACTTTATAACTCTTAAAATGCAAAGGCCCACCTGATTCATTAGTAGATGTAGCTACCATGAAAAAGAAAGAAAACAAATTTCAGAAGAGCTCAAAACTATTTTTAAAACCAAGTAAGGAATTCTTAAGAATATTCCGATCCGCCATGGGTTATTTTAAAATGTGCAAAAATACCACATTTTGAACCAACTAATTTCACAAAAAATGGTTAGGTCAAAAGGTGCTATTGCTAGAAATGAAAGGATTTCCCTGTCCTTTCAACCCTAAACAAAAATTTGACATTTTTCCCATCATTTTTAGAAGGATATTCCACCTTTAGAGCTAACATTTTTATTGCGTTTTTAAGAGAAGGGGGTCAGAAAACAGTTTCATAAATTTCACACATTAATAAATGTGACTTGATTATTTTTGGGTTCTCAGTCACTCCTTCTCATTACTACCCCTCCAGTTGTCTTAGCCTTTACCAATCTTGAATAGTAAAATACAGTAGAGTTTTTAATTATTTAAGTATTTAAAGCTGTTTTTAGCAAAAACCTAACCTTACTAACTCATAAATTAACAAACACAAAAGAGTCAGAGGGGTTCATACATGGCCCTTTAACCAAGCAAGTCTATTATTGATTAATGAAAATCAATATGCAGACATTAAAATAACAGACAGCGATAACTGTATAAATGACCATTGATAATAAGATGTATTATTCAACTAATCTGTACTATTAATCAAACTGATTTAATAATAACACTGATTAAACATGAAGGCTTACTTGGTTGAGTAGGAGCTTTTTTTTCAATCAAGCAAAAGAAAAGGAAAGGCAAGATTTAGAAAAGATACAATGAAATATCCAAAACCAAACAAAGCTCAAATATCTTTGGAACATAGCAAACCATTAGTTTTTCCAGTGTCAGCCTACCAATAAAGCTAACGAAAAACTATTAACCTCCTTCTTTATGGATAACTTACAGAATTCTGCACCAATTTGTCAAATTAACCCAATATTCTCTATAGTAACCTGATTCATTTTCCCAGAACTTCATGTCTAATAGTTAATGTCAATGCAAACCTTGACAATAGGCTTCCATTCCATCCCTATAAATTAAATGAACCAGTTCCTCCATTTGAAGCAAATGGCCAGGATTCACTTTGAGTTGAGAAAAATTCTCATGTTAGAAATACATTCAATTCAGTAAAAAAAAAAAGCATGAGACGTTCACATTTATTGAATCACCTGATAGGAAGACAATGAAAGTCAAAGGCATTTTTTACTCCTGAGAAAAGTTCTGAGCTTTATACTCCTTTTTACTATGCAGTAAAAAGTGTTATTGGCTTTCATTGCCTTCCTAATTGACGAGTCATTAAATGTAAAATTCTCATGCTTTTTACTCATGATTTGAACTTCTGAATACCATGAGATTTTTTTTCTAACTTTAGTGAATCAATGCCGATGTCTTTCTTGGTGATTACATGTATTAAAGCGGCTGGTGAAAATAAAAAAATCTAAAGTAGCAGATAAAAAGCTTTTAGATGATTGATAAAAAACATCTTTTCAATCCTTTTCTTAACAGCAACATGTTTAAAAACCAATATGTCTTTGGATAACAATTTAACAACCCACATGAATTCAGTACTTTATAACTCTTAAAATGCAAAGGCCCACCTGATTCATTAGTAGATGTAGCTACCATGAAAAAGAAAGAAAACAAATTTTAGAAGAGCTCAAAACTATTTTTAAAACCAAGTAAGGAATTCTTAAGAATATTCCGATCCGCCATGGGTTATTTTAAAATGTGCAAAAATACCACATTTTGAACCAACTAATTTCACAAAAAATGGTTAGGTCAAAAGGTGCTATTGCTAGAAATGAAAGGATTTCCATGTCCTTTCAACCCTAAACAAAAATGTGACATTTTTCCCATCATTTTTAGAAGGATATTCCACCTTTAGAGCTAAAATTTTTATTGCGTTTTTAACCTCCCTGGCGTTATGATTATGTCTGGAATTTTATACCAAAAGCGTTACCATTTTTTTGTATGGAAATTTGGTGTTATGTATTGTAGGCCTGCAATTCTTAGTAATTACTTACTTAAACCTGACCATAGAAGACTCTAGTAGACCTCTCAGATGTGATAAAGTTCGAAACATAAAATCATGAATTATAATCTAATAAATAATATAATTTTATTCAATAATGAAATAAATAATGAAATTTGTCAAACAAAGAAAATTCAGTAAACATCCTGGGTGTGGTAAATTTTGAAACATGGGACTGCACATAGACCGACGTCACAATCAGGGCAATGGAACCTGGTTTCCTTTCTGATTTTTTTTCCATTGCCATCTCGCTTTGAGCAGCAAACTACGCACATCCTTGTAGGTGCTGCCTTTTTTGCGGTTGGCGGGATGTAATCCATAAAGTGACGACCAGTCAGGCGTTCTGGGTTGACAACGTCAACAGCACGACGTCCAGATCTGTTCACGGCCACTGATGGCGTTTGGTAGGTCACAAAAATCCGCTCCGCCACCTTCCAGATAAAGTCAGAATGAACAAGAGGCTTGTCACTCTTTCCTCTGTGCAGTATATAGGCATTCCAGAGGCATTGTTCCAGGAGATGCCTGAAGATTTTTTTGTAATTTTTTTTTGTTGTTTCCGCATAGCCGGATAAAATGTCATCGCCTGATCAGCTCTATCGACTCCTCCCATGGTGTTGTTGTAGTCAATCACAAGTTGTGGCTTCATGACTTCTTTCCCACCTCTTGTGTGGACCATAACAGTGGAGGTGTTATGCACTGTACTCATTAGGCACACATCTTTTTTGTCACGCCAACGCATTGCCATCATCTTTCCTTTCTGCCAGGAAACCATTTCTCCTGTTTTCAGTTTTTTCTTGGCAAACATAGATGGCAGGTCACGTCGGTTGGGCCTAACGGTTCCATATCCATCAGTCTTGTGCTTTACCAGAAACTCGTACAGCTCAGGCGATGTGTAAAAGTTGTCCGTTGTCACACAATACCCCTGATTCAGCAATGGCTCAAGCAGTGTGAGGACTGATGACGTTGCCATCCCATAGCCGCTGTACCTGGGGTTGAATTGTGTTCCTTTACCGGTGTATATGACGGAATTCCATATATAGCCAGTGGCAGACTCGCAGAGCATATAGGATTTTATTCCAAACCGTGCTCTCTTGGATGCGATGTATTGAATCCAGCTGAGGCGTCCCTTGTAAGCCATCAGGCTTTCATCAATGCTGATGTCTCTATCTGGCACATAGGACTGCTGGAAATTTTTTAGGATCATTTGATATACTTCCCAGATCTTCTTGAGTTTTGGCGCTGGATGTGTGGCTTCGTCAAATTCCTCATTGTTGGTGAAGTGCAAATTCTTCATTATGAGGGAAAATCGGCACTCGGACATGATGGTGCCAAAAAATGGGGTTGCCAGCAATTTATTGGTAGTCCAGTACCATTTCTGCAGGGGTTTCCCCACCACCCCAGTAAGAAGTATTAGCCCCAGGAACTTCCAGATGTCCTCTTTAGTCACCGGTTCCCATTTTCTGTTCCTGGAAAACTTGCTACGCAGAGTTGCGGATTGCTGCTCGTTGTAGCGATTTGTCTCCGTGACAATCTTTTCAATGACGTCATCTGTTAGAAATAATTTTAGGTACGCCAAAGGATCATTGTGCTCAACGTCTACCTTCATCCCAGGTGATCCAGTAAAAGGAAATCTTGGCGGCGGTACCTCATCCATACCGCAATCAATTGGGCACCAAGTGCGCACATCACTGAGGTCGGGTGCAGAATCGTTGCTGTCGCTTCTCTGGTCAGTGTCAGAGTCAGATGACGAATCTTGCCATGAATCGCTATCGCTCATTTCTGCGAGGGGCTCTGTGTCGCTGCCGCTGTCACTTATCTGATCCAAAACCGCTTTGGAGATGCAAAAGTGACGCTTTGATGCCATGATAATTTTTTTTTTTTTTTTATGGGCAGAAAAAGGGCAGGCAGGGCAGTGTAGGATGATCAAATTGCAAATACAATGTCAAATCTGAGGTGATACAGTGTAATCTGACAGGATTTCACTGTATCACCTTGTGTGTGTGTTTTACTGTGTTTATAAACTTGAATTTGCCACCCAGTTCCGCCCCCATGAGCCTCTGCGGCTCACAGTGACGTAACCAGGAAGTCAGAGGGACGCATACGCCGGGGCTCTCACTGGCGATCACAGCGGGGACATCGCTGGATCGCAAGGAGAAGGTAAGGAGATTTCTGCTCCTCTGCCTAATCTACCCCGAGCGTGACTCAGGGTTACTGCTACTTGCAGTGAAAATTAACCCCGAGTCACCCTCGGGAAAACCGCCAGGGAGGTTAAGAGAAGGGGGTCAGTAAACAGTTTCATAAATTTCACACACTAATAAATGTGATTTGATTATTTTTGGGTTCTCAGTCACTCCTTGTCATTACTACCCCTCCAGTTGTATTAGCCTTTACCAACCTTGAATAGTAAAATACAGTAGAGTTTTTAATTATTTAAGTATTTAAAGTTGTTTTTAGCAAAAACCTAACCTTACTTTCTCATAAATTAACAAACACAAAAGAGTCAGAGGGGTTCATACATGGCCCTTTAACCAAGCAAGTCTATTACTGATTAATGAAAATCAATATGCAGACATTAAAATAACTGACAGCGATAACTGTATAAATGACCATTGATAATAAGATGTATTATTCAACTAATCTGTACTATTAATCAAACTGATTTAATAATAACATTGATTAAACATGAAGGCTTAATTGGTTGAGTAGGAGCTTTTTTTTCAATCAAGCAAAAGAAAAGGAAAGGCAAGATTTAGAAAAGATAAAATGAAATATCCAAAACCAAACAAAGCTCAAATATCTTTGGAACATAGCAAACCATTCGTTTTTCCAGTGTCAGCATACCAATAAAGCTAACGAGAAACTATTAACCTCCTTCTTCATGGATAACTTACAGAATTCTGCACCAATTTGTCAAATTAACCCAATATTCTCTTCTATACCCTGATTCATTTTCCCAGAACTTCATGTCTAATGGTTGATGTCAATGCAAACCTTGACAATAGGCTTCCATTGCATTCCTATAAATTAAATGAACTAGTTCCTCCATTTGAAGCAAATTTCCAGGATTCACTTTGATTTGAGAAAAATTCTCATGTTAGAAATACATTCAATTCAGTAAAAAAAAAAGCATGAGGCTTTCACTTTTATTGATTCACCCGATAGGAAGACAATGAAAGTCAAAGGCATTTTTTACTCCTGAGAAAAGTTCTGAGCTTTATACTCTTTTTTACAATGTAGTAAAAAGTGTTATTGGCTTTCATTGCCTTCCTATCTGACGAGTCATTAAATGTAAAATTCTCATGCTTTTTACTCATGATTTGAACTTCTGAATACCATGAGATTTTTTTCAAACTTTAGTGAATCAATGCCGATGTCTTTCTTGGTGATTACATGTATTAAAGCGGCTGGTGAAAATAAAAAAAAAATAAAAAATGGCAGAAAAAAAGCTTTTCAATCCTTTTCTTAACAGCAACATGTTTAAAAACCAATATGTCTTTGGATAACAATTTAACAACCCACATGAATTCAGCACTTTATAACTCTTAAAATGCAAAGGCCCACCTGATTCATTAGTAGATGGAGCTACCATGAAAAGAAAGAAAACACATTTCAGAAGAGCTCAAATGTGCAGAAATTCCCCATTTTGAACCAACTTAATTCACGGAAATGGTTAGCTCAAATGGTGCTATTGTTACAAAAGAAACAATCTCCATGTTCTTCCAACTTGATTTTTTGGGGGTTCTCAGACACTTCTTGGCATCACCAGCCCACCCGTTGTTTTAGCCTTTACCTATCTTGAATAGTAAACTACAGTAGAGTTTGTAATTTAAAGCTGTTTATAAAGATCCTAACCTTTCTAGGTCATTTATTAACAAACACAAAGCAGTCAGAAGGTCCTCTACATGGCCCTTTAAAGAAGCAAATCTATTATTGAAAATCAATATGCAGAATTCGACTTAACAGCAATAACTGTATAAATGACCATTGATAATAAGAGGTATTATTCAACTAATCTGTACCATTAATCAAGCTGATTTAATAATAACACTGATTACACACATTGAGAAAGAGCTTCTATTTCAATTAAGCAAAGTAAATGGAAAGATGAGATTATCAAAACCAAACAATCCTTAAATATATTTGTAACAAAGCAATATATTAGCTTTTCAGTGCCAACATACCAATAAAGTGAAAGGAAATTCTTCATGGACAACTTGCACAAATCTGCACTAATTTGTCAAAATTAACCTGATGATCTTTTTTCCCTATAGTAACCTCAGAAATTTCCTCAGAAAGTCATGTCTAGCAGTTACTGTCAGTGCAAACAGTGAGAAAAGGCTTTTGTTGCATCCCTATAAATTAAATGAGCCAGCCCCCCCATTTTAAGAAAATGGCCAGGATTCACTTAGAGTTTAGACAAATTCTCATGCTAGTAAAACATTCAAATCAATAGAAAAAAAGTATGAGGATTTCACTTTTAATGAATCACCCAACAGGAAGACAGTGAAAGTCAATGGCATTGTTTACTCCAAAGAAAAAGAAAATTCTGTGAGTGCTCACCTGTAGAATTAATTTCTTTTCCATTATTACTTCAGAAATTTTCAGAGATGAATGGGTTAACCTTTCCCAAAGGGTGTGGTCTGCAAGAACAAAGGTGTGTCTCCACCTCCCGGGCCTATATCCACCTGGCTGTCTTGATGCACTTCAGTTCAATTAAAAAGCAGTAGGACCAGTATTTTTTTATGCTGATCAACAATTACAGCAACTATTTACATATTTACCACTCCACTAAAAGTAGGCATCCAAGATATGGACATAGTAATCTAGCAGACAGGGAGGGTCTGATGTCTTGAAGTAATGATAGAAGAGAAATTAATTCTACAGGTGAGTTTTCACAGAATTTTCTTTTCTTTCTTTTCTCTTCCATTTTACTTCAGGCCATCAGAAGAATTCAGAGACAAATAGGACCTCCAAAAGCAGTACCCTAATTCAGGTGGGATCCCCAAACCTTATTCCTTTCAGGAAAAAAACATTCCAAAAACCCTTATTCCTGAAAGGAATAAGACATTCCAAAACCTAATCTAATTACCACTGTATGTCATTCCTTCCTACCAAAGGCTCTACCTTGATGCTAAAAAGCCCAAGAGGCTCCAATGGCTCTTGTTGAATGAGCAGTAGTCCAAAAAGTTGAATCCTTTCCCTTAGGGAATATAGGCTCTTACCACTGCCTGTCTAATCCATTGCTGATGGTAGAGTAAGATGGCGGAAGACCTTTCCGAGGACCGTCAGGTATGACAAATAAGGAGTCCGACAGATAGATAAAGCAGATATCTGCCTTTCTGCCAAAAAATCAAATATTCTGGGAACACAAAAAATTCTACCAGCGAATCTTCTGGATTCGCACCAAGCGATAATGCTTGCCAGACTCTATACTAGGTCATTTGATAAAGACTTTTCTGGCTTGAATTATAGTCTGGATGACTTTGGCGGAAAACCTCCTTTCTGCCAAGCTAAAGAATTCAACTGCTAGGCCTTCCAAGCCAGAACATGTGAATTGGGATGCCTTAGAGGCCCCTGTTTGAGAATATTTGGATCGTCGGGTAACCTCCACGAGTTGCCCTCGCACATCCTTACTATGTCTGAGAACCAGCTTATTCTTGCCCACCAAGGAGCCACCAAATGAATAACTCTTGAAGCTATGATATGATATTTGACTTAAGAATTCTACTGGATAGTCAGTTATCCAATGTCGATCAGTCTGTGTATCCTTGGGGGTCCCCTGACATGATTGGGCCCATATCAACAGATAGTCTAAGTAAGTGATTATATATATACCCTGACTTCTTAGAGAAAACATGAGACCTGCCAACACCTTGGTAAACACCTTTGATGTTGAAGATAGACCGAAGGGTAACGCCACAAACTGAAGATGTAGGCCACCTCCAGCTATGTAGGTATGCATCCTTATATATACACTGTGGTTATAAAAAACGCCCGGCTGGAGTAACTTCACTGTGGATCAACAACTCCAATCTCTAAAAAGACGAGATATGGCAGATCTCAATGCTTCTGCTTTCTGTGGAATTCGGGATACCCCTGACCAAGATAATCTCCAAGGTAGTATGGCTCCTAATTTGATCTTGTAACCTGAGGATACAATTTCCTGTATCAAAATATCTGTTACATGAAGCCTCCAAATCTGAGCAAAACCCAGAAGCCGTCCCCCCACACCTACAAGAGCAGGGGCATCCCTTAATGTCTGAGCAGACTTTGAAGGGGGTCTGGCTTTATCCTGCCAGACATCTGTTGCCTTAATTTGGAACTTTGTCCTATTCCAAAAAAAAAAATCTCTTCGGTATCCCAAAGAGGACAACCTCTAGCCAGAACCCTGGAGTATTAGAGGCCCTGCGGAAGCAGTATTAGACTTCAGGTTTTGTGGCAGATTAGTAGATTTACCACTAGTAGCATGCTTCACAATGTCAAACAAGCCCTCCCCAAACAGACACCCCACCTTAAAGGGAAGTCCTGTCATTCTCTTCATGTTAGAGGATAAATCTTTTCTTTAAAAAAACCTTTTAGTAGCCAATCCTTCTAGATGACTTTCTAAAGGTTTAGGACCACTTGGGGGGCTGTTGACAGAGTTTAAAGACTCAGAAGGAGGCTATGGCAGCCACAATATCCTCTTCAAAACTCAGAGGATTTTTTTCAAAACCTTCTTAATAGCCAAATAACTTGCTAAAGGATTTAGGTCCGCTTGAAGGCTGCCGGGGGGGGGGGTTAAGCTCAGAGGGCACCAGCAACAAGGGTCAGAACCCTTGCAGGAAGGAGACAACTGTCTTCCATATCCACTACTACCGTCGCATAACCCTGCCCACCGTGCTATCCTCGTCCAGTGTCTGCATACTGGACATGGGATGAATCTATGTGCTAAACAACCAGATATGATTACACCAGATGCCTCCGTTATGGTGATTAATACTAGATTACCTCCCAGGGGGGTCTAAAACCTAGTATATGAATAGTTCCCTATAGTTGTAAGACTATTCTGAGAGCTCAGAGGGTGAACCACATATATTATATATATTACCAGACTTATCCCACAATCTTATATATATTTATATATTAATAAAATATCATATTAACACACATCATTAAAAATGACCTACCTAAAGATTTAGGTCCACTTGAGGGTGGCCGTGCAGCGGCTCCAAAGCAGACCCTTTTTGTCAGCCAACAACCCCAGTATCAAGCTGCCAGCTTCCAGTGAAGGCGGCAGGAGAAGAACCTCGATCTCAGCGGTACTTGGCGCTTCATCCGGCTGAAAATCTTCCAGTGAGAGCGGCCGGAGGTGAACCGCAATGTTAGCGGCACTTGTTGCTTTGCCTGGCCGAAAATGTTCCAGCGCGAGCATCCGGAGGTCCGCGATGTTAGCGGTATTTGCTGCTTCGCCCGGCCAAAAATGTTCCAGTGCGAGCAGCCGGGGGAGAACCACGATGTTAGCGGTACTTGCCACTTGGGCCGGCCGAAAATGTTCCAGTGCGAGTGGCCGGAGGAGAACCGCGATGTTAGCAGTATTTGTCACTTAGCCAGGCCAAAAATCTTCCAGTGCAAGCAGCCAGGTAAGAACTGCGATGTTAGCGGTACTTGCGGCTTCGCCCGGCCGAAAGTCTACCAGCGAGAGCGGGGCGAGAAAGGAGCTGCACACCGCTGCTCGTTGCTGTGCTAAGCCGAAAATGTTTCCACAGCGGCGGGTAGATTCAATGCCTTGAGTCGGAGGAGGTGAACACTCCTCATTGATCGCCGGAAAGAAACCTTTGCTCCCTACTTGCCACAAATAAAGTAAAAACACATAATTGACACATGGGAAAAGTAATAAAGAGGAAATAAATTCCCCTGGTTCCCCTCAATCAGGTTCACCAGACAAAAACCTTATGGCAGCTTTTTCCTGTGGCAGAATTCTTAGCCAGGAGTGTCACTCTTTTTTAAAAAACAAAACGGTGACACCCCACAGTGCCCCAAGACCTTGGCGCTTACCTTACCATCCTGATCCGAATGCAGTGGGTCCACTCAGAGGAGTATGAGGGCCCAGTAACAGTCAGGTTTCCATTACCCCCGCTTCCAAGGCATAATTCCTTTAAAAACAAAAAGTAAATTGGAGAGGAGTTCAGATAAATCCTTTCAGGTACACTGCAAGAAAGAAAACTTAAGAGTATCAAGTCAGCCAGGTGGATATAGGCCCAGGAGGTGGAGACACACCTCTGTTCTTGCAGACCACACCCTTCGGGGAAAGGTTACACCATTTGTCTCTGAATTCTTCTGATGGCCTGAAGTAAAATGGAAGAGAAAGTACTGAGCATTTTATTCCTTTTTACTCTGTAGTAGAAAGTGCCATTGGTTTTCATTGCCTTCATATCTGGTGATGCAATAAAAGAGAAATTTGCATGCTTTTTCCTCATGAATTGAATTTGTTACTTCCGTGAGATTATTTTCAATCTTTAGTGAATCGATGACTATGTCTATCTTAGTGATGTATTAAAGGGGCTGGTGAAAATGAATATATCAAAAATAGAAGAAAAAGGCTTGTCCTTGATAGATAAAGAACCTCTTTTCAATCTTTACTTAACAGCAACATGTTTTAAAATCAATATCTTTTAGGAAAACAATTGGCTTAACAACACATGATTTAAGTTCTTTATAACTCTGAAAAGGTGCATGCCCACCTTGTTTATAGGTAGCTGGAGCTGCCATGAAAAAGAAAGAAAACATATTTCAGAAGGGCACAAATATATTTTCAAAACCAAGTAGAGATTTCATAAGATTGTTCCATCCATAATGGGTTATATGCAAAAATTTCACTAAAATGGTTAGGTCAAAAGCTGCTATTGCTAGAAATGAAAGGATTTCCCTGTCCTTTCAACTCTAAACAAGAAATGTGACATTATTCCCTTTTAAGAGCTAACATTTTTATTGAGTTTTTAAGAGAAGGGGTCAGTAAAACTATTTAATAAATTTCACGCATTAGAAATATGACTTGATTATTATTGGGTTCTCAGTCACTCCTTGGCATTACCATCCCTCCAGTTGAACTAGTCTTTACCAATTTTGAATACTAACCTACAGTAGAGCTTGTAATTATTTAAGCATTTAAAGAACTTTCTACCTCATAAATTAACAAACACAAAAGAGTCAGAGGGGCTCATACATGGCCCTTTAACCAAGCAAGTCTATTATTGATTAATGAAAATCAAAATGCAGAAATTAAAATAACAGCAGCAATATCTGTATAAATGACCATTGATAAAAAGATGTATTATTCAACTAATCTGTACCATTGATCAAACTGATTTAATAATAACACTGATTAAACATGAAGGTTTAACTGGTTGAGCAAGAACTTTTTTTCAATCAAGCAAAAGAAATGGAAAGGCAAGAAGCCGAAAAGATCAAATTAAATATTCAAAACCAAGCAAATCTCAAATATCTTTGGAACATAGCAAACCATTAGCTTTTCCAGTGTCAGCATACCAAAAAAGCTAAAGAAAAATCTATAAACCCCCTTCTTCATGAATAACTTACAGAAGTATGCACCAATTTGTCAAATTAACCTCATGATCTATATAGTAACCTGATTCATTTTTTCAGAACTTCATGTCTAATAGTTAGAATGTTATTGGCTTCCATTGCCTTCCTATTTGATGAGTCATTAAAAGTGAAATTTTCATGCTTTTTAATCATGATTTAAAATTCTTAATACCATGAGATATTTTTTCAAACTTTAGTGAATCGATGCTGATGTCTTTCTTGGTGCCTACATGTATTAAAGCAGCTGGTGAAAATAAAAAAATCAAAAATAGCAGAAAAAAGGTTCCCTTGATTAATAAGCTATAAAAGACTTTCAGCAGCAGCGGGAGAGCAGAAGCTAGGGTGATCAGCATGGGACACAGGGCCCAGGGATGGATGGGAGGTACGTTTTTTACCTCTACAAGCCCCAATAGCTGGTCCCTGGCGGGTTATGATGGGTAAGAGGGACCCATGTCATTATTTTAGGGGGATTTTTAATGGGTTTTTAACCTATGTCATTTTTTTATAATTAACCCCTTATGTTTACAGTGTGAATAGTAGTTGTATTTTATTTGTATTTGTTATAAAGTGCTCTTTTCAGTTAGGGGGGTCTCCTGGGCAAGAATGGGGGCCTGCAAATACATATGTGTTACTGTTGTAATCATGAGAAATGGGTCAATATGGTTTTCATTAATAGTTTAGTTAATAGATTAGTTTTTTTTGCGCAAAAAATATTTTAAAAAACAGTAGAAAAATTACAAACAAGACATTTCATGTTAATGCCTAAACTCTACTGCAAATATATATATATAATTTTTCTGGAAATACCTGCAAAAATCAGTGTTAAACATTGCGTAAAAAGCTGAAAAATGACTTGTCAACAGAGGGTGACAAAACTTAAAGTAGACAGGTAATTATAAGAGTTAATAGTATGTATGCATGTTGGGCATTGTTCTGTTAAGGGGACCTTGTTCTTTCTGATTTAGCTTGTTTTTTGCATATTGATATTTTAGGAAAACATGTTTTTTATTCTGATTTTTTATACTTTTTTTTATGGAAACCCTGTGCAACCTAAGAATTCTTCGAGAGATTACTTTCAGAAAGATGAACCCACTACAACAAGCTGGGTACAATTAGAAAGCTTAATATGTGTACTTTCACAGAATATATGTTTTATGGTTGATATTCCAAATGTAAGGGTTGTTTTGATTAAAAAATCGCAAGGTGAGCACTTTGTCTGCAGAGCTGACATTTTCAAGATAAATTACCTTTATACACATGCTTTACTTTGGGGTGTTTGGCAACTCTTCCCTTGACAGTACTTATGTATGTTACGTATTGTTCTGTTCGAGGGACCTTGTTTTTTCAGATTTAACTTGTTTTTTCTTGTTTGCATATAGTTATAGTTTTACTTTTAGGAAAATGTGGCTTTGATTCTTTTTTATTCTTTTAGGGAAACTCTGTGCAACCAGAGAATTGATTGAGGGGTTACTTCCAGAAAACTATGCTCACATAAACAAGGCTGATACGCCTAGAAAGCTTGAGGTGTGTACTTCCAGAGAATATATCATTTGTGGGAGGTATTTCAAATGTAAAGGGTTGTGACCATTAACATTTTTTTATGCAACCCTGTTTTACAAACAACACTTTTTATGGTGTATTAAAATGCATGATATACAACTCTGGATGAGAGCCCACACATGCATGCATTGCAGAAAGGCAAGTTTTTAGGTTGATCTGGGGAATTTACACAGCAGGGTATCCATAATTGTTATGCTCCAAGAAAGTGGACCATAACCCAGTATGCTAAAAATCCCAGGTTTTCTCCACTTTAAAATAGCAGATACATATTCCAGATAGTACAGAGCTATGGAAGATGATGGCTCTTTATAAGTAAACAAAAATAATATTCCAGTAGGTATACATTTTACAATTTTGTATTTAAAAAATATACCTGGATGTGTTGGGGTTTCTTGAGCTGCAAATAAAAACCATATTATTAGGATTAATTTTCCTAATAGTGGCTAGCCAGGCCACAGGAGGCCAGAAGATGGAGGAGCAGCAAGCAGGGTAACTTATCCCTGCCCAATGTCCCTGAGGTCTTTTCTCCAGTGGTGTGAGTAAACACACCCTGCTCTGAGCAGCAGGTGGGAGTGGCCTGCACTGAGCATTGACCACTCACTGCAAAGAGTAGGGAGTTTGCTCTGTGCGCTTGCCGGCGAAGAAGAAGCAGCGGCAGCGGAGACAGTGAGGATTGTGGACGTCCGGTACAGCAAGGACATCAGGCAGGGATCAGTTACCCTGCTCACAAATCTGCCACTCCTCCATATTCTGGCCTCCTGTGGTTGTGGCGGCTCGGCCAGCAGTGCAAGAGCGATATATGTTGGAGTTTACTATTTTTTTTTATTTGCCCAATAAGACTCACTGACATTCCCCCTCCACCAGTTCTGGGGAACAATAAGTGTGTCTTATGGGATAAAAAAAGAGAGCTATGAAGCCAGCTTTGTTAAGATGGTGTCTATCAAGGTGACAGTTGGGGGAACACTGGTCTAGATGCTCCCAAAGATGGAGCTGTACAATACTGACTTGTAAACTGTAAACAGTTGACCTTGAGGTGTGAGTTACATCCTTATTGTGCTGCTGCACAATATATATACACCTTGATTCAAAGAGCAAAAGTTAATTGATTTCGGATCGAGAATCGTAAGTTTGGGTTTGGGTTAGTCATTTTTTCCTGTTTTTTTGGCCATTTCCGACTCGCACGAGCCTACGTACAAATGCGTATATGCTCTTACGATCATCGCAAGTTCGTTCCTAAATTTTAGGATCAAAATGTAAAACTTAGGCTCAAATCCTAAAACTTAGGATCAAAACGTAAAACTTAGGATAATCGAATGGGTTTAGGTGTGATTCAGAGAACAGTTTTCAAACTTCTAAAGACGTTTTAAAAGAAAGCCACTGCCGACACCTTTTAGCAGTCGGATTGCTGTTCGTGAACAGGTATTTTGGCTATGTGGAGCAGTCTGCGCGTCTTGAGCTCCAATGAACTGCATGTATCAGCATGGCCGAGGCCATAAATTGTATGGCAATGCATACCTGATTCATGTATGCCTTATAAAAGCATTTTAATGTGGACCTTAATTAGTCCTTTGCATGTAAACCTTTATTTTGCAATATATTTGCGTTAATTAAAGAAACTTATGTCCTTTGGTATTTATTTTTAAATTGATGTACTAGAATAATATTTTTAGATTGCATTTATTGGTGTAGTTGTTTACCTTTGCTTTGTTTAATTATTTAAGCACATCTTTGGTCAGATGCATCACACTTACTGAGGAGAGGAGAGCGGGATAAAGTGCAGGATGTGGGTTACTGCTGTATTTTGCACAGACACAGCAGAGCTGGGGGCACGGAAAGGTCAGAAATCAAAGAATCCAGAGCAACACAGTCACAAGGCCCTTTCTGTTTGCAGGCTGCCCGATAATACCTGAGCCGCCATCTTGGCTGTTTCTAGGCTCATAACATGCAGAAGTTGCTGGGTGTTTTTTAATATTTGAGAGCAATCTGTATGTAGAGGGTGTGGGTAACCACACACAAAATTTTAAGTTGTACCATTTGAAGCCTAAATATTAAAATTAAATCCACAAGTAAAAAATGCAAGTTAACTAAAAATTAAACAAAGTAAGATTTACTTATGCAAATGCATTCATTAATGGTTGGTTACTACAAAATGAATGAAATAAAGAAAAATAAAAGACCAAATATTTAGAATGCACTTTAATGAGGTAAGTTTGTAGTGCGCAGCCGCAAGATCAGAAGGATTTACGTCCAGACAAAAAAGGAAAAAGGGCAAAACCAATGTTGCAACCTGAGAAATGAAACGGAAAATTCAGGATGGAAACTGACATAGGTCTGATTCCCGAACTGCCATACGAACGGACGTACATTTTAGGATAGAAACGTATTTGCTTATAGAATCACTCGCAAGTTCATACGAACGCACGAGCGGACGTGAAAAATAGGATGATCGGCACCCAAATCAAAGCTGTTACATGTTTCTTTGAATCGACCCTATAGATATATATAAAGATGCTGTATCTGTATGCACCCTTTACGGACTATTTAGAGGTTGGAAATGCTGAAGGTCCAGCAACATCTGACCTATTTACTGTATTTAACTAACAACTGTTTAACCCTTTAAATGCCAAGCTTCTACGTGGTTGCTTATCCTACTGTTAAGTGCCAAGCATGTAGAAACTACATGCTTGGCATTTCCCCCTGCTAGTTAAAAAGTAGAAAGAATAGAAAGAAAGAATAGAATAGAATAGAATAGAAAGAAGAAACTCACCTCTGGTATGTGAGGAAAGCTGGGGGTCTCCTCTTACTTGGGGGCATCCGATCCCCCCCTTGAGGTCTCCCATCTTCAGGAGGGGACCTGAAGCCCCCGTTTTCACCGCTGACACTTGTGGCTTCACCAGGGGGGTTCCGATCCCTCCCTGGGCTCCGCAGGCTTCATGTGAGGACCCTCTTCCAGGTCCTCACCTCCTCTAATGACGGTGCTGGTCGCCACCCATAGGCCCCACCTTTTGTGGGAGGAGCGGGATGACGTCATCCCGCTCCTCTTAATCCCTCACCCCAGCTCTGGTGTTCTTCAGATGCCGGTAGTAGCGGTGCGGAGCAGGTGAGAGGCGAGAAGGCTCGGACTGGAGCCCTCTCACCTCTCACTGCCCTGCTCCGATCACTAAACAAAAAATAGCGGTCATTTTTTTTCTATCTGTGTCAGTGTCTTCATTTTTACATTTAACCCCTTGTGAACTGGTAAGCATGTAACCATGAGACCCCTATACCAGTTCACAAGGCTGGTGGCTGGAAAGTCACCTGTGGCTAGCGGGTGACTTGCCATTAACCCGGCACCCCCAATTACCTTCCTTCCCAAAGCCCAGGGAGGGAAGAAAAGCCCTGGCCATAGGCTATGTGGGCTTGTAGCCTGCAGGGCCAGGGGCCACAAAAGCTGGCCCCTACGCCCTGTTCCTACAAACCCTGCATAGCTGGTCCCAGGCTAATTATTTCGGGTAGGGGGACCCACGTAATTTTTGGGGAGGATTTTTAACCATTAAAATTACCCAAAAAATGGGGTCCCCCCCAGGAGGGTGGACCCTATGTAATTTTTCTTTATTTAAACCCTTATTTTATATCACCCAGCAGCTATAAAAGGCTTCCAGCAGGTGAACAGAAGCCAGTGATTAGCAAGGGACACAGTGCTCCAGGATGGATGGGAGCTAAGTATTATTAAAAAAAAAACTAATAAAATATTTTTTTTCTGTGTATGTGTTTTTTTTTTACATTTAAGTATTTTAGTAAGTACTTGTTTCAGTTTGAGGGGTCTCCTGGACAGGAATGGGGGCCACCAATACATATGTGGTACTGTTATAATTGGTAGAAATGGGGCTTTCACGTGTAATATGGTTTTCTTTAATAAAATATATTTTTAATTTAAAATAAAGTACACAATTTAAAAAAATGTTTGTTTGTTTTTTTTACTGATTTATAGAAACATAGAAGAAACATAGAAGGTTGACGGCAGAAGGAGACCATACGGTCCATCTAGTCTGCCCTTATGTGTATACTGTATGTTCTCTTTATCTTAGGATAGATGTGTGCTTATCCCAGGCATGTTTAAATTCAGTGACTGTTGATGTTTCAACTACCTCTGCTGGAAGTTTGTTCCAAGCACCTACTACTCTTTCTGTAAAATAATATTTTCTAACATTGCTCCTGATCTTCCCCCCGACTAGCTTCAGGTTGTGCCCCCTTGTTCTATCGTTAAGTTTCTTCTTAAAAACACTTCCCTCCTGAACCTTATTCAATCCTTTCACATATTTAAAGGTCTCAATCATGTCCCCCCTCTCCCTTCTTTCCTCCAGACTGTACAAATTAAGTTCTTTAAGTCTCTCCTGATAAGTTTTCAGTGTAAGTCCTTCCACCATTTTCGTTGCCCGCCTTTGGACACGTTCTATTTGAATAATGTCTTTTTGCAGGTAAGGTCTCCAGAACTGCACACAGTATTCTAGCTGTGGCCTTACCAGGGCTCTATACAGCGGCATCACAACCTCCCTCTTCCTACTGGTGATGCCTCGAGCTATGCAGCCGAGCATCCTTGCAAAAAACAGAATAAACATTACAAACAAGACATTTCATGTTAAAGCCTAAACTCAAACTGCAAAATTCGAGCAAAAATGGCGTAAAACATGGCGCAAAATGGGGAAGATGACCTTTCAACAGACGGTAACAAAATCTCAAGTAGGCTGGCAATTAAAAGGGTTAAAAGTAGCTATGCATGTTGGGTATTGTTCTGTTCGGGGACCTGGAGCTTTCAGATTTAGCTTGTTTTTTTCTTGTTTGCATATTTATATTTTAGGAAAAGGTGTTTTTTTATTCTGCTTTTTTTTAAATTTTTTAGAGAAACCCTGCCCAACCAAAGAATTCTTTAAAGGGATTACTTCCAGAAAGATGAGCCCACTACAACAAGATGGGTACACTTAGAAAGCTTGACGTGTGTACTTTCAGGGAATATATGGTTTGTAGAGGGTATTCTAAATGTAAAGGGTTGTTTTGGTTGAAAAATCACAAGGTGCGCACTTTATCTTCAGAGCTGAAATTTTCAAGTAAAATTACCTTTACGCACATGTTTTACTTTAGGGTGTTTGGCAACTCTTCCCCTTGACAGGACCTATGCATGTTGGGTATCGTTTTGTTTGGGGGATGTTGAATTTTCAGGTTAAATGTGTTGTTTCTTGTTTGTATATAGTTTTTTTTAGGAAAATGTGGCTTTGATTCTGCTTTTTTATCCTTTTTTAGGGGAACTCTTTGCAACCAAAGAATTCATTGAGGGATTACTTCCAGAAAACTGTGACCACATCAACAAACCTGGTATGCCTAGAAAGCTTGAGGTGTGTACTTCCAGAGAATATATAGTTTGTTGGGGGTATTTTAAATGTAAAGGGTTGTTTTTATTGAAAAACTGCAAGGTGTGCCTAGCGCATAGCATAGTTGTATTTTATCTGAAAATCTCCTAAAGCCCTGTTTCAGTTTGGGGGAGTGTCCTGGGCAGGAAAGGGTGTCTACCAATACATATGGGGTACCGTTGTAACCGGGAGAAAATGGGATTCCACACGCAATAACATTTTATTGACAAACGTACATTTTTTATTACAAAAAAACACTACAAATTGTAAAAAATTGATTTGTATTTTTTTTTGCTCATATTTCACCCAAAAATACACCTAAAAAATGACAAACAAGACATTTCATGTTGATAAATTGTCTGGCAACAAAGCGTGACAAAAACTGGCACTTAAAGGGTTAAATGTAAGTAGGAATATTATTTCCTTTTTATCACCTGCCACATTTATATTATGGCAGGTGTCCTTTAATCACTGAGCATCATTCACCTGCTCTTTCTAGCAATGGGCTGTATACATTTTTTTCAATGTAACAAATTTACCAGAAAAGGCAGAGAACTGTTTGTGATTAAAACAAATATATCCAACCTTTCCCCAGAAAGAGGGGGCAAATCCTTTAAACAAATACTTTTTTTGCACCAAGAATCTAGTGATCTGTCAGTGCACAATTTGACAGATTTACCTGTCTTAGAAACTTTAAAGTTAGCTTTACAAAAACTGAGGCTCTGAACATTTCTTTGTCCAACAATACCCAACACCTACTACAAGTGAACTTCCTCTTTAAATGGCAGAGAGTGCAGCTCGCCTATGACCTAGATAGCTTATTCAAGTGAATTATGCACCGTTTCTTTCCAAAACCCTGGACAGCCTAATATCATATGGTAAAGACTCTCAGCCCTATATAGACCTAAGGGAGTGGCTTAGGCTTCCTGGACCTCAAGTTGTACTATACTTTAGCAATTTTAGTTAGACTATAGGACAGGACCTCATGGCACTCCACTCAAACCCAAGGCACACCTGTCAGAACCCCAGGATACCTGTCTTCATTGTGAGACTGCAACTCCCAATCTCAACAGCCAGCTTCATCTATAGACAAGCCCCTGTTTGCCGGGACGCTATATACACCTCGCTGGACATGGTTGCCCCAGGACTTGATGGCTCAAAGATTGTAGGCTCACGGCCAGTGAAGACAGATAAACCGAAAGTCAGACTGGGAAAAGTAGGTAAGTACTGGAAACAGTTGCTTCAGAAACAGGTAAGTACTGAAAGCAATTCGGGTGCTCAGGAGAAATCAAGCGAAGTCAGACATCAAGCAAAGGGTCACACCGGGAGGTCAGAGAGCTGCGCAGTACAAAGGGATGACGGAGACGTAGTTGAGATTCAAGCAGATGGTCAATAACAATATGTACAGGAAGTCACGGGAGAAATCACGAAGCCACCTAAACGCTATCATAGGCACTGACACACTGAAGTGGTAATCCCTTTATAGGACTGAGCCCGGGTGGCTTACACAGGGAGGCAGTGACTGTGATTGGTGTACTTCAGTATGTGTGCTGATTGGTGCCCTTTGGATCTGTGGGATCTGTGGGATGATTGGTTCACTTAGAGGGCTCTGGGCTAATTGCCCCAGCTGAACTTTAAAGGCATTTTGGCCCGAACTTGACCTCCTAGGCTTATCTCTTTTAAATAGCCTCCAGCGGCCGCCCTGTGTGCAGCACCACCGAAGGACATAAGCTGACAAGCACGAGTAGAATTCTGACTCACTCCCTGTCGATCATTTGGCACTTAAAATTCCCAGAAGATCTTATCAAATTTGGTAGGGTTGATTCTAGTAAGTGGGAGTGTCCTCCCAAGTGTTTACCATATATAATTTTCTAACCACAGAGAATATCTCTAACAATCCCCAGGTTGCCCTCTTATCCATGATACTGGATACTCGGTTTCAACCTTAAAGTTCTCACTTACTCACTGCTGCTAGATCGATAATTCCTCACCACTGGCACTCCCAGCATGTTCCCACTATTGTGGAGTGAGCACAAGAGGTAGAAAATATTAGGATAATGGAGAACTTGGTCCTGGAAGGAGTGGAGAATGGGATGAAATTCAAAACTTGGTTCAGTCTGGTTGACATCCAGAAACTCACCTGTATTTCAGGCACTGCTTCAGTCAGTGTAATGGGAGCTCCTGTCACAATGCCAGTTTTTAAACCACAACAAGTGGGTTAAGTACCTATCTGGGACTTCTTCCTATTGGAATATTGCTGCTTCCTTTCCCCCTTTCTGTCTGCCCTTTTTTCTCTTAAACCATCCAAAATGTTCTTATCTTTCCTTCTTGTTTTTATCTCTTCCCAGTTGGACTCCATACTAGTGGGTATCTCTGTCAGCTAAACTAAAGTTACTGAGTAAATAGCAAATTGCTGGAACAGAGAACTTAAAGTTGACACAGAATGAGATTTATGTATGGATGTTGAATGTGTTTTTTTTCTTTATTTGACAAGGCGTGGCTGGTGCAAGTCCCCATTTAATACCTGCTCGATCCACGTGAGTTTGAAAAATGCACTGTACTGCTTTCCTGTCTTAAACCTCAATAAAATTATATTGCACAAAAATAATTTTGCTTTCTTGCTTGAATGGTCTACCAATTTAATATGTACACTTTGATTCTTCTTATAAAAAAAGTGGGCACATGAACACCTTTTTCAATGCATTTGTTCAGTGTGTCCCAAGCCTTAGCACCATGCAATTACAACATATAAAGGTGTGTCTCTTGTATGAACTACACATACCTCCTGTGGGTGGTGTAGCTGGTAAATCTAAAAGAAAAAAATAAAACAAATGAACACGTAATTATACATGTAATGAGAAATAAAGGGACATGTAATTTTTATCATGGCAAATGTAAGCTATTATCTAAGATAATAAATGCTTCTATCCTTTGTAAGGCTATATGCATTCCAAAGCACATAGCCTGATTGAATGGAGTGTGGCACAGTACCCATGAATAACCTGAGCATGCACAAAATGGATATGGATAGGATCTTTACTAGATGTATGGCTATACAGCAAGATGCAAAGGATTAGAAGTCTCAATTCAAAAAGGTGGCATTTACCAGGCACAAGAAAAGTAAGTATGACAGGATATTAATATCCTAAATAGATTTTTGGAGGCCCAGATAATCCCTTGTGGATAAAAATGGCCCTAAATGCATATTTACATAACAGGGACAGATGCTCATACTATCAAACCACAGAAAGTTAGACAGAGAAAGACGAGACCTGGGGGGGAGAAGGTACCCTTCAGCATATCAGAATCTGTGTTTACAGTTACACAGTTGCAACCCACCATATGCTGAGATCCATGTTAGGCTTAAGATAGGGGGGTTAACAAGACCAAAAGGCTCAAAGGTAAAGGAACAACCTAAACAACTTAAGTAACTTCTATAATTTCATCCTCAATAAACAAAGCAGAATTCATAATGAGAATATTACAACGTCTATAATAATATTGCTCAGTCTCTTCATTTGTTTGAGGCATTTCTCAATTTGGCTTCATCGGACATGACCAACATGCCTGGAAACCATGTTGGGACATTGAAGGAATAAAATATTATTTAGAGCAGTGTTCCCCAACCCTCTCCTTGTGAGCCACCAACAGGCTCTCCACAAGGACACACAGAGCTATACAGGAAGCAATTTGATAAAAAAAACCTGACCTGTTGGTGGCTCTCGAGGAGAGGGATGGAGGAACTCTGTTTTAGTGTATTGAAATTGCATTCCACATGCAGCATCACAGATGATGTGGAGCCTGTAGGCCTGTAAACACATTGGGATCCACTTTATTTTGGGCTCTATTGCAGAAATGTACCAGAAGAATTACCTTCTGCTCGAACACCCCATGACTAGGTGGTCAGCTTTGCAACAATACATTTTTGTGTCACAAGTGTGTTATCTATTATATTTTTTGCAAGTTTGTGAATGGCAAGGTGGTCATTCAAAACACAAAAAGTGTCAAACCTTTTTCTTTTTTTTATTTACTTAAAATAATGTTGGCACCTGGTTGCTTGCTAAGTTCTGCTTTATCACAAAACCCACAGTATATCAACCTCTCAAAAAATCTAAATGGATTTTCTTATGGTTTAAAATAGATATAAGTAAAATAAAACATTTTCCAAAGTTAGGAGAGGTAGTCGGAGCTGTTCTCACTCAGCACACAATAAAGTGATATAAAAATAGGCCCTTATTCATGAAGGGATAGTGTCAGGTAGTGCCTTGTAAATGAAAGGTAGCAACAGGTAGCGTCAGGTGAATACCGGACACGGCAGGCAATTACACATTTATCAAGCAGAATCTGTTGAGCAACTGAGATAACGCCATGTAGCATCTGATTCATCATTCAGCGTTCTGCCTAGCAGAGGGCCACGTATTACCTCTCGCTACCTGTCGCTCTCCCATACATTTCAATGGACGTTCTTTTATTTCTCTTTAAACGGGGTTTTTGTTTTATTATTTTTTTTTAATTCTCAAATAATGTTGGGATCTCTCCTTGCCTTACAAAATCCATTTTTGCATTTTAATTTTTTTTTTAAATTTTGATATATTTATGCAGAATTGATACTACAGGTCTGGCATTAATGTGTTCATGTTACAATGTTATTACAATGTAATTCCATATGTTTTGGCTTTGTTACTGGTGGATACCTGTTAAAAGACAGACTTTCATCACACAACCTCCAGCGCTCTGGGCTACAGTGAAGCATTTTTGAGCGCCGGTGGTGTGTGAGGCTGTTTTTTGGATAAAAATGGTGTTGGTCGCACTGACCAGTCGCTAACATTCGCTCCCATACAGTGCTGTACTGGTCATATAGCAACTCCCCACAATGTATTCATCAATGCTGCACAGCAACTGAGTCTCTTTGAACTAGCGAACCACGGGCGAGCACAGCAACTACTAGTGAGCGCTCTGAAATGCCTATTACACACGCTCATCTGTCGCTACCTGTCGCTAATAATTAATCACCCTGATTTTCTTATATGTAAAAATCAAAATCCCTTCCACACATAATGAAGCAGTGGTGTAGGTAAGTTGCAAATGGCTTAGCTTAAATGTCACTTTTTAGTCTGTCCACTAATAAGAAAAATACAAACATCTTCTTTACCCTTTCCTGTCTATGTTAGAAATTTGATCAGAAGCCACGGGGTGGGGAACCTGAGGCACTGGGGACCGGAGGGAAAAAGAAACCCATTTTTTGGTATTACAGCCGGGCTTATAGTGTAATTAGACCAATGTATTACTGTGTAGTATTATACCTTTAAATGCCTTTACTTCAGGACAGCTTGTTTTTGGGATAAAACATGCATGCTCCTAAATGCATTCCACATGACAATACTGCAGGTCTAATCATTTTAACTATAAAAATATAGGAACTTTTATGTCAGAGAATACAATATAACACTTCATTTTGAATAGGAATAAGGTTCTGAATTGTAGCTGTCCACCTAATGCTCATCATGACTGACTTTTGAATATGAGTGAGCTTTTTTAGAAAAAATTCTCATTCTAGAGTATTGATGACAGCTGGACTTATTGTATTGTAATATTTTCTTCTGGGAATATCAGTAAAGTGGACCTAAACTATCTCTGGTAGTTCCATGTTCTGCAAAGGCACTGAACTAACCTATTACCTACTTTTTGTTAAGGATTTTCATTAAACAGTGGAATCAAAAATGGCTACACAAATGTGCAGCGGCTGTATCCTCTACAACAGAAGGTTGGCCATCATACTGCCATTTCTGTGTCCCTGACTGGACAGAAATGCATGAGAAACACCAAACATCTATTTAATGGGGGTATCACAGGCAGTGGAAGAATATGAGTTAGGGTTCCTGCAGACCAGGGCTTTCCCTAGCACAGGTTTAAGCTTAACTTTAATTGTTAGGGAGTTTATTTTGTTGAATGTTTTGTCAGATTTTATTCAAGGTTTTATTGCAGCACACTGTATGTAAAACATACCTATAGATAGAAAATAGATTTTTAAAGTTTTTTTTTGTAAACCTGAAAAATGTAAAACTAGCTTTGCTTAACCATGTTTCACTATTTATACATGTTCAGCTGTGATTATTGAAGAGATTTTCAGGGGGGAAATATGTGCAAGAAAATAATAAAAAATATTTTGACAATTTGTAGTGTTTTTTGTAATAAAAAATGCAAGTTTTTCAATAAAATCAAATTGAGAGTAAATGCCCTATTTCTGCAGGTTAAAATTGTACCACATACATATTTTACATACCATTTTTCCTGCCCAGGAGACTCCACCAAACTAAAACACTGCTTCAGGAGTTAATAAGGTAAAATAAAACTGCTATGTGCACCTTGCAGTTTTTAAACAAAAACTTCCCTTTACATTTGAAATATCCACCAAATTATATATTCTTTGGAAACAAACACCTTTCTAGGCATACCAGGCTTGTTGATGTTGGTGCAGTTATCTGGAAAGAATCCCTCTATTAATTTTTTTTGGTTGCACAGGGTTTCCTTAAAAAAGAATAAAAAAGAAGAATCAAAGCCACATTTTCCATAAAAAACAACATGCAAAAAGAAAAAAACAAGTTGAATCTGAAAAATTAAGGACCCTGAAGAGAACAATACCGAACATGTATAGTTACTGTCAAGGGTAGAGCAAAGTAAAGCATGTGTGTAAGGGTAATTTTACTTAAAAATTTCATCTCTGCAGACAAAGTGCACACCTTGAGCTTTTTCAACCAACTTTTAGGAAATATGGTTTGAGAGGGGCATTCCAAATGTAAACACGTTAAGCTTTCTAGATGTATCCAGCTTGTTGTAATGGGTGCATCTTTCTGGAAGTAACCCCTCAAAGAATACTTTGGTTTCACAGGGTTTCCCTAAAAAATGTCCAAAAAAGCAGAAAGAAAACATGTTTTCCTAAAATATCAATTTGCAAACAAGAAAAACCAAGCTAAATCTGAAATTGCAAGTTCCCCTGAACAGAAAAAAGCCCAAAATGCATAGCTATTTTTAACCCTTTTTATTGCCAACCTACTTGACATGTAAAACAGGGTGCAGAGGCCATCCTTGGTGACCTCCAGCCCTGCAGGCTACAAGTCCACATAGCCTAAATGGCCCTGGGCTCTTTTGTCCACCCTTTAGTCTTTGGAGAGGCAGGTAATGGGGGCTGGGCATTAATGGCAAGTCACCCACTAGCCACAAGGGACTCGCTAGACCCCATGCATTGTGAATTGGTATACCGGTATATGGATCCCTTACCAGTTCACAAAGGGTTAAATGTAAAAAAACACACACACAATTACCTCCCATCGATGCATCCCTGAACATTGTGTCCCAACGCCTCATGCCCTACCACTGTGTCCCACACCCCCAGCTCTTCTAGAGCACGAGGAGTGGCCAGAACATATATTGAGCATATTTGTTTACGGCAGCAAGGAAAAATGCAAACACATAGAAACTACGTGCTTGGCACTTAAAGGCTTAAATCATGTTACCAAACACTATACACCTTTGTGTGTTTCTTTAGCTAGTAAAAACCTGAAACCCTTAGCCTTAAAGAAGGTCACATTTTTAAACCTCTATGTGAAGCCCCATATCAGCATCTTAAGCATCTCTTTTTCCAAAAAAAGGTGACCAGATTTCTTCAGAGCGGTAACTGCCACTGAAGCGGGCCCGTGCCTAATGATGAGGACATCCAAAAACCTGTGTGCAAAAGTAGTTAAGGTGACTTTGCATTTCAGCAGGATTATATATAGTGAAAAAATCGAAGTTCAAGGCAGGCTTTCTTGAGTTTGCAGTGTGGCTTAAAAGGGGGCCTACTGAACACTGATCCATGGAATCATGCTTTGTGGGGTATAGTAGCTCGGTCTGGTTATGTCGGGGCTTACATACTGTCACCCAAAAAATGCTCACTGGGAATAATTAGAAAGGAAGCATTTCCTCTTTTATTAATTTATTACCGCTGAATCACTGTAAATAGCTTGTCCATGTTATGTAATTGTGCTTGCTCAAGTTTCATGTATAAACAATGCAAAGAAAGCTTATTGTTTCTTATTTCTATCCCACTGTGAGAGCAATGCTATGTATTGCTCTTACGTTTGTTGTATTGATTAGTACATACAAGTAATACAAAATGGTAATATGTTTTTTTGTTAATCTATTGCACTTCACAATCCTTTATAAAAAATATTAAAACCAAAAATTAATTTTGATTCCATCAGAGTAAATGGACAATTCGGTTATCACAAATCACAACAAATCTGGATTCGTGCTGAAATATTTTTTCACTGAAATTCGGACTGAACTCCAGTTCTAGGAGGTTGGTTCACTCATATCTAGTCAAGTGCAAATTACTTCAGGGAAGCGCCCTTGGGTTGGTTAATATGAATTGGTTCCAATCCTGGGATCAGCTTTAAAGAGTGGGCTGACATGGTGTTTTCATCAGGGTTTGACCAAGAGGCAGAAACACATGCATGTTCGAGGAGGTCTGGGATTGTAGCAAACAGATGTGTGATCACATACAATCAGATCAGAGTAAGAAAAAATTCTTAAAAGCATTGTTAACATTTTATGGGGGATTTTAAAATTATTTTTAATACAGAAGATTTGTATATTTGAAAAATTTGGTTTAGACAAATTGCCAAATTTCTAAGAATCTTGGGTTCATCCAAATTGAATTTTTAATGAATCCCTGTTACAAAATAAAAAAATCTCCTCTCTGTCCTCCTTTCAGTGGTTGGTTGATGCACACTTCCAGATCCCTCTTTGTTCATGTCCAGTGGTTGGCGGTGGACATTTACAGGGTTGACGGACCACCATGACCGGCATGCATGATCCTCAGTGTGGTGAACATTCCATTCCACTCTTCAAGCTGCCTCCCATTACTCCTGCCCGGCGGCTGGTGGTGGGTGCTTTCCTCAGTAGTGCCAGAAGTAGGCTCACACAGCTGACAGTCTTCCCCATCCCCTCCTGCTGTGCATTACCCACAGCAGCAGGTAAGTGGAAAGAAGCCAGCCATGCTGTCAATGCCTGGCACTGGACCAAAGATGGGGGGGAGGGGCAGTGTGCATGATCCTCAGTGCAATAAGCACCACATGCAACTCTCCAAATAATGCTTCTGTCCAGCGGCGGGTGCTTTTCCAGTAGCATCTGAAGCCAGCTGGTGCAGCTGACAGGATGGCTGGCTTGCTCACCCCCCCCTCCTGCTGTGTCAGTACCCACCACCTAACCAGAGAGATCGGGGAGCCAACATGCAGAATTGCGTGTGACACCTGGCTCTATTAAGGATTGTGGCAGGGGGTTGTGGAGAAGCCGACTGTGCTGTCAGTGCCTGGCGACAACTGCCCACCACTGGAGCCAAGTGATAATGGAGCCAGCAGGCCGGTAAGTGACAGGGAGATTCAGGAAAAGTTTGATTGGCACCTATCACAGAGAACAAGGATTTGGGTCAAATAGAAGTTTCCCTAAATTTCAGAGTGAAGTCCGATTTGGATAAATAGGTTCATTTTTTTGAAATGTTATCCTAATATTACTATTCAAAATAGGTTTTCCCTATGCCTGCTACAGTTTAGTTTGAAAATGCTCTTACTTATTCTGGGTTGTGTTTTCCTCAGTAAATTGACTTATGAGGTATTCATGCTTTAAAAGTAAAGTAAGTCAAAATCCAGGTTTTTCACTCTGCTGGGTTTTGGCCCTCTTTACAGGGGCATATTGTTTTTGGCCAAATCCGTGAACCCAGCGAAGACATACTCTGATGATCATTGCAGTTTGCCTGTTACTGGCATCTCACTCTAACTGTGTGTACTGGCTACCAGCTATTCAGATATGCTTGGTGCAGAGGATGGCAGATGAGGCTCTTTCTTGCTTCATGGGATTATCATTTGACATAAGTAACTGATGATCTAGGGAAGGTTTTATATTGTGGTGCATTCCAAATAATCATATCCCCCAGGGGAGGCCTTTCATCTGGCCCTGGAGTCATTTAGGATGTAAAGAGTTTAAACTGGCATCTGCTCAATGTGTTCAAGTTTCAGGGCACAGTTTAGTTAAAATTTTCTAACATGTAGTCAGGTTGTGCCTTCATATGTATTAGGAAACACTCCCTCCAGTTGTACTACAGACCGGGCACCCACTGCAGCTTTTGCCTAGACAAATAGGTTTTAGTACCCTATACTGCCGTTTCCCCATTGCTGTGTTTAAATTGGTGGTGCAGACATTGGGCTAACTGCATGAGAAGGAAGCAGAGTAAGAGGAGGAGGCAACAAGCAGCACCAAATGATGTACAGTATTCCTGAGTGGTGGAAGAATATGCGCCAAAGTGCTTCCTGCCTTAGTCCAGGCCTCTACTACATTGACTAAGTGGGCAGTTAGAGAGATGTCCCTGTCCATGTTTACATGTCCACATGTCATAGCATTACACAGTGAACATCTTATTTTCTCCACAACCTGTTGGTGCAGGGCAGAGATAGCCTGCTGAGAAAAGTTGGGGTGGTTGAGAGTGGTGTATTGTGGGACAGCCGCAACCATCAGTCTGTCTTCACCAGACAGAATGGAAGCATTTCAAATATTTGCAGATGAGCACAGATAAGTGGTATTAAAAACCTAGCAAGTGCAAAGCAGCTGGGCAGAACTGAGTAGTTGTGTTATATACCCAGTAAATGCTATGCAGATGGGCACACAAGAGTTGCATTATAGACCCAGTAAATGTTATGCAGATGGGCACAGATGAGATGTATTATATACCCAGTAAATTCTAGGCAGAGGTACATAGATAAGTTGCAGTATATACCCAGTAAATGCTATGCAGAGGGGCAAAGAAAAGTGGTAGTATATACACAGTAAATGCTATGCAGATAGGCACAGATGAGTTGTATTATATTATCAGTAAATGCTATGCAGATGGACACAGAAGATTTGTTATTATATACCCAGTAAATGCTATGCACACAGGCACAAATGAGTTGTATTAAATGGCCAGATGTATTAAATATTGAAGGCAACCGACAAATGTGCTTTTATGTGCCTCCCTAGCAGTCCCTCCAGCCACCACTACCAAGTCTCCCTATGTCACTGTCCTAAAAAGGACAGTTTTCTTATTGTCCCTCACAAACCAACCAATTTCCTGGCTTTCCAGGTTTGGCCAAACAACGAACTTAAGAACGGATTTCAAACGGAAGTCTTTGCTTGGTAGAGATGAGTGCATTTTTGAAAAAATCAATTTGGCCGATTCGCCAAATTTTCCGGAAAAATTTGTTTCAGTCCGAATTTATTTGCGATGAATCGCTACTAGAAAAGGCTATTTCTGGCCTTCCGAGAGCCTCAATAGGGTTGTGAAACATTTTGCTTTGCTGTAACACACATAGGATGCATGCTGGGTTAGTAAAATAATACTGTAAAGAAGTAGGAAATGCAGATCAGGGGCATTGCTATTAGAATCACAGTCGCAGAGCAGCACAATTACAGAGCCTTGAGGTGGAATCAGCATGAGGAGCCCATATATTGCCTGAAAGACACACCCTGGAGTTTGCAGCAGCATGGGAAGCCCATATATTGCCTTAAAGATACCCTGGAATTGGCATCAGCATGAGGAGCCCATATATTGCCTGAAATACACATCATGGAGTTGGCAGCAGCATAAGGAGCCCATATTTTGCCTGAAAGACACATTGGAGTTGGCAGTAGCATGGGGAGCCCATATATTGCCTTAAAAACACCCTGGAGTTGGCATCAGCATGATAAGCACATATATTGCCTGAAAGACACACTGGAGTTGGTAGCAGCATAAGGAACCCATATATGTCCTGAAAGACACACTGGAGTTGGCAGCAGCATAAGGAGCCCATGTATTGCCTGAAAGACACACCGGAGTTGTCATCAGCATGATGAGCACATATATTGCCTGAAAGACACACTGGATTTGGCAGCAGCATAAGGAGCCCATATATTGCCTGAAAAACACACCCTGGAGTTGACAGCAGCATGAGGAGCCCATATATTGCCTGAAAAACACACCATGGAGTTGGCAGCAGCATAATAAGCCCATATATTGCCTGAAAGAGACACACTGGAGCTGGCAGCAGCATAAGGAGCCCATATATTGGCTGAAAGACACAATGGAGTTGGCAGCAGCATAAGGAGCCCATATATTGCCTTAAATACACACTCTGGAGTTGGCAGCAGCATGAGGAGCCCATATATTGCCTGAAAAACACACCATGGAGTTGGCAGCAGCATAAGGAGCCCATATATTGCCTGAAAGACACCCTGGATTTGGCAGCATCATAAGGAGCCCATATATTGCCTGAAATACACACTGGAGTTGGCAGCAGCATAAGGAGCCCATTTATTGGCTGAAAGACACAATGGAGTTGGCAGCAGCATGAGGAGCCCATATACTGCCAGAAGGACACACCCTGGAGTTGGCAGCAGCATAAGGAGCCCATATATTGCCTGAAAGACACATTGGAATTGGCAGCATGGGGAGCTCATATATTGCCTTAAATACACACTCTGGAGTTGACAGCAGCATGAGGAGCCCATATATTCCCTGAAAGACACATCCTGATGTTGGCAGCAGCATGGGGAGCCCATATATTGCCTGAAAGACACATCCTGATGTTGGCAGCAGCATGGGGAGCCCATATATTGCCTGAAAGACATGCCCTGGAGTTGGCAGCAGCATGAGGTGCCCCTATATTGCCTGAAAGGCACATTGGAGTTGGCAGCAGCATTGGGAGCCCATATATTGCCTTAAAACACACCCTGGAGTTGGCAGCAGCATGAGGAACCCATATATTGCCTGAAAGACACATTATGATGTTGGCAGCAGCATGGGGAGCCCATATATTGCCTGAAAGACAAGCCCTGGAGTTGGCAGCAGCATGAAGAGAGCATATACAAATTTGGGGCACATATATCTTATCCTAAGAATATTGTTACAAATTAAGATTATTGTAAAGCATTTCCTTAATAATTACTTGTGGCCTGATGCAGAGGAATGTCTGTAACTGGAGAGCAGTGCCTTAAATCTGTTTTGCACTATCCATATTTCTGAGGTGTTGCTCTGGCACCATGATCAATCTACTCTGATGCATCAGGCATTGGTGGGTGGAAATCCTGGATGATCCATGCCTGATTCATCTTCACACAGGTCAGTTTCTCCATAGTTACACAACTGCTGGTGTTGTACAAAAAAACATTTTTCAAGCGTACTGGAGCACATTGAACTGCCCTCATCAGTGCATCACACTAGGTCGCTTTGTTCTCCCCTCATATATGCACTAAGCATGTCAGGCAGAGAAGAGCAAGGATGGGCACAGAAAAGAGGCAGAGGCCTTCATTTATCAAGCAGAGGTCACATCAGAATAGGGGTGAGTGGCAGCAGGAGTCTCAGCAATAGGCCTGATCTCCCAGTATCAGCTAGCAGTCGTGTATCGACCAGCAACCCATCTCCCAGTCAACTGTCGGTTGTATCTTATGCTTTGGGTTCAGCTCCACTATTCAGTGAGGACGATCTGATAGAGAAAAATCAGCAGTAATGTGCAGACACAACTCGATGATGATGATTATTATTTTTAATATTATTAATAATATATATATATATATATATAGCGGCATCATCTTCTGTAGCGCTTTACAAGGTGTGATTACAAAGTAAAACATATAGTACAGGGAACACTACAAAACTCGAAGCTACAAGGTTCAAACCAAGTGTTATGACCACAGGAGACAATATGAAAGAGAGTCCTGCCCTTGCAAGCTTACAGTCTAATGGATGGGGGTGGAGACAAAAGGTAGGGGTCACAAGTGGTAGAGCTTGAGTTGGGCTGCACGTGCTGTTCGAAGGATATAGGAGTGGCTTCAGCCAGGGTATATGCCCTGTCTGAAGAAGTGAGTTTTGAGGGCACTTTTAAAGGCTTGGAAAGAAGGAGAGTGAGGGTTTTAGTGGCCAGCATGGTGGCAGAAGGGGAAAGTCTGGAGGCTAACTTGCCTGGGGTAGACCAATTGCTGCGCAGCAGGCTACCTTCCCAGGAGGAAGTGGAAGAGGGGTTCCTGGAGTCGGCGGCAGCAGTAGCAGTGAATTAGTGTGGACTGTTGATGGGAAATTCAGCTACTTGGCTATGTGGCAGTTTTTCATCAAGCATCTGCAGGAAGTTAGCATGGCTACATGCAAGATGTGTATGCAGACGGCGGAGCGTAGCCAGGGTCCCAATGTCGATCCCACAGCCCTGCGTCAACATATGCAGCGTCACCATAAAGTGGCCTGGGAGAGTTAGCTTCAAAGTGGTGGTCCAGCCTGCTGCATTACCCAGCGGCACACCACTCCCTGTTCCAGCCAGCCAAGGCTTCACCACCTCCTGTGTGTCATACCCATCCTTTGTCGGTCCAGATGCTCTTCCTCCTCTTACTCAGAGTCAGTTATTCCGCCAGCAATCCATTGGCGAAGCCATGGCCAAGCGACAACAGTATGCCCACTCATCCAATGTGCAGAAGCTAAATGTGCTCCTGTATAAGTTGCTGGTGCTGCAGTCCCTCCCTTTCAGGTGGTGGACTCTGCACCTTTCAGAGAACTGATGGCTTGTGCCGAGTCGAGGTGAAGAGTCCCAAGCTGTTATTTCTTTGCGAAGAAAGGCAGTACTAGCCCTGTACAATTTTGTTGAACAGAAGGTGGGCCAGTCTGTGAGCCTGTCGGTGTGTACCAAAATGCATGGCAGCGCCTATGACAATACATGTCCTTTAAGGCCCACTGGGTGAATGTGGTTCCTGCACAACAGCAACTTGGACAGGTCACACTACTGTGGCCTCCATGCTCCTAGCCCATTGCGCCTGTGACAGTGCGTGACTCCATATCCTTATCCTCCACCGTCTCTGCAGCCTCCACTGCATGGACAAGTCTCAGTGCCCCTCCAGTTTACCATATGTGCAGGACACGGCAGTGTCACGCTGTTCTTCACATGGTTTGCCTTGGCGAATGGAATCACACATGGGAGGAACTGCTAAAAATCATTAATAAAGAAATCAAATCATGGCTTACTCCACGAAAACTACAAATGGGAACCATGGTGACCGGCAATGGGAAGATGTATGATGTCGGTTCCTTGTGTTAACTTTAAAAAGGACTATTGGGTCATCCAGATATAATCTCCGCTATGATAAATCCAGGAACAAGTATTGAGCCAAAACCAACAATCGATGAGTGGATTTAATTAAAATAGAACCAGTTACATTACAGAAAAAGTAATAATATGAATAGTGTAAATATTATGTAATGTTGCAATTTCCATACAAAAAGGCGGTAATCTCTCTCAAGTTAATTCAGCCAGGGCATTTTGTCCTTAGCCCAGCCACCACCATACTGCCTTCATGGCAGCCCTTCATGTCTCCTGCATTGTCAGAGGGGAAGCAAAGAGAAGAAGACCCCTCCCCCACATTCCCTGCTTTAATATAATTCTCTGGTCAAACTTTAACTCTCCACCACCCAACTGTTATGTAATGTTTAAAACCAAGTAAGGAATTCTTAAGAATATTCCGATCCGCCATGGGTTATTTTAAAATGTGCAAAAATACCACATTTTGAACCAACTAATTTCACAAAAAATGGTTATGTCAAAAGGTGCTATTGCTAGAAATGAAAGGATTTCCCTGTCCTTTCAACCCTAAACAAAAATGTGACATTTTTCCCATCATTTTTAAAAGGATATTCCACCTTTAGAGCTAACATTTTTTTTTTTATATATTCTTTATTTAGGTTTTGTTGCAAGAAGGAAAAGACAATACAGGGTAATTGACAACGCACACAATGCAGGCATGTGAACACAGCAGATTAAATAATACAATTCTTTACATATTAGGAATGCATATGACTGGCATGTGTGGGCCGTCTAACAGGGATGAGGGGTAAGGGGGTGCTAAGAGGGGGAGGGGATGCACAGGGTTGGTGGGGGGAGGGGGGCCTTTCCTGAGGTCTCTGTACTAAGTCTCTGTATCCTTAACTTTTCTCTGTGAGCTCAGACTTGCCTCACTCCGGGCAGAATCATTATGTCCCCTGTGTGCCTGCCCGTTCACCAGATCCCGAAATTCGTTTGACTCCTCAAACATCAGCCACGGTAGCCAAGTGTGCCAGAACCGTTCATCTCTATCATGCAGGGATAACGTCATATCTTCCATTTCTTTAACATTCAAGACCTCTCCAACCCAATCGTTCACCGTCGGGGCTCTTTTCTGTTTCCAGAACCGGGGTATCACCTGTTTGGCCGCGTTTAATAAATGTACTTGCAGGGATTTCTTGTATGTACCCACCGATTGGTCTCCCAAGTGCAGCAAGAGTAACGCTGGGTCTTCGCTGACCTCTGCTCCCGTAAGACCAGCGATCACCGGGATTATTTTCCCCCAGTAGTCGTGGAGCAGTTTACAACCCCAAAATATATGTAATAGCGTGCCCCTTTCCTCGCCGCATCTCCAGCATAAGGGATCTGCCGTTGGGAACATCTTACTGAGCCTGTCTGACGTGTAATACCATCTCGTCAGCAACTTATAGTTGGTTTCTTGTATTTTAGTTGCAACTGAGGATTTATGGGCCAATGTTGCCATCCTCTCCCTCTGCTTTCCTGTCAAGTGTCTACCAAGGTCAGCCTCCCAGTCTCCCCAAAAGGCTGGAGGGGCCCCTTGCTCTCCCAGAAGAAGCGGATAGATCTGGGAAATCAGGTGCGAGCTGTCCAGTTCTCCCAGGCATAATCTCTCAAAAACCGTGGGGGGCCTGCACCTATCTCGTCTGAAACCCAGTTGTGACAGGAAAAGCTGGAAGTGTATAAGGGTCCATGGGTCCAGGACGCAAGCAGGGTATCTGGCTCTTAGCTCTCCCAAGGGGGTCCACCCCCTCACAGTGATCAAGTCCCTACTTCTAAGGGAGGGCAAGTCTCCCCACCCTCTGAGATCGGCTCTAGAACAACTCAGGGGTAGCAGCGGGTTGTTCACGAGTGGCACCAAGGGGGATGGCCAGGGTGATATCTTCTCCTATTCTCTAGTGCCTCGGAACACATCTAGGGTGGCCGATATTGTGGGGTGTGATTTGAACCCGTCTCTGGTGGTCTCTCTATTCCATGAGGCAGCATCTAAGGGAAATCCTGCCCCTGCTCTCTCCACCTTAACCCACCTTTTCGTCTCATGGCACTGGTGCCATTCGCACATCCTCTGCAGGTGGGATGCGACCCAATATCGTTTGATATCTGGGAGCGCCATCCCCCCCTGTTGTTTTGATTTGCATACAACCTGCATCCTTAGTCTGGGTTTCTTATTCTGCCAGACGAACTTCCTGAAGGCTTTATTTAAGTCCCTGAAGAAGTGCACCGGCAATCTGATTGGGAGGGCCTGAAACAGAAACAGCAGCCTAGGTAATACTGACATTTTGATGATGTTCACCCTTCCCATCCATGAGAAAGTGGGCAGGTCCCATTTCTCCAGGTCTGCCTGGATCCTCTGTGCTAGTGGGAGGAAATTCATGGCATAAATGTTTGATAGTTGGCCCGGTAGCTGTGTTCCCAGGTATGTGATAACAGATTTTGCCCATTTGAAGGAAAAGGACTGTTGCAGGTTCCCTCTCAGGTCCTCCCCGAGAGTCACACTCAGGGCCTCAGACTTTTCAAAGTTTATTTTATAAAAGGAGAGTCGACCGTATATCTCGATCTCTCTCATCAATACCGGGAGGGAGACACAAGGGCTTGTGACGAAAAATAAGAGATCGTCCGCGTAGGCCGCTACCTTGTGTATCCCGTCCGGAGTCTCAAGGCCTCTAATGTCACTGTTGTGTTGGACTCTGCATAGGAACGGCTCCATAGAGAGAGCAAAAAGTAGTGGGGATAGTGGGCACCCCTGCCGTGTCCCGTTGCGAATGTGCACTGTATCGGACAGGAGGCCATTCACTCTGATCCTTGCTGAAGGGGTGGTGTAGAGAGCCCCTATGTATCCTCTCATTACTTCTAGGCCTATGTGTCAAAGAGTCTCACCCATGAATGACCAGTTAACCCTATCGAAGGCTTTTTCGGCATCAGTGGAAAGAAGCACTGCAGGGGTCCCGGTCCCGGATGATCTAGCCCCGTGTATCATGTTGATAGCCCTGACCACATTGTCCCTGGCCTCTCTCCCCAAGACAAATCCAGTCTGGTCAAGATGCACCATCTGGGCCACCACTGGTGCTAGTCTGTTTGCTAGGACTTTCGCGAATAGTTTCAGGTCTGTATTAAGTAGGGAAATAGGCCTGTAGCTCTGACAATACAAAGGGTCTTTCCCCTGCTTATGGAGTACTGTAATATGGGCCTCTAAATCCCTCTCTGAGAATGCGCCCTGGGTTTCCGTGCTTACAATCGTGTTCCAGGCCCCGACCATGCGTGGCCCCAGATCTGCTAGAAATAATTTATAATATTTAACAGTGTAGCCATCAGGCCCTGGGGACTTCCCGGCTGGAGACTGCCTCACTGCCTCAGCCAGTTCTTCCATTGTGATGGGGGCTTCTAATAAGTCCGCCTCCTCCCTGGGGATTACCGGCATGCCCGAGTTTACTATGTATTCCCTCTGTCTGTCCTGTTGGCCCCCAGCGCTGGAGCCTGATGATAGGTTATAAAGCCCCGAGTAGTATGATCTAAATGTATCTGCTATTGCCTCAGGTGAAAGCTGCTTTTTTTGTGGTTTGTCCAGGATCTCCGCTATAAAATTTTGGGAGCGCTGCTGCATCAACGCCCCGGCGAGCAGGGTGCCGCTCTTGTTCCCATGTTCATAATAGGTTCTCCTGCATTTTTTAATTGTGAATTTGGCCTTATGCAAGAGGAATGTGTTCAGGGCTTCCCGCGCCTGGATCAGCTCGTCGAGTCCCCTAGCCGCCTCAGACCGCTTGTGTGACAACTCCAGGATTTTTACCCTCTCTAGGAGTTTCTCTAATTGGGCAGCCCTTCCTTCTTTTTCCTTGTAGCATGTTTGACCAGTAGGCCCCTGATCACCCTCTTATGTGCTTCCCAAAGCATTAGTGGTGACACCTCCCCGTTGTCATTTTCTCTGAAGTAGGCTTTAATGCCCTCCCCAATTTCCTTGGTAACCACCGCGTCGCGGAGGAGGGATTCATTAAGTCTCCATGTCAGCGGGCGAGGGGGCCTATCTATTATGTCTAGATCTAAGTAAGGCATGATCTGAAAAAGAGATCGGGTGCATTCCACCTCCCTGCCCATGCCCAGAAGACTGTGCGAGACCAGCAAATAATCAATCCTGGAGTATGTCCCGTGTGTCTTTGAGAAGAAGGAATAGTCCTTCACTGTAGGGTTAGCAACCCGCCACGTGTCCATTAGCTGCGCTGCATGCAATCCTTTCCTAAGTGCTCTAAGGGCCGACTGCAGGAGCGCAGATCTGCCTGTTGATGAGTCCATTAAGGGCTCGATGGCTAGGTTGAGGTCCCCGCCCAGAATCACCTCCCCCTCTGCAAAACGTGACAACTGATCTAGGGCTTGGATGAGGAACTTGCATTGCCCCTGGTTTGGCGCGTATATTGAGGCCAATGTATATTTCCTGCACCCCAGTAAGCCTTTGACCATAATAATCCTTCCTGCTTCATCACCCCACTCCTCCTGCACTTCAAATGGGAGGGTTCTTGCGAGCATAATCACCACACCTTTCTTCTTCTTCCCCTCTCCCGCACAGCCAAGGAACACCCGCGGGAAGTCCCTATTATTTAAGCGGGGACATGCATTCTTTTTAAAATGCGTTTCTTGTATGAATGCTATCATCGCTTTCTGTCTTCTCAATTCCTGCCTAAGGATAGTTCTTTTCTCAGGGGAGTTAAGGCCTTTGGTGTTTAGAGACACCACCCTCATGGTACCCATCCCAACACCCTTAGGGGGAGTCCACCAATGGTTAGGCGTTCTTTTGACTGATTGGATTGGGCTCTGGGGGGCCCCCACCCCTTGACAGGAGAGGGGCAGGAAACAGGCACCACAAGGGGGGGTGGCCCGACGTTCTTTTGGACAATTGGATTGGGTTAAAGGGAGGCCCCAACCCCTTTACAGAAGGGGGGTAGGAAACAGGTACCACAAGGGGGGGTGGGACGGGGGAAGGGATCAGTTAGGGGTGGAGGGTGTAAGGTTCAGGTGTAAAACTGACAATAAGTCAACTGGTGCTAGTAAACTATAAGTACCAGATATCGCGCCTTTGTCACGAAGGGGTGGGTAAATAACCCTAACCTCTTCAGGCTAAAAGTAGCCTCTCTCTCGTCTGGGAGGTCCACAGGGCTTCCCAGAGGGGTGCGCCAAGTACTGGGGGGAAGTAGAGGACTGGATAACTGTTCGGTGTGGGGGAGATGCACCAAAGCTGCTATTGACTGGAGGACCACAATACGACTATTGCTCAACATTTGGTCTAAAACACATAACATTAACTGCAATTTTAACTTTAACTTGTAACATACAACCAGGCCAGATGGCCTCCAACAGGCCAGTCGGCCAGATCGACCCCCCACCCCCCCGCCGCCCGGCCCACGGCACCGTCAAGCGGCCATACCGATGTGAGCAGTTCGCACTATGCCATCGTGCACGAGTGGGGGAGGGAGGGGCCCGGGGGGGCCACGCCACAAATCACCCATATGAGGAGCGTCACCAGCCCCTTCCATGCTTAATCTACAAACCGTTGGTCGCCCTCGGCCACCCCGGGCCCCCCCACCCGCCACCAGCCTGGCCCCAGCTTGCGCCAAGGCCGTGCAGACAGGGGAGGGGGGAGGGGCCCAGGCCCGACCCCGCACGCGGACCACCCCAGTCCATCCGTCAACTGATCGCAGAATGTTCAGACCTTACACTCTGCGACCTCTTCCTCCTCTTTAGCCACCTCGGGGGCGCCCCCCGGTCGCTGTGGGAGACGTCCCGCGTGCCCATTCAGCTCTGGTACCGTCCAGTCGGGGATGTCAACCGCGTCGGCCTCCAGGAAATGGAACAAGTCTGGGAGCTGGCCCGGGGACTTCAGAACAAAGTTGCTCCCATTTCTCTGAACTATCAGCTGGAACGGGTGGCCCCATCTGTATGCTGCTCCTCGTCGCTGCACTGTCTCCAGGAGGGGCTTCAGGAGTCTGCGCATGTGCAGGGTTCGCCTGGATAGATCTTGGAGGATAATCACTTGTGATCCCCGAAACGCAATGGGACCCTTTTCCCAGGCTCGCTGGATTAGGTCTCCTTTTATTTTAAAGAAGTGAGCCCTGCAAATGATGTCTCTAGGTCTGTCACCTTCTTGAGGACGGGCTCCTAGGGCTCTGTGAACCCGATCCAGTTCAATGTGGTTTGTGTCGGGCATATCGAGAAGAAAGTTGAAGATAGACATCACGGTTCGTGTTAGCTCTTGGCCGCCCACTGACTCCGGGACACCTCGGAGGCGGAGATTGTTCCTGCGGCTCCTGTTCTCTGCATTGTCATGGGCAAGATACAGATCAGAGAATTGTCTCCTATTGGATTCCTGCTGCCGCTCCAGCGCTGTCACGCGTTCTTCCAGGGCCCTCTGCGAGGCTTCCACCCCATCCACTCTCTGGGTGACCTCCGTAACTGAGCCCTGCAGGGTCGCGAGCTCTCTTTTTATTGTCCCCTCCATTCTAGAGACATAGCCATCAAAGTCATTTCACGTGGGTAAGCCCCGAAGGGCTTCCTTGATATTGACCTTCACTGCTTCTGCTATGGACTGAGATAGATGGTCTAGGGAAATTGCAGGGCTCGGACTTCGTACACATACGGGGCCTCGGCTGCCGCACCCCATCTGCCATCCACTGTGCTGTTGGGACAGGCACCCGTCCACCTGCGACTCCCAAAGCTGTTTATCCTGGGGGGAGCACATCTCCATGTCCTCTTCTGGCCGTGCATACTGCTGTGCGGTGCTATTCCCGGCTCGCCACTCCTGTGCCTTATCGTGATCCCCCATAGATGTGCAGTTCAAGGCTGGGCTGTGGGGAAGCTCCACTATCTGGCCCGGGTCTGGGCTCGCCGGGGGCGAAGGGGAGCCCGAGAATATGCTGCCATACGGGGAGCTTATCAGTCTCTCCAGCGGGGAATCGTTTCTATTCTGGGGGGGTCAGGCTGGCAGGCGGAGCCCCTTTTGCTTTCTGGGGTGTCCGGGCGATAGGGGCCTGTTCCATGTGTGGCCTCTGCTGTGATGTTGCTGAAGAGGTTGGGCTTGATGTGTCAGGTCTCCTGCCCCAGCCCCCACCTGGCACAGCCCCAGCGCCCATCTGCTGAAAAGGGGGGGTCCTCTGCGGGTGCCCTTGGTTCCCTCCCAGGGCCCAGGGGAAATTCACTAACCTGGGTGCCACCGGGTGTTCCTCCCAGCCAGTCCAACTCCTTATGCACCTGTGCTGTGATGGTGCATGTGCGCTCCCTGGCAGTGTGAAGGCCGTCTTCAAGCAGCTGCTTCCCGGCCGCCTGCATATCAGGCCAGTCAGTCTCCTCCGCTCTGAGCTTCCGCAGCGCTGCCCTTGCTGGTGGCTGCTCCTTGGCCCTCCCCCCGCTCCCCTGCTCCTCTCCCACGACCGCCGCCATCTTGGATTTTGCAGCCGTGATCTTCTTCTCCCCTTTTGCTGGGAAATATGCAGGTAAGGCGCGCCCTCTGCCCCTCCGAGCCGCCCCGCGGACCATCCCTCGCCTGGGCATGCGTTTGGCTGTGCCAGTCGCCCTGTGGGTCCCGATCTCCTGGCTATGGCGTGCAGAGCTCCCCCACTGTGCTGACTCACGCGTCCATGGCAAGCCAAGCCCCCCAGAGCTAACATTTTTATTGAGTTTTTAAGAGAAGTGGGTCAGAAAACAGTTTCATAAATTTCACGCATTAATAAATGTGACTTGATAATTTTGGGGTTCTCAGTCACTCCTTGTCATTACTACCCATCCAGTTGTATTAACTTTTACCAATCTTGAATAGTAAAATACAGTAGAGTTTTTAATTATTTAAGTATTTAAAGCTGTTTTTAGCAAAAACCTAACCTTACTAACTCATAAATTAACAAACACAAAAGAGTCAGAGGGGTTCATACATGGCCCTTTAACCAAGCAAGTCTATTATTGATTAATGAAAATCAATATGCTGATATTAAAATAACAGACAGAGATAACTGTATAAATGACCATTAATAATAAGATGTATTATTCAACTAATCTGTACTATTAATCAAACTGATTTAATAATAACACTGATTAAACATGAAGGCTTACTTGGTTGAGTAGGAGCTTTTTTTTCAATCAAGCAAAAGAAAAGGAAAGGCAAGATTTAGAAAAGATAAAATGAAATATCCAAAACCAAACAAAGCTCAAATATCTTTAGAACATAGCAAACCATTAGTTTTTCCAGTGTCATCATACCAATGAAGCTAATCAGAAACTATTAATCTCCTTCTTCATGGATAACTTACAGAATTCTGCACCAATTTGTCAAATTAACCCAATATACTCTATAGTACCCTGATTCATTTTCCAAGAACTTCATGTCTAATAGTTCATGTCAATGCAAACCTTGACAATAGGCTTCCATTGCATTCCTATAAATTATATGAACTAGTTCCTCCATTTGAAGCAAATGGCAAGGATTCACTTTGAGTTGAGAAAAATTCTCATTTTAAAAATACATCCAATTCAGTAAAAAAAAGCATGAGGCTTTCACTTTTATTGAATCACCCGATAGGAAGACAATGAAAGTCAAAGGCATTTTTTACTCCTGAGAAAAGTTCTGAGCATTATACTCCTTTTTACTATGTAGTAAAAAGTGTTATTAGCTTTCATTGCCTTCCTATCTGACGAGTCATTAAATGTAAAATTCTCATGCTTTTTACTCATGATTTGAACTTCTGAATACCATGAGATTTTTTTTCAAACTTTAGTGAATCAATGTCGATGTCTTTCTTGGTGATTACACGTATTAAAGCGGCAGGTGAAAATAAAAAAATCAAAAGTAGCAGATAAAAAGCTTTTCCTTGATTGATAAAAAACATCTTTTCAATCCTTTTCTTAACAGCAACATGTTTAAAAACCAATATGTCTTTGGATAATAAACAACCCACATGAAATCAGTACTTTATAACTCTTAAAATGCAAAGGCCCACCTGATTCATTAGTAGATGGAGCTACCATGAAAAAGAAAGAAAACACATTTCAGAAGAGCTCAAATCTATTTTTAAAACCAAGTAAGGAATTCTTAAGAATATTCCGATCCGCCATGGGTTATTTTAAAATGTGCAAAAATACCACATTTTGAACCAACTAATTTCACAAAAAATGGTTAGGTCAAAAGGTGCTATTGCTAGAAATGAAAGGATTTCCCTGTCCTTTCAACCCTAAACAAAAATTTTACATTTTTCCCATCATTTTTAGAAGGATATTCCACCTTTAGAGCTAACATTTTTATTGAGTTTTTAAGAGAAGGGGGTCAGAAAACAGTTTCATAAATTTCACACATTAATAAATGTGACTTGATTATTTTTGGGTTCTCAGTCACTCCTTGTCATTACTACCCCTCCAGTTGTATTAGCCTTTACCAATCTTGAATAGTAAAATACAGTAGAGTTTTTAATTATTTATGTATTTAAAGCTGTTTTTAGCAAAAACCTAACCTTACTAACTCATAAATTAACAAACACAAAAGAGTCAGAGGGGTTCATACATGGCCCTTTAACCAAGCAAGTCTATTATTGATTAATGCAAATCAATATGCAGACATTAAAATAACAGACAGCGATAACTGTATAAATGACCATTGATAATAAGATGTATTATTCAAATAATCTGTACTATTAATCAAACTGATTTAATAATAACGCTGAATAAACATGAAGGCTTACTTGGTTGAGTAGGAGCTTTTTTTCAAGCAAAAGAAAAGATAAGGCAAGATTTAGAAAAGATAAAATGAAATATCCAAAACCAAACAAAGCTCAAATATCTTTGGAACATAGCAAACCATTAGTTTTTCCAGTGTCAGCATACCAATAAAGCTAACGAAAAACTATTAACTTCCTTCTTTATGGATAACTTACAGAATTCTGCACCAATTTGTCAAATTAACCCAATATTCTCTATAGTAACCTGATTCATTTTCCCAGAACTTCATGTCTAATAGTTAAAGTCAATGCAAACCTTGACAATAGGCTTCCATTCCATCCCTATAAATTAAATGAACCAGTTCCTCCATTTGAAGCAAATGGCCAGGATTCACTTTGAGTTGAGAAAAATTCTCATGTTAGAAATACATTCAATTCAGTAAAAAAAAAAAAAGCATGAGACGTTCACATTTATTGAATCACCTGATAGGAAGACAATGAAAGTCAAAGGCATTTTTTACTCCTGAGAAAAGTTCTGAGCTTTATACTCCTTTTTACTATGTAGTAAAAAGTGTTATTGGCTTTCATTGCCTTCCTAATTGACGAGTCATTAAATGTAAAATTCTCATGCTTTTTACTCATGATTTGAACTTCTGAATACCATGAGATTTTTTTTCTAACTTTAGTGAATCAATGCCGATGTCTTTCTTGGTGATTACATGTATTAAAGCGGCTGGTGAAAATAAAAAAATCAAAAGTAGCAGATAAAAAGCTTTTAGATGATTGATAAAAAACATCTTTTCAATCCTTTTCTTAACAGCAACATGTTTAAAAACCAATATGTCTTTTGATAACAATTTAACAACCCACATGAATTCAGTACTTTATAACTCTTAAAATGCAAAGGCCCACCTGATTCATTAGTAGATGTAGCTACCATGAAAAAGAAAGAAAACAAATTTCAGAAGAGCTCAAAACTATTTTTAAAACCAAGTAAGGAATTCTTAAGAATATTCCGATCCGCCATGGGTTATTTTAAAATGTGCAAAAATACCACATTTTGAACCAACTAATTTCACAAAATATGGTTAGGTCAAAAGGTGCTATTGCTAGAAATGAAAGGATTTCCCTGTCCTTTCAACCCTAAACAAAAATTTGACATTTTTCCCATCATTTTTAGAAGGATATTCCACCTTTAGAGCTAACATTTTTATTGAGTTTTTTTAAAGAAGGGGGACAGAAAACATTTTCATAAATTTCACACATTAATAAATGTGACTTGATTATGTTTGGGTTCTCAGTCACTCCTTGTCATTACTACCCCTCCAGTTGTCTTAGCCTTTACCAATCTTGAATAGTAAAATACAGTAGAGTTTTTAATTATTTAAGTATTTAAAGCTGTTTTTAGCAAAAACCTAACCTTACTAACTCATAAATTAACAAACACAAAAGAGTCAGAGGGGTTCATACATGGCCCTTTAACCAAGCAAGTCTATTATTGATTAATGAAAATCAATATGCAGACATTAAAATAACAGACAGCGATAACTGTATAAATGACCATTGATAATAAGATGTATTATTCAACTAATCTGTACTATTAATCAAACTGATTTAATAATAACGCTGATTAAACATGAAGGCTTACTTGGTTGAGTACGAGCTTTTTTTTCAATCAAGCAAAAGAAAAGGAAAGGCAAGATTTAGAAAAGATAAAATGAAATATCCAAAACCAAACAAAGCTCAAAAATCTTTGGAACATAGCAAACCATTAGTTTTTTCAGTGTCAGCATACCAATAAAGCTAACGAAAACCTATTAACCTCCTTCTTTATGGATAACTTGCAGAATTCTGCACCAATTTGTCAAATTAACCCAATATTCCCTATAGTAACCTGATTCATTTTCCCAGAACTTCATGTCTAATAGTTAATGTCAATGCAAACCTTGACAATAGGCTTCCATTGCATCCCTATAAATTAAATGAACCAGTTCCTCCATTTGAAGCAAATGGCCAGGATTCACTTTGAGTTGAGAAAAATTCTCATGTTAGAAATACATTCAATTCAGTAAAAAAAGCATGAGACGTTCACATTTATTGAATCACCTGATAGGAAGACAATGAAAGTCAAAGGCATTTTTTACTCCTGAGAAAAGTTCTGAGCTTTATACTCCTTTTTACTATGTATTAAAAAGTGTTATTGGCTTTCATTGCCTTCCTATCTGCCGAGTCATTAAATGTAAAATTCTCATGCTTTTTACTCATGATTTGAACTTCTGAATACCATGAGATTTTTTTTCAAACTTTAGTGAATCAATGCCAATGTCTTTCTTGGTGATTACATGTATTAAAGCGGCTGGTGAAAATAAAAAAAATCAAAAGTAGCATATAAAAAGCTTTTAGATGATTGATAAAAAACATCTTTTCAATCCAATTCTTAACAGCAACATGTTTAAAAACCAATATGTCTTTTGATAACAATTTAACAACCCACATGAATTCAGTACTTTATAACTCTTAAAATGCAAAGGCCCACCTGATTCATTAGTAGATGTTGCTACCATGAAAAAGAAAGAAAACAAATTTCAGAAGAGCTCAAAACTATTTTTAAAACCAAGTAAGGAATTCTTAAGAATATTCCGATCTGCCATGGGTTATTTTAAAATGTGCAAAAATACCACAATTTTGAACCAACTAATTTCACAAAAAATGGTTAGGTCAAAAAGTGCTATTGCTAGAAATTAAAGGATTTCCCTGTCCTTCCAACCCTAAACAAAAATTTGACATTTTTCCCATCATTTTTAGAAGGATATTCAACCTTTAGAGCTAACATTTTTATTGCGTTTTTAAGAGAAGGGGGTCAGAAAACAGTTTCATAAATTTCACACATTAATAAATGTGACTTGATTATTTTTGGGTTCTCAGTCACTCCTTGTCATTACTACCCCTCCAGTTGTCTTAGCCTTTACCAATCTTGAATAGTAAAATACAGTAGAGTTTTTAATTATTTAAGTATTTAAAGCTGTTTTTAGCAAAAACCTAACCTTACTAACTCATAAATTAACAAACACAAAAGAGTCAGAGGGGTTCATACATGGCCCTTTACCCAAGCAAGTCTATTTTTAATAATGAAAATCAATATGCAGACATTAAAATAACAGACAGCGATAACTGTATAAATGACCATTGATAATAAGATGTATTATTCAACTAATCTGTACTATTAATCAAACTGATTTAATAATAACGCTGATTAAACATGAAGGCTTACTTGGTTGAGTAGGAGCTTTTTTTTCAATCAAGCAAAAGAAAAGGAAAGGCAAGATTTAGAAAAGATAAAATGAAATATCCAAAACCAAACAAAGCTCAAAAATCTTTGGAACATAGCAAACCATTAGTTTTTCCAGTGTCAGCATACCAATAAAGCTAACGAAAACCTATGAACCTCCTTCTTTATGGATAACTTGCAGAATTCTGCACCAATTTGTCAAATTAACCCAATATTCTCTATAGTAACCTGATTCATTTTCCCAGAACTTCATGTCTAATAGTTAATGTCAATGCAAACCTTGACAATAGGCTTCCATTGCATCCCTATAAATTAAATGAACCAGTTCCTCCATTTGAAGCAAATGGCCAGGATTCACTTTGAGTTGAGAAAAATTCTCATGTTAGAAATACATTCAATTCAGTAAAAAAAAAGCATGAGACGTTCACATTTATTGAATCACCTGATAGGAAGACAATGAAAGTCAAAGGCATTTTTTACTCCTGAGAAAAGTTCTGAGCTTTATACTCCTTTTTACTATGTATTAAAAAGTGTTATTGGCTTTCATTGCCTTCCTATCTGACGAGTCATTAAATGTAAAATTCTCATGCTTTTTACTCATGATTTGAACTTCTGAATACCATAAGATTTTTTTTCAAACTTTAGTGAATCAATGCCAATGTCTTTCTTGGTGATTACATGTATTAAAGCGGCTGGTGAAAATAAAAAAATCAAAAGTAGCAGATAAAAAGCTTTTAGATGATTGATAAAAAACATCTTTTCAATCCTTTTCTTAACAGCAACATGTTTAAAACCAATATGTCGTTGGATAACAATTTAACAACCCACATGAATTCAGTACTTTATAACTCTTAAAATGCAAAGGCCCACCTGATTCATTAGTAGATGTAGCTACCATGAAAAAGAAAGAAAACAAATTTCAGAAGAGCTCAAAACTATTTTTAAAACCAAGTAAGGAATTCTTAAGAATATTCCGATCCGCCATGGGTTATTTTAAAATGTGCAAAAATACCACATTTTGAACCAACTAATTTCACAAAAAATGGTTAGGTCAAAAGGTGCTATTGCTAGAAATGAAAGGATTTCCCTGTCCTTTCAACTCTAAACAAAAATTTGACATTTTTCCCATAATTTTTAGAAGGATATTCCACCTTTAGAGCTAACATTTTTATTGAGTTTTTTTAAAGAAGGGGGACAGAAAACATTTTCATAAATTTCACACATTAATAAATGTGACTTGATTATGTTTGGGTTCTCAGTCACTCCTTGTCATTACTACCCCTCCAGTTGTCTTAGCCTTTACCAATCTTGAATAGTAAAATACAGTAGAGTTTTTAATTATTTAAGTATTTAAAGCTGTTTTTAGCAAAAACCTAACCTTACTAACTCATAAATTAACAAACACAAAAGAGTCAGAGGGGTTCATACATGGCCCTTTAACCAAGCAAGTCTATTATTGATTAATGAAAATCAATATGCAGACATTAAAATAACAGACAGCGATAACTGTATAAATGACCATTGATAATAAGATGTATTATTCAACTAATCTGTACTATTAATCAAACTGATTTAATAATAACGCTGATTAAACATGAAGGCTTACTTGGTTGAGTAGGAGCTTTTTTTTCAATCAAGCAAAAGAAAAGGAAAGGCAAGATTTAGAAAAGATAAAATGAAATATCCAAAACCAAACAAAGCTCAAAAATCTTTGGAACATAGCAAACCATTAGTTTTTTCAGTGTCAGCATACCAATAAAGCTAACGAAAACCTATTAACCTCCTTCTTTATGGATAACTTGCAGAATTCTGCACCAATTTGTCAAATTAACCCAATATTCCCTATAGTAACCTGATTCATTTTCCCAGAACTTCATGTCTAATAGTTAATGTCAATGCAAACCTTGACAATAGGCTTCCATTGCATCCCTATAAATTAAATGAACCAGTTCCTCCATTTGAAGCAAATGGCCAGGATTCACTTTGAGTTGAGAAAAATTCTCATGTTAGAAATACATTCAATTCAGTAAAAAAAAAGCATGAGACGTTCACATTTATTGAATCACCTGATAGGAAGACAATGAAAGTCAAAGGCATTTTTTACTCCTGAGAAAAGTTCTGAGCTTTATACTCCTTTTTACTATGTATTAAAAAGTGTTATTGGCTTTCATTGCCTTCCTATCTGACGAGTCATTAAATGTAAAATTCTCATGCTTTTTACTCATGATTTGAACTTCTGAATACCATAAGATTTTTTTTCAAACTTTAGTGAATCAATGCCAATGTCTTTCTTGGTGATTACATGTATTAAAGCGGCTGGTGAAAATAAAAAAATCAAAAGTAGCAGATAAAAAGCTTTTAGATGATTGATAAAAAACATCTTTTCAATCCTTTTCTTAACAGCAACATGTTTAAAACCAATATGTCGTTGGATAACAATTTAACAACCCACATGAATTCAGTACTTTATAACTCTTAAAATGCAAAGGCCCACCTGATTCATTAGTAGATGTAGCTACCATGAAAAAGAAAGAAAACAAATTTCAGAAGAGCTCAAAACTATTTTTAAAACCAAGTAAGGAATTCTTAAGAATATTCCGATCCGCCATGGGTTATTTTAAAATGTGCAAAAATACCACATTTTGAACCAACTAATTTCACAAAAAATGGTTAGGTCAAAAGGTGCTATTGCTAGAAATGAAAGGATTTCCCTGTCCTTTCAACTCTAAACAAAAATTTGACATTTTTCCCATAATTTTTAGAAGGATATTCCACCTTTAGAGCTAACATTTTTATTGAGTTTTTTTAAAGAAGGGGGACAGAAAACATTTTCATAAATTTCACACATTAATAAATGTGACTTGATTATGTTTGGGTTCTCAGTCACTCCTTGTCATTACTACCCCTCCAGTTGTCTTAGCCTTTACCAATCTTGAATAGTAAAATACAGTAGAGTTTTTAATTATTTAAGTATTTAAAGCTGTTTTTAGCAAAAACCTAACCTTACTAACTCATAAATTAACAAACACAAAAGAGTCAGAGGGGTTCATACATGGCCCTTTAACCAAGCAAGTCTATTATTGATTAATGAAAATCAATATGCAGACATTAAAATAACAGACAGCGATAACTGTATAAATGACCATTGATAATAAGATGTATTATTCAACTAATCTGTACTATTAATCAAACTGATTTAATAATAACGCTGATTAAACATGAAGGCTTACTTGGTTGAGTAGGAGCTTTTTTTTCAATCAAGCAAAAGAAAAGGAAAGGCAAGATTTAGAAAAGATAAAATGAAATATCCAAAACCAAACAAAGCTCAAAAATCTTTGGAACATAGCAAACCATTAGTTTTTTCAGTGTCAGCATACCAATAAAGCTAACGAAAACCTATTAACCTCCTTCTTTATGGATAACTTGCAGAATTCTGCACCAATTTGTCAAATTAACCCAATATTCCCTATAGTAACCTGATTCATTTTCCCAGAACTTCATGTCTAATAGTTAATGTCAATGCAAACCTTGACAATAGGCTTCCATTGCATCCCTATAAATTAAATGAACCAGTTCCTCCATTTGAAGCAAATGGCCAGGATTCACTTTGAGTTGAGAAAAATTCTCATGTTAGAAATACATTCAATTCAGTAAAAAAAGCATGAGACGTTCACATTTATTGAATCACCTGATAGGAAGACAATGAAAGTCAAAGGCATTTTTTACTCCTGAGAAAAGTTCTGAGCTTTATACTCCTTTTTACTATGTATTAAAAAGTGTTATTGGCTTTCATTGCCTTCCTATCTGCCGAGTCATTAAATGTAAAATTCTCATGCTTTTTACTCATGATTTGAACTTCTGAATACCATGAGATTTTTTTTCAAACTTTAGTGAATCAATGCCAATGTCTTTCTTGGTGATTACATGTATTAAAGCGGCTGGTGAAAATTAAAAAAATCAAAAGTAGCATATAAAAAGCTTTTAGATGATTGATAAAAAACATCTTTTCAATCCAATTCTTAACAGCAACATGTTTAAAAACCAATATGTCTTTGGATAATAAACAACCCACATGAAATCAGTACTTTATAACTCTTAAAATGCAAAGGCCCACCTGATTCATTAGTAGATGGAGCTACCATGAAAAAGAAAGAAAACACATTTCAGAAGAGCTCAAATCTATTTTTAAAACCAAGTAAGGAATTCTTAAGAATATTCCGATCCGCCATGGGTTATTTTAAAATGTGCAAAAATACCACATTTTGAACCAACTAATTTCACAAAAAATGGTTAGGTCAAAAGGTGCTATTGCTAGAAATGAAAGGATTTCCCTGTCCTTTCAACCCTAAACAAAAATTTGACATTTTTCCCATCATTTTTAGAAGGATATTCCACCTTTAGATCTAACATTTTTATTGAGTTTTTAAGAGAAGGGGGTCAGAAAACAGTTTCATAAATTTCACACATTAATAAATGTGACTTGATTATTTTTGGGTTCTCAGTCACTCCTTGTCATTACTACCCCTCCAGTTGTATTAGCCTTTACCAATCTTGAATAGTAAAATACAGTAGAGTTTTTAATTATTTATGTATTTAAAGCTGTTTTTAGCAAAAACCTAACCTTACTAACTCATAAATTAACAAACACAAAAGAGTCAGAGGGGTTCATACATGGCCCTTTACCCAAGCAAGTCTATTTTTAATAATGAAAATCAATATGCAGACATTAAAATAACAGACAGCGATAACTGTATAAATGACCATTGATAATAAGATGTATTATTCAACTAATCTGTACTATTAATCAAACTGATTTAATAATAACGCTGATTAAACATGAAGGCTTACTTGGTTGAGTAGGAGCTTTTTTTTCAATCAAGCAAAAGAAAAGGAAAGGCAAGATTTAGAAAAGATAAAATGAAATATCCAAAACCAAACAAAGCTCAAAAATCTTTGGAACATAGCAAACCATTAGTTTTTCCAGTGTCAGCATACCAATAAAGCTAACGAAAACCTATGAACCTCCTTCTTTATGGATAACTTGCAGAATTCTGCACCAATTTGTCAAATTAACCCAATATTCTCTATAGTAACCTGATTCATTTTCCCAGAACTTCATGTCTAATAGTTAATGTCAATGCAAACCTTGACAATAGGCTTCCATTGCATCCCTATAAATTAAATGAACCAGTTCCTCCATTTGAAGCAAATGGCCAGGATTCACTTTGAGTTGAGAAAAATTCTCATGTTAGAAATACATTCAATTCAGTAAAAAAAAAGCATGAGACGTTCACATTTATTGAATCACCTGATAGGAAGACAATGAAAGTCAAAGGCATTTTTTACTCCTGAGAAAAGTTCTGAGCTTTATACTCCTTTTTACTATGTAGTAAAAAGTGTTATTGGCTTTCATTTCCTTCCTAATTGACGAGTCATTAAATGTAAAATTCTCATGCTTTTTACTCATGATTTGAACTTCTGAATACCATGAGTTTTTTTTCTAACTTTAGTGAATCAATGCCGATGTCTTTCTTGGTGATTACATGTATTAAAGCGGCTGGTGAAAATAAAAAAATCAAAAGTAGCAGATAAAAAGCTTTTAGATGATTGATAAAAAACATCTTTTCAATCCTTTTCTTAACAGCAACATGTTTAAAAACCAATATGTCTTTGGATAACAATTTAACAACCCACATGAATTCAGTACTTTATAACTCTTAAAATGCAAAGGCCCACCTGATTCATTAGTAGATGTAGCTACCATGAAAAAGAAAGAAAACAAATTTCAGAAGAGCTCAAAACTATTTTTAAAACCAAGTAAGGAATTCTTAAGAATATTCCGATCCGCCATGGGTTATTTTAAAATGTGCAAAAATACCACATTTTGAACCAACTAATTTCACAAAAAATGGTTAGGTCAAAAGGTGCTATTGCTAGAAATGAAAGGATTTCCCTGTCCTTTCAACCCTAAACAAAAATTTGACATTTTTCCCATCATTTTTAGAAGGATATTCCACCTTTAGAGCTAACATTTTTATTGAGTTTATTTAAAGAAGGGGGACAGAAAACATTTTCATAAATTTCACACATTAATAAATGTGACTTGATTATGTTTGGGTTCTCAGTCACTCCTTGTCATTACTACCCCTCCAGTTGTCTTAGCCTTTACCAATCTTGAATAGTAAAATACAGTAGAGTTTTTAATTATTTAAGTATTTAAAGCTGTTTTTAGCAAAAACCTAACCTTACTAACTCATAAATTAACAAACACAAAAGAGTCAGAGGGGTTCATACATGGCCCTTTAACCAAGGAAGTCTATTATTGATTAATGAAAATCAATATGCAGACATTAAAATAACAGACAGCGATAACTGTATAAATGACCATTGATAATAAGATGTATTATTCAACTAATCTGTACTATTAATCAAACTGATTTAATAATAACGCTGATTAAACATGAAGGCTTACTTGGTTGAGTAGGAGCTTTTTTTTCAATCAAGCAAAAGAAAAGGAAAGGCAAGATTTAGAAAAGATAAAATGAAATATCCAAAACCAAACAAAGCTCAAAAATCTTTGGAACATAGCAAACCATTAGTTTTTTCAGTGTCAGCATACCAATAAAGCTAACGAAAACCTATTAACCTCCTTCTTTATGGATAACTTGCAGAATTCTGCACCAATTTGTCAAATTAACCCAATATTCCCTATAGTAACCTGATTCATTTTCCCAGAACTTCATGTCTAATAGTTAATGTCAATGCAAACCTTGACAATAGGCTTCCATTGCATCCCTATAAATTAAATGAACCAGTTCCTCCATTTGAAGCAAATGGCCAGGATTCACTTTGAGTTGAGAAAAATTCTCATGTTAGAAATACATTCAATTCAGTAAAAAAAGCATGAGACGTTCACATTTATTGAATCACCTGATAGGAAGACAATGAAAGTCAAAGGCATTTTTTACTCCTGAGAAAAGTTCTGAGCTTTATACTCCTTTTTACTATGTATTAAAAAGTGTTATTGGCTTTCATTGCCTTCCTATCTGCCGAGTCATTAAATGTAAAATTCTCATGCTTTTTACTCATGATTTGAACTTCTGAATACCATGAGATTTTTTTTCAAACTTTAGTGAATCAATGCCAATGTCTTTCTTGGTGATTACATGTATTAAAGCGGCTGGTGAAAATAAAAAAAATCAAAAGTAGCATATAAAAAGCTTTTAGATGATTGATAAAAAACATCTTTTCAATCCAATTCTTAACAGCAACATGTTTAAAAACCAATATGTCTTTTGATAACAATTTAACAACCCACATGAATTCAGTACTTTATAACTCTTAAAATGCAAAGGCCCACCTGATTCATTAGTAGATGTTGCTACCATGAAAAAGAAAGAAAACAAATTTCAGAAGAGCTCAAAACTATTTTTAAAACCAAGTAAGGAATTCTTAAGAATATTCCGATCTGCCATGGGTTATTTTAAAATGTGCAAAAATACCACAATTTTGAACCAACTAATTTCACAAAAAATGGTTAGGTCAAAAAGTGCTATTGCTAGAAATTAAAGGATTTCCCTGTCCTTCCAACCCTAAACAAAAATTTGACATTTTTCCCATCATTTTTAGAAGGATATTCAACCTTTAGAGCTAACATTTTTATTGCGTTTTTAAGAGAAGGGGGTCAGAAAACAGTTTCATAAATTTCACACATTAATAAATGTGACTTGATTATTTTTGGGTTCTCAGTCACTCCTTGTCATTACTACCCCTCCAGTTGTCTTAGCCTTTACCAATCTTGAATAGTAAAATACAGTAGAGTTTTTAATTATTTAAGTATTTAAAGCTGTTTTTAGCAAAAACCTAACCTTACTAACTCATAAATTAACAAACACAAAAGAGTCAGAGGGGTTCATACATGGCCCTTTACCCAAGCAAGTCTATTTTTAATAATGAAAATCAATATGCAGACATTAAAATAACAGACAGCGATAACTGTATAAATGACCATTGATAATAAGATGTATTATTCAACTAATCTGTACTATTAATCAAACTGATTTAATAATAACGCTGATTAAACATGAAGGCTTACTTGGTTGAGTAGGAGCTTTTTTTTCAATCAAGCAAAAGAAAAGGAAAGGCAAGATTTAGAAAAGATAAAATGAAATATCCAAAACCAAACAAAGCTCAAAAATCTTTGGAACATAGCAAACCATTAGTTTTTCCAGTGTCAGCATACCAATAAAGCTAACGAAAACCTATGAACCTCCTTCTTTATGGATAACTTGCAGAATTCTGCACCAATTTGTCAAATTAACCCAATATTCTCTATAGTAACCTGATTCATTTTCCCAGAACTTCATGTCTAATAGTTAATGTCAATGCAAACCTTGACAATAGGCTTCCATTGCATCCCTATAAATTAAATGAACCAGTTCCTCCATTTGAAGCAAATGGCCAGGATTCACTTTGAGTTGAGAAAAATTCTCATGTTAGAAATACATTCAATTCAGTAAAAAAAAAGCATGAGACGTTCACATTTATTGAATCACCTGATAGGAAGACAATGAAAGTCAAAGGCATTTTTTACTCCTGAGAAAAGTTCTGAGCTTTATACTCCTTTTTACTATGTATTAAAAAGTGTTATTGGCTTTCATTGCCTTCCTATCTGCCGAGTCATTAAATGTAAAATTCTCATGCTTTTTACTCATGATTTGAACTTCTGAATACCATGAGATTTTTTTTCAAACTTTAGTGAATCAATGCCAATGTCTTTCTTGGTGATTACATGTATTAAAGCGGCTGGTGAAAATTAAAAAACTCAAAAGTAGCATATAAAAAGCTTTTAGATGATTGATAAAAAACATCTTTTCAATCCAATTCTTAACAGCAACATGTTTAAAAACCAATATGTCTTTGGATAATAAACAACCCACATGAAATCAGTACTTTATAACTCTTAAAATGCAAAGGCCCACCTGATTCATTAGTAGATGGAGCTACCATGAAAAAGAAAGAAAACACATTTCAGAAGAGCTCAAATCTATTTTTAAAACCAAGTAAGGAATTCTTAAGAATATTCCGATCCGCCATGGGTTATTTTAAAATGTGCAAAAATACCACATTTTGAACCAACTAATTTCACAAAAAATGGTTAGGTCAAAAGGTGCTATTGCTAGAAATGAAAGGATTTCCCTGTCCTTTCAACCCTAAACAAAAATTTGACATTTTTCCCATCATTTTTAGAAGGATATTCCACCTTTAGAGCTAACATTTTTATTGAGTTTTTAAGAGAAGGGGGTCAGAAAACAGTTTCATAAATTTCACACATTAATAAATGTGACTTGATTATTTTTGGGTTCTCAGTCACTCCTTGTCATTACTACCCCTCCAGTTGTATTAGCCTTTACCAATCTTGAATAGTAAAATACAGTAGAGTTTTTAATTATTTATGTATTTAAAGCTGTTTTTAGCAAAAACCTAACCTTACTAACTCATAAATTAACAAACACAAAAGAGTCAGAGGGGTTCATACATGGCCCTTTACCCAAGCAAGTCTATTTTTAATAATGAAAATCAATATGCAGACATTAAAATAACAGACAGCGATAACTGTATAAATGACCATTGATAATAAGATGTATTATTCAACTAATCTGTACTATTAATCAAACTGATTTAACCCTTTTGTTGCCAAGCACGTAACACCTACGTGCTGGCTTGGCTGGGCCTTAAGTGCCAAGCCCGTAGGTGTTACGTGCTTGACTTTCCTCGCTTCTAGTTTAAAAAATAAAAATCAAAAATACTCACCTGACCCCTTGTTGGATCCGGCCGGGTCTCCTCTTTAATTTGGTGCCATCCGATCCCCCGTGGGGGGTCGGATGGCTCCAGGAGAGCCCCCGGAATAGGCCGCCCCCCCCCGCTTCTGCAGCAGCAGCTGCTAACTGTAAAAAAAAATAAAAAATAAAAATGACATTCACTTACCTGTGTGTGCGCTGGCTCCCGCTGTCCCTCCTCTTCACCTGGGGGGCCTCCGATCCCCCCCCCAGGACTTACCGATCTTCAGGAGAGAGCCTGGGAGGCTCTCTCCTCTCTTCTTCACGATGGTGGCCGCCATCTTGCCTCTAAGCCCCGCCCCCTTGGGGGCGGGGCTTATGACGTCATCCCGGTCCCGATCACCGGCTTCAGCTTTCTCAGCTTCTCAGATGCCGGTGATCGGTGCCCTGGAAGGAGGTGACAGGAGATCCTCTGATCTCCTGCCTTCTCCTTCTCTGGATGCCGATCACAGGCATCTGTCAGCTGAGCGGCGAGGGACAAGAGCTTGCAATCGAAGGTAAGTACAGTTAAAAAAATTTTTTTTTTTTTGAATAAAATACTTTTTATTATTGTGTGGTGGTTTTTTTAACAGTTAACCCTTTGTGAGCTGGTAAGGGGTCCATGAGACCCCTTATACCAGTTCACAAGGCTGGGGGGGTGGCAAGTCACCTGCCCTAGCGGGTGGCTTGCCATTAACCCCCGCACCCCCATTACCTGCCTCCCCAAAGGCCAGGGGGGGCAGAAGAGCCCGGGCCCACATAGGCTATGTGGGCTCGTAGGCTGCAGGGTGGGGGGGCCACCAAAGCTGGCCCCCCCACTCTGTGCCTACAAGCCCCCATAGCTGGTCCCGGGCTGGTTACTTTGGGTAAGGGGGACCCCACGTCATTTTTTTTTTTGGATTTTTAAGGGTTTTTAACCCTTAAAAATCCAAAAAAAAATGGGGTCCCCCTCCCCGGGAAGGGGGACCCTATGTCATTTTTTTTTTTTAATTAACCATTTGTCATCCAGCAGCTATAAAAGGCTTCTGGGCAGGAAAGGGTGTCTACCTATACATATGTGGTATCGCTGTAACCGGGAGAAATTGGGGTTTCTCACGCAATAAGATTTTATTGACAAACTTACATTTTTTATTACAAAAAAACTCTACAAATTGTAAAAAAATATATTTTTTTTAATTTTTTTCACACATTTCACCCAAAAATGTTGAGAATACACCTAAAAAATACAAACAAGACATTTCATGTTAAAGCCCAGACTCTGTTGAAAAAAACAATATATAATTTTCCTGGGAAATCCCTGGAAATCTTTTCAAAAATGACAGTTGAACATGTGTAGCGCGAAACAGTGAAACTCAGTCTGGCAACAGGGAGTGGCAAATGCTGCAGGTAGGCTGGCAGCGAAAGGGTTAATAATAACGCTGATTAAACATGAAGGCTTACTTGGTTGAGTAGGAGCTTTTTTTTCAATCAAGCAAAAGAAAAGGAAAGGCAAGATTTAGAAAAGATAAAATGAAATATCCAAAACCAAACAAAGCTCAAAAATCTTTGGAACATAGCAAACCATTAGTTTTTCCAGTGTCAGCATACCAATAAAGCTAACGAATACCTATGAACCTCCTTCTTTATGGATAACTTGCAGAATTCTGCACCAATTTGTCAAATTAACCCAATATTCTCTATAGTAACCTGATTCATTTTCCCAGAACTTCATGTCTAATAGTTAATGTCAATGCAAACCTTGACAATAGGCTTCCATTGCATCCCTATAAATTAAATGAACCAGTTCCTCCATTTGAAGCAAATGGCCAGGATTCACTTTGAGTTGAGAAAAATTCTCATGTTAGAAATACATTCAATTCAGTAAAAAAAAAGCATGAGACGTTCACATTTATTGAATCACCTGATAGGAAGACAATGAAAGTCAAAGGCATTTTTTACTCCTGAGAAAAGTTCTGAGCTTTATACTCCTTTTTACTATGTAGTAAAAAGTGTTATTGGCTTTCATTTCCTTCCTAATTGACGAGTCATTAAATGTAAAATTCTCATGCTTTTTACTCATGATTTGAACTTCTGAATACCATGAGATTTTGTTTCTAACTTTAGTGAATCAATGCCGATGTCTTTCTTGGTGATTACATGTATTAAAGCGGCTGGTGAAAATAAAAAAATCAAAAGTAGCAGATAAAAAGCTTTTAGATGATTGATAAAAAACATCTTTTCAATCCTTTTCTTAACAGCAACATGTTTAAAAACCAATATGTCTTTGGATAACAATTTAACAACCCACATGAATTCAGTACTTTATAACTCTTAAAATGCAAAGGCCCACCTGATTCATTAGTAGATGTAGCTACCATGAAAAAGAAAGAAAACACATTTCAGAAGAGCTCAAAACTATTTTTAAAACCAAGTAAGGAATTCTTAAGAATATTCCGATCCGCCATGGGTTATTTTAAAATGTGCAAAAATACCACATTTTGAACCAACTAATTTCACAAAAAATGGTTAGGTCAAAAGGTGCTATTGCTAGAAATGAAAGGATTTCCCTGTCCTTTCAACCCTAAACAAAAATTTGACATTTTTCCCATCATTTTTAGAAGGATATTCCACCTTTAGAGCTAACATTTTTATTGAGTTTATTTAAAGAAGGGGGACAGAAAACATTTTCATAAATTTCACACATTAATAAATGTGACTTGATTATGTTTGGGTTCTCAGTCACTCCTTGTCATTACTACCCCTCCAGTTGTCTTAGCCTTTACCAATCTTGAATAGTAAAATACAGTAGAGTTTTTAATTATTTAAGTATTTAAAGCTGTTTTTAGCAAAAACCTAACCTTACTAACTCATAAATTAACAAACACAAAAGAGTCAGAGGGGTTCATACATGGCCCTTTAACCAAGGAAGTCTATTATTGATTAATGAAAATCAATATGCAGACATTAAAATAACAGACAGCGATAACTGTATAAATGACCATTGATAATAAGATGTATTATTCAACTAATCTGTACTATTAATCAAACTGATTTAATAATAACGCTGATTAAACATGAAGGCTTACTTGGTTGAGTAGGAGCTTTTTTTTCAATCAAGCAAAAGAAAAGGAAAGGCAAGATTTAGAAAAGATAAAATGAAATATCCAAAACCAAACAAAGCTCAAAAATCTTTGGAACATAGCAAACCATTAGTTTTTTCAGTGTCAGCATACCAATAAAGCTAACGAAAACCTATTAACCTCCTTCTTTATGGATAACTTGCAGAATTCTGCACCAATTTGTCAAATTAACCCAATATTCCCTATAGTAACCTGATTCATTTTCCCAGAACTTCATGTCTAATAGTTAATGTCAATGCAAACCTTGACAATAGGCTTCCATTGCATCCCTATAAATTAAATGAACCAGTTCCTCCATTTGAAGCAAATGGCCAGGATTCACTTTGAGTTGAGAAAAATTCTCATGTTAGAAATACATTCAATTCAGTAAAAAAAGCATGAGACGTTCACATTTATTGAATCACCTGATAGGAAGACAATGAAAGTCAAAGGCATTTTTTACTCCTGAGAAAAGTTCTGAGCTTTATACTCCTTTTTACTATGTATTAAAAAGTGTTATTGGCTTTCATTGCCTTCCTATCTGCCGAGTCATTAAATGTAAAATTCTCATGCTTTTTACTCATGATTTGAACTTCTGAATACCATGAGATTTTTTTTCAAACTTTAGTGAATCAATGCCAATGTCTTTCTTGGTGATTACATGTATTAAAGCGGCTGGTGAAAATTAAAAAAATCAAAAGTAGCATATAAAAAGCTTTTAGATGATTGATAAAAAACATCTTTTCAATCCAATTCTTAACAGCAACATGTTTAAAAACCAATATGTCTTTGGATAATAAACAACCCACATGAAATCAGTACTTTATAACTCTTAAAATGCAAAGGCCCACCTGATTCATTAGTAGATGGAGCTACCATGAAAAAGAAAGAAAACACATTTCAGAAGAGCTCAAATCTATTTTTAAAACCAAGTAAGGAATTCTTAAGAATATTCCGATCCGCCATGGGTTATTTTAAAATGTGCAAAAATACCACATTTTGAACCAACTAATTTCACAAAAAATGGTTAGGTCAAAAGGTGCTATTGCTAGAAATGAAAGGATTTCCCTGTCCTTTCAACCCTAAACAAAAATTTGACATTTTTCCCATCATTTTTAGAAGGATATTCCACCTTTAGAGCTAACATTTTTATTGAGTTTTTAAGAGAAGGGGGTCAGAAAACAGTTTCATAAATTTCACACATTAATAAATGTGACTTGATTATTTTTGGGTTCTCAGTCACTCCTTGTCATTACTACCCCTCCAGTTGTATTAGCCTTTACCAATCTTGAATAGTAAAATACAGTAGAGTTTTTAATTATTTATGTATTTAAAGCTGTTTTTAGCAAAAACCTAACCTTACTAACTCATAAATTAACAAACACAAAAGAGTCAGAGGGGTTCATACATGGCCCTTTACCCAAGCAAGTCTATTTTTAATAATGAAAATCAATATGCAGACATTAAAATAACAGACAGCGATAACTGTATAAATGACCATTGATAATAAGATGTATTATTCAACTAATCTGTACTATTAATCAAACTGATTTAATAATAACGCTGATTAAACATGAAGGCTTACTTGGTTGAGTAGGAGCTTTTTTTTCAATCAAGCAAAAGAAAAGGAAAGGCAAGATTTAGAAAAGATAAAATGAAATATCCAAAACCAAACAAAGCTCAAAAATCTTTGGAACATAGCAAACCATTAGTTTTTCCAGTGTCAGCATACCAATAAAGCTAACGAAAACCTATGAACCTCCTTCTTTATGGATAACTTGCAGAATTCTGCACCAATTTGTCAAATTAACCCAATATTCTCTATAGTAACCTGATTCATTTTCCCAGAACTTCATGTCTAATAGTTAATGTCAATGCAAACCTTGACAATAGGCTTCCATTGCATCCCTATAAATTAAATGAACCAGTTCCTCCATTTGAAGCAAATGGCCAGGATTCACTTTGAGTTGAGAAAAATTCTCATGTTAGAAATACATTCAATTCAGTAAAAAAAAAGCATGAGACGTTCACATTTATTGAATCACCTGATAGGAAGACAATGAAAGTCAAAGGCATTTTTTACTCCTGAGAAAAGTTCTGAGCTTTATACTCCTTTTTACTATGTAGTAAAAAGTGTTATTGGCTTTCATTTCCTTCCTAATTGACGAGTCATTAAATGTAAAATTCTCATGCTTTTTACTCATGATTTGAACTTCTGAATACCATGAGTTTTTTTTCTAACTTTAGTGAATCAATGCCGATGTCTTTCTTGGTGATTACATGTATTAAAGCGGCTGGTGAAAATAAAAAAATCAAAAGTAGCAGATAAAAAGCTTTTAGATGATTGATAAAAAACATCTTTTCAATCCTTTTCTTAACAGCAACATGTTTAAAAACCAATATGTCTTTGGATAACAATTTAACAACCCACATGAATTCAGTACTTTATAACTCTTAAAATGCAAAGGCCCACCTGATTCATTAGTAGATGTAGCTACCATGAAAAAGAAAGAAAACAAATTTCAGAAGAGCTCAAAACTATTTTTAAAACCAAGTAAGGAATTCTTAAGAATATTCCGATCCGCCATGGGTTATTTTAAAATGTGCAAAAATACCACATTTTGAACCAACTAATTTCACAAAAAATGGTTAGGTCAAAAGGTGCTATTGCTAGAAATGAAAGGATTTCCCTGTCCTTTCAACCCTAAACAAAAATTTGACATTTTTCCCATCATTTTTAGAAGGATATTCCACCTTTAGAGCTAACATTTTTATTGAGTTTATTTAAAGAAGGGGGACAGAAAACATTTTCATAAATTTCACACATTAATAAATGTGACTTGATTATGTTTGGGTTCTCAGTCACTCCTTGTCATTACTACCCCTCCAGTTGTCTTAGCCTTTACCAATCTTGAATAGTAAAATACAGTAGAGTTTTTAATTATTTAAGTATTTAAAGCTGTTTTTAGCAAAAACCTAACCTTACTAACTCATAAATTAACAAACACAAAAGAGTCAGAGGGGTTCATACATGGCCCTTTAACCAAGGAAGTCTATTATTGATTAATGAAAATCAATATGCAGACATTAAAATAACAGACAGCGATAACTGTATAAATGACCATTGATAATAAGATGTATTATTCAACTAATCTGTACTATTAATCAAACTGATTTAATAATAACGCTGATTAAACATGAAGGCTTACTTGGTTGAGTAGGAGCTTTTTTTTCAATCAAGCAAAAGAAAAGGAAAGGCAAGATTTAGAAAAGATAAAATGAAATATCCAAAACCAAACAAAGCTCAAAAATCTTTGGAACATAGCAAACCATTAGTTTTTTCAGTGTCAGCATACCAATAAAGCTAACGAAAACCTATTAACCTCCTTCTTTATGGATAACTTGCAGAATTCTGCACCAATTTGTCAAATTAACCCAATATTCCCTATAGTAACCTGATTCATTTTCCCAGAACTTCATGTCTAATAGTTAATGTCAATGCAAACCTTGACAATAGGCTTCCATTGCATCCCTATAAATTAAATGAACCAGTTCCTCCATTTGAAGCAAATGACCAGGATTCACTTTGAGTTGAGAAAAATTCTCATGTTAGAAATACATTCAATTCAGTAAAAAAAGCATGAGACGTTCACATTTATTGAATCACCTGATAGGAAGACAATGAAAGTCAAAGGCATTTTTTACTCCTGAGAAAAGTTCTGAGCTTTATACTCCTTTTTACTATGTATTAAAAAGTGTTATTGGCTTTCATTGCCTTCCTATCTGACGAGTCATTAAATGTAAAATTCTCATGCTTTTTACTCATGATTTGAACTTCTGAATACCATGAGATTTTTTTTCAAACTTTAGTGAATCAATGCCAATGTCTTTCTTGGTGATTACATGTATTAAAGCGGCTGGTGAAAATAAAAAAAATCAAAAGTAGCATATAAAAAGCTTTTAGATGATTGATAAAAAACATCTTTTCAATCCAATTCTTAACAGCAACATGTTTAAAAACCAATATGTCTTTTGATAACAATTTAACAACCCACATGAATTCAGTACTTTATAACTCTTAAAATGCAAAGGCCCACCTGATTCATTAGTAGATGTTGCTACCATGAAAAAGAAAGAAAACAAATTTCAGAAGAGCTCAAAACTATTTTTAAAACCAAGTAAGGAATTCTTAAGAATATTCCGATCTGCCATGGGTTATTTTAAAATGTGCAAAAATACCACAATTTTGAACCAACTAATTTCACAAAAAATGGTTAGGTCAAAAAGTGCTATTGCTAGAAATTAAAGGATTTCCCTGTCCTTCCAACCCTAAACAAAAATTTGACATTTTTCCCATCATTTTTAGAAGGATATTCAACCTTTAGAGCTAACATTTTTATTGCGTTTTTAAGAGAAGGGGGTCAGAAAACAGTTTCATAAATTTCACACATTAATAAATGTGACTTGATTATTTTTGGGTTCTCAGTCACTCCTTGTCATTACTACCCCTCCAGTTGTCTTAGCCTTTACCAATCTTGAATAGTAAAATACAGTAGAGTTTTTAATTATTTAAGTATTTAAAGCTGTTTTTAGCAAAAACCTAACCTTACTAACTCATAAATTAACAAACACAAAAGAGTCAGAGGGGTTCATACATGGCCCTTTACCCAAGCAAGTCTATTTTTAATAATGAAAATCAATATGCAGACATTAAAATAACAGACAGCGATAACTGTATAAATGACCATTGATAATAAGATGTATTATTCAACTAATCTGTACTATTAATCAAACTGATTTAATAATAACGCTGATTAAACATGAAGGCTTACTTGGTTGAGTAGGAGCTTTTTTTTCAATCAAGCAAAAGAAAAGGAAAGGCAAGATTTAGAAAAGATAAAATGAAATATCCAAAACCAAACAAAGCTCAAAAATCTTTGGAACATAGCAAACCATTAGTTTTTCCAGTGTCAGCATACCAATAAAGCTAACGAAAACCTATGAACCTCCTTCTTTATGGATAACTTGCAGAATTCTGCACCAATTTGTCAAATTAACCCAATATTCTCTATAGTAACCTGATTCATTTTCCCAGAACTTCATGTCTAATAGTTAATGTCAATGCAAACCTTGACAATAGGCTTCCATTGCATCCCTATAAATTAAATGAACCAGTTCCTCCATTTGAAGCAAATGGCCAGGATTCACTTTGAGTTGAGAAAAATTCTCATGTTAGAAATACATTCAATTCAGTAAAAAAAAAGCATGAGACGTTCACATTTATTGAATCACCTGATAGGAAGACAATGAAAGTCAAAGGCATTTTTTACTCCTGAGAAAAGTTCTGAGCTTTATACTCCTTTTTACTATGTATTAAAAAGTGTTATTGGCTTTCATTGCCTTCCTATCTGCCGAGTCATTAAATGTAAAATTCTCATGCTTTTTACTCATGATTTGAACTTCTGAATACCATGAGATTTTTTTTCAAACTTTAGTGAATCAATGCCAATGTCTTTCTTGGTGATTACATGTATTAAAGCGGCTGGTGAAAATTAAAAAAATCAAAAGTAGCATATAAAAAGCTTTTAGATGATTGATAAAAAACATCTTTTCAATCCAATTCTTAACAGCAACATGTTTAAAAACCAATATGTCTTTGGATAATAAACAACCCACATGAAATCAGTACTTTATAACTCTTAAAATGCAAAGGCCCACCTGATTCATTAGTAGATGGAGCTACCATGAAAAAGAAAGAAAACACATTTCAGAAGAGCTCAAATCTATTTTTAAAACCAAGTAAGGAATTCTTAAGAATATTCCGATCCGCCATGGGTTATTTTAAAATGTGCAAAAATACCACATTTTGAACCAACTAATTTCACAAAAAATGGTTAGGTCAAAAGGTGCTATTGCTAGAAATGAAAGGATTTCCCTGTCCTTTCAACCCTAAACAAAAATTTGACATTTTTCCCATCATTTTTAGAAGGATATTCCACCTTTAGAGCTAACATTTTTATTGAGTTTTTAAGAGAAGGGGGTCAGAAAACAGTTTCATAAATTTCACACATTAATAAATGTGACTTGATTATTTTTGGGTTCTCAGTCACTCCTTGTCATTACTACCCCTCCAGTTGTATTAGCCTTTACCAATCTTGAATAGTAAAATACAGTAGAGTTTTTAATTATTTATGTATTTAAAGCTGTTTTTAGCAAAAACCTAACCTTACTAACTCATAAATTAACAAACACAAAAGAGTCAGAGGGGTTCATACATGGCCCTTTACCCAAGCAAGTCTATTTTTAATAATGAAAATCAATATGCAGACATTAAAATAACAGACAGCGATAACTGTATAAATGACCATTGATAATAATATGTATTATTCAACTAATCTGTACTATTAATCAAACTGATTTAACCCTTTTGTTGCCAAGCACGTAACACCTACGTGCTGGCTTGGCTGGGCCTTAAGTGCCAAGCCCGTAGGTGTTACGTGCTTGACTTTCCTCGCTTCTAGTTTAAAAAATAAAAATCAAAAATACTCACCTGACCCCTTGTTGGATCCGGCCGGGTCTCCTCTTTAATTTGGTGCCATCCGATCCCCCGTGGGGGGTCGGATGGCTCCAGGAGAGCCCCCGGAATAGGCCGCCCCCCCCCCCGCTTCTGCAGCAGCAGCTGCTAACTGTAAAAAAAAATAAAAAATAAAAATGACATTCAATTACCTGTGTGTGCGCTGGCTCCCGCTGTCCCTCCTCTTCACCTGGGGGGCCTCCGATCCCCCCCCAGGACTTACCGATCTTCAGGAGAGAGCCTGGGAGGCTCTCTCCTCTCTTCTTCACGATGGTGGCCGCCATCTTGCCTCTAAGCCCCGCCCCCTTGGGGGCGGGGCTTATGACGTCATCCCGGTCCCGATCACCGGCTTCAGCTTTCTCAGCTTCTCAGATGCCGGTGATCGGTGCCCTGGAAGGAGGTGACAGGAGATCCTCTGATCTCCTGCCTTCTCCTTCTCTGGATGCCGATCACAGGCATCTGTCAGCTGAGCGGCGAGGGACAAGAGCTTGCAATCGAAGGTAAGTACAGTTAAAAAAATTTTTTTTTTTTTGAATAAAATACTTTTTATTATTGTGTGGTGGTTTTTTTAACAGTTAACCCTTTGTGAGCTGGTAAGGGGTCCATGAGACCCCTTATACCAGTTCACAAGGCTGGGGGGGTGGCAAGTCACCTGCCCTAGCGGGTGGCTTGCCATTAACCCCCGCACCCCCATTACCTGCCTCCCCAAAGGCCAGGGGGGGGCAGAAGAGCCCGGGCCCACATAGGCTATGTGGGCTCGTAGGCTGCAGGGTGGGGGGCCACCAAAGCTGGCCCCCCCACTCTGTGCCTACAAGCCCCCATAGCTGGTCCCGGGCTGGTTACTTTGGGTAAGGGGGACCCCACGTCATTTTTTTTTTTGGATTTTTAAGGGTTTTTAACCCTTAAAAATCCAAAAAAAAATGGGGTCCCCCTCCCCGGGAAGGGGGACCCTATGTCATTTTTTTTTTTTAATTAACCATTTGTCATCCAGCAGCTATAAAAGGCTTCTGGGCAGGAAAGGGTGTCTACCTATACATATGTGGTATCGCTGTAACCGGGAGAAATTGGGGTTTCTCACGCAATAAGATTTTATTGACAAACTTACATTTTTTATTACAAAAAAACTCTACAAATTGTAAAAAAATATATTTTTTTTAATTTTTTTCACACATTTCACCCAAAAATGTTGAGAATACACCTAAAAAATACAAACAAGACATTTCATGTTAAAGCCCAGACTCTGTTGAAAAAAACAATATATAATTTTCCTGGGAAATCCCTGGAAATCCTTTCAAAAATGACAGTTGAACATGTGTAGCGCGAAACAGTGAAACTCAGTCTGGCAACAGGGAGTGGCAAATGCTGCAGGTAGGCTGGCAGCGAAAGGGTTAATAATAACGCTGATTAAACATGAAGGCTTACTTGGTTGAGTAGGAGCTTTTTTTTCAATCAAGCAAAAGAAAAGGAAAGGCAAGATTTAGAAAAGATAAAATGAAATATCCAAAACCAAACAAAGCTCAAATATCTTTGGAACATAGCAAACCATTAGTTTTTCCAGTGTCAGCATACCAATAAAGCTAACGAAAAACTATTAACCTCCTTCTTTATGGATAACTTACAGAATTCTGCACCAATTTGTCAAATTAACCCAATATTCTCTATAGTAACCTGATTCATTTTCCCAGAACTTCATGTCTAATAGTTAATGTCAATGCAAACCTTGACAATAGGCTTCCATTCCATCCCTATAAATTAAATGAACCATTTCCTCCATTTGAAGCAAATGGCCAGGATTCACTTTGAGTTGAGAAAAATTCTCATGTTAGAAATACATTCAATTCAGTAAAAAAAAAAAAAGCATGAGACGTTCACATTTATTGAATCACCTGATAGGAAGACAATGAAAGTCAAAGGCATTTTTTACTCCTGAGAAAAGTTCTGAGCTTTATACTCCTTTTTACTATGTAGTAAAAAGTGTTATTGGCTTTCATTGCCTTCCTAATTGACGAGTCATTAAATGTAAAATTCTCATGCTTTTTACTCATGATTTGAACTTCTGAATACCATGAGATTTTTTTTCTAACTTTAGTGAATCAATGCCGATGTCTTTCTTGGTGATTACATGTATTAAAGCGGCTGGTGAAAATAAAAAAATCAAAAGTAGCAGATAAAAAGCTTTTAGATGATTGATAAAAAACATCTTTTCAATCCTTTTCTTAACATCAACATGTTTAAAAACCAATATGTCTTTGGATAACAATTTAACAACCCACATGAATTTAGTACTTTATAACTCTTAAAATGCAAAGGCCCACCTGATTCATTAGTAGATGTAGCTACCATGAAAAAGAAAGAAAACAAATTTCAGAAGAGCTCAAAACTATTTTTAAAACCAAGTAAGGAATTCTTAAGAATATTCCGATCCGCCATGGGTTATTTTAAAATGTGCAAAAATACCACATTTTGAACCAACTAATTTCACTAAAAATTGTTAGGTGAAAAGGTGCTATTGCTAGAAATGAAAGGATTTCCCTGTCCTTTCAACCCTAAACAAAAATTTGACATTTTTCCCATCATTTTTAGAAGGATATTCCACCTTTAGAGCTAACATTTTTATTGAGTTTTTAAGAGAAGTCGGTCAGAAAACAGTTTCATAAATTTCACACATTAATAAATGTGACTTGATTATTTTTGGGTTCTCAGTCACTCCTTGTCATTACTACCTCTCCAGTTGTCTTAGCCTTTACCAATCTTGAATAGTAAAATACAGTAGAGTTTTTAATTATTTAAAGCTGTTTTTAACAAAAACCTAACCTTACTAACTCATAAATTAACAAACACAAAAGAGTCAGAGGGGTTCATACATGGCCCTTTAACCAAGCAAGTCTATAATTGATTAATGAAAATCAATATGCAGACATTAAAAAAACAGACAGCGATAACTGTATAAATGACCTTTGATAATAAGATGTATTATTCAACTAATCTGTACTATTAATCAAACTGATTTAATAATAACACTGATTAAACATGAAGGCTTACTCGGTTGAGTCGGAGCTTTTTTTTCAATCAAGCAAAAGAAAAGGAAAGGCAAGATTTAGAAAAGATAAAATGAAATATCCAAAACCAAACAAAGCTCAAATATCTTTGGAAAATAGCAAACCATTAGTTTTTCCAGTGTCAGCATACCAATTAAGCTAACGAAAAACTATTAACCTCCTTCTTTATGGATGACTTACAGAATTCTGCACCAATTTGTCAAATTAACCCAATATTCTCTATAGTAACCTGATTCATTTTCCCAGAACTTCATGTCTAATAGTTAATGTCAATGCAAACCTTGACAATAGGCTTCCATTTCATCCCTATAAATTAAATGAACCAGTTCCTCCATTTGAAGCAAACGGCCAGGATTCACTTTGAGTTGAGAAAAATTCTCATGTTAGAAATACATTCAATTCAGTAAAAAAAAAAAGCATGAGACTTTCACTTTTATTGAATCACCTGATAGGAAGACAATGAAAGTCAAAGGCATTTTTTACTCCTGAGAAAAGTTCTGAGCTTTATACTCCTTTTTACTATGTAGTAAAAAGTGTTATTGGCTTTCATTGCCTTCCTATCTGACGAGTCATTAAATGTAAAATTCTCATGCTTTTTACTCATGATTTGAACTTCTGAATACCATGAGATTTTTTTTCTAACTTTAGTGAATCAATGCCGATGTCTTTCTTTGTGATTACATGCATTAAAGCGGCTGGTGAAAATAAAAAAAATCAAAAGTAGCATATAAAAAGCTTTTAGATGATTGATAAAAACATCTTTTCAATCCAATTCTTAACAGCAACATGTTTAAAAACCAATATGTCTTTTGATAACAATTTAACAACCCACATGAATTCAGTACTTTATAACTCTTAAAATGCAAAGGCCCACCTGATTCATTAGTAGATGTAGCTACCATGAAAAAGAAAGAAAACACATTTCAGAAGAGCTCAAAACTATTTTTAAAACCAAGTAAGGAATTCTTAAGAATATTCCGATCCGTCATGGGTTATTTTAAAATGTGCAAAAATACCACATTTTGAACCAACTAATTTCACTAAAAATGGTTAGGTCAAAAGGTGCTATTGCTAGAAATGAAAGGATTTCCCTGTCCTTTCAACCCTAAACAAAAATTTGACATTTTTCCCATTATTTTTAGAAGGATATTCCACCTTTAGAGCTAACATTTTTATCAAGTTTTTAAGAGAAGGGGGTCAGAAAACAGTTTCATAAATTTCACACATTAATAAATGTGACTTGATTATTTTTGGGTTCTCAGTCACTCCTTGTCATTACTACCCCTCCAGTTGTATTAGCCTTTACCAATCTTGAATAGTAAAATACAGTAGAGTTTTTAATTATTTATGTATTTAAAGCTGTTTTTAGCAAAAACCTAACCTTACTAACTCATAAATTAACAAACACAAAAGAGTCAGAGGGGTTCATACATGGCCCTTTAACCACTTGATTATTTTTGGGTTGTCAGTCACTCCTTGTCATTACTACCCCTCCAGTTGTATTAGCCTTTACCAATCTTGAATAGTAAAATACAGTAGAGTTTTTAATTATTTATGTATTTAAAGCTGTTTTTAGCAAAAACCTAACCTTACTAACTCATAAATTAACAAACACAAAAGAGTCAGAGGGGTTCATACATGGCCCTTTAACCAAGCAAGTCTATTATTGATTAATGAAAATCAATATGCAGACATTAAAATAACAGACAGTGATAACTGTATAAATGACCATTGATAATAAGATGTATTATTCAAATAATCTGTACTATTAATCAAACTGATTTAATAATAACGCTGATTAAACATGAAGGCTTACTTGGTTGAGTAGGAGCTTTTTTTTCAATCAAGCAAAAGAAAAGGAAAGGCAAGATTTAGAAAAGATAAAATGAAATATCCAAAACCAAACAAAGCTCAAATATCTTTGGAACATAGCAAACCATTAGTTTTTCCAGTGTCAGCATACCAATAAAGCTAACGAAAAACTATTAACCTCCTTCTTTATGGATAACTTACAGAATTCTGCACCAGTTTGTCAAATTAACCCAGTATTCTCTATAGTAACCTGATTCATGTTCCCAGAACTTCATGTCTAATAGTTAATGTCAATGCAAACCTTGACAATAGGCTTCCATTGCATCCCTATAAATTAAATGAACCAGTTACTCCATTTGAAGCAAATGGCCAGGATTCACTTCGAGTTGAGAAAAATTCTCATGTTAGAAATACATTCAATTCAGTAAAAAAAAGCATGAGACTTTCACTTTTATTGAATCACCTGATAGGAAGACAATGTAAGTCAAAGGCATTTTTTACTCCTGACAAAAGTTCTGAGCTTTATACTCCTTTTTACTATGTAGTAAAAAGTGTTATTGGCTTTCATTGCCTTCCTATCTGACGAGCCAATAAATGTAAAATTCTCATGCTTTTTACTCATGATTTGAACTTCTGAATACCATGAGATTTTTTTTTCAAACTTTAGTGAATCAATGCCGATGTCTTTCTTGGTGATTACATGTATTAAAGCGGCTGGTGAAAATATATAAATCAAAAGTAGCAGATAAAAAGCTTTTCCTTGATTGATAAAAAACATCTTTGCAATCCTTTTCTTAACAGCAACATGTTTAAAAACCAATATGTCTTTGGATAACAATTTAACAACCCACATGAATTCAGTACTTTATAACTCTTAAAATGCAAAGGCCCACCTGATTCATTAGTAGATGTAGCTACCATGAAAAAGAAAGAAAACTAATTTCAGAAGAGCTCAAAACTATTTTTAAAACCAAGTAAGGAATTCTTAAGAATATTCCGATCCGCCATGGGTTATTTTAAAATGTGCAAAAATACCACATTTTGAACCAACTAATTTCACTAAAAATGGTTAGGTCAAAAGGTGCTATTGCTAGAAATGAAAGGATTTCCCTGTCCTTTCAACCCTAAACAAAAATTTGACATTTTTCCCATCATTTTTAGAAGGATATTCCACCTTTAGAGCTAACATTTTTATTGAGTTTTTAAGAGAAGGGGGTCAGAAAACAGTTTCATAAATTTCACACTTTAATAAATGTGACTTGATTATTTTTGGGTTCTCAGTCACTCCTTGTCATTACTACCCCTCCAGTTGTATTAGCCTTTACCAATCTTGAATAGTAAAATACAGTAGAGTTTTTAATTATTTAAGTATTTAAAGCTGTTTTTAGCAAAAACCTAACCTTACTAACTCATAAATTAACAAACACAAAAGAGTCAGAGGGGTTCATACATGGCCCTTTAACCAAGCAAGTCTATTATTGATTAATGAAAATCAATATGCAGACATTAAAATAACAGACAGCGATAACTGTATAAATGACCATTGATAATAAGATGTATTATTTAACTAATCTGTACTATTAATCAAACTGATTTAATAATAACACTGATTAAACATGAAGGCTTACTTGGTTGAGTAGGAGCTTTTTTTTCAATCAAGCAAAAGAAAAGGAAAGGCAAGATTTAGAAAAGATAAAATGAAATATCCAAAACCAAACAAAGCTCAAATATCTTTGGAACATAGCAAACCATTAGTTTTTCCAGTGTCAGCATACCAATAAAGCTAACGAAAAACTATTAACCTCCTTCTTTATGGATGACTTACAGAATTCTGCACCAATTTGTCAAATTAACCCAATATTCTCTATAGTAACCTGATTCATTTTCCCAGAAATTCATGTCTAATAGTTAATGTCAATGCAAACCTTGACAATAGGCTTCCATTGCATCCCTATAAATTAAATGAACCAGTTCCTCCATTTGAAGCAAATGGCCAGGATTCACTTTGAGTTGAGAAAAATTCTCATGTTAGAAATACATTCAATTCAGTAAAAAAAAAGCATGAGACGTTCACATTTATTGAATCACCTGATAGGAAGACAATGAAAGTCAAAGGCATTTTTTACTCCTGTGAAAAGTTCTGAGCTTTATACTCCTTTTTACTATGTATTAAAAAGTGTTATTGGCTTTCATTGCCTTCCTATCTGACGAGTCATTAAATGTAAAATTCTCATGCTTTTTACTCATGATTTGAACTTCTGAATACCATGAGATTTTTTTTTCAAACTTTAGTGAATCAATGCCAATGTCTTTCTTGGTGATTACATGCATTAAAGCGGCTGGTGAAAATAAAAAAAATCAAAAGTAGCATATAAAAAGCTTTTAGATGATTGATAAAAACATCTTTTCAATCCAATTCTTAACAGCAACATGTTTAAAAACCAATATGTCTTTTGATAACAATTTAACAACCCACATGAATTCAGTACTTTATAACTCTTAAAATGCAAAGGCCCACCTGATTCATTAGTAGATGTAGCTACCATGAAAAAGAAAGAAAACACATTTCAGAAGAGCTCAAAACTATTTTTAAAACCAAGTAAGGAATTCTTAAGAATATTCCGATCCGCCATGGGTTATTTTAAAATGTGCAAAAATACCACATTTTGAACCAACTAATTTTACAAAAAATGGTTAGGTCAAAAGGTGCTATTGCTAGAAATGAAAGGATTTCCCTGTCCTTTCAACCCTAAACAAAAATTTGACATTTTTCCCATTATTTTTAGAAGGATATTCCACCTTTAGAGCTAACATTTTTATTAAGTTTTTAAGAGAAGGGGGTCAGAAAACAGTTTCATAAATTTCACACATTAATAAATGTGACTTGATTATTTTTGGGTTCTCAGTCACTCCTTCTCATTACTACCCCTCCAGTTGTATTAGCCTTTACCAATCTTGAATAGTAAAATACAGTAGAGTTTTTAATTATTTATGTATTTAAAGCTGTTTTTAGCAAAAACCTAACCTTACTAACTCATAAATTAACAAACACAAAAGAGTCAGAGGGGTTCATACATGGCCCTTTAACCAAGGAAGTCTATTATTGATTAATGAAAATCAATATGCATACATTAAAATAACAGACAGCGATAACTGTATAAATGACCATTGATAATAAGATGTATTATTCAACTAATCTGTACTATTAATCAAACTGATTTAATAATAACGCTGATTAAACATGAAGGCTTACTTGGTTGAGTAGGAGCTTTTTTTTCAATCAAGCAAAAGAAAAGGAAAGGCAAGATTTAGAAAAGATAAAATGAAAAATCCAAAACCAAACAAAGCTCAAATATCTTTGGAACATAGCAAACCATTAGTTTTTCCAGTGTCAGCATACCAATAAAGCTAACGAAAACCTATTAACCTCCTTCTTTATGGATAACTTGCAGAATTCTGCACCAATTTGTCAAATTAACCCAATATTCCCTATAGTAACCTGATTCATTTTCCCAGAACTTCATGTCTAATAGTTAATGTCAAGGCAAACCTTGACAATAGGCTTCCATTGCATCCCTATAAATTAAATGAACCAGTTCCTCCATTTGAAGCAAATGGCCAGGATTCACTTTGAGTTGAGAAAAATTCTCATGTTAGAAATACATTCAATTCAGTAAAAAAAGCATGAGACGTTCACATTTATTGAAACACCTGATAGGAAGACAATGAAAGTCAAAGGCATTTTTTACTCCTGAGAAAAGTTCTGAGCTTTATACTCCTTTTTACTATGTATTAAAAAGTGTTATTGGCTTTCATTGCCTTCCTATCTGCCGAGTCATTAAATGTAAAATTCTCATGCTTTTTACTCATGATTTGAACTTCTGAATACCATGAGATTTTTTTTCAAACTTTAGTGAATCAATGCCAATGTCTTTCTTGGTGATTACATGTATTAAAGCGGCTGGTGAAAATAAAAAAAATCAAAAGTAGCATATAAAAAGCTTTTAGATGATTGATAAAAAACATCTTTTCAATCCAATTCTTAACAGCAACATGTTTAAAAACCAATATGTCTTTTGATAACAATTTAACAACCCACATGAATTCAGTACTTTATAACTCTTAAAATGCAAAGGCCCACCTGATTCATTAGTAGATGTTGCTACCATGAAAAAGAAAGAAAACAAATTTCAGAAGAGCTCAAAACTATTTTTAAAACCAAGTAAGGAATTCTTAAGAATATTCCGATCTGCCATGGGTTATTTTAAAATGTGCAAAAATACCACAATTTTGAACCAACTAATTTCACAAAAAATGGTTAGGTCAAAAAGTGCTATTGCTAGAAATTAAAGGATTTCCCTGTCCTTCCAACCCTAAACAAAAATTTGACATTTTTCCCATCATTTTTAGAAGGATATTCAACCTTTAGAGCTAACATTTTTATTGCGTTTTTAAGAGAAGGGGGTCAGAAAACAGTTTCATAAATTTCACACATTAATAAATGTGACTTGATTATTTTTGGGTTCTCAGTCACTCCTTGTCATTACTACCCCTCCAGTTGTCTTAGCCTTTACCAATCTTGAATAGTAAAATACAGTAGAGTTTTTAATTATTTAAGTATTTAAAGCTGTTTTTAGCAAAAACCTAACCTTACTAACTCATAAATTAACAAACACAAAAGAGTCAGAGGGGTTCATACATGGCCCTTTACCCAAGCAAGTCTATTTTTAATAATGAAAATCAATATGCAGACATTAAAATAACAGACAGCGATAACTGTATAAATGACCATTGATAATAAGATGTATTATTCAACTAATCTGTACTATTAATCAAACTGATTTAATAATAACGCTGATTAAACATGAAGGCTTACTTGGTTGAGTAGGAGCTTTTTTTTCAATCAAGCAAAAGAAAAGGAAAGGCAAGATTTAGAAAAGATAAAATGAAATATCCAAAACCAAACAAAGCTCAAAAATCTTTGGAACATAGCAAACCATTAGTTTTTCCAGTGTCAGCATACCAATAAAGCTAACGAAAACCTATGAACCTCCTTCTTTATGGATAACTTGCAGAATTCTGCACCAATTTGTCAAATTAACCCAATATTCTCTATAGTAACCTGATTCATTTTCCCAGAACTTCATGTCTAATAGTTAATGTCAATGCAAACCTTGACAATAGGCTTCCATTGCATCCCTATAAATTAAATGAACCAGTTCCTCCATTTGAAGCAAATGGCCAGGATTCACTTTGAGTTGAGAAAAATTCTCATGTTAGAAATACATTCAATTCAGTAAAAAAAAAGCATGAGACGTTCACATTTATTGAATCACCTGATAGGAAGACAATGAAAGTCAAAGGCATTTTTTACTCCTGAGAAAAGTTCTGAGCTTTATACTCCTTTTTACTATGTATTAAAAAGTGTTATTGGCTTTCATTGCCTTCCTATCTGCCGAGTCATTAAATGTAAAATTCTCATGCTTTTTACTCATGATTTGAACTTCTGAATACCATGAGATTTTTTTTCAAACTTTAGTGAATCAATGCCAATGTCTTTCTTGGTGATTACATGTATTAAAGCGGCTGGTGAAAATTAAAAAACTCAAAAGTAGCATATAAAAAGCTTTTAGATGATTGATAAAAAACATCTTTTCAATCCAATTCTTAACAGCAACATGTTTAAAAACCAATATGTCTTTGGATAATAAACAACCCACATGAAATCAGTACTTTATAACTCTTAAAATGCAAAGGCCCACCTGATTCATTAGTAGATGGAGCTACCATGAAAAAGAAAGAAAACACATTTCAGAAGAGCTCAAATCTATTTTTAAAACCAAGTAAGGAATTCTTAAGAATATTCCGATCCGCCATGGGTTATTTTAAAATGTGCAAAAATACCACATTTTGAACCAACTAATTTCACAAAAAATGGTTAGGTCAAAAGGTGCTATTGCTAGAAATGAAAGGATTTCCCTGTCCTTTCAACCCTAAACAAAAATTTGACATTTTTCCCATCATTTTTAGAAGGATATTCCACCTTTAGAGCTAACATTTTTATTGAGTTTTTAAGAGAAGGGGGTCAGAAAACAGTTTCATAAATTTCACACATTAATAAATGTGACTTGATTATTTTTGGGTTCTCAGTCACTCCTTGTCATTACTACCCCTCCAGTTGTATTAGCCTTTACCAATCTTGAATAGTAAAATACAGTAGAGTTTTTAATTATTTATGTATTTAAAGCTGTTTTTAGCAAAAACCTAACCTTACTAACTCATAAATTAACAAACACAAAAGAGTCAGAGGGGTTCATACATGGCCCTTTACCCAAGCAAGTCTATTTTTAATAATGAAAATCAATATGCAGACATTAAAATAACAGACAGCGATAACTGTATAAATGACCATTGATAATAAGATGTATTATTCAACTAATCTGTACTATTAATCAAACTGATTTAACCCTTTTGTTGCCAAGCACGTAACACCTACGTGCTGGCTTGGCTGGGCCTTAAGTGCCAAGCCCGTAGGTGTTACGTGCTTGACTTTCCTCGCTTCTAGTTTAAAAAATAAAAATCAAAAATACTCACCTGACCCCTTGTTGGATCCGGCCGGGTCTCCTCTTTAATTTGGTGCCATCCGATCCCCCGTGGGGGGTCGGATGGCTCCAGGAGAGCCCCCGGAATAGGCCGCCCCCCCCCCGCTTCTGCAGCAGCAGCTGCTAACTGTAAAAAAAAATAAAAAATAAAAATGACATTCACTTACCTGTGTGTGCGCTGGCTCCCGCTGTCCCTCCTCTTCACCTGGGGGGCCTCCGATCCCCCCCCCAGGACTTACCGATCTTCAGGAGAGAGCCTGGGAGGCTCTCTCCTCTCTTCTTCACGATGGTGGCCGCCATCTTGCCTCTAAGCCCCGCCCCCTTGGGGGCGGGGCTTATGACGTCATCCCGGTCCCGATCACCGGCTTCAGCTTTCTCAGCTTCTCAGATGCCGGTGATCGGTGCCCTGGAAGGAGGTGACAGGAGATCCTCTGATCTCCTGCCTTCTCCTTCTCTGGATGCCGATCACAGGCATCTGTCAGCTGAGCGGCGAGGGACAAGAGCTTGCAATCGAAGGTAAGTACAGTTAAAAAAATTTTTTTTTTTTTGAATAAAATACTTTTTATTATTGTGTGGTGGTTTTTTTAACAGTTAACCCTTTGTGAGCTGGTAAGGGGTCCATGAGACCCCTTATACCAGTTCACAAGGCTGGGGGGGTGGCAAGTCACCTGCCCTAGCGGGTGGCTTGCCATTAACCCCCGCACCCCCATTACCTGCCTCCCCAAAGGCCAGGGGGGGCAGAAGAGCCCGGGCCCACATAGGCTATGTGGGCTCGTAGGCTGCAGGGTGGGGGGGCCACCAAAGCTGGCCCCCCCACTCTGTGCCTACAAGCCCCCATAGCTGGTCCCGGGCTGGTTACTTTGGGTAAGGGGGACCCCACGTCATTTTTTTTTTTGGATTTTTAAGGGTTTTTAACCCTTAAAAATCCAAAAAAAAATGGGGTCCCCCTCCCCGGGAAGGGGGACCCTATGTCATTTTTTTTTTTTAATTAACCATTTGTCATCCAGCAGCTATAAAAGGCTTCTGGGCAGGAAAGGGTGTCTACCTATACATATGTGGTATCGCTGTAACCGGGAGAAATTGGGGTTTCTCACGCAATAAGATTTTATTGACAAACTTACATTTTTTATTACAAAAAAACTCTACAAATTGTAAAAAAATATATTTTTTTTAATTTTTTTCACACATTTCACCCAAAAATGTTGAGAATACACCTAAAAAATACAAACAAGACATTTCATGTTAAAGCCCAGACTCTGTTGAAAAAAACAATATATAATTTTCCTGGGAAATCCCTGGAAATCTTTTCAAAAATGACAGTTGAACATGTGTAGCGCGAAACAGTGAAACTCAGTCTGGCAACAGGGAGTGGCAAATGCTGCAGGTAGGCTGGCAGCGAAAGGGTTAATAATAACGCTGATTAAACATGAAGGCTTACTTGGTTGAGTAGGAGCTTTTTTTTCAATCAAGCAAAAGAAAAGGAAAGGCAAGATTTAGAAAAGATAAAATGAAATATCCAAAACCAAACAAAGCTCAAAAATCTTTGGAACATAGCAAACCATTAGTTTTTCCAGTGTCAGCATACCAATAAAGCTAACGAATACCTATGAACCTCCTTCTTTATGGATAACTTGCAGAATTCTGCACCAATTTGTCAAATTAACCCAATATTCTCTATAGTAACCTGATTCATTTTCCCAGAACTTCATGTCTAATAGTTAATGTCAATGCAAACCTTGACAATAGGCTTCCATTGCATCCCTATAAATTAAATGAACCAGTTCCTCCATTTGAAGCAAATGGCCAGGATTCACTTTGAGTTGAGAAAAATTCTCATGTTAGAAATACATTCAATTCAGTAAAAAAAAAGCATGAGACGTTCACATTTATTGAATCACCTGATAGGAAGACAATGAAAGTCAAAGGCATTTTTTACTCCTGAGAAAAGTTCTGAGCTTTATACTCCTTTTTACTATGTAGTAAAAAGTGTTATTGGCTTTCATTTCCTTCCTAATTGACGAGTCATTAAATGTAAAATTCTCATGCTTTTTACTCATGATTTGAACTTCTGAATACCATGAGATTTTGTTTCTAACTTTAGTGAATCAATGCCGATGTCTTTCTTGGTGATTACATGTATTAAAGCGGCTGGTGAAAATAAAAAAATCAAAAGTAGCAGATAAAAAGCTTTTAGATGATTGATAAAAAACATCTTTTCAATCCTTTTCTTAACAGCAACATGTTTAAAAACCAATATGTCTTTGGATAACAATTTAACAACCCACATGAATTCAGTACTTTATAACTCTTAAAATGCAAAGGCCCACCTGATTCATTAGTAGATGTAGCTACCATGAAAAAGAAAGAAAACAAATTTCAGAAGAGCTCAAAACTATTTTTAAAACCAAGTAAGGAATTCTTAAGAATATTCCGATCCGCCATGGGTTATTTTAAAATGTGCAAAAATACCACATTTTGAACCAACTAATTTCACAAAAAATGGTTAGGTCAAAAGGTGCTATTGCTAGAAATGAAAGGATTTCCCTGTCCTTTCAACCCTAAACAAAAATTTGACATTTTTCCCATCATTTTTAGAAGGATATTCCACCTTTAGAGCTAACATTTTTATTGAGTTTATTTAAAGAAGGGGGACAGAAAACATTTTCATAAATTTCACACATTAATAAATGTGACTTGATTATGTTTGGGTTCTCAGTCACTCCTTGTCATTACTACCCCTCCAGTTGTCTTAGCCTTTACCAATCTTGAATAGTAAAATACAGTAGAGTTTTTAATTATTTAAGTATTTAAAGCTGTTTTTAGCAAAAACCTAACCTTACTAACTCATAAATTAACAAACACAAAAGAGTCAGAGGGGTTCATACATGGCCCTTTAACCAAGGAAGTCTATTATTGATTAATGAAAATCAATATGCAGACATTAAAATAACAGACAGCGATAACTGTATAAATGACCATTGATAATAAGATGTATTATTCAACTAATCTGTACTATTAATCAAACTGATTTAATAATAACGCTGATTAAACATGAAGGCTTACTTGGTTGAGTAGGAGCTTTTTTTTCAATCAAGCAAAAGAAAAGGAAAGGCAAGATTTAGAAAAGATAAAATGAAATATCCAAAACCAAACAAAGCTCAAAAATCTTTGGAACATAGCAAACCATTAGTTTTTTCAGTGTCAGCATACCAATAAAGCTAACGAAAACCTATTAACCTCCTTCTTTATGGATAACTTGCAGAATTCTGCACCAATTTGTCAAATTAACCCAATATTCCCTATAGTAACCTGATTCATTTTCCCAGAACTTCATGTCTAATAGTTAATGTCAATGCAAACCTTGACAATAGGCTTCCATTGCATCCCTATAAATTAAATGAACCAGTTCCTCCATTTGAAGCAAATGGCCAGGATTCACTTTGAGTTGAGAAAAATTCTCATGTTAGAAATACATTCAATTCAGTAAAAAAAGCATGAGACGTTCACATTTATTGAATCACCTGATAGGAAGACAATGAAAGTCAAAGGCATTTTTTACTCCTGAGAAAAGTTCTGAGCTTTATACTCCTTTTTACTATGTATTAAAAAGTGTTATTGGCTTTCATTGCCTTCCTATCTGCCGAGTCATTAAATGTAAAATTCTCATGCTTTTTACTCATGATTTGAACTTCTGAATACCATGAGATTTTTTTTCAAACTTTAGTGAATCAATGCCAATGTCTTTCTTGGTGATTACATGTATTAAAGCGGCTGGTGAAAATTAAAAAAATCAAAAGTAGCATATAAAAAGCTTTTAGATGATTGATAAAAAACATCTTTTCAATCCAATTCTTAACAGCAACATGTTTAAAAACCAATATGTCTTTGGATAATAAACAACCCACATGAAATCAGTACTTTATAACTCTTAAAATGCAAAGGCCCACCTGATTCATTAGTAGATGGAGCTACCATGAAAAAGAAAGAAAACACATTTCAGAAGAGCTCAAATCTATTTTTAAAACCAAGTAAGGAATTCTTAAGAATATTCCGATCCGCCATGGGTTATTTTAAAATGTGCAAAAATACCACATTTTGAACCAACTAATTTCACAAAAAATGGTTAGGTCAAAAGGTGCTATTGCTAGAAATGAAAGGATTTCCCTGTCCTTTCAACCCTAAACAAAAATTTGACATTTTTCCCATCATTTTTAGAAGGATATTCCACCTTTAGAGCTAACATTTTTATTGAGTTTTTAAGAGAAGGGGGTCAGAAAACAGTTTCATAAATTTCACACATTAATAAATGTGACTTGATTATTTTTGGGTTCTCAGTCACTCCTTGTCATTACTACCCCTCCAGTTGTATTAGCCTTTACCAATCTTGAATAGTAAAATACAGTAGAGTTTTTAATTATTTATGTATTTAAAGCTGTTTTTAGCAAAAACCTAACCTTACTAACTCATAAATTAACAAACACAAAAGAGTCAGAGGGGTTCATACATGGCCCTTTACCCAAGCAAGTCTATTTTTAATAATGAAAATCAATATGCAGACATTAAAATAACAGACAGCGATAACTGTATAAATGACCATTGATAATAAGATGTATTATTCAACTAATCTGTACTATTAATCAAACTGATTTAATAATAACGCTGATTAAACATGAAGGCTTACTTGGTTGAGTAGGAGCTTTTTTTTCAATCAAGCAAAAGAAAAGGAAAGGCAAGATTTAGAAAAGATAAAATGAAATATCCAAAACCAAACAAAGCTCAAAAATCTTTGGAACATAGCAAACCATTAGTTTTTCCAGTGTCAGCATACCAATAAAGCTAACGAAAACCTATGAACCTCCTTCTTTATGGATAACTTGCAGAATTCTGCACCAATTTGTCAAATTAACCCAATATTCTCTATAGTAACCTGATTCATTTTCCCAGAACTTCATGTCTAATAGTTAATGTCAATGCAAACCTTGACAATAGGCTTCCATTGCATCCCTATAAATTAAATGAACCAGTTCCTCCATTTGAAGCAAATGGCCAGGATTCACTTTGAGTTGAGAAAAATTCTCATGTTAGAAATACATTCAATTCAGTAAAAAAAAAGCATGAGACGTTCACATTTATTGAATCACCTGATAGGAAGACAATGAAAGTCAAAGGCATTTTTTACTCCTGAGAAAAGTTCTGAGCTTTATACTCCTTTTTACTATGTAGTAAAAAGTGTTATTGGCTTTCATTTCCTTCCTAATTGACGAGTCATTAAATGTAAAATTCTCATGCTTTTTACTCATGATTTGAACTTCTGAATACCATGAGTTTTTTTTCTAACTTTAGTGAATCAATGCCGATGTCTTTCTTGGTGATTACATGTATTAAAGCGGCTGGTGAAAATAAAAAAATCAAAAGTAGCAGATAAAAAGCTTTTAGATGATTGATAAAAAACATCTTTTCAATCCTTTTCTTAACAGCAACATGTTTAAAAACCAATATGTCTTTGGATAACAATTTAACAACCCACATGAATTCAGTACTTTATAACTCTTAAAATGCAAAGGCCCACCTGATTCATTAGTAGATGTAGCTACCATGAAAAAGAAAGAAAACAAATTTCAGAAGAGCTCAAAACTATTTTTAAAACCAAGTAAGGAATTCTTAAGAATATTCCGATCCGCCATGGGTTATTTTAAAATGTGCAAAAATACCACATTTTGAACCAACTAATTTCACAAAAAATGGTTAGGTCAAAAGGTGCTATTGCTAGAAATGAAAGGATTTCCCTGTCCTTTCAACCCTAAACAAAAATTTGACATTTTTCCCATCATTTTTAGAAGGATATTCCACCTTTAGAGCTAACATTTTTATTGAGTTTATTTAAAGAAGGGGGACAGAAAACATTTTCATAAATTTCACACATTAATAAATGTGACTTGATTATGTTTGGGTTCTCAGTCACTCCTTGTCATTACTACCCCTCCAGTTGTCTTAGCCTTTACCAATCTTGAATAGTAAAATACAGTAGAGTTTTTAATTATTTAAGTATTTAAAGCTGTTTTTAGCAAAAACCTAACCTTACTAACTCATAAATTAACAAACACAAAAGAGTCAGAGGGGTTCATACATGGCCCTTTAACCAAGGAAGTCTATTATTGATTAATGAAAATCAATATGCAGACATTAAAATAACAGACAGCGATAACTGTATAAATGACCATTGATAATAAGATGTATTATTCAACTAATCTGTACTATTAATCAAACTGATTTAATAATAACGCTGATTAAACATGAAGGCTTACTTGGTTGAGTAGGAGCTTTTTTTTCAATCAAGCAAAAGAAAAGGAAAGGCAAGATTTAGAAAAGATAAAATGAAATATCCAAAACCAAACAAAGCTCAAAAATCTTTGGAACATAGCAAACCATTAGTTTTTTCAGTGTCAGCATACCAATAAAGCTAACGAAAACCTATTAACCTCCTTCTTTATGGATAACTTGCAGAATTCTGCACCAATTTGTCAAATTAACCCAATATTCCCTATAGTAACCTGATTCATTTTCCCAGAACTTCATGTCTAATAGTTAATGTCAATGCAAACCTTGACAATAGGCTTCCATTGCATCCCTATAAATTAAATGAACCAGTTCCTCCATTTGAAGCAAATGGCCAGGATTCACTTTGAGTTGAGAAAAATTCTCATGTTAGAAATACATTCAATTCAGTAAAAAAAGCATGAGACGTTCACATTTATTGAATCACCTGATAGGAAGACAATGAAAGTCAAAGGCATTTTTTACTCCTGAGAAAAGTTCTGAGCTTTATACTCCTTTTTACTATGTATTAAAAAGTGTTATTGGCTTTCATTGCCTTCCTATCTGCCGAGTCATTAAATGTAAAATTCTCATGCTTTTTACTCATGATTTGAACTTCTGAATACCATGAGATTTTTTTTCAAACTTTAGTGAATCAATGCCAATGTCTTTCTTGGTGATTACATGTATTAAAGCGGCTGGTGAAAATAAAAAAAATCAAAAGTAGCATATAAAAAGCTTTTAGATGATTGATAAAAAACATCTTTTCAATCCAATTCTTAACAGCAACATGTTTAAAAACCAATATGTATTTTGATAACAATTTAACAACCCACATGAATTCAGTACTTTATAACTCTTAAAATGCAAAGGCCCACCTGATTCATTAGTAGATGTTGCTACCATGAAAAAGAAAGAAAACAAATTTCAGAAGAGCTCAAAACTATTTTTAAAACCAAGTAAGGAATTCTTAAGAATATTCCGATCTGCCATGGGTTATTTTAAAATGTGCAAAAATACCACAATTTTGAACCAACTAATTTCACAAAAAATGGTTAGGTCAAAAAGTGCTATTGCTAGAAATTAAAGGATTTCCCTGTCCTTCCAACCCTAAACAAAAATTTGACATTTTTCCCATCATTTTTAGAAGGATATTCAACCTTTAGAGCTAACATTTTTATTGCGTTTTTAAGAGAAGGGGGTCAGAAAACAGTTTCATAAATTTCACACATTAATAAATGTGACTTGATTATTTTTGGGTTCTCAGTCACTCCTTGTCATTACTACCCCTCCAGTTGTCTTAGCCTTTACCAATCTTGAATAGTAAAATACAGTAGAGTTTTTAATTATTTAAGTATTTAAAGCTGTTTTTAGCAAAAACCTAACCTTACTAACTCATAAATTAACAAACACAAAAGAGTCAGAGGGGTTCATACATGGCCCTTTACCCAAGCAAGTCTATTTTTAATAATGAAAATCAATATGCAGACATTAAAATAACAGACAGCGATAACTGTATAAATGACCATTGATAATAAGATGTATTATTCAACTAATCTGTACTATTAATCAAACTGATTTAATAATAACGCTGATTAAACATGAAGGCTTACTTGGTTGAGTAGGAGCTTTTTTTTCAATCAAGCAAAAGAAAAGGAAAGGCAAGATTTAGAAAAGATAAAATGAAATATCCAAAACCAAACAAAGCTCAAAAATCTTTGGAACATAGCAAACCATTAGTTTTTCCAGTGTCAGCATACCAATAAAGCTAACGAAAACCTATGAACCTCCTTCTTTATGGATAACTTGCAGAATTCTGCACCAATTTGTCAAATTAACCCAATATTCTCTATAGTAACCTGATTCATTTTCCCAGAACTTCATGTCTAATAGTTAATGTCAATGCAAACCTTGACAATAGGCTTCCATTGCATCCCTATAAATTAAATGAACCAGTTCCTCCATTTGAAGCAAATGGCCAGGATTCACTTTGAGTTGAGAAAAATTCTCATGTTAGAAATACATTCAATTCAGTAAAAAAAAAGCATGAGACGTTCACATTTATTGAATCACCTGATAGGAAGACAATGAAAGTCAAAGGCATTTTTTACTCCTGAGAAAAGTTCTGAGCTTTATACTCCTTTTTACTATGTATTAAAAAGTGTTATTGGCTTTCATTGCCTTCCTATCTGCCGAGTCATTAAATGTAAAATTCTCATGCTTTTTACTCATGATTTGAACTTCTGAATACCATGAGATTTTTTTTCAAACTTTAGTGAATCAATGCCAATGTCTTTCTTGGTGATTACATGTATTAAAGCGGCTGGTGAAAATTAAAAAAATCAAAAGTAGCATATAAAAAGCTTTTAGATGATTGATAAAAAACATCTTTTCAATCCAATTCTTAACAGCAACATGTTTAAAAACCAATATGTCTTTGGATAATAAACAACCCACATGAAATCAGTACTTTATAACTCTTAAAATGCAAAGGCCCACCTGATTCATTAGTAGATGGAGCTACCATGAAAAAGAAAGAAAACACATTTCAGAAGAGCTCAAATCTATTTTTAAAACCAAGTAAGGAATTCTTAAGAATATTCCGATCCGCCATGGGTTATTTTAAAATGTGCAAAAATACCACATTTTGAACCAACTAATTTCACAAAAAATGGTTAGGTCAAAAGGTGCTATTGCTAGAAATGAAAGGATTTCCCTGTCCTTTCAACCCTAAACAAAAATTTGACATTTTTCCCATCATTTTTAGAAGGATATTCCACCTTTAGAGCTAACATTTTTATTGAGTTTTTAAGAGAAGGGGGTCAGAAAACAGTTTCATAAATTTCACACATTAATAAATGTGATTTGATTATTTTTGGGTTCTCAGTCACTCCTTGTCATTACTACCCCTCCAGTTGTATTAGCCTTTACCAATCTTGAATAGTAAAATACAGTAGAGTTTTTAATTATTTATGTATTTAAAGCTGTTTTTAGCAAAAACCTAACCTTACTAACTCATAAATTAACAAACACAAAAGAGTCAGAGGGGTTCATACATGGCCCTTTACCCAAGCAAGTCTATTTTTAATAATGAAAATCAATATGCAGACATTAAAATAACAGACAGCGATAACTGTATAAATGACCATTGATAATAAGATGTATTATTCAACTAATCTGTACTATTAATCAAACTGATTTAACCCTTTTGTTGCCAAGCACGTAACACCTACGTGCTGGCTTGGCTGGGCCTTAAGTGCCAAGCCCGTAGGTGTTACGTGCTTGACTTTCCTCGCTTCTAGTTTAAAAAATAAAAATCAAAAATACTCACCTGACCCCTTGTTGGATCCGGCCGGGTCTCCTCTTTAATTTGGTGCCATCCGATCCCCCGCGGGGGGTCGGATGGCTCCAGGAGAGCCCCCGGAATAGGCCGCCCCCCCCCCCCCCGCTTCTGCAGCAGCAGCTGCTAACTGTAAAAAAAAATAAAAAATAAAAATGACATTCAATTACCTGTGTGTGCGCTGGCTCCCGCTGTCCCTCCTCTTCACCTGGGGGGCCTCCGATCCCCCCCCAGGACTTACCGATCTTCAGGAGAGAGCCTGGGAGGCTCTCTCCTCTCTTCTTCACGATGGTGGCCGCCATCTTGCCTCTAAGCCCCGCCCCCTTGGGGGCGGGGCTTATGACGTCATCCCGGTCCCGATCACCGGCTTCAGCTTTCTCAGCTTCTCAGATGCCGGTGATCGGTGCCCTGGAAGGAGGTGACAGGAGATCCTCTGATCTCCTGCCTTCTCCTTCTCTGGATGCCGATCACAGGCATCTGTCAGCTGAGCGGCGAGGGACAAGAGCTTGCAATCGAAGGTAAGTACAGTTAAAAAAATTTTTTTTTTTTTGAATAAAATACTTTTTATTATTGTGTGGTGGTTTTTTTAACAGTTAACCCTTTGTGAGCTGGTAAGGGGTCCATGAGACCCCTTATACCAGTTCACAAGGCTGGGGGGGTGGCAAGTCACCTGCCCTAGCGGGTGGCTTGCCATTAACCCCCGCACCCCCATTACCTGCCTCCCCAAAGGCCAGGGGGGGGCAGAAGAGCCCGGGCCCACATAGGCTATGTGGGCTCGTAGGCTGCAGGGTGGGGGGGCCACCAAAGCTGGCCCCCCCACTCTGTGCCTACAAGCCCCCATAGCTGGTCCCGGGCTGGTTACTTTGGGTAAGGGGGACCCCACGTCATTTTTTTTTTTGGATTTTTAAGGGTTTTTAACCCTTAAAAATCCAAAAAAAAATGGGGTCCCCCTCCCCGGGAAGGGGGACCCTATGTCATTTTTTTTTTTTAATTAACCATTTGTCATCCAGCAGCTATAAAAGGCTTCTGGGCAGGAAAGGGTGTCTACCTATACATATGTGGTATCGCTGTAACCGGGAGAAATTGGGGTTTCTCACGCAATAAGATTTTATTGACAAACTTACATTTTTTATTACAAAAAAACTCTACAAATTGTAAAAAAATATATTTTTTTTAATTTTTTTCACACATTTCACCCAAAAATGTTGAGAATACACCTAAAAAATACAAACAAGACATTTCATGTTAAAGCCCAGACTCTGTTGAAAAAAACAATATATAATTTTCCTGGGAAATCCCTGGAAATCCTTTCAAAAATGACAGTTGAACATGTGTAGCGCGAAACAGTGAAACTCAGTCTGGCAACAGGGAGTGGCAAATGCTGCAGGTAGGCTGGCAGCGAAAGGGTTAATAATAACGCTGATTAAACATGAAGGCTTACTTGGTTGAGTAGGAGCTTTTTTTTCAATCAAGCAAAAGAAAAGGAAAGGCAAGATTTAGAAAAGATAAAATGAAATATCCAAAACCAAACAAAGCTCAAATATCTTTGGAACATAGCAAACCATTAGTTTTTCCAGTGTCAGCATACCAATAAAGCTAACGAAAAACTATTAACCTCCTTCTTTATGGATAACTTACAGAATTCTGCACCAATTTGTCAAATTAACCCAATATTCTCTATAGTAACCTGATTCATTTTCCCAGAACTTCATGTCTAATAGTTAATGTCAATGCAAACCTTGACAATAGGCTTCCATTCCATCCCTATAAATTAAATGAACCATTTCCTCCATTTGAAGCAAATGGCCAGGATTCACTTTGAGTTGAGAAAAATTCTCATGTTAGAAATACATTCAATTCAGTAAAAAAAAAAAAAGCATGAGACGTTCACATTTATTGAATCACCTGATAGGAAGACAATGAAAGTCAAAGGCATTTTTTACTCCTGAGAAAAGTTCTGAGCTTTATACTCCTTTTTACTATGTAGTAAAAAGTGTTATTGGCTTTCATTGCCTTCCTAATTGACGAGTCATTAAATGTAAAATTCTCATGCTTTTTACTCATGATTTGAACTTCTGAATACCATGAGATTTTTTTTCTAACTTTAGTGAATCAATGCCGATGTCTTTCTTGGTGATTACATGTATTAAAGCGGCTGGTGAAAATAAAAAAATCAAAAGTAGCAGATAAAAAGCTTTTAGATGATTGATAAAAAACATCTTTTCAATCCTTTTCTTAACATCAACATGTTTAAAAACCAATATGTCTTTGGATAACAATTTAACAACCCACATGAATTTAGTACTTTATAACTCTTAAAATGCAAAGGCCCACCTGATTCATTAGTAGATGTAGCTACCATGAAAAAGAAAGAAAACAAATTTCAGAAGAGCTCAAAACTATTTTTAAAACCAAGTAAGGAATTCTTAAGAATATTCCGATCCGCCATGGGTTATTTTAAAATGTGCAAAAATACCACATTTTGAACCAACTAATTTCACTAAAAATTGTTAGGTGAAAAGGTGCTATTGCTAGAAATGAAAGGATTTCCCTGTCCTTTCAACCCTAAACAAAAATTTGACATTTTTCCCATCATTTTTAGAAGGATATTCCACCTTTAGAGCTAACATTTTTATTGAGTTTTTAAGAGAAGTCGGTCAGAAAACAGTTTCATAAATTTCACACATTAATAAATGTGACTTGATTATTTTTGGGTTCTCAGTCACTCCTTGTCATTACTACCTCTCCAGTTGTCTTAGCCTTTACCAATCTTGAATAGTAAAATACAGTAGAGTTTTTAATTATTTAAAGCTGTTTTTAACAAAAACCTAACCTTACTAACTCATAAATTAACAAACACAAAAGAGTCAGAGGGGTTCATACATGGCCCTTTAACCAAGCAAGTCTATAATTGATTAATGAAAATCAATATGCAGACATTAAAAAAACAGACAGCGATAACTGTATAAATGACCTTTGATAATAAGATGTATTATTCAACTAATCTGTACTATTAATCAAACTGATTTAATAATAACACTGATTAAACATGAAGGCTTACTCGGTTGAGTCGGAGCTTTTTTTTCAATCAAGCAAAAGAAAAGGAAAGGCAAGATTTAGAAAAGATAAAATGAAATATCCAAAACCAAACAAAGCTCAAATATCTTTGGAAAATAGCAAACCATTAGTTTTTCCAGTGTCAGCATACCAATTAAGCTAACGAAAAACTATTAACCTCCTTCTTTATGGATGACTTACAGAATTCTGCACCAATTTGTCAAATTAACCCAATATTCTCTATAGTAACCTGATTCATTTTCCCAGAACTTCATGTCTAATAGTTAATGTCAATGCAAACCTTGACAATAGGCTTCCATTTCATCCCTATAAATTAAATGAACCAGTTCCTCCATTTGAAGCAAACGGCCAGGATTCACTTTGAGTTGAGAAAAATTCTCATGTTAGAAATACATTCAATTCAGTAAAAAAAAAAAGCATGAGACTTTCACTTTTATTGAATCACCTGATAGGAAGACAATGAAAGTCAAAGGCATTTTTTACTCCTGAGAAAAGTTCTGAGCTTTATACTCCTTTTTACTATGTAGTAAAAAGTGTTATTGGCTTTCATTGCCTTCCTATCTGACGAGTCATTAAATGTAAAATTCTCATGCTTTTTACTCATGATTTGAACTTCTGAATACCATGAGATTTTTTTTCTAACTTTAGTGAATCAATGCCGATGTCTTTCTTTGTGATTACATGCATTAAAGCGGCTGGTGAAAATAAAAAAAATCAAAAGTAGCATATAAAAAGCTTTTAGATGATTGATAAAAACATCTTTTCAATCCAATTCTTAACAGCAACATGTTTAAAAACCAATATGTCTTTTGATAACAATTTAACAACCCACATGAATTCAGTACTTTATAACTCTTAAAATGCAAAGGCCCACCTGATTCATTAGTAGATGTAGCTACCATGAAAAAGAAAGAAAACACATTTCAGAAGAGCTCAAAACTATTTTTAAAACCAAGTAAGGAATTCTTAAGAATATTCCGATCCGTCATGGGTTATTTTAAAATGTGCAAAAATACCACATTTTGAACCAACTAATTTCACTAAAAATGGTTAGGTCAAAAGGTGCTATTGCTAGAAATGAAAGGATTTCCCTGTCCTTTCAACCCTAAACAAAAATTTGACATTTTTCCCATTATTTTTAGAAGGATATTCCACCTTTAGAGCTAACATTTTTATCAAGTTTTTAAGAGAAGGGGGTCAGAAAACAGTTTCATAAATTTCACACATTAATAAATGTGACTTGATTATTTTTGGGTTCTCAGTCACTCCTTGTCATTACTACCCCTCCAGTTGTATTAGCCTTTACCAATCTTGAATAGTAAAATACAGTAGAGTTTTTAATTATTTATGTATTTAAAGCTGTTTTTAGCAAAAACCTAACCTTACTAACTCATAAATTAACAAACACAAAAGAGTCAGAGGGGTTCATACATGGCCCTTTAACCACTTGATTATTTTTGGGTTGTCAGTCACTCCTTGTCATTACTACCCCTCCAGTTGTATTAGCCTTTACCAATCTTGAATAGTAAAATACAGTAGAGTTTTTAATTATTTATGTATTTAAAGCTGTTTTTAGCAAAAACCTAACCTTACTAACTCATAAATTAACAAACACAAAAGAGTCAGAGGGGTTCATACATGGCCCTTTAACCAAGCAAGTCTATTATTGATTAATGAAAATCAATATGCAGACATTAAAATAACAGACAGTGATAACTGTATAAATGACCATTGATAATAAGATGTATTATTCAAATAATCTGTACTATTAATCAAACTGATTTAATAATAACGCTGATTAAACATGAAGGCTTACTTGGTTGAGTAGGAGCTTTTTTTTCAATCAAGCAAAAGAAAAGGAAAGGCAAGATTTAGAAAAGATAAAATGAAATATCCAAAACCAAACAAAGCTCAAATATCTTTGGAACATAGCAAACCATTAGTTTTTCCAGTGTCAGCATACCAATAAAGCTAACGAAAAACTATTAACCTCCTTCTTTATGGATAACTTACAGAATTCTGCACCAGTTTGTCAAATTAACCCAGTATTCTCTATAGTAACCTGATTCATGTTCCCAGAACTTCATGTCTAATAGTTAATGTCAATGCAAACCTTGACAATAGGCTTCCATTGCATCCCTATAAATTAAATGAACCAGTTACTCCATTTGAAGCAAATGGCCAGGATTCACTTCGAGTTGAGAAAAATTCTCATGTTAGAAATACATTCAATTCAGTAAAAAAAAGCATGAGACTTTCACTTTTATTGAATCACCTGATAGGAAGACAATGTAAGTCAAAGGCATTTTTTACTCCTGACAAAAGTTCTGAGCTTTATACTCCTTTTTACTATGTAGTAAAAAGTGTTATTGGCTTTCATTGCCTTCCTATCTGACGAGCCAATAAATGTAAAATTCTCATGCTTTTTACTCATGATTTGAACTTCTGAATACCATGAGATTTTTTTTTCAAACTTTAGTGAATCAATGCCGATGTCTTTCTTGGTGATTACATGTATTAAAGCGGCTGGTGAAAATATATAAATCAAAAGTAGCAGATAAAAAGCTTTTCCTTGATTGATAAAAAACATCTTTGCAATCCTTTTCTTAACAGCAACATGTTTAAAAACCAATATGTCTTTGGATAACAATTTAACAACCCACATGAATTCAGTACTTTATAACTCTTAAAATGCAAAGGCCCACCTGATTCATTAGTAGATGTAGCTACCATGAAAAAGAAAGAAAACTAATTTCAGAAGAGCTCAAAACTATTTTTAAAACCAAGTAAGGAATTCTTAAGAATATTCCGATCCGCCATGGGTTATTTTAAAATGTGCAAAAATACCACATTTTGAACCAACTAATTTCACTAAAAATGGTTAGGTCAAAAGGTGCTATTGCTAGAAATGAAAGGATTTCCCTGTCCTTTCAACCCTAAACAAAAATTTGACATTTTTCCCATCATTTTTAGAAGGATATTCCACCTTTAGAGCTAACATTTTTATTGAGTTTTTAAGAGAAGGGGGTCAGAAAACAGTTTCATAAATTTCACACTTTAATAAATGTGACTTGATTATTTTTGGGTTCTCAGTCACTCCTTGTCATTACTACCCCTCCAGTTGTATTAGCCTTTACCAATCTTGAATAGTAAAATACAGTAGAGTTTTTAATTATTTAAGTATTTAAAGCTGTTTTTAGCAAAAACCTAACCTTACTAACTCATAAATTAACAAACACAAAAGAGTCAGAGGGGTTCATACATGGCCCTTTAACCAAGCAAGTCTATTATTGATTAATGAAAATCAATATGCAGACATTAAAATAACAGACAGCGATAACTGTATAAATGACCATTGATAATAAGATGTATTATTTAACTAATCTGTACTATTAATCAAACTGATTTAATAATAACACTGATTAAACATGAAGGCTTACTTGGTTGAGTAGGAGCTTTTTTTTCAATCAAGCAAAAGAAAAGGAAAGGCAAGATTTAGAAAAGATAAAATGAAATATCCAAAACCAAACAAAGCTCAAATATCTTTGGAACATAGCAAACCATTAGTTTTTCCAGTGTCAGCATACCAATAAAGCTAACGAAAAACTATTAACCTCCTTCTTTATGGATGACTTACAGAATTCTGCACCAATTTGTCAAATTAACCCAATATTCTCTATAGTAACCTGATTCATTTTCCCAGAAATTCATGTCTAATAGTTAATGTCAATGCAAACCTTGACAATAGGCTTCCATTGCATCCCTATAAATTAAATGAACCAGTTCCTCCATTTGAAGCAAATGGCCAGGATTCACTTTGAGTTGAGAAAAATTCTCATGTTAGAAATACATTCAATTCAGTAAAAAAAAAGCATGAGACGTTCACATTTATTGAATCACCTGATAGGAAGACAATGAAAGTCAAAGGCATTTTTTACTCCTGTGAAAAGTTCTGAGCTTTATACTCCTTTTTACTATGTATTAAAAAGTGTTATTGGCTTTCATTGCCTTCCTATCTGACGAGTCATTAAATGTAAAATTCTCATGCTTTTTACTCATGATTTGAACTTCTGAATACCATGAGATTTTTTTTTCAAACTTTAGTGAATCAATGCCAATGTCTTTCTTGGTGATTACATGCATTAAAGCGGCTGGTGAAAATAAAAAAAATCAAAAGTAGCATATAAAAAGCTTTTAGATGATTGATAAAAACATCTTTTCAATCCAATTCTTAACAGCAACATGTTTAAAAACCAATATGTCTTTTGATAACAATTTAACAACCCACATGAATTCAGTACTTTATAACTCTTAAAATGCAAAGGCCCACCTGATTCATTAGTAGATGTAGCTACCATGAAAAAGAAAGAAAACACATTTCAGAAGAGCTCAAAACTATTTTTAAAACCAAGTAAGGAATTCTTAAGAATATTCCGATCCGCCATGGGTTATTTTAAAATGTGCAAAAATACCACATTTTGAACCAACTAATTTTACAAAAAATGGTTAGGTCAAAAGGTGCTATTGCTAGAAATGAAAGGATTTCCCTGTCCTTTCAACCCTAAACAAAAATTTGACATTTTTCCCATTATTTTTAGAAGGATATTCCACCTTTAGAGCTAACATTTTTATTAAGTTTTTAAGAGAAGGGGGTCAGAAAACAGTTTCATAAATTTCACACATTAATAAATGTGACTTGATTATTTTTGGGTTCTCAGTCACTCCTTCTCATTACTACCCCTCCAGTTGTATTAGCCTTTACCAATCTTGAATAGTAAAATACAGTAGAGTTTTTAATTATTTATGTATTTAAAGCTGTTTTTAGCAAAAACCTAACCTTACTAACTCATAAATTAACAAACACAAAAGAGTCAGAGGGGTTCATACATGGCCCTTTAACCAAGGAAGTCTATTATTGATTAATGAAAATCAATATGCATACATTAAAATAACAGACAGCGATAACTGTATAAATGACCATTGATAATAAGATGTATTATTCAACTAATCTGTACTATTAATCAAACTGATTTAATAATAACGCTGATTAAACATGAAGGCTTACTTGGTTGAGTAGGAGCTTTTTTTTCAATCAAGCAAAAGAAAAGGAAAGGCAAGATTTAGAAAAGATAAAATGAAAAATCCAAAACCAAACAAAGCTCAAATATCTTTGGAACATAGCAAACCATTAGTTTTTCCAGTGTCAGCATACCAATAAAGCTAACGAAAAACTATTAACCTCCTTCTTTATGGATAACTTACAGAATTCTGCACCAATTTGTCAAATTAACCCAATATTCTCTATAGTAACCTGATTCATTTTCCCAGAACTTCATGTCTAATAGTTAATGTCAATGCGAACCTTGACAATAGGCTTCCATTGCATCCCTATAAATTAAATGAACCAGTTCCTCCATTTGAAGCTAATGGCCAGGATTCACTTTGAGTTGAGAAAAATTCTCATGTTAGAAATACATTCAATTCAGTAAAAAAAAAGCATGAGACGTTCACATTTATTGAATCACCTGATAGGAAGACAATGAAAGTCAAAGGCATTTTTTACTCCTGAGAAAAGTTCTGAGCTTTATACTCCTTTTTACTATGTATTAAAAAGTGTTATTGGCTTTCATTGCCTTCCTATCTGACGAGTCATTAAATGTAAAATTCTCATGCTTTTTACTCATGATTTGAACTTCTGAATACCATGAGATTTTTTTTCAAACTTTAGTGAATCAATGCCAATGTCTTTCTTGGTGATTACATGCATTAAAGCGGCTGGTGAAAATAAAAAAAATCAAAAGTAGCATATAAAAAGCTTTTAGATGATTGATAAAAACATCTTTTCAATCCAATTCATAACAGCAACATGTTTAAAAACCAATATGTCTTTTGATAACAATTTAACAACCCACATGAATTCAGTACGTTATTACTCTTAAAATGCAAAGGCCCACCTGATTCATTAGTAGATGTAGCTACCATGAAAAAGAAAGAAAACACATTTCAGAAGAGCTCAAAACTATTTTTAAAACCAAGTAAGGAATTCTTAAGAATATTCCGATCCGCCATGGGTTATTTTAAAATGTGCAAAAATACCACATTTTGAACCAACTAATTTCACTAAAAATGGTTAGGTCAAAAGGTGCTATTGCTAGAAATGAAAGGATTTCCCTGTCCTTTCAACCCTAAACAAAAATTTGACATTTTTCCCATTATTTTTAGAAGGATATTCCACCTTTAGAGCTAACATTTTTATTAAGTTTTTAAGAGAAGGGGGTCAGAAAACAGTTTCATAAATTTCACACATTAATAAATGTGACTTGATTATTTTTGGGTTCTCAGTCACTCCTTGTCATTACTACCCCTCCAGTTGTATTAGCCTTTACCAATCTTGAATAGTAAAATACAGTAGAGTTTTTAATTATTTATGTATTTAAAGCTGTTTTTAGCAAAAACCTAACCTTACTAACTCATAAATTAACAAACACAAAAGAGTCAGAGGGGTTCATACATGGCCCTTTAACCACTTGATTATTTTTGGGTTGTCAGTCACTCCTTGTCATTATTACCCCTTCAGTTGTATTAGCCTTTACCAAACTTGAATAGTAAAATACAGTAGAGTTTTTAATTATTTATGTATTTAAAGCTGTTTTTAGCAAAAACCTAACCTTACTAACTCATAAATAACAAACACAAAAGAGTCAGAGGGGTTCATACATGGCCCTTTAACCAAGCAAGTCTATTATTGATCAATGAAAATCAATATGCAGACATTAAAATAACAGACAGCGATAACTGTATAAATGACCATTGATAATAAGATGTATTATTCAAATAATCTGTACTATTAATCAAACTGATTTAATAATAACGCTGATTAAACATGAAGGCTTACTTGGTTGAGTAGGAGCTTTTTTTTCAATCAAGCAAAAGAAAAGGAAAGGCAAGATTTAGAAAAGATAAAATGAAATATCCAAAACCAAACAAAGCTCAAATATCTTTGGAACATAGCAAACCATTAGTTTTTCCAGTGTCAGCATACCAATAAAGCTAACGAAAAACTATTAACCTCCTTCTTTATGGATAACTTACAGAATTCTGCACCAATTTGTCAAATTAACCCAATATTCTCTATAGTAACCTGATTCATGTTCCCAGAACTTCATGTCTAATAGTTAATGTCAATGCAAACCTTGACAATAGGCTTCCATTGCATCCCTATAAATTAAATGAACCAGTTCCTCCATTTGAAGCAAATGGCCAGGATTCACTTTGAGTTGAGAAAAATTCTCATGTTAGAAATACATTCAATTCAGTAAAAAAAAGCATGAGACTTTCACTTTTATTGAATCACCTGATAGGAAGACAATGAAAGTCAAAGGCATTTTTTACTCCTGAGAAAAGTTCTGAGCTTTATACTCCTTTTTACTATGTAGTAAAAAGTGTTATTGGCTTTCATTGCCTTCCTATCTGACGAGCCAATAAATGTAAAATTCTCATGCTTTTTACTCATGATTTGAACTTCTGAATACCATGAGATTTTTTTTTCAAACTTTAGTGAATCAATGCCGATGTCTTTCTTGGTGATTACATGTATTAAAGCGGCTGGTGAAAATATATAAATCAAAAGTAGCAGATAAAAAGCTTTTCCTTGATTGATAAAAAACATCTTTGCAATCCTTTTCTTAACAGCAACATGTTTAAAAACCAATATGTCTTTGGATAACAATTTAACAACCCACATGAATTCAGTACTTTATAACTCTTAAAATGCAAAGGCCCACCTGATTCATTAGTAGATGTAGCTACCATGAAAAAGAAAGAAAACTAATTTCAGAAGAGCTCAAAACTATTTTTAAAACCAAGTAAGGAATTCTTAAGAATATTCCGATCCGCCATGGGTTATTTTAAAATGTGCAAAAATACCACATTTTGAACCAACTAATTTCACTAAAAATGGTTAGGTCAAAAGGTGCTATTGCTAGAAATGAAAGGATTTCCCTGTCCTTTCAACCCTAAACAAAAATTTGACATTTTTCCCATCATTTTTAGAAGGATATTCCACCTTTAGAGCTAACATTTTTATTGAGTTTTTAAGAGAAGGGGGTCAGAAAACAGTTTCATAAATTTCACACATTAATAAATGTGACTTGATTATTTTTGGGTTCTCAGTCACTCCTTGTCATTACTACCCCTCCAGTTGTATTAGCCTTTACCAATCTTGAATAGTAAAATACAGTAGAGTTTTTAATTATTTAAGTATTTAAAGCTGTTTTTAGCAAAAACCTAATCTTACTAACTCATAAATTAACAAACACAAAAGAGTCAGAGGGGTTCATACATGGCCCTTTAACCAAGGAATTCTATTATTGATTAATGAAAATCAATATGCATACATTAAAATAACAGACAGCGATAACTGTATAAATGACCATTGATAATAAGATGTATTATTCAACTAATCTGTACTATTAATCAAACTGATTTAATAATAACGCTGATTAAACATGAAGGCTTACTTGGTTGAGTAGGAGCTTTTTTTTCAATCAAGCAAAAGAAAAGGAAAGGCAAGATTTAGAAAAGATAAAATGAAAAATCCAAAACCAAACAAAGCTCAAATATCTTTGGAACATAGCAAACCATTAGTTTTTCCAGTGTCAGCATACCAATAAAGCTAACGAAAAACTATTAACCTCCTTCTTTATGGATAACTTACAGAATTCTGCACCAATTTGTCAAATTAACCCAATATTCTCTATAGTAACCTGATTCATTTTCCCAGAACTTCATGTCTAATAGTTAATGTCAATGCGAACCTTGACAATAGGCTTCCATTGCATCCCTATAAATTAAATGAACCAGTTCCTCCATTTGAAGCTAATGGCCAGGATTCACTTTGAGTTGAGAAAAATTCTCATGTTAGAAATACATTCAATTCAGTAAAAAAAAAGCATGAGACGTTCACATTTATTGAATCACCTGATAGGAAGACAATGAAAGTCAAAGGCATTTTTTACTCCTGAGAAAAGTTCTGAGCTTTATACTCCTTTTTACTATGTATTAAAAAGTGTTATTGGCTTTCATTGCCTTCCTATCTGACGAGTCATTAAATGTAAAATTCTCATGCTTTTTACTCATGATTTGAACTTCTGAATACCATGAGATTTTTTTTCAAACTTTAGTGAATCAATGCCAATGTCTTTCTTGGTGATTACATGCATTAAAGCGGCTGGTGAAAATAAAAAAAATCAAAAGTAGCATATAAAAAGCTTTTAGATGATTGATAAAAACATCTTTTCAATCCAATTCTTAACAGCAACATGTTTAAAAACCAATATGTCTTTTGATAACAATTTAACAACCCACATGAATTCAGTACTTTATAACTCTTAAAATGCAAAGGCCCACCTGATTCATTAGTAGATGTAGCTACCATGAAAAAGAAAGAAAACACATTTCAGAAGAGCTCAAAACTATTTTTAAAACCAAGTAAGGAATTCTTAAGAATATTCCGATCCGCCATGGGTTATTTTAAAATGTGCAAAAATACCACATTTTGAACCAACTAATTTTACAAAAAATGGTTAGGTCAAAAGGTGCTATTGCTAGAAATGAAAGGATTTCCCTGTCCTTTCAACCCTAAACAAAAATTTGACATTTTTCCCATTATTTTTAGAAGGATATTCCACCTTTAGAGCTCACATTTTTATTAAGTTTTTAAGAGAAGGGGGTCAGAAAACAGTTTCATAAATTTCACACGTTAATAAATGTGACTTGATTATTTTTGGGTTCTCAGTCACTCCTTGTCATTACTACCCCTCCAGTTGTATTAGCCTTTACCAATCTTGAATAGTAAAATACAGTAGAGTTTTTAATTATTTATGTATTTAAAGCTGTTTTTAGCAAAAACCTAACCTTACTAACTCATAAATTAACAAACACAAAAGAGTCAGAGGGGTTCATACATGGCCCTTTAACCACTTGATTATTTTTGGGTTGTCAGTCACTCCTTGTCATTACTACCCCTCCAGTTGTATTAGCCTTTACCAAACTTGAATAGTAAAATACAGTAGAGTTTTTAATTATTTATGTATTTAAAGCTGTTTTTAGCAAAAACCTAACCTTACTAACTCATAAATAACAAACACAAAAGAGTCAGAGGGGTTCATACATGGCCCTTTAACCAAGCAAGTCTATTATTGATTAATGAAAATCAATATGCAGACATTAAAATAACAGACAGCGATAACTGTATAAATGACCATTGATAATAAGATGTATTATTCAAATAATCTGTACTATTAATCAAACTGATTTAATAATAACGCTGATTAAACATGAAGGCTTACTTGGTTGAGTAGGAGCTTTTTTTTCAATCAAGCAAAAGAAAAGGAAAGGCAAGATTTAGAAAAGATAAAATGAAATATCCAAAACCAAACAAAGCTCAAATATCTTTGGAACATAGCAAACCATTAGTTTTTCCAGTGTCAGCATACCAATAAAGCTAACGAAAAACTATTAACCTCCTTCTTTATGGATAACTTACAGAATTCTGCACCAATTTGTCAAATTAACCCAATATTCTCTATAGTAACCTGATTCATGTTCCCAGAACTTCATGTCTAATAGTTAATGTCAATGCAAACCTTGACAATAGGCTTCCATTGCATCCCTATAAATTAAATGAACCAGTTCCTCCATTTGAAGCAAATGGCCAGGATTCACTTTGAGTTGAGAAAAATTCTCATGTTAGAAATACATTCAATTCAGTAAAAAAAAGCATGAGACTTTCACTTTTATTGAATCACCTGATAGGAAGACAATGTAAGTCAAAGGCATTTTTTACTCCTGAGAAAAGTTCTGAGCTTTATACTCCTTTTTACTATGTAGTAAAAAGTGTTATTGGCTTTCATTGCCTTCCTATCTGACGAGCCATTAAATGTAAAATTCTCATGCTTTTTACTCATGATTTGAACTTCTGAATACCATGAGATTTTTTTTTTCAAACTTTAGTGAATCAATGCCGATGTCTTTCTTGGTGATTACAAGTATTAAAGCGGCTGGTGAAAATATATAAATCAAAAGTAGCAGATAAAAAGCTTTTCCTTGATTGATAAAAAACATCTTTTCGATCCTTTTCTTAACAGCAACATGTTTAAAAACCAATATGTCTTTGGATAACAATTTAACAACCCACATGAATTCAGTACTTTATAACTCTTAAAATGCAAAGGCCCACCTGATTCATTAGTAGATGTAGCTACCATGAAAAAGAAAGAAAACAAATTTCAGAAGAGCTCAAAACTATTTTTAAAACCAAGTAAGGAATTCTTAAGAATATTCCGATCCGCCATGGGTTATTTTAAAATGTGCAAAAATACCACATTTTGAACCAACTAATTTCACTAAAAATGGTTAGGTCAAAAGGTGCTATTGCTAGAAATGAAAGGATTTCCCTGTCCTTTCAACCCTAAACAAAAATTTGACATTTTTCCCATCATTTTTAGAAGGATATTCCACCTTTAGAGCTAACATTTTTATTGAGTTTTTAAGAGAAGGGGGTCAGAAAACAGTTTCATAAATTTCACACTTTAATAAATGTGACTTGATTATTTTTGGGTTCTCAGTCACTCCTTGTCATTACTACCCCTCCAGTTGTATTAGCCTTTACCAATCTTGAATAGTAAAATACAGTAGAGTTTTTAATTATTTAAGTATTTAAAGCTGTTTTTAGCAAAAACCTAACCTTACTAACTCATAAATTAACAAACACAAAAGAGTCAGAGGGGTTCATACATGGCCCTTTAACCAAGCAAGTCTATTATTGATTAATGAAAATCAATATGCATACATTAAAATAACAGACAGCGATAACTGTATAAATGACCATTGATAATAAGATGTATTATTCAACTAATCTGTACTATTAATCAAACTGATTTAATAATAACGCTGATTAAACATGAAGGCTTACTTGGTTGAGTAGGAGCTTTTTTTTCAATCAAGCAAAAGAAAAGGAAAGGCAAGATTTAGAAAAGATAAAATGAAAAATCCAAAACCAAACAAAGCTCAAATATCTTTGGAACATAGCAAACCATTAGTTTTTCCAGTGTCAGCATACCAATAAAGCTACCGAAAAACTATTAACCTCCTTCTTTATGGATAACTTACAGAATTCTGCACCAATTTGTCAAATTAACCCAATATTCTCTATAGTAACCTGATTCATTTTCCCAGAACTTCATGTCTAATAGTTAATGTCAATGCAAACCTTGACAATAGGCTTCCATTGCATCCCTATAAATTAAATGAACCAGTTCCTCCATTTGAAGCTAATGGCCAGGATTCACTTTGAGTTGAGAAAAATTCTCATGTTAGAAATACATTCAATTCAGTAAAAAAAAAGCATGAGACGTTCACATTTATTGAATCACCTGATAGGAAGACAATGAAAGTCAAAGGCATTTTTTACTCCTGAGAAAAGTTCTGAGCTTTATACTCCTTTTTACTATGTATTAAAAAGTGTTATTGGCTTTCATTGCCTTCCTATCTGACGAGTCATTAAATGTAAAATTCTCATGCTTTTTACTCATGATTTGAACTTCTGAATACCATGAGATTTTTTTTCAAACTTTAGTGAATCAATGCCAATGTCTTTCTTGGTGATTACATGCATTAAAGCGGCTGGTGAAAATAAAAAAAATCAAAAGTAGCATATAAAAAGCTTTTAGATGATTGATAAAAACATCTTTTCAATCCAATTCTTAACAGCAACATGTTTAAAAACCAATATGTCTTTTGATAACAATTTAACAACCCACATGAATTCAGTACTTTATAACTCTTAAAATGCAAAGGCCCACCTGATTCATTAGTAGATGTAGCTACCATGAAAAAGAAAGAAAACACATTTCAGAAGAGCTCAAAACTATTTTTAAAACCAAGTAAGGAATTCTTAAGAATATTCCGATCCGCCATGGGTTATTTTAAAATGTGCAAAAATACCACATTTTGAACCAACTAATTTTACAAAAAATGGTTAGGTCAAAAGGTGCTATTGCTAGAAATGAAAGGATTTCCCTGTCCTTTCAACCCTAAACAAAAATTTGACATTTTTCCCATTATTTTTAGAAGGATATTCCACCTTTAGAGCTCACATTTTTATTAAGTTTTTAAGAGAAGGGGGTCAGAAAACAGTTTCATAAATTTCACACGTTAATAAATGTGACTTGATTATTTTTGGGTTCTCAGTCACTCCTTGTCATTACTACCCCTCCAGTTGTATTAGCCTTTACCAATCTTGAATAGTAAAATACAGTAGAGTTTTTAATTATTTATGTATTTAAAGCTGTTTTTAGCAAAAACCTAACCTTACTAACTCATAAATTAACAAACACAAAAGAGTCAGAGGGGTTCATACATGGCCCTTTAACCACTTGATTATTTTTGGGTTGTCAGTCACTCCTTGTCATTACTACCCCTCCAGTTGTATTAGCCTTTACCAAACTTGAATAGTAAAATACAGTAGAGTTTTTAATTATTTATGTATTTAAAGCTGTTTTTAGCAAAAACCTAACCTTACTAACTCATAAATAACAAACACAAAAGAGTCAGAGGGGTTCATACATGGCCCTTTAACCAAGCAAGTCTATTATTGATTAATGAAAATCAATATGCAGACATTAAAATAACAGACAGCGATAACTGTATAAATGACCATTGATAATAAGATGTATTATTCAAATAATCTGTACTATTAATCAAACTGATTTAATAATAACGCTGATTAAACATGAAGGCTTACTTGGTTGAGTAGGAGCTTTTTTTTCAATCAAGCAAAAGAAAAGGAAAGGCAAGATTTAGAAAAGATAAAATGAAATATCCAAAACCAAACAAAGCTCAAATATCTTTGGAACATAGCAAACCATTAGTTTTTCCAGTGTCAGCATACCAATAAAGCTAACGAAAAACTATTAACCTCCTTCTTTATGGATAACTTACAGAATTCTGCACCAATTTGTCAAATTAACCCAATATTCTCTATAGTAACCTGATTCATGTTCCCAGAACTTCATGTCTAATAGTTAATGTCAATGCAAACCTTGACAATAGGCTTCCATTGCATCCCTATAAATTAAATGAACCAGTTCCTCCATTTGAAGCAAATGGCCAGGATTCACTTTGAGTTGAGAAAAATTCTCATGTTAGAAATACATTCAATTCAGTAAAAAAAAGCATGAGACTTTCACTTTTATTGAATCACCTGATAGGAAGACAATGTAAGTCAAAGGCATTTTTTACTCCTGAGAAAAGTTCTGAGCTTTATACTCCTTTTTACTATGTAGTAAAAAGTGTTATTGGCTTTCATTGCCTTCCTATCTGACGAGCCATTAAATGTAAAATTCTCATGCTTTTTACTCATGATTTGAACTTCTGAATACCATGAGATTTTTTTTTTCAAACTTTAGTGAATCAATGCCGATGTCTTTCTTGGTGATTACAAGTATTAAAGCGGCTGGTGAAAATATATAAATCAAAAGTAGCAGATAAAAAGCTTTTCCTTGATTGATAAAAAACATCTTTTCGATCCTTTTCTTAACAGCAACATGTTTAAAAACCAATATGTCTTTGGATAACAATTTAACAACCCACATGAATTCAGTACTTTATAACTCTTAAAATGCAAAGGCCCACCTGATTCATTAGTAGATGTAGCTACCATGAAAAAGAAAGAAAACAAATTTCAGAAGAGCTCAAAACTATTTTTAAAACCAAGTAAGGAATTCTTAAGAATATTCCGATCCGCCATGGGTTATTTTAAAATGTGCAAAAATACCACATTTTGAACCAACTAATTTCACTAAAAATGGTTAGGTCAAAAGGTGCTATTGCTAGAAATGAAAGGATTTCCCTGTCCTTTCAACCCTAAACAAAAATTTGACATTTTTCCCATCATTTTTAGAAGGATATTCCACCTTTAGAGCTAACATTTTTATTGAGTTTTTAAGAGAAGGGGGTCAGAAAACAGTTTCATAAATTTCACACTTTAATAAATGTGACTTGATTATTTTTGGGTTCTCAGTCACTCCTTGTCATTACTACCCCTCCAGTTGTATTAGCCTTTACCAATCTTGAATAGTAAAATACAGTAGAGTTTTTAATTATTTAAGTATTTAAAGCTGTTTTTAGCAAAAACCTAACCTTACTAACTCATAAATTAACAAACACAAAACAGTCAGAGGGGTTCATACATGGCCCTTTAACCAAGCAAGTCTATTATTGATTAATGAAAATCAATATGCATACATTAAAATAACAGACAGCGATAACTGTATAAATGACCATTGATAATAAGATGTATTATTCAACTAATCTGTACTATTAATCAAACTGATTTAATAATAACGCTGATTAAACATGAAGGCTTACTTGGTTGATTAGGAGCTTTTTTTTCAATCAAGCAAAAGAAAAGGAAAGGCAAGATTTAGAAAAGATAAAATGAAAAATCCAAAACCAAACAAAGCTCAAATATCTTTGGAACATAGCAAACCATTAGTTTTTCCAGTGTCAGCATACCAATAAAGCTACCGAAAAACTATTAACCTCCTTCTTTATGGATAACTTACAGAATTCTGCACCAATTTGTCAAATTAACCCAATATTCTCTATAGTAACCTGATTCATTTTCCCAGAACTTCATGTCTAATAGTTAATGTCAATGCAAACCTTGACAATAGGCTTCCATTGCATCCCTATAAATTAAATGAACCAGTTCCTCCATTTGAAGCTAATGGCCAGGATTCACTTTGAGTTGAGAAAAATTCTCATGTTAGAAATACATTCAATTCAGTAAAAAAAAAGCATGAGACGTTCACATTTATTGAATCACCTGATAGGAAGACAATGAAAGTCAAAGGCATTTTTTACTCCTGAGAAAAGTTCTGAGCTTTATACTCCTTTTTACTATGTATTAAAAAGTGTTATTGGCTTTCATTGCCTTCCTATCTGACGAGTCATTAAATGTAAAATTCTCATGCTTTTTACTCATGATTTGAACTTCTGAATACCATGAGATTTTTTTTCAAACTTTAGTGAATCAATGCCAATGTCTTTCTTGGTGATTACATGCATTAAAGCGGCTGGTGAAAATAAAAAAAATCAAAAGTAGCATATAAAAAGCTTTTAGATGATTGATAAAAACATCTTTTCAATCCAATTCTTAACAGCAACATGTTTAAAAACCAATATGTCTTTTGATAACAATTTAACAACCCACATGAATTCAGTACTTTATAACTCTTAAAATGCAAAGGCCCACCTGATTCATTAGTAGATGTAGCTACCATGAAAAAGAAAGAAAACACATTTCAGAAGAGCTCAAAACTATTTTTAAAACCAAGTAAGGAATTCTTAAGAATATTCCGATCCGCCATGGGTTATTTTAAAATGTGCAAAAATACCACATTTTGAAACAACTAATTTTACAAAAAATGGTTAGGTCAAAAGGTGCTGTTGCTAGAAATGAAAGGATTTCCCTGTCCTTTCAACCCTAAACAAAAATTTGACATTTTTCCCATTATTTTTAGAAGGATATTCCACCTTTAGAGCTAACATTTTTATTAAGTTTTTAAGAGAAGGGGGTCAGAAAACAGTTTCATAAATTTCACACATTAATAAATGTGACTTGATTATTTTTGGGTTCTCAGTCACTCCTTGTCATTACTACCCCTCCAGTTGTATTAGCCTTTACCAATCTTGAATAGTAAAATACAGTAGAGTTTTTAATTATTTATGTATTTAAAGCTGTTTTTAGCAAAAACCTAACCTTACTAACTCATAAATTAACAAACACAAAAGAGTCAGAGGGGTTCATACATGGCCCTTTAACCACTTGATTATTTTTGGGTTGTCAGTCACTCCTTGTCATTACTACCCCTCCAGTTGTATTAGCCTTCACCAAACTTGAATAGTAAAATACAGTAGAGTTTTTAATTATTTATGTATTTAAAGCTGTTTTTAGCAAAAACCTAACCTTACTAACTCATAAATTAACAAACACAAAAGAGTCAGAGGGGTTCATACATGGCCCTTTAACCAAGCAAGTCTATTATTGATTAATGAAAATCAATATGCAGACATTAAAATAACAGACAGCGATAACTGTATAAATGACCATTGATAATAAGATGTATTATTCAAATAATCTGTACTATTAATCAAACTGATTTAATAATAACGCTGATTAAACATGAAGGCTTACTTGGTTGAGTAGGAGCTTTTTTTTCAATCAAGCAAAAGAAAAGGAAAGGCAAGATTTAGAAAAGATAAAATGAAATATCCAAAACCAAACAAAGCTCAAATATCTTTGGAACATAGCAAACCATTAGTTTTTCCAGTGTCAGCATACCAATAAAGCTAACGAAAAACTATTAACCTCCTTCTTTATGGATAACTTACAGAATTCTGCACCAATTTGTCAAATTAACCCAATATTCTCTATAGTAACCTGATTCATGTTCCCAGAACTTCATGTCTAATAGTTAATGTCAATGCAAACCTTGACAATAGGCTTCCATTGCATCCCTATAAATTAAATGAACCAGTTCCTCCATTTGAAGCAAATGGCCAGGATTCACTTTGAGTTGAGAAAAATTCTCATGTTAGAAATACATTCAATTCAGTAAAAAAAAGCATGAGACTTTCACTTTTATTGAATCACCTGATAGGAAGACAATGTAAGTCAAAGGCATTTTTTACTCCTGAGAAAAGTTCTGAGCTTTATACTCCTTTTTACTATGTAGTAAAAAGTGTTATTGGCTTTCATTGCCTTCCTATCTGACGAGCCATTAAATGTAAAATTCTCATGCTTTTTACTCATGATTTGAACTTCTGAATACCATGAGATTTTTTTTTTCAAACTTTAGTGAATCAATGCCGATGTCTTTCTTGGTGATTACAAGTATTAAAGCGGCTGGTGAAAATATATAAATCAAAAGTAGCAGATAAAAAGCTTTTCCTTGATTGATAAAAAACATCTTTTCGATCCTTTTCTTAACAGCAACATGTTTAAAAACCAATATGTCTTTGGATAACAATTTAACAACCCACATGAATTCAGTACTTTATAACTCTTAAAATGCAAAGGCCCACCTGATTCATTAGTAGATGTAGCTACCATGAAAAAGAAAGAAAACAAATTTCAGAAGAGCTCAAAACTATTTTTAAAACCAAGTAAGGAATTCTTAAGAATATTCCGATCCGCCATGGGTTATTTTAAAATGTGCAAAAATACCACATTTTGAACCAACTAATTTCACTAAAAATGGTTAGGTCAAAAGGTGCTATTGCTAGAAATGAAAGGATTTCCCTGTCCTTTCAACCCTAAACAAAAATTTGACATTTTTCCCATCATTTTTAGAAGGATATTCCACCTTTAGAGCTAACATTTTTATTGAGTTTTTAAGAGAAGGGGGTCAGAAAACAGTTTCATAAATTTCACACTTTAATAAATGTGACTTGATTATTTTTGGGTTCTCAGTCACTCCTTGTCATTACTACCCCTCCAGTTGTATTAGCCTTTACCAATCTTGAATAGTAAAATACAGTAGAGTTTTTAATTATTTAAGTATTTAAAGCTGTTTTTAGCAAAAACCTAACCTTACTAACTCATAAATTAACAAACACAAAAGAGTCAGAGGGGTTCATACATGGCCCTTTAACCAAGCAAGTCTATTATTGATTAATGAAAATCAATATGCATACATTAAAATAACAGACAGCGATAACTGTATAAATGACCATTGATAATAAGATGTATTATTCAACTAATCTGTACTATTAATCAAACTGATTTAATAATAACGCTGATTAAACATGAAGGCTTACTTGGTTGAGTAGGAGCTTTTTTTTCAATCAAGCAAAAGAAAAGGAAAGGCAAGATTTAGAAAAGATAAAATGAAAAATCCAAAACCAAACAAAGCTCAAATATCTTTGGAACATAGCAAACCATTAGTTTTTCCAGTGTCAGCATACCAATAAAGCTACCGAAAAACTATTAACCTCCTTCTTTATGGATAACTTACAGAATTCTGCACCAATTTGTCAAATTAACCCAATATTCTCTATAGTAACCTGATTCATTTTCCCAGAACTTCATGTCTAATAGTTAATGTCAATGCAAACCTTGACAATAGGCTTCCATTGCATCCCTATAAATTAAATGAACCAGTTCCTCCATTTGAAGCTAATGGCCAGGATTCACTTTGAGTTGAGAAAAATTCTCATGTTAGAAATACATTCAATTCAGTAAAAAAAAAGCATGAGACGTTCACATTTATTGAATCACCTGATAGGAAGACAATGAAAGTCAAAGGCATTTTTTACTCCTGAGAAAAGTTCTGAGCTTTATACTCCTTTTTACTATGTATTAAAAAGTGTTATTGGCTTTCATTGCCTTCCTATCTGACGAGTCATTAAATGTAAAATTCTCATGCTTTTTACTCATGATTTGAACTTCTGAATACCATGAGATTTTTTTTCAAACTTTAGTGAATCAATGCCAATGTCTTTCTTGGTGATTACATGCATTAAAGCGGCTGGTGAAAATAAAAAAAATCAAAAGTAGCATATAAAAAGCTTTTAGATGATTGATAAAAACATCTTTTCAATCCAATTCTTAACAGCAACATGTTTAAAAACCAATATGTCTTTTGATAACAATTTAACAACCCACATGAATTCAGTACTTTATAACTCTTAAAATGCAAAGGCCCACCTGATTCATTAGTAGATGTAGCTACCATGAAAAAGAAAGAAAACACATTTCAGAAGAGCTCAAAACTATTTTTAAAACCAAGTAAGGAATTCTTAAGAATATTCCGATCCGCCATGGGTTATTTTAAAATGTGCAAAAATACCACATTTTGAAACAACTAATTTTACAAAAAATGGTTAGGTCAAAAGGTGCTGTTGCTAGAAATGAAAGGATTTCCCTGTCCTTTCAACCCTAAACAAAAATTTGACATTTTTCCCATTATTTTTAGAAGGATATTCCACCTTTAGAGCTAACATTTTTATTAAGTTTTTAAGAGAAGGGGGTCAGAAAACAGTTTCATAAATTTCACACATTAATAAATGTGACTTGATTATTTTTGGGTTCTCAGTCACTCCTTGTCATTACTACCCCTCCAGTTGTATTAGCCTTTACCAATCTTGAATAGTAAAATACAGTAGAGTTTTTAATTATTTATGTATTTAAAGCTGTTTTTAGCAAAAACCTAACCTTACTAACTCATAAATTAACAAACACAAAAGAGTCAGAGGGGTTCATACATGGCCCTTTAACCACTTGATTATTTTTGGGTTGTCAGTCACTCCTTGTCATTACTACCCCTCCAGTTGTATTAGCCTTTACCAAACTTGAATAGTAAAATACAGTAGAGTTTTTAATTATTTATGTATTTAAAGCTGTTTTTAGCAAAAACCTAACCTTACTAACTCATAAATTAACAAACACAAAAGAGTCAGAGGGGTTCATACATGGCCCTTTAACCAAGCAAGTCTATTATTGATTAATGAAAATCAATATGCATACATTAAAATAACAGACAGCGATAACTGTATAAATGACCATTGATAACAAGATGTATTATTCAAATAATCTGTACTATTAATCAAACTGATTTAATAATAACGCTGATTAAACATGAAGGCTTACTTGGTTGAGTAGGAGCTTTTTTTTCAATCAAGCAAAAGAAAAGGAAAGGCAAGATTTAGAAAAGATAAAATGAAAAATCCAAAACCAAACAAAGCTCAAATATCTTTGGAACATAGCAAACCATTAGTTTTTCCAGTGTCAGCATACCAATAAAGCTAACGAAAAACTATTAACCTCCTTCTTTATGGATAACTTACAGAATTCTGCACCAATTTGTCAAATTAACCCAATATTCTCTATAGTAACCTGATTGATGTTCCCAGAACTTCATGTCTAATAGTTAATGTCAATGCAAACCTTGACAATAGGCTTCCATTGCATCCCTATAAATTAAATGAACCAGTTCCTCCATTTGAAGCAAATGGCCAGGATTCACTTTGAGTTGAGAAAAATTCTCATGTTAGAAATACATTCAATTCAGTAAAAAAAAGCATGAGACTTTCACTTTTATTGAATCACCTGATAGGAAGACAATGTAAGTCAAAGGCATTTTTTACTCCTGAGAAAAGTTCTGAGCTTTATACTCCTTTTTACTATGTAGTAAAAAGTGTTATTGGCTTTCATTGCCTTCCTAATTGACGAGTCATTAAATGTAAAATTCTCATGCTTTTTACTCATGATTTGAACTTCTGAATACCATGAGATTTTTTTTTCAAACTTTAGTGAATCAATGCCGATGTCTTTCTTGGTGATTACATGTATTAAAGCGGCTGGTGAAAATAAAAAAATCAAAAGTAGCAGATAAAAAGCTTTTCCTTGATTGATAAAAAACATCTTTGCAATCCTTTTCTTAACAGCAACATGTTTAAAAACCAATATGTCTTTGGATAACAATTTAACAACCCACATGAATTCAGTACTTTATAACTCTTAAAATGCAAAGGCCCACCTGATTCATTAGTAGATGTAGCTACCATGAAAAAGAAAGAAAACTAATTTCAGAAGAGCTCAAAACTATTTTTAAAACCAAGTAAGGAATTCTTAAGAATATTCCGATCCGCCATGGGTTATTTTAAAATGTGCAAAAATACCACATTTTGAACCAACTAATTTCACTAAAAATGGTTAGGTCAAAAGGTGCTATTGCTAGAAATGAAAGGATTTCCCTGTCCTTTCAACCCTAAACAAAAATTTGACATTTTTCCCATCATTTTTAGAAGGATATTCCACCTTTAGAGCTAACATTTTTATTGAGTTTTTAAGAGAAGGGGGTCAGAAAACAGTTTCATAAATTTCACACTTTAATAAATGTGACTTGATTATTTTTGGGTTCTCAGTCACTCCTTGTCATTACTACCCCTCCAGTTGTATTAGCCTTTACCAATCTTGAATAGTAAAATACAGTAGAGTTTTTAATTATTTAAGTATTTAAAGCTGTTTTTAGCAAAAACCTAACCTTACTAACTCATAAATTAACAAACACAAAAGAGTCAGAGGGGTTCATACATGGCCCTTTAACCAAGCAAGTCTATTATTGATTAATGAAAATCAATATGCATACATTAAAATAACAGACAGCGATAACTGTATAAATGACCATTGATAATAAGATGTATTATTCAACTAATCTGTACTATTAATCAAACTGATTTAATAATAACGCTGATTAAACATGAAGGCTTACTTGGTTGAGTAGGAGCTTTTTTTTCAATCAAGCAAAAGAAAAGGAAAGGCAAGATTTAGAAAAGATAAAATGAAAAATCCAAAACCAAACAAAGCTCAAATATCTTTGGAACATAGCAAACCATTAGTTTTTCCAGTGTCAGCATACCAATAAAGCTAACGAAAAACTATTAACCTCCTTCTTTATGGATAACTTACAGAATTCTGCACCAATTTGTCAAATTAACCCAATATTCTCTATAGTAACCTGATTCATTTTCCCAGAACTTCATGTCTAATAGTTAATGTCAATGCGAACCTTGACAATAGGCTTCCATTGCATCCCTATAAATTAAATGAACCAGTTCCTCCATTTGAAGCAAATGGCCAGGATTCACTTTGAGTTGAGAAAAATTCTCATGTTAGAAATACATTCAATTCAGTAAAAAAAAAAAGCATGAGACGTTCACATTTATTGAATCACCTGATAGGAAGACAATGAAAGTCAAAGGCATTTTTTACTCCTGTGAAAAGTTCTGAGCTTTATACTCCTTTTTACTATGTATTAAAAAGTGTTATTGGCTTTCATTGCCTTCCTATCTGACGAGTCATTAAATGTAAAATTCTCATGCTTTTTACTCATGATTTGAACTTCTGAATACCATGAGATTTTTTTTTCAAACTTTAGTGAATCAATGCCAATGTCTTTCTTGGTGATTACATGCATTAAAGCGGCTGGTGAAAATAAAAAAAATCAAAAGTAGCATATAAAAAGCTTTTAGATGATTGATAAAAACATCTTTTCAATCCAATTCTTAACAGCAACATGTTTAAAAACCAATATGTCTTTTGATAACAATTTAACAACCCACATGAATTCAGTACTTTATAACTCTTAAAATGCAAAGGCCCACCTGATTCATTAGTAGATGTAGCTACCATGAAAAAGAAAGAAAACACATTTCAGAAGAGCTCAAAACTATTTTTAAAACCAAGTAAGGAATTCTTAAGAATATTCCGATCCGCCATGGGTTATTTTAAAATGTGCAAAAATACCACATTTTGAAACAACTAATTTTACAAAAAATGGTTAGGTCAAAAGGTGCTATTGCTAGAAATGAAAGGATTTCCCTGTCCTTTCAACCCTAAACAAAAATTTGACATTTTTCCCATTAGTTTTAGAAGGATATTCCACCTTTAGAGCTAACATTTTTATTAAGTTTTTAAGAGAAGGGGGTCAGAAAACAGTTTCATAAATTTCACACATTAATAAATGTGACTTGATTATTTTTGGGTTCTCAGTCACTCCTTGTCATTACTACCCCTCCAGTTGTATTAGCCTTTACCAATCTTGAATAGTAAAATACAGTAGAGTTTTTAATTATTTATGTATTTAAAGCTGTTTTTAGCAAAAACCTAACCTTACTAACTCATAAATTAACAAACACAAAAGAGTCAGAGGGGTTCATACATGGCCCTTTAACCACTTGATTATTTTTGGGTTGTCAGTCAATCCTTGTCATTACTACCCCTCCAGTTGTATTAGCCTTTACCAAACTTGAATAGTAAAATACAGTAGAGTTTTTAATTATTTATGTATTTAAAGCTGTTTTTAGCAAAAACCTAACCTTACTAACTCATAAATTAACAAACACAAAAGAGTCAGAGGGGTTCATACATGGCCCTTTAACCAAGCAAGTCTATTATTGATTAATGAAAATCAATATGCATACATTAAAATAACAGACAGCGATAACTGTATAAATGACCATTGATAATAAGATGTATTATTCAAATAATCTGTACTATTAATCAAACTGATTTAATAATAACGCTGATTAAACATGAAGGCTTACTTGGTTGAGTAGGAGCTTTTTTTTCAATCAAGCAAAAGAAAAGGAAAGGCAAGATTTAGAAAAGATAAAATGAAAAATCCAAAACCAAACAAAGCTCAAATATCTTTGGAACATAGCAAACCATTAGTTTTTCCAGTGTCAGCATACCAATAAAGCTAACGAAAAACTATTAACCTCCTTCTTTATGGATAACTTACAGAATTCTGCACCAATTTGTCAAATTAACCCAATATTCTCTATAGTAACCTGATTGATGTTCCCAGAACTTCATGTCTAATAGTTAATGTCAATGCAAACCTTGACAATAGGCTTCCATTGCATCCCTATAAATTAAATGAACCAGTTCCTCCATTTGAAGCAAATGGCCAGGATTCACTTTGAGTTGAGAAAAATTCTCATGTTAGAAATACATTCAATTCAGTAAAAAAAAGCATGAGACTTTCACTTTTATTGAATCACCTGATAGGAAGACAATGTAAGTCAAAGGCATTTTTTACTCCTGAGAAAAGTTCTGAGCTTTATACTCCTTTTTACTATGTAGTAAAAAGTGTTATTGGCTTTCATTGCCTTCCTATCTGACGAGCCATTAAATGTAAAATTCTCATGCTTTTTACTCATGATTTGAACTTCTGAATACCATGAGATTTTTTTTTCAAACTTTAGTGAATCAATGCCGATGTCTTTCTTGGTGATTACATGTATTAAAGCGGCTGGTGAAAATAAAAAAATCAAAAGTAGCAGATAAAAAGCTTTTCCTTGATTGATAAAAAACATCTTTGCAATCCTTTTCTTAACAGCAACATGTTTAAAAACCAATATGTCTTTGGATAACAATTTAACAACCCACATGAATTCAGTACTTTATAACTCTTAAAATGCAAAGGCCCACCTGATTCATTAGTAGATGTAGCTACCATGAAAAAGAAAGAAAACTAATTTCAGAAGAGCTCAAAACTATTTTTAAAACCAAGTAAGGAATTCTTAAGAATATTCCGATCCGCCATGGGTTATTTTAAAATGTGCAAAAATACCACATTTTGAACCAACTAATTTCACTAAAAATGGTTAGGTCAAAAGGTGCTATTGCTAGAAATGAAAGGATTTCCCTGTCCTTTCAACCCTAAACAAAAATTTGACATTTTTCCCATCATTTTTAGAAGGATATTCCACCTTTAGAGCTAACATTTTTATTGAGTTTTTAAGAGAAGGGGGTCAGAAAACAGTTTCATAAATTTCACACTTTAATAAATGTGACTTGATTATTTTTGGGTTCTCAGTCACTCCTTGTCATTACTACCCCTCCAGTTGTATTAGCCTTTACCAATCTTGAATAGTAAAATACAGTAGAGTTTTTAATTATTTAAGTATTTAAAGCTGTTTTTAGCAAAAACCTAACCTTACTAACTCATAAATTAACAAACACAAAAGAGTCAGAGGGGTTCATACATGGCCCTTTAACCAAGCAAGTCTATTATTGATTAATGAAAATCAATATGCATACATTAAAATAACAGACAGCGATAACTGTATAAATGACCATTGATAATAAGATGTATTATTCAACTAATCTGTACTATTAATCAAACTGATTTAATAATAACGCTGATTAAACATGAAGGCTTACTTGGTTGAGTAGGAGCTTTTTTTTCAATCAAGCAAAAGAAAAGGAAAGGCAAGATTTAGAAAAGATAAAATGAAAAATCCAAAACCAAACAAAGCTCAAATATCTTTGGAACATAGCAAACCATTAGTTTTTCCAGTGTCAGCATACCAATAAAGCTAACGAAAAACTATTAACCTCCTTCTTTATGGATAACTTACAGAATTCTGCACCAATTTGTCAAATTAACCCAATATTCTCTATAGTAACCTGATTCATTTTCCCAGAACTTCATGTCTAATAGTTAATGTCAATGCGAACCTTGACAATAGGCTTCCATTGCATCCCTATAAATTAAATGAACCAGTTCCTCCATTTGAAGCAAATGGCCAGGATTCACTTTGAGTTGAGAAAAATTCTCATGTTAGAAATACATTCAATTCAGTAAAAAAAAAAAGCATGAGACGTTCACATTTATTGAATCACCTGATAGGAAGACAATGAAAGTCAAAGGCATTTTTTACTCCTGTGAAAAGTTCTGAGCTTTATACTCCTTTTTACTATGTATTAAAAAGTGTTATTGGCTTTCATTGCCTTCCTATCTGACGAGTCATTAAATGTAAAATTCTCATGCTTTTTACTCATGATTTGAACTTCTGAATACCATGAGATTTTTTTTTCAAACTTTAGTGAATCAATGCCAATGTCTTTCTTGGTGATTACATGCATTAAAGCGGCTGGTGAAAATAAAAAAAATCAAAAGTAGCATATAAAAAGCTTTTAGATGATTGATAAAAACATCTTTTCAATCCAATTCTTAACAGCAACATGTTTAAAAACCAATATGTCTTTTGATAACAATTTAACAACCCACATGAATTCAGTACTTTATAACTCTTAAAATGCAAAGGCCCACCTGATTCATTAGTAGATGTAGCTACCATGAAAAAGAAAGAAAACACATTTCAGAAGAGCTCAAAACTATTTTTAAAACCAAGTAAGGAATTCTTAAGAATATTCCGATCCGCCATGGGTTATTTTAAAATGTGCAAAAATACCACATTTTGAAACAACTAATTTTACAAAAAATGGTTAGGTCAAAAGGTGCTATTGCTAGAAATGAAAGGATTTCCCTGTCCTTTCAACCCTAAACAAAAATTTGACATTTTTCCCATTAGTTTTAGAAGGATATTCCACCTTTAGAGCTAACATTTTTATTAAGTTTTTAAGAGAAGGGGGTCAGAAAACAGTTTCATAAATTTCACACATTAATAAATGTGACTTGATTATTTTTGGGTTCTCAGTCACTCCTTGTCATTACTACCCCTCCAGTTGTATTAGCCTTTACCAATCTTGAATAGTAAAATACAGTAGAGTTTTTAATTATTTATGTATTTAAAGCTGTTTTTAGCAAAAACCTAACCTTACTAACTCATAAATTAACAAACACAAAAGAGTCAGAGGGGTTCATACATGGCCCTTTAACCACTTGATTATTTTTGGGTTGTCAGTCAATCCTTGTCATTACTACCCCTCCAGTTGTATTAGCCTTTACCAAACTTGAATAGTAAAATACAGTAGAGTTTTTAATTATTTATGTATTTAAAGCTGTTTTTAGCAAAAACCTAACCTTACTAACTCATAAATTAACAAACACAAAAGAGTCAGAGGGGTTCATACATGGCCCTTTAACCAAGCAAGTCTATTATTGATTAATGAAAATCAATATGCATACATTAAAATAACAGACAGCGATAACTGTATAAATGACCATTGATAATAAGATGTATTATTCAAATAATCTGTACTATTAATCAAACTGATTTAATAATAACGCTGATTAAACATGAAGGCTTACTTGGTTGAGTAGGAGCTTTTTTTTCAATCAAGCAAAAGAAAAGGAAAGGCAAGATTTAGAAAAGATAAAATGAAAAATCCAAAACCAAACAAAGCTCAAATATCTTTGGAACATAGCAAACCATTAGTTTTTCCAGTGTCAGCATACCAATAAAGCTAACGAAAAACTATTAACCTCCTTCTTTATGGATAACTTACAGAATTCTGCACCAATTTGTCAAATTAACCCAATATTCTCTATAGTAACCTGATTCATGTTCCCAGAACTTCATGTCTAATAGTTAATGTCAATGCAAACCTTGACAATAGGCTTCCATTGCATCCCTATAAATTAAATGAACCAGTTCCTCCATTTGAAGCAAATGGCCAGGATTCACTTTGAGTTGAGAAAAATTCTCATGTTAGAAATACATTCAATTCAGTAAAAAAAAGCATGAGACTTTCACTTTTATTGAATCACCTGATAGGAAGACAATGTAAGTCAAAGGCATTTTTTACTCCTGAGAAAAGTTCTGAGCTTTATACTCCTTTTTACTATGTAGTAAAAAGTGTTATTGGCTTTCATTGCCTTCCTATCTGACGAGCCATTAAATGTAAAATTCTCATGCTTTTTACTCATGATTTGAACTTCTGAATACCATGAGATTTTTTTTTCAAACTTTAGTGAATCAATGCCGATGTCTTTCTTGGTGATTACATGTATTAAAGCGGCTGGTGAAAATAAAAAAATCAAAAGTAGCAGATAAAAAGCTTTTCCTTGATTGATAAAAAACATCTTTGCAATCCTTTTCTTAACAGCAACATGTTTAAAAACCAATATGTCTTTGGATAACAATTTAACAACCCACATGAATTCAGTACTTTATAACTCTTAAAATGCAAAGGCCCACCTGATTCATTAGTAGATGTAGCTACCATGAAAAAGAAAGAAAACTAATTTCAGAAGAGCTCAAAACTATTTTTAAAACCAAGTAAGGAATTCTTAAGAATATTCCGATCCGCCATGGGTTATTTTAAAATGTGCAAAAATACCACATTTTGAACCAACTAATTTCACTAAAAATGGTTAGGTCAAAAGGTGCTATTGCTAGAAATGAAAGGATTTCCCTGTCCTTTCAACCCTAAACAAAAATTTGACATTTTTCCCATCATTTTTAGAAGGATATTCCACCTTTAGAGCTAACATTTTTATTGAGTTTATAAGAGAAGGGGGTCAGAAAACAGTTTCATAAATTTCACACTTTAATAAATGTGACTTGATTATTTTTGGGTTCTCAGTCACTCCTTGTCATTACTACCCCTCCAGTTGTATTAGCCTTTACCAATCTTGAATAGTAAAATACAGTAGAGTTTTTAATTATTTAAGTATTTAAAGCTGTTTTTAGCAAAAACCTAACCTTACTAACTCATAAATTAACAAACACAAAAGAGTCAGAGGGGTTCATACATGGCCCTTTAACCAAGCAAGTCTATTATTGATTAATGAAAATCAATATGCAGACATTAAAATAACAGACAGCGATAACTGTATAAATGACCATTGATAATAAGATGTATTATTCAACTAATCTGTACTATTAATCAAACTGATTTAATAATAACACTGATTAAACATGAAGGCTTACTTGGTTGAGTAGGAGCTTTTTTTTCAATCAAGCAAAAGAAAAGGAAAGGCAAGATTTAGAAAAGATAAAATGAAATATCCAAAACCAAACAAAGCTCAAATATCTTTGGAACATAGCAAACCATTAGTTTTTCCAGTGTCAGCATACCAATAAAGCTAACGAAAAACTATTAACCTCCTTCTTTATGGATGACTTACAGAAATCTGCACCAATTTGTCAAATTAACCCAATATTCTCTATAGTAACCTGATTCATTTTCCCAGAACTTCATGTCTAATAGTTAATGTCAATGCAAACCTTGACAATAGGCTTCCATTGCATCCCTATAAATTAAATGAACCAGTTCCTCCATTTGAAGCAAATGGCCAGGATTCACTTTGAGTTGAGAAAAATTCTCATGTTAGAAATACATTCAATTCAGTAAAAAAAAGCATAAGACTTTCACTTTTATTGAATCACCTGATAGGAAGACAATGTAAGTCAAAGGCATTTTTTACTCCTGAGAAAAGTTCTGAGCTTTATACTCCTTTTTACTATGTAGTAAAAAGTGTTATTGGCTTTCATTGCCTTCCTATCTGACGAGCCATTAAATGTAAAATTCTCATGCTTTTTACTCATGATTTGAACTTCTGAATACCATGAGATTTTTTTTTCAAACTTTAGTGAATCAATGCCGATGTCTTTCTTGGTGATTACATGTATTAAAGCGGCTGGTGAAAATAAAAAAAATCAAAAGTAGCAGATAAAAAGCTTTTCCTTGATTGATAAAAAACATCTTTGCAATCCTTTTCTTAACAGCAACATGTTTAAAAACCAATATGTCTTTGGATAACAATTTAACAACCCACATGAATTCAGTACTTTATAACTCTTAAAATGCAAAGGCCCACCTGATTCATTAGTAGATGTAGCTACCATGAAAAAGAAAGAAAACTAATTTCAGAAGAGCTCAAAACTATTTTTAAAACCAAGTAAGGAATTCTTAAGAATATTCCGATCCGCCATGGGTTATTTTAAAATGTGCAAAAATACCACATTTTGAACCAACTAATTTCACTAAAAATGGTTAGGTCAAAAGGTGCTATTGCTAAAAATGAAAGGATTTCCCTGTCCTTTCAACCCTAAACAAAAATTTGACATTTTTCCCATCATTTTTAGAAGGATATTCCACCTTTAGAGCTAACATTTTTATTGAGTTTTTAAGAGAAGGGGGTCAGAAAACAGTTTCATAAATTTCACACTTTAATAAATGTGACTTGATTATTTTTGGGTTCTCAGTCACTCCTTGTCATTACTACCCCTCCAGTTGTATTAGCCTTTACCAATCTTGAATAGTAAAATACAGTAGAGTTTTTAATTATTTAAGTATTTAAAGCTGTTTTTAGCAAAAACCTAACCTTACTAACTCATAAATTAACAAACACAAAAGAGTCAGAGGGCTTCATACATGGCCCTTTAACCAAGCAAGTCTATTATTGATTAATGAAAATCAATATGCAGACATTAAAATAACAGACAGCGATAACTGTATAAATGACCATTGATAATAAGATGTATTATTCAACTAATCTGTACTATTAATCAAACTGATTTAATAATAACACTGATTAAACATGAAGGCTTACTTGGTTGAGTAGGAGCTTTTTTTTCAATCAAGCAAAAGAAAAGGAAAGGCAAGATTTAGAAAAGATAAAATGAAATATCCAAAACCAAACAAAGCTCAAATATCTTTGGAACATAGCAAACCATTAGTTTTTCCAGTGTCAGCATACCAATAAAGCTAACGAAAAACTATTAACCTCCTTCTTTATGGATGACTTACAGAATTCTGCACCAATTTGTCAAATTAACCCAATATTCTCTATAGTAACCTGATTCATTTTCCCAGAACTTCATGTCTAATAGTTAATGTCAATGCAAACCTTGACAATAGGCTTCCATTGCATCCCTATAAATTAAATGAACCAGTTCCTCCATTTGAAGCAAATGGCCAGGATTCACTTTGAGTTGAGAAAAATTCTCATGTTAGAAATACATTCAATTCAGTAAAAAAAAAGCATGAGACGTTCACATTTATTGAATCACCTGATAGGAAGACAATGAAAGTCAAAGGCATTTTTTACTCCTGTGAAAAGTTCTGAGCTTTATACTCCTTTTTACTATGTATTAAAAAGTGTTATTGGCTTTCATTGCCTTCCTAATTGACGAGTTATTAAATGTAAAATTCTCATGCTTTTTACTCATGATTTGAACTTCTGAATACCATGAGATTTTTTTTCTAACTTTAGTGAATCAATGCCGATGTCTTTCTTGGTGATTACATGTATTAAAGCGGCTGGTGAAAATAAAAAAATCAAAAGTAGCAGATAAAAAGCTTTTAGATGATTGATAAAAAACATCTTTTCGATCCTTTTCTTAACAGCAACATGTTTAAAAACCAATATGTCTTTGGATAACAATTTAACAACCCACATGAATTCAGTACTTTATAACTCTTAAAATGCAAAGGCCCACCTGATTCATTAGTAGATGTAGCTACCATGAAAAAGAAAGAAAACAAATTTCAGAAGAGCTCAAAACTATTTTTAAAACCAAGTAAGGAATTCTTAAGAATATTCCGATCCGCCATGGGTTATTTTAAAATGTGCAAAAATACCACATTTTGAACCAACTAATTTCACTAAAAATGGTTAGGTCAAAAGGTGCTATTGCTAGAAATGAAAGGATTTCCCTGTCCTTTCAACCCTAAACAAAAATTTGACATTTTTCCCATCATTTTTAGAAGGATATTCCACCTTTAGAGCTAACATTTTTATTGAGTTTTTAAGAGAAGGGGGTCAGAAAACAGTTTCATAAATTTCACACTTTAATAAATGTGACTTGATTATTTTTGGGTTCTCAGTCACTCCTTGTCATTACTACCCCTCCAGTTGTATTAGCCTTTACCAATCTTGAATAGTAAAATACAGTAGAGTTTTTAATTATTTAAGTATTTAAAGCTGTTTTTAGCAAAAACCTAACCTTACTAACTCATAAATTAACAAACACAAAAGAGTCAGAGGGGTTCATACATGGCCCTTTAACCAAGCAAGTCTATTATTGATTAATGAAAATCAATATGCATACATTAAAATAACAGACAGAGATAACTGTATAAATGACCATTGATAATAAGATGTATTATTCAACTAATCTGTACTATTAATCAAACTGATTTAATAATAACGCTGATTAAACATGAAGGCTTACTTGGTTGAGTAGGAGCTTTTTTTTCAATCAAGCAAAAGAAAAGGAAAGGCAAGATTTAGAAAAGATAAAATGAAAAATCCAAAACCAAACAAAGCTCAAATATCTTTGGAACATAGCAAACCATTAGTTTTTCCAGTGTCAGCATACCAATAAAGCTAACGAAAAACTATTAACCTCCTTCTTTATGGATAACTTACAGAATTCTGCACCAATTTGTCAAATTAACCCAATATTCTCTATAGTAACCTGATTCATTTTCCCAGAACTTCATGTCTAATAGTTAATGTCAATGCGAACCTTGACAATAGGCTTCCATTGCATCCCTATAAATTAAATGAACCAGTTCCTCCATTTGAAGCAAATGGCCAGGATTCACTTTGAGTTGAGAAAAATTCTCATGTTAGAAATACATTCAATTCAGTAAAAAAAAAAAAGCATGAGACGTTCACATTTATTGAATCGACCTGATAGGAAGACAATGAAAGTCAAAGGCATTTTTTACTCCTGAGAAAAGTTCTGAGCTTTATACTCCTTTTTACTATGTATTAAAAAGTGTTATTGGCTTTCATTGCCTTCCTATCTGACGAGTCATTAAATGTAAAATTCTCATGCTTTTTACTCATGATTTGAACTTCTGAATACCATGAGATTTTTTTTCAAACTTTAGTGAATCAATGCCAATGTCTTTCTTGGTGATTACATGCATTAAAGCGGCTGGTGAAAATAAAAAAAATCAAAAGTAGCATATAAAAAGCTTTTAGATGATTGATAAAAACATCTTTTCAATCCAATTCTTAACAGCAACATGTTTAAAAACCAATATGTCTTTTGATAACAATTTAACAACCCACATGAATTCAGTACTTTATAACTCTTAAAATGCAAAGGCCCACCTGATTCATTAGTAGATGTAGCTACCATGAAAAAGAAAGAAAACACATTTCAGAAGAGCTCAAAACTATTTTTAAAACCAAGTAAGGAATTCTTAAGAATATTCCGATCCGCCATGGGTTATTTTAAAATGTGCAAAAATACCACATTTTGAACCAACTAATTTTACAAAAAAATGGTTAGGTCAAAAGGTGCTATTGCTAGAAATGAAAGGATTTCCCTGTCCTTTCAACCCTAAACAAAAATTTGACATTTTTCCCATTATTTTTAGAAGGATATTCCACCTTTAGAGCTAACATTTTTATTAAGTTTTTAAGAGAAGGGGGTCAGAAAACAGTTTCATAAATTTCACACATTAATAAATGTGACTTGATTATTTTTGGGTTCTCAGTCACTCCTTGTCATTACTACCCCTCCAGTTGTATTAGGCTTTACCAATCTTGAATAGTAAAATACAGTAGAGTTTTTAATTATTTATGTATTTAAAGCTGTTTTTAGCAAAAACCTAACCTTACTAACTCATAAATTAACAAACACAAAAGAGTCAGAGGGGTTCATACATGGCCCTTTAACCACTTGATTATTTTTGGGTTGTCAGTCACTCCTTGTCATTACTACCCCTCCAGTTGTATTAGCCTTTACCAAACTTGAATAGTAAAATACAGTAGAGTTTTTAATTATTTATGTATTTAAAGCTGTTTTTAGCAAAAACCTAACCTTACTAACTCATAAATTAACAAACACAAAAGAGTCAGAGGGGTTCATACATGGCCCTTTAACCAAGCAAGTCTATTATTGATTAATGAAAATCAATATGCATACATTAAAATAACAGACAGCGATAACTGTATAAATGACCATTGATAACAAGATGTATTATTCAAATAATCTGTACTATTAATCAAACTGATTTAATAATAACGCTGATTAAACATGAAGGCTTACTTGGTTGAGTAGGAGCTTTTTTTTCAATCAAGCAAAAGAAAAGGAAAGGCAAGATTTAGAAAAGATAAAATGAAAAATCCAAAACCAAACAAAGCTCAAATATCTTTGGAACATAGCAAACCATTAGTTTTTCCAGTGTCAGCATACCAATAAAGCTAACGAAAAACTATTAACCTCCTTCTTTATGGATAACTTACAGAATTCTGCACCAATTTGTCAAATTAACCCAATATTCTCTATAGTAACCTGATTGATGTTCCCAGAACTTCATGTCTAATAGTTAATGTCAATGCAAACCTTGACAATAGGCTTCCATTGCATCCCTATAAATTAAATGAACCAGTTCCTCCATTTGAAGCAAATGGCCAGGATTCACTTTGAGTTGAGAAAAATTCTCATGTTAGAAATACATTCAATTCAGTAAAAAAAAGCATGAGACTTTCACTTTTATTGAATCACCTGATAGGAAGACAATGTAAGTCAAAGGCATTTTTTACTCCTGAGAAAAGTTCTGAGCTTTATACTCCTTTTTACTATGTAGTAAAAAGTGTTATTGGCTTTCATTGCCTTCCTAATTGACGAGTCATTAAATGTAAAATTCTCATGCTTTTTACTCATGATTTGAACTTCTGAATACCATGAGATTTTTTTTTCAAACTTTAGTGAATCAATGCCGATGTCTTTCTTGGTGATTACATGTATTAAAGCGGCTGGTGAAAATAAAAAAATCAAAAGTAGCAGATAAAAAGCTTTTCCTTGATTGATAAAAAACATCTTTGCAATCCTTTTCTTAACAGCAACATGTTTAAAAACCAATATGTCTTTGGATAACAATTTAACAACCCACATGAATTCAGTACTTTATAACTCTTAAAATGCAAAGGCCCACCTGATTCATTAGTAGATGTAGCTACCATGAAAAAGAAAGAAAACTAATTTCAGAAGAGCTCAAAACTATTTTTAAAACCAAGTAAGGAATTCTTAAGAATATTCCGATCCGCCATGGGTTATTTTAAAATGTGCAAAAATACCACATTTTGAACCAACTAATTTCACTAAAAATGGTTAGGTCAAAAGGTGCTATTGCTAGAAATGAAAGGATTTCCCTGTCCTTTCAACCCTAAACAAAAATTTGACATTTTTCCCATCATTTTTAGAAGGATATTCCACCTTTAGAGCTAACATTTTTATTGAGTTTTTAAGAGAAGGGGGTCAGAAAACAGTTTCATAAATTTCACACTTTAATAAATGTGACTTGATTATTTTTGGGTTCTCAGTCACTCCTTGTCATTACTACCCCTCCAGTTGTATTAGCCTTTACCAATCTTGAATAGTAAAATACAGTAGAGTTTTTAATTATTTAAGTATTTAAAGCTGTTTTTAGCAAAAACCTAACCTTACTAACTCATAAATTAACAAACACAAAAGAGTCAGAGGGGTTCATACATGGCCCTTTAACCAAGCAAGTCTATTATTGATTAATGAAAATCAATATGCATACATTAAAATAACAGACAGCGATAACTGTATAAATGACCATTGATAATAAGATGTATTATTCAACTAATCTGTACTATTAATCAAACTGATTTAATAATAACGCTGATTAAACATGAAGGCTTACTTGGTTGAGTAGGAGCTTTTTTTTCAATCAAGCAAAAGAAAAGGAAAGGCAAGATTTAGAAAAGATAAAATGAAAAATCCAAAACCAAACAAAGCTCAAATATCTTTGGAACATAGCAAACCATTAGTTTTTCCAGTGTCAGCATACCAATAAAGCTAACGAAAAACTATTAACCTCCTTCTTTATGGATAACTTACAGAATTCTGCACCAATTTGTCAAATTAACCCAATATTCTCTATAGTAACCTGATTCATTTTCCCAGAACTTCATGTCTAATAGTTAATGTCAATGCGAACCTTGACAATAGGCTTCCATTGCATCCCTATAAATTAAATGAACCAGTTCCTCCATTTGAAGCAAATGGCCAGGATTCACTTTGAGTTGAGAAAAATTCTCATGTTAGAAATACATTCAATTCAGTAAAAAAAAAAAGCATGAGACGTTCACATTTATTTAATCACCTGATAGGAAGACAATGAAAGTCAAAGGCATTTTTTACTCCTGTGAAAAGTTCTGAGCTTTATACTCCTTTTTACTATGTATTAAAAAGTGTTATTGGCTTTCATTGCCTTCCTATCTGACGAGTCATTAAATGTAAAATTCTCATGCTTTTTACTCATGATTTGAACTTCTGAATACCATGAGATTTTTTTTTCAAACTTTAGTGAATCAATGCCAATGTCTTTCTTGGTGATTACATGCATTAAAGCGGCTGGTGAAAATAAAAAAAATCAAAAGTAGCATATAAAAAGCTTTTAGATGATTGATAAAAACATCTTTTCAATCCAATTCTTAACAGCAACATGTTTAAAAACCAATATGTCTTTTGATAACAATTTAACAACCCACATGAATTCAGTACTTTATAACTCTTAAAATGCAAAGGCCCACCTGATTCATTAGTAGATGTAGCTACCATGAAAAAGAAAGAAAACACATTTCAGAAGAGCTCAAAACTATTTTTAAAACCAAGTAAGGAATTCTTAAGAATATTCCGATCCGCCATGGGTTATTTTAAAATGTGCAAAAATACCACATTTTGAAACAACTAATTTTACAAAAAATGGTTAGGTCAAAAGGTGCTATTGCTAGAAATGAAAGGATTTCCCTGTCCTTTCAACCCTAAACAAAAATTTGACATTTTTCCCATTAGTTTTAGAAGGATATTCCACCTTTAGAGCTAACATTTTTATTAAGTTTTTAAGAGAAGGGGGTCAGAAAACAGTTTCATAAATTTCACACATTAATAAATGTGACTTGATTATTTTTGGGTTCTCAGTCACTCCTTGTCATTACTACCCCTCCAGTTGTATTAGCCTTTACCAATCTTGAATAGTAAAATACAGTAGAGTTTTTAATTATTTATGTATTTAAAGCTGTTTTTAGCAAAAACCTAACCTTACTAACTCATAAATTAACAAACACAAAAGAGTCAGAGGGGTTCATACATGGCCCTTTAACCACTTGATTATTTTTGGGTTGTCAGTCAATCCTTGTCATTACTACCCCTCCAGTTGTATTAGCCTTTACCAAACTTGAATAGTAAAATACAGTAGAGTTTTTAATTATTTATGTATTTAAAGCTGTTTTTAGCAAAAACCTAACCTTACTAACTCATAAATTAACAAACACAAAAGAGTCAGAGGGGTTCATACATGGCCCTTTAACCAAGCAAGTCTATTATTGATTAATGAAAATCAATATGCATACATTAAAATAACAGACAGCGATAACTGTATAAATGACCATTGATAATAAGATGTATTATTCAAATAATCTGTACTATTAATCAAACTGATTTAATAATAACGCTGATTAAACATGAAGGCTTACTTGGTTGAGTAGGAGCTTTTTTTTCAATCAAGCAAAAGAAAAGGAAAGGCAAGATTTAGAAAAGATAAAATGAAAAATCCAAAACCAAACAAAGCTCAAATATCTTTGGAACATAGCAAACCATTAGTTTTTCCAGTGTCAGCATACCAATAAAGCTAACGAAAAACTATTAACCTCCTTCTTTATGGATAACTTACAGAATTCTGCACCAATTTGTCAAATTAACCCAATATTCTCTATAGTAACCTGATTGATGTTCCCAGAACTTCATGTCTAATAGTTAATGTCAATGCAAACCTTGACAATAGGCTTCCATTGCATCCCTATAAATTAAATGAACCAGTTCCTCCATTTGAAGCAAATGGCCAGGATTCACTTTGAGTTGAGAAAAATTCTCATGTTAGAAATACATTCAATTCAGTAAAAAAAAGCATGAGACTTTCACTTTTATTGAATCACCTGATAGGAAGACAATGTAAGTCAAAGGCATTTTTTACTCCTGAGAAAAGTTCTGAGCTTTATACTCCTTTTTACTATGTAGTAAAAAGTGTTATTGGCTTTCATTGCCTTCCTATCTGACGAGCCATTAAATGTAAAATTCTCATGCTTTTTACTCATGATTTGAACTTCTGAATACCATGAGATTTTTTTTTCAAACTTTAGTGAATCAATGCCGATGTCTTTCTTGGTGATTACATGTATTAAAGCGGCTGGTGAAAATAAAAAAATCAAAAGTAGCAGATAAAAAGCTTTTCCTTGATTGATAAAAAACATCTTTGCAATCCTTTTCTTAACAGCAACATGTTTAAAAACCAATATGTCTTTGGATAACAATTTAACAACCCACATGAATTCAGTACTTTATAACTCTTAAAATGCAAAGGCCCACCTGATTCATTAGTAGATGTAGCTACCATGAAAAAGAAAGAAAACTAATTTCAGAAGAGCTCAAAACTATTTTTAAAACCAAGTAAGGAATTCTTAAGAATATTCCGATCCGCCATGGGTTATTTTAAAATGTGCAAAAATACCACATTTTGAACCAACTAATTTCACTAAAAATGGTTAGGTCAAAAGGTGCTATTGCTAGAAATGAAAGGATTTCCCTGTCCTTTCAACCCTAAACAAAAATTTGACATTTTTCCCATCATTTTTAGAAGGATATTCCACCTTTAGAGCTAACATTTTTATTGAGTTTTTAAGAGAAGGGGGTCAGAAAACAGTTTCATAAATTTCACACTTTAATAAATGTGACTTGATTATTTTTGGGTTCTCAGTCACTCCTTGTCATTACTACCCCTCCAGTTGTATTAGCCTTTACCAATCTTGAATAGTAAAATACAGTAGAGTTTTTAATTATTTAAGTATTTAAAGCTGTTTTTAGCAAAAACCTAACCTTACTAACTCATAAATTAACAAACACAAAAGAGTCAGAGGGGTTCATACATGGCCCTTTAACCAAGCAAGTCTATTATTGATTAATGAAAATCAATATGCATACATTAAAATAACAGACAGCGATAACTGTATAAATGACCATTGATAATAAGATGTATTATTCAACTAATCTGTACTATTAATCAAACTGATTTAATAATAACGCTGATTAAACATGAAGGCTTACTTGGTTGAGTAGGAGCTTTTTTTTCAATCAAGCAAAAGAAAAGGAAAGGCAAGATTTAGAAAAGATAAAATGAAAAATCCAAAACCAAACAAAGCTCAAATATCTTTGGAACATAGCAAACCATTAGTTTTTCCAGTGTCAGCATACCAATAAAGCTAACGAAAAACTATTAACCTCCTTCTTTATGGATAACTTACAGAATTCTGCACCAATTTGTCAAATTAACCCAATATTCTCTATAGTAACCTGATTCATTTTCCCAGAACTTCATGTCTAATAGTTAATGTCAATGCGAACCTTGACAATAGGCTTCCATTGCATCCCTATAAATTAAATGAACCAGTTCCTCCATTTGAAGCAAATGGCCAGGATTCACTTTGAGTTGAGAAAAATTCTCATGTTAGAAATACATTCAATTCAGTAAAAAAAAAAAGCATGAGACGTTCACATTTATTGAATCACCTGATAGGAAGACAATGAAAGTCAAAGGCATTTTTTACTCCTGTGAAAAGTTCTGAGCTTTATACTCCTTTTTACTATGTATTAAAAAGTGTTATTGGCTTTCATTGCCTTCCTATCTGACGAGTCATTAAATGTAAAATTCTCATGCTTTTTACTCATGATTTGAACTTCTGAATACCATGAGATTTTTTTTTCAAACTTTAGTGAATCAATGCCAATGTCTTTCTTGGTGATTACATGCATTAAAGCGGCTGGTGAAAATAAAAAAAATCAAAAGTAGCATATAAAAAGCTTTTAGATGATTGATAAAAACATCTTTTCAATCCAATTCTTAACAGCAACATGTTTAAAAACCAATATGTCTTTTGATAACAATTTAACAACCCACATGAATTCAGTACTTTATAACTCTTAAAATGCAAAGGCCCACCTGATTCATTAGTAGATGTAGCTACCATGAAAAAGAAAGAAAACACATTTCAGAAGAGCTCAAAACTATTTTTAAAACCAAGTAAGGAATTCTTAAGAATATTCCGATCCGCCATGGGTTATTTTAAAATGTGCAAAAATACCACATTTTGAAACAACTAATTTTACAAAAAATGGTTAGGTCAAAAGGTGCTATTGCTAGAAATGAAAGGATTTCCCTGTCCTTTCAACCCTAAACAAAAATTTGACATTTTTCCCATTAGTTTTAGAAGGATATTCCACCTTTAGAGCTAACATTTTTATTAAGTTTTTAAGAGAAGGGGGTCAGAAAACAGTTTCATAAATTTCACACATTAATAAATGTGACTTGATTATTTTTGGGTTCTCAGTCACTCCTTGTCATTACTACCCCTCCAGTTGTATTAGCCTTTACCAATCTTGAATAGTAAAATACAGTAGAGTTTTTAATTATTTATGTATTTAAAGCTGTTTTTAGCAAAAACCTAACCTTACTAACTCATAAATTAACAAACACAAAAGAGTCAGAGGGGTTCATACATGGCCCTTTAACCACTTGATTATTTTTGGGTTGTCAGTCAATCCTTGTCATTACTACCCCTCCAGTTGTATTAGCCTTTACCAAACTTGAATAGTAAAATACAGTAGAGTTTTTAATTATTTATGTATTTAAAGCTGTTTTTAGCAAAAACCTAACCTTACTAACTCATAAATTAACAAACACAAAAGAGTCAGAGGGGTTCATACATGGCCCTTTAACCAAGCAAGTCTATTATTGATTAATGAAAATCAATATGCATACATTAAAATAACAGACAGCGATAACTGTATAAATGACCATTGATAATAAGATGTATTATTCAAATAATCTGTACTATTAATCAAACTGATTTAATAATAACGCTGATTAAACATGAAGGCTTACTTGGTTGAGTAGGAGCTTTTTTTTCAATCAAGCAAAAGAAAAGGAAAGGCAAGATTTAGAAAAGATAAAATGAAAAATCCAAAACCAAACAAAGCTCAAATATCTTTGGAACATAGCAAACCATTAGTTTTTCCAGTGTCAGCATACCAATAAAGCTAACGAAAAACTATTAACCTCCTTCTTTATGGATAACTTACAGAATTCTGCACCAATTTGTCAAATTAACCCAATATTCTCTATAGTAACCTGATTCATGTTCCCAGAACTTCATGTCTAATAGTTAATGTCAATGCAAACCTTGACAATAGGCTTCCATTGCATCCCTATAAATTAAATGAACCAGTTCCTCCATTTGAAGCAAATGGCCAGGATTCACTTTGAGTTGAGAAAAATTCTCATGTTAGAAATACATTCAATTCAGTAAAAAAAAGCATGAGACTTTCACTTTTATTGAATCACCTGATAGGAAGACAATGTAAGTCAAAGGCATTTTTTACTCCTGAGAAAAGTTCTGAGCTTTATACTCCTTTTTACTATGTAGTAAAAAGTGTTATTGGCTTTCATTGCCTTCCTATCTGACGAGCCATTAAATGTAAAATTCTCATGCTTTTTACTCATGATTTGAACTTCTGAATACCATGAGATTTTTTTTTCAAACTTTAGTGAATCAATGCCGATGTCTTTCTTGGTGATTACATGTATTAAAGCGGCTGGTGAAAATAAAAAAATCAAAAGTAGCAGATAAAAAGCTTTTCCTTGATTGATAAAAAACATCTTTGCAATCCTTTTCTTAACAGCAACATGTTTAAAAACCAATATGTCTTTGGATAACAATTTAACAACCCACATGAATTCAGTACTTTATAACTCTTAAAATGCAAAGGCCCACCTGATTCATTAGTAGATGTAGCTACCATGAAAAAGAAAGAAAACTAATTTCAGAAGAGCTCAAAACTATTTTTAAAACCAAGTAAGGAATTCTTAAGAATATTCCGATCCGCCATGGGTTATTTTAAAATGTGCAAAAATACCACATTTTGAACCAACTAATTTCACTAAAAATGGTTAGGTCAAAAGGTGCTATTGCTAGAAATGAAAGGATTTCCCTGTCCTTTCAACCCTAAACAAAAATTTGACATTTTTCCCATCATTTTTAGAAGGATATTCCACCTTTAGAGCTAACATTTTTATTGAGTTTATAAGAGAAGGGGGTCAGAAAACAGTTTCATAAATTTCACACTTTAATAAATGTGACTTGATTATTTTTGGGTTCTCAGTCACTCCTTGTCATTACTACCCCTCCAGTTGTATTAGCCTTTACCAATCTTGAATAGTAAAATACAGTAGAGTTTTTAATTATTTAAGTATTTAAAGCTGTTTTTAGCAAAAACCTAACCTTACTAACTCATAAATTAACAAACACAAAAGAGTCAGAGGGGTTCATACATGGCCCTTTAACCAAGCAAGTCTATTATTGATTAATGAAAATCAATATGCAGACATTAAAATAACAGACAGCGATAACTGTATAAATGACCATTGATAATAAGATGTATTATTCAACTAATCTGTACTATTAATCAAACTGATTTAATAATAACACTGATTAAACATGAAGGCTTACTTGGTTGAGTAGGAGCTTTTTTTTCAATCAAGCAAAAGAAAAGGAAAGGCAAGATTTAGAAAAGATAAAATGAAATATCCAAAACCAAACAAAGCTCAAATATCTTTGGAACATAGCAAACCATTAGTTTTTCCAGTGTCAGCATACCAATAAAGCTAACGAAAAACTATTAACCTCCTTCTTTATGGATGACTTACAGAAATCTGCACCAATTTGTCAAATTAACCCAATATTCTCTATAGTAACCTGATTCATTTTCCCAGAACTTCATGTCTAATAGTTAATGTCAATGCAAACCTTGACAATAGGCTTCCATTGCATCCCTATAAATTAAATGAACCAGTTCCTCCATTTGAAGCAAATGGCCAGGATTCACTTTGAGTTGAGAAAAATTCTCATGTTAGAAATACATTCAATTCAGTAAAAAAAAGCATAAGACTTTCACTTTTATTGAATCACCTGATAGGAAGACAATGTAAGTCAAAGGCATTTTTTACTCCTGAGAAAAGTTCTGAGCTTTATACTCCTTTTTACTATGTAGTAAAAAGTGTTATTGGCTTTCATTGCCTTCCTATCTGACGAGCCATTAAATGTAAAATTCTCATGCTTTTTACTCATGATTTGAACTTCTGAATACCATGAGATTTTTTTTTCAAACTTTAGTGAATCAATGCCGATGTCTTTCTTGGTGATTACATGTATTAAAGCGGCTGGTGAAAATAAAAAAAATCAAAAGTAGCAGATAAAAAGCTTTTCCTTGATTGATAAAAAACATCTTTGCAATCCTTTTCTTAACAGCAACATGTTTAAAAACCAATATGTCTTTGGATAACAATTTAACAACCCACATGAATTCAGTACTTTATAACTCTTAAAATGCAAAGGCCCACCTGATTCATTAGTAGATGTAGCTACCATGAAAAAGAAAGAAAACTAATTTCAGAAGAGCTCAAAACTATTTTTAAAACCAAGTAAGGAATTCTTAAGAATATTCCGATCCGCCATGGGTTATTTTAAAATGTGCAAAAATACCACATTTTGAACCAACTAATTTCACTAAAAATGGTTAGGTCAAAAGGTGCTATTGCTAAAAATGAAAGGATTTCCCTGTCCTTTCAACCCTAAACAAAAATTTGACATTTTTCCCATCATTTTTAGAAGGATATTCCACCTTTAGAGCTAACATTTTTATTGAGTTTTTAAGAGAAGGGGGTCAGAAAACAGTTTCATAAATTTCACACTTTAATAAATGTGACTTGATTATTTTTGGGTTCTCAGTCACTCCTTGTCATTACTACCCCTCCAGTTGTATTAGCCTTTACCAATCTTGAATAGTAAAATACAGTAGAGTTTTTAATTATTTAAGTATTTAAAGCTGTTTTTAGCAAAAACCTAACCTTACTAACTCATAAATTAACAAACACAAAAGAGTCAGAGGGCTTCATACATGGCCCTTTAACCAAGCAAGTCTATTATTGATTAATGAAAATCAATATGCAGACATTAAAATAACAGACAGCGATAACTGTATAAATGACCATTGATAATAAGATGTATTATTCAACTAATCTGTACTATTAATCAAACTGATTTAATAATAACACTGATTAAACATGAAGGCTTACTTGGTTGAGTAGGAGCTTTTTTTTCAATCAAGCAAAAGAAAAGGAAAGGCAAGATTTAGAAAAGATAAAATGAAATATCCAAAACCAAACAAAGCTCAAATATCTTTGGAACATAGCAAACCATTAGTTTTTCCAGTGTCAGCATACCAATAAAGCTAACGAAAAACTATTAACCTCCTTCTTTATGGATGACTTACAGAATTCTGCACCAATTTGTCAAATTAACCCAATATTCTCTATAGTAACCTGATTCATTTTCCCAGAACTTCATGTCTAATAGTTAATGTCAATGCAAACCTTGACAATAGGCTTCCATTGCATCCCTATAAATTAAATGAACCAGTTCCTCCATTTGAAGCAAATGGCCAGGATTCACTTTGAGTTGAGAAAAATTCTCATGTTAGAAATACATTCAATTCAGTAAAAAAAAAGCATGAGACGTTCACATTTATTGAATCACCTGATAGGAAGACAATGAAAGTCAAAGGCATTTTTTACTCCTGTGAAAAGTTCTGAGCTTTATACTCCTTTTTACTATGTATTAAAAAGTGTTATTGGCTTTCATTGCCTTCCTAATTGACGAGTTATTAAATGTAAAATTCTCATGCTTTTTACTCATGATTTGAACTTCTGAATACCATGAGATTTTTTTTCTAACTTTAGTGAATCAATGCCGATGTCTTTCTTGGTGATTACATGTATTAAAGCGGCTGGTGAAAATAAAAAAATCAAAAGTAGCAGATAAAAAGCTTTTAGATGATTGATAAAAAACATCTTTTCGATCCTTTTCTTAACAGCAACATGTTTAAAAACCAATATGTCTTTGGATAACAATTTAACAACCCACATGAATTCAGTACTTTATAACTCTTAAAATGCAAAGGCCCACCTGATTCATTAGTAGATGTAGCTACCATGAAAAAGAAAGAAAACAAATTTCAGAAGAGCTCAAAACTATTTTTAAAACCAAGTAAGGAATTCTTAAGAATATTCCGATCCGCCATGGGTTATTTTAAAATGTGCAAAAATACCACATTTTGAACCAACTAATTTCACTAAAAATGGTTAGGTCAAAAGGTGCTATTGCTAGAAATGAAAGGATTTCCCTGTCCTTTCAACCCTAAACAAAAATTTGACATTTTTCCCATCATTTTTAGAAGGATATTCCACCTTTAGAGCTAACATTTTTATTGAGTTTTTAAGAGAAGGGGGTCAGAAAACAGTTTCATAAATTTCACACTTTAATAAATGTGACTTGATTATTTTTGGGTTCTCAGTCACTCCTTGTCATTACTACCCCTCCAGTTGTATTAGCCTTTACCAATCTTGAATAGTAAAATACAGTAGAGTTTTTAATTATTTAAGTATTTAAAGCTGTTTTTAGCAAAAACCTAACCTTACTAACTCATAAATTAACAAACACAAAAGAGTCAGAGGGGTTCATACATGGCCCTTTAACCAAGCAAGTCTATTATTGATTAATGAAAATCAATATGCATACATTAAAATAACAGACAGAGATAACTGTATAAATGACCATTGATAATAAGATGTATTATTCAACTAATCTGTACTATTAATCAAACTGATTTAATAATAACGCTGATTAAACATGAAGGCTTACTTGGTTGAGTAGGAGCTTTTTTTTCAATCAAGCAAAAGAAAAGGAAAGGCAAGATTTAGAAAAGATAAAATGAAAAATCCAAAACCAAACAAAGCTCAAATATCTTTGGAACATAGCAAACCATTAGTTTTTCCAGTGTCAGCATACCAATAAAGCTAACGAAAAACTATTAACCTCCTTCTTTATGGATAACTTACAGAATTCTGCACCAATTTGTCAAATTAACCCAATATTCTCTATAGTAACCTGATTCATTTTCCCAGAACTTCATGTCTAATAGTTAATGTCAATGCGAACCTTGACAATAGGCTTCCATTGCATCCCTATAAATTAAATGAACCAGTTCCTCCATTTGAAGCAAATGGCCAGGATTCACTTTGAGTTGAGAAAAATTCTCATGTTAGAAATACATTCAATTCAGTAAAAAAAAAAAGCATGAGACGTTCACATTTATTGAATCACCTGATAGGAAGACAATGAAAGTCAAAGGCATTTTTTACTCCTGTGAAAAGTTCTGAGCTTTATACTCCTTTTTACTATGTATTAAAAAGTGTTATTGGCTTTCATTGCCTTCCTATCTGACGAGTCATTAAATGTAAAATTCTCATGCTTTTTACTCATGATTTGAACTTCTGAATACCATGAGATTTTTTTTTCAAACTTTAGTGAATCAATGCCAATGTATTTCTTGGTGATTACATGCATTAAAGCGGCTGGTGAAAATAAAAAAAATCAAAAGTAGCATATAAAAAGCTTTTAGATGATTGATAAAAACATCTTTTCAATCCAATTCTTAACAGCAACATGTTTAAAAACCAATATGTCTTTTGATAACAATTTAACAACCCACATGAATTCAGTACTTTATAACTCTTAAAATGCAAAGGCCCACCTGATTCATTAGTAGATGTAGCTACCATGAAAAAGAAAGAAAACACATTTCAGAAGAGCTCAAAACTATTTTTAAAACCAAGTAAGGAATTCTTAAGAATATTCCGATCCGCCATGGGTTATTTTAAAATGTGCAAAAATACCACATTTTGAAACAACTAATTTTACAAAAAATGGTTAGGTCAAAAGGTGCTATTGCTAGAAATGAAAGGATTTCCCTGTCCTTTCAACCCTAAACAAAAATTTGACATTTTTCCCATTAGTTTTAGAAGGATATTCCACCTTTAGAGCTAACATTTTTATTAAGTTTTTAAGAGAAGGGGGTCAGAAAACAGTTTCATAAATTTCACACATTAATAAATGTGACTTGATTATTTTTGGGTTCTCAGTCACTCCTTGTCATTACTACCCCTCCAGTTGTATTAGCCTTTACCAATCTTGAATAGTAAAATACAGTAGAGTTTTTAATTATTTATGTATTTAAAGCTGTTTTTAGCAAAAAACCTAACCTTACTAACTCATAAATTAACAAACACAAAAGAGTCAGAGGGGTTCATACATGGCCCTTTAACCACTTGATTATTTTTGGGTTGTCAGTCACTCCTTGTCATTACTACCCCTCCAGTTGTATTAGCCTTTACCAAACTTGAATAGTAAAATACAGTAGAGTTTTTAATTATTTATGTATTTAAAGCTGTTTTTAGCAAAAACCTAACCTTACTAACTCATAAATTAACAAACACAAAAGAGTCAGAGGGGTTCATACATGGCCCTTTAACCAAGCAAGTCTATTATTGATTAATGAAAATCAATATGCATACATTAAAATAACAGACAGCGATAACTGTATAAATGACCATTGATAATAAGATGTATTATTCAAATAATCTGTACTATTAATCAAACTGATTTAATAATAACGCTGATTAAACATGAAGGCTTACTTGGTTGAGTAGGAGCTTTTTTTTCAATCAAGCAAAAGAAAAGGAAAGGCAAGATTTAGAAAAGATAAAATGAAAAATCCAAAACCAAACAAAGCTCAAATATCTTTGGAACATAGCAAACCATTAGTTTTTCCAGTGTCAGCATACCAATAAAGCTAACGAAAAACTATTAACCTCCTTCTTTATGGATAACTTACAGAATTCTGCACCAATTTGTCAAATTAACCCAATATTCTCTATAGTAACCTGATTCATGTTCCCAGAACTTCATGTCTAATAGTTAATGTCAATGCAAACCTTGACAATAGGCTTCCATTGCATCCCTATAAATTAAATGAACCAGTTCCTCCATTTGAAACAAATGGCCAGGATTCACTTTGAGTTGAGAAAAATTCTCATGTTAGAAATACATTCAATTCAGTAAAAAAAAGCATGAGACTTTCACTTTTATTGAATCACCTGATAGGAAGACAATGTAAGTCAAAGGCATTTTTTACTCCTGAGAAAAGTTCTGAGCTTTATACTCCTTTTTACTATGTAGTAAAAAGTGTTATTGGCTTTCATTGCCTTCCTATCTGACGAGCCATTAAATGTAAAATTCTCATGCTTTTTACTCATGATTTGAACTTCTGAATACCATGAGATTTTTTTTTCAAACTTTAGTGAATCAATGCCGATGTCTTTCTTGGTGATTACATGTATTAAAGCGGCTGGTGAAAATAAAAAAATCAAAAGTAGCAGATAAAAAGCTTTTCCTTGATTGATAAAAAACATCTTTGCAATCCTTTTCTTAACAGCAACATGTTTAAAAACCAATATGTCTTTGGATAACAATTTAACAACCCACATGAATTCAGTACTTTATAACTCTTAAAATGCAAAGGCCCACCTGATTCATTAGTAGATGTAGCTACCATGAAAAAGAAAGAAAACTAATTTCAGAAGAGCTCAAAACTATTTTTAAAACCAAGTAAGGAATTCTTAAGAATATTCCGATCCGCCATGGGTTATTTTAAAATGTGCAAAAATACCACATTTTGAACCAACTAATTTCACTAAAAATGGTTAGGTCAAAAGGTGCTATTGCTAGAAATGAAAGGATTTCCCTGTCCTTTCAACCCTAAACAAAAATTTGACATTTTTCCCATCATTTTTAGAAGGATATTCCACCTTTAGAGCTAACATTTTTATTGAGTTTTTAAGAGAAGGGGGTCAGAAAACAGTTTCATAAATTTCACACTTTAATAAATGTGACTTGATTATTTTTGGGTTCTCAGTCACTCCTTGTCATTACTACCCCTCCAGTTGTATTAGCCTTTACCAATCTTGAATAGTAAAATACAGTAGAGTTTTTAATTATTTAAGTATTTAAAGCTGTTTTTAGCAAAAACCTAACCTTACTAACTCATAAATTAACAAACACAAAAGAGTCAGAGGGGTTCATACATGGCCCTTTAACCAAGCAAGTCTATTATTGATTAATGAAAATCAATATGCAGACATTAAAATAACAGACAGCGATAACTGTATAAATGACCATTGATAATAAGATGTATTATTCAACTAATCTGTACTATTAATCAAACTGATTTAATAATAACACTGATTAAACATGAAGGCTTACTTGGTTGAGTAGGAGCTTTTTTTTCAATCAAGCAAAAGAAAAGGAAAGGCAAGATTTAGAAAAGATAAAATGAAATATCCAAAACCAAACAAAGCTCAAATATCTTTGGAACATAGCAAACCATTAGTTTTTCCAGTGTCAGCATACCAATAAAGCTAACGAAAAACTATTAACCTCCTTCTTTATGGATGACTTACAGAATTCTGCACCAATTTGTCAAATTAACCCAATATTCTCTATAGTAACCTGATTCATTTTCCCAGAACTTCATGTCTAATAGTTAATGTCAATGCAAACCTTGACAATAGGCTTCCATTGCATCCCTATAAATTAAATGAACCAGTTCCTCCATTTGAAGCAAATGGCCAGGATTCACTTTGAGTTGAGAAAAATTCTCATGTTAGAAATACATTCAATTCAGTAAAAAAAAAGCATGAGACGTTCACATTTATTGAATCACCTGATAGGAAGACAATGAAAGTCAAAGGCATTTTTTACTCCTGTGAAAAGTTCTGAGCTTTATACTCCTTTTTACTATGTATTAAAAAGTGTTATTGGCTTTCATTGCCTTCCTATCTGACGAGTCATTAAATGTAAAATTCTCATGCTTTTTACTCATGATTTGAACTTCTGAATACCATGAGATTTTTTTTTCAAACTTTAGTGAATCAATGCCAATGTCTTTCTTGGTGATTACATGCATTAAAGCGGCTGGTGAAAATAAAAAAAATCAAAAGTAGCATATAAAAAGCTTTTAGATGATTGATAAAAACATCTTTTCAATCCAATTCTTAACAGCAACATGTTTAAAAACCAATATGTCTTTTGATAACAATTTAACAACCCACATGAATTCAGTACTTTATAACTCTTAAAATGCAAAGGCCCACCTGATTCATTAGTAGATGTAGCTACCATGAAAAAGAAAGAAAACACATTTCAGAAGAGCTCAAAACTATTTTTAAAACCAAGTAAGGAATTCTTAAGAATATTCCGATCCGCCATGGGTTATTTTAAAATGTGCAAAAATACCACATTTTGAAACAACTAATTTTACAAAAAATGGTTAGGTCAAAAGGTGCTATTGCTAGAAATGAAAGGATTTCCCTGTCCTTTCAACCCTAAACAAAAATTTGACATTTTTCCCATTAGTTTTAGAAGGATATTCCACCTTTAGAGCTAACATTTTTATTAAGTTTTTAAGAGAAGGGGGTCAGAAAACAGTTTCATAAATTTCACACATTAATAAATGTGACTTGATTATTTTTGGGTTCTCAGTCACTCCTTGTCATTACTACCCCTCCAGTTGTATTAGCCTTTACCAATCTTGAATAGTAAAATACAGTAGAGTTTTTAATTATTTATGTATTTAAAGCTGTTTTTAGCAAAAAACCTAACCTTACTAACTCATAAATTAACAAACACAAAAGAGTCAGAGGGGTTCATACATGGCCCTTTAACCACTTGATTATTTTTGGGTTGTCAGTCACTCCTTGTCATTACTACCCCTCCAGTTGTATTAGCCTTTACCAAACTTGAATAGTAAAATACAGTAGAGTTTTTAATTATTTATGTATTTAAAGCTGTTTTTAGCAAAAACCTAACCTTACTAACTCATAAATTAACAAACACAAAAGAGTCAGAGGGGTTCATACATGGCCCTTTAACCAAGCAAGTCTATTATTGATTAATGAAAATCAATATGCATACATTAAAATAACAGACAGCGATAACTGTATAAATGACCATTGATAATAAGATGTATTATTCAAATAATCTGTACTATTAATCAAACTGATTTAATAATAACGCTGATTAAACATGAAGGCTTACTTGGTTGAGTAGGAGCTTTTTTTTCAATCAAGCAAAAGAAAAGGAAAGGCAAGATTTAGAAAAGATAAAATGAAAAATCCAAAACCAAACAAAGCTCAAATATCTTTGGAACATAGCAAACCATTAGTTTTTCCAGTGTCAGCATACCAATAAAGCTAACGAAAAACTATTAACCTCCTTCTTTATGGATAACTTACAGAATTCTGCACCAATTTGTCAAATTAACCCAATATTCTCTATAGTAACCTGATTCATGTTCCCAGAACTTCATGTCTAATAGTTAATGTCAATGCAAACCTTGACAATAGGCTTCCATTGCATCCCTATAAATTAAATGAACCAGTTCCTCCATTTGAAGCAAATGGCCAGGATTCACTTTGAGTTGAGAAAAATTCTCATGTTAGAAATACATTCAATTCAGTAAAAAAAAGCATGAGACTTTCACTTTTATTGAATCACCTGATAGGAAGACAATGTAAGTCAAAGGCATTTTTTACTCCTGAGAAAAGTTCTGAGCTTTATACTCCTTTTTACTATGTAGTAAAAAGTGTTATTGGCTTTCATTGCCTTCCTATCTGACGAGCCATTAAATGTAAAATTCTCATGCTTTTTACTCATGATTTGAACTTCTGAATACCATGAGATTTTTTTTTCAAACTTTAGTGAATTAATGCCGATGTTTTTCTTGGTGATTACATGTATTAAAGCGGCTGGTGAAAATAAAAAAATCAAAAGTAGCAGATAAAAAGCTTTTCCTTGATTGATAAAAAACATCTTTGCAATCCTTTTCTTAACAGCAACATGTTTAAAAACCAATATGTCTTTGGATAACAATTTAACAACCCACATGAATTCAGTACTTTATAACTCTTAAAATGCAAAGGCCCACCTGATTCATTAGTAGATGTAGCTACCATGAAAAAGAAAGAAAACTAATTTCAGAAGAGCTCAAAACTATTTTTAAAACCAAGTAAGGAATTCTTAAGAATATTCCGATCCGCCATGGGTTATTTTAAAATGTGCAAAAATACCACATTTTGAACCAACTAATTTCACTAAAAATGGTTAGGTCAAAAGGTGCTATTGCTAGAAATGAAAGGATTTCCCTGTCCTTTCAACCCTAAACAAAAATTTGACATTTTTCCCATCATTTTTAGAAGGATATTCCACCTTTAGAGCTAACATTTTTATTGAGTTTTTAAGAGAAGGGGGTCAGAAAACAGTTTCATAAATTTCACACTTTAATAAATGTGACTTGATTATTTTTGGGTTCTCAGTCACTCCTTGTCATTACTACCCCTCCAGTTGTATTAGCCTTTACCAATCTTGAATAGTAAAATACAGTAGAGTTTTTAATTATTTAAGTATTTAAAGCTGTTTTTAGCAAAAACCTAACCTTACTAACTCATAAATTAACAAACACAAAAGAGTCAGAGGGGTTCATACATGGCCCTTTAACCAAGCAAGTCTATTATTGATTAATGAAAATCAATATGCAGACATTAAAATAACAGACAGCGATAACTGTATAAATGACCATTGATAATAAGATGTATTATTCAACTAATCTGTACTATTAATCAAACTGATTTAATAATAACACTGATTAAACATGAAGGCTTACTTGGTTGAGTAGGAGCTTTTTTTTCAATCAAGCAAAAGAAAAGGAAAGGCAAGATTTAGAAAAGATAAAATGAAATATCCAAAACCAAACAAAGCTCAAATATCTTTGGAACATAGCAAACCATTAGTTTTTCCAGTGTCAGCATACCAATAAAGCTAACGAAAAACTATTAACCTCCTTCTTTATGGATGACTTACAGAATTCTGCACCAATTTGTCAAATTAACCCAATATTCTCTATAGTAACCTGATTCATTTTCCCAGAACTTCATGTCTAATAGTTAATGTCAATGCAAACCTTGACAATAGGCTTCCATTGCATCCCTATAAATTAAATGAACCAGTTCCTCCATTTGAAGCAAATGGCCAGGATTCACTTTGAGTTGAGAAAAATTCTCATGTTAGAAATACATTCAATTCAGTAAAAAAAAAGCATGAGACGTTCACATTTATTGAATCACCTGATAGGAAGACAATGAAAGTCAAAGGCATTTTTTACTCCTGTGAAAAGTTCTGAGCTTTATACTCCTTTTTACTATGTATTAAAAAGTGTTATTGGCTTTCATTGCCTTCCTATCTGACGAGTCATTAAATGTAAAATTCTCATGCTTTTTACTCATGATTTGAACTTCTGAATACCATGAGATTTTTTTTTCAAACTTTAGTGAATCAATGCCAATGTCTTTCTTGGTGATTACATGCATTAAAGCGGCTGGTGAAAATAAAAAAAATCAAAAGTAGCATATAAAAAGCTTTTAGATGATTGATAAAAACATCTTTTCAATCCAATTCTTAACAGCAACATGTTTAAAAACCAATATGTCTTTTGATAACAATTTAACAACCCACATGAATTCAGTACTTTATAACTCTTAAAATGCAAAGGCCCACCTGATTCATTAGTAGATGTAGCTACCATGAAAAAGAAAGAAAACACATTTCAGAAGAGCTCAAAACTATTTTTAAAACCAAGTAAGGAATTCTTAAGAATATTCCGATCCGCCATGGGTTATTTTAAAATGTGCAAAAATACCACATTTTGAAACAACTAATTTTACAAAAAATGGTTAGGTCAAAAGGTGCTATTGCTAGAAATGAAAGGATTTCCCTGTCCTTTCAACCCTAAACAAAAATTTGACATTTTTCCCATTAGTTTTAGAAGGATATTCCACCTTTAGAGCTAACATTTTTATTAAGTTTTTAAGAGAAGGGGGTCAGAAAACAGTTTCATAAATTTCACACATTAATAAATGTGACTTGATTATTTTTGGGTTCTCAGTCACTCCTTGTCATTACTACCCCTCCAGTTGTATTAGCCTTTACCAATCTTGAATAGTAAAATACAGTAGAGTTTTTAATTATTTATGTATTTAAAGCTGTTTTTAGCAAAAAACCTAACCTTACTAACTCATAAATTAACAAACACAAAAGAGTCAGAGGGGTTCATACATGGCCCTTTAACCACTTGATTATTTTTGGGTTGTCAGTCACTCCTTGTCATTACTACCCCTCCAGTTGTATTAGCCTTTACCAAACTTGAATAGTAAAATACAGTAGAGTTTTTAATTATTTATGTATTTAAAGCTGTTTTTAGCAAAAACCTAACCTTACTAACTCATAAATTAACAAACACAAAAGAGTCAGAGGGGTTCATACATGGCCCTTTAACCAAGCAAGTCTATTATTGATTAATGAAAATCAATATGCATACATTAAAATAACAGACAGCGATAACTGTATAAATGACCATTGATAATAAGATGTATTATTCAAATAATCTGTACTATTAATCAAACTGATTTAATAATAACGCTGATTAAACATGAAGGCTTACTTGGTTGAGTAGGAGCTTTTTTTTCAATCAAGCAAAAGAAAAGGAAAGGCAAGATTTAGAAAAGATAAAATGAAAAATCCAAAACCAAACAAAGCTCAAATATCTTTGGAACATAGCAAACCATTAGTTTTTCCAGTGTCAGCATACCAATAAAGCTAACGAAAAACTATTAACCTCCTTCTTTATGGATAACTTACAGAATTCTGCACCAATTTGTCAAATTAACCCAATATTCTCTATAGTAACCTGATTCATGTTCCCAGAACTTCATGTCTAATAGTTAATGTCAATGCAAACCTTGACAATAGGCTTCCATTGCATCCCTATAAATTAAATGAACCAGTTCCTCCATTTGAAGCAAATGGCCAGGATTCACTTTGAGTTGAGAAAAATTCTCATGTTAGAAATACATTCAATTCAGTAAAAAAAAGCATGAGACTTTCACTTTTATTGAATCACCTGATAGGAAGACAATGTAAGTCAAAGGCATTTTTTACTCCTGAGAAAAGTTCTGAGCTTTATACTCCTTTTTACTATGTAGTAAAAAGTGTTATTGGCTTTCATTGCCTTCCTATCTGACGAGCCATTAAATGTAAAATTCTCATGCTTTTTACTCATGATTTGAACTTCTGAATACCATGAGATTTTTTTTTCAAACTTTAGTGAATCAATGCCGATGTCTTTCTTGGTGATTACATGTATTAAAGCGGCTGGTGAAAATAAAAAAATCAAAAGTAGCAGATAAAAAGCTTTTCCTTGATTGATAAAAAACATCTTTGCAATCCTTTTCTTAACAGCAACATGTTTAAAAACCAATATGTCTTTGGATAACAATTTAACAACCCACATGAATTCAGTACTTTATAACTCTTAAAATGCAAAGGCCCACCTGATTCATTAGTAGATGTAGCTACCATGAAAAAGAAAGAAAACTAATTTCAGAAGAGCTCAAAACTATTTTTAAAACCAAGTAAGGAATTCTTAAGAATATTCCGATCCGCCATGGGTTATTTTAAAATGTGCAAAAATACCACATTTTGAACCAACTAATTTCACTAAAAATGGTTAGGTCAAAAGGTGCTATTGCTAGAAATGAAAGGATTTCCCTGTCCTTTCAACCCTAAACAAAAATTTGACATTTTTCCCATCATTTTTAGAAGGATATTCCACCTTTAGAGCTAACATTTTTATTGAGTTTTTAAGAGAAGGGGGTCAGAAAACAGTTTCATAAATTTCACACTTTAATAAATGTGACTTGATTATTTTTGGGTTCTCAGTCACTCCTTGTCATTACTACCCCTCCAGTTGTATTAGCCTTTACCAATCTTGAATAGTAAAATACAGTAGAGTTTTTAATTATTTAAGTATTTAAAGCTGTTTTTAGCAAAAACCTAACCTTACTAACTCATAAATTAACAAACACAAAAGAGTCAGAGGGGTTCATACATGGCCCTTTAACCAAGCAAGTCTATTATTGATTAATGAAAATCAATATGCAGACATTAAAATAACAGACAGCGATAACTGTATAAATGACCATTGATAATAAGATGTATTATTCAACTAATCTGTACTATTAATCAAACTGATTTAATAATAACACTGATTAAACATGAAGGCTTACTTGGTTGAGTAGGAGCTTTTTTTTCAATCAAGCAAAAGAAAAGGAAAGGCAAGATTTAGAAAAGATAAAATGAAATATCCAAAACCAAACAAAGCTCAAATATCTTTGGAACATAGCAAACCATTAGTTTTTCCAGTGTCAGCATACCAATAAAGCTAACGAAAAACTATTAACCTCCTTCTTTATGGATGACTTACAGAATTCTGCACCAATTTGTCAAATTAACCCAATATTCTCTATAGTAACCTGATTCATTTTCCCAGAACTTCATGTCTAATAGTTAATGTCAATGCAAACCTTGACAATAGGCTTCCATTGCATCCCTATAAATTAAATGAACCAGTTCCTCCATTTGAAGCAAATGGCCAGGATTCACTTTGAGTTGAGAAAAATTCTCATGTTAGAAATACATTCAATTCAGTAAAAAAAAAGCATGAGACGTTCACATTTATTGAATCACCTGATAGGAAGACAATGAAAGTCAAAGGCATTTTTTACTCCTGTGAAAAGTTCTGAGCTTTATACTCCTTTTTACTATGTATTAAAAAGTGTTATTGGCTTTCATTGCCTTCCTATCTGACGAGTCATTAAATGTAAAATTCTCATGCTTTTTACTCATGATTTGAACTTCTGAATACCATGAGATTTTTTTTTCAAACTTTAGTGAATCAATGCCAATGTCTTTCTTGGTGATTACATGCATTAAAGCGGCTGGTGAAAATAAAAAAAATCAAAAGTAGCATATAAAAAGCTTTTAGATGATTGATAAAAACATCTTTTCAATCCAATTCTTAACAGCAACATGTTTAAAAACCAATATGTCTTTTGATAACAATTTAACAACCCACATGAATTCAGTACTTTATAACTCTTAAAATGCAAAGGCCCACCTGATTCATTAGTAGATGTAGCTACCATGAAAAAGAAAGAAAACACATTTCAGAAGAGCTCAAAACTATTTTTAAAACCAAGTAAGGAATTCTTAAGAATATTCCGATCCGCCATGGGTTATTTTAAAATGTGCAAAAATACCACATTTTGAAACAACTAATTTTACAAAAAATGGTTAGGTCAAAAGGTGCTATTGCTAGAAATGAAAGGATTTCCCTGTCCTTTCAACCCTAAACAAAAATTTGACATTTTTCCCATTAGTTTTAGAAGGATATTCCACCTTTAGAGCTAACATTTTTATTAAGTTTTTAAGAGAAGGGGGTCAGAAAACAGTTTCATAAATTTCACACATTAATAAATGTGACTTGATTATTTTTGGGTTCTCAGTCACTCCTTGTCATTACTACCCCTCCAGTTGTATTAGCCTTTACCAATCTTGAATAGTAAAATACAGTAGAGTTTTTAATTATTTATGTATTTAAAGCTGTTTTTAGCAAAAAACCTAACCTTACTAACTCATAAATTAACAAACACAAAAGAGTCAGAGGGGTTCATACATGGCCCTTTAACCACTTGATTATTTTTGGGTTGTCAGTCACTCCTTGTCATTACTACCCCTCCAGTTGTATTAGCCTTTACCAAACTTGAATAGTAAAATACAGTAGAGTTTTTAATTATTTATGTATTTAAAGCTGTTTTTAGCAAAAACCTAACCTTACTAACTCATAAATTAACAAACACAAAAGAGTCAGAGGGGTTCATACATGGCCCTTTAACCAAGCAAGTCTATTATTGATTAATGAAAATCAATATGCATACATTAAAATAACAGACAGCGATAACTGTATAAATGACCATTGATAATAAGATGTATTATTCAAATAATCTGTACTATTAATCAAACTGATTTAATAATAACGCTGATTAAACATGAAGGCTTACTTGGTTGAGTAGGAGCTTTTTTTTCAATCAAGCAAAAGAAAAGGAAAGGCAAGATTTAGAAAAGATAAAATGAAAAATCCAAAACCAAACAAAGCTCAAATATCTTTGGAACATAGCAAACCATTAGTTTTTCCAGTGTCAGCATACCAATAAAGCTAACGAAAAACTATTAACCTCCTTCTTTATGGATAACTTACAGAATTCTGCACCAATTTGTCAAATTAACCCAATATTCTCTATAGTAACCTGATTCATGTTCCCAGAACTTCATGTCTAATAGTTAATGTCAATGCAAACCTTGACAATAGGCTTCCATTGCATCCCTATAAATTAAATGAACCAGTTCCTCCATTTGAAGCAAATGGCCAGGATTCACTTTGAGTTGAGAAAAATTCTCATGTTAGAAATACATTCAATTCAGTAAAAAAAAGCATGAGACTTTCACTTTTATTGAATCACCTGATAGGAAGACAATGTAAGTCAAAGGCATTTTTTACTCCTGAGAAAAGTTCTGAGCTTTATACTCCTTTTTACTATGTAGTAAAAAGTGTTATTGGCTTTCATTGCCTTCCTATCTGACGAGCCATTAAATGTAAAATTCTCATGCTTTTTACTCATGATTTGAACTTCTGAATACCATGAGATTTTTTTTTCAAACTTTAGTGAATCAATGCCGATGTCTTTCTTGGTGATTACATGTATTAAAGCGGCTGGTGAAAATAAAAAAATCAAAAGTAGCAGATAAAAAGCTTTTCCTTGATTGATAAAAAACATCTTTGCAATCCTTTTCTTAACAGCAACATGTTTAAAAACCAATATGTCTTTGGATAACAATTTAACAACCCACATGAATTCAGTACTTTATAACTCTTAAAATGCAAAGGCCCACCTGATTCATTAGTAGATGTAGCTACCATGAAAAAGAAAGAAAACTAATTTCAGAAGAGCTCAAAACTATTTTTAAAACCAAGTAAGGAATTCTTAAGAATATTCCGATCCGCCATGGGTTATTTTAAAATGTGCAAAAATACCACATTTTGAACCAACTAATTTCACTAAAAATGGTTAGGTCAAAAGGTGCTATTGCTAGAAATGAAAGGATTTCCCTGTCCTTTCAACCCTAAACAAAAATTTGACATTTTTCCCATCATTTTTAGAAGGATATTCCACCTTTAGAGCTAACATTTTTATTGAGTTTTTAAGAGAAGGGGGTCAGAAAACAGTTTCATAAATTTCACACTTTAATAAATGTGACTTGATTATTTTTGGGTTCTCAGTCACTCCTTGTCATTACTACCCCTCCAGTTGTATTAGCCTTTACCAATCTTGAATAGTAAAATACAGTAGAGTTTTTAATTATTTAAGTATTTAAAGCTGTTTTTAGCAAAAACCTAACCTTACTAACTCATAAATTAACAAACACAAAAGAGTCAGAGGGGTTCATACATGGCCCTTTAACCAAGCAAGTCTATTATTGATTAATGAAAATCAATATGCATACATTAAAATAACAGACAGCGATAACTGTATAAATGACCATTGATAATAAGATGTATTATTCAACTAATCTGTACTATTAATCAAACTGATTTAATAATAACGCTGATTAAACATGAAGGCTTACTTGGTTGAGTAGGAGCTTTTTTTTCAATCAAGCAAAAGAAAAGGAAAGGCAAGATTTAGAAAAGATAAAATGAAAAATCCAAAACCAAACAAAGCTCAAATATCTTTGGAACATAGCAAACCATTAGTTTTTCCAGTGTCAGCATACCAATAAAGCTAACGAAAAACTATTAACCTCCTTCTTTATGGATAACTTACAGAATTCTGCACCAATTTGTCAAATTAACCCAATATTCTCTATAGTAACCTGATTCATTTTCCCAGAACTTCATGTCTAATAGTTAATGTCAATGCGAACCTTGACAATAGGCTTCCATTGCATCCCTATAAATTAAATGAACCAGTTCCTCCATTTGAAGCAAATGGCCAGGATTCACTTTGAGTTGAGAAAAATTCTCATGTTAGAAATACATTCAATTCAGTAAAAAAAAAGCATGAGACGTTCACATTTATTGAATCACCTGATAGGAAGACAATGAAAGTCAAAGGCATTTTTTACTCCTGAGAAAAGTTCTGAGCTTTATACTCCTTTTTACTATGTATTAAAAAGTGTTATTGGCTTTCATTGCCTTCCTATCTGACGAGTCATTAAATGTAAAATTCTCATGCTTTTTACTCATGATTTGAATTTCTGAATACCATGAGATTTTTTTTCAAACTTTAGTGAATCAATGCCGATGTTTTTCTTGGTGATTACATGTATTAAAGCGGCTGGTGAAAATAAAAAAATCAAAAGTAGCAGATAAAAAGCTTTTAGATGATTGATAAAAAACATCTTTTCGATCCTTTTCTTAACAGCAACATGTTTAAAAACCAATATGTCTTTGGATAACAATTTAACAACCCACATGAATTCAGTACTTTATAACTCTTAAAATGCAAAGGCCCACCTGATTCATTAGTAGATGTAGCTACCATGAAAAAGAAAGAAAACAAATTTCAGAAGAGCTCAAAACTATTTTTAAAACCAAGTAAGGAATTCTTAAGAATATTCCGATCCGCCATGGGTTATTTTAAAATGTGCAAAAATACCACATTTTGAACCAACTAATTTCACTAAAAATGGTTAGGTCAAAAGGTGCTATTGCTAGAAATGAAAGGATTTCCCTGTCCTTTCAACCCTAAACAAAAATTTGACATTTTTCCCATCATTTTTAGAAGGATATTCCACCTTTAGAGCTAACATTTTTATTGAGTTTTTAAGAGAAGGGGGTCAGAAAACAGTTTCATAAATTTCACACATTAATAAATGTGACTTGATTATTTTTGGGTTCTCAGTCACTCCTTGTCATTACTACCCCTCCAGTTGTATTAGCCTTTACCAATCTTGAATAGTAAAATACAGTAGAGTTTTTAATTATTTAAGTATTTAAAGCTGTTTTTAGCAAAAACCTAACCTTACTAACTCATAAATTAACAAACACAAAAGAGTCAGAGGGGTTCATACATGGCCCTTTAACCAAGCAAGTCTATTATTGATTAATGAAAATCAATATGCATACATTAAAATAACAGACAGCGATAACTGTATAAATGACCATTGATAATAAGATGTATTATTCAACTAATCTGTACTATTAATCAAACTGATTTAATAATAACGCTGATTAAACATGAAGGCTTACTTGGTTGAGTAGGAGCTTTTTTTTCAATCAAGCAAAAGAAAAGGAAAGGCAAGATTTAGAAAAGATAAAATGAAAAATCCAAAACAAAACAAAGCTCAAATATCTTTGGAACATAGCAAACCATTAGTTTTTCCAGTGTCAGCATACCAATAAAGCTAACGAAAAACTATTAACCTCCTTCTTTATGGATAACTTACAGAATTCTGCACCAATTTGTCAAATTAACCCAATATTCTCTATAGTAACCTGATTCATTTTCCCAGAACTTCATGTCTAATAGTTAATGTCAATGCGAACCTTGACAATAGGCTTCCATTGCATCCCTATAAATTAAATGAACCAGTTCCTCCATTTGAAGCAAATGGCCAGGATTCACTTTGAGTTGAGAAAAATTCTCATGTTAGAAATACATTCAATTCAGTAAAAAAAAAAAAGCATGAGACGTTCACATTTATTGAATCACCTGATAGGAAGACAATGAAAGTCAAAGGCATTTTTTACTCCTGAGAAAAGTTCTGAGCTTTATACTCCTTTTTACTATGTATTAAAAAGTGTTATTGGCTTTCATTGCCTTCCTATCTGACGAGTCATTAAATGTAAAATTCTCATGCTTTTTACTCATGATTTGAATTTCTGAATACCATGAGATTTTTTTTCAAACTTTAGTGAATCAATGCCGATGTCTTTCTTGGTGATTACATGTATTAAAGCGGCTGGTGAAAATAAAAAAATCAAAAGTAGCAGATAAAAAGCTTTTAGATGATTGATAAAAAACATCTTTTCGATCCTTTTCTTAACAGCAACATGTTTAAAAACCAATATGTCTTTGGATAACAATTTAACAACCCACATGAATTCAGTACTTTATAACTCTTAAAATGCAAAGGCCCACCTGATTCATTAGTAGATGTAGCTACCATGAAAAAGAAAGAAAACAAATTTCAGAAGAGCTCAAAACTATTTTTAAAACCAAGTAAGGAATTCTTAAGAATATTCCGATCCGCCATGGGTTATTTTAAAATGTGCAAAAATACCACATTTTGAACCAACTAATTTCACTAAAAATGGTTAGGTCAAAAGGTGCTATTGCTAGAAATGAAAGGATTTCCCTGTCCTTTCAACCCTAAACAAAAATTTGACATTTTTTCCCATCATTTTTAGAAGGATATTCCACCTTTAGAGCTAACATTTTTATTGAGTTTTTAAGAGAAGGGGGTCAGAAAACAGTTTCATAAATTTCACACATTAATAAATGTGACTTGATTATTTTTGGGTTCTCAGTCACTCCTTGTCATTACTACCCCTCCAGTTGTATTAGCCTTTACCAATCTTGAATAGTAAAATACAGTAGAGTTTTTAATTATTTAAGTAATTAAAGCCGTTTTTAGCAAAAACCTAACCTTACTAACTCATAAATTAACAAACACAAAAGAGTCAGAGGGGTTCATACATGGCCCTTTAACCAAGCAAGTCTATTATTGATTAATGAAAATCAATATGCATACATTAAAATAACAGACAGCGATAACTGTATAAATGACCATTGATAATAAGATGTATTATTCAACTAATCTGTACTATTAATCAAACTGATTTAATAATAACGCTGATTAAACATGAAGGCTTACTTGGTTGAGTAGGAGCTTTTTTTTCAATCAAGCAAAAGAAAAGGAAAGGCAAGATTTAGAAAAGATAAAATGAAAAATCCAAAACCAAACAAAGCTCAAATATCTTTGGAACATAGCAAACCATTAGTTTTTCCAGTGTCAGCATACCAATAAAGCTAACGAAAAACTATTAACCTCCTTCTTTATGGATAACTTACAGAATTCTGCACCAATTTGTCAAATTAACCCAATATTCTCTATAGTAACCTGATTGATGTTCCCAGAACTTCATGTCTAATAGTTAATGTCAATGCGAACCTTGACAATAGGCTTCCATTGCATCCCTATAAATTAAATGAACCAGTTCCTCCATTTGAAGCAAATGGCCAGGATTCACTTTGAGTTGAGAAAAATTCTCATGTTAGAAATACATTCAATTCAGTAAAAAAAAAAAAGCATGAGACGTTCACATTTATTGAATCACCTGATAGGAAGACAATGAAAGTCAAAGGCATTTTTTACTCCTGAGAAAAGTTCTGAGCTTTATACTCCTTTTTACTATGTATTAAAAAGTGTTATTGGCTTTCATTGCCTTCCTATCTGACGAGTCATTAAATGTAAAATTCTCAAGCTTTTTACTCATGATTTGAATTTCTGAATACCATGAGATTTTTTTTCAAACTTTAGTGAATCAATGCCGATGTCTTTCTTGGTGATTACATGTATTAAAGCGGCTGGTGAAAATAAAAAAATCAAAAGTAGCAGATAAAAAGCTTTTAGATGATTGATAAAAAACATCTTTTCGATCCTTTTCTTAACAGCAACATGTTTAAAAACCAATATGTCTTTGGATAACAATTTAACAACCCACATGAATTCAGTACTTTATAACTCTTAAAATGCAAAGGCCCACCTGATTCATTAGTAGATGTAGCTACCATGAAAAAGAAAGAAAACAAATTTCAGAAGAGCTCAAAACTATTTTTAAAACCAAGTAAGGAATTCTTAAGAATATTCCGATCCGCCATGGGTTATTTTAAAATGTGCAAAAATACCACATTTTGAACCAACTAATTTCACTAAAAATGGTTAGGTCAAAAGGTGCTATTGCTAGAAATGAAAGGATTTCCCTGTCCTTTCAACCCTAAACAAAAATTTGACATTTTCCCCATCATTTTTAGAAGGATATTCCACCTTTAGAGCTAACATTTTTATTGAGTTTTTAAGAGAAGGGGGTCAGAAAACAGTTTCATAAATTTCACACATTAATAAATGTGACTTGATTATTTTTGGGTTCTCAGTCACTCCTTGTCATTACTACCCCTCCAGTTGTATTAGCCTTTACCAATCTTGAATAGTAAAATACAGTAGAGTTTTTAATTATTTAAGTATTTAAAGCTGTTTTTAGCAAAAACCTAACCTTACTAACTCATAAATTAACAAACACAAAAGAGTCAGAGGGGTTCATACATGGCCCTTTAACCAAGCAAGTCTATTATTGATTAATGAAAATCAATATGCATACATTAAAATAACAGACAGCGATAACTGTATAAATGACCATTGATAATAAGATGTATTATTCAACTAATCTGTACTATTAATCAAACTGATTTAATAATAACGCTGATTAAACATGAAGGCTTACTTGGTTGAGTAGGAGCTTTTTTTTCAATCAAGCAAAAGAAAAGGAAAGGCAAGATTTAGAAAAGATAAAATGAAAAATCCAAAACCAAACAAAGCTCAAATATCTTTGGAACATAGCAAACCATTAGTTTTTCCAGTGTCAGCATACCAATAAAGCTAACGAAAAACTATTAACCTCCTTCTTTATGGATAACTTACAGAATTCTGCACCAATTTGTCAAATTAACCCAATATTCTCTATAGTAACCTGATTCATTTTCCCAGAACTTCATGTCTAATAGTTAATGTCAATGCGAACCTTGACAATAGGCTTCCATTGCATCCCTATAAATTAAATGAACCAGTTCCTCCATTTGAAGCAAATGGCCAGGATTCACTTTGAGTTGAGAAAAATTCTCATGTTAGAAATACATTCAATTCAGTAAAAAAAAAAAAGCATGAGACGTTCACATTTATTGAATCGACCTGATAGGAAGACAATGAAAGTCAAAGGCATTTTTTACTCCTGAGAAAAGTTCTGAGCTTTATACTCCTTTTTACTATGTATTAAAAAGTGTTATTGGCTTTCATTGCCTTCCTATCTGACGAGTCATTAAATGTAAAATTCTCATGCTTTTTACTCATGATTTGAACTTCTGAATACCATGAGATTTTTTTTCAAACTTTAGTGAATCAATGCCAATGTCTTTCTTGGTGATTACATGCATTAAAGCGGCTGGTGAAAATAAAAAAAATCAAAAGTAGCATATAAAAAGCTTTTAGATGATTGATAAAAACATCTTTTCAATCCAATTCTTAACAGCAACATGTTTAAAAACCAATATGTCTTTTGATAACAATTTAACAACCCACATGAATTCAGTACTTTATAACTCTTAAAATGCAAAGGCCCACCTGATTCATTAGTAGATGTAGCTACCATGAAAAAGAAAGAAAACACATTTCAGAAGAGCTCAAAACTATTTTTAAAACCAAGTAAGGAATTCTTAAGAATATTCCGATCCGCCATGGGTTATTTTAAAATGTGCAAAAATACCACATTTTGAACCAACTAATTTTACAAAAAAATGGTTAGGTCAAAAGGTGCTATTGCTAGAAATGAAAGGATTTCCCTGTCCTTTCAACCCTAAACAAAAATTTGACATTTTTCCCATTATTTTTAGAAGGATATTCCACCTTTAGAGCTAACATTTTTATTAAGTTTTTAAGAGAAGGGGGTCAGAAAACAGTTTCATAAATTTCACACATTAATAAATGTGACTTGATTATTTTTGGGTTCTCAGTCACTCCTTGTCATTACTACCCCTCCAGTTGTATTAGGCTTTACCAATCTTGAATAGTAAAATACAGTAGAGTTTTTAATTATTTATGTATTTAAAGCTGTTTTTAGCAAAAACCTAACCTTACTAACTCATAAATTAACAAACACAAAAGAGTCAGAGGGGTTCATACATGGCCCTTTAACCACTTGATTATTTTTGGGTTGTCAGTCACTCCTTGTCATTACTACCCCTCCAGTTGTATTAGCCTTTACCAAACTTGAATAGTAAAATACAGTAGAGTTTTTAATTATTTATGTATTTAAAGCTGTTTTTAGCAAAAACCTAACCTTACTAACTCATAAATTAACAAACACAAAAGAGTCAGAGGGGTTCATACATGGCCCTTTAACCAAGCAAGTCTATTATTGATTAATGAAAATCAATATGCATACATTAAAATAACAGACAGCGATAACTGTATAAATGACCATTGATAACAAGATGTATTATTCAAATAATCTGTACTATTAATCAAACTGATTTAATAATAACGCTGATTAAACATGAAGGCTTACTTGGTTGAGTAGGAGCTTTTTTTTCAATCAAGCAAAAGAAAAGGAAAGGCAAGATTTAGAAAAGATAAAATGAAAAATCCAAAACCAAACAAAGCTCAAATATCTTTGGAACATAGCAAACCATTAGTTTTTCCAGTGTCAGCATACCAATAAAGCTAACGAAAAACTATTAACCTCCTTCTTTATGGATAACTTACAGAATTCTGCACCAATTTGTCAAATTAACCCAATATTCTCTATAGTAACCTGATTGATGTTCCCAGAACTTCATGTCTAATAGTTAATGTCAATGCAAACCTTGACAATAGGCTTCCATTGCATCCCTATAAATTAAATGAACCAGTTCCTCCATTTGAAGCAAATGGCCAGGATTCACTTTGAGTTGAGAAAAATTCTCATGTTAGAAATACATTCAATTCAGTAAAAAAAAGCATGAGACTTTCACTTTTATTGAATCACCTGATAGGAAGACAATGTAAGTCAAAGGCATTTTTTACTCCTGAGAAAAGTTCTGAGCTTTATACTCCTTTTTACTATGTAGTAAAAAGTGTTATTGGCTTTCATTGCCTTCCTAATTGACGAGTCATTAAATGTAAAATTCTCATGCTTTTTACTCATGATTTGAACTTCTGAATACCATGAGATTTTTTTTTCAAACTTTAGTGAATCAATGCCGATGTCTTTCTTGGTGATTACATGTATTAAAGCGGCTGGTGAAAATAAAAAAATCAAAAGTAGCAGATAAAAAGCTTTTCCTTGATTGATAAAAAACATCTTTGCAATCCTTTTCTTAACAGCAACATGTTTAAAAACCAATATGTCTTTGGATAACAATTTAACAACCCACATGAATTCAGTACTTTATAACTCTTAAAATGCAAAGGCCCACCTGATTCATTAGTAGATGTAGCTACCATGAAAAAGAAAGAAAACTAATTTCAGAAGAGCTCAAAACTATTTTTAAAACCAAGTAAGGAATTCTTAAGAATATTCCGATCCGCCATGGGTTATTTTAAAATGTGCAAAAATACCACATTTTGAACCAACTAATTTCACTAAAAATGGTTAGGTCAAAAGGTGCTATTGCTAGAAATGAAAGGATTTCCCTGTCCTTTCAACCCTAAACAAAAATTTGACATTTTTCCCATCATTTTTAGAAGGATATTCCACCTTTAGAGCTAACATTTTTATTGAGTTTTTAAGAGAAGGGGGTCAGAAAACAGTTTCATAAATTTCACACTTTAATAAATGTGACTTGATTATTTTTGGGTTCTCAGTCACTCCTTGTCATTACTACCCCTCCAGTTGTATTAGCCTTTACCAATCTTGAATAGTAAAATACAGTAGAGTTTTTAATTATTTAAGTATTTAAAGCTGTTTTTAGCAAAAACCTAACCTTACTAACTCATAAATTAACAAACACAAAAGAGTCAGAGGGGTTCATACATGGCCCTTTAACCAAGCAAGTCTATTATTGATTAATGAAAATCAATATGCATACATTAAAATAACAGACAGCGATAACTGTATAAATGACCATTGATAATAAGATGTATTATTCAACTAATCTGTACTATTAATCAAACTGATTTAATAATAACGCTGATTAAACATGAAGGCTTACTTGGTTGAGTAGGAGCTTTTTTTTCAATCAAGCAAAAGAAAAGGAAAGGCAAGATTTAGAAAAGATAAAATGAAAAATCCAAAACCAAACAAAGCTCAAATATCTTTGGAACATAGCAAACCATTAGTTTTTCCAGTGTCAGCATACCAATAAAGCTAACGAAAAACTATTAACCTCCTTCTTTATGGATAACTTACAGAATTCTGCACCAATTTGTCAAATTAACCCAATATTCTCTATAGTAACCTGATTCATTTTCCCAGAACTTCATGTCTAATAGTTAATGTCAATGCGAACCTTGACAATAGGCTTCCATTGCATCCCTATAAATTAAATGAACCAGTTCCTCCATTTGAAGCAAATGGCCAGGATTCACTTTGAGTTGAGAAAAATTCTCATGTTAGAAATACATTCAATTCAGTAAAAAAAAAAAGCATGAGACGTTCACATTTATTGAATCACCTGATAGGAAGACAATGAAAGTCAAAGGCATTTTTTACTCCTGTGAAAAGTTCTGAGCTTTATACTCCTTTTTACTATGTATTAAAAAGTGTTATTGGCTTTCATTGCCTTCCTATCTGACGAGTCATTAAATGTAAAATTCTCATGCTTTTTACTCATGATTTGAACTTCTGAATACCATGAGATTTTTTTTTCAAACTTTAGTGAATCAATGCCAATGTCTTTCTTGGTGATTACATGCATTAAAGCGGCTGGTGAAAATAAAAAAAATCAAAAGTAGCATATAAAAAGCTTTTAGATGATTGATAAAAACATCTTTTCAATCCAATTCTTAACAGCAACATGTTTAAAAACCAATATGTCTTTTGATAACAATTTAACAACCCACATGAATTCAGTACTTTATAACTCTTAAAATGCAAAGGCCCACCTGATTCATTAGTAGATGTAGCTACCATGAAAAAGAAAGAAAACACATTTCAGAAGAGCTCAAAACTATTTTTAAAACCAAGTAAGGAATTCTTAAGAATATTCCGATCCGCCATGGGTTATTTTAAAATGTGCAAAAATACCACATTTTGAAACAACTAATTTTACAAAAAATGGTTAGGTCAAAAGGTGCTATTGCTAGAAATGAAAGGATTTCCCTGTCCTTTCAACCCTAAACAAAAATTTGACATTTTTCCCATTAGTTTTAGAAGGATATTCCACCTTTAGAGCTAACATTTTTATTAAGTTTTTAAGAGAAGGGGGTCAGAAAACAGTTTCATAAATTTCACACATTAATAAATGTGACTTGATTATTTTTGGGTTCTCAGTCACTCCTTGTCATTACTACCCCTCCAGTTGTATTAGCCTTTACCAATCTTGAATAGTAAAATACAGTAGAGTTTTTAATTATTTATGTATTTAAAGCTGTTTTTAGCAAAAACCTAACCTTACTAACTCATAAATTAACAAACACAAAAGAGTCAGAGGGGTTCATACATGGCCCTTTAACCACTTGATTATTTTTGGGTTGTCAGTCAATCCTTGTCATTACTACCCCTCCAGTTGTATTAGCCTTTACCAAACTTGAATAGTAAAATACAGTAGAGTTTTTAATTATTTATGTATTTAAAGCTGTTTTTAGCAAAAACCTAACCTTACTAACTCATAAATTAACAAACACAAAAGAGTCAGAGGGGTTCATACATGGCCCTTTAACCAAGCAAGTCTATTATTGATTAATGAAAATCAATATGCATACATTAAAATAACAGACAGCGATAACTGTATAAATGACCATTGATAATAAGATGTATTATTCAAATAATCTGTACTATTAATCAAACTGATTTAATAATAACGCTGATTAAACATGAAGGCTTACTTGGTTGAGTAGGAGCTTTTTTTTCAATCAAGCAAAAGAAAAGGAAAGGCAAGATTTAGAAAAGATAAAATGAAAAATCCAAAACCAAACAAAGCTCAAATATCTTTGGAACATAGCAAACCATTAGTTTTTCCAGTGTCAGCATACCAATAAAGCTAACGAAAAACTATTAACCTCCTTCTTTATGGATAACTTACAGAATTCTGCACCAATTTGTCAAATTAACCCAATATTCTCTATAGTAACCTGATTGATGTTCCCAGAACTTCATGTCTAATAGTTAATGTCAATGCAAACCTTGACAATAGGCTTCCATTGCATCCCTATAAATTAAATGAACCAGTTCCTCCATTTGAAGCAAATGGCCAGGATTCACTTTGAGTTGAGAAAAATTCTCATGTTAGAAATACATTCAATTCAGTAAAAAAAAGCATGAGACTTTCACTTTTATTGAATCACCTGATAGGAAGACAATGTAAGTCAAAGGCATTTTTTACTCCTGAGAAAAGTTCTGAGCTTTATACTCCTTTTTACTATGTAGTAAAAAGTGTTATTGGCTTTCATTGCCTTCCTATCTGACGAGCCATTAAATGTAAAATTCTCATGCTTTTTACTCATGATTTGAACTTCTGAATACCATGAGATTTTTTTTTCAAACTTTAGTGAATCAATGCCGATGTCTTTCTTGGTGATTACATGTATTAAAGCGGCTGGTGAAAATAAAAAAATCAAAAGTAGCAGATAAAAAGCTTTTCCTTGATTGATAAAAAACATCTTTGCAATCCTTTTCTTAACAGCAACATGTTTAAAAACCAATATGTCTTTGGATAACAATTTAACAACCCACATGAATTCAGTACTTTATAACTCTTAAAATGCAAAGGCCCACCTGATTCATTAGTAGATGTAGCTACCATGAAAAAGAAAGAAAACTAATTTCAGAAGAGCTCAAAACTATTTTTAAAACCAAGTAAGGAATTCTTAAGAATATTCCGATCCGCCATGGGTTATTTTAAAATGTGCAAAAATACCACATTTTGAACCAACTAATTTCACTAAAAATGGTTAGGTCAAAAGGTGCTATTGCTAGAAATGAAAGGATTTCCCTGTCCTTTCAACCCTAAACAAAAATTTGACATTTTTCCCATCATTTTTAGAAGGATATTCCACCTTTAGAGCTAACATTTTTATTGAGTTTTTAAGAGAAGGGGGTCAGAAAACAGTTTCATAAATTTCACACTTTAATAAATGTGACTTGATTATTTTTGGGTTCTCAGTCACTCCTTGTCATTACTACCCCTCCAGTTGTATTAGCCTTTACCAATCTTGAATAGTAAAATACAGTAGAGTTTTTAATTATTTAAGTATTTAAAGCTGTTTTTAGCAAAAACCTAACCTTACTAACTCATAAATTAACAAACACAAAAGAGTCAGAGGGGTTCATACATGGCCCTTTAACCAAGCAAGTCTATTATTGATTAATGAAAATCAATATGCATACATTAAAATAACAGACAGCGATAACTGTATAAATGACCATTGATAATAAGATGTATTATTCAACTAATCTGTACTATTAATCAAACTGATTTAATAATAACGCTGATTAAACATGAAGGCTTACTTGGTTGAGTAGGAGCTTTTTTTTCAATCAAGCAAAAGAAAAGGAAAGGCAAGATTTAGAAAAGATAAAATGAAAAATCCAAAACCAAACAAAGCTCAAATATCTTTGGAACATAGCAAACCATTAGTTTTTCCAGTGTCAGCATACCAATAAAGCTAACGAAAAACTATTAACCTCCTTCTTTATGGATAACTTACAGAATTCTGCACCAATTTGTCAAATTAACCCAATATTCTCTATAGTAACCTGATTCATTTTCCCAGAACTTCATGTCTAATAGTTAATGTCAATGCGAACCTTGACAATAGGCTTCCATTGCATCCCTATAAATTAAATGAACCAGTTCCTCCATTTGAAGCAAATGGCCAGGATTCACTTTGAGTTGAGAAAAATTCTCATGTTAGAAATACATTCAATTCAGTAAAAAAAAAAAGCATGAGACGTTCACATTTATTGAATCACCTGATAGGAAGACAATGAAAGTCAAAGGCATTTTTTACTCCTGTGAAAAGTTCTGAGCTTTATACTCCTTTTTACTATGTATTAAAAAGTGTTATTGGCTTTCATTGCCTTCCTATCTGACGAGTCATTAAATGTAAAATTCTCATGCTTTTTACTCATGATTTGAACTTCTGAATACCATGAGATTTTTTTTTCAAACTTTAGTGAATCAATGCCAATGTCTTTCTTGGTGATTACATGCATTAAAGCGGCTGGTGAAAATAAAAAAAATCAAAAGTAGCATATAAAAAGCTTTTAGATGATTGATAAAAACATCTTTTCAATCCAATTCTTAACAGCAACATGTTTAAAAACCAATATGTCTTTTGATAACAATTTAACAACCCACATGAATTCAGTACTTTATAACTCTTAAAATGCAAAGGCCCACCTGATTCATTAGTAGATGTAGCTACCATGAAAAAGAAAGAAAACACATTTCAGAAGAGCTCAAAACTATTTTTAAAACCAAGTAAGGAATTCTTAAGAATATTCCGATCCGCCATGGGTTATTTTAAAATGTGCAAAAATACCACATTTTGAAACAACTAATTTTACAAAAAATGGTTAGGTCAAAAGGTGCTATTGCTAGAAATGAAAGGATTTCCCTGTCCTTTCAACCCTAAACAAAAATTTGACATTTTTCCCATTAGTTTTAGAAGGATATTCCACCTTTAGAGCTAACATTTTTATTAAGTTTTTAAGAGAAGGGGGTCAGAAAACAGTTTCATAAATTTCACACATTAATAAATGTGACTTGATTATTTTTGGGTTCTCAGTCACTCCTTGTCATTACTACCCCTCCAGTTGTATTAGCCTTTACCAATCTTGAATAGTAAAATACAGTAGAGTTTTTAATTATTTATGTATTTAAAGCTGTTTTTAGCAAAAACCTAACCTTACTAACTCATAAATTAACAAACACAAAAGAGTCAGAGGGGTTCATACATGGCCCTTTAACCACTTGATTATTTTTGGGTTGTCAGTCAATCCTTGTCATTACTACCCCTCCAGTTGTATTAGCCTTTACCAAACTTGAATAGTAAAATACAGTAGAGTTTTTAATTATTTATGTATTTAAAGCTGTTTTTAGCAAAAACCTAACCTTACTAACTCATAAATTAACAAACACAAAAGAGTCAGAGGGGTTCATACATGGCCCTTTAACCAAGCAAGTCTATTATTGATTAATGAAAATCAATATGCATACATTAAAATAACAGACAGCGATAACTGTATAAATGACCATTGATAATAAGATGTATTATTCAAATAATCTGTACTATTAATCAAACTGATTTAATAATAACGCTGATTAAACATGAAGGCTTACTTGGTTGAGTAGGAGCTTTTTTTTCAATCAAGCAAAAGAAAAGGAAAGGCAAGATTTAGAAAAGATAAAATGAAAAATCCAAAACCAAACAAAGCTCAAATATCTTTGGAACATAGCAAACCATTAGTTTTTCCAGTGTCAGCATACCAATAAAGCTAACGAAAAACTATTAACCTCCTTCTTTATGGATAACTTACAGAATTCTGCACCAATTTGTCAAATTAACCCAATATTCTCTATAGTAACCTGATTGATGTTCCCAGAACTTCATGTCTAATAGTTAATGTCAATGCAAACCTTGACAATAGGCTTCCATTGCATCCCTATAAATTAAATGAACCAGTTCCTCCATTTGAAGCAAATGGCCAGGATTCACTTTGAGTTGAGAAAAATTCTCATGTTAGAAATACATTCAATTCAGTAAAAAAAAGCATGAGACTTTCACTTTTATTGAATCACCTGATAGGAAGACAATGTAAGTCAAAGGCATTTTTTACTCCTGAGAAAAGTTCTGAGCTTTATACTCCTTTTTACTATGTAGTAAAAAGTGTTATTGGCTTTCATTGCCTTCCTATCTGACGAGCCATTAAATGTAAAATTCTCATGCTTTTTACTCATGATTTGAACTTCTGAATACCATGAGATTTTTTTTTCAAACTTTAGTGAATCAATGCCGATGTCTTTCTTGGTGATTACATGTATTAAAGCGGCTGGTGAAAATAAAAAAATCAAAAGTAGCAGATAAAAAGCTTTTCCTTGATTGATAAAAAACATCTTTGCAATCCTTTTCTTAACAGCAACATGTTTAAAAACCAATATGTCTTTGGATAACAATTTAACAACCCACATGAATTCAGTACTTTATAACTCTTAAAATGCAAAGGCCCACCTGATTCATTAGTAGATGTAGCTACCATGAAAAAGAAAGAAAACTAATTTCAGAAGAGCTCAAAACTATTTTTAAAACCAAGTAAGGAATTCTTAAGAATATTCCGATCCGCCATGGGTTATTTTAAAATGTGCAAAAATACCACATTTTGAACCAACTAATTTCACTAAAAATGGTTAGGTCAAAAGGTGCTATTGCTAGAAATGAAAGGATTTCCCTGTCCTTTCAACCCTAAACAAAAATTTGACATTTTTCCCATCATTTTTAGAAGGATATTCCACCTTTAGAGCTAACATTTTTATTGAGTTTATAAGAGAAGGGGGTCAGAAAACAGTTTCATAAATTTCACACTTTAATAAATGTGACTTGATTATTTTTGGGTTCTCAGTCACTCCTTGTCATTACTACCCCTCCAGTTGTATTAGCCTTTACCAATCTTGAATAGTAAAATACAGTAGAGTTTTTAATTATTTAAGTATTTAAAGCTGTTTTTAGCAAAAACCTAACCTTACTAACTCATAAATTAACAAACACAAAAGAGTCAGAGGGGTTCATACATGGCCCTTTAACCAAGCAAGTCTATTATTGATTAATGAAAATCAATATGCAGACATTAAAATAACAGACAGCGATAACTGTATAAATGACCATTGATAATAAGATGTATTATTCAACTAATCTGTACTATTAATCAAACTGATTTAATAATAACACTGATTAAACATGAAGGCTTACTTGGTTGAGTAGGAGCTTTTTTTTCAATCAAGCAAAAGAAAAGGAAAGGCAAGATTTAGAAAAGATAAAATGAAATATCCAAAACCAAACAAAGCTCAAATATCTTTGGAACATAGCAAACCATTAGTTTTTCCAGTGTCAGCATACCAATAAAGCTAACGAAAAACTATTAACCTCCTTCTTTATGGATGACTTACAGAAATCTGCACCAATTTGTCAAATTAACCCAATATTCTCTATAGTAACCTGATTCATTTTCCCAGAACTTCATGTCTAATAGTTAATGTCAATGCAAACCTTGACAATAGGCTTCCATTGCATCCCTATAAATTAAATGAACCAGTTCCTCCATTTGAAGCAAATGGCCAGGATTCACTTTGAGTTGAGAAAAATTCTCATGTTAGAAATACATTCAATTCAGTAAAAAAAAGCATAAGACTTTCACTTTTATTGAATCACCTGATAGGAAGACAATGTAAGTCAAAGGCATTTTTTACTCCTGAGAAAAGTTCTGAGCTTTATACTCCTTTTTACTATGTAGTAAAAAGTGTTATTGGCTTTCATTGCCTTCCTATCTGACGAGCCATTAAATGTAAAATTCTCATGCTTTTTACTCATGATTTGAACTTCTGAATACCATGAGATTTTTTTTTCAAACTTTAGTGAATCAATGCCGATGTCTTTCTTGGTGATTACATGTATTAAAGCGGCTGGTGAAAATAAAAAAAATCAAAAGTAGCAGATAAAAAGCTTTTCCTTGATTGATAAAAAACATCTTTGCAATCCTTTTCTTAACAGCAACATGTTTAAAAACCAATATGTCTTTGGATAACAATTTAACAACCCACATGAATTCAGTACTTTATAACTCTTAAAATGCAAAGGCCCACCTGATTCATTAGTAGATGTAGCTACCATGAAAAAGAAAGAAAACTAATTTCAGAAGAGCTCAAAACTATTTTTAAAACCAAGTAAGGAATTCTTAAGAATATTCCGATCCGCCATGGGTTATTTTAAAATGTGCAAAAATACCACATTTTGAACCAACTAATTTCACTAAAAATGGTTAGGTCAAAAGGTGCTATTGCTAAAAATGAAAGGATTTCCCTGTCCTTTCAACCCTAAACAAAAATTTGACATTTTTCCCATCATTTTTAGAAGGATATTCCACCTTTAGAGCTAACATTTTTATTGAGTTTTTAAGAGAAGGGGGTCAGAAAACAGTTTCATAAATTTCACACTTTAATAAATGTGACTTGATTATTTTTGGGTTCTCAGTCACTCCTTGTCATTACTACCCCTCCAGTTGTATTAGCCTTTACCAATCTTGAATAGTAAAATACAGTAGAGTTTTTAATTATTTAAGTATTTAAAGCTGTTTTTAGCAAAAACCTAACCTTACTAACTCATAAATTAACAAACACAAAAGAGTCAGAGGGCTTCATACATGGCCCTTTAACCAAGCAAGTCTATTATTGATTAATGAAAATCAATATGCAGACATTAAAATAACAGACAGCGATAACTGTATAAATGACCATTGATAATAAGATGTATTATTCAACTAATCTGTACTATTAATCAAACTGATTTAATAATAACACTGATTAAACATGAAGGCTTACTTGGTTGAGTAGGAGCTTTTTTTTCAATCAAGCAAAAGAAAAGGAAAGGCAAGATTTAGAAAAGATAAAATGAAATATCCAAAACCAAACAAAGCTCAAATATCTTTGGAACATAGCAAACCATTAGTTTTTCCAGTGTCAGCATACCAATAAAGCTAACGAAAAACTATTAACCTCCTTCTTTATGGATGACTTACAGAATTCTGCACCAATTTGTCAAATTAACCCAATATTCTCTATAGTAACCTGATTCATTTTCCCAGAACTTCATGTCTAATAGTTAATGTCAATGCAAACCTTGACAATAGGCTTCCATTGCATCCCTATAAATTAAATGAACCAGTTCCTCCATTTGAAGCAAATGGCCAGGATTCACTTTGAGTTGAGAAAAATTCTCATGTTAGAAATACATTCAATTCAGTAAAAAAAAAGCATGAGACGTTCACATTTATTGAATCACCTGATAGGAAGACAATGAAAGTCAAAGGCATTTTTTACTCCTGTGAAAAGTTCTGAGCTTTATACTCCTTTTTACTATGTATTAAAAAGTGTTATTGGCTTTCATTGCCTTCCTAATTGACGAGTTATTAAATGTAAAATTCTCATGCTTTTTACTCATGATTTGAACTTCTGAATACCATGAGATTTTTTTTCTAACTTTAGTGAATCAATGCCGATGTCTTTCTTGGTGATTACATGTATTAAAGCGGCTGGTGAAAATAAAAAAATCAAAAGTAGCAGATAAAAAGCTTTTAGATGATTGATAAAAAACATCTTTTCGATCCTTTTCTTAACAGCAACATGTTTAAAAACCAATATGTCTTTGGATAACAATTTAACAACCCACATGAATTCAGTACTTTATAACTCTTAAAATGCAAAGGCCCACCTGATTCATTAGTAGATGTAGCTACCATGAAAAAGAAAGAAAACAAATTTCAGAAGAGCTCAAAACTATTTTTAAAACCAAGTAAGGAATTCTTAAGAATATTCCGATCCGCCATGGGTTATTTTAAAATGTGCAAAAATACCACATTTTGAACCAACTAATTTCACTAAAAATGGTTAGGTCAAAAGGTGCTATTGCTAGAAATGAAAGGATTTCCCTGTCCTTTCAACCCTAAACAAAAATTTGACATTTTTCCCATCATTTTTAGAAGGATATTCCACCTTTAGAGCTAACATTTTTATTGAGTTTTTAAGAGAAGGGGGTCAGAAAACAGTTTCATAAATTTCACACTTTAATAAATGTGACTTGATTATTTTTGGGTTCTCAGTCACTCCTTGTCATTACTACCCCTCCAGTTGTATTAGCCTTTACCAATCTTGAATAGTAAAATACAGTAGAGTTTTTAATTATTTAAGTATTTAAAGCTGTTTTTAGCAAAAACCTAACCTTACTAACTCATAAATTAACAAACACAAAAGAGTCAGAGGGGTTCATACATGGCCCTTTAACCAAGCAAGTCTATTATTGATTAATGAAAATCAATATGCATACATTAAAATAACAGACAGAGATAACTGTATAAATGACCATTGATAATAAGATGTATTATTCAACTAATCTGTACTATTAATCAAACTGATTTAATAATAACGCTGATTAAACATGAAGGCTTACTTGGTTGAGTAGGAGCTTTTTTTTCAATCAAGCAAAAGAAAAGGAAAGGCAAGATTTAGAAAAGATAAAATGAAAAATCCAAAACCAAACAAAGCTCAAATATCTTTGGAACATAGCAAACCATTAGTTTTTCCAGTGTCAGCATACCAATAAAGCTAACGAAAAACTATTAACCTCCTTCTTTATGGATAACTTACAGAATTCTGCACCAATTTGTCAAATTAACCCAATATTCTCTATAGTAACCTGATTCATTTTCCCAGAACTTCATGTCTAATAGTTAATGTCAATGCGAACCTTGACAATAGGCTTCCATTGCATCCCTATAAATTAAATGAACCAGTTCCTCCATTTGAAGCAAATGGCCAGGATTCACTTTGAGTTGAGAAAAATTCTCATGTTAGAAATACATTCAATTCAGTAAAAAAAAAAAGCATGAGACGTTCACATTTATTGAATCACCTGATAGGAAGACAATGAAAGTCAAAGGCATTTTTTACTCCTGTGAAAAGTTCTGAGCTTTATACTCCTTTTTACTATGTATTAAAAAGTGTTATTGGCTTTCATTGCCTTCCTATCTGACGAGTCATTAAATGTAAAATTCTCATGCTTTTTACTCATGATTTGAACTTCTGAATACCATGAGATTTTTTTTTCAAACTTTAGTGAATCAATGCCAATGTATTTCTTGGTGATTACATGCATTAAAGCGGCTGGTGAAAATAAAAAAAATCAAAAGTAGCATATAAAAAGCTTTTAGATGATTGATAAAAACATCTTTTCAATCCAATTCTTAACAGCAACATGTTTAAAAACCAATATGTCTTTTGATAACAATTTAACAACCCACATGAATTCAGTACTTTATAACTCTTAAAATGCAAAGGCCCACCTGATTCATTAGTAGATGTAGCTACCATGAAAAAGAAAGAAAACACATTTCAGAAGAGCTCAAAACTATTTTTAAAACCAAGTAAGGAATTCTTAAGAATATTCCGATCCGCCATGGGTTATTTTAAAATGTGCAAAAATACCACATTTTGAAACAACTAATTTTACAAAAAATGGTTAGGTCAAAAGGTGCTATTGCTAGAAATGAAAGGATTTCCCTGTCCTTTCAACCCTAAACAAAAATTTGACATTTTTCCCATTAGTTTTAGAAGGATATTCCACCTTTAGAGCTAACATTTTTATTAAGTTTTTAAGAGAAGGGGGTCAGAAAACAGTTTCATAAATTTCACACATTAATAAATGTGACTTGATTATTTTTGGGTTCTCAGTCACTCCTTGTCATTACTACCCCTCCAGTTGTATTAGCCTTTACCAATCTTGAATAGTAAAATACAGTAGAGTTTTTAATTATTTATGTATTTAAAGCTGTTTTTAGCAAAAAACCTAACCTTACTAACTCATAAATTAACAAACACAAAAGAGTCAGAGGGGTTCATACATGGCCCTTTAACCACTTGATTATTTTTGGGTTGTCAGTCACTCCTTGTCATTACTACCCCTCCAGTTGTATTAGCCTTTACCAAACTTGAATAGTAAAATACAGTAGAGTTTTTAATTATTTATGTATTTAAAGCTGTTTTTAGCAAAAACCTAACCTTACTAACTCATAAATTAACAAACACAAAAGAGTCAGAGGGGTTCATACATGGCCCTTTAACCAAGCAAGTCTATTATTGATTAATGAAAATCAATATGCATACATTAAAATAACAGACAGCGATAACTGTATAAATGACCATTGATAATAAGATGTATTATTCAAATAATCTGTACTATTAATCAAACTGATTTAATAATAACGCTGATTAAACATGAAGGCTTACTTGGTTGAGTAGGAGCTTTTTTTTCAATCAAGCAAAAGAAAAGGAAAGGCAAGATTTAGAAAAGATAAAATGAAAAATCCAAAACCAAACAAAGCTCAAATATCTTTGGAACATAGCAAACCATTAGTTTTTCCAGTGTCAGCATACCAATAAAGCTAACGAAAAACTATTAACCTCCTTCTTTATGGATAACTTACAGAATTCTGCACCAATTTGTCAAATTAACCCAATATTCTCTATAGTAACCTGATTCATGTTCCCAGAACTTCATGTCTAATAGTTAATGTCAATGCAAACCTTGACAATAGGCTTCCATTGCATCCCTATAAATTAAATGAACCAGTTCCTCCATTTGAAACAAATGGCCAGGATTCACTTTGAGTTGAGAAAAATTCTCATGTTAGAAATACATTCAATTCAGTAAAAAAAAGCATGAGACTTTCACTTTTATTGAATCACCTGATAGGAAGACAATGTAAGTCAAAGGCATTTTTTACTCCTGAGAAAAGTTCTGAGCTTTATACTCCTTTTTACTATGTAGTAAAAAGTGTTATTGGCTTTCATTGCCTTCCTATCTGACGAGCCATTAAATGTAAAATTCTCATGCTTTTTACTCATGATTTGAACTTCTGAATACCATGAGATTTTTTTTTCAAACTTTAGTGAATCAATGCCGATGTCTTTCTTGGTGATTACATGTATTAAAGCGGCTGGTGAAAATAAAAAAATCAAAAGTAGCAGATAAAAAGCTTTTCCTTGATTGATAAAAAACATCTTTGCAATCCTTTTCTTAACAGCAACATGTTTAAAAACCAATATGTCTTTGGATAACAATTTAACAACCCACATGAATTCAGTACTTTATAACTCTTAAAATGCAAAGGCCCACCTGATTCATTAGTAGATGTAGCTACCATGAAAAAGAAAGAAAACTAATTTCAGAAGAGCTCAAAACTATTTTTAAAACCAAGTAAGGAATTCTTAAGAATATTCCGATCCGCCATGGGTTATTTTAAAATGTGCAAAAATACCACATTTTGAACCAACTAATTTCACTAAAAATGGTTAGGTCAAAAGGTGCTATTGCTAGAAATGAAAGGATTTCCCTGTCCTTTCAACCCTAAACAAAAATTTGACATTTTTCCCATCATTTTTAGAAGGATATTCCACCTTTAGAGCTAACATTTTTATTGAGTTTTTAAGAGAAGGGGGTCAGAAAACAGTTTCATAAATTTCACACTTTAATAAATGTGACTTGATTATTTTTGGGTTCTCAGTCACTCCTTGTCATTACTACCCCTCCAGTTGTATTAGCCTTTACCAATCTTGAATAGTAAAATACAGTAGAGTTTTTAATTATTTAAGTATTTAAAGCTGTTTTTAGCAAAAACCTAACCTTACTAACTCATAAATTAACAAACACAAAAGAGTCAGAGGGGTTCATACATGGCCCTTTAACCAAGCAAGTCTATTATTGATTAATGAAAATCAATATGCAGACATTAAAATAACAGACAGCGATAACTGTATAAATGACCATTGATAATAAGATGTATTATTCAACTAATCTGTACTATTAATCAAACTGATTTAATAATAACACTGATTAAACATGAAGGCTTACTTGGTTGAGTAGGAGCTTTTTTTTCAATCAAGCAAAAGAAAAGGAAAGGCAAGATTTAGAAAAGATAAAATGAAATATCCAAAACCAAACAAAGCTCAAATATCTTTGGAACATAGCAAACCATTAGTTTTTCCAGTGTCAGCATACCAATAAAGCTAACGAAAAACTATTAACCTCCTTCTTTATGGATGACTTACAGAATTCTGCACCAATTTGTCAAATTAACCCAATATTCTCTATAGTAACCTGATTCATTTTCCCAGAACTTCATGTCTAATAGTTAATGTCAATGCAAACCTTGACAATAGGCTTCCATTGCATCCCTATAAATTAAATGAACCAGTTCCTCCATTTGAAGCAAATGGCCAGGATTCACTTTGAGTTGAGAAAAATTCTCATGTTAGAAATACATTCAATTCAGTAAAAAAAAAGCATGAGACGTTCACATTTATTGAATCACCTGATAGGAAGACAATGAAAGTCAAAGGCATTTTTTACTCCTGTGAAAAGTTCTGAGCTTTATACTCCTTTTTACTATGTATTAAAAAGTGTTATTGGCTTTCATTGCCTTCCTATCTGACGAGTCATTAAATGTAAAATTCTCATGCTTTTTACTCATGATTTGAACTTCTGAATACCATGAGATTTTTTTTTCAAACTTTAGTGAATCAATGCCAATGTCTTTCTTGGTGATTACATGCATTAAAGCGGCTGGTGAAAATAAAAAAAATCAAAAGTAGCATATAAAAAGCTTTTAGATGATTGATAAAAACATCTTTTCAATCCAATTCTTAACAGCAACATGTTTAAAAACCAATATGTCTTTTGATAACAATTTAACAACCCACATGAATTCAGTACTTTATAACTCTTAAAATGCAAAGGCCCACCTGATTCATTAGTAGATGTAGCTACCATGAAAAAGAAAGAAAACACATTTCAGAAGAGCTCAAAACTATTTTTAAAACCAAGTAAGGAATTCTTAAGAATATTCCGATCCGCCATGGGTTATTTTAAAATGTGCAAAAATACCACATTTTGAAACAACTAATTTTACAAAAAATGGTTAGGTCAAAAGGTGCTATTGCTAGAAATGAAAGGATTTCCCTGTCCTTTCAACCCTAAACAAAAATTTGACATTTTTCCCATTAGTTTTAGAAGGATATTCCACCTTTAGAGCTAACATTTTTATTAAGTTTTTAAGAGAAGGGGGTCAGAAAACAGTTTCATAAATTTCACACATTAATAAATGTGACTTGATTATTTTTGGGTTCTCAGTCACTCCTTGTCATTACTACCCCTCCAGTTGTATTAGCCTTTACCAATCTTGAATAGTAAAATACAGTAGAGTTTTTAATTATTTATGTATTTAAAGCTGTTTTTAGCAAAAAACCTAACCTTACTAACTCATAAATTAACAAACACAAAAGAGTCAGAGGGGTTCATACATGGCCCTTTAACCACTTGATTATTTTTGGGTTGTCAGTCACTCCTTGTCATTACTACCCCTCCAGTTGTATTAGCCTTTACCAAACTTGAATAGTAAAATACAGTAGAGTTTTTAATTATTTATGTATTTAAAGCTGTTTTTAGCAAAAACCTAACCTTACTAACTCATAAATTAACAAACACAAAAGAGTCAGAGGGGTTCATACATGGCCCTTTAACCAAGCAAGTCTATTATTGATTAATGAAAATCAATATGCATACATTAAAATAACAGACAGCGATAACTGTATAAATGACCATTGATAATAAGATGTATTATTCAAATAATCTGTACTATTAATCAAACTGATTTAATAATAACGCTGATTAAACATGAAGGCTTACTTGGTTGAGTAGGAGCTTTTTTTTCAATCAAGCAAAAGAAAAGGAAAGGCAAGATTTAGAAAAGATAAAATGAAAAATCCAAAACCAAACAAAGCTCAAATATCTTTGGAACATAGCAAACCATTAGTTTTTCCAGTGTCAGCATACCAATAAAGCTAACGAAAAACTATTAACCTCCTTCTTTATGGATAACTTACAGAATTCTGCACCAATTTGTCAAATTAACCCAATATTCTCTATAGTAACCTGATTCATGTTCCCAGAACTTCATGTCTAATAGTTAATGTCAATGCAAACCTTGACAATAGGCTTCCATTGCATCCCTATAAATTAAATGAACCAGTTCCTCCATTTGAAGCAAATGGCCAGGATTCACTTTGAGTTGAGAAAAATTCTCATGTTAGAAATACATTCAATTCAGTAAAAAAAAGCATGAGACTTTCACTTTTATTGAATCACCTGATAGGAAGACAATGTAAGTCAAAGGCATTTTTTACTCCTGAGAAAAGTTCTGAGCTTTATACTCCTTTTTACTATGTAGTAAAAAGTGTTATTGGCTTTCATTGCCTTCCTATCTGACGAGCCATTAAATGTAAAATTCTCATGCTTTTTACTCATGATTTGAACTTCTGAATACCATGAGATTTTTTTTTCAAACTTTAGTGAATTAATGCCGATGTTTTTCTTGGTGATTACATGTATTAAAGCGGCTGGTGAAAATAAAAAAATCAAAAGTAGCAGATAAAAAGCTTTTCCTTGATTGATAAAAAACATCTTTGCAATCCTTTTCTTAACAGCAACATGTTTAAAAACCAATATGTCTTTGGATAACAATTTAACAACCCACATGAATTCAGTACTTTATAACTCTTAAAATGCAAAGGCCCACCTGATTCATTAGTAGATGTAGCTACCATGAAAAAGAAAGAAAACTAATTTCAGAAGAGCTCAAAACTATTTTTAAAACCAAGTAAGGAATTCTTAAGAATATTCCGATCCGCCATGGGTTATTTTAAAATGTGCAAAAATACCACATTTTGAACCAACTAATTTCACTAAAAATGGTTAGGTCAAAAGGTGCTATTGCTAGAAATGAAAGGATTTCCCTGTCCTTTCAACCCTAAACAAAAATTTGACATTTTTCCCATCATTTTTAGAAGGATATTCCACCTTTAGAGCTAACATTTTTATTGAGTTTTTAAGAGAAGGGGGTCAGAAAACAGTTTCATAAATTTCACACTTTAATAAATGTGACTTGATTATTTTTGGGTTCTCAGTCACTCCTTGTCATTACTACCCCTCCAGTTGTATTAGCCTTTACCAATCTTGAATAGTAAAATACAGTAGAGTTTTTAATTATTTAAGTATTTAAAGCTGTTTTTAGCAAAAACCTAACCTTACTAACTCATAAATTAACAAACACAAAAGAGTCAGAGGGGTTCATACATGGCCCTTTAACCAAGCAAGTCTATTATTGATTAATGAAAATCAATATGCAGACATTAAAATAACAGACAGCGATAACTGTATAAATGACCATTGATAATAAGATGTATTATTCAACTAATCTGTACTATTAATCAAACTGATTTAATAATAACACTGATTAAACATGAAGGCTTACTTGGTTGAGTAGGAGCTTTTTTTTCAATCAAGCAAAAGAAAAGGAAAGGCAAGATTTAGAAAAGATAAAATGAAATATCCAAAACCAAACAAAGCTCAAATATCTTTGGAACATAGCAAACCATTAGTTTTTCCAGTGTCAGCATACCAATAAAGCTAACGAAAAACTATTAACCTCCTTCTTTATGGATGACTTACAGAATTCTGCACCAATTTGTCAAATTAACCCAATATTCTCTATAGTAACCTGATTCATTTTCCCAGAACTTCATGTCTAATAGTTAATGTCAATGCAAACCTTGACAATAGGCTTCCATTGCATCCCTATAAATTAAATGAACCAGTTCCTCCATTTGAAGCAAATGGCCAGGATTCACTTTGAGTTGAGAAAAATTCTCATGTTAGAAATACATTCAATTCAGTAAAAAAAAAGCATGAGACGTTCACATTTATTGAATCACCTGATAGGAAGACAATGAAAGTCAAAGGCATTTTTTACTCCTGTGAAAAGTTCTGAGCTTTATACTCCTTTTTACTATGTATTAAAAAGTGTTATTGGCTTTCATTGCCTTCCTATCTGACGAGTCATTAAATGTAAAATTCTCATGCTTTTTACTCATGATTTGAACTTCTGAATACCATGAGATTTTTTTTTCAAACTTTAGTGAATCAATGCCAATGTCTTTCTTGGTGATTACATGCATTAAAGCGGCTGGTGAAAATAAAAAAAATCAAAAGTAGCATATAAAAAGCTTTTAGATGATTGATAAAAACATCTTTTCAATCCAATTCTTAACAGCAACATGTTTAAAAACCAATATGTCTTTTGATAACAATTTAACAACCCACATGAATTCAGTACTTTATAACTCTTAAAATGCAAAGGCCCACCTGATTCATTAGTAGATGTAGCTACCATGAAAAAGAAAGAAAACACATTTCAGAAGAGCTCAAAACTATTTTTAAAACCAAGTAAGGAATTCTTAAGAATATTCCGATCCGCCATGGGTTATTTTAAAATGTGCAAAAATACCACATTTTGAAACAACTAATTTTACAAAAAATGGTTAGGTCAAAAGGTGCTATTGCTAGAAATGAAAGGATTTCCCTGTCCTTTCAACCCTAAACAAAAATTTGACATTTTTCCCATTAGTTTTAGAAGGATATTCCACCTTTAGAGCTAACATTTTTATTAAGTTTTTAAGAGAAGGGGGTCAGAAAACAGTTTCATAAATTTCACACATTAATAAATGTGACTTGATTATTTTTGGGTTCTCAGTCACTCCTTGTCATTACTACCCCTCCAGTTGTATTAGCCTTTACCAATCTTGAATAGTAAAATACAGTAGAGTTTTTAATTATTTATGTATTTAAAGCTGTTTTTAGCAAAAAACCTAACCTTACTAACTCATAAATTAACAAACACAAAAGAGTCAGAGGGGTTCATACATGGCCCTTTAACCACTTGATTATTTTTGGGTTGTCAGTCACTCCTTGTCATTACTACCCCTCCAGTTGTATTAGCCTTTACCAAACTTGAATAGTAAAATACAGTAGAGTTTTTAATTATTTATGTATTTAAAGCTGTTTTTAGCAAAAACCTAACCTTACTAACTCATAAATTAACAAACACAAAAGAGTCAGAGGGGTTCATACATGGCCCTTTAACCAAGCAAGTCTATTATTGATTAATGAAAATCAATATGCATACATTAAAATAACAGACAGCGATAACTGTATAAATGACCATTGATAATAAGATGTATTATTCAAATAATCTGTACTATTAATCAAACTGATTTAATAATAACGCTGATTAAACATGAAGGCTTACTTGGTTGAGTAGGAGCTTTTTTTTCAATCAAGCAAAAGAAAAGGAAAGGCAAGATTTAGAAAAGATAAAATGAAAAATCCAAAACCAAACAAAGCTCAAATATCTTTGGAACATAGCAAACCATTAGTTTTTCCAGTGTCAGCATACCAATAAAGCTAACGAAAAACTATTAACCTCCTTCTTTATGGATAACTTACAGAATTCTGCACCAATTTGTCAAATTAACCCAATATTCTCTATAGTAACCTGATTCATGTTCCCAGAACTTCATGTCTAATAGTTAATGTCAATGCAAACCTTGACAATAGGCTTCCATTGCATCCCTATAAATTAAATGAACCAGTTCCTCCATTTGAAGCAAATGGCCAGGATTCACTTTGAGTTGAGAAAAATTCTCATGTTAGAAATACATTCAATTCAGTAAAAAAAAGCATGAGACTTTCACTTTTATTGAATCACCTGATAGGAAGACAATGTAAGTCAAAGGCATTTTTTACTCCTGAGAAAAGTTCTGAGCTTTATACTCCTTTTTACTATGTAGTAAAAAGTGTTATTGGCTTTCATTGCCTTCCTATCTGACGAGCCATTAAATGTAAAATTCTCATGCTTTTTACTCATGATTTGAACTTCTGAATACCATGAGATTTTTTTTTCAAACTTTAGTGAATCAATGCCGATGTCTTTCTTGGTGATTACATGTATTAAAGCGGCTGGTGAAAATAAAAAAATCAAAAGTAGCAGATAAAAAGCTTTTCCTTGATTGATAAAAAACATCTTTGCAATCCTTTTCTTAACAGCAACATGTTTAAAAACCAATATGTCTTTGGATAACAATTTAACAACCCACATGAATTCAGTACTTTATAACTCTTAAAATGCAAAGGCCCACCTGATTCATTAGTAGATGTAGCTACCATGAAAAAGAAAGAAAACTAATTTCAGAAGAGCTCAAAACTATTTTTAAAACCAAGTAAGGAATTCTTAAGAATATTCCGATCCGCCATGGGTTATTTTAAAATGTGCAAAAATACCACATTTTGAACCAACTAATTTCACTAAAAATGGTTAGGTCAAAAGGTGCTATTGCTAGAAATGAAAGGATTTCCCTGTCCTTTCAACCCTAAACAAAAATTTGACATTTTTCCCATCATTTTTAGAAGGATATTCCACCTTTAGAGCTAACATTTTTATTGAGTTTTTAAGAGAAGGGGGTCAGAAAACAGTTTCATAAATTTCACACTTTAATAAATGTGACTTGATTATTTTTGGGTTCTCAGTCACTCCTTGTCATTACTACCCCTCCAGTTGTATTAGCCTTTACCAATCTTGAATAGTAAAATACAGTAGAGTTTTTAATTATTTAAGTATTTAAAGCTGTTTTTAGCAAAAACCTAACCTTACTAACTCATAAATTAACAAACACAAAAGAGTCAGAGGGGTTCATACATGGCCCTTTAACCAAGCAAGTCTATTATTGATTAATGAAAATCAATATGCAGACATTAAAATAACAGACAGCGATAACTGTATAAATGACCATTGATAATAAGATGTATTATTCAACTAATCTGTACTATTAATCAAACTGATTTAATAATAACACTGATTAAACATGAAGGCTTACTTGGTTGAGTAGGAGCTTTTTTTTCAATCAAGCAAAAGAAAAGGAAAGGCAAGATTTAGAAAAGATAAAATGAAATATCCAAAACCAAACAAAGCTCAAATATCTTTGGAACATAGCAAACCATTAGTTTTTCCAGTGTCAGCATACCAATAAAGCTAACGAAAAACTATTAACCTCCTTCTTTATGGATGACTTACAGAATTCTGCACCAATTTGTCAAATTAACCCAATATTCTCTATAGTAACCTGATTCATTTTCCCAGAACTTCATGTCTAATAGTTAATGTCAATGCAAACCTTGACAATAGGCTTCCATTGCATCCCTATAAATTAAATGAACCAGTTCCTCCATTTGAAGCAAATGGCCAGGATTCACTTTGAGTTGAGAAAAATTCTCATGTTAGAAATACATTCAATTCAGTAAAAAAAAAGCATGAGACGTTCACATTTATTGAATCACCTGATAGGAAGACAATGAAAGTCAAAGGCATTTTTTACTCCTGTGAAAAGTTCTGAGCTTTATACTCCTTTTTACTATGTATTAAAAAGTGTTATTGGCTTTCATTGCCTTCCTATCTGACGAGTCATTAAATGTAAAATTCTCATGCTTTTTACTCATGATTTGAACTTCTGAATACCATGAGATTTTTTTTTCAAACTTTAGTGAATCAATGCCAATGTCTTTCTTGGTGATTACATGCATTAAAGCGGCTGGTGAAAATAAAAAAAATCAAAAGTAGCATATAAAAAGCTTTTAGATGATTGATAAAAACATCTTTTCAATCCAATTCTTAACAGCAACATGTTTAAAAACCAATATGTCTTTTGATAACAATTTAACAACCCACATGAATTCAGTACTTTATAACTCTTAAAATGCAAAGGCCCACCTGATTCATTAGTAGATGTAGCTACCATGAAAAAGAAAGAAAACACATTTCAGAAGAGCTCAAAACTATTTTTAAAACCAAGTAAGGAATTCTTAAGAATATTCCGATCCGCCATGGGTTATTTTAAAATGTGCAAAAATACCACATTTTGAAACAACTAATTTTACAAAAAATGGTTAGGTCAAAAGGTGCTATTGCTAGAAATGAAAGGATTTCCCTGTCCTTTCAACCCTAAACAAAAATTTGACATTTTTCCCATTAGTTTTAGAAGGATATTCCACCTTTAGAGCTAACATTTTTATTAAGTTTTTAAGAGAAGGGGGTCAGAAAACAGTTTCATAAATTTCACACATTAATAAATGTGACTTGATTATTTTTGGGTTCTCAGTCACTCCTTGTCATTACTACCCCTCCAGTTGTATTAGCCTTTACCAATCTTGAATAGTAAAATACAGTAGAGTTTTTAATTATTTATGTATTTAAAGCTGTTTTTAGCAAAAAACCTAACCTTACTAACTCATAAATTAACAAACACAAAAGAGTCAGAGGGGTTCATACATGGCCCTTTAACCACTTGATTATTTTTGGGTTGTCAGTCACTCCTTGTCATTACTACCCCTCCAGTTGTATTAGCCTTTACCAAACTTGAATAGTAAAATACAGTAGAGTTTTTAATTATTTATGTATTTAAAGCTGTTTTTAGCAAAAACCTAACCTTACTAACTCATAAATTAACAAACACAAAAGAGTCAGAGGGGTTCATACATGGCCCTTTAACCAAGCAAGTCTATTATTGATTAATGAAAATCAATATGCATACATTAAAATAACAGACAGCGATAACTGTATAAATGACCATTGATAATAAGATGTATTATTCAAATAATCTGTACTATTAATCAAACTGATTTAATAATAACGCTGATTAAACATGAAGGCTTACTTGGTTGAGTAGGAGCTTTTTTTTCAATCAAGCAAAAGAAAAGGAAAGGCAAGATTTAGAAAAGATAAAATGAAAAATCCAAAACCAAACAAAGCTCAAATATCTTTGGAACATAGCAAACCATTAGTTTTTCCAGTGTCAGCATACCAATAAAGCTAACGAAAAACTATTAACCTCCTTCTTTATGGATAACTTACAGAATTCTGCACCAATTTGTCAAATTAACCCAATATTCTCTATAGTAACCTGATTCATGTTCCCAGAACTTCATGTCTAATAGTTAATGTCAATGCAAACCTTGACAATAGGCTTCCATTGCATCCCTATAAATTAAATGAACCAGTTCCTCCATTTGAAGCAAATGGCCAGGATTCACTTTGAGTTGAGAAAAATTCTCATGTTAGAAATACATTCAATTCAGTAAAAAAAAGCATGAGACTTTCACTTTTATTGAATCACCTGATAGGAAGACAATGTAAGTCAAAGGCATTTTTTACTCCTGAGAAAAGTTCTGAGCTTTATACTCCTTTTTACTATGTAGTAAAAAGTGTTATTGGCTTTCATTGCCTTCCTATCTGACGAGCCATTAAATGTAAAATTCTCATGCTTTTTACTCATGATTTGAACTTCTGAATACCATGAGATTTTTTTTTCAAACTTTAGTGAATCAATGCCGATGTCTTTCTTGGTGATTACATGTATTAAAGCGGCTGGTGAAAATAAAAAAATCAAAAGTAGCAGATAAAAAGCTTTTCCTTGATTGATAAAAAACATCTTTGCAATCCTTTTCTTAACAGCAACATGTTTAAAAACCAATATGTCTTTGGATAACAATTTAACAACCCACATGAATTCAGTACTTTATAACTCTTAAAATGCAAAGGCCCACCTGATTCATTAGTAGATGTAGCTACCATGAAAAAGAAAGAAAACTAATTTCAGAAGAGCTCAAAACTATTTTTAAAACCAAGTAAGGAATTCTTAAGAATATTCCGATCCGCCATGGGTTATTTTAAAATGTGCAAAAATACCACATTTTGAACCAACTAATTTCACTAAAAATGGTTAGGTCAAAAGGTGCTATTGCTAGAAATGAAAGGATTTCCCTGTCCTTTCAACCCTAAACAAAAATTTGACATTTTTCCCATCATTTTTAGAAGGATATTCCACCTTTAGAGCTAACATTTTTATTGAGTTTTTAAGAGAAGGGGGTCAGAAAACAGTTTCATAAATTTCACACTTTAATAAATGTGACTTGATTATTTTTGGGTTCTCAGTCACTCCTTGTCATTACTACCCCTCCAGTTGTATTAGCCTTTACCAATCTTGAATAGTAAAATACAGTAGAGTTTTTAATTATTTAAGTATTTAAAGCTGTTTTTAGCAAAAACCTAACCTTACTAACTCATAAATTAACAAACACAAAAGAGTCAGAGGGGTTCATACATGGCCCTTTAACCAAGCAAGTCTATTATTGATTAATGAAAATCAATATGCAGACATTAAAATAACAGACAGCGATAACTGTATAAATGACCATTGATAATAAGATGTATTATTCAACTAATCTGTACTATTAATCAAACTGATTTAATAATAACACTGATTAAACATGAAGGCTTACTTGGTTGAGTAGGAGCTTTTTTTTCAATCAAGCAAAAGAAAAGGAAAGGCAAGATTTAGAAAAGATAAAATGAAATATCCAAAACCAAACAAAGCTCAAATATCTTTGGAACATAGCAAACCATTAGTTTTTCCAGTGTCAGCATACCAATAAAGCTAACGAAAAACTATTAACCTCCTTCTTTATGGATGACTTACAGAATTCTGCACCAATTTGTCAAATTAACCCAATATTCTCTATAGTAACCTGATTCATTTTCCCAGAACTTCATGTCTAATAGTTAATGTCAATGCAAACCTTGACAATAGGCTTCCATTGCATCCCTATAAATTAAATGAACCAGTTCCTCCATTTGAAGCAAATGGCCAGGATTCACTTTGAGTTGAGAAAAATTCTCATGTTAGAAATACATTCAATTCAGTAAAAAAAAAGCATGAGACGTTCACATTTATTGAATCACCTGATAGGAAGACAATGAAAGTCAAAGGCATTTTTTACTCCTGTGAAAAGTTCTGAGCTTTATACTCCTTTTTACTATGTATTAAAAAGTGTTATTGGCTTTCATTGCCTTCCTAATTGACGAGTCATTAAATGTAAAATTCTCATGCTTTTTACTCATGATTTGAACTTCTGAATACCATGAGATTTTTTTTCTAACTTTAGTGAATCAATGCCGATGTCTTTCTTGGTGATTACATGTATTAAAGCGGCTGGTGAAAATAAAAAAATCAAAAGTAGCAGATAAAAAGCTTTTCCTTGATTGATAAAAAACATCTTTGCAATCCTTTTCTTAACAGCAACATGTTTAAAAACCAATATGTCTTTGGATAACAATTTAACAACCCACATGAATTCAGTACTTTATAACTCTTAAAATGCAAAGGCCCACCTGATTCATTAGTAGATGTAGCTACCATGAAAAAGAAAGAAAACTAATTTCAGAAGAGCTCAAAACTATTTTTAAAACCAAGTAAGGAATTCTTAAGAATATTCCGATCCGCCATGGGTTATTTTAAAATGTGCAAAAATACCACATTTTGAACCAACTAATTTCACTAAAAATGGTTAGGTCAAAAGGTGCTATTGCTAGAAATGAAAGGATTTCCCTGTCCTTTCAACCCTAAACAAAAATTTGACATTTTTCCCATCATTTTTAGAAGGATATTCCACCTTTAGAGCTAACATTTTTATTGAGTTTTTAAGAGAAGGGGGTCAGAAAACAGTTTCATAAATTTCACACTTTAATAAATGTGACTTGATTATTTTTGGGTTCTCAGTCACTCCTTGTCATTACTACCCCTCCAGTTGTATTAGCCTTTACCAATCTTGAATAGTAAAATACAGTAGAGTTTTTAATTATTTATGTATTTAAAGCTGTTTTTAGCAAAAACCTAACCTTACTAACTCATAAATTAACAAACACAAAAGAGTCAGAGGGGTTCATACATGGCCCTTTAACCACTTGATTATTTTTGGGTTGTCAGTCACTCCTTGTCATTACTACCCCTCCAGTTGTATTAGCCTTTACCAAACTTGAATAGTAAAATACAGTAGAGTTTTTAATTATTTATGTATTTAAAGCTGTTTTTAGCAAAAACCTAACCTTACTAACTCATAAATTAACAAACACAAAAGAGTCAGAGGGGTTCATACATGGCCCTTTAACCAAGCAAGTCTATTATTGATTAATGAAAATCAATATGCAGACATTAAAATAACAGACAGCGATAACTGTATAAATGACCATTGATAATAAGATGTATTATTCAAATAATCTGTACTATTAATCAAACTGATTTAATAATAACGCTGATTAAACATGAAGGCTTACTTGGTTGAGTAGGAGCTTTTTTTTCAATCAAGCAAAAGAAAAGGAAAGGCAAGATTTAGAAAAGATAAAATGAAAAATCCAAAACCAAACAAAGCTCAAATATCTTTGGAACATAGCAAACCATTAGTTTTTCCAGTGTCAGCATACCAATAAAGCTAACGAAAAACTATTAACCTCCTTCTTTATGGATAACTTACAGAATTCTGCACCAATTTGTCAAATTAACCCAATATTCTCTATAGTAACCTGATTGATGTTCCCAGAACTTCATGTCTAATAGTTAATGTCAATGCAAACCTTGACAATAGGCTTCCATTGCATCCCTATAAATTAAATGAACCAGTTCCTCCATTTGAAGCAAATGGCCAGGATTCACTTTGAGTTGAGAAAAATTCTCATGTTAGAAATACATTCAATTCAGTAAAAAAAAAAAAGCATGAGACGTTCACATTTATTGAATCACCTGATAGGAAGACAATGAAAGTCAAAGGCATTTTTTACTCCTGAGAAAAGTTCTGAGCTTTATACTCCTTTTTACTATGTAGTAAAAAGTGTTATTGGCTTTCATTGCCTTCCTAATTGACGAGTCATTAAATGTAAAATTCTCATGCTTTTTACTCATGATTTGAACTTCTGAATACCATGAGATTTTTTTTTCAAACTTTAGTGAATCAATGCCGATGTCTTTCTTGGTGATTACATGTATTAAAGGGGCTGGTGAAAATAAAAAAATCAAAAGTAGCAGATAAAAAGCTTTTCCTTGATTGATAAAAAACATCTTTGCAATCCTTTTCTTAACAGCAACATGTTTAAAAACCAATATGTCTTTGGATAACAATTTAACAACCCACATGAATTCAGTACTTTATAACTCTTAAAATGCAAAGGCCCACCTGATTCATTAGTAGATGTAGCTACCATGAAAAAGAAAGAAAACTAATTTCAGAAGAGCTCAAAACTATTTTTAAAACCAAGTAAGGAATTCTTAAGAATATTCCGATCCGCCATGGGTTATTTTAAAATGTGCAAAAATACCACATTTTGAACCAACTAATTTCACTAAAAATGGTTAGGTCAAAAGGTGCTATTGCTAGAAATGAAAGGATTTCCCTGTCCTTTCAACCCTAAACAAAAATTTGACATTTTTCCCATCATTTTTAGAAGGATATTCCACCTTTAGAGCTAACATTTTTATTGAGTTTTTAAGAGAAGGGGGTCAGAAAACAGTTTCATAAATTTCACACTTTAATAAATGTGACTTGATTATTTTTGGGTTCTCAGTCACTCCTTGTCATTACTACCCCTCCAGTTGTATTAGCCTTTACCAATCTTGAATAGTAAAATACAGTAGAGTTTTTAATTATTTAAGTATTTAAAGCTGTTTTTAGCAAAAACCTAACCTTACTAACTCATAAATTAACAAACACAAAAGAGTCAGAGGGGTTCATACATGGCCCTTTAACCAAGCAAGTCTATTATTGATTAATGAAAATCAATATGCATACATTAAAATAACAGACAGCGATAACTGTATAAATGACCATTGATAATAAGATGTATTATTCAACTAATCTGTACTATTAATCAAACTGATTTAATAATAACGCTGATTAAACATGAAGGCTTACTTGGTTGAGTAGGAGCTTTTTTTTCAATCAAGCAAAAGAAAAGGAAAGGCAAGATTTAGAAAAGATAAAATGAAAAATCCAAAACCAAACAAAGCTCAAATATCTTTGGAACATAGCAAACCATTAGTTTTTCCAGTGTCAGCATACCAATAAAGCTAACGAAAAACTATTAACCTCCTTCTTTATGGATAACTTACAGAATTCTGCACCAATTTGTCAAATTAACCCAATATTCTCTATAGTAACCTGATTCATTTTCCCAGAACTTCATGTCTAATAGTTAATGTCAATGCGAACCTTGACAATAGGCTTCCATTGCATCCCTATAACTTAAATGAACCAGTTCCTCCATTTGAAGCAAATGGCCAGGATTCACTTTAAGTTGAGAAAAATTCTCATGTTAGAAATACATTCAATTCAGTAAAAAAAAGCATGAGACTTTCACTTTTATTGAATCACCTGATAGGAAGACAATGTAAGTCAAAGGCATTTTTTACTCCTGAGAAAAGTTCTGAGCTTTATACTCCTTTTTACTATGTAGTAAAAAGTGTTATTGGCTTTCATTGCCTTCCTATCTGACGAGCCATTAAATGTAAAATTCTCATGCTTTTTACTCATGATTTGAACTTCTGAATACCATGAGATTTTTTTTTCAAACTTTAGTGAATCAATGCCGATGTCTTTCTTGGTGATTACATGTATTAAAGCGGCTGGTGAAAATAAAAAAATCAAAAGTAGCAGATAAAAAGCTTTTCCTTGATTGATAAAAAAACATCTTTGCAATCCTTTTCTTAACAGCAACATGTTTAAAAACCAATATGTCTTTGGATAACAATTTAACAACCCACATGAATTCAGTACTTTATAACTCTTAAAATGCAAAGGCCCACCTGATTCATTAGTAGATGTAGCTACCATGAAAAAGAAAGAAAACTAATTTCAGAAGAGCTCAAAACTATTTTTAAAACCAAGTAAGGAATTCTTAAGAATATTCCGATCCGCCATGGGTTATTTTAAAATGTGCAAAAATACCACATTTTGAACCAACTAATTTCACTAAAAATGGTTAGGTCAAAAGGTGCTATTGCTAGAAATGAAAGGATTTCCCTGTCCTTTCAACCCTAAACAAAAATTTGACATTTTTCCCATCATTTTTAGAAGGATATTCCACCTTTAGAGCTAACATTTTTATTGAGTTTTTAAGAGAAGGGGGTCAGAAAACAGTTTCATAAATTTCACACTTTAATAAATGTGACTTGATTATTTTTGGGTTCTCAGTCACTCCTTGTCATTACTACCCCTCCAGTTGTATTAGCCTTTACCAATCTTGAATAGTAAAATACAGTAGAGTTTTTAATTATTTAAGTATTTAAAGCTGTTTTTAGCAAAAACCTAACCTTACTAACTCATAAATTAACAAACACAAAAGAGTCAGAGGGGTTCATACATGGCCCTTTAACCAAGCAAGTCTATTATTGATTAATGAAAATCAATATGCAGACATTAAAATAACAGACAGCGATAACTGTATAAATGACCATTGATAATAAGATGTATTATTCAACTAATCTGTACTATTAATCAAACTGATTTAATAATAACACTGATTAAACATGAAGGCTTACTTGGTTGAGTAGGAGCTTTTTTTTCAATCAAGCAAAAGAAAAGGAAAGGCAAGATTTAGAAAAGATAAAATGAAATATCCAAAACCAAACAAAGCTCAAATATCTTTGGAACATAGCAAACCATTAGTTTTTCCAGTGTCAGCATACCAATAAAGCTAACGAAAAACTATTAACCTCCTTCTTTATGGATGACTTACAGAATTCTGCACCAATTTGTCAAATTAACCCAATATTCTCTATAGTAACCTGATTCATTTTCCCAGAACTTCATGTCTAATAGTTAATGTCAATGCAAACCTTGACAATAGGCTTCCATTACATCCCTATAAATTAAATGAACCAGTTCCTCCATTTGAAGCAAATGGCCAGGATTCACTTTGAGTTGAGAAAAATTCTCATGTTAGAAATACATTCAATTCAGTAAAAAAAAAGCATGAGACGTTCACATTTATTGAATCACCTGATAGGAAGACAATGAAAGTCAAAGGCATTTTTTACTCCTGTGAAAAGTTCTGAGCTTTATACTCCTTTTTACTATGTATTAAAAAGTGTTATTGGCTTTCATTGCCTTCCTATCGGACGAGTCATTAAATGTAAAATTCTCATGCTTTTTACTCATGATTTGAACTTCTGAATACCATGAGATTTTTTTTTCAAACTTTAGTGAATCAATGCCAATGTCTTTCTTGGTGATTACATGCATTAAAGCGGCTGGTGAAAATAAAAAAAATCAAAAGTAGCATATAAAAAGCTTTTAGATGATTGATAAAAACATCTTTTCAATCCAATTCTTAACAGCAACATGTTTAAAAACCAATATGTCTTTTGATAACAATTTAACAACCCACATGAATTCAGTACTTTATAACTCTTAAAATGCAAAGGCCCACCTGATTCATTAGTAGATGTAGCTACCATGAAAAAGAAAGAAAACACATTTCAGAAGAGCTCAAAACTATTTTTAAAACCAAGTAAGGAATTCTTAAGAATATTCCGATCCGCCATGGGTTATTTTAAAATGTGCAAAAATACCACATTTTGAACCAACTAATTTTACAAAAAATGGTTAGGTCAAAAGGTGCTATTGCTAGAAATGAAAGGATTTCCCTGTCTTTTCAACCCTAAACAAAAATTTGACATTTTTCCCATTATTTTTAGAAGGATATTCCACCTTTAGAGCTAACATTTTTATTGAGTTTTTAAGAGAAGGGGGTCAGAAAACAGTTTCATAAATTTCACACATTAATAAATGTGACTTGATTATTTTTGGGTTCTCAGTCACTCCTTGTCATTACTACCCCTCCAGTTGTATTAGCCTTTACCAATCTTGAATAGTAAAATACAGTAGAGTTTTTAATTATTTATGTATTTAAAGCTGTTTTTAGCAAAAACCTAACCTTACTAACTCATAAATTAACAAACACAAAAGAGTCAGAGGGGTTCATACATGGCCCTTTAACCACTTGATTATTTTTGGGTTGTCAGTCACTCCTTGTCATTACTACCCCTCCAGTTGTATTAGCCTTTACCAAACTTGAATAGTAAAATACAGTAGAGTTTTTAATTATTTATGTATTTAAAGCTGTTTTTAGCAAAAACCTAACCTTACTAACTCATAAATTAACAAACACAAAAGAGTCAGAGGGGTTCATACATGGCCCTTTAACCAAGCAAGTCTATTATTGATTAATGAAAATCAATATGCAGACATTAAAATAACAGACAGCGATAACTGTATAAATGACCATTGATAATAAGATGTATTATTCAAATAATCTGTACTATTAATCAAACTGATTTAATAATAACGCTGATTAAACATGAAGGCTTACTTGGTTGAGTAGGAGCTTTTTTTTCAATCAAGCAAAAGAAAAGGAAAGGCAAGATTTAGAAAAGATAAAATGAAAAATCCAAAACCAAACAAAGCTCAAATATCTTTGGAACATAGCAAACCATTAGTTTTTCCAGTGTCAGCATACCAATAAAGCTAACGAAAAACTATTAACCTCCTTCTTTATGGATAACTTACAGAATTCTGCACCAATTTGTCAAATTAACCCAATATTCTCTATAGTAACCTGATTGATGTTCCCAGAACTTCATGTCTAATAGTTAATGTCAATGCAAACCTTGACAATAGGCTTCCATTGCATCCCTATAAATTAAATGAACCAGTTCCTCCATTTGAAGCAAATGGCCAGGATTCACTTTGAGTTGAGAAAAATTCTCATGTTAGAAATACAATCAATTCAGTAAAAAAAAAAAAGCATGAGACGTTCACATTTATTGAATCACCTGATAGGAAGACAATGAAAGTCAAAGGCATTTTTTACTCCTGAGAAAAGTTCTGAGCTTTATACTCCTTTTTACTATGTAGTAAAAAGTGTTATTGGCTTTCATTGCCTTCCTAATTGACGAGTCATTAAATGTAAAATTCTCATGCTTTTTACTCATGATTTGAACTTCTGAATACCATGAGATTTTTTTTCTAACTTTAGTGAATCAATGCCGATGTCTTTCTTGGTGATTACATGTATTAAAGCGGCTGGTGAAAATAAAAAAATCAAAAGTAGCAGATAAAAAGCTTTTAGATGATTGATAAAAAACATCTTTTCGATCCTTTTCTTAACAGCAACATGTTTAAAAACCAATATGTCTTTGGATAACAATTTAACAACCCACATGAATTCAGTACTTTATAACTCTTAAAATGCAAAGGCCCACCTGATTCATTAGTAGATGTAGCTACCATGAAAAAGAAAGAAAACAAATTTCAGAAGAGCTCAAAACTATTTTTAAAACCAAGTAAGGAATTCTTAAGAATATTCCGATCCGCCATGGGTTATTTTAAAATGTGCAAAAATACCACATTTTGAACCAACTAATTTCACTAAAAATGGTTAGGTCAAAAGGTGCTATTGCTAGAAATGAAAGGATTTCCCTGTCCTTTCAACCCTAAACAAAAATTTGACATTTTTCCCATCATTTTTAGAAGGATATTCCACCTTTAGAGCTAACATTTTTATTGAGTTTTTAAGAGAAGGGGGTCAGAAAACAGTTTCATAAATTTCACACATTAATAAATGTGACTTGATTATTTTTGGGTTCTCAGTCACTCCTTGTCATTACTACCCCTCCAGTTGTATTAGCCTTTACCAATCTTGAATAGTAAAATACAGTAGTGTTTTTAATTATTTAAGTATTTAAAGCTGTTTTTAGCAAAAACCTAACCTTACTAACTCATAAATTAACAAACACAAAAGAGTCAGAGGGGTTCATACATGGCCCTTTAACCAAGCAAGTCTATTATTGATTAATGAAAATCAATATGCATACATTAAAATAACAGACAGCGATAACTGTATAAATGACCATTGATAATAAGATGTATTATTCAACGAATCTGTACTATTAATCAAACTGATTTAATAATAACGCTGATTAAACATGAAGGCTTACTTGGTTGAGTAGGAGCTTTTTTTTCAATCAAGCAAAAGAAAAGGAAAGGCAAGATTTAGAAAAGATAAAATGAAAAATCCAAAACCAAACAAAGCTCAAATATCTTTGGAACATAGCAAACCATTAGTTTTTCCAGTGTCAGCATACCAATAAAGCTAACGAAAAACTATTAACCTCCTTCTTTATGGATAACTTACAGAATTCTGCACCAATTTGTCAAATTAACCCAATATTCTCTATAGTAACCTGATTCATTTTCCCAGAACTTCATGTCTAATAGTTAATGTCAATGCGAACCTTGACAATAGGCTTCCATTGCATCCCTATAAATTAAATGAACCAGTTCCTCCATTTGAAGCAAATGGCCAGGATTCACTTTGAGTTGAGAAAAATTCTCATGTTAGAAATACATTCAATTCAGTAAAAAAAAAGCATGAGACGTTCACATTTATTGAATCACCTGATAGGAAGACAATGAAAGTCAAAGGCATTTTTTACTCCTGAGAAAAGTTCTGAGCTTTATACTCCTTTTTACTATGTATTAAAAAGTGTTATTGGCTTTCATTGCCTTCCTATCTGACGAGTCATTAAATGTAAAATTCTCATGCTTTTTACTCATGATTTGAATTTCTGAATACCATGAGATTTTTTTTCAAACTTTAGTGAATCAATGCCGATGTCTTTCTTGGTGATTACATGTATTAAAGCGGCTGGTGAAAATAAAAAAATCAAAAGTAGCAGATAAAAAGCTTTTAGATGATTGATAAAAAACATCTTTTCGATCCTTTTCTTAACAGCAACATGTTTAAAAACCAATATGTCTTTGGATAACAATTTAACAACCCACATGAATTCAGTACTTTATAACTCTTAAAATGCAAAGGCCCACCTGATTCATTAGTAGATGTAGCTACCATGAAAAAGAAAGAAAACAAATTTCAGAAGAGCTCAAAACTATTTTTAAAACCAAGTAAGGAATTCTTAAGAATATTCCGATCCGCCATGGGTTATTTTAAAATGTGCAAAAATACCACATTTTGAACCAACTAATTTCACTAAAAATGGTTAGGTCAGAAGGTGCTATTGCTAGAAATGAAAGGATTTCCCTGTCCTTTCAACCCTAAACAAAAATTTGACATTTTTCCCATCATTTTTAGAAGGATATTCCACCTTTAGAGCTAACATTTTTATTGAGTTTTTAAGAGAAGGGGGTCAGAAAACAGTTTCATAAATTTCACACATTAATAAATGTGACTTGATTATTTTTGGGTTCTCAGTCACTCCTTGTCATTACTACCCCTCCAGTTGTATTAGCCTTTACCAATCTTGAATAGTAAAATACAGTAGAGTTTTTAATTATTTAAGTATTTAAAGCTGTTTTTAGCAAAAACCTAACCTTACTAACTCATAAATTAACAAACACAAAAGAGTCAGAGGGGTTCATACATGGCCCTTTAACCACTTGATTATTTTTGGGTTGTCAGTCACTCCTTGTCATTACTACCCCTCCAGTTGTATTAGCCTTTACCAAACTTGAATAGTAAAATACAGTAGAGTTTTTAATTATTTATGTATTTAAAGCTGTTTTTAGCAAAAACCTAACCTTACTAACTTATAAATTAACAAACACAAAAGAGTCAGAGGGGTTCATACATGGCCCTTTCTGTCAATGATTTTTATTGAGGTAGATAAATGTAACAATAAATGGCATTCACAAGACTTGTAAATATAAAACGAGGAAATAAGACATTCCTGGATATTACCACAAAAGGAACTATAACAGAAATTAGCAGATAAATCAGAACTGTTCCACTTGCTAAAAGTAATTATCGTAACTAAGATAAATTGGCATTCAGGGGGCGATCCGGCCCGCTCTACAAGACTTGCATAAAGTCGTAAGCCATTCACTAGCCTGGGCGCCTCCTGAATGTGTCAGCGTAAATACAACATAGATAGATCTAGATTGTTCCAAAGAGCCAAAGGAAGAGCTCAGTAGAAAGTAAGGAAGGGGAGGGGGAAGGATAGTAGGGAAGGAGGGGCGGGTAGGGTTCCTGCGTCTATTATAACTTTACTTTTAGAAATATACCGGTGCCTAAATGCTTAGTAGGTCCCAATCAAATGTGCCAGGGAAGACCTCCCTGATCCAGGGAGCCCACACTTCTCGGAACTCCTCCAGTCTGTCTTCATGGATAGCTGATAATTTTTCCATGGCTAGTGTATTATTAACCCTGTTCTTAAGTTCTATGAAGCTTAGTGAGGGGGTCTTCCATGCCTTAGCGATGACTAACTTAGCACAGGTAAGGACATGGTACAGCAATTGTCTTTGTCTGACCGAGGTTCCTGTTGGGGGTTCATTTAACAAAGCAATCCAGGGGTCTAAAACAATATTCGTATCAAGGATCTTACCTAGCAAGGATTGAATCTTAACCCAGAAGTTTCTGGTTACCCCACAACTCCACCAAATGTGGCCGTTCGAGCCTGGCTCGTTGCAGCCGCGAAAGCATTTATCCTGTGCCCCCGCAACCACATGTGTCAGTTGCGTGGGGACTAGATACCAACGCAAAGCTACTTTCAGGTTAACTTCTATCGCCTGCGCTGAGGCTTGTTTGCCAAATGATGTCTTCCACATCCTATCCCAGATTTCAGGGTCTCTATCCTCTCCCAGGTCGAGTTCCCACTTTTTCCTATATGTTGGAGTGGCGCCATCTAAGTTCTTACAAAGTGAGTGGTATAAGCTAGCAATAGCACCTTTGTCTCTTGGGTTGCGCAGGCAACGATGTTCAAAACAAGTGTAGTCATCAAGTTTTGGGGCGTTTTTCACAATGGATTGTATAAAGTGATGTACCTGGAGGTATCCAAAGAAGTCTTTTGGCAGGAGACCGAACTTATCTCTGAGGTATGTGAAGGAGGCTATATCAGATCCGTGGCAGCAATTATACACGTGTAGGATCCCTGAGTTACGCCATCTACTAAACCTGTGTGGGTCAGTGAGTCCTGGAGGAAATAATGAATTACCCCACAGTGGCATTAGAGGCATATGTGGAGAGGCCAATCTGCCTGAAAATTTAATGTCGTCCCATAACCGAAGAGAATGAGCCATAATCGTATTGTTACCCAAGTGTCTAGCCTTCGGTGTGAGCCATAAAAGGTCGCTAATCGGCGTGGGCAGGGACATAGCCGACTCGATACGGACCCAGCCTGGTATGTCAACGGTGGCATGGTAGGAAAGAAGCTGTGCGGCTTGCGCAGCTTGATAATATTTTTCGAATCTTGGTACCCCCATGCCTCCAGCCGATTTTGACCGCAGCATGACTCTCCGTGCTATCCTTTGTCTTTTCCCACCCCAGATAAACCTTAGGACAAGTCCTTGAATATCCTTGAGAAAGTTAGATGGGAGCTTTACTGGAAGAGATCTAGCTAAGTACAAAAATTTGGGTAGCAAGGACATCTTAACCGCCGCCATTCTGCCCAGCCATGACAAATTGCACTCCTGCCACCGCGTCATTAAAGCACTAAATTTTCTACGTAGTGGTATGTAATTTGCTGCGTAAAGAGAGTCGTATGTGTTAGTCAGGGCTATACCTAGATATTTAATCGCCTTGACTTCCCAGCTAAAGTCGTAATTAGCCTGTATCTGATGCCTAACTCCGTCCGGGAGGTTAACATTTAATGCCTTAGATTTTGAAGTATTGACCTGAAGACCTGATATTGCCGCAAATTGACCCAGAATGTGCAGTAGGTTAGGTATGGATATGAGGGGGTTGGAGATACTTAACAGAACATCGTCCGCGAATAGGCTAAGTTTATGTTGCTCCCTCCCAATTTCCACCCCTAGGACATCGGAGGAGTCCCTTATCGTCTGAGCTAATGGCTCCATCGCCAGGGCGAATAGCAGAGGGGACAACGGGCAGCCTTGTCTCGTTCCTCTGGCCAGCGGAAAAGGGTCTGATCTATAGCCGCAGTATTTTACAAAGGCTATCGGTGTTTTATAGACTGCTTTTAGTATATTCAAAAAATAGGGGCCAAAGCCCCACTTCTCTAGTAGATGGAAGAGATACTCCCAGGATACCGAATCAAAAGCTTTTTTGATGTCCAGTGAGAGCATCATAATGGGTAGATCTCTTTCCCTGGCCACGTTCACGATCTGAAGCATTCTCCTGATATTGTCCCCTGCTTGCCTCCCCGGTATAAAGCCAGTCTGGTCATTATGAATCAAGAGTGGCATGTATCTAGATAGTCTGTCTGCAAGTACTTTGGTGAAAATCTTAACATCTAGGTTGATTAGAGAGATTGGTCTGTAATTGGTCCAGATCGTATGGTCTGTGTCTGGCTTCGGGATCATGCTTATCGAGGCTGTGAGTGACTCCTGTGAGAAGGACTCACCTCCGCGAACCGCATTAAAGGCCACTGTCAGCTTTGGAGCTAATATAGAAATAAAACGTTTGTAGTAGGCGGCAGGGAATCCATCGGGGCCTGGCCTTTTATTGGGTTGTAACCCTGCTATCACTTTTTGGACCTCTGCAACCTCAAAGTCCGAGTCCATAAGGGTTTTCAATTCCTCTGGAATATCGGGCAGAGAGATTCTCTCCAAAAATGTCGAGATCTCTTCCCCTCTCGGCGGACAAGGGTTAGAATATAACTTAGAGAGTTGGTTTCTGAAGATGTCTACAATTTTAATCGGGTTACTTGAAGCTATCCCTCTGTCACTTTTCAGCTTAATAGGTCGATAAGTCTGGTCTGGAGTTTTCAACTTTTTTGCCAGTAAAGCGTCCGGCTTATTGGCTTTACAGTAGTATTTGTGTTTAAGGTGTCTTAAAGCATTCTCTGCTTTACCAGCTAGAGCTAGGTTTAGTTCGCCTGTCACTCTGTTTAGTTTAGCCCTGATGTCTGCTGTCATTTGTCGTTTGGCTTTCTCTGCCACTTCTAGATATTCTTTTTCCAACCTGTCTATATGGGCGTTCCTCTCTTTTTTTTTCCGGGAGGCTAATTGGATTAATTTACCCCTTATGGTCGGTTTATGTGCTTCCCAGCAAATTGTGGAGGAGACCTCTCCCGTCTCGTTTAGCTTAAAGTAATCAGTCAGTGCGTCAGAGATAGATTGGGTTAAAACCGGGTCTGAAAGGAGAGATACGTTAAGGGACCAGGATAAGCCTGGCGGTCTGCTTAGCAGGGAGTGCAATTTGAGTAGCTGTCCGTCGTGGTCGGACCAGGAGATCGGGACTATGTCCACAGTTGACAGTTGAGCCAGAGTAGGTACGGGTAGAAAAAAATGATCAATTCTAGTGTAAACTGAGTGTGGATGGGAGTAGTGTGTAAAGTTCTGGGTCCCAGGATGAGCGTCTCTCCAGCAGTCGACTATTGAACAAGAGTCTAGTAGATTTCTAAAGGCTTTTGAGGTCGCGATCAGTTGGGTACTCACCAAAGAACCCTTCGCGGATTGTCTATCTAGGAGGGGGTTTAGTACTAAATTTGAGTCTCCACATATAATTGTAGTCCCTTTGGCTACAGCCATAACTTCTTTCAGAAAACTTGACAGAAAAGGTAACTGGTTGGCGTTGGGGGCATAATAAGTGGCAAACGTTACCTCAATGTCGTGCATTTCGCCAATTAGAATAAGGGATCTTCCTCCTGGATCTGAGATTTCCCTGGAGCAATGAAATTGGGTTCCCCGTTTAAAACCAATAAGGACTCCTTTCTGTTTAGTGTCTGCACAGGACATAAAGATTTGTGGGTATTTAGCATTAAGGAATTTGGGCCTGGAGGAGCCCGAGAAGTGTGTCTCCTGGAGGCATATGACATCCGGATGTAGGGAATTAATTTTACGGAAGGCCATACTTCTCTTGTGGGGTGAGTTAAACCCTTGGACATTCAATGAGAAAACTGTAGCCATGTTGTTCGCCTATGGATGGGGGGGGGGGGGGAAGAAGATGGGGTAGGAAAAGGAGATCTAGGTAGAGGTAAAAGAGCAGAGATCCTCGTTCGGATGCTCACGTAATGAAGCAGCCACTAATAATAGTACAAAGAAATTAGTGGTAGTAAAAGAGGTCGCCTGTTCGGTTTTGCTCTAGGGGGGCGTCCTAAAAATCAGCGCTACAATTGGCGACTGAGGAGGGACACAAACGGGCCGCCACCCCGCGCCGGACCGATCAGGCGAGATGTGCGCCTTTGGACCTTACCTAGTTGTAGGCCGGAGGCGCGCTAGGACTAGAGCCAGAAATAAAGCAAAAAAATGAGTTTTAACTATAGCAATAGCAACGATCACCAGGCTTTGAGGTGAGAACCTCAGAGAGAAAAACAAAAAATCAAGAGGTATGTTACCCCTGATTCAACTGGAGTGCGGCATGGAAATGCCACCGAGCGTGTGGGGCTGCGCAAAACAAAAACCGCATAACTAGGGTAGGCTGCGTCAATAAGCCTAGTAACAGAAATAACCAACAAAGTATCAAAACTTAACGCTTTAAGGAAGCGAGTAGATGAGAAGAAATATATCAAAAAAATGACAATACATTGATGTTGATATCTGGTAGCAGAGTCATTCAGTATTGTATCAGGGAGTCAAGTATAAGGATTAACAACTTTAAGAATAACTAAGTTGTCCAGCAACAAGCTTGGTTTTATGGGAGCACGGGTGCTTACTAGCCTATGGGTTGATCCCAGGTAAAAAACAGTGAAGCTTTCAAACATTCAGGCATTGTCGTATGTTAGGCGAGTTCCCCGCCCAGTAGCTGAGGTCCAGCGTTTCTGCCTCTTTCCAGCGCGTTGCGATCTAGGGGAATCTTCTACGGATCTGGACGATTTTGACCCCATGATTTTCGGAAGTTGCATAGTTGCGATATGTTGCTGTAGCTCTTCTGAAGAAGTCGCTGTATAGGATTCGCCTTTATATGTAAATAATACCCGGAATGGGAAACCCCATTTATATTTAATGCCATGTTCCCGTAGGGTAATTAGTAATGGCCTAAGCTCTTTCCTTCTGGCCATGGTAGCGGCAGAGAGATCTGAAAATACCTGAAAAGCACACCCTTAATAGCTGAGGTTTGTTGCTTCCCGGGCTGCCTTTTGAATTATTTCTTTGCTTGCGTAGTAGTGAAATTTGGCAATAATATCACGAGGCGGTTCCTCGGGAGCTCGTCTTGGTCCTAGGGCTCTATGAACCCTATCTAACTCTAGCCGTTCCAGTGACAGGTCCGGGGCCAGTTCCTGGCATAACCCTAATACCACAGCTTTTGCATCTTCCATATGCTCAGGGAAGCCTCTAAAGCGTAAATTCGCTCTGCGATCTCTGTTCTCAATGTCCTCCATTTTTGCGCTTAAGATAAGGTTATCTCTCTTCAGCTGTGTAATTTCTGTTTCCAGGGCTCCCTGTGCTGTGGAGATGTCATTTATTTTCTTATCAAGTGTAACTAAGCCACAGGAGACCTTTTCGATTTCTTTTGTCAAATGCTCCATTATAAGCTGTGTATTTGAGGCTAAGGCTGTTTGGAGCATGGTATCTATTTTAGGGAGTAAATCCATAGCCATATTATCTCTGACTACCCTCTGCACCTCTTCTGATTCACTGGCCAAAAAGGAGGCTTCACTACCTTCCACCTCTTCCATCTCAGCTACAGATAGGTCTTTTAATAAAACCCTAGCTTTTGCCATGGCAGAGATTTCTCTTAGGTGTGGATGGGTATATGGCTTTAGGGTTGTATGTGTGGCTATAATTACTTGCAACAGACTCAGGCCACCAATCTATATGCCAATGGAGATTATTACTGTATGAGGGCTCTCAGAGATCAGCAGTCTGAAGCTGTGTGGGTGCTTTTTTTCTTTGGTTTGTATGGATTCCTCAGCTACTGTCCCTGAGTTTCACACCTTATTGGAGGGAACACAGCAGCTACTTAGACATCAGCGTCTCCTTCCCCAGGCTGTAATGTGCTGGCAGTGATCTCATCAGCACGTGCTCACTCCCCTTACCTCTAGCTGGGGGGTCTGTGCTGCGATGGCGGCCGCTGCGCTGGGATATGCTGCTGACACTGACCTGCCTTGTCTTCTCCGGTCCCGCAGATCGCACTTTGATGTATAGAGGTTAGTGTGGTGGGGCTGTTTTGCAGGGCTTGCTGCTTTGGTGCTCAGGCTCCCGATCGAAGGTCCCGCCTCCCGCTCTGTGATGTGAATGGCGCTCTGCCACAGGCCCGGCCGCGACCTCCGGTCTCCGTCGGCGGCTTCAGCGGGCACAGATACCCCCGCCGCCGCTCCAGTGATCTCCCGCCGCCGCAGGGCCCTTGTCTCCAGCTACTCGCACGGTGGGTGACGCGCCTGCCGCTTTCCAGTCCCCTCGGTTCGCTCGGTGGGCACGGAGCTCACTTACGGCGCCGCCATACAAGATCCGTGCGCATGCGCACTCCCATACATGGCCCTTTAACCAAGCAAGTCTATTATTGATTAATGAAAATCAATATGCAGACATTAAAATAACAGACAGCGATAACTGTATAAATGACCATTGATAATAAGATGTATTATTCAAATAATCTGTACTATTAATCAAACTGATTTAATAATAACGCTGATTAAACATGAAGGCTTACTTGGTTGAGTAGGAGCTTTTTTTTCAATCAAGCAAAAGAAAAGGAAAGGCAAGATTTAGAAAAGATAAAATGAAAAATCCAAAACCAAACAAAGCTCAAATATCTTTGGAACATAGCAAACCATTAGTTTTTCCAGTGTCAGCATACCAATAAAGCTAACGAAAAACTATTAACCTCCTTCTTTATGGATAACTTACAGAATTCTGCACCAATTTGTCAAATTAACCCAATATTCTCTATAGTAACCTGATTGATGTTCCCAGAACTTCATGTCTAATAGTTAATGTCAATGCAAACCTTGACAATAGGCTTCCATTGCATCCCTATAAATTAAATGAACCAGTTCCTCCATTTGAAGCAAATGGCCAGGATTCACTTTGAGTTGAGAAAAATTCTCATGTTAGAAATACATTCAATTCAGTAAAAAAAAAAAAAGCATGAGACGTTCACATTTATTGAATCACCTGATAGGAAGACAATGAAAGTCAAAGGCATTTTTTACTCCTGAGAAAAGTTCTGAGCTTTATACTCCTTTTTACTATGTAGTAAAAAGTGTTATTGGCTTTCATTGCCTTCCTAATTGACGAGTCATTAAATGTAAAATTCTCATGCTTTTTACTCATGATTTGAACTTCTGAATACCATGAGATTTTTTTTTCAAACTTTAGTGAATCAATGCCGATGTCTTTCTTGGTGATTACATGTATTAAAGCGGCTGGTGAAAATAAAAAAATCAAAAGTAGCAGATAAAAAGCTTTTAGATGATTGATAAAAAACATCTTTTCGATCCTTTTCTTAACAGCAACATGTTTAAAAACCAATATGTCTTTGGATAACAATTTAACAACCCACATGAATTCAGTACTTTATAACTCTTAAAATGCAAAGGCCCACCTGATTCATTAGTAGATGTAGCTACCATGAAAAAGAAAGAAAACAAATTTCAGAAGAGCTCAAAACTATTTTTAAAACCAAGTAAGGAATTCTTAAGAATATTCCGATCCGCCATGGGTTATTTTAAAATGTGCAAAAATACCACATTTTGAACCAACTAATTTCACTAAAAATGGTTAGGTCAAAAGGTGCTATTGCTAGAAATGAAAGGATTTCCCTGTCCTTTCAACCCTAAACAAAAATTTGACATTTTTCCCATCATTTTTAGAAGGATATTCCACCTTTAGAGCTAACATTTTTATTGAGTTTTTAAGAGAAGGGGGTCAGAAAACAGTTTCATAAATTTCACACTTTAATAAATGTGACTTGATTATTTTTGGGTTCTCAGTCACTCCTTGTCATTACTACCCCTCCAGTTGTATTAGCCTTTACCAATCTTGAATAGTAAAATACAGTAGAGTTTTTAATTATTTAAGTATTTAAAGCTGTTTTTAGCAAAAACCTAACCTTACTAACTCATAAATTAACAAACACAAAAGAGTCAGAGGGGTTCATACATGGCCCTTTAACCAAGCAAGTCTATTATTGATTAATGAAAATCAATATGCATACATTAAAATAACAGACAGCGATAACTGTATAAATGACCATTGATAATAAGATGTATTATTCAACTAATCTGTACTATTAATCAAACTGATTTAATAATAACGCTGATTAAACATGAAGGCTTACTTGGTTGAGTAGGAGCTTTTTTTTCAATCAAGCAAAAGAAAAGGAAAGGCAAGATTTAGAAAAGATAAAATGAAAAATCCAAAACCAAACAAAGCTCAAATATCTTTGGAACATAGCAAACCATTAGTTTTTCCAGTGTCAGCATACCAATAAAGCTAACGAAAAACTATTAACCTCCTTCTTTATGGATAACTTACAGAATTCTGCACCAATTTGTCAAATTAACCCAATATTCTCTATAGTAACCTGATTCATTTTCCCAGAACTTCATGTCTAATAGTTAATGTCAATGCGAACCTTGACAATAGGCTTCCATTGCATCCCTATAACTTAAATGAACCAGTTCCTCCATTTGAAGCAAATGGCCAGGATTCACTTTAAGTTGAGAAAAATTCTCATGTTAGAAATACATTCAATTCAGTAAAAAAAAAAAGCATGAGACGTTCACATTTATTGAATCACCTGATAGGAAGACAATGAAAGTCAAAGGCATTTTTTACTCCTGTGAAAAGTTCTGAGCTTTATACTCCTTTTTACTATGTATTAAAAAGTGTTATTGGCTTTCATTGCCTTCCTATCTGACGAGTCATTAAATGTAAAATTCTCATGCTTTTTACTCATGATTTGAACTTCTGAATACCATGAGATTTTTTTTTCAAACTTTAGTGAATCAATGCCAATGTCTTTCTTGGTGATTACATGCATTAAAGCGGCTGGTGAAAATAAAAAAAATCAAAAGTAGCATATAAAAAGCTTTTAGATGATTGATAAACACATCTTTTCAATCCAATTCTTAACAGCAACATGTTTAAAAACCAATATGTCTTTTGATAACAATTTAACAACCCACATGAATTCAGAACTTTATAACTCTTAAAATGCAAAGGCCCACCTGATTCATTAGTAGATGTAGCTACCATGAAAAAGAAAGAAAACACATTTCAGAAGAGCTCAAAACTATTTTTAAAACCAAGTAAGGAATTCTTAAGAATATTCCGATCCGCCATGGGTTATTTTAAAATGTGCAAAAATACCACATTTTGAAACAACTAATTTTACAAAAAATGGTTAGGTCAAAAGGTGCTATTGCTAGAAATGAAAGGATTTCCCTGTCCTTTCAACCCTAAACAAAAATTTGACATTTTTCCCATTAGTTTTAGAAGGATATTCCACCTTTAGAGCTAACATTTTTATTAAGTTTTTAAGAGAAGGGGGTCAGAAAACAGTTTTATAAATGTCACACATTAATAAATGTGACTTGATTATTTTTGGGTTCTCAGTCACTCCTTGTCATTACTACCCCTCCAGTTGTATTAGCCTTTACCAATCTTGAATAGTAAAATACAGTAGAGTTTTTAATTATTTATGTATTTAAAGCTGTTTTTAGCAAAAACCTAACCTTACTAACTCATAAATTAACAAACACAAAAGAGTCAGAGGGGTTCATACATGGCCCTTTAACCACTTGATTATTTTTGGGTTGTCAGTCACTACTTGTCATTACTACCCCTCCAGTTGTATTAGCCTTTACCAAACTTGAATAGTAAAATACAGTAGAGTTTTTAATTATTTATGTATTTAAAGCTGTTTTTAGCAAAAACCTAACCTTACTAACTCATAAATTAACAAACACAAAAGAGTCAGAGGGGTTCATACATGGCCCTTTAACCAAGCAAGTCTATTATTGATTAATGAAAATCAATATGCATACATTAAAATAACAGACAGTGATAACTGTATAAATGACCATTGATAATAAGATGTATTATTCAAATAATCTGTACTATTAATCAAACTGATTTAATAATAACGCTGATTAAACATGAAGGCTTACTTGGTTGAGTAGGAGCTTTTTTTTCAATCAAGCAAAAGAAAAGGAAAGGCAAGATTTAGAAAAGATAAAATGAAAAATCCAAAACCAAACAAAGCTCAAATATCTTTGGAACATAGCAAACCATTAGTTTTTCCAGTGTCAGCATACCAATAAAGCTAACGAAAAACTATTAACCTCCTTCTTTATGGATAACTTACAGAATTCTGCACCAATTTGTCAAATTAACCCAATATTCTCTATAGTAACCTGATTCATGTTCCCAGAACTTCATGTCTAATAGTTAATGTCAATGCAAACCTTGACAATAGGCTTCCATTGCATCCCTATAAATTAAATGAACCAGTTCCTCCATTTGAAGCAAATGGCCAGGATTCACTTTGAGTTGAGAAAAATTCTCATGTTAGAAATACATTCAATTCAGTAAAAAAAAAAAGCATGAGACGTTCACATTTATTGAATCACCTGATAGGAAGACAATGAAAGTCAAAGGCATTTTTTACTCCTGTGAAAAGTTCTGAGCTTTATACTCCTTTTTACTATGTATTAAAAAGTGTTATTGGCTTTCATTGCCTTCCTAATTGACGAGTCATTAAATGTAAAATTCTCATGCTTTTTACTCATGATTTGAACTTCTGAATACCATGAGATTTTTTTTTCAAACTTTAGTGAATCAATGCCGATGTCTTTCTTGGTGATTACATGTATTAAAGCGGCTGGTGAAAATAAAAAAATCAAAAGTAGCAGATAAAAAGCTTTTAGATGATTGATAAAAAACATCTTTTCGATCCTTTTCTTAACAGCAACATGTTTAAAAACCAATATGTCTTTGGATAACAATTTAACAACCCACATGAATTCAGTACTTTATAACTCTTAAAATGCAAAGGCCCACCTGATTCATTAGTAGATGTAGCTACCATGAAAAAGAAAGAAAACAAATTTCAGAAGAGCTCAAAACTATTTTTAAAACCAAGTAAGGAATTCTTAAGAATATTCCGATCCGCCATGGGTTATTTTAAAATGTGCAAAAATACCACATTTTGAACCAACTAATTTCACTAAAAATGGTTAGGTCAAAAGGTGCTATTGCTAGAAATGAAAGGATTTCCCTGTCCTTTCAACCCTAAACAAAAATTTGACATTTTTCCCATCATTTTTAGAAGGATATTCCACCTTTAGAGCTAACATTTTTATTGAGTTTTTAAGAGAAGGGGGTCAGAAAACAGTTTCATAAATTTCACACTTTAATAAATGTGACTTGATTATTTTTGGGTTCTCAGTCACTCCTTGTCATTACTACCCCTCCAGTTGTATTAGCCTTTACCAATCTTGAATAGTAAAATACAGTAGAGTTTTTAATTATTTAAGTATTTAAAGCTGTTTTTAGCAAAAACCTAACCTTACTAACTCATAAATTAACAAACACAAAAGAGTCAGAGGGGTTCATACATGGCCCTTTAACCAAGCAAGTCTATTATTGATTAATGAAAATCAATATGCATACATTAAAATAACAGACAGCGATAACTGTATAAATGACCATTGATAATAAGATGTATTATTCAACTAATCTGTACTATTAATCAAACTGATTTAATAATAACGCTGATTAAACATGAAGGCTTACTTGGTTGAGTAGGAGCTTTTTTTTCAATCAAGCAAAAGAAAAGGAAAGGCAAGATTTAGAAAAGATAAAATGAAAAATCCAAAACCAAACAAAGCTCAAATATCTTTGGAACATAGCAAACCATTAGTTTTTCCAGTGTCAGCATACCAATAAAGCTAACGAAAAACTATTAACCTCCTTCTTTATGGATAACTTACAGAATTCTGCACCAATTTGTCAAATTAACCCAATATTCTCTATAGTAACCTGATTCATTTTCCCAGAACTTCATGTCTAATAGTTAATGTCAATGCGAACCTTGACAATAGGCTTCCATTGCATCCCTATAACTTAAATGAACCAGTTCCTCCATTTGAAGCAAATGGCCAGGATTCACTTTAAGTTGAGAAAAATTCTCATGTTAGAAATACATTCAATTCAGTAAAAAAAAAAAGCATGAGACGTTCACATTTATTGAATCACCTGATAGGAAGACAATGAAAGTCAAAGGCATTTTTTACTCCTGTGAAAAGTTCTGAGCTTTATACTCCTTTTTACTATGTATTAAAAAGTGTTATTGGCTTTCATTGCCTTCCTATCTGACGAGTCATTAAATGTAAAATTCTCATGCTTTTTACTCATGATTTGAACTTCTGAATACCATGAGATTTTTTTTTCAAACTTTAGTGAATCAATGCCAATGTCTTTCTTGGTGATTACATGCATTAAAGCGGCTGGTGAAAATAAAAAAAATCAAAAGTAGCATATAAAAAGCTTTTAGATGATTGATAAACACATCTTTTCAATCCAATTCTTAACAGCAACATGTTTAAAAACCAATATGTCTTTTGATAACAATTTAACAACCCACATGAATTCAGAACTTTATAACTCTTAAAATGCAAAGGCCCACCTGATTCATTAGTAGATGTAGCTACCATGAAAAAGAAAGAAAACACATTTCAGAAGAGCTCAAAACTATTTTTAAAACCAAGTAAGGAATTCTTAAGAATATTCCGATCCGCCATGGGTTATTTTAAAATGTGCAAAAATACCACATTTTGAAACAACTAATTTTACAAAAAATGGTTAGGTCAAAAGGTGCTATTGCTAGAAATGAAAGGATTTCCCTGTCCTTTCAACCCTAAACAAAAATTTGACATTTTTCCCATTAGTTTTAGAAGGATATTCCACCTTTAGAGCTAACATTTTTATTAAGTTTTTAAGAGAAGGGGGTCAGAAAACAGTTTTATAAATGTCACACATTAATAAATGTGACTTGATTATTTTTGGGTTCTCAGTCACTCCTTGTCATTACTACCCCTCCAGTTGTATTAGCCTTTACCAATCTTGAATAGTAAAATACAGTAGAGTTTTTAATTATTTATGTATTTAAAGCTGTTTTTAGCAAAAACCTAACCTTACTAACTCATAAATTAACAAACACAAAAGAGTCAGAGGGGTTCATACATGGCCCTTTAACCACTTGATTATTTTTGGGTTGTCAGTCACTACTTGTCATTACTACCCCTCCAGTTGTATTAGCCTTTACCAAACTTGAATAGTAAAATACAGTAGAGTTTTTAATTATTTATGTATTTAAAGCTGTTTTTAGCAAAAACCTAACCTTACTAACTCATAAATTAACAAACACAAAAGAGTCAGAGGGGTTCATACATGGCCCTTTAACCAAGCAAGTCTATTATTGATTAATGAAAATCAATATGCATACATTAAAATAACAGACAGTGATAACTGTATAAATGACCATTGATAATAAGATGTATTATTCAAATAATCTGTACTATTAATCAAACTGATTTAATAATAACGCTGATTAAACATGAAGGCTTACTTGGTTGAGTAGGAGCTTTTTTTTCAATCAAGCAAAAGAAAAGGAAAGGCAAGATTTAGAAAAGATAAAATGAAAAATCCAAAACCAAACAAAGCTCAAATATCTTTGGAACATAGCAAACCATTAGTTTTTCCAGTGTCAGCATACCAATAAAGCTAACGAAAAACTATTAACCTCCTTCTTTATGGATAACTTACAGAATTCTGCACCAATTTGTCAAATTAACCCAATATTCTCTATAGTAACCTGATTCATGTTCCCAGAACTTCATGTCTAATAGTTAATGTCAATGCAAACCTTGACAATAGGCTTCCATTGCATCCCTATAAATTAAATGAACCAGTTCCTCCATTTGAAGCAAATGGCCAGGATTCACTTTGAGTTGAGAAAAATTCTCATGTTAGAAATACATTCAATTCAGTAAAAAAAAGCATGAGACTTTCACTTTTATTGAATCACCTGATAGGAAGACAATGTAAGTCAAAGGCATTTTTTTTACTCCTGAGAAAAGTTCTGAGCTTTATACTCCTTTTTACTATGTAGTAAAAAGTGTTATTGGCTTTCATTGCCTTCCTATCTGACGAGCCATTAAATGTAAAATTCTCATGCTTTTTACTCATGATTTGAACTTCTGAATACCATGAGATTTTTTTTTCAAACTTTAGTGAATCAATGCCGATGTCTTTCTTGGTGATTACATGTATTAAAGCGGCTGGTGAAAATAAAAAAAATCAAAAGTAGCAGATAAAAAGCTTTTCCTTGATTGATAAAAAAACATCTTTGCAATCCTTTTCTTAACAGCAACATGTTTAAAAACCAATATGTCTTTGGATAACAATTTAACAACCCACATGAATTCAGTACTTTATAACTCTTAAAATGCAAAGGCCCACCTGATTCATTAGTAGATGTAGCTACCATGAAAAAGAAAGAAAACTAATTTCAGAAGAGCTCAAAACTATTTTTAAAACCAAGTAAGGAATTCTTAAGAATATTCCGATCCGCCATGGGTTATTTTAAAATGTGCAAAAATACCACATTTTGAACCAACTAATTTCACTAAAAATGGTTAGGTCAAAAGGTGCTATTGCTAGAAATGAAAGGATTTCCCTGTCCTTTCAACCCTAAACAAAAATTTGACATTTTTCCCATCATTTTTAGAAGGATATTCCACCTTTAGAGCTAACATTTTTATTGAGTTTTTAAGAGAAGGGGGTCAGAAAACAGTTTCATAAATTTCACACTTTAATAAATGTGACTTGATTATTTTTGGGTTCTCAGTCACTCCTTGTCATTACTACCCCTCCAGTTGTATTAGCCTTTACCAATCTTGAATAGTAAAATACAGTAGAGTTTTTAATTATTTATGTATTTAAAGCTGTTTTTAGCAAAAACCTAACCTTACTAACTCATAAATTAACAAACACAAAAGAGTCAGAGGGGTTCATACATGGCCCTTTAACCACTTGATTATTTTTGGGTTGTCAGTCACTCCTTGTCATTACTACCCCTCCAGTTGTATTAGCCTTTACCAAACTTGAATAGTAAAATACAGTAGAGTTTTTAATTATTTATGTATTTAAAGCTGTTTTTAGCAAAAACCTAACCTTACTAACTCATAAATTAACAAACACAAAAGAGTCAGAGGGGTTCATACATGGCCCTTTAACCAAGCAAGTCTATTATTGATTAATGAAAATCAATATGCAGACATTAAAATAACAGACAGCGATAACTGTATAAATGACCATTGATAATAAGATGTATTATTCAAATAATCTGTACTATTAATCAAACTGATTTAATAATAACGCTGATTAAACATGAAGGCTTACTTGGTTGAGTAGGAGCTTTTTTTTCAATCAAGCAAAAGAAAAGGAAAGGCAAGATTTAGAAAAGATAAAATGAAAAATCCAAAACCAAACAAAGCTCAAATATCTTTGGAACATAGCAAACCATTAGTTTTTCCAGTGTCAGCATACCAATAAAGCTAACGAAAAACTATTAACCTCCTTCTTTATGGATAACTTACAGAATTCTGCACCAATTTGTCAAATTAACCCAATATTCTCTATAGTAACCTGATTCATGTTCCCAGAACTTCATGTCTAATAGTTAATGTCAATGCAAACCTTGACAATAGGCTTCCATTGCATCCCTATAAATTAAATGAACCAGTTCCTCCATTTGAAGCAAATGGCCAGGATTCACTTTGAGTTGAGAAAAATTCTCATGTTAGAAATACATTCAATTCAGTAAAAAAAAGCATGAGACTTTCACTTTTATTGAATCACCTGATAGGAAGACAATGTAAGTCAAAGGCATTTTTTACTCCTGAGAAAAGTTCTGAGCTTTATACTCCTTTTTACTATGTAGTAAAAAGTGTTATTGGCTTTCATTGCCTTCCTATCTGACGAGCCATTAAATGTAAAATTCTCATGCTTTTTACTCATGATTTGAACTTCTGAATACCATGAGATTTTTTTTTCAAACTTTAGTGAATCAATGCCGATGTCTTTCTTGGTGATTACATGTATTAAAGCGGCTGGTGAAAATAAAAAAATCAAAAGTAGCAGATAAAAAGCTTTTCCTTGATTGATAAAAAAACATCTTTGCAATCCTTTTCTTAACAGCAACATGTTTAAAAACCAATATGTCTTTGGATAACAATTTAACAACCCACATGAATTCAGTACTTTATAACTCTTAAAATGCAAAGGCCCACCTGATTCATTAGTAGATGTAGCTACCATGAAAAAGAAAGAAAACTAATTTCAGAAGAGCTCAAAACTATTTTTAAAACCAAGTAAGGAATTCTTAAGAATATTCCGATCCGCCATGGGTTATTTTAAAATGTGCAAAAATACCACATTTTGAACCAACTAATTTCACTAAAAATGGTTAGGTCAAAAGGTGCTATTGCTAGAAATGAAAGGATTTCCCTGTCCTTTCAACCCTAAACAAAAATTTGACATTTTTCCCATCATTTTTAGAAGGATATTCCACCTTTAGAGCTAACATTTTTATTGAGTTTTTAAGAGAAGGGGGTCAGAAAACAGTTTCATAAATTTCACACTTTAATAAATGTGACTTGATTATTTTTGGGTTCTCAGTCACTCCTTGTCATTACTACCCCTCCAGTTGTATTAGCCTTTACCAATCTTGAATAGTAAAATACAGTAGAGTTTTTAATTATTTAAGTATTTAAAGCTGTTTTTAGCAAAAACCTAACCTTACTAACTCATAAATTAACAAACACAAAAGAGTCAGAGGGGTTCATACATGGCCCTTTAACCAAGCAAGTCTATTATTGATTAATGAAAATCAATATGCAGACATTAAAATAACAGACAGCGATAACTGTATAAATGACCATTGATAATAAGATGTATTATTCAACTAATCTGTACTATTAATCAAACTGATTTAATAATAACACTGATTAAACATGAAGGCTTACTTGGTTGAGTAGGAGCTTTTTTTTCAATCAAGCAAAAGAAAAGGAAAGGCAAGATTTAGAAAAGATAAAATGAAATATCCAAAACCAAACAAAGCTCAAATATCTTTGGAACATAGCAAACCATTAGTTTTTCCAGTGTCAGCATACCAATAAAGCTAACGAAAAACTATTAACCTCCTTCTTTATGGATGACTTACAGAATTCTGCACCAATTTGTCAAATTAACCCAATATTCTCTATAGTAACCTGATTCATTTTCCCAGAACTTCATGTCTAATAGTTAATGTCAATGCAAACCTTGACAATAGGCTTCCATTGCATCCCTATAAATTAAATGAACCAGTTCCTCCATTTGAAGCAAATGGCCAGGATTCACTTTGAGTTGAGAAAAATTCTCATGTTAGAAATACATTCAATTCAGTAAAAAAAAAGCATGAGACGTTCACATTTATTGAATCACCTGATAGGAAGACAATGAAAGTCAAAGGCATTTTTTACTCCTGTGAAAAGTTCTGAGCTTTATACTCCTTTTTACTATGTATTAAAAAGTGTTATTGGCTTTCATTGCCTTCCTATCGGACGAGTCATTAAATGTAAAATTCTCATGCTTTTTACTCATGATTTGAACTTCTGAATACCATGAGATTTTTTTTTCAAACTTTAGTGAATCAATGCCAATGTCTTTCTTGGTGATTACATGCATTAAAGCGGCTGGTGAAAATAAAAAAAATCAAAAGTAGCATATAAAAAGCTTTTAGATGATTGATAAAAACATCTTTTCAATCCAATTCTTAACAGCAACATGTTTAAAAACCAATATGTCTTTTGATAACAATTTAACAACCCACATGAATTCAGTACTTTATAACTCTTAAAATGCAAAGGCCCACCTGATTCATTAGTAGATGTAGCTACCATGAAAAAGAAAGAAAACACATTTCAGAAGAGCTCAAAACTATTTTTAAAACCAAGTAAGGAATTCTTAAGAATATTCCGATCCGCCATGGGTTATTTTAAAATGTGCAAAAATACCACATTTTGAACCAACTAATTTTACAAAAAATGGTTAGGTCAAAAGGTGCTATTGCTAGAAATGAAAGGATTTCCCTGTCCTTTCAACCCTAAACAAAAATTTGACATTTTTCCCATTATTTTTAGAAGGATATTCCACCTTTAGAGCTAACATTTTTATTGAGTTTTTAAGAGAAGGGGGTCAGAAAACAGTTTCATAAATTTCACACATTAATAAATGTGACTTGATTATTTTTGGGTTCTCAGTCACTCCTTGTCATTACTACCCCTCCAGTTGTATTAGCCTTTACCAATCTTGAATAGTAAAATACAGTAGAGTTTTTAATTATTTATGTATTTAAAGCTGTTTTTAGCAAAAACCTAACCTTACTAACTCATAAATTAACAAACACAAAAGAGTCAGAGGGGTTCATACATGGCCCTTTAACCACTTGATTATTTTTGGGTTGTCAGTCACTCCTTGTCATTACTACCCCTCCAGTTGTATTAGCCTTTACCAAACTTGAATAGTAAAATACAGTAGAGTTTTTAATTATTTATGTATTTAAAGCTGTTTTTAGCAAAAACCTAACCTTACTAACTCATAAATTAACAAACACAAAAGAGTCAGAGGGGTTCATACATGGCCCTTTAACCAAGCAAGTCTATTATTGATTAATGAAAATCAATATGCAGACATTAAAATAACAGACAGCGATAACTGTATAAATGACCATTGATAATAAGATGTATTATTCAAATAATCTGTACTATTAATCAAACTGATTTAATAATAACGCTGATTAAACATGAAGGCTTACTTGGTTGAGTAGGAGCTTTTTTTTCAATCAAGCAAAAGAAAAGGAAAGGCAAGATTTAGAAAAGATAAAATGAAAAATCCAAAACCAAACAAAGCTCAAATATCTTTGGAACATAGCAAACCATTAGTTTTTCCAGTGTCAGCATACCAATAAAGCTAACGAAAAACTATTAACCTCCTTCTTTATGGATAACTTACAGAATTCTGCACCAATTTGTCAAATTAACCCAATATTCTCTATAGTAACCTGATTCATGTTCCCAGAACTTCATGTCTAATAGTTAATGTCAATGCAAACCTTGACAATAGGCTTCCATTGCATCCCTATAAATTAAATGAACCAGTTCCTCCATTTGAAGCAAATGGCCAGGATTCACTTTGAGTTGAGAAAAATTCTCATGTTAGAAATACATTCAATTCAGTAAAAAAAAGCATGAGACTTTCACTTTTATTGAATCACCTGATAGGAAGACAATGTAAGTCAAAGGCATTTTTTACTCCTGAGAAAAGTTCTGAGCTTTATACTCCTTTTTACTATGTAGTAAAAAGTGTTATTGGCTTTCATTGCCTTCCTATCTGACGAGCCATTAAATGTAAAATTCTCATGCTTTTTACTCATGATTTGAACTTCTGAATACCATGAGATTTTTTTTTCAAACTTTAGTGAATCAATGCCGATGTCTTTCTTGGTGATTACATGTATTAAAGCGGCTGGTGAAAATAAAAAAATCAAAAGTAGCAGATAAAAAGCTTTTCCTTGATTGATAAAAAAACATCTTTGCAATCCTTTTCTTAACAGCAACATGTTTAAAAACCAATATGTCTTTGGATAACAATTTAACAACCCACATGAATTCAGTACTTTATAACTCTTAAAATGCAAAGGCCCACCTGATTCATTAGTAGATGTAGCTACCATGAAAAAGAAAGAAAACTAATTTCAGAAGAGCTCAAAACTATTTTTAAAACCAAGTAAGGAATTCTTAAGAATATTCCGATCCGCCATGGGTTATTTTAAAATGTGCAAAAATACCACATTTTGAACCAACTAATTTCACTAAAAATGGTTAGGTCAAAAGGTGCTATTGCTAGAAATGAAAGGATTTCCCTGTCCTTTCAACCCTAAACAAAAATTTGACATTTTTCCCATCATTTTTAGAAGGATATTCCACCTTTAGAGCTAACATTTTTATTGAGTTTTTAAGAGAAGGGGGTCAGAAAACAGTTTCATAAATTTCACACTTTAATAAATGTGACTTGATTATTTTTGGGTTCTCAGTCACTCCTTGTCATTACTACCCCTCCAGTTGTATTAGCCTTTACCAATCTTGAATAGTAAAATACAGTAGAGTTTTTAATTATTTAAGTATTTAAAGCTGTTTTTAGCAAAAACCTAACCTTACTAACTCATAAATTAACAAACACAAAAGAGTCAGAGGGGTTCATACATGGCCCTTTAACCAAGCAAGTCTATTATTGATTAATGAAAATCAATATGCAGACATTAAAATAACAGACAGCGATAACTGTATAAATGACCATTGATAATAAGATGTATTATTCAACTAATCTGTACTATTAATCAAACTGATTTAATAATAACACTGATTAAACATGAAGGCTTACTTGGTTGAGTAGGAGCTTTTTTTTCAATCAAGCAAAAGAAAAGGAAAGGCAAGATTTAGAAAAGATAAAATGAAATATCCAAAACCAAACAAAGCTCAAATATCTTTGGAACATAGCAAACCATTAGTTTTTCCAGTGTCAGCATACCAATAAAGCTAACGAAAAACTATTAACCTCCTTCTTTATGGATGACTTACAGAATTCTGCACCAATTTGTCAAATTAACCCAATATTCTCTATAGTAACCTGATTCATTTTCCCAGAACTTCATGTCTAATAGTTAATGTCAATGCAAACCTTGACAATAGGCTTCCATTGCATCCCTATAAATTAAATGAACCAGTTCCTCCATTTGAAGCAAATGGCCAGGATTCACTTTGAGTTGAGAAAAATTCTCATGTTAGAAATACATTCAATTCAGTAAAAAAAAAGCATGAGACGTTCACATTTATTGAATCACCTGATAGGAAGACAATGAAAGTCAAAGGCATTTTTTACTCCTGTGAAAAGTTCTGAGCTTTATACTCCTTTTTACTATGTATTAAAAAGTGTTATTGGCTTTCATTGCCTTCCTATCGGACGAGTCATTAAATGTAAAATTCTCATGCTTTTTACTCATGATTTGAACTTCTGAATACCATGAGATTTTTTTTTCAAACTTTAGTGAATCAATGCCAATGTCTTTCTTGGTGATTACATGCATTAAAGCGGCTGGTGAAAATAAAAAAAATCAAAAGTAGCATATAAAAAGCTTTTAGATGATTGATAAAAACATCTTTTCAATCCAATTCTTAACAGCAACATGTTTAAAAACCAATATGTCTTTTGATAACAATTTAACAACCCACATGAATTCAGTACTTTATAACTCTTAAAATGCAAAGGCCCACCTGATTCATTAGTAGATGTAGCTACCATGAAAAAGAAAGAAAACACATTTCAGAAGAGCTCAAAACTATTTTTAAAACCAAGTAAGGAATTCTTAAGAATATTCCGATCCGCCATGGGTTATTTTAAAATGTGCAAAAATACCACATTTTGAACCAACTAATTTTACAAAAAATGGTTAGGTCAAAAGGTGCTATTGCTAGAAATGAAAGGATTTCCCTGTCCTTTCAACCCTAAACAAAAATTTGACATTTTTCCCATTATTTTTAGAAGGATATTCCACCTTTAGAGCTAACATTTTTATTGAGTTTTTAAGAGAAGGGGGTCAGAAAACAGTTTCATAAATTTCACACATTAATAAATGTGACTTGATTATTTTTGGGTTCTCAGTCACTCCTTGTCATTACTACCCCTCCAGTTGTATTAGCCTTTACCAATCTTGAATAGTAAAATACAGTAGAGTTTTTAATTATTTATGTATTTAAAGCTGTTTTTAGCAAAAACCTAACCTTACTAACTCATAAATTAACAAACACAAAAGAGTCAGAGGGGTTCATACATGGCCCTTTAACCACTTGATTATTTTTGGGTTGTCAGTCACTCCTTGTCATTACTACCCCTCCAGTTGTATTAGCCTTTACCAAACTTGAATAGTAAAATACAGTAGAGTTTTTAATTATTTATGTATTTAAAGCTGTTTTTAGCAAAAACCTAACCTTACTAACTCATAAATTAACAAACACAAAAGAGTCAGAGGGGTTCATACATGGCCCTTTAACCAAGCAAGTCTATTATTGATTAATGAAAATCAATATGCAGACATTAAAATAACAGACAGCGATAACTGTATAAATGACCATTGATAATAAGATGTATTATTCAAATAATCTGTACTATTAATCAAACTGATTTAATAATAACGCTGATTAAACATGAAGGCTTACTTGGTTGAGTAGGAGCTTTTTTTTCAATCAAGCAAAAGAAAAGGAAAGGCAAGATTTAGAAAAGATAAAATGAAATATCCAAAACCAAACAAAGCTCAAATATCTTTGGAACATAGCAAACCATTAGTTTTTCCAGTGTCAGGATACCAATAAAGCTAACGAAAAACTATTAACCTCCTTCTTTATGGATAACTTACAGAATTCTGCACCAATTTGTCAAATTAACCCAATATTCTCTATAGTAACCTGATTGATGTTCCCAGAACTTCATGTCTAATAGTTAATGTCAATGCAAACCTTGACAATAGGCTTCCATTGCATCCCTATAAATTAAATGAACCAGTTCCTCCATTTGAAGCAAATGGCCAGGATTCACTTTGAGTTGAGAAAAATTCTCATGTTAGAAATACATTCAATTCAGTAAAAAAAAAAAAGCATGAGACGTTCACATTTATTGAATCACCTGATAGGAAGACAATGAAAGTCAAAGGCATTTTTTACTCCTGAGAAAAGTTCTGAGCTTTATACTCCTTTTTACTATGTAGTAAAAAGTGTTATTGGCTTTCATTGCCTTCCTATCTGACGAGCCATTAAATGTAAAATTCTCATGCTTTTTACTCATGATTTGAACTTCTGAATACCATGAGATTTTTTTTTCAAACTTTAGTGAATCAATGCCGATGTCTTTCTTGGTGATTACATGTATTAAAGCGGCTGGTGAAAATAAAAAAATCAAAAGTAGCAGATAAAAAGCTTTTCCTTGATTGATAAAAAACATCTTTGCAATCCTTTTCTTAACAGCAACATGTTTAAAAACCAATATGTCTTTGGATAACAATTTAACAACCCACATGAATTCAGTACTTTATAACTCTTAAAATGCAAAGGCCCACCTGATTCATTAGTAGATGTAGCTACCATGAAAAAGAAAGAAAACTAATTTCAGAAGAGCTCAAAACTATTTTTAAAACCAAGTAAGGAATTCTTAAGAATATTCCGATCCGCCATGGGTTATTTTAAAATGTGCAAAAATACCACATTTTGAACCAACTAATTTCACTAAAAATGGTTAGGTCAAAAGGTGCTATTGCTAGAAATGAAAGGATTTCCCTGTCCTTTCAACCCTAAACAAAAATTTGACATTTTTCCCATCATTTTTAGAAGGATATTCCACCTTTAGAGCTAACATTTTTATTGAGTTTTTAAGAGAAGGGGGTCAGAAAACAGTTTCATAAATTTCACACATTAATAAATGTGACTTGATTATTTTTGGGTTCTCAGTCACTCCTTGTCATTACTACCCCTCCAGTTGTATTAGCCTTTACCAATCTTGAATAGTAAAATACAGTAGAGTTTTTAATTATTTAAGTATTTAAAGCTGTTTTTAGCAAAAACCTAACCTTACTAACTCATAAATTAACAAACACAAAAGAGTCAGAGGGGTTCATACATGGCCCTTTAACCAAGCAAGTCTATTATTGATTAATGAAAATCAATATGCATACATTAAAATAACAGACAGCGATAACTGTATAAATGACCATTGATAATAAGATGTATTATTCAACTAATCTGTACTATTAATCAAACTGATTTAATAATAACGCTGATTAAACATGAAGGCTTACTTGGTTGAGTAGGAGCTTTTTTTTCAATCAAGCAAAAGAAAAGGAAAGGCAAGATTTAGAAAAGATAAAATGAAAAATCCAAAACCAAACAAAGCTCAAATATCTTTGGAACATAGCAAACCGTTAGTTTTTCCAGTGTCAGCATACCAATAAAGCTAACGAAAAACTATTAACCTCCTTCTTTATGGATAACTTACAGAATTCTGCACCAATTTGTCAAATTAACCCAATATTCTCTATAGTAACCTGATTCATTTTCCCAGAACTTCATGTCTAATAGTTAATGTCAATGCGAACCTTGACAATAGGCTTCCATTGCATCCCTATAAATTAAATGAACCAGTTCCTCCATTTGAAGCAAATGGCCAGGATTCACTTTGAGTTGAGAAAAATTCTCATGTTAGAAATACATTCAATTCAGTAAAAAAAAAGCATGAGACGTTCACATTTATTGAATCACCTGATAGGAAGACAATGAAAGTCAAAGGCATTTTTTACTCCTGAGAAAAGTTCTGAGCTTTATACTCCTTTTTACTATGTATTAAAAAGTGTTATTGGCTTTCATTGCCTTCCTATCTGACGAGTCATTAAATGTAAAATTCTCATGCTTTTTACTCATGATTTGAATTTCTGAATACCATGAGATTTTTTTTCAAACTTTAGTGAATCAATGCCGATGTCTTTCTTGGTGATTACATGTATTAAAGCGGCTGGTGAAAATAAAAAAATCAAAAGTAGCAGATAAAAAGCTTTTAGATGATTGATAAAAAACATCTTTTCGATCCTTTTCTTAACAGCAACATGTTTAAAAACCAATATGTCTTTGGATAACAATTTAACAACCCACATGAATTCAGTACTTTATAACTCTTAAAATGCAAAGGCCCACCTGATTCATTAGTAGATGTAGCTACCATGAAAAAGAAAGAAAACAAATTTCAGAAGAGCTCAAAACTATTTTTAAAACCAAGTAAGGAATTCTTAAGAATATTCCGATCCGCCATGGGTTATTTTAAAATGTGCAAAAATACCACATTTTGAACCAACTAATTTCACTAAAAATGGTTAGGTCAAAAGGTGCTATTGCTAGAAATGAAAGGATTTCCCTGTCCTTTCAACCCTAAACAAAAATTTGACATTTTTCCCATCATTTTTAGAAGGATATTCCACCTTTAGAGCTAACATTTTTATTGAGTTTTTAAGAGAAGGGGGTCAGAAAACAGTTTCATAAATTTCACACATTAATAAATGTGACTTGATTATTTTTGGGTTCTCAGTCACTCCTTGTCATTACTACCCCTCCAGTTGTATTAGCCTTTACCAATCTTGAATAGTAAAATACAGTAGAGTTTTTAATTATTTAAGTATTTAAAGCTGTTTTTAGCAAAAACCTAACCTTACTAACTCATAAATTAACAAACACAAAAGAGTCAGAGGGGTTCATACATGGCCCTTTAACCACTTGATTATTTTTGGGTTGTCAGTCACTCCTTGTCATTACTACCCCTCCAGTTGTATTAGCCTTTACCAAACTTGAATAGTAAAATACAGTAGAGTTTTTAATTATTTATGTATTTAAAGCTGTTTTTAGCAAAAACCTAACCTTACTAACTCATAAATTAACAAACACAAAAGAGTCAGAGGGGTTCATACATGGCCCTTTAACCAAGCAAGTCTATTATTGATTAATGAAAATCAATATGCAGACATTAAAATAACAGACAGTGATAACTGTATAAATGACCATTGATAATAAGATGTATTATTCAAATAATCTGTACTATTAATCAAACTGATTTAATAATAACGCTGATTAAACATGAAGGCTTACTTGGTTGAGTAGGAGCTTTTTTTTCAATCAAGCAAAAGAAAAGGAAAGGCAAGATTTAGAAAAGATAAAATGAAATATCCAAAACCAAACAAAGCTCAAATATCTTTGGAACATAGCAAACCATTAGTTTTTCCAGTGTCAGCATACCAATAAAGCTAACGAAAAACTATTAACCTCCTTCTTTATGGATAACTTACAGAATTCTGCACCAATTTGTCAAATTAACCCAATATTCTCTATAGTAACCTGATTCATGTTCCCAGAACTTCATGTCTAATAGTTAATGTCAATGCAAACCTTGACAATAGGCTTCCATTGCATCCCTATAAATTAAATGAACCAGTTCCTCCATTTGAAGCAAATGGCCAGGATTCACTTTGAGTTGAGAAAAATTCTCATGTTAGAAATACATTCAATTCAGTAAAAAAAAGCATGAGACTTTCACTTTTATTGAATCACCTGATAGGAAGACAATGTAAGTCAAAGGCATTTTTTACTCCTGAGAAAAGTTCTGAGCTTTATACTCCTTTTTACTATGTAGTAAAAAGTGTTATTGGCTTTCATTGCCTTCCTATCTGACGAGCCATTAAATGTAAAATTCTCATGCTTTTTACTCATGATTTGAACTTCTGAATACCATGAGATTTTTTTTTCAAACTTTAGTGAATCAATGCCGATGTCTTTCTTGGTGATTACATGTATTAAAGCGGCTGGTGAAAATAAAAAAATCAAAAGTAGCAGATAAAAAGCTTTTCCTTGATTGATAAAAAACATCTTTGCAATCCTTTTCTTAACAGCAACATGTTTAAAAACCAATATGTCTTTGGATAACAATTTACCAACCCACATGAATTCAGTACTTTATAACTCTTAAAATGCAAAGGCCCACCTGATTCATTAGTAGATGTAGCTACCATGAAAAAGAAAGAAAACTAATTTCAGAAGAGCTCAAAACTATTTTTAAAACCAAGTAAGGAATTCTTAAGAATATTCCGATCCGCCATGGGTTATTTTAAAATGTGCAAAAATACCACATTTTGAACCAACTAATTTCACTAAAAATGGTTAGGTCAAAAGGTGCTATTGCTAGAAATGAAAGGATTTCCCTGTCCTTTCAACCCTAAACAAAAATTTGACATTTTTCCCATCATTTTTAGAAGGATATGCCACCTTTAGAGCTAACATTTTTATTGAGTTTTTAAGAGAAGGGGGTCAGAAAACAGTTTCATAAATTTCACACTTTAATAAATGTGACTTGATTATTTTTGGGTTCTCAGTCACTCCTTGTCATTACTACCCCTCCAGTTGTATTAGCCTTTACCAATCTTGAATAGTAAAATACAGTAGAGTTTTTAATTATTTAAGTATTTAAAGCTGTTTTTAGCAAAAACCTAACCTTACTAACTCATAAATTAACAAACACAAAAGAGTCAGAGGGGTTCATACATGGCCCTTTAACCAAGCAAGTCAATTATTGATTAATGAAAATCAATATGCAGACATTAAAATAACAGACAGCGATAACTGTATAAATGACCATTGATAATAAGATGTATTATTCAACTAATCTGTACTATTAATCAAACTGATTTAATAATAACACTGATTAAACATGAAGGCTTACTTGGTTGAGTAGGAGCTTTTTTTCAATCAAGCAAAAGAAAAGGAAAGGCAAGATTTAGAAAAGATAAAATGAAATATCCAAAACCAAACAAAGCTCAAATATCTTTGGAACATAGCAAACCATTAGTTTTTCCAGTGTCAGCATACCAATAAAGCTAACTAAAAACTATTAACCTCCTTCTTTATGGATGACTTACAGAATTCTGCACCAATTTGTCAAATTAACCCAATATTCTCTATAGTAACCTGATTCATTTTCCCAGAACTTCATGTCTAATAGTTAATGTCAATGCAAACCTTGACAATAGGCTTCCATTGCATCCCTATAAATTAAATGAACCAGTTCCTCCATTTGAAGCAAATGGCCAGGATTCACTTTGAGTTGAGAAAAATTCTCATGTTAGAAATACATTCAATTCAGTAAAAAAAAAGCATGAGACGTTCACATTTATTGAATCACCTGATAGGAAGACAATGAAAGTCAAAGGCATTTTTTACTCCTGTGAAAAGTTCTGAGCTTTATACTCCTTTTTACTATGTATTAAAAAGTGTTATTGGCTTTCATTGCCTTCCTATCGGACGAGTCATTAAATGTAAAATTCTCATGCTTTTTACTCATGATTTGAACTTCTGAATACCATGAGATTTTTTTTTCAAACTTTAGTGAATCAATGCCAATGTCTTTCTTGGTGATTACATGCATTAAAGCGGCTGGTGAAAATAAAAAAAATCAAAAGTAGCATATAAAAAGCTTTTAGATGATTGATAAAAACATCTTTTCAATCCAATTCTTAACAGCAACATGTTTAAAAACCAATATGTCTTTTGATAACAATTTAACAACCCACATGAATTCAGTACTTTATAACTCTTAAAATGCAAAGGCCCACCTGATTCATTAGTAGATGTAGCTACCATGAAAAAGAAAGAAAACACATTTCAGAAGAGCTCAAAACTATTTTTAAAACCAAGTAAGGAATTCTTAAGAATATTCCGATCCGCCATGGGTTATTTTAAAATGTGCAAAAATACCACATTTTGAACCAACTAATTTTACAAAAAATGGTTAGGTCAAAAGGTGCTATTGCTAGAAATGAAAGGATTTCCCTGTCCTTTCAACCCTAAACAAAAATTTGACATTTTTCCCATTATTTTTAGAAGGATATTCCACCTTTAGAGCTAACATTTTTATTAAGTTTTTAAGAGAAGGGGGTCAGAAAACAGTTTCATAAATTTCACACATTAATAAATGTGACTTAATTATTTTTGGGTTCTCAGTCACTCCTTGTCATTACTACCCCTCCAGTTGTATTAGCCTTTACCAATCTTGAATAGTAAAATACAGTAGAGTTTTTAATTATTTATGTATTTAAAGCTGTTTTTAGCAAAAACCTAACCTTACTAACTCATAAATTAACAAACACAAAAGAGTCAGAGGGGTTCATACATGGCCCTTTAACCACTTGATTATTTTTGGGTTGTCAGTCACTCCTTGTCATTACTACCCCTCCAGTTGTATTAGCCTTTACCAAACTTGAATAGTAAAATACAGTAGAGTTTTTAATTATTTATGTATTTAAAGCTGTTTTTAGCAAAAACCTAACCTTACTAACTCATAAATTAACAAACACAAAAGAGTCAGAGGGGTTCATACATGGCCCTTTAACCAAGCAAGTCTATTATTGATTAATGAAAATCAATATGCAGACATTAAAATAACAGACAGCGATAACTGTATAAATGACCATTGATAATAAGATGTATTATTCAAATAATCTGTACTATTAATCAAACTGATTTAATAATAACGCTGATTAAACATGAAGGCTTACTTGGTTGAGTAGGAGCTTTTTTTTCAATCAAGCAAAAGAAAAGGAAAGGCAAGATTTAGAAAAGATAAAATGAAAAATCCAAAACCAAACAAAGCTCAAATATCTTTGGAACATAGCAAACCATTAGTTTTTCCAGTGTCAGCATACCAATAAAGCTAACGAAAAACTATTAACCTCCTTCTTTATGGATAACTTACAGAATTCTGCACCAATTTGTCAAATTAACCCAATATTCTCTATAGTAACCTGATTCATGTTCCCAGAACTTCATGTCTAATAGTTAATGTCAATGCAAACCTTGACAATAGGCTTCCATTGCATCCCTATAAATTAAATGAACCAGTTCCTCCATTTGAAGCAAATGGCCAGGATTCACTTTGAGTTGAGAAAAATTCTCATGTTAGAAATACATTCAATTCAGTAAAAAAAAAAAAGCATGAGACGTTCACATTTATTGAATCACCTGATAGGAAGACAATGAAAGTCAAAGGCATTTTTTACTCCTGAGAAAAGTTCTGAGCTTTATACTCCTTTTTACTATGTAGTAAAAAGTGTTATTGGCTTTCATTGCCTTCCTAATTGACGAGTCATTAAATGTAAAATTCTCATGCTTTTTACTCATGATTTGAACTTCTGAATACCATGAGATTTTTTTTCTAACTTTAGTGAATCAATGCCGATGTCTTTCTTGGTGATTACATGTATTAAAGCGGCTGGTGAAAATAAAAAAATCAAAAGTAGCAGATAAAAAGCTTTTAGATGATTGATAAAAAACATCTTTTCGATCCTTTTCTTAACAGCAACATGTTTAAAAACCAATATGTCTTTGGATAACAATTTAACAACCCACATGAATTCAGTACTTTATAACTCTTAAAATGCAAAGGCCCACCTGATTCATTAGTAGATGTAGCTACCATGAAAAAGAAAGAAAACTAATTTCAGAAGAGCTCAAAACTATTTTTAAAACCAAGTAAGGAATTCTTAAGAATATTCCGATCCGCCATGGGTTATTTTAAAATGTGCAAAAATACCACATTTTGAACCAACTAATTTCACTAAAAATGGTTAGGTCAAAAGGTGCTATTGCTAGAAATGAAAGGATTTCCCTGTCCTTTAAACCCTAAACAAAAATTTGACATTTTTCCCATCATTTTTAGAAGGATATTCCACCTTTAGAGCTAACATTTTTATTGAGTTTTTAAGAGAAGGGGGTCAGAAAACAGTTTCATAAATTTCACGCATTATTAATAAATGTGACTTGATTATTTTTGGGTTCTCAGTCACTCCTTGTCATTACTACCCCTCCAGTTGTATTAGCCTTTACCAATCTTGAATAGTAAAATACAGTAGAGTTTTTAATTATTTAAGTATTTAAAGCTGTTTTTAGCAAAAACCTAACCTTACTAACTCATAAATTAACAAACACAAAAGAGTCAGAGGGGTTCATACATGGCCCTTTAACCAAGCAAGTCTATTATTGATTAATGAAAATCAATATGCATACATTAAAATAACAGACAGCGATAACTGTATAAATGACCATTGATAATAAGATGTATTATTCAACTAATCTGTACTATTAATCAAACTGATTTAATAATAACGCTGATTAAACATGAAGGCTTACTTGGTTGAGTAGGAGCTTTTTTTTCAATCAAGCAAAAGAAAAGGAAAGGCAAGATTTAGAAAAGATAAAATGAAAAATCCAAAACCAAACAAAGCTCAAATATCTTTGGAACATAGCAAACCATTAGTTTTTCCAGTGTCAGCATACCAATAAAGCTAACGAAAAACTATTAACCTCCTTCTTTATGGATAACTTACAGAATTCTGCACCAATTTGTCAAATTAACCCAATATTCTCTATAGTAACCTGATTCATTTTCCCAGAACTTCATGTCTAATAGTTAATGTCAATGCGAACCTTGACAATAGGCTTCCATTGCATCCCTATAACTTAAATGAACCAGTTCCTCCATTTGAAGCAAATGGCCAGGATTCACTTTAAGTTGAGAAAAATTCTCATGTTAGAAATACATTCAATTCAGTAAAAAAAAAAAGCATGAGACGTTCACATTTATTGAATCACCTGATAGGAAGACAATGAAAGTCAAAGGCATTTTTTACTCCTGTGAAAAGTTCTGAGCTTTATACTCCTTTTTACTATGTATTAAAAAGTGTTATTGGCTTTCATTGCCTTCCTATCTGACGAGTCATTAAATGTAAAATTCTCATGCTTTTTACTCATGATTTGAACTTCTGAATACCATGAGATTTTTTTTTCAAACTTTAGTGAATCAATGCCAATGTCTTTCTTGGTGATTACATGCATTAAAGCGGCTGGTGAAAATAAAAAAAATCAAAAGTAGCATATAAAAAGCTTTTAGATGATTGATAAACACATCTTTTCAATCCAATTCTTAACAGCAACATGTTTAAAAACCAATATGTCTTTTGATAACAATTTAACAACCCACATGAATTCAGAACTTTATAACTCTTAAAATGCAAAGGCCCACCTGATTCATTAGTAGATGTAGCTACCATGAAAAAGAAAGAAAACACATTTCAGAAGAGCTCAAAACTATTTTTAAAACCAAGTAAGGAATTCTTAAGAATATTCCGATCCGCCATGGGTTATTTTAAAATGTGCAAAAATACCACATTTTGAAACAACTAATTTTACAAAAAATGGTTAGGTCAAAAGGTGCTATTGCTAGAAATGAAAGGATTTCCCTGTCCTTTCAACCCTAAACAAAAATTTGACATTTTTCCCATTAGTTTTAGAAGGATATTCCACCTTTAGAGCTAACATTTTTATTAAGTTTTTAAGAGAAGGGGGTCAGAAAACAGTTTTATAAATGTCACACATTAATAAATGTGACTTGATTATTTTTGGGTTCTCAGTCACTCCTTGTCATTACTACCCCTCCAGTTGTATTAGCCTTTACCAATCTTGAATAGTAAAATACAGTAGAGTTTTTAATTATTTATGTATTTAAAGCTGTTTTTAGCAAAAACCTAACCTTACTAACTCATAAATTAACAAACACAAAAGAGTCAGAGGGGTTCATACATGGCCCTTTAACCACTTGATTATTTTTGGGTTGTCAGTCACTACTTGTCATTACTACCCCTCCAGTTGTATTAGCCTTTACCAAACTTGAATAGTAAAATACAGTAGAGTTTTTAATTATTTATGTATTTAAAGCTGTTTTTAGCAAAAACCTAACCTTACTAACTCATAAATTAACAAACACAAAAGAGTCAGAGGGGTTCATACATGGCCCTTTAACCAAGCAAGTCTATTATTGATTAATGAAAATCAATATGCATACATTAAAATAACAGACAGCGATAACTGTATAAATGACCATTGATAATAAGATGTATTATTCAAATAATCTGTACTATTAATCAAACTGATTTAATAATAACGCTGATTAAACATGAAGGCTTACTTGGTTGAGTAGGAGCTTTTTTTTCAATCAAGCAAAAGAAAAGGAAAGGCAAGATTTAGAAAAGATAAAATGAAAAATCCAAAACCAAACAAAGCTCAAATATCTTTGGAACATAGCAAACCATTAGTTTTTCCAGTGTCAGCATACCAATAAAGCTAACGAAAAACTATTAACCTCCTTCTTTATGGATAACTTACAGAATTCTGCACCAATTTGTCAAATTAACCCAATATTCTCTATAGTAACCTGATTCATGTTCCCAGAACTTCATGTCTAATAGTTAATGTCAATGCAAACCTTGACAATAGGCTTCCATTGCATCCCTATAAATTAAATGAACCAGTTCCTCCATTTGAAGCAAATGGCCAGGATTCACTTTGAGTTGAGAAAAATTCTCATGTTAGAAATACATTCAATTCAGTAAAAAAAAGCATGAGACTTTCACTTTTATTGAATCACCTGATAGGAAGACAATGTAAGTCAAAGGCATTTTTTACTCCTGAGAAAAGTTCTGAGCTTTATACTCCTTTTTACTATGTAGTAAAAAGTGTTATTGGCTTTCATTGCCTTCCTATCTGACGAGCCATTAAATGTAAAATTCTCATGCTTTTTACTCATGATTTGAACTTCTGAATACCATGAGATTTTTTTTTCAAACTTTAGTGAATCAATGCCGATGTCTTTCTTGGTGATTACATGTATTAAAGCGGCTGGTGAAAATAAAAAAATCAAAAGTAGCAGATAAAAAGCTTTTCCTTGATTGATAAAAAAACATCTTTGCAATCCTTTTCTTAACAGCAACATGTTTAAAAACCAATATGTCTTTGGATAACAATTTAACAACCCACATGAATTCAGTACTTTATAACTCTTAAAATGCAAAGGCCCACCTGATTCATTAGTAGATGTAGCTACCATGAAAAAGAAAGAAAACTAATTTCAGAAGAGCTCAAAACTATTTTTAAAACCAAGTAAGGAATTCTTAAGAATATTCCGATCCGCCATGGGTTATTTTAAAATGTGCAAAAATACCACATTTTGAACCAACTAATTTCACTAAAAATGGTTAGGTCAAAAGGTGCTATTGCTAGAAATGAAAGGATTTCCCTGTCCTTTCAACCCTAAACAAAAATTTGACATTTTTCCCATCATTTTTAGAAGGATATTCCACCTTTAGAGCTAACATTTTTATTGAGTTTTTAAGAGAAGGGGGTCAGAAAACAGTTTCATAAATTTCACACTTTAATAAATGTGACTTGATTATTTTTGGGTTCTCAGTCACTCCTTGTCATTACTACCCCTCCAGTTGTATTAGCCTTTACCAATCTTGAATAGTAAAATACAGTAGAGTTTTTAATTATTTATGTATTTAAAGCTGTTTTTAGCAAAAACCTAACCTTACTAACTCATAAATTAACAAACACAAAAGAGTCAGAGGGGTTCATACATGGCCCTTTAACCACTTGATTATTTTTGGGTTGTCAGTCACTCCTTGTCATTACTACCCCTCCAGTTGTATTAGCCTTTACCAAACTTGAATAGTAAAATACAGTAGAGTTTTTAATTATTTATGTATTTAAAGCTGTTTTTAGCAAAAACCTAACCTTACTAACTCATAAATTAACAAACACAAAAGAGTCAGAGGGGTTCATACATGGCCCTTTAACCAAGCAAGTCTATTATTGATTAATGAAAATCAATATGCAGACATTAAAATAACAGACAGCGATAACTGTATAAATGACCATTGATAATAAGATGTATTATTCAAATAATCTGTACTATTAATCAAACTGATTTAATAATAACGCTGATTAAACATGAAGGCTTACTTGGTTGAGTAGGAGCTTTTTTTTCAATCAAGCAAAAGAAAAGGAAAGGCAAGATTTAGAAAAGATAAAATGAAAAATCCAAAACCAAACAAAGCTCAAATATCTTTGGAACATAGCAAACCATTAGTTTTTCCAGTGTCAGCATACCAATAAAGCTAACGAAAAACTATTAACCTCCTTCTTTATGGATAACTTACAGAATTCTGCACCAATTTGTCAAATTAACCCAATATTCTCTATAGTAACCTGATTCATGTTCCCAGAACTTCATGTCTAATAGTTAATGTCAATGCAAACCTTGACAATAGGCTTCCATTGCATCCCTATAAATTAAATGAACCAGTTCCTCCATTTGAAGCAAATGGCCAGGATTCACTTTGAGTTGAGAAAAATTCTCATGTTAGAAATACATTCAATTCAGTAAAAAAAAGCATGAGACTTTCACTTTTATTGAATCACCTGATAGGAAGACAATGTAAGTCAAAGGCATTTTTTACTCCTGAGAAAAGTTCTGAGCTTTATACTCCTTTTTACTATGTAGTAAAAAGTGTTATTGGCTTTCATTGCCTTCCTATCTGACGAGCCATTAAATGTAAAATTCTCATGCTTTTTACTCATGATTTGAACTTCTGAATACCATGAGATTTTTTTTTCAAACTTTAGTGAATCAATGCCGATGTCTTTCTTGGTGATTACATGTATTAAAGCGGCTGGTGAAAATAAAAAAATCAAAAGTAGCAGATAAAAAGCTTTTCCTTGATTGATAAAAAAACATCTTTGCAATCCTTTTCTTAACAGCAACATGTTTAAAAACCAATATGTCTTTGGATAACAATTTAACAACCCACATGAATTCAGTACTTTATAACTCTTAAAATGCAAAGGCCCACCTGATTCATTAGTAGATGTAGCTACCATGAAAAAGAAAGAAAACTAATTTCAGAAGAGCTCAAAACTATTTTTAAAACCAAGTAAGGAATTCTTAAGAATATTCCGATCCGCCATGGGTTATTTTAAAATGTGCAAAAATACCACATTTTGAACCAACTAATTTCACTAAAAATGGTTAGGTCAAAAGGTGCTATTGCTAGAAATGAAAGGATTTCCCTGTCCTTTCAACCCTAAACAAAAATTTGACATTTTTCCCATCATTTTTAGAAGGATATTCCACCTTTAGAGCTAACATTTTTATTGAGTTTTTAAGAGAAGGGGGTCAGAAAACAGTTTCATAAATTTCACACTTTAATAAATGTGACTTGATTATTTTTGGGTTCTCAGTCACTCCTTGTCATTACTACCCCTCCAGTTGTATTAGCCTTTACCAATCTTGAATAGTAAAATACAGTAGAGTTTTTAATTATTTAAGTATTTAAAGCTGTTTTTAGCAAAAACCTAACCTTACTAACTCATAAATTAACAAACACAAAAGAGTCAGAGGGGTTCATACATGGCCCTTTAACCAAGCAAGTCTATTATTGATTAATGAAAATCAATATGCATACATTAAAATAACAGACAGCGATAACTGTATAAATGACCATTGATAATAAGATGTATTATTCAACTAATCTGTACTATTAATCAAACTGATTTAATAATAACGCTGATTAAACATGAAGGCTTACTTGGTTGAGTAGGAGCTTTTTTTTCAATCAAGCAAAAGAAAAGGAAAGGCAAGATTTAGAAAAGATAAAATGAAAAATCCAAAACCAAACAAAGCTCAAATATCTTTGGAACATAGCAAACCATTAGTTTTTCCAGTGTCAGCATACCAATAAAGCTAACGAAAAACTATTAACCTCCTTCTTTATGGATAACTTACAGAATTCTGCACCAATTTGTCAAATTAACCCAATATTCTCTATAGTAACCTGATTCATTTTCCCAGAACTTCATGTCTAATAGTTAATGTCAATGCGAACCTTGACAATAGGCTTCCATTGCATCCCTATAAATTAAATGAACCAGTTCCTCCATTTGAAGCAAATGGCCAGGATTCACTTTGAGTTGAGAAAAATTCTCATGTTAGAAATACATTCAATTCAGTAAAAAAAAAAAGCATGAGACGTTCACATTTATTGAATCACCTGATAGGAAGACAATGAAAGTCAAAGGCATTTTTTACTCCTGTGAAAAGTTCTGAGCTTTATACTCCTTTTTACTATGTATTAAAAAGTGTTATTGGCTTTCATTGCCTTCCTATCTGACGAGTCATTAAATGTAAAATTCTCATGCTTTTTACTCATGATTTGAACTTCTGAATACCATGAGATTTTTTTTTCAAACTTTAGTGAATCAATGCCAATGTCTTTCTTGGTGATTACATGCATTAAAGCGGCTGGTGAAAATAAAAAAAATCAAAAGTAGCATATATAAAGCTTTTAGATGATTGATAAAAACATCTTTTCAATCCAATTCTTAACAGCAACATGTTTAAAAACCAATATGTCTTTTGATAACAATTTAACAACCCACATGAATTCAGTACTTTATAACTCTTAAAATGCAAAGGCCCACCTGATTCATTAGTAGATGTAGCTACCATGAAAAAGAAAGAAAACACATTTCAGAAGAGCTCAAAACTATTTTTAAAACCAAGTAAGGAATTCTTAAGAATATTCCGATCCGCCATGGGTTATTTTAAAATGTGCAAAAATACCACATTTTGAAACAACTAATTTTACAAAAAATGGTTAGGTCAAAAGGTGCTATTGCTAGAAATGAAAGGATTTCCCTGTCCTTTCAACCCTAAACAAAAATTTGACATTTTTCCCATCATTTTTAGAAGGATATTCCACCTTTAGAGCTAACATTTTTATTGAGTTTTTAAGAGAAGGGGGTCAGAAAACAGTTTCATAAATTTCACACTTTAATAAATGTGACTTGATTATTTTTGGGTTCTCAGTCACTCCTTGTCATTACTACCCCTCCAGTTGTATTAGCCTTTACCAATCTTGAATAGTAAAATACAGTAGAGTTTTTAATTATTTAAGTATTTAAAGCTGTTTTTAGCAAAAACCTAACCTTACTAACTCATAAATTAACAAACACAAAAGAGTCAGAGGGGTTCATACATGGCCCTTTAACCAAGCAAGTCTATTATTGATTAATGAAAATCAATATGCAGACATTAAAATAACAGACAGCGATAACTGTATAAATGACCATTGATAATAAGATGTATTATTCAACTAATCTGTACTATTAATCAAACTGATTTAATAATAACACTGATTAAACATGAAGGCTTACTTGGTTGAGTAGGAGCTTTTTTTTCAATCAAGCAAAAGAAAAGGAAAGGCAAGATTTAGAAAAGATAAAATGAAATATCCAAAACCAAACAAAGCTCAAATATCTTTGGAACATAGCAAACCATTAGTTTTTCCAGTGTCAGCATACCAATAAAGCTAACGAAAAACTATTAACCTCCTTCTTTATGGATGACTTACAGAATTCTGCACCAATTTGTCAAATTAACCCAATATTCTCTATAGTAACCTGATTCATTTTCCCAGAACTTCATGTCTAATAGTTAATGTCAATGCAAACCTTGACAATAGGCTTCCATTGCATCCCTATAAATTAAATGAACCAGTTCCTCCATTTGAAGCAAATGGCCAGGATTCACTTTGAGTTGAGAAAAATTCTCATGTTAGAAATACATTCAATTCAGTAAAAAAAAAGCATGAGACGTTCACATTTATTGAATCACCTGATAGGAAGACAATGAAAGTCAAAGGCATTTTTTACTCCTGTGAAAAGTTCTGAGCTTTATACTCCTTTTTACTATGTATTAAAAAGTGTTATTGGCTTTCATTGCCTTCCTATCGGACGAGTCATTAAATGTAAAATTCTCATGCTTTTTACTCATGATTTGAACTTCTGAATACCATGAGATTTTTTTTTCAAACTTTAGTGAATCAATGCCAATGTCTTTCTTGGTGATTACATGCATTAAAGCGGCTGGTGAAAATAAAAAAAATCAAAAGTAGCATATGAAAAGCTTTTAGATGATTGATAAAAACATCTTTTCAATCCAATTCTTAACAGCAACATGTTTAGAAACCAATATGTCTTTTGATAACAATTTAACAACCCACATGAATTCAGTACTTTATAACTCTTAAAATGCAAAGGCCCACCTGATTCATTAGTAGATGTAGCTACCATGAAAAAGAAAGAAAACACATTTCAGAAGAACTCAAAACTATTTTTAAAACCAAGTAAGGAATTCTTAAGAATATTCCGATCCGCCATGGGTTATTTTAAAATGTGCAAAAATACCACATTTTGAACCAACTAATTTTACAAAAAATGGTTAGGTCAAAAGGTGCTATTGCTAGAAATAAAAGGATTTCCCTGTCCTTTCAACCCTAAACAAAAATTTGACATTTTTCCCATCATTTTTAGAAGGATATTCCACCTTTAGAGCTAACATTTTTATTAAGTTTTTAAGAGAAGGGGGTCAGAAAACAGTTTCATAAATTTCACACATTAATAAATGTGACTTGATTATTTTTGGGTTCTCAGTCACTCCTTGTCATTACTACCCCTCCAGTTGTATTAGCCTTTACCAATCTTGAATAGTAAAATACAGTAGAGTTTTTAATTATTTATGTATTTAAAGCTGTTTTTAGCAAAAACCTAACCTTACTAACTCATAAATTAACAAACACAAAAGAGTCAGAGGGGTTCATACATGGCCCTTTAACCACTTGATTATTTTTGGGTTGTCAGTCACTCCTTGTCATTACTACCCCTCCAGTTGTATTAGCCTTTACCAAACTTGAATAGTAAAATACAGTAGAGTTTTTAATTATTTATGTATTTAAAGCTGTTTTTAGCAAAAACCTAACCTTACTAACTCATAAATTAACAAACACAAAAGAGTCAGAGGGGTTCATACATGGCCCTTTAACCAAGCAAATCTATTATTGATTAATGAAAATCAATATGCAGACATTAAAATAACAGACAGCGATAACTGTATAAATGACCATTGATAATAAGATGTATTATTCAAATAATCTGTACTATTAATCAAACTGATTTAATAATAACGCTGATTAAACATGAAGGCTTACTTGGTTGAGTAGGAGCTTTTTTTTCAATCAAGCAAAAGAAAAGGAAAGGCAAGATTTAGAAAAGATAAAATGAAAAATCCAAAACCAAACAAAGCTCAAATATCTTTGGAACATAGCAAACCATTAGTTTTTCCAGTGTCAGCATACCAATAAAGCTAACGAAAAACTATTAACCTCCTTCTTTATGGATAACTTACAGAATTCTGCACCAATTTGTCAAATTAACCCAATATTCTCTATAGTAACCTGATTGATGTTCCCAGAACTTCATGTCTAATAGTTAATGTCAATGCAAACCTTGACAATAGGCTTCCATTGCATCCCTATAAATTAAATGAACCAGTTCCTCCATTTGAAGCAAATGGCCAGGATTCACTTTGAGTTGAGAAAAATTCTCATGTTAGAAATACATTCAATTCAGTAAAAAAAAAAAGCATGAGACGTTCACATTTATTGAATCACCTGATAGGAAGACAATGAAAGTCAAAGGCATTTTTTACTCCTGAGAAAAGTTCTGAGCTTTATACTCCTTTTTACTATGTAGTAAAAAGTGTTATTGGCTTTCATTGCCTTCCTAATTGACGAGTCATTAAATGTAAAATTCTCATGCTTTTTACTCATGATTTGAACTTCTGAATACCATGAGATTTTTTTTCTAACTTTAGTGAATCAATGCCGATGTCTTTCTTGGTGATTACATGTATTAAAGCGGCTGGTGAAAATAAAAAAATCAAAAGTAGCAGATAAAAAGCTTTTAGATGATTGATAAAAAACATCTTTTCGATCCTTTTCTTAACAGCAACATGTTTAAAAACCAATATGTCTTTGGATAACAATTTAACAACCCACATGAATTCAGTACTTTATAACTCTTAAAATGCAAAGGCCCACCTGATTCATTAGTAGATGTAGCTACCATGAAAAAGAAAGAAAACAAATTTCAGAAGAGCTCAAAACTATTTTTAAAACCAAGTAAGGAATTCTTAAGAATATTCCGATCCGCCATGGGTTATTTTAAAATGTGCAAAAATACCACATTTTGAACCAACTAATTTCACTAAAAATGGTTAGGTCAAAAGGTGCTATTGCTAGAAATGAAAGGATTTCCCTGTCCTTTCAACCCTAAACAAAAATTTGACATTTTTCCCATCATTTTTAGAAGGATATTCCACCTTTAGAGCTAACATTTTTATTGAGTTTTTAAGAGAAGGGGGTCAGAAAACAGTTTCATAAATTTCACACATTAATAAATGTGACTTGATTATTTTTGGGTTCTCAGTCACTCCTTGTCATTACTACCCCTCCAGTTGTATTAGCCTTTACCAATCTTGAATAGTAAAATACAGTAGAGTTTTTAATTATTTAAGTATTTAAAGCTGTTTTTATCAAAAACCTAACCTTACTAACTCATAAATTAACAAACACAAAAGAGTCAGAGGGGTTCATACATGGCCCTTTAACCAAGCAAGTCTATTATTGATTAATGAAAATCAATATGCATACATTAAAATAACAGACAGCGATAACTGTATAAATGACCATTGATAATAAGATGTATTATTCAACTAATCTGTACTATTAATCAAACTGATTTAATAATAACGCTGATTAAACATGAAGGCTTACTTGGTTGAGTAGGAGCTTTTTTTTCAATCAAGCAAAAGAAAAGGAAAGGCAAGATTTAGAAAAGATAAAATGAAAAATCCAAAACCAAACAAAGCTCAAATATCTTTGGAACATAGCAAACCATTAGTTTTTCCAGTGTCAGCATACCAATAAAGCTAACGAAAAACTATTGACCTCCTTCTTTATGGATAACTTACAGAATTCTGCACCAATTTGTCAAATTAACCCAATATTCTCTATAGTAACCTAATTCATTTTCCCAGAACTTCATGTCTAATAGTTAATGTCAATGCGAACCTTGACAATAGGCTTCCATTGCATCCCTATAAATTAAATGAACCAGTTCCTCCATTTGAAGCAAATGGCCAGGATTCACTTTGAGTTGAGAAAAATTCTCATGTTAGAAATACATTCAATTCAGTAAAAAAAAAGCATGAGACGTTCACATTTATTGAATCACCTGATAGGAAGACAATGAAAGTCAAAGGCATTTTTTACTCCTGAGAAAAGTTCTGAGCTTTATACTCCTTTTTACTATGTATTAAAAAGTGTTATTGGCTTTCATTGCCTTCCTATCTGACGAGTCATTAAATGTAAAATTCTCATGCTTTTTACTCATGATTTGAATTTCTGAATACCATGAGATTTTTTTTCAAACTTTAGTGAATCAATGCCGATGTCTTTCTTGGTGATTACATGTATTAAAGCGGCTGGTGAAAATAAAAAAATCAAAAGTAGCAGATAAAAAGCTTTTAGATGATTGATAAAAAACATCTTTTCGATCCTTTTCTTAACAGCAACATGTTTAAAAACCAATATGTCTTTGGATAACAATTTAACAACCCACATGAATTCAGTACTTTATAACTCTTAAAATGCAAAGGCCCACCTGATTCATTAGTAGATGTAGCTACCATGAAAAAGAAAGAAAACAAATTTCAGAAGAGCTCAAAACTATTTTTAAAACGAAGTAAGGAATTCTTAAGAATATTCCGATCCGCCATGGGTTATTTTAAAATGTGCAAAAATACCACATTTTGAACCAACTAATTTCACTAAAAATGGTTAGGTCAAAAGGTGCTATTGCTAGAAATGAAAGGATTTCCCTGTCCTTTCAACCCTAAACAAAAATTTGACATTTTTCCCATCATTTTTAGAAGGATATTCCACCTTTAGAGCTAACATTTTTATTGAGTTTTTAAGAGAAGGGGGTCAGAAAACAGTTTCATAAATTTCACACATTAATAAATGTGACTTGATTATTTTTGGGTTCTCAGTCACTCCTTGTCATTACTACCCCTCCAGTTGTATTAGCCTTTACCAATCTTGAATAGTAAAATACAGTAGAGTTTTTAATTATTTAAGTATTTAAAGCTGTTTTTAGCAAAAACCTAACCTTACTAACTCATAAATTAACAAACACAAAAGAGTCAGAGGGGTTCATACATGGCCCTTTAACCAAGCAAGTCTATTATTGATTAATGAAAATCAATATGCATACATTAAAATAACAGACAGCGATAACTGTATAAATGACCATTGATAATAAGATGTATTATTCAACTAATCTGTACTATTAATCAAACTGATTTAATAATAACGCTGATTAAACATGAAGGCTTACTTGGTTGAGTAGGAGCTTTTTTTTCAATCAAGCAAAAGAAAAGGAAAGGCAAGATTTAGAAAAGATAAAATGAAAAATCCAAAACCAAACAAAGCTCAAATATCTTTGGAACATAGCAAACCATTAGTTTTTCCAGTGTCAGCATACCAATAAAGCTAACGAAAAACTATTAACCTCCTTCTTTATGGATAACTTACAGAATTCTGCACCAATTTGTCAAATTAACCCAATATTCTCTATAGTAACCTGATTGATGTTCCCAGAACTTCATGTCTAATAGTTAATGTCAATGCAAACCTTGACAATAGGCTTCCATTGCATCCCTATAAATTAAATGAACCAGTTCCTCCATTTGAAGCAAATGGCCAGGATTCACTTTGAGTTGAGAAAAATTCTCATGTTAGAAATACATTCAATTCAGTAAAAAAAAAAAGCATGAGACGTTCACATTTATTGAATCACCTGATAGGAAGACAATGAAAGTCAAAGGCATTTTTTACTCCTGAGAAAAGTTCTGAGCTTTATACTCCTTTTTACTATGTAGTAAAAAGTGTTATTGGCTTTCATTGCCTTCCTAATTGACGAGTCATTAAATGTAAAATTCTCATGCTTTTTACTCATGATTTGAACTTCTGAATACCATGAGATTTTTTTTCTAACTTTAGTGAATCAATGCCGATGTCTTTCTTGGTGATTACATGTATTAAAGCGGCTGGTGAAAATAAAAAAATCAAAAGTAGCAGATAAAAAGCTTTTAGATGATTGATAAAAAACATCTTTTCGATCCTTTTCTTAACAGCAACATGTTTAAAAACCAATATGTCTTTGGATAACAATTTAACAACCCACATGAATTCAGTACTTTATAACTCTTAAAATGCAAAGGCCCACCTGATTCATTAGTAGATGTAGCTACCATGAAAAAGAAAGAAAACAAATTTCAGAAGAGCTCAAAACTATTTTTAAAACCAAGTAAGGAATTCTTAAGAATATTCCGATCCGCCATGGGTTATTTTAAAATGTGCAAAAATACCACATTTTGAACCAACTAATTTCACTAAAAATGGTTAGGTCAAAAGGTGCTATTGCTAGAAATGAAAGGATTTCCCTGTCCTTTCAACCCTAAACAAAAATTTGACATTTTTCCCATCATTTTTAGAAGGATATTCCACCTTTAGAGCTAACATTTTTATTGAGTTTTTAAGAGAAGGGGGTCAGAAAACAGTTTCATAAATTTCACACATTAATAAATGTGACTTGATTATTTTTGGGTTCTCAGTCACTCCTTGTCATTACTACCCCTCCAGTTGTATTAGCCTTTACCAATCTTGAATAGTAAAATACAGTAGAGTTTTTAATTATTTAAGTATTTAAAGCTGTTTTTAGCAAAAACCTAACCTTACTAACTCATAAATTAACAAACACAAAAGAGTCAGAGGGGTTCATACATGGCCCTTTAACCAAGCAAGTCTATTATTGATTAATGAAAATCAATATGCATACATTAAAATAACAGACAGCGATAACTGTATAAATGACCATTGATAATAAGATGTATTATTCAACTAATCTGTACTATTAATCAAACTGATTTAATAATAACGCTGATTAAACATGAAGGCTTACTTGGTTGAGTAGGAGCTTTTTTTTCAATCAAGCAAAAGAAAAGGAAAGGCAAGATTTAGAAAAGATAAAATGAAAAATCCAAAACCAAACAAAGCTCAAATATCTTTGGAACATAGCAAACCATTAGTTTTTCCAGTGTCAGCATACCAATAAAGCTAACGAAAAACTATTAACCTCCTTCTTTATGGATAACTTACAGAATTCTGCACCAATTTGTCAAATTAACCCAATATTCTCTATAGTAACCTGATTGATGTTCCCAGAACTTCATGTCTAATAGTTAATGTCAATGCAAACCTTGACAATAGGCTTCCATTGCATCCCTATAAATTAAATGAACCAGTTCCTCCATTTGAAGCAAATGGCCAGGATTCACTTTGAGTTGAGAAAAATTCTCATGTTAGAAATACATTCAATTCAGTAAAAAAAAAAAAGCATGAGACGTTCACATTTATTGAATCACCTGATAGGAAGACAATGAAAGTCAAAGGCATTTTTTAGTCCTGAGAAAAGTTCTGAGCTTTATACTCCTTTTTACTATGTAGTAAAAAGTGTTATTGGCTTTCATTGCCTTCCTAATTGACGAGTCATTAAATGTAAAATTCTCATGCTTTTTACTCATGATTTGAACTTTTGAATACCATGAGATTTTTTTTCTAACTTTAGTGAATCAATGCCGATGTCTTTCTTGGTGATTACATGTATTAAAGCGGCTGGTGAAAATAAAAAAATCAAAAGTAGCAGATAAAAAGCTTTTAGATGATTGATAAAAAACATCTTTTCGATCCTTTTCTTAACAGCAACATGTTTAAAAACCAATATGTCTTTGGATAACAATTTAACAACCCACATGAATTCAGTACTTCATAACTCTTAAAATGCAAAGGCCCACCTGATTCATTAGTAGATGTAGCTACCATGAAAAAGAAAGAAAACAAATTTCAGAAGAGCTCAAAACTATTTTTAAAACCAAGTAAGGAATTCTTAAGAATATTCCGATCCGCCATGGGTTATTTTAAAATGTGCAAAAATACCACATTTTGAACCAACTAATTTCACTAAAAATGGTTAGGTCAAAAGGTGCTATTGCTAGAAATGAAAGGATTTCCCTGTCCTTTCAACCCTAAACAAAAATTTGACATTTTTCCCATCATTTTTAGAAGGATATTCCACCTTTAGAGCTAACATTTTTATTGAGTTTTTAAGAGAAGGGGGTCAGAAAACAGTTTCATAAATTTCACACATTAATAAATGTGACTTGATTATTTTTGGGTTCTCAGTCACTCCTTGTCATTACTACCCCTCCAGTTGTATTAGCCTTTACCAATCTTGAATAGTAAAATACAGTAGTGTTTTTAATTATTTAAGTATTTAAAGCTGTTTTTAGCAAAAACCTAACCTTACTAACTCATAAATTAACAAACACAAAAGAGTCAGAGGGGTTCATACATGGCCCTTTAACCAAGCAAGTCTATTATTGATTAATGAAAATCAATATGCATACATTAAAATAACAGACAGCGATAACTGTATAAATGACCATTGATAATAAGATGTATTATTCAACTAATCTGTACTATTAATCAAACTGATTTAATAATAACGCTGATTAAACATGAAGGCTTACTTGGTTGAGTAGGAGCTTTTTTTTCAATCAAGCAAAAGAAAAGGAAAGGCAAGATTTAGAAAAGATAAAATGAAAAATCCAAAACCAAACAAAGCTCAAATATCTTTGGAACATAGCAAACCATTAGTTTTTCCAGTGTCAGCATACCAATAAAGCTAACGAAAAACTATTAACCTCCTTCTTTATGGATAACTTACAGAATTCTGCACCAATTTGTCAAATTAACCCAATATTCTCTATAGTAACCTGATTCATTTTCCCAGAACTTCATGTCTAATAGTTAATGTCAATGCGAACCTTGACAATAGGCTTCCATTGCATCCCTATAAATTAAATGAACCAGTTCCTCCATTTGAAGCAAATGGCCAGGATTCACTTTGAGTTGAGAAAAATTCTCATGTTAGAAATACATTCAATTCAGTAAAAAAAAAAAGCATGAGACGTTCACATTTATTGAATCACCTGATAGGAAGACAATGAAAGTCAAAGGCATTTTTTACTCCTGTGAAAAGTTCTGAGCTTTATACTCCTTTTTACTATGTATTAAAAAGTGTTATTGGCTTTCATTGCCTTCCTATCTGACGAGTCATTAAATGTAAAATTCTCATGCTTTTTACTCATGATTTGAACTTCTGAATACCATGAGATTTTTTTTTCAAACTTTAGTGAATCAATGCCAATGTCTTTCTTGGTGATTACATGCATTAAAGCGGCTGGTGAAAATAAAAAAAATCAAAAGTAGCATATAAAAAGCTTTTAGATGATTGATAAAAACATCTTTTCAATCCAATTCTTAACAGCAACATGTTTAAAAACCAATATGTCTTTTGATAACAATTTAACAACCCACATGAATTCAGTACTTTATAACTCTTAAAATGCAAAGGCCCACCTGATTCATTAGTAGATGTAGCTACCATGAAAAAGAAAGAAAACACATTTCAGAAGAGCTCAAAACTATTTTTAAAACCAAGTAAGGAATTCTTAAGAATATTCCGATCCGCCATGGGTTATTTTAAAATGTGCAAAAATACCACATTTTGAAACAACTAATTTTACAAAAAATGGTTAGGTCAAAAGGTGCTATTGCTAGAAATGAAAGGATTTCCCTGTCCTTTCAACCCTAAACAAAAATTTGACATTTTTCCCATTAGTTTTAGAAGGATATTCCACCTTTAGAGCTAACATTTTTATTAAGTTTTTAAGAGAAGGGGGTCAGAAAACAGTTTCATAAATTTCACACATTAATAAATGTGACTTGATTATTTTTGGGTTCTCAGTCACTCCTTGTCATTACTACCCCTCCAGTTGTATTAGCCTTTACCAATCTTGAATAGTAAAATACAGTAGAGTTTTTAATTATTTATGTATTTAAAGCTGTTTTTAGCAAAAACCTAACCTTACTAACTCATAAATTAACAAACACAAAAGAGTCAGAGGGGTTCATACATGGCCCTTTAACCACTTGATTATTTTTGGGTTGTCAGTCACTCCTTGTCATTACTACCCCTCCAGTTGTATTAGCCTTTACCAAACTTGAATAGTAAAATACAGTAGAGTTTTTAATTATTTATGTATTTAAAGCTGTTTTTAGCAAAAACCTAACCTTACTAACTCATAAATTAACAAACACAAAAGAGTCAGAGGGGTTCATACATGGCCCTTTAACCAAGCAAGTCTATTATTGATTAATGAAAATCAATATGCATACATTAAAATAACAGACAGCGATAACTGTATAAATGACCATTGATAATAAGATGTATTATTCAAATAATCTGTACTATTAATCAAACTGATTTAATAATAACGCTGATTAAACATGAAGGCTTACTTGGTTGAGTAGGAGCTTTTTTTTCAATCAAGCAAAAGAAAAGGAAAGGCAAGATTTAGAAAAGATAAAATGAAAAATCCAAAACCAAACAAAGCTCAAATATCTTTGGAACATAGCAAACCATTAGTTTTTCCAGTGTCAGCATACCAATAAAGCTAACGAAAAACTATTAACCTCCTTCTTTATGGATAACTTACAGAATTCTGCACCAATTTGTCAAATTAACCCAATATTCTCTATAGTAACCTGATTCATGTTCCCAGAACTTCATGTCTAATAGTTAATGTCAATGCAAACCTTGACAATAGGCTTCCATTGCATCCCTATAAATTAAATGAACCAGTTCCTCCATTTGAAGCAAATGGCCAGGATTCACTTTGAGTTGAGAAAAATTCTCATGTTAGAAATACATTCAATTCAGTAAAAAAAAGCATGAGACTTTCACTTTTATTGAATCACCTGATAGGAAGACAATGTAAGTCAAAGGCATTTTTTACTCCTGAGAAAAGTTCTGAGCTTTATACTCCTTTTTACTATGTAGTAAAAAGTGTTATTGGCTTTCATTGCCTTCCTATCTGACGAGCCATTAAATGTAAAATTCTCATGCTTTTTACTCATGATTTGAACTTCTGAATACCATGAGATTTTTTTTTCAAACTTTAGTGAATCAATGCCGATGTCTTTCTTGGTGATTACATGTATTAAAGCGGCTGGTGAAAATAAAAAAATCAAAAGTAGCAGATAAAAAGCTTTTAGATGATTGATAAAAAACATCTTTTCGATCCTTTTCTTAACAGCAACATGTTTAAAAACCAATATGTCTTTGGATAACAATTTAACAACCCACATGAATTCAGTACTTTATAACTCTTAAAATGCAAAGGCCCACCTGATTCATTAGTAGATGTAGCTACCATGAAAAAGAAAGAAAACAAATTTCAGAAGAGCTCAAAACTATTTTTAAAACGAAGTAAGGAATTCTTAAGAATATTCCGATCCGCCATGGGTTATTTTAAAATGTGCAAAAATACCACATTTTGAACCAACTAATTTCACTAAAAATGGTTAGGTCAAAAGGTGCTATTGCTAGAAATGAAAGGATTTCCCTGTCCTTTCAACCCTAAACAAAAATTTGATATTTTTCCCATCATTTTTAGAAGGATATTCCACCTTTAGAGCTAACATTTTTATTGAGTTTTTAAGAGAAGGGGGTCAGAAAACAGTTTCATAAATTTCACACATTAATAAATGTGACTTGATTATTTTTGGGTTCTCAGTCACTCCTTGTCATTACTACCCCTCCAGTTGTATTAGCCTTTACCAATCTTGAATAGTAAAATACAGTAGAGTTTTTAATTATTTAAGTATTTAAAGCTGTTTTTAGCAAAAACCTAACCTTACTAACTCATAAATTAACAAACACAAAAGAGTCAGAGGGGTTCATACATGGCCCTTTAACCAAGCAAGTCTATTATTGATTAATGAAAATCAATATGCATACATTAAAATAACAGACAGCGATAACTGTATAAATGACCATTGATAATAAGATGTATTATTCAACTAATCTGTACTATTAATCAAACTGATTTAATAATAACGCTGATTAAACATGAAGGCTTACTTGGTTGAGTAGGAGCTTTTTTTTCAATCAAGCAAAAGAAAAGGAAAGGCAAGATTTAGAAAAGATAAAATGAAAAATCCAAAACCAAACAAAGCTCAAATATCTTTGGAACATAGCAAACCATTAGTTTTTCCAGTGTCAGCATACCAATAAAGCTAACGAAAAACTATTAACCTCCTTCTTTATGGATAACTTACAGAATTCTGCACCAATTTGTCAAATTAACCCAATATTCTCTATAGTAACCTGATTGATGTTCCCAGAACTTCATGTCTAATAGTTAATGTCAATGCAAACCTTGACAATAGGCTTCCATTGCATCCCTATAAATTAAATGAACCAGTTCCTCCATTTGAAGCAAATGGCCAGGATTCACTTTGAGTTGAGAAAAATTCTCATGTTAGAAATACATTCAATTCAGTAAAAAAAAAAAAGCATGAGACGTTCACATTTATTGAATCACCTGATAGGAAGACAATGAAAGTCAAAGGCATTTTTTAGTCCTGAGAAAAGTTCTGAGCTTTATACTCCTTTTTACTATGTAGTAAAAAGTGTTATTGGCTTTCATTGCCTTCCTAATTGACGAGTCATTAAATGTAAAATTCTCATGCTTTTTACTCATGATTTGAACTTTTGAATACCATGAGATTTTTTTTCTAACTTTAGTGAATCAATGCCGATGTCTTTCTTGGTGATTACATGTATTAAAGCGGCTGGTGAAAATAAAAAAATCAAAAGTAGCAGATAAAAAGCTTTTAGATGATTGATAAAAAACATCTTTTCGATCCTTTTCTTAACAGCAACATGTTTAAAAACCAATATGTCTTTGGATAACAATTTAACAACCCACATGAATTCAGTACTTTATAACTCTTAAAATGCAAAGGCCCACCTGATTCATTAGTAGATGTAGCTACCATGAAAAAGAAAGAAAACAAATTTCAGAAGAGCTCAAAACTATTTTTAAAACCAAGTAAGGAATTCTTAAGAATATTCCGATCCGCCATGGGTTATTTTAAAATGTGCAAAAATACCACATTTTGAACCAACTAATTTCACTAAAAATGGTTAGGTCAAAAGGTGCTATTGCTAGAAATGAAAGGATTTCCCTGTCCTTTCAACCCTAAACAAAAATTTGACATTTTTCCCATCATTTTTAGAAGGATATTCCACCTTTAGAGCTAACATTTTTATTGAGTTTTTAAGAGAAGGGGGTCAGAAAACAGTTTCATAAATTTCACACATTAATAAATGTGACTTGATTATTTTTGGGTTCTCAGTCACTCCTTGTCATTACTACCCCTCCAGTTGTATTAGCCTTTACCAATCTTGAATAGTAAAATACAGTAGTGTTTTTAATTATTTAAGTATTTAAAGCTGTTTTTAGCAAAAACCTAACCTTACTAACTCATAAATTAACAAACACAAAAGAGTCAGAGGGGTTCATACATGGCCCTTTAACCAAGCAAGTCTATTATTGATTAATGAAAATCAATATGCATACATTAAAATAACAGACAGCGATAACTGTATAAATGACCATTGATAATAAGATGTATTATTCAACTAATCTGTACTATTAATCAAACTGATTTAATAATAACGCTGATTAAACATGAAGGCTTACTTGGTTGAGTAGGAGCTTTTTTTTCAATCAAGCAAAAGAAAAGGAAAGGCAAGATTTAGAAAAGATAAAATGAAAAATCCAAAACCAAACAAAGCTCAAATATCTTTGGAACATAGCAAACCATTAGTTTTTCCAGTGTCAGCATACCAATAAAGCTAACGAAAAACTATTAACCTCCTTCTTTATGGATAACTTACAGAATTCTGCACCAATTTGTCAAATTAACCCAATATTCTCTATAGTAACCTGATTCATTTTCCCAGAACTTCATGTCTAATAGTTAATGTCAATGCGAACCTTGACAATAGGCTTCCATTGCATCCCTATAAATTAAATGAACCAGTTCCTCCATTTGAAGCAAATGGCCAGGATTCACTTTGAGTTGAGAAAAATTCTCATGTTAGAAATACATTCAATTCAGTAAAAAAAAAAAGCATGAGACGTTCACATTTATTGAATCACCTGATAGGAAGACAATGAAAGTCAAAGGCATTTTTTACTCCTGTGAAAAGTTCTGAGCTTTATACTCCTTTTTACTATGTATTAAAAAGTGTTATTGGCTTTCATTGCCTTCCTATCTGACGAGTCATTAAATGTAAAATTCTCATGCTTTTTACTCATGATTTGAACTTCTGAATACCATGAGATTTTTTTTTCAAACTTTAGTGAATCAATGCCAATGTCTTTCTTGGTGATTACATGCATTAAAGCGGCTGGTGAAAATAAAAAAAATCAAAAGTAGCATATAAAAAGCTTTTAGATGATTGATAAAAACATCTTTTCAATCCAATTCTTAACAGCAACATGTTTAAAAACCAATATGTCTTTTGATAACAATTTAACAACCCACATGAATTCAGTACTTTATAACTCTTAAAATGCAAAGGCCCACCTGATTCATTAGTAGATGTAGCTACCATGAAAAAGAAAGAAAACACATTTCAGAAGAGCTCAAAACTATTTTTAAAACCAAGTAAGGAATTCTTAAGAATATTCCGATCCGCCATGGGTTATTTTAAAATGTGCAAAAATACCACATTTTGAAACAACTAATTTTACAAAAAATGGTTAGGTCAAAAGGTGCTATTGCTAGAAATGAAAGGATTTCCCTGTCCTTTCAACCCTAAACAAAAATTTGACATTTTTCCCATTAGTTTTAGAAGGATATTCCACCTTTAGAGCTAACATTTTTATTAAGTTTTTAAGAGAAGGGGGTCAGAAAACAGTTTCATAAATTTCACACATTAATAAATGTGACTTGATTATTTTTGGGTTCTCAGTCACTCCTTGTCATTACTACCCCTCCAGTTGTATTAGCCTTTACCAATCTTGAATAGTAAAATACAGTAGAGTTTTTAATTATTTATGTATTTAAAGCTGTTTTTAGCAAAAACCTAACCTTACTAACTCATAAATTAACAAACACAAAAGAGTCAGAGGGGTTCATACATGGCCCTTTAACCACTTGATTATTTTTGGGTTGTCAGTCACTCCTTGTCATTACTACCCCTCCAGTTGTATTAGCCTTTACCAAACTTGAATAGTAAAATACAGTAGAGTTTTTAATTATTTATGTATTTAAAGCTGTTTTTAGCAAAAACCTAACCTTACTAACTCATAAATTAACAAACACAAAAGAGTCAGAGGGGTTCATACATGGCCCTTTAACCAAGCAAGTCTATTATTGATTAATGAAAATCAATATGCATACATTAAAATAACAGACAGCGATAACTGTATAAATGACCATTGATAATAAGATGTATTATTCAAATAATCTGTACTATTAATCAAACTGATTTAATAATAACGCTGATTAAACATGAAGGCTTACTTGGTTGAGTAGGAGCTTTTTTTTCAATCAAGCAAAAGAAAAGGAAAGGCAAGATTTAGAAAAGATAAAATGAAAAATCCAAAACCAAACAAAGCTCAAATATCTTTGGAACATAGCAAACCATTAGTTTTTCCAGTGTCAGCATACCAATAAAGCTAACGAAAAACTATTAACCTCCTTCTTTATGGATAACTTACAGAATTCTGCACCAATTTGTCAAATTAACCCAATATTCTCTATAGTAACCTGATTCATGTTCCCAGAACTTCATGTCTAATAGTTAATGTCAATGCAAACCTTGACAATAGGCTTCCATTGCATCCCTATAAATTAAATGAACCAGTTCCTCCATTTGAAGCAAATGGCCAGGATTCACTTTGAGTTGAGAAAAATTCTCATGTTAGAAATACATTCAATTCAGTAAAAAAAAGCATGAGACTTTCACTTTTATTGAATCACCTGATAGGAAGACAATGTAAGTCAAAGGCATTTTTTACTCCTGAGAAAAGTTCTGAGCTTTATACTCCTTTTTACTATGTAGTAAAAAGTGTTATTGGCTTTCATTGCCTTCCTATCTGACGAGCCATTAAATGTAAAATTCTCATGCTTTTTACTCATGATTTGAACTTCTGAATACCATGAGATTTTTTTTTCAAACTTTAGTGAATCAATGCCGATGTCTTTCTTGGTGATTACATGTATTAAAGCGGCTGGTGAAAATAAAAAAATCAAAAGTAGCAGATAAAAAGCTTTTCCTTGATTGATAAAAAACATCTTTGCAATCCTTTTCTTAACAGCAACATGTTTAAAAACCAATATGTCTTTGGATAACAATTTAACAACCCACATGAATTCAGTACTTTATAACTCTTAAAATGCAAAGGCCCACCTGATTCATTAGTAGATGTAGCTACCATGAAAAAGAAAGAAAACTAATTTCAGAAGAGCTCAAAACTATTTTTAAAACCAAATAAGGAATTCTTAAGAATATTCCGATCCGCCATGGGTTATTTTAAAATGTGCAAAAATACCACATTTTGAACCAACTAATTTCACTAAAAATGGTTAGGTCAAAAGGTGCTATTGCTAGAAATGAAAGGATTTCCCTGTCCTTTCAACCCTAAACAAAAATTTGACATTTTTCCCATCATTTTTAGAAGGATATTCCACCTTTAGAGCTAACATTTTTATTGAGTTTTTAAGAGAAGGGGGTCAGAAAACAGTTTCATAAATTTCACACTTTAATAAATGTGACTTGATTATTTTTGGGTTCTCAGTCACTCCTTGTCATTACTACCCCTCCAGTTGTATTAGCCTTTACCAATCTTGAATAGTAAAATACAGTAGAGTTTTTAATTATTTAAGTATTTAAAGCTGTTTTTAGCAAAAACCTAACCTTACTAACTCATAAATTAACAAACACAAAAGAGTCAGAGGGGTTCATACATGGCCCTTTAACCAAGCAAGTCTATTATTGATTAATGAAAATCAATATGCAGACATTAAAATAACAGACAGCGATAACTGTATAAATGACCATTGATAATAAGATGTATTATTCAACTAATCTGTACTATTAATCAAACTGATTTAATAATAACACTGATTAAACATGAAGGCTTACTTGGTTGAGTAGGAGCTTTTTTTTCAATCAAGCAAAAGAAAAGGAAAGGCAAGATTTAGAAAAGATAAAATGAAATATCCAAAACCAAACAAAGCTCAAATATCTTTGGAACATAGCAAACCATTAGTTTTTCCAGTGTCAGCATACCAATAAAGCTAACGAAAAACTATTAACCTCCTTCTTTATGGATGACTTACAGAATTCTGCACCAATTTGTCAAATTAACCCAATATTCTCTATAGTAACCTGATTCATTTTCCCAGAACTTCATGTCTAATAGTTAATGTCAATGCAAACCTTGACAATAGGCTTCCATTGCATCCCTATAAATTAAATGAACCAGTTCCTCCATTTGAAGCAAATGGCCAGGATTCACTTTGAGTTGAGAAAAATTCTCATGTTAGAAATACATTCAATTCAGTAAAAAAAAAGCATGAGACGTTCACATTTATTGAATCACCTGATAGGAAGACAATGAAAGTCAAAGGCATTTTTTACTCCTGTGAAAAGTTCTGAGCTTTATACTCCTTTTTACTATGTATTAAAAAGTGTTATTGGCTTTCATTGCCTTCCTATCGGACGAGTCATTAAATGTAAAATTCTCATGCTTTTTACTCATGATTTGAACTTCTGAATACCATGAGATTTTTTTTTCAAACTTTAGTGAATCAATGCCAATGTCTTTCTTGGTGATTACATGCATTAAAGCGGCTGGTGAAAATAAAAAAAATCAAAAGTAGCATATAAAAAGCTTTTAGATGATTGATAAAAACATCTTTTCAATCCAATTCTTAACAGCAACATGTTTAAAAACCAATATGTCTTTTGATAACAATTTAACAACCCACATGAATTCAGTACTTTATAACTCTTAAAATTCAAAGGCCCACCTGATTCATTAGTAGATGTAGCTACCATGAAAAAGAAAGAAAACACATTTCAGAAGAGCTCAAAACTATTTTTAAAACCAAGTAAGGAATTCTTAAGAATATTCCGATCCGCCATGGGTTATTTTAAAATGTGCAAAAATACCACATTTTGAACCAACTAATTTTACAAAAAATGGTTAGGTCAAAAGGTGCTATTGCTAGAAATGAAAGGATTTCCCTGTCCTTTCAACCCTAAACAAAAATTTGACATTTTTCCCATCATTTTTAGAAGGATATTCCACCTTTAGAGCTAACATTTTTATTAAGTTTTTAAGAGAAGGGGGTCAGAAAACAGTTTCATAAATTTCACACATTAATAAATGTGACTTGATTATTTTTGGGTTCTCAGTCACTCCTTGTCATTACTACCCCTCCAGTTGTATTAGCCTTTACCAATCTTGAATAGTAAAATACAGTAGAGTTTTTAATTATTTATGTATTTAAAGCTGTTTTTAGCAAAAACCTAACCTTACTAACTCATAAATTAACAAACACAAAAGAGTCAGAGGGGTTCATACATGGCCCTTTAACCACTTGATTATTTTTGGGTTGTCAGTCACTCCTTGTCATTACTACCCCTCCAGTTGTATTAGCCTTTACCAAACTTGAATAGTAAAATACAGTAGAGTTTTTAATTATTTATGTATTTAAAGCTGTTTTTAGCAAAAACCTAACCTTACTAACTCATAAATTAACAAACACAAAAGAGTCAGAGGGGTTCATACATGGCCCTTTAACCAAGCAAGTCTATTATTGATTAATGAAAATCAATATGCAGACATTAAAATAACAGACAGCGATAACTGTATAAATGACCATTGATAATAAGATGTATTATTCAACTAATCTGTACTATTAATCAAACTGATTTAATAATAACGCTGATTAAACATGAAGGCTTACTTGGTTGAGTAGGAGCTTTTTTTTCAATCAAGCAAAAGAAAAGGAAAGGCAAGATTTAGAAAAGATAAAATGAAAAATCCAAAACCAAACAAAGCTCAAATATCTTTGGAACATAGCAAACCATTAGTTTTTCCAGTGTCAGCATACCAATAAAGCTAACGAAAAACTATTAACCTCCTTCTTTATGGATAACTTACAGAATTCTGCACCAATTTGTCAAATTAACCCAATATTCTCTATAGTAACCTGATTGATGTTCCCAGAACTTCATGTCTAATAGTTAATGTCAATGCAAACCTTGACAATAGGCTTCCATTGCATCCCTATAAATTAAATGAACCAGTTCCTCCATTTGAAGCAAATGGCCAGGATTCACTTTGAGTTGAGAAAAATTCTCATGTTAGAAATACATTCAATTCAGTAAAAAAAAAAAAGCATGAGACGTTCACATTTATTGAATCACCTGATAGGAAGACAATGAAAGTCAAAGGCATTTTTTACTCCTGAGAAAAGTTCTGAGCTTTATACTCCTTTTTACTATGTAGTAAAAAGTGTTATTGGCTTTCATTGCCTTCCTAATTGACGAGTCATTAAATGTAAAATTCTCATGCTTTTTACTCATGATTTGAACTTCTGAATACCATGAGATTTTTTTTCTAACTTTAGTGAATCAATGCCGATGTCTTTCTTGGTGATTACATGTATTAAAGCGGCTGGTGAAAATAAAAAAATCAAAAGTAGCAGATAAAAAGCTTTTAGATGATTGATAAAAAACATCTTTTCGATCCTTTTCTTAACAGCAACATGTTTAAAAACCAATATGTCTTTGGATAACAATTTAACAACCCACATGAATTCAGTACTTTATAACTCTTAAAATGCAAAGGCCCACCTGATTCATTAGTAGATGTAGCTACCATGAAAAAGAAAGAAAACAAATTTCAGAAGAGCTCAAAACTATTTTTAAAATCAAGTAAGGAATTCTTAAGAATATTCCGATCCGCCATGGGTTATTTTAAAATGTGCAAAAATACCACATTTTGAACCAACTAATTTCACTAAAAATGGTTAGGTCAAAAGGTGCTATTGCTAGAAATGAAAGGATTTCCCTGTCCTTTCAACCCTAAACAAAAATTTGACATTTTTCCCATCATTTTTAGAAGGATATTCCACCTTTAGAGCTAACATTTTTATTGAGTTTTTAAGAGAAGGGGGTCAGAAAACAGTTTCATAAATTTCACACATTAATAAATGTGACTTGATTATTTTTGGGTTCTCAGTCACTCCTTGTCATTACTACCCCTCCAGTTGTATTAGCCTTTACCAATCTTGAATAGTAAAATACAGTAGTGTTTTTAATTATTTAAGTATTTAAAGCTGTTTTTATCAAAAACCTAACCTTACTAACTCATAAATTAACAAACACAAAAGAGTCAGAGGGGTTCATACATGGCCCTTTAACCAAGCAAGTCTATTATTGATTAATGAAAATCAATATGCATACATTAAAATAACAGACAGCGATAACTGTATAAATGACCATTGATAATAAGATGTATTATTCAACTAATCTGTACTATTAATCAAACTGATTTAATAATAACGCTGATTAAACATGAAGGCTTACTTGGTTGAGTAGGAGCTTTTTTTTCAATCAAGCAAAAGAAAAGGAAAGGCAAGATTTAGAAAAGATAAAATGAAAAATCCAAAACCAAACAAAGCTCAAATATCTTTGGAACATAGCAAACCATTAGTTTTTCCAGTGTCAGCATACCAATAAAGCTAACGAAAAACTATTAACCTCCTTCTTTATGGATAACTTACAGAATTCTGCACCAATTTGTCAAATTAACCCAATATTCTCTATAGTAACCTGATTCATTTTCCCAGAACTTCATGTCTAATAGTTAATGTCAATGCGAACCTTGACAATAGGCTTCCATTGCATCCCTATAAATTAAATGAACCAGTTCCTCCATTTGAAGCAAATGGCCAGGATTCACTTTGAGTTGAGAAAAATTCTCATGTTAGAAATACATTCAATTCAGTAAAAAAAAAGCATGAGACGTTCACATTTATTGAATCACCTGATAGGAAGACAATGAAAGTCAAAGGCATTTTTTACTCCTGAGAAAAGTTCTGAGCTTTATACTCCTTTTTACTATGTATTAAAAAGTGTTATTGGCTTTCATTGCCTTCCTATCTGACGAGTCATTAAATGTAAAATTCTCATGCTTTTTACTCATGATTTGAATTTCTGAATACCATGAGATTTTTTTTCAAACTTTAGTGAATCAATGCCGATGTCTTTCTTGGTGATTACATGTATTAAAGCGGCTGGTGAAAATAAAAAAATCAAAAGTAGCAGATAAAAAGCTTTTAGATGATTGATAAAAAACATCTTTTCGATCCTTTTCTTAACAGCAACATGTTTAAAAACCAATATGTCTTTGGATAACAATTTAACAACCCACATGAATTCAGTACTTTATAACTCTTAAAATGCAAAGGCCCACCTGATTCATTAGTAGATGTAGCTACCATGAAAAAGAAAGAAAACAAATTTCAGAAGAGCTCAAAACTATTTTTAAAACCAAGTAAGGAATTCTTAAGAATATTCCGATCCGCCATGGGTTATTTTAAAATGTGCAAAAATACCACATTTTGAACCAACTAATTTCACTAAAAATGGTTAGGTCAAAAGGTGCTATTGCTAGAAATGAAAGGATTTCCCTGTCCTTTCAACCCTAAACAAAAATTTGACATTTTTCCCATCATTTTTAGAAGGATATTCCACCTTTAGAGCTAACATTTTTATTGAGTTTTTAAGAGAAGGGGGTCAGAAAACAGTTTCATAAATTTCACACATTAATAAATGTGACTTGATTATTTTTGGGTTCTCAGTCACTCCTTGTCATTACTACCCCTCCAGTTGTATTAGCCTTTACCAATCTTGAATAGTAAAATACAGTAGAGTTTTTAATTATTTAAGTATTTAAAGCTGTTTTTAGCAAAAACCTAACCTTACTAACTCATAAATTAACAAACACAAAAGAGTCAGAGGGGTTCATACATGGCCCTTTAACCAAGCAAGTCTATTATTGATTAATGAAAATCAATATGCATACATTAAAATAACAGACAGCGATAACTGTATAAATGACCATTGATAATAAGATGTATTATTCAACTAATCTGTACTATTAATCAAACTGATTTAATAATAACGCTGATTAAACATGAAGGCTTACTTGGTTGAGTAGGAGCTTTTTTTTCAATCAAGCAAAAGAAAAGGAAAGGCAAGATTTAGAAAAGATAAAATGAAAAATCCAAAACCAAACAAAGCTCAAATATCTTTGGAACATAGCAAACCATTAGTTTTTCCAGTGTCAGCATACCAATAAAGCTAACGAAAAACTATTAACCTCCTTCTTTATGGATAACTTACAGAATTCTGCACCAATTTGTCAAATTAACCCAATATTCTCTATAGTAACCTGATTGATGTTCCCAGAACTTCATGTCTAATAGTTAATGTCAATGCAAACCTTGACAATAGGCTTCCATTGCATCCCTATAAATTAAATGAACCAGTTCCTCCATTTGAAGCAAATGGCCAGGATTCACTTTGAGTTGAGAAAAATTCTCATGTTAGAAATACATTCAATTCAGTAAAAAAAAAAAAGCATGAGACGTTCACATTTATTGAATCACCTGATAGGAAGACAATGAAAGTCAAAGGCATTTTTTAGTCCTGAGAAAAGTTCTGAGCTTTATACTCCTTTTTACTATGTAGTAAAAAGTGTTATTGGCTTTCATTGCCTTCCTAATTGACGAGTCATTAAATGTAAAATTCTCATGCTTTTTACTCATGATTTGAACTTTTGAATACCATGAGATTTTTTTTCTAACTTTAGTGAATCAATGCCGATGTCTTTCTTGGTGATTACATGTATTAAAGCGGCTGGTGAAAATAAAAAAATCAAAAGTAGCAGATAAAAAGCTTTTAGATGATTGATAAAAAACATCTTTTCGATCCTTTTCTTAACAGCAACATGTTTAAAAACCAATATGTCTTTGGATAACAATTTAACAACCCACATGAATTCAGTACTTTATAACTCTTAAAATGCAAAGGCCCACCTGATTCATTAGTAGATGTAGCTACCATGAAAAAGAAAGAAAACAAATTTCAGAAGAGCTCAAAACTATTTTTAAAACCAAGTAAGGAATTCTTAAGAATATTCCGATCCGCCATGGGTTATTTTAAAATGTGCAAAAATACCACATTTTGAACCAACTAATTTCACTAAAAATGGTTAGGTCAAAAGGTGCTATTGCTAGAAATGAAAGGATTTCCCTGTCCTTTCAACCCTAAACAAAAATTTGACATTTTTCCCATCATTTTTAGAAGGATATTCCACCTTTAGAGCTAACATTTTTATTGAGTTTTTAAGAGAAGGGGGTCAGAAAACAGTTTCATAAATTTCACACATTAATAAATGTGACTTGATTATTTTTGGGTTCTCAGTCACTCCTTGTCATTACTACCCCTCCAGTTGTATTAGCCTTTACCAATCTTGAATAGTAAAATACAGTAGTGTTTTTAATTATTTAAGTATTTAAAGCTGTTTTTAGCAAAAACCTAACCTTACTAACTCATAAATTAACAAACACAAAAGAGTCAGAGGGGTTCATACATGGCCCTTTAACCAAGCAAGTCTATTATTGATTAATGAAAATCAATATGCATACATTAAAATAACAGACAGCGATAACTGTATAAATGACCATTGATAATAAGATGTATTATTCAACTAATCTGTACTATTAATCAAACTGATTTAATAATAACGCTGATTAAACATGAAGGCTTACTTGGTTGAGTAGGAGCTTTTTTTTCAATCAAGCAAAAGAAAAGGAAAGGCAAGATTTAGAAAAGATAAAATGAAAAATCCAAAACCAAACAAAGCTCAAATATCTTTGGAACATAGCAAACCATTAGTTTTTCCAGTGTCAGCATACCAATAAAGCTAACGAAAAACTATTAACCTCCTTCTTTATGGATAACTTACAGAATTCTGCACCAATTTGTCAAATTAACCCAATATTCTCTATAGTAACCTGATTCATTTTCCCAGAACTTCATGTCTAATAGTTAATGTCAATGCGAACCTTGACAATAGGCTTCCATTGCATCCCTATAAATTAAATGAACCAGTTCCTCCATTTGAAGCAAATGGCCAGGATTCACTTTGAGTTGAGAAAAATTCTCATGTTAGAAATACATTCAATTCAGTAAAAAAAAAAAGCATGAGACGTTCACATTTATTGAATCACCTGATAGGAAGACAATGAAAGTCAAAGGCATTTTTTACTCCTGTGAAAAGTTCTGAGCTTTATACTCCTTTTTACTATGTATTAAAAAGTGTTATTGGCTTTCATTGCCTTCCTATCTGACGAGTCATTAAATGTAAAATTCTCATGCTTTTTACTCATGATTTGAACTTCTGAATACCATGAGATTTTTTTTTCAAACTTTAGTGAATCAATGCCAATGTCTTTCTTGGTGATTACATGCATTAAAGCGGCTGGTGAAAATAAAAAAAATCAAAAGTAGCATATAAAAAGCTTTTAGATGATTGATAAAAACATCTTTTCAATCCAATTCTTAACAGCAACATGTTTAAAAACCAATATGTCTTTTGATAACAATTTAACAACCCACATGAATTCAGTACTTTATAACTCTTAAAATGCAAAGGCCCACCTGATTCATTAGTAGATGTAGCTACCATGAAAAAGAAAGAAAACACATTTCAGAAGAGCTCAAAACTATTTTTAAAACCAAGTAAGGAATTCTTAAGAATATTCCGATCCGCCATGGGTTATTTTAAAATGTGCAAAAATACCACATTTTGAAACAACTAATTTTACAAAAAATGGTTAGGTCAAAAGGTGCTATTGCTAGAAATGAAAGGATTTCCCTGTCCTTTCAACCCTAAACAAAAATTTGACATTTTTCCCATTAGTTTTAGAAGGATATTCCACCTTTAGAGCTAACATTTTTATTAAGTTTTTAAGAGAAGGGGGTCAGAAAACAGTTTCATAAATTTCACACATTAATAAATGTGACTTGATTATTTTTGGGTTCTCAGTCACTCCTTGTCATTACTACCCCTCCAGTTGTATTAGCCTTTACCAATCTTGAATAGTAAAATACAGTAGAGTTTTTAATTATTTATGTATTTAAAGCTGTTTTTAGCAAAAACCTAACCTTACTAACTCATAAATTAACAAACACAAAAGAGTCAGAGGGGTTCATACATGGCCCTTTAACCACTTGATTATTTTTGGGTTGTCAGTCACTCCTTGTCATTACTACCCCTCCAGTTGTATTAGCCTTTACCAAACTTGAATAGTAAAATACAGTAGAGTTTTTAATTATTTATGTATTTAAAGCTGTTTTTAGCAAAAACCTAACCTTACTAACTCATAAATTAACAAACACAAAAGAGTCAGAGGGGTTCATACATGGCCCTTTAACCAAGCAAGTCTATTATTGATTAATGAAAATCAATATGCATACATTAAAATAACAGACAGCGATAACTGTATAAATGACCATTGATAATAAGATGTATTATTCAAATAATCTGTACTATTAATCAAACTGATTTAATAATAACGCTGATTAAACATGAAGGCTTACTTGGTTGAGTAGGAGCTTTTTTTTCAATCAAGCAAAAGAAAAGGAAAGGCAAGATTTAGAAAAGATAAAATGAAAAATCCAAAACCAAACAAAGCTCAAATATCTTTGGAACATAGCAAACCATTAGTTTTTCCAGTGTCAGCATACCAATAAAGCTAACGAAAAACTATTAACCTCCTTCTTTATGGATAACTTACAGAATTCTGCACCAATTTGTCAAATTAACCCAATATTCTCTATAGTAACCTGATTCATGTTCCCAGAACTTCATGTCTAATAGTTAATGTCAATGCAAACCTTGACAATAGGCTTCCATTGCATCCCTATAAATTAAATGAACCAGTTCCTCCATTTGAAGCAAATGGCCAGGATTCACTTTGAGTTGAGAAAAATTCTCATGTTAGAAATACATTCAATTCAGTAAAAAAAAGCATGAGACTTTCACTTTTATTGAATCACCTGATAGGAAGACAATGTAAGTCAAAGGCATTTTTTACTCCTGAGAAAAGTTCTGAGCTTTATACTCCTTTTTACTATGTAGTAAAAAGTGTTATTGGCTTTCATTGCCTTCCTATCTGACGAGCCATTAAATGTAAAATTCTCATGCTTTTTACTCATGATTTGAACTTCTGAATACCATGAGATTTTTTTTTCAAACTTTAGTGAATCAATGCCGATGTCTTTCTTGGTGATTACATGTATTAAAGCGGCTGGTGAAAATAAAAAAATCAAAAGTAGCAGATAAAAAGCTTTTCCTTGATTGATAAAAAACATCTTTGCAATCCTTTTCTTAACAGCAACATGTTTAAAAACCAATATGTCTTTGGATAACAATTTAACAACCCACATGAATTCAGTACTTTATAACTCTTAAAATGCAAAGGCCCACCTGATTCATTAGTAGATGTAGCTACCATGAAAAAGAAAGAAAACTAATTTCAGAAGAGCTCAAAACTATTTTTAAAACCAAATAAGGAATTCTTAAGAATATTCCGATCCGCCATGGGTTATTTTAAAATGTGCAAAAATACCACATTTTGAACCAACTAATTTCACTAAAAATGGTTAGGTCAAAAGGTGCTATTGCTAGAAATGAAAGGATTTCCCTGTCCTTTCAACCCTAAACAAAAATTTGACATTTTTCCCATCATTTTTAGAAGGATATTCCACCTTTAGAGCTAACATTTTTATTGAGTTTTTAAGAGAAGGGGGTCAGAAAACAGTTTCATAAATTTCACACTTTAATAAATGTGACTTGATTATTTTTGGGTTCTCAGTCACTCCTTGTCATTACTACCCCTCCAGTTGTATTAGCCTTTACCAATCTTGAATAGTAAAATACAGTAGAGTTTTTAATTATTTAAGTATTTAAAGCTGTTTTTAGCAAAAACCTAACCTTACTAACTCATAAATTAACAAACACAAAAGAGTCAGAGGGGTTCATACATGGCCCTTTAACCAAGCAAGTCTATTATTGATTAATGAAAATCAATATGCAGACATTAAAATAACAGACAGCGATAACTGTATAAATGACCATTGATAATAAGATGTATTATTCAACTAATCTGTACTATTAATCAAACTGATTTAATAATAACACTGATTAAACATGAAGGCTTACTTGGTTGAGTAGGAGCTTTTTTTTCAATCAAGCAAAAGAAAAGGAAAGGCAAGATTTAGAAAAGATAAAATGAAATATCCAAAACCAAACAAAGCTCAAATATCTTTGGAACATAGCAAACCATTAGTTTTTCCAGTGTCAGCATACCAATAAAGCTAACGAAAAACTATTAACCTCCTTCTTTATGGATGACTTACAGAATTCTGCACCAATTTGTCAAATTAACCCAATATTCTCTATAGTAACCTGATTCATTTTCCCAGAACTTCATGTCTAATAGTTAATGTCAATGCAAACCTTGACAATAGGCTTCCATTGCATCCCTATAAATTAAATGAACCAGTTCCTCCATTTGAAGCAAATGGCCAGGATTCACTTTGAGTTGAGAAAAATTCTCATGTTAGAAATACATTCAATTCAGTAAAAAAAAAGCATGAGACGTTCACATTTATTGAATCACCTGATAGGAAGACAATGAAAGTCAAAGGCATTTTTTACTCCTGTGAAAAGTTCTGAGCTTTATACTCCTTTTTACTATGTATTAAAAAGTGTTATTGGCTTTCATTGCCTTCCTATCGGACGAGTCATTAAATGTAAAATTCTCATGCTTTTTACTCATGATTTGAACTTCTGAATACCATGAGATTTTTTTTTCAAACTTTAGTGAATCAATGCCAATGTCTTTCTTGGTGATTACATGCATTAAAGCGGCTGGTGAAAATAAAAAAAATCAAAAGTAGCATATAAAAAGCTTTTAGATGATTGATAAAAACATCTTTTCAATCCAATTCTTAACAGCAACATGTTTAAAAACCAATATGTCTTTTGATAACAATTTAACAACCCACATGAATTCAGTACTTTATAACTCTTAAAATTCAAAGGCCCACCTGATTCATTAGTAGATGTAGCTACCATGAAAAAGAAAGAAAACACATTTCAGAAGAGCTCAAAACTATTTTTAAAACCAAGTAAGGAATTCTTAAGAATATTCCGATCCGCCATGGGTTATTTTAAAATGTGCAAAAATACCACATTTTGAACCAACTAATTTTACAAAAAATGGTTAGGTCAAAAGGTGCTATTGCTAGAAATGAAAGGATTTCCCTGTCCTTTCAACCCTAAACAAAAATTTGACATTTTTCCCATCATTTTTAGAAGGATATTCCACCTTTAGAGCTAACATTTTTATTAAGTTTTTAAGAGAAGGGGGTCAGAAAACAGTTTCATAAATTTCACACATTAATAAATGTGACTTGATTATTTTTGGGTTCTCAGTCACTCCTTGTCATTACTACCCCTCCAGTTGTATTAGCCTTTACCAATCTTGAATAGTAAAATACAGTAGAGTTTTTAATTATTTATGTATTTAAAGCTGTTTTTAGCAAAAACCTAACCTTACTAACTCATAAATTAACAAACACAAAAGAGTCAGAGGGGTTCATACATGGCCCTTTAACCACTTGATTATTTTTGGGTTGTCAGTCACTCCTTGTCATTACTACCCCTCCAGTTGTATTAGCCTTTACCAAACTTGAATAGTAAAATACAGTAGAGTTTTTAATTATTTATGTATTTAAAGCTGTTTTTAGCAAAAACCTAACCTTACTAACTCATAAATTAACAAACACAAAAGAGTCAGAGGGGTTCATACATGGCCCTTTAACCAAGCAAGTCTATTATTGATTAATGAAAATCAATATGCAGACATTAAAATAACAGACAGCGATAACTGTATAAATGACCATTGATAATAAGATGTATTATTCAACTAATCTGTACTATTAATCAAACTGATTTAATAATAACGCTGATTAAACATGAAGGCTTACTTGGTTGAGTAGGAGCTTTTTTTTCAATCAAGCAAAAGAAAAGGAAAGGCAAGATTTAGAAAAGATAAAATGAAAAATCCAAAACCAAACAAAGCTCAAATATCTTTGGAACATAGCAAACCATTAGTTTTTCCAGTGTCAGCATACCAATAAAGCTAACGAAAAACTATTAACCTCCTTCTTTATGGATAACTTACAGAATTCTGCACCAATTTGTCAAATTAACCCAATATTCTCTATAGTAACCTGATTGATGTTCCCAGAACTTCATGTCTAATAGTTAATGTCAATGCAAACCTTGACAATAGGCTTCCATTGCATCCCTATAAATTAAATGAACCAGTTCCTCCATTTGAAGCAAATGGCCAGGATTCACTTTGAGTTGAGAAAAATTCTCATGTTAGAAATACATTCAATTCAGTAAAAAAAAAAAAGCATGAGACGTTCACATTTATTGAATCACCTGATAGGAAGACAATGAAAGTCAAAGGCATTTTTTACTCCTGAGAAAAGTTCTGAGCTTTATACTCCTTTTTACTATGTAGTAAAAAGTGTTATTGGCTTTCATTGCCTTCCTAATTGACGAGTCATTAAATGTAAAATTCTCATGCTTTTTACTCATGATTTGAACTTCTGAATACCATGAGATTTTTTTTCTAACTTTAGTGAATCAATGCCGATGTCTTTCTTGGTGATTACATGTATTAAAGCGGCTGGTGAAAATAAAAAAATCAAAAGTAGCAGATAAAAAGCTTTTAGATGATTGATAAAAAACATCTTTTCGATCCTTTTCTTAACAGCAACATGTTTAAAAACCAATATGTCTTTGGATAACAATTTAACAACCCACATGAATTCAGTACTTTATAACTCTTAAAATGCAAAGGCCCACCTGATTCATTAGTAGATGTAGCTACCATGAAAAAGAAAGAAAACAAATTTCAGAAGAGCTCAAAACTATTTTTAAAATCAAGTAAGGAATTCTTAAGAATATTCCGATCCGCCATGGGTTATTTTAAAATGTGCAAAAATACCACATTTTGAACCAACTAATTTCACTAAAAATGGTTAGGTCAAAAGGTGCTATTGCTAGAAATGAAAGGATTTCCCTGTCCTTTCAACCCTAAACAAAAATTTGACATTTTTCCCATCATTTTTAGAAGGATATTCCACCTTTAGAGCTAACATTTTTATTGAGTTTTTAAGAGAAGGGGGTCAGAAAACAGTTTCATAAATTTCACACATTAATAAATGTGACTTGATTATTTTTGGGTTCTCAGTCACTCCTTGTCATTACTACCCCTCCAGTTGTATTAGCCTTTACCAATCTTGAATAGTAAAATACAGTAGTGTTTTTAATTATTTAAGTATTTAAAGCTGTTTTTATCAAAAACCTAACCTTACTAACTCATAAATTAACAAACACAAAAGAGTCAGAGGGGTTCATACATGGCCCTTTAACCAAGCAAGTCTATTATTGATTAATGAAAATCAATATGCATACATTAAAATAACAGACAGCGATAACTGTATAAATGACCATTGATAATAAGATGTATTATTCAACTAATCTGTACTATTAATCAAACTGATTTAATAATAACGCTGATTAAACATGAAGGCTTACTTGGTTGAGTAGGAGCTTTTTTTTCAATCAAGCAAAAGAAAAGGAAAGGCAAGATTTAGAAAAGATAAAATGAAAAATCCAAAACCAAACAAAGCTCAAATATCTTTGGAACATAGCAAACCATTAGTTTTTCCAGTGTCAGCATACCAATAAAGCTAACGAAAAACTATTAACCTCCTTCTTTATGGATAACTTACAGAATTCTGCACCAATTTGTCAAATTAACCCAATATTCTCTATAGTAACCTGATTCATTTTCCCAGAACTTCATGTCTAATAGTTAATGTCAATGCGAACCTTGACAATAGGCTTCCATTGCATCCCTATAAATTAAATGAACCAGTTCCTCCATTTGAAGCAAATGGCCAGGATTCACTTTGAGTTGAGAAAAATTCTCATGTTAGAAATACATTCAATTCAGTAAAAAAAAAGCATGAGACGTTCACATTTATTGAATCACCTGATAGGAAGACAATGAAAGTCAAAGGCATTTTTTACTCCTGAGAAAAGTTCTGAGCTTTATACTCCTTTTTACTATGTATTAAAAAGTGTTATTGGCTTTCATTGCCTTCCTATCTGACGAGTCATTAAATGTAAAATTCTCATGCTTTTTACTCATGATTTGAATTTCTGAATACCATGAGATTTTTTTTCAAACTTTAGTGAATCAATGCCGATGTCTTTCTTGGTGATTACATGTATTAAAGCGGCTGGTGAAAATAAAAAAATCAAAAGTAGCAGATAAAAAGCTTTTAGATGATTGATAAAAAACATCTTTTCGATCCTTTTCTTAACAGCAACATGTTTAAAAACCAATATGTCTTTGGATAACAATTTAACAACCCACATGAATTCAGTACTTTATAACTCTTAAAATGCAAAGGCCCACCTGATTCATTAGTAGATGTAGCTACCATGAAAAAGAAAGAAAACAAATTTCAGAAGAGCTCAAAACTATTTTTAAAACCAAGTAAGGAATTCTTAAGAATATTCCGATCCGCCATGGGTTATTTTAAAATGTGCAAAAATACCACATTTTGAACCAACTAATTTCACTAAAAATGGTTAGGTCAAAAGGTGCTATTGCTAGAAATGAAAGGATTTCCCTGTCCTTTCAACCCTAAACAAAAATTTGACATTTTTCCCATCATTTTTAGAAGGATATTCCACCTTTAGAGCTAACATTTTTATTGAGTTTTTAAGAGAAGGGGGTCAGAAAACAGTTTCATAAATTTCACACATTAATAAATGTGACTTGATTATTTTTGGGTTCTCAGTCACTCCTTGTCATTACTACCCCTCCAGTTGTATTAGCCTTTACCAATCTTGAATAGTAAAATACAGTAGAGTTTTTAATTATTTAAGTATTTAAAGCTGTTTTTAGCAAAAACCTAACCTTACTAACTCATAAATTAACAAACACAAAAGAGTCAGAGGGGTTCATACATGGCCCTTTAACCAAGCAAGTCTATTATTGATTAATGAAAATCAATATGCATACATTAAAATAACAGACAGCGATAACTGTATAAATGACCATTGATAATAAGATGTATTATTCAACTAATCTGTACTATTAATCAAACTGATTTAATAATAACGCTGATTAAACATGAAGGCTTACTTGGTTGAGTAGGAGCTTTTTTTTCAATCAAGCAAAAGAAAAGGAAAGGCAAGATTTAGAAAAGATAAAATGAAAAATCCAAAACCAAACAAAGCTCAAATATCTTTGGAACATAGCAAACCATTAGTTTTTCCAGTGTCAGCATACCAATAAAGCTAACGAAAAACTATTAACCTCCTTCTTTATGGATAACTTACAGAATTCTGCACCAATTTGTCAAATTAACCCAATATTCTCTATAGTAACCTGATTGATGTTCCCAGAACTTCATGTCTAATAGTTAATGTCAATGCAAACCTTGACAATAGGCTTCCATTGCATCCCTATAAATTAAATGAACCAGTTCCTCCATTTGAAGCAAATGGCCAGGATTCACTTTGAGTTGAGAAAAATTCTCATGTTAGAAATACATTCAATTCAGTAAAAAAAAAAAAGCATGAGACGTTCACATTTATTGAATCACCTGATAGGAAGACAATGAAAGTCAAAGGCATTTTTTACTCCTGAGAAAAGTTCTGAGCTTTATACTCCTTTTTACTATGTAGTAAAAAGTGTTATTGGCTTTCATTGCCTTCCTAATTGACGAGTCATTAAATGTAAAATTCTCATGCTTTTTACTCATGATTTGAACTTCTGAATACCATGAGATTTTTTTTCTAACTTTAGTGAATCAATGCCGATGTCTTTCTTGGTGATTACATGTATTAAAGCGGCTGGTGAAAATAAAAAAATCAAAAGTAGCAGATAAAAAGCTTTTAGATGATTGATAAAAAACATCTTTTCGATCCTTTTCTTAACAGCAACATGTTTAAAAACCAATATGTCTTTGGATAACAATTTAACAACCCACATGAATTCAGTACTTTATAACTCTTAAAATGCAAAGGCCCACCTGATTCATTAGTAGATGTAGCTACCATGAAAAAGAAAGAAAACTAATTTCAGAAGAGCTCAAAACTATTTTTAAAACCAAGTAAGGAATTCTTAAGAATATTCCGATCCGCCATGGGTTATTTTAAAATGTGCAAAAATACCACATTTTGAACCAACTAATTTCACTAAAAATGGTTAGGTCAAAAGGTGCTATTGCTAGAAATGAAAGGATTTCCCTGTCCTTTCAACCCTAAACAAAAATTTGACATTTTTCCCATCATTTTTAGAAGGATATTCCACCTTTAGAGCTAACATTTTTATTGAGTTTTTAAGAGAAGGGGGTCAGAAAACAGTTTCATAAATTTCACACATTAATAAATGTGACTTGATTATTTTTGGGTTCTCAGTCACTCCTTGTCATTACTACCCCTCCAGTTGTATTAGCCTTTACCAATCTTGAAAAGTAAAATACAGTAGTGTTTTTAATTATTTAAGTATTTAAAGCTGTTTTTATCAAAAACCTAACCTTACTAACTCATAAATTAACAAACACAAAAGAGTCAGAGGGGTTCATACATGGCCCTTTAACCAAGCAAGTCTATTATTGATTAATGAAAATCAATATGCATACATTAAAATAACAGACAGCGATAACTGTATAAATGACCATTGATAATAAGATGTATTATTCAACTAATCTGTACTATTAATCAAACTGATTTAATAATAACGCTGATTAAACATGAAGGCTTACTTGGTTGAGTAGGAGCTTTTTTTTCAATCAAGCAAAAGAAAAGGAAAGGCAAGATTTAGAAAAGATAAAATGAAAAATCCAAAACCAAACAAAGCTCAAATATCTTTGGAACATAGCAAACCATTAGTTTTTCCAGTGTCAGCATACCAATAAAGCTAACGAAAAACTATTAACCTCCTTCTTTATGGATAACTTACAGAATTCTGCACCAATTTGTCAAATTAACCCAATATTCTCTATAGTAACCTGATTCATTTTCCCAGAACTTCATGTCTAATAGTTAATGTCAATGCGAACCTTGACAATAGGCTTCCATTGCATCCCTATAAATTAAATGAACCAGTTCCTCCATTTGAAGCAAATGGCCAGGATTCACTTTGAGTTGAGAAAAATTCTCATGTTAGAAATACATTCAATTCAGTAAAAAAAAAGCATGAGACGTTCACATTTATTGAATCACCTGATAGGAAGACAATGAAAGTCAAAGGCATTTTTTACTCCTGAGAAAAGTTCTGAGCTTTATACTCCTTTTTACTATGTATTAAAAAGTGTTATTGGCTTTCATTGCCTTCCTATCTGACGAGTCATTAAATGTAAAATTCTCATGCTTTTTACTCATGATTTGAATTTCTGAATACCATGAGATTTTTTTTCAAACTTTAGTGAATCAATGCCGATGTCTTTCTTGGTGATTACATGTATTAAAGCGGCTGGTGAAAAAAAAAAAATCAAAAGTAGCAGATAAAAAGCTTTTAGATGATTGATAAAAAACATCTTTTCGATCCTTTTCTTAACAGCAACATGTTTAAAAACCAATATGTCTTTGGATAACAATTTAACAACCCACATGAATTCAGTACTTTATAACTCTTAAAATGCAAAGGCCCACCTGATTCATTAGTAGATGTAGCTACCATGAAAAAGAAAGAAAACACATTTCAGAAGAGCTCAAAACTATTTTTAAAACCAAGTAAGGAATTCTTAAGAATATTCCGATCCGCCATGGGTTATTTTAAAATGTGCAAAAATACCACATTTTGAACCAACTAATTTCACTAAAAATGGTTAGGTCAAAAGGTGCTATTGCTAGAAATGAAAGGATTTCCCTGTCCTTTCAACCCTAAACAAAAATTTGACATTTTTCCCATCATTTTTAGAAGGATATTCCACCTTTAGAGCTAACATTTTTATTGAGTTTTTAAGAGAAGGGGGTCAGAAAACAGTTTCATAAATTTCACACATTAATAAATGTGACTTGATTATTTTTGGGTTCTCAGTCACTCCTTGTCATTACTACCCCTCCAGTTGTATTAGCCTTTACCAATCTTGAATAGTAAAATACAGTAGTGTTTTTAATTATTTAAGTATTTAAAGCTGTTTTTATCAAAAACCTAACCTTACTAACTCATAAATTAACAAACACAAAAGAGTCAGAGGGGTTCATACATGGCCCTTTAACCAAGCAAGTCTATTATTGATTAATGAAAATCAATATGCATACATTAAAATAACAGACAGCGATAACTGTATAAATGACCATTGATAATAAGATGTATTATTCAACTAATCTGTACTATTAATCAAACTGATTTAATAATAACGCTGATTAAACATGAAGGCTTACTTGGTTGAGTAGGAGCTTTTTTTTCAATCAAGCAAAAGAAAAGGAAAGGCAAGATTTAGAAAAGATAAAATGAAAAATCCAAAACCAAACAAAGCTCAAATATCTTTGGAACATAGCAAACCATTAGTTTTTCCAGTGTCAGCATACCAATAAAGCTAACGAAAAACTATTAACCTCCTTCTTTATGGATAACTTACAGAATTCTGCACCAATTTGTCAAATTAACCCAATATTCTCTATAGTAACCTGATTCATTTTCCCAGAACTTCATGTCTAATAGTTAATGTCAATGCGAACCTTGACAATAGGCTTCCATTGCATCCCTATAAATTAAATGAACCAGTTCCTCCATTTGAAGCAAATGGCCAGGATTCACTTTGAGTTGAGAAAAATTCTCATGTTAGAAATACATTCAATTCAGTAAAAAAAAAGCATGAGACGTTCACATTTATTGAATCACCTGATAGGAAGACAATGAAAGTCAAAGGCATTTTTTACTCCTGAGAAAAGTTCTGAGCTTTATACTCCTTTTTACTATGTATTAAAAAGTGTTATTGGCTTTCATTGCCTTCCTATCTGACGAGTCATTAAATGTAAAATTCTCATGCTTTTTACTCATGATTTGAATTTCTGAATACCATGAGATTTTTTTTCAAACTTTAGTGAATCAATGCCGATGTCTTTCTTGGTGATTACATGTATTAAAGCGGCTGGTGAAAAAAAAAAAATCAAAAGTAGCAGATAAAAAGCTTTTAGATGATTGATAAAAAACATCTTTTCGATCCTTTTCTTAACAGCAACATGTTTAAAAACCAATATGTCTTTGGATAACAATTTAACAACCCACATGAATTCAGTACTTTATAACTCTTAAAATGCAAAGGCCCACCTGATTCATTAGTAGATGTAGCTACCATGAAAAAGAAAGAAAACACATTTCAGAAGAGCTCAAAACTATTTTTAAAACCAAGTAAGGAATTCTTAAGAATATTCCGATCCGCCATGGGTTATTTTAAAATGTGCAAAAATACCACATTTTGAACCAACTAATTTCACTAAAAATGGTTAGGTCAAAAGGTGCTATTGCTAGAAATGAAAGGATTTCCCTGTCCTTTCAACCCTAAACAAAAATTTGACATTTTTCCCATCATTTTTAGAAGGATATTCCACCTTTAGAGCTAACATTTTTATTGAGTTTTTAAGAGAAGGGGGTCAGAAAACAGTTTCATAAATTTCACACATTAATAAATGTGACTTGATTATTTTTGGGTTCTCAGTCACTCCTTGTCATTACTACCCCTCCAGTTGTATTAGCCTTTACCAATCTTGAATAGTAAAATACAGTAGAGTTTTTAATTATTTAAGTATTTAAAGCTGTTTTTAGCAAAAACCTAACCTTACTAACTCATAAATTAACAAACACAAAAGAGTCAGAGGGGTTCATACATGGCCCTTTAACCAAGCAAGTCTATTATTGATTAATGAAAATCAATATGCATACATTAAAATAACAGACAGCGATAACTGTATAAATGACCATTGATAATAAGATGTATTATTCAACTAATCTGTACTATTAATCAAACTGATTTAATAATAACGCTGATTAAACATGAAGGCTTACTTGGTTGAGTAGGAGCTTTTTTTTCAATCAAGCAAAAGAAAAGGAAAGGCAAGATTTAGAAAAGATAAAATGAAAAATCCAAAACCAAACAAAGCTCAAATATCTTTGGAACATAGCAAACCATTAGTTTTTCCAGTGTCAGCATACCAATAAAGCTAACGAAAAACTATTAACCTCCTTCTTTATGGATAACTTACAGAATTCTGCACCAATTTGTCAAATTAACCCAATATTCTCTATAGTAACCTGATTGATGTTCCCAGAACTTCATGTCTAATAGTTAATGTCAATGCAAACCTTGACAATAGGCTTCCATTGCATCCCTATAAATTAAATGAACCAGTTCCTCCATTTGAAGCAAATGGCCAGGATTCACTTTGAGTTGAGAAAAATTCTCATGTTAGAAATACATTCAATTCAGTAAAAAAAAAAAAGCATGAGACGTTCACATTTATTGAATCACCTGATAGGAAGACAATGAAAGTCAAAGGCATTTTTTAGTCCTGAGAAAAGTTCTGAGCTTTATACTCCTTTTTACTATGTAGTAAAAAGTGTTATTGGCTTTCATTGCCTTCCTAATTGACGAGTCATTAAATGTAAAATTCTCATGCTTTTTACTCATGATTTGAACTTCTGAATACCATGAGATTTTTTTTCTAACTTTAGTGAATCAATGCCGATGTCTTTCTTGGTGATTACATGTATTAAAGCGGCTGGTGAAAATAAAAAAATCAAAAGTAGCAGATAAAAAGCTTTTAGATGATTGATAAAAAACATCTTTTCGATCCTTTTCTTAACAGCAACATGTTTAAAAACCAATATGTCTTTGGATAACAATTTAACAACCCACATGAATTCAGTACTTTATAACTCTTAAAATGCAAAGGCCCACCTGATTCATTATTAGATGTAGCTACCATGAAAAAGAAAGAAAACAAATTTCAGAAGAGCTCAAAACTATTTTTAAAACCAAGTAAGGAATTCTTAAGAATATTCCGATCCGCCATGGGTTATTTTAAAATGTGCAAAAATACCACATTTTGAACCAACTAATTTCACTAAAAATGGTTAGGTCAAAAGGTGCTATTGCTAGAAATGAAAGGATTTCCCTGTCCTTTCAACCCTAAACAAAAATTTGACATTTTTCCCATCATTTTTAGAAGGATATTCCACCTTTAGAGCTAACATTTTTATTGAGTTTTTAAGAGAAGGGGGTCAGAAAACAGTTTCATAAATTTCACACATTAATAAATGTGACTTGATTATTTTTGGGTTCTCAGTCACTCCTTGTCATTACTACCCCTCCAGTTGTATTAGCCTTTACCAATCTTGAATAGTAAAATACAGTAGTGTTTTTAATTATTTAAGTATTTAAAGCTGTTTTTAGCAAAAACCTAACCTTACTAACTCATAAATTAACAAACACAAAAGAGTCAGAGGGGTTCATACATGGCCCTTTAACCAAGCAAGTCTATTATTGATTAATGAAAATCAATATGCATACATTAAAATAACAGACAGCGATAACTGTATAAATGACCATTGATAATAAGATGTATTATTCAACTAATCTGTACTATTAATCAAACTGATTTAATAATAACGCTGATTAAACATGAAGGCTTACTTGGTTGAGTAGGAGCTTTTTTTTCAATCAAGCAAAAGAAAAGGAAAGGCAAGATTTAGAAAAGATAAAATGAAAAATCCAAAACCAAACAAAGCTCAAATATCTTTGGAACATAGCAAACCATTAGTTTTTCCAGTGTCAGCATACCAATAAAGCTAACGAAAAACTATTAACCTCCTTCTTTATGGATAACTTACAGAATTCTGCACCAATTTGTCAAATTAACCCAATATTCTCTATAGTAACCTGATTCATTTTCCCAGAACTTCATGTCTAATAGTTAATGTCAATGCGAACCTTGACAATAGGCTTCCATTGCATCCCTATAAATTAAATGAACCAGTTCCTCCATTTGAAGCAAATGGCCAGGATTCACTTTGAGTTGAGAAAAATTCTCATGTTAGAAATACATTCAATTCAGTAAAAAAAAAGCATGAGACGTTCACATTTATTGAATCACCTGATAGGAAGACAATGAAAGTCAAAGGCATTTTTTACTCCTGAGAAAAGTTCTGAGCTTTATACTCCTTTTTACTATGTATTAAAAAGTGTTATTGGCTTTCATTGCCTTCCTATCTGACGAGTCATTAAATGTAAAATTCTCATGCTTTTTACTCATGATTTGAATTTCTGAATACCATGAGATTTTTTTTCAAACTTTAGTGAATCAATGCCGATGTCTTTCTTGGTGATTACATGTATTAAAGCGGCTGGTGAAAATAAAAAAATCAAAAGTAGCAGATAAAAAGCTTTTAGATGATTGATAAAAAACATCTTTTCGATCCTTTTCTTAACAGCAACATGTTTAAAAACCAATATGTCTTTGGATAACAATTTAACAACCCACATGAATTCAGTACTTTATAACTCTTAAAATGCAAAGGCCCACCTGATTCATTAGTAGATGTAGCTACCATGAAAAAGAAAGAAAACAAATTTCAGAAGAGCTCAAAACTATTTTTAAAACCAAGTAAGGAATTCTTAAGAATATTCCGATCCGCCATGGGTTATTTTAAAATGTGCAAAAATACCACATTTTGAACCAACTAATTTCACTAAAAATGGTTAGGTCAAAAGGTGCTATTGCTAGAAATGAAAGGATTTCCCTGTCCTTTCAACCCTAAACAAAAATTTGACATTTTTCCCATCATTTTTAGAAGGATATTCCACCTTTAGAGCTAACATTTTTATTGAGTTTTTAAGAGAAGGGGGTCAGAAAACAGTTTCATAAATTTCACACATTAATAAATGTGACTTGATTATTTTTGGGTTCTCAGTCACTCCTTGTCATTACTACCCCTCCAGTTGTATTAGCCTTTACCAATCTTGAATAGTAAAATACAGTAGAGTTTTTAATTATTTAAGTATTTAAAGCTGTTTTTAGCAAAAACCTAACCTTACTAACTCATAAATTAACAAACACAAAAGAGTCAGAGGGGTTCATACATGGCCCTTTAACCACTTGATTATTTTTGGGTTGTCAGTCACTCCTTGTCATTACTACCCCTCCAGTTGTATTAGCCTTTACCAAACTTGAATAGTAAAATACAGTAGAGTTTTTAATTATTTATGTATTTAAAGCTGTTTTTAGCAAAAACCTAACCTTACTAACTCATAAATTAACAAACACAAAAGAGTCAGAGGGGTTCATACATGGCCCTTTAACCAAGCAAGTCTATTATTGATTAATGAAAATCAATATGCAGACATTAAAATAACAGACAGTGATAACTGTATAAATGACCATTGATAATAAGATGTATTATTCAAATAATCTGTACTATTAATCAAACTGATTTAATAATAACGCTGATTAAACATGAAGGCTTACTTGGTTGAGTAGGAGCTTTTTTTTCAATCAAGCAAAAGAAAAGGAAAGGCAAGATTTAGAAAAGATAAAATGAAATATCCAAAACCAAACAAAGCTCAAATATCTTTGGAACATAGCAAACCATTAGTTTTTCCAGTGTCAGCATACCAATAAAGCTAACGAAAAAACTATTAACCTCCTTCTTTATGGATAACTTACAGAATTCTGCACCAATTTGTCAAATTAACCCAATATTCTCTATAGTAACCTGATTCATGTTCCCAGAACTTCATGTCTAATAGTTAATGTCAATGCAAACCTTGACAATAGGCTTCCATTGCATCCCTATAAATTAAATGAACCAGTTCCTCCATTTGAAGCAAATGGCCAGGATTCACTTTGAGTTGAGAAAAATTCTCATGTTAGAAATACATTCAATTCAGTAAAAAAAAGCATGAGACTTTCACTTTTATTGAATCACCTGATAGGAAGACAATGTAAGTCAAAGGCATTTTTTACTCCTGAGAAAAGTTCTGAGCTTTATACTCCTTTTTACTATGTAGTAAAAAGTGTTATTGGCTTTCATTGCCTTCCTATCTGACGAGCCATTAAATGTAAAATTCTCATGCTTTTTACTCATGATTTGAACTTCTGAATACCATGAGATTTTTTTTTCAAACTTTAGTGAATCAATGCCGATGTCTTTCTTGGTGATTACATGTATTAAAGCGGCTGGTGAAAATAAAAAAATCAAAAGTAGCAGATAAAAAGCTTTTCCTTGATTGATAAAAAACATCTTTGCAATCCTTTTCTTAACAGCAACATGTTTAAAAACCAATATGTCTTTGGATAACAATTTACCAACCCACATGAATTCAGTACTTTATAACTCTTAAAATGCAAAGGCCCACCTGATTCATTAGTAGATGTAGCTACCATGAAAAAGAAAGAAAACTAATTTCAGAAGAGCTCAAAACTATTTTTAAAACCAAGTAAGGAATTCTTAAGAATATTCCGATCCGCCATGGGTTATTTTAAAATGTGCAAAAATACCACATTTTGAACCAACTAATTTCACTAAAAATGGTTAGGTCAAAAGGTGCTATTGCTAGAAATGAAAGGATTTCCCTGTCCTTTCAACCCTAAACAAAAATTTGACATTTTTCCCATCATTTTTAGGAGGATATGCCACCTTTAGAGCTAACATTTTTATTGAGTTTTTAAGAGAAGGGGGTCAGAAAACAGTTTCATAAATTTCACACTTTAATAAATGTGACTTGATTATTTTTGGGTTCTCAGTCACTCCTTGTCATTACTACCCCTCCAGTTGTATTAGCCTTTACCAATCTTGAATAGTAAAATACAGTAGAGTTTTTAATTATTTAAGTATTTAAAGCTGTTTTTAGCAAAAACCTAACCTTACTAACTCATAAATTAACAAACACAAAAGAGTCAGAGGGGTTCATACATGGCCCTTTAACCAAGCAAGTCTATTATTGATTAATGAAAATCAATATGCATACATTAAAATAACAGACAGCGATAACTGTATAAATGACCATTGATAATAAGATGTATTATTCAACTAATCTGTACTATTAATCAAACTGATTTAATAATAACGCTGATTAAACATGAAGGCTTACTTGGTTGAGTAGGAGCTTTTTTTCAATCAAGCAAAAGAAAAGGAAAGGCAAGATTTAGAAAAGATAAAATGAAATATCCAAAACCAAACAAAGCTCAAATATCTTTGGAACATAGCAAACCATTAGTTTTTCCAGTGTCAGCATACCAATAAAGCTAACGAAAAACTACTAACCTCCTTCTTTATGGATGACTTACAGAATTCTGCACCAATTTGTCAAATTAACCCAATATTCTCTATAGTAACCTGATTCATTTTCCCAGAACTTCATGTCTAATAGTTAATGTCAATGCAAACCTTGACAATAGGCTTCCATTGCATCCCTATAAATTAAATGAACCAGTTCCTCCATTTGAAGCAAATGGCCAGGATTCACTTTGAGTTGAGAAAAATTCTCATGTTAGAAATACATTCAATTCAGTAAAAAAAAAGCATGAGACGTTCACATTTATTGAATCACCTGATAGGAAGACAATGAAAGTCAAAGGCATTTTTTACTCCTGAGAAAAGTTCTGAGCTTTATACTCCTTTTTACTATGTAGTAAAAAGTGTTATTGGCTTTCATTGCCTTCCTAATTGACGAGTCATTAAATGTAAAATTCTCATGCTTTTTACTCATGATTTGAACTTCTGAATACCATGAGATTTTTTTTCTAACTTTAGTGAATCAATGCCGATGTCTTTCTTGGTGATTACATGTATTAAAGCGGCTGGTGAAAATAAAAAAATCAAAAGTAGCAGATAAAAAGCTTTTAGATGATTGATAAAAAACATCTTTTCGATCCTTTTCTTAACAGCAACATGTTTAAAAACCAATATGTCTTTGGATAACAATTTAACAACCCACATGAATTCAGTACTTTATAACTCTTAAAATGCAAAGGCCCACCTGATTCATTAGTAGATGTAGCTACCATGAAAAAGAAAGAAAACTAATTTCAGAAGAGCTCAAAACTATTTTTAAAACCAAGTAAGGAATTCTTAAGAATATTCCGATCCGCCATGGGTTATTTTAAAATGTGCAAAAATACCACATTTTGAACCAACTAATTTCACTAAAAATGGTTAGGTCAAAAGGTGCTATTGCTAGAAATGAAAGGATTTCCCTGTCCTTTCAACCCTAAACAAAAATTTGACATTTTTCCCATCATTTTTAGAAGGATATTCCACCTTTAGAGCTAACATTTTTATTGAGTTTTTAAGAGAAGGGGGTCAGAAAACAGTTTCATAAATTTCACGCATTATTAATAAATGTGACTTGATTATTTTTGGGTTCTCAGTCACTCCTTGTCATTACTACCCCTCCAGTTGTATTAGCCTTTACCAATCTTGAATAGTAAAATACAGTAGAGTTTTTAATTATTTAAGTATTTAAAGCTGTTTTTAGCAAAAACCTAACCTTACTAACTCATAAATTAACAAACACAAAAGAGTCAGAGGGGTTCATACATGGCCCTTTAACCAAGCAAGTCTATTATTGATTAATGAAAATCAATATGCATACATTAAAATAACAGACAGCGATAACTGTATAAATGACCATTGATAATAAGATGTATTATTCAACTAATCTGTACTATTAATCAAACTGATTTAATAATAACGCTGATTAAACATGAAGGCTTACTTGGTTGAGTAGGAGCTTTTTTTTCAATCAAGCAAAAGAAAAGGAAAGGCAAGATTTAGAAAAGATAAAATGAAAAATCCAAAACCAAACAAAGCTCAAATATCTTTGGAACATAGCAAACCATTAGTTTTTCCAGTGTCAGCATACCAATAAAGCTAACGAAAAACTATTAACCTCCTTCTTTATGGATAACTTACAGAATTCTGCACCAATTTGTCAAATTAACCCAATATTCTCTATAGTAACCTGATTCATTTTCCCAGAACTTCATGTCTAATAGTTAATGTCAATGCGAACCTTGACAATAGGCTTCCATTGCATCCCTATAAATTAAATGAACCAGTTCCTCCATTTGAAGCAAATGGCCAGGATTCACTTTGAGTTGAGAAAAATTCTCATGTTAGAAATACATTCAATTCAGTAAAAAAAAAAAGCATGAGACGTTCACATTTATTGAATCACCTGATAGGAAGACAATGAAAGTCAAAGGCATTTTTTACTCCTGTGAAAAGTTCTGAGCTTTATACTCCTTTTTACTATGTATTAAAAAGTGTTATTGGCTTTCATTGCCTTCCTATCTGACGAGTCATTAAATGTAAAATTCTCATGCTTTTTACTCATGATTTGAACTTCTGAATACCATGAGATTTTTTTTTCAAACTTTAGTGAATCAATGCCAGTGTCTTTCTTGGTGATTACATGCATTAAAGCGGCTGGTGAAAATAAAAAAAATCAAAAGTAGCATATAAAAAGCTTTTAGATGATTGATAAAAACATCTTTTCAATCCAATTCTTAACAGCAACATGTTTAAAAACCAATATGTCTTTTGATAACAATTTAACAACCCACATGAATTCAGTACTTTATAACTCTTAAAATGCAAAGGCCCACCTGATTCATTAGTAGATGTAGCTACCATGAAAAAGAAAGAAAACACATTTCAGAAGAGCTCAAAACTATTTTTAAAACCAAGTAAGGAATTCTTAAGAATATTCCGATCCGCCATGGGTTATTTTAAAATGTGCAAAAATACCACATTTTGAACCAACTAATTTTACAAAAAATGGTTAGGTCAAAAGGTGCTATTGCTAGAAATGAAAGGATTTCCCTGTCCTTTCAACCCTAAACAAAAATTTGACATTTTTCCCATTATTTTTAGAAGGATATTCCACCTTTAGAGCTAACATTTTTATTAAGTTTTTAAGAGAAGTGGGTCAGAAAACAGTTTCATAAATTTCACACATTAATAAATGTGACTTGATTATTTTTGGGTTCTCAGTCACTCCTTGTCATTACTACCCCTCCAGTTGTATTAGCCTTTACCAATCTTGAATAGTAAAATACAGTAGAGTTTTTAATTATTTATGTATTTAAAGCTGTTTTTAGCAAAAACCTAACCTTACTAACTCATAAATTAACAAACACAAAAGAGTCAGAGGGGTTCATACATGGCCCTTTAACCACTTGATTATTTTTGGGTTGTCAGTCACTCCTTGTCATTACTACCCCTCCAGTTGTATTAGCCTTTACCAAACTTGAATAGTAAAATACAGTAGAGTTTTTAATTATTTATGTATTTAAAGCTGTTTTTAGCAAAAACCTAACCTTACTAACTCATAAATTAACAAACACAAAAGAGTCAGAGGGGTTCATACATGGCCCTTTAACCAAGCAAGTCTATTATTGATTAATGAAAATCAATATGCAGACATTAAAATAACAGACAGCGATAACTGTATAAATGACCATTGATAATAAGATGTATTATTCAAATAATCTGTACTATTAATCAAACTGATTTAATAATAACGCTGATTAAACATGAAGGCTTACTTGGTTGAGTAGGAGCTTTTTTTTCAATCAAGCAAAAGAAAAGGAAAGGCAAGATTTAGAAAAGATAAAATGAAAAATCCAAAACCAAACAAAGCTCAAATATCTTTGGAACATAGCAAACCATTCGTTTTTCCAGTGTCAGCATACCAATAAAGCTAACGAAAAACTATTAACCTCCTTCTTTATGGATAACTTACAGAATTCTGCACCAATTTGTCAAATTAACCCAATATTCTCTATAGTAACCTGATTGATGTTCCCAGAACTTCATGTCTAATAGTTAATGTCAATGCAAACCTTGACAATAGGCTTCCATTGCATCCCTATAAATTAAATGAACCAGTTCCTCCATTTGAAGCAAATGGCCAGGATTCACTTTGAGTTGAGAAAAATTCTCATGTTAGAAATACATTCAATTCAGTAAAAAAAAAAAGCATGAGACGTTCACATTTATTGAATCACCTGATAGGAAGACAATGAAAGTCAAAGGCATTTTTTACTCCTGAGAAAAGTTCTGAGCTTTATACTCCTTTTTACTATGTAGTAAAAAGTGTTATTGGCTTTCATTGCCTTCCTAATTGACGAGTCATTAAATGTAAAATTCTCATGCTTTTTACTCATGATTTGAACTTCTGAATACCATGAGATTTTTTTTTCAAACTTTAGTGAATCAATGCCGATGTCTTTCTTGGTGATTACATGTATTAAAGCGGCTGGTGAAAATAAAAAAATCAAAAGTAGCAGATAAAAAGCTTTTAGATGATTGATAAAAAACATCTTTTCGATCCTTTTCTTAACAGCAACATGTTTAAAAACCAATATGTCTTTGGATAACAATTTAACAACCCACATGAATTCAGTACTTTATAACTCTTAAAATGCAAAGGCCCACCTGATTCATTAGTAGATGTAGCTACCATGAAAAAGAAAGAAAACAAATTTCAGAAGAGCTCAAAACTATTTTTAAAACCAAGTAAGGAATTCTTAAGAATATTCCGATCCGCCATGGGTTATTTTAAAATGTGCAAAAATACCACATTTTGAACCAACTAATTTCACTAAAAATGGTTAGGTCAAAAGGTGCTATTGCTAGAAATGAAAGGATTTCCCTGTCCTTTCAACCCTAAACAAAAATTTGACATTTTTCCCATCATTTTTAGAAGGATATTCCACCTTTAGAGCTAACATTTTTATTGAGTTTTTAAGAGAAGGGGGTCAGAAAACAGTTTCATAAATTTCACACTTTAATAAATGTGACTTGATTATTTTTGGGTTCTCAGTCACTCCTTGTCATTACTACCCCTCCAGTTGTATTAGCCTTTACCAATCTTGAATAGTAAAATACAGTAGAGTTTTTAATTATTTAAGTATTTAAAGCTGTTTTTAGCAAAAACCTAACCTTACTAACTCATAAATTAACAAACACAAAAGAGTCAGAGGGGTTCATACATGGCCCTTTAACCAAGCAAGTCTATTATTGATTAATGAAAATCAATATGCATACATTAAAATAACAGACAGCGATAACTGTATAAATGACCATTGATAATAAGATGTATTATTCAACTAATCTGTACTATTAATCAAACTGATTTAATAATAACGCTGATTAAACATGAAGGCTTACTTGGTTGAGTAGGAGCTTTTTTTTCAATCAAGCAAAAGAAAAGGAAAGGCAAGATTTAGAAAAGATAAAATGAAAAATCCAAAACCAAACAAAGCTCAAATATCTTTGGAACATAGCAAACCATTAGTTTTTCCAGTGTCAGCATACCAATAAAGCTAACGAAAAACTATTAACCTCCTTCTTTATGGATAACTTACAGAATTCTGCACCAATTTGTCAAATTAACCCAATATTCTCTATAGTAACCTGATTCATTTTCCCAGAACTTCATGTCTAATAGTTAATGTCAATGCGAACCTTGACAATAGGCTTCCATTGCATCCCTATAAATTAAATGAACCAGTTCCTCCATTTGAAGCAAATGGCCAGGATTCACTTTGAGTTGAGAAAAATTCTCATGTTAGAAATACATTCAATTCAGTAAAAAAAAAAAGCATGAGACGTTCACATTTATTGAATCACCTGATAGGAAGACAATGAAAGTCAAAGGCATTTTTTACTCCTGTGAAAAGTTCTGAGCTTTATACTCCTTTTTACTATGTATTAAAAAGTGTTATTGGCTTTCATTGCCTTCCTATCTGACGAGTCATTAAATGTAAAATTCTCATGCTTTTTACTCATGATTTGAACTTCTGAATACCATGAGATTTTTTTTTCAAACTTTAGTGAATCAATGCCGATGTCTTTCTTGGTGATTACATGTATTAAAGCGGCTGGTGAAAATAAAAAAATCAAAAGTAGCAGATAAAAAGCTTTTCCTTGATTGATAAAAAACATCTTTGCAATCCTTTTCTTAACAGCAACATGTTTAAAAACCAATATGTCTTTGGATAACAATTTAACAACCCACATGAATTCAGTACTTTATAACTCTTAAAATGCAAAGGCCCACCTGATTCATTAGTAGATGTAGCTACCATGAAAAAGAAAGAAAACTAATTTCAGAAGAGCTCAAAACTATTTTTAAAACCAAGTAAGGAATTCTTAAGAATATTCCGATCCGCCATGGGTTATTTTAAAATGTGCAAAAATACCACATTTTGAAACAACTAATTTTACAAAAAATGGTTAGGTCAAAAGGTGCTATTGCTAGAAATGAAAGGATTTCCCTGTCCTTTCAACCCTAAACAAAAATTTGACATTTTTCCCATTATTTTTAGAAGGATATTCCACCTTTAGAGCTAACATTTTTATTAAGTTTTTAAGAGAAGGGGGTCAGAAAACAGTTTCATAAATTTCACACATTAATAAATGTGACTTGATTATTTTTGGGTTCTCAGTCACTCCTTGTCATTACTACCCCTCCAGTTGTATTAGCCTTTACCAATCTTGAATAGTAAAATACAGTAGAGTTTTTAATTATTTATGTATTTAAAGCTGTTTTTAGCAAAAACCTAACCTTACTAACTCATAAATTAACAAACACAAAAGAGTCAGAGGGGTTCATACATGGCCCTTTAACCAAGCAAGTCTATTATTGATTAATGAAAATCAATATGCAGACATTAAAATAACAGACAGCGATAACTGTATAAATGACCATTGATAATAAGATGTATTATTCAAATAATCTGTACTATTAATCAAACTGATTTAATAATAACGCTGATTAAACATGAAGGCTTACTTGGTTGAGTAGGAGCTTTTTTTTCAATCAAGCAAAAGAAAAGGAAAGGCAAGATTTAGAAAAGATAAAATGAAAAATCCAAAACCAAACAAAGCTCAAATATCTTTGGAACATAGCAAACCATTATTTTTTCCAGTGTCAGCATACCAATAAAGCTAACGAAAAACTATTAACCTCCTTCTTTATGGATAACTTACAGAATTCTGCACCAATTTGTCAAATTAACCCAATATTCTCTATAGTAACCTGATTGATGTTCCCAGAACTTCATGTCTAATAGTTAATGTCAATGCAAACCTTGACAATAGGCTTCCATTGCATCCCTATAAATTAAATGAACCAGTTCCTCCATTTGAAGCAAATGGCCAGGATTCACTTTGAGTTGAGAAAAATTCTCATGTTAGAAATACATTCAATTCAGTAAAAAAAAAAAAGCATGAGACGTTCACATTTATTGAATCACCTGATAGGAAGACAATGAAAGTCAAAGGCATTTTTTACTCCTGAGAAAAGTTCTGAGCTTTATACTCCTTTTTACTATGTAGTAAAAAGTGTTATTGGCTTTCATTGCCTTCCTAATTGACGAGTCATTAAATGTAAAATTCTCATGCTTTTTACTCATGATTTGAACTTCTGAATACCATGAGATTTTTTTTTCAAACTTTAGTGAATCAATGCCGATGTCTTTCTTGGTGATTACATGTATTAAAGCGGCTGGTGAAAATAAAAAAATCAAAAGTAGCAGATAAAAAGCTTTTAGATGATTGATAAAAAACATCTTTTCGATCCTTTTCTTAACAGCAACATGTTTAAAAACCAATATGTCTTTGGATAACAATTTAACAACCCACATGAATTCAGTACTTTATAACTCTTAAAATGCAAAGGCCCACCTGATTCATTAGTAGATGTAGCTACCATGAAAAAGAAAGAAAACAAATTTCAGAAGAGCTCAAAACTATTTTTAAAACCAAGTAAGGAATTCTTAAGAATATTCCGATCCGCCATGGGTTATTTTAAAATGTGCAAAAATACCACATTTTGAACCAACTAATTTCACTAAAAATGGTTAGGTCAAAAGGTGCTATTGCTAGAAATGAAAGGATTTCCCTGTCCTTTCAACCCTAAACAAAAATTTGACATTTTTCCCATCATTTTTAGAAGGATATTCCACCTTTAGAGCTAACATTTTTATTGAGTTTTTAAGAGAAGGGGGTCAGAAAACAGTTTCATAAATTTCACACTTTAATAAATGTGACTTGATTATTTTTGGGTTCTCAGTCACTCCTTGTCATTACTACCCCTCCAGTTGTATTAGCCTTTACCAATCTTGAATAGTAAAATACAGTAGAGTTTTTAATTATTTAAGTATTTAAAGCTGTTTTTAGCAAAAACCTAACCTTACTAACTCATAAATTAACAAACACAAAAGAGTCAGAGGGGTTCATACATGGCCCTTTAACCAAGCAAGTCTATTATTGATTAATGAAAATCAATATGCATACATTAAAATAACAGACAGCGATAACTGAATAAATGACCATTGATAATAAGATGTATTATTCAACTAATCTGTACTATTAATCAAACTGATTTAATAATAACGCTGATTAAACATGAAGGCTTACTTGGTTGAGTAGGAGCTTTTTTTTCAATCAAGCAAAAGAAAAGGAAAGGCAAGATTTAGAAAAGATAAAATGAAAAATCCAAAACCAAACAAAGCTCAAATATCTTTGGAACATAGCAAACCATTAGTTTTTCCAGTGTCAGCATACCAATAAAGCTAACGAAAAACTATTAACCTCCTTCTTTATGGATAACTTACAGAATTCTGCACCAATTTGTCAAATTAACCCAATATTCTCTATAGTAACCTGATTCATTTTCCCAGAACTTCATGTCTAATAGTTAATGTCAATGCGAACCTTGACAATAGGCTTCCATTGCATCCCTATAAATTAAATGAACCAGTTCCTCCATTTGAAGCAAATGGCCAGGATTCACTTTGAGTTGAGAAAAATTCTCATGTTAGAAATACATTCAATTCAGTAAAAAAAAAAAGCATGAGACGTTCACATTTATTGAATCACCTGATAGGAAGACAATGAAAGTCAAAGGCATTTTTTACTCCTGTGAAACGTTCTGAGCTTTATACTCCTTTTTACTATGTATTAAAAAGTGTTATTGGCTTTCATTGCCTTCCTATCTGACGAGTCATTAAATGTAAAATTCTCATGCTTTTTACTCATGATTTGAACTTCTGAATACCATGAGATTTTTTTTTCAAACTTTAGTGAATCAATGCCAATGTCTTTCTTGGTGATTACATGCATTAAAGCGGCTGGTGAAAATAAAAAAAATCAAAAGTAGCATATAAAAAGCTTTTAGATGATTGATAAAAACATCTTTTCAATCCAATTCTTAACAGCAACATGTTTAAAAACCAATATGTCTTTTGATAACAATTTAACAACCCACATGAATTCAGTACTTTATAACTCTTAAAATGCAAAGGCCCACCTGATTCATTAGTAGATGTAGCTACCATGAAAAAGAAAGAAAACACATTTCAGAAGAGCTCAAAACTATTTTTAAAACCAAGTAAGGAATTCTTAAGAATATTCCGATCCGCCATGGGTTATTTTAAAATGTGCAAAAATACCACATTTTGAAACAACTAATTTTACAAAAAATGGTTAGGTCAAAAGGTGCTATTGCTAGAAATGAAAGGATTTCCCTGTCCTTTCAACCCTAAACAAAAATTTGACATTTTTCCCATTAGTTTTAGAAGGATATTCCACCTTTAGAGCTAACATTTTTATTAAGTTTTTAAGAGAAGGGGGTCAGAAAACAGTTTCATAAATTTCACACATTAATAAATGTGACTTGATTATTTTTGGGTTCTCAGTCACTCCTTGTCATTACTACCCCTCCAGTTGTATTAGCCTTTACCAATCTTGAATAGTAAAATACAGTAGAGTTTTTAATTATTTATGTATTTAAAGCTGTTTTTAGCAAAAACCTAACCTTACTAACTCATAAATTAACAAACACAAAAGAGTCAGAGGGGTTCATACATGGCCCTTTAACCACTTGATTATTTTTGGGTTGTCAGTCACTCCTTGTCATTACTACCCCTCCAGTTGTATTAGCCTTTACCAAACTTGAATAGTAAAATACAGTAGAGTTTTTAATTATTTATGTATTTAAAGCTGTTTTTAGCAAAAACCTAACCTTACTAACTCATAAATTAACAAACACAAAAGAGTCAGAGGGGTTCATACATGGCCCTTTAACCAAGCAAGTCTATTATTGATTAATGAAAATCAATATGCATACATTAAAATAACAGACAGCGATAACTGTATAAATGACCATTGATAATAAGATGTATTATTCAAATAATCTGTACTATTAATCAAACTGATTTAATAATAACGCTGATTAAACATGAAGGCTTACTTGGTTGAGTAGGAGCTTTTTTTTCAATCAAGCAAAAGAAAAGGAAAGGCAAGATTTAGAAAAGATAAAATGAAAAATCCAAAACCAAACAAAGCTCAAATATCTTTGGAACATAGCAAACCATTAGTTTTTCCAGTGTCAGCATACCAATAAAGCTAACGAAAAACTATTAACCTCCTTCTTTATGGATAACTTACAGAATTCTGCACCAATTTGTCAAATTAACCCAATATTCTCTATAGTAACCTGATTGATGTTCCCAGAACTTCATGTCTAATAGTTAATGTCAATGCAAACCTTGACAATAGGCTTCCATTGCATCCCTATAAATTAAATGAACCAGTTCCTCCATTTGAAGCAAATGGCCAGGATTCACTTTGAGTTGAGAAAAATTCTCATGTTAGAAATACATTCAATTCAGTAAAAAAAAGCATGAGACTTTCACTTTTATTGAATCACCTGATAGGAAGACAATGTAAGTCAAAGGCATTTTTTACTCCTGAGAAAAGTTCTGAGCTTTATACTCCTTTTTACTATGTAGTAAAAAGTGTTATTGGCTTTCATTGCCTTCCTATCTGACGAGCCATTAAATGTAAAATTCTCATGCTTTTTACTCATGATTTGAACTTCTGAATACCATGAGATTTTTTTTTCAAACTTTAGTGAATCAATGCCGATGTCTTTCTTGGTGATTACATGTATTAAAGCGGCTGGTGAAAATAAAAAAATCAAAAGTAGCAGATAAAAAGCTTTTCCTTGATTAATAAAAAACATCTTTGCAATCCTTTTCTTAACAGCAACATGTTTAAAAACCAATATGTCTTTGGATAACAATTTAACAACCCACATGAATTCAGTACTTTATAACTCTTAAAATGCAAAGGCCCACCTGATTCATTAGTAGATGTAGCTACCATGAAAAAGAAAGAAAACTAATTTCAGAAGAGCTCAAAACTATTTTTAAAACCAAGTAAGGAATTCTTAAGAATATTCCGATCCGCCATGGGTTATTTTAAAATGTGCAAAAATACCACATTTTGAACCAACTAATTTCACTAAAAATGGTTAGGTCAAAAGGTGCTATTGCTAGAAATGAAAGGATTTCCCTGTCCTTTCAACCCTAAACAAAAATTTGACATTTTTCCCATCATTTTTAGAAGGATATTCCACCTTTAGAGCTAACATTTTTATTGAGTTTTTAAGAGAAGGGGGTCAGAAAACAGTTTCATAAATTTCACACTTTAATAAATGTGACTTGATTATTTTTGGGTTCTCAGTCACTCCTTGTCATTACTACCCCTCCAGTTGTATTAGCCTTTACCAATCTTGAATAGTAAAATACAGTAGAGTTTTTAATTATTTAAGTATTTAAAGCTGTTTTTAGCAAAAATCTAACCTTACTAACTCATAAATTAACAAACACAAAAGAGTCAGAGGGGTTCATACATGGCCCTTTAACCAAGCAAGTCTATTATTGATTAATGAAAATCAATATGCAGACATTAAAATAACAGACAGCGATAACTGTATAAATGACCATTGATAATAAGATGTATTATTCAACTAATCTGTACTATTAATCAAACTCATTTAATAATAACACTGATTAAACATGAAGGCTTACTTGGTTGAGTAGGAGCTTTTTTTTCAATCAAGCAAAAGAAAAGCAAAGGCAAGATTTAGAAAAGATAAAATGAAAAATCCAAAACCAAACAAAGCTCAAATATCTTTGGAACATAGCAAACCATTAGTTTTTCCAGTGTCAGCATACCAATAAAGCTAACGAAAAACTATTAACCTCCTTCTTTATGGATGACTTACAGAATTCTGCACCAATTTGTCAAATTAACCCAATATTCTCTATAGTAACCTGATTCATTTTCCCAGAACTTCATGTCTAATAGTTAATGTCAATGCAAACCTTGACAATAGGCTTCCATTGCATCCCTATAAATTAAATGAACCAGTTCCTCCATTTGAAGCAAATGGCCAGGATTCACTTTGAGTTGAGAAAAATTCTCATGTTAGAAATACATTCAATTCAGTAAAAAAAAAGCATGAGACGTTCACATTTATTGAATCACCTGATAGGAAGACAATGAAAGTCAAAGGCATTTTTTACTCCTGTGAAAAGTTCTGAGCTTTATACTCCTTTTTACTATGTATTAAAAAGTGTTATTGGCTTTCATTGCCTTCCTATCGGACGAGTCATTAAATGTAAAATTCTCATGCTTTTTACTCATGATTTGAACTTCTGAATACCATGAGATTTTTTTTTCAAACTTTAGTGAATCAATGCCAATGTCTTTCTTGGTGATTACATGCATTAAAGCGGCTGGTGAAAATAAAAAAAATCAAAAGTAGCATATAAAAAGCTTTTAGATGATTGATAAAAACATCTTTTCAATCCAATTCTTAACAGCAACATGTTTAAAAACCAATATGTCTTTTGATAACAATTTAACAACCCACATGAATTCAGTACTTTATAACTCTTAAAATGCAAAGGCCCACCTGATTCATTAGTAGGTGTAGCTACCATGAAAAAGAAAGAAAACACATTTCAGAAGAGCTCAAAACTATTTTTAAAACCAAGTAAGGAATTCTTAAGAATATTCCGATCCGCCATGGGTTATTTTAAAATGTGCAAAAATACCACATTTTGAACCAACTAATTTTACAAAAAATGGTTAGGTCAAAAGGTGCTATTGCTAGAAATGAAAGGATTTCCCTGTCCTTTCAACCCTAAACAAAAATTTGACATTTTTCCCATTATTTTTAGAAGGATATTCCACCTTTAGAGCTAACATTTTTATTAAGTTTTTAAGAGAAGGGGGTCAGAAAACAGTTTCATAAATTTCACACATTAATAAATGTGACTTGATTATTTTTGGGTTCTCAGTCACTCCTTGTCATTACTACCCCTCCAGTTGTATTAGCCTTTACCAATCTTGAATAGTAAAATACAGTAGAGTTTTTAATTATTTATGTATTTAAAGCTGTTTTTAGCAAAAACCTAACCTTACTAACTCATAAATTAACACACACAAAAGAGTCAGAGGGGTTCATACATGGCCCTTTAACCACTTGATTATTTTTGGGTTGTCAGTCACTCCTTGTCATTACTACCCCTCCAGTTGTATTAGCCTTTACCAAACTTGAATAGTAAAATACAGTAGAGTTTTTAATTATTTATGTATTTAAAGCTGTTTTTAGCAAAAACCTAACCTTACTAACTCATAAATTAACAAACACAAAAGAGTCAGAGGGGTTCATACATGGCCCTTTAACCAAGCAAGTCTATTATTGATTAATGAAAATCAATATGCATACATTAAAATAACAGACAGCGATAACTGTATAAATGACCATTGATAATAAGATGTATTATTCAAATAATCTGTACTATTAATCAAACTGATTTAATAATAACACTGATTAAACATGAAGGCTTACTTGGTTGAGTAGGAGCTTTTTTTTCAATCAAGCAAAAGAAAAGGAAAGGCAAGATTTAGAAAAGATAAAATGAAAAATCCAAAACCAAACAAAGCTCAAATATCTTTGGAACATAGCAAACCATTAGTTTTTCCAGTGTCAGCATACCAATAAAGCTAACGAAAAACTATTAACCTCCTTCTTTATGGATAACTTACAGAATTCTGCACCAATTTGTCAAATTAACCCAATATTCTCTATAGTAACCTGATTCATGTTCCCAGAACTTCATGTCTAATAGTTAATGTCAATGCAAACCTTGACAATAGGCTTCCATTGCATCCCTATAAATTAAATGAACCAGTTCCTCCATTTGAAGCAAATGGCCAGGATTCACTTTGAGTTGAGAAAAATTCTCATGTTAGAAATACATTCAATTCAGTAAAAAAAAGCATGAGACTTTCACTTTTATTGAATCACCTGATAGGAAGACAATGTAAGTCAAAGGCATTTTTTACTCCTGAGAAAAGTTCTGAGCTTTATACTCCTTTTTACTATGTAGTAAAAAGTGTTATTGGCTTTCATTGCCTTCCTATCTGACGAGCCATTAAATGTAAAATTCTCATGCTTTTTACTCATGATTTGAACTTCTGAATACCATGAGATTTTTTTTTTCAAACTTTAGTGAATCAATGCCGATGTCTTTCTTGGTGATTACATGTATTAAAGCGGCTGGTGAAAATAAACAAATCAAAAGTAGCAGATAAAAAGCTTTTCCTTGATTGATAAAAAACATCTTTGCAATCCTTTTCTTAACAGCAACATGTTTAAAAACCAATATGTCTTTGGATAACAATTTAACAACCCACATGAATTCAGTACTTTATAACTCTTAAAATGCAAAGGCCCACCTGATTCATTAGTAGATGTAGCTACCATGAAAAAGAAAGAAAACTAATTTCAGAAGAGCTCAAAACTATTTTTAAAACCAAGTAAGGAATTCTTAAGAATATTCCGATCCGCCATGGGTTATTTTAAAATGTGCAAAAATACCACATTTTGAACCAACTAATTTCACTAAAAATGGTTAGGTCAAAAGGTGCTATTGCTAGAAATGAAAGGATTTCCCTGTCCTTTCAACCCTAAACAAAAATTTGACATTTTTCCCATCATTTTTAGAAGGATATTCCACCTTTAGAGCTAACATTTTTATTGAGTTTTTAAGAGAAGGGGGTCAGAAAACAGTTTCATAAATTTCACACTTTAATAAATGTGACTTGATTATTTTTGGGTTCTCAGTCACTCCTTGTCATTACTACCCCTCCAGTTGTATTAGCCTTTACCAATCTTGAATAGTAAAATACAGTAGAGTTTTTAATTATTTAAGTATTTAAAGCTGTTTTTAGCAAAAACCTAACCTTACTAACTCATAAATTAACAAACACAAAAGAGTCAGAGGGGTTCATACATGGCCCTTTAACCAAGCAAGTCTATTATTGATTAATGAAAATCAATATGCAGACATTAAAATAACAGACAGCGATAACTGTATAAATGACCATTGATAATAAGATGTATTATTCAACTAATCTGTACTATTAATCAAACTGATTTAATAATAACACTGATTAAACATGAAGGCTTACTTGGTTGAGTAGGAGCTTTTTTTTCAATCAAGCAAAAGAAAAGGAAAGGCAAGATTTAGAAAAGATAAAATGAAATATCCAAAACCAAACAAAGCTCAAATATCTTTGGAACATAGCAAACCATTAGTTTTTCCAGTGTCAGCATACCAATAAAGCTAACGAAAAACTATTAACCTCCTTCTTTATGGATGACTTACAGAATTCTGCACCAATTTGTCAAATTAACCCAATATTCTCTATAGTAACCTGATTCATTTTCCCAGAACTTCATGTCTAATAGTTAATGTCAATGCGAACCTTGACAATAGGCTTCCATTGCATCCCTATAAATTAAATGAACCAGTTCCTCCATTTGAAGCTAATGGCCAGGATTCACTTTGAGTTGAGAAAAATTCTCATGTTAGAAATACATTCAATTCAGTAAAAAAAAAGCATGAGACGTTCACATTTATTGAATCACCTGATAGGAAGACAATGAAAGTCAAAGGCATTTTTTACTCCTGAGAAAAGTTCTGAGCTTTATACTCCTTTTTACTATGTATTAAAAAGTGTTATTGGCTTTCATTGCCTTCCTATCTGACGAGTCATTAAATGTAAAATTCTCATGCTTTTTACTCATGATTTGAACTTCTGAATACCATGAGATTTTTTTTCAAACTTTAGTGAATCAATGCCAATGTCTTTCTTGGTGATTACATGCATTAAAGCGGCTGGTGAAAATAAAAAAAATCAAAAGTAGCATATAAAAAGCTTTTAGATGATTGATAAAAACATCTTTTCAATCCAATTCTTAACAGCAACATGTTTAAAAACCAATATGTCTTTTGATAACAATTTAACAACCCACATGAATTCAGTACTTTATAACTCTTAAAATGCAAAGGCCCACCTGATTCATTAGTAGATGTAGCTACCATGAAAAAGAAAGAAAACACATTTCAGAAGAGCTCAAAACTATTTTTAAAACCAAGTAAGGAATTCTTAAGAATATTCCGATCCGCCATGGGTTATTTTAAAATGTGCAAAAATACCACATTTTGAAACAACTAATTTTACAAAAAATGGTTAGGTCAAAAGGTGCTATTGCTAGAAATGAAAGGATTTCCCTGTCCTTTCAACCCTAAACAAAAATTTGACATTTTTCCCATTAGTTTTAGAAGGATATTCCACCTTTAGAGCTAACATTTTTATTAAGTTTTTAAGAGAAGGGGGTCAGAAAACAGTTTCATAAATTTCACACATTAATAAATGTGACTTGATTATTTTTGGGTTCTCAGTCACTCCTTGTCATTACTACCCCTCCAGTTGTATTAGCCTTTACCAATCTTGAATAGTAAAATACAGTAGAGTTTTTAATTATTTATGTATTTAAAGCTGTTTTTAGCAAAAACCTAACCTTACTAACTCATAAATTAACAAACACAAAAGAGTCAGAGGGGTTCATACATGGCCCTTTAACCACTTGATTATTTTTGGGTTGTCAGTCACTCCTTGTCATTACTACCCCTCCAGTTGTATTAGCCTTTACCAAACTTGAATAGTAAAATACAGTAGAGTTTTTAATTATTTATGTATTTAAAGCTGTTTTTAGCAAAAACCTAACCTTACTAACTCATAAATTAACAAACACAAAAGAGTCAGAGGGGTTCATACATGGCCCTTTAACCAAGCAAGTCTATTATTGATTAATGAAAATCAATATGCATACATTAAAATAACAGACAGCGATAACTGTATAAATGACCATTGATAATAAGATGTATTATTCAAATAATCTGTACTATTAATCAAACTGATTTAATAATAACGCTGATTAAACATGAAGGCTTACTTGGTTGAGTAGGAGCTTTTTTTTCAATCAAGCAAAAGAAAAGGAAAGGCAAGATTTAGAAAAGATAAAATGAAAAATCCAAAACCAAACAAAGCTCAAATATCTTTGGAACATAGCAAACCATTAGTTTTTCCAGTGTCAGCATACCAATAAAGCTAACGAAAAACTATTAACCTCCTTCTTTATGGATAACTTACAGAATTCTGCACCAATTTGTCAAATTAACCCAATATTCTCTATAGTAACCTGATTGATGTTCCCAGAACTTCATGTCTAATAGTTAATGTCAATGCAAACCTTGACAATAGGCTTCCATTGCATCCCTATAAATTAAATGAACCAGTTCCTCCATTTGAAGCAAATGGCCAGGATTCACTTTGAGTTGAGAAAAATTCTCATGTTAGAAATACATTCAATTCAGTAAAAAAAAGCATGAGACTTTCACTTTTATTGAATCACCTGATAGGAAGACAATGTAAGTCAAAGGCATTTTTTACTCCTGAGAAAAGTTCTGAGCTTTATACTCCTTTTTACTATGTAGTAAAAAGTGTTATTGGCTTTCATTGCCTTCCTATCTGACGAGCCATTAAATGTAAAATTCTCATGCTTTTTACTCATGATTTGAACTTCTGAATACCATGAGATTTTTTTTTCAAACTTTAGTGAATCAATGCCGATGTCTTTCTTGGTGATTACATGTATTAAAGCGGCTGGTGAAAATAAAAAAATCAAAAGTAGCAGATAAAAAGCTTTTCCTTGATTGATAAAAAACATCTTTGCAATCCTTTTCTTAACAGCAACATGTTTAAAAACCAATATGTCTTTGGATAACAATTTAACAACCCACATGAATTCAGTACTTTATAACTCTTAAAATGCAAAGGCCCACCTGATTCATTAGTAGATGTAGCTACCATGAAAAAGAAAGAAAACTAATTTCAGAAGAGCTCAAAACTATTTTTAAAACCAAGTAAGGAATTCTTAAGAATATTCCGATCCGCCATGGGTTATTTTAAAATGTGCAAAAATACCACATTTTGAACCAACTAATTTCACTAAAAATGGTTAGGTCAAAAGGTGCTATTGCTAGAAATGAAAGGATTTCCCTGTCCTTTCAACCCTAAACAAAAATTTGACATTTTTCCCATCATTTTTAGAAGGATATTCCACCTTTAGAGCTAACATTTTTATTGAGTTTTTAAGAGAAGGGGGTCAGAAAACAGTTTCATAAATTTCACACTTTAATAAATGTGACTTGATTATTTTTGGGTTCTCAGTCACTCCTTGTCATTACTACCCCTCCAGTTGTATTAGCCTTTACCAATCTTGAATAGTAAAATACAGTAGAGTTTTTAATTATTTAAGTATTTAAAGCTGTTTTTAGCAAAAACCTAACCTTACTAACTCATAAATTAACAAACACAAAAGAGTCAGAGGGGTTCATACATGGCCCTTTAACCAAGCAAGTCTATTATTGATTAATGAAAATCAATATGCAGACATTAAAATAACAGACAGCGATAACTGTATAAATGACCATTGATAATAAGATGTATTATTCAACTAATCTGTACTATTAATCAAACTGATTTAATAATAACACTGATTAAACATGAAGGCTTACTTGGTTGAGTAGGAGCTTTTTTTTCAATCAAGCAAAAGAAAAGCAAAGGCAAGATTTAGAAAAGATAAAATGAAAAATCCAAAACCAAACAAAGCTCAAATATCTTTGGAACATAGCAAACCATTAGTTTTTCCAGTGTCAGCATACCAATAAAGCTAACGAAAAACTATTAACCTCCTTCTTTATGGATGACTTACAGAATTCTGCACCAATTTGTCAAATTAACCCAATATTCTCTATAGTAACCTGATTCATTTTCCCAGAACTTCATGTCTAATAGTTAATGTCAATGCAAACCTTGACAATAGGCTTCCATTGCATCCCTATAAATTAAATGAACCAGTTCCTCCATTTGAAGCAAATGGCCAGGATTCACTTTGAGTTGAGAAAAATTCTCATGTTAGAAATACATTCAATTCAGTAAAAAAAAAGCATGAGACGTTCACATTTATTGAATCACCTGATAGGAAGACAATGAAAGTCAAAGGCATTTTTTACTCCTGTGAAAAGTTCTGAGCTTTATACTCCTTTTTACTATGTATTAAAAAGTGTTATTGGCTTTCATTGCCTTCCTATCGGACGAGTCATTAAATGTAAAATTCTCATGCTTTTTACTCATGATTTGAACTTCTGAATACCATGAGATTTTTTTTTCAAACTTTAGTGAATCAATGCCAATGTCTTTCTTGGTGATTACATGCATTAAAGCGGCTGGTGAAAATAAAAAAAATCAAAAGTAGCATATAAAAAGCTTTTAGATGATTGATAAAAACATCTTTTCAATCCAATTCTTAACAGCAACATGTTTAAAAACCAATATGTCTTTTGATAACAATTTAACAACCCACATGAATTCAGTACTTTATAACTCTTAAAATGCAAAGGCCCACCTGATTCATTAGTAGGTGTAGCTACCATGAAAAAGAAAGAAAACACATTTCAGAAGAGCTCAAAACTATTTTTAAAACCAAGTAAGGAATTCTTAAGAATATTCCGATCCGCCATGGGTTATTTTAAAATGTGCAAAAATACCACATTTTGAACCAACTAATTTTACAAAAAATGGTTAGGTCAAAAGGTGCTATTGCTAGAAATGAAAGGATTTCCCTGTCCTTTCAACCCTAAACAAAAATTTGACATTTTTCCCATTATTTTTAGAAGGATATTCCACCTTTAGAGCTAACATTTTTATTAAGTTTTTAAGAGAAGGGGGTCAGAAAACAGTTTCATAAATTTCACACATTAATAAATGTGACTTGATTATTTTTGGGTTCTCAGTCACTCCTTGTCATTACTACCCCTCCAGTTGTATTAGCCTTTACCAATCTTGAATAGTAAAATACAGTAGAGTTTTTAATTATTTATGTATTTAAAGCTGTTTTTAGCAAAAACCTAACCTTACTAACTCATAAATTAACACACACAAAAGAGTCAGAGGGGTTCATACATGGCCCTTTAACCACTTGATTATTTTTGGGTTGTCAGTCACTCCTTGTCATTACTACCCCTCCAGTTGTATTAGCCTTTACCAAACTTGAATAGTAAAATACAGTAGAGTTTTTAATTATTTATGTATTTAAAGCTGTTTTTAGCAAAAACCTAACCTTACTAACTCATAAATTAACAAACACAAAAGAGTCAGAGGGGTTCATACATGGCCCTTTAACCAAGCAAGTCTATTATTGATTAATGAAAATCAATATGCATACATTAAAATAACAGACAGCGATAACTGTATAAATGACCATTGATAATAAGATGTATTATTCAAATAATCTGTACTATTAATCAAACTGATTTAATAATAACGCTGATTAAACATGAAGGCTTACTTGGTTGAGTAGGAGCTTTTTTTTCAATCAAGCAAAAGAAAAGGAAAGGCAAGATTTAGAAAAGATAAAAGGAAAAATCCAAAACCAAACAAAGCTCAAATATCTTTGGAACATAGCAAACCATTAGTTTTTCCAGTGTCAGCATACCAATAAAGCTAACGAAAAACTATTAACCTCCTTCTTTATGGATAACTTACAGAATTCTGCACCAATTTGTCAAATTAACCCAATATTCTCTATAGTAACCTGATTCATGTTCCCAGAACTTCATGTCTAATAGTTAATGTCAATGCAAACCTTGACAATAGGCTTCCATTGCATCCCTATAAATTAAATGAACCAGTTCCTCCATTTGAAGCAAATGGCCAGGATTCACTTTGAGTTGAGAAAAATTCTCATGTTAGAAATACATTCAATTCAGTAAAAAAAAGCATGAGACTTTCACTTTTATTGAATCACCTGATAGGAAGACAATGTAAGTCAAAGGCATTTTTTACTCCTGAGAAAAGTTCTGAGCTTTATACTCCTTTTTACTATGTAGTAAAAAGTGTTATTGGCTTTCATTGCCTTCCTATCTGACGAGCCATTAAATGTAAAATTCTCATGCTTTTTACTCATGATTTGAACTTCTGAATACCATGAGATTTTTTTTTTCAAACTTTAGTGAATCAATGCCGATGTCTTTCTTGGTGATTACATGTATTAAAGCGGCTGGTGAAAATAAACAAATCAAAAGTAGCAGATAAAAAGCTTTTCCTTGATTGATAAAAAACATCTTTGCAATCCTTTTCTTAACAGCAACATGTTTAAAAACCAATATGTCTTTGGATAACAATTTAACAACCCACATGAATTCAGTACTTTATAACTCTTAAAATGCAAAGGCCCACCTGATTCATTAGTAGATGTAGCTACCATGAAAAAGAAAGAAAACTAATTTCAGAAGAGCTCAAAACTATTTTTAAAACCAAGTAAGGAATTCTTAAGAATATTCCGATCCGCCATGGGTTATTTTAAAATGTGCAAAAATACCACATTTTGAACCAACTAATTTCACTAAAAATGGTTAGGTCAAAAGGTGCTATTGCTAGAAATGAAAGGATTTCCCTGTCCTTTCAACCCTAAACAAAAATTTGACATTTTTCCCATCATTTTTAGAAGGATATTCCACCTTTAGAGCTAACATTTTTATTGAGTTTTTAAGAGAAGGGGGTCAGAAAACAGTTTCATAAATTTCACACTTTAATAAATGTGACTTGATTATTTTTGGGTTCTCAGTCACTCCTTGTCATTACTACCCCTCCAGTTGTATTAGCCTTTACCAATCTTGAATAGTAAAATACAGTAGAGTTTTTAATTATTTAAGTATTTAAAGCTGTTTTTAGCAAAAACCTAACCTTACTAACTCATAAATTAACAAACACAAAAGAGTCAGAGGGGTTCATACATGGCCCTTTAACCAAGCAAGTCTATTATTGATTAATGAAAATCAATATGCATACATTAAAATAACAGACAGCGATAACTGTATAAATGACCATTGATAATAAGATGTATTATTCAACTAATCTGTACTATTAATCAAACTGATTTAATAATAACACTGATTAAACATGAAGGCTTACTTGGTTGAGTAGGAGCTTTTTTTTCAATCAAGCAAAAGAAAAGGAAAGGCAAGATTTAGAAAAGATAAAATGAAATATCCAAAACCAAACAAAGCTCAAATATCTTTGGAACATAGCAAACCATTAGTTTTTCCAGTGTCAGCATACCAATAAAGCTAACGAAAAACTATTAACCTCCTTCTTTATGGATGACTTACAGAATTCTGCACCAATTTGTCAAATTAACCCAATATTCTCTATAGTAACCTGATTCATTTTCCCAGAACTTCATGTCTAATAGTTAATGTCAATGCGAACCTTGACAATAGGCTTCCATTGCATCCCTATAAATTAAATGAACCAGTTCCTCCATTTGAAGCTAATGGCCAGGATTCACTTTGAGTTGCGAAAAATTCTCATGTTAGAAATACATTCAATTCAGTAAAAAAAAAAGCATGAGACGTTCACATTTATTGAATCACCTGATAGGAAGACAATGAAAGTCAAAGGCATTTTTTACTCCTGAGAAAAGTTCTGAGCTTTATACTCCTTTTTACTATGTATTAAAAAGTGTTATTGGCTTTCATTGCCTTCCTATCTGACGAGTCATTAAATGTAAAATTCTCATGCTTTTTACTCATGATTTGAACTTCTGAATACCATGAGATTTTTTTTCAAACTTTAGTGAATCAATGCCAATGTCTTTCTTGGTGATTACATGCATTAAAGCGGCTGGTGAAAATAAAAAAAATCAAAAGTAGCATATAAAAAGCTTTTAGATGATTGATAAAAACATCTTTTCAATCCAATTCTTAACAGCAACATGTTTAAAAACCAATATGTCTTTTGATAACAATTTAACAACCCACATGAATTCAGTACTTTATAACTCTTAAAATGCAAAGGCCCACCTGATTCATTAGTAGATGTAGCTACCATGAAAAAGAAAGAAAACACATTTCAGAAGAGCTCAAAACTATTTTTAAAACCAAGTAAGGAATTCTTAAGAATATTCCGATCCGCCATGGGTTATTTTAAAATGTGCAAAAATACCACATTTTGAACCAACTAATTTTACAAAAAATGGTTAGGTCAAAAGGTGCTATTGCTAGAAATGAAAGGATTTCCCTGTCCTTTCAACCCTAAACAACAATTTGACATTTTTCCCATTATTTTTAGAAGGATATTCCACCTTTAGAGCTAACATTTTTATTAAGTTTTTAAGAGAAGGGGGTCAGAAAACAGTTTCATAAATTTCACACATTAATAAATGTGACTTGATTATTTTTGGGTTCTCAGTCACTCCTTGTCATTACTACCCCTCCAGTTGTATTAGCCTTTACCAATCTTGAATAGTAAAATACAGTAGAGTTTTTAATTATTTATGTATTTAAAGCTGTTTTTAGCAAAAACCTAACCTTACTAACTCATAAATTAACAAACACAAAAGAGTCAGAGGGGTTCATACATGGCCCTTTAACCACTTGATTATTTTTGGGTTGTCAGTCACTCCTTGTCATTACTACCCCTCCAGTTGTATTAGCCTTTACCAAACTTGAATAGTAAAATACAGTAGAGTTTTTAATTATTTATGTATTTAAAGCTGTTTTTAGCAAAAACCTAACCTTACTAACTCATAAATTAACAAACACAAAAGAGTCAGAGGGGTTCATACATGGCCCTTTAACCAAGCAAGTCTATTATTGATTAATGAAAATCAATATGCATACATTAAAATAACAGACAGCGATAACTGTATAAATGACCATTGATAATAAGATGTATTATTCAACTAATCTGTACTATTAATCAAACTGATTTAATAATAACACTGATTAAACATGAAGGCTTACTTGGTTGAGTAGGAGCTTTTTTTTCAATCAAGCAAAAGAAAAGGAAAGGCAAGATTTAGAAAAGATAAAATGAAATATCCAAAACCAAACAAAGCTCAAATATCTTTGGAACATAGCAAACCATTAGTTTTTCCAGTGTCAGCATACCAATAAAGCTAACGAAAAACTATTAACCTCCTTCTTTATGGATGACTTACAGAATTCTGCACCAATTTGTCAAATTAACCCAATATTCTCTATAGTAACCTGATTCATTTTCCCAGAACTTCATGTCTAATAGTTAATGTCAATGCAAACCTTGACAATAGGCTTCCATTGCATCCCTATAAATTAAATGAACCAGTTCCTCCATTTGAAGCAAATGGCCAGGATTCACTTTGAGTTGAGAAAAATTCTCATGTTAGAAATACATTCAATTCAGTAAAAAAAAGCATGAGACTTTCACTTTTATTGAATCACCTGATAGGAAGACAATGTAAGTCAAAGGCATTTTTTACTCCTGACAAAAGTTCTGAGCTTTATACTCCTTTTTACTATGTAGTAAAAAGTGTTATTGGCTTTCATTGCCTTCCTATCTGACGAGCCAATAAATGTAAAATTCTCATGCTTTTTACTCATGATTTGAACTTCTGAATACCATGAGATTTTTTTTTCAAACTTTAGTGAATCAATGCCGATGTCTTTCTTGGTGATTACATGTATTAAAGCGGCTGGTGAAAATAAAAAAATCAAAAGTAGCAGATAAAAAGCTTTTCCTTGATTGATAAAAAACATCTTTGCAATCCTTTTCTTAACAGCAACATGTTTAAAAACCAATATGTCTTTGGATAACAATTTAACAACCCACATGAATTCAGTACTTTATAACTCTTAAAATGCAAAGGCCCACCTGATTCATTAGTAGATGTAGCTACCATGAAAAAGAAAGAAAACTAATTTCAGAAGAGCTCAAAACTATTTTTAAAACCAAGTAAGGAATTCTTAAGAATATTCCGATCCGCCATGGGTTATTTTAAAATGTGCAAAAATACCACATTTTGAACCAACTAATTTCACTAAAAATGGTTAGGTCAAAAGGTGCTATTGCTAGAAATGAAAGGATTTCCCTGTCCTTTCAACCCTAAACAAAAATTTGACATTTTTCCCATCATTTTTAGAAGGATATTCCACCTTTAGAGCTAACATTTTTATTGAGTTTTTAAGAGAAGGGGGTCAGAAAACAGTTTCATAAATTTCACACTTTAATAAATGTGACTTGATTATTTTTGGGTTCTCAGTCACTCCTTGTCATTACTACCCCTCCAGTTGTATTAGCCTTTACCAATCTTGAATAGTAAAATACAGTAGAGTTTTTAATTATTTAAAGCTGTTTTTAGCAAAAACCTAACCTTACTAACTCATAAATTAACAAACACAAAAGAGTCAGAGGGGTTCATACATGGCCCTTTAACCAAGCAAGTCTATAATTGATTAATGAAAATCAATATGCAGACATTAAAAAAACAGACAGCGATAACTGTATAAATTACCTTTGATAATAAGATGTATTATTCAACTAATCTGTACTATTAATCAAACTGATTTAATAATAACACTGATTAAACCTGAAGGCTTACTCGGTTGAGTAGGAGCTTTCTTTTCAATCAAGCAAAAGAAAAGGAAAGGCAAGATTTAGAAAAGATAAAATGAAATATCCAAAACCAAACAAAGCTCAAATATCTTTGGAACATAGCAAACCATTAGTTTTTCCAGTGTCAGCATACCAATAAAGCTAACGAAAAACTATTAACCTCCTTCTTTATGGATGACTTACAGAATTCTGCACCAATTTGTCAAATTAACCCAATATTCTCTATAGTAACCTGATTCATTTTCCCAGAACTTCATGTCTAATAGTTAATGTCAATGCAAACTTTGACAATAGGCTTCCATTCCATCCCTATAAATTAAATGAACCAGTTCCCCCATTTGAAGCAAATGGCCAGGATTCACTTTGAGTTGAGAAAAATTCTCATGTTAGAAATACATTCAATTCAGTAAAAAAAAAAAAAGCATGAGACTTTCACTTTTATTGAATCACCTGATAGGAAGACAATGAAAGTCAAAGGCATTTTTTACTCCTGAGAAAAGTTCTGAGCTTTATTCTCCTTTTTACTATGTAGTAAAAAGTGTTATTGGCTTTCATTGCCTTCCTATCTGACGAGTCATTAAATGTAAAATTCTCATGCTTTTTACTCATGATTTGAACTTCTGAATACCATGAGATTTTTTTTCTAACTTTAGTGAATCAATGCCGATGTCTTTCTTGGTGATTACATGTATTAAAGCGGCTGGTGAAAATAAAAAAATCTAAAGTAGCAGATAAAAAGCTTTTAGATGATTGATAAAAAACATCTTTTCAATCCTTTTCTTAACAGCAACATGTTTAAAAACCAATATGTCTTTGGATAACAATTTAACAACCCACATGAATTCAGTACTTTATAACTCTTAAAATGCAAAGGCCCACCTGATTCATTAGTAGATGTAGCTACCATGAAAAAGAAAGAAAACTAATTTCAGAAGAGATCAAAACTATTTTTAAAACCAAGTAAGGAATTCTTAAGAATATTCCGATCCGCCATGGGTTATTTTAAAATGTGCAAAAATACCACATTTTGAACCAACTAATTTCACAAAAAATTGTTAGGTCAAAAGGTGCTATTGCTAGAAATGAAAGGATGTCCCTGTCCTTTCAACCCTAAACAAAAATGTGACATTTTTCCCATCATTTTTAGAAGGATATTCCACCTTTAGAGCTAACATTTTTATTGAGTTTTTAAGAGAAGGGGGTCAGAAAACAGTTTCATAAATTTCACACATTAATAAATGTGACTTGATTATTTTGGGGTTCTCAGTCTCTCCTTGTCATTACTACCCCTCCAGTTGTATTAGCCTTTACCAATCTTGAATAGTAAAATACAGTAGAGTTTTTAATTATTTAAGTATTTAAAGCTGTTTTTAGCAAAAACCTAACCTTACTAACTCATAAATTAACAAACACAAAAGAGTCAGAGGGGTTCATACATGGCCCTTTAACCAAGCAAGTCTATAATTGATTAATGAAAATCAATATGCAGACATTAAAAAAACAGACAGCGATAACTGTATAAATGACCTTTGATAATAAGATGTATTATTCAACTAATCTGTACTATTAATCAAACTGATTTAATAATAACACTGATTAAACATGAAGGCTTACTCGGTTGAGTAGGAGCTTTTTTTTCAATCAAGCAAAAGAAAAGGAAAGGCAAGATTTAGAAAAGATAAAATGAAATATCCAAAACCAAACAAAGCTCAAATATCTTTGGAACATAGCAAACCATTAGTTTTTCCAGTGTCAGCATACCAATAAAGCTAACGAAAAACTATTAACCTCCTTCTTTATGGATAACTTACAGAATTCTGCACCAATTTGTCAAATTAACCCAATATTCTCTATAGTAACCTGATTCATTTTCCCAGAACTTCATGTCTAATAGTTAATGTCAATGCGAACCTTGACAATAGGCTTCCATTGCATCCCTATAAATTAAATGAACCAGTTCCTCCATTTGAAGCTAATGGCCAGGATTCACTTTGAGTTGAGAAAAATTCTCATGTTAGAAATACATTCAATTCAGTAAAAAAAAAGCATGAGACGTTCACATTTATTGAATCACCTGATAGGAAGACAATGAAAGTCAAAGGCATTTTTTACTCCTGAGAAAAGTTCTGAGCTTTATACTCCTTTTTACTATGTATTAAAAAGTGTTATTGGCTTTCATTGCCTTCCTATCTGACGAGTCATTAAATGTAAAATTCTCATGCTTTTTACTCATGATTTGAACTTCTGAATACCATGAGATTTTTTTTCAAACTTTAGTGAATCAATGCCAATGTCTTTCTTGGTGATTACATGCATTAAAGCGGCTGGTGAAAATAAAAAAAATCAAAAGTAGCATATAAAAAGCTTTTAGATGATTGATAAAAACATCTTTTCAATCCAATTCTTAACAGCAACATGTTTAAAAACAAATATGTCTTTTGATAACAATTTAACAACCCACATGAATTCAGTACTTTATAACTCTTAAAATGCAAAGGCCCACCTGATTCATTAGTAGATGTAGCTACCATGATAAAGAAAGAAAACACATTTCAGAAGAGCTCAAAACTATTTTTAAAACCAAGTAAGGAATTCTTAAGAATATTCCGATCCGCCATGGGTTATTTTAAAATGTGCAAAAATACCACATTTTGAACCAACTAATTTCACTAAAAATGGTTAGGTCAAAAGGTGCTATTGCTAGAAATGAAAGGATTTCCCTGTCCTTTCAACCCTAAACAAAAATTTGACATTTTTCCCATTATTTTTAGAAGGATATTCCACCTTTAGAGCTAACATTTTTATTAAGTTTTTAAGAGAAGGGGGTCAGAAAACAGTTTCATAAATTTCACACATTAATAAATGTGACTTGATTATTTTTGGGTTCTCAGTCACTCCTTGTCATTACTACCCCTCCAGTTGTATTAGCCTTTACCAATCTTGAATAGTAAAATACAGTAGAGTTTTTAATTATTTATGTATTTAAAGCTGTTTTTAGCAAAAACCTAACCTTACTAACTCATAAATTAACAAACACAAAAGAGTCAGAGGGGTTCATACATGGCCCTTTAACCACTTGATTATTTTTGGGTTGTCAGTCACTCCTTGTCATTACTACCCCTCCAGTTGTATTAGCCTTTACCAAACTTGAATAGTAAAATACAGTAGAGTTTTTAATTATTTATGTATTTAAAGCTGTTTTTAGCAAAAACCTAACCTTACTAACTCATAAATTAACAAACACAAAAGAGTCAGAGGGGTTCATACATGGCCCTTTAACCAAGCAAGTCTATTATTGATTAATGAAAATCAATATGCAGACATTAAAATAACAGACAGCGATAACTGTATAAATGACCATTGATAATAAGATGTATTATTCAAATAATCTGTACTATTAATCAAACTGATTTAATAATAACGCTGATTAAACATGAAGGCTTACTTGGTTGAGTAGGAGCTTTTTTTTCAATCAAGCAAAAGAAAAGGAAAGGCAAGATTTAGAAAAGATAAAATGAAATATCCAAAACCAAACAAAGCTCAAATATCTTTGGACCATAGCAAACCATTAGTTTTTCCAGTGTCAGCATACCAATAAAGCTAACGAAAAACTATTAACCTCCTTCTTTATGGATAACTTACAGAATTCTGCACCAATTTGTCAAATTAACCCAATATTCTCTATAGTAACCTGATTCATGTTCCCAGAACTTCATGTCTAATAGTTAATGTCAATGCAAACCTTGACAATAGGCTTCCATTGCATCCCTATAAATTAAATGAACCAGTTCCTCCATTTGAAGCAAATGGCCAGGATTCACTTTGAGTTGAGAAAAATTCTCATGTTAGAAATACATTCAATTCAGTAAAAAAAAGCATGAGACTTTCACTTTTATTGAATCACCTGATAGGAAGACAATGTAAGTCAAAGGCATTTTTTACTCCTGACAAAAGTTCTGAGCTTTATACTCCTTTTTACTATGTAGTAAAAAGTGTTATTGGCTTTCATTGCCTTCCTATCTGACGAGCCATTAAATGTAAAATTCTCATGCTTTTTACTCATGATTTGAACTTCTGAATACCATGAGATTTTTTTTTCAAACTTTAGTGAATCAATGCCGATGTCTTTCTTGGTGATTACATGTATTAAAGCGGCTGGTGAAAATAAAAAAATCAAAAGTAGCAGATAAAAAGCTTTTCCTTGATTGATAAAAAACATCTTTGCAATCCTTTTCTTAACAGCAACATGTTTAAAAACCAATATGTCTTTGGATAACAATTTAACAACCCACATGAATTCAGTACTTTATAACTCTTAAAATGCAAAGGCCCACCTGATTCATTAGTAGATGTAGCTACCATGAAAAAGAAAGAAAACTAATTTCAGAAGAGCTCAAAACTATTTTTAAAACCAAGTAAGGAATTCTTAAGAATATTCCGATCCGCCATGGGTTATTTTAAAATGTGCAAAAATACCACATTTTGAACCAACTAATTTCACTAAAAATGGTTAGGTCAAAAGGTGCTATTGCTAGAAATGAAAGGATTTCCCTGTCCTTTCAACCCTAAACAAAAATTTGACATTTTTCCCATCATTTTTAGAAGGATATTCCACCTTTAGAGCTAACATTTTTATTGAGTTTTTAAGAGAAGGGGGTCAGAAAACAGTTTCATAAATTTCACACTTTAATAAATGTGACTTGATTATTTTTGGGTTCTCAGTCACTCCTTGTCATTACTACCCCTCCAGTTGTATTAGCCTTTACCAATCTTGAATAGTAAAATACAGTAGAGTTTTTAATTATTTAAGTATTTAAAGCTGTTTTTAGCAAAAACCTAACCTTACTAACTCATAAATTAACAAACACAAAAGAGTCAGAGGGGTTCATACATGGCCCTTTAACCAAGCAAGTCTATTATTGATTAATGAAAATCAATATGCAGACATTAAAATAACAGACAGCGATAACTGTATAAATGACCATTGATAATAAGATGTATTATTCAACTAATCTGTACTATTAATCAAACTGATTTAATAATAACACTGATTAAACATGAAGGCTTACTTGGTTGAGTAGGAGCTTTTTTTTCAATCAAGCAAAAGAAAAGCAAAGGCAAGATTTAGAAAAGATAAAATGAAAAATCCAAAACCAAACAAAGCTCAAATATCTTTGGAACATAGCAAACCATTAGTTTTTCCAGTGTCAGCATACCAATAAAGCTAACGAAAAACTATTAACCTCCTTCTTTATGGATGACTTACAGAATTCTGCACCAATTTGTCAAATTAACCCAATATTCTCTATAGTAACCTGATTCATTTTCCCAGAACTTCATGTCTAATAGTTAATGTCAATGCAAACCTTGACAATAGGCTTCCATTGCATCCCTATAAATTAAATGAACCAGTTCCTCCATTTGAAGCAAATGGCCAGGATTCACTTTGAGTTGAGAAAAATTCTCATGTTAGAAATACATTCAATTCAGTAAAAAAAAAGCATGAGACGTTCACATTTATTGAATCACCTGATAGGAAGACAATGAAAGTCAAAGGCATTTTTTACTCCTGTGAAAAGTTCTGAGCTTTATACTCCTTTTTACTATGTATTAAAAAGTGTTATTGGCTTTCATTGCCTTCCTATCGGACGAGTCATTAAATGTAAAATTCTCATGCTTTTTACTCATGATTTGAACTTCTGAATACCATGAGATTTTTTTTTCAAACTTTAGTGAATCAATGCCAATGTCTTTCTTGGTGATTACATGCATTAAAGCGGCTGGTGAAAATAAAAAAAATCAAAAGTAGCATATAAAAAGCTTTTAGATGATTGATAAAAACATCTTTTCAATCCAATTCTTAACAGCAACATGTTTAAAAACCAATATGTCTTTTGATAACAATTTAACAACCCACATGAATTCAGTACTTTATAACTCTTAAAATGCAAAGGCCCACCTGATTCATTAGTAGGTGTAGCTACCATGAAAAAGAAAGAAAACACATTTCAGAAGAGCTCAAAACTATTTTTAAAACCAAGTAAGGAATTCTTAAGAATATTCCGATCCGCCATGGGTTATTTTAAAATGTGCAAAAATACCACATTTTGAACCAACTAATTTTACAAAAAATGGTTAGGTCAAAAGGTGCTATTGCTAGAAATGAAAGGATTTCCCTGTCCTTTCAACCCTAAACAAAAATTTGACATTTTTCCCATTATTTTTAGAAGGATATTCCACCTTTAGAGCTAACATTTTTATTAAGTTTTTAAGAGAAGGGGGTCAGAAAACAGTTTCATAAATTTCACACATTAATAAATGTGACTTGATTATTTTTGGGTTCTCAGTCACTCCTTGTCATTACTACCCCTCCAGTTGTATTAGCCTTTACCAATCTTGAATAGTAAAATACAGTAGAGTTTTTAATTATTTATGTATTTAAAGCTGTTTTTAGCAAAAACCTAACCTTACTAACTCATAAATTAACACACACAAAAGAGTCAGAGGGGTTCATACATGGCCCTTTAACCACTTGATTATTTTTGGGTTGTCAGTCACTCCTTGTCATTACTACCCCTCCAGTTGTATTAGCCTTTACCAAACTTGAATAGTAAAATACAGTAGAGTTTTTAATTATTTATGTATTTAAAGCTGTTTTTAGCAAAAACCTAACCTTACTAACTCATAAATTAACAAACACAAAAGAGTCAGAGGGGTTCATACATGGCCCTTTAACCAAGCAAGTCTATTATTGATTAATGAAAATCAATATGCATACATTAAAATAACAGACAGCGATAACTGTATAAATGACCATTGATAATAAGATGTATTATTCAAATAATCTGTACTATTAATCAAACTGATTTAATAATAACGCTGATTAAACATGAAGGCTTACTTGGTTGAGTAGGAGCTTTTTTTTCAATCAAGCAAAAGAAAAGGAAAGGCAAGATTTAGAAAAGATAAAAGGAAAAATCCAAAACCAAACAAAGCTCAAATATCTTTGGAACATAGCAAACCATTAGTTTTTCCAGTGTCAGCATACCAATAAAGCTAACGAAAAACTATTAACCTCCTTCTTTATGGATAACTTACAGAATTCTGCACCAATTTGTCAAATTAACCCAATATTCTCTATAGTAACCTGATTCATGTTCCCAGAACTTCATGTCTAATAGTTAATGTCAATGCAAACCTTGACAATAGGCTTCCATTGCATCCCTATAAATTAAATGAACCAGTTCCTCCATTTGAAGCAAATGGCCAGGATTCACTTTGAGTTGAGAAAAATTCTCATGTTAGAAATACATTCAATTCAGTAAAAAAAAGCATGAGACTTTCACTTTTATTGAATCACCTGATAGGAAGACAATGTAAGTCAAAGGCATTTTTTACTCCTGAGAAAAGTTCTGAGCTTTATACTCCTTTTTACTATGTAGTAAAAAGTGTTATTGGCTTTCATTGCCTTCCTATCTGACGAGCCATTAAATGTAAAATTCTCATGCTTTTTACTCATGATTTGAACTTCTGAATACCATGAGATTTTTTTTTTCAAACTTTAGTGAATCAATGCCGATGTCTTTCTTGGTGATTACATGTATTAAAGCGGCTGGTGAAAATAAACAAATCAAAAGTAGCAGATAAAAAGCTTTTCCTTGATTGATAAAAAACATCTTTGCAATCCTTTTCTTAACAGCAACATGTTTAAAAACCAATATGTCTTTGGATAACAATTTAACAACCCACATGAATTCAGTACTTTATAACTCTTAAAATGCAAAGGCCCACCTGATTCATTAGTAGATGTAGCTACCATGAAAAAGAAAGAAAACTAATTTCAGAAGAGCTCAAAACTATTTTTAAAACCAAGTAAGGAATTCTTAAGAATATTCCGATCCGCCATGGGTTATTTTAAAATGTGCAAAAATACCACATTTTGAACCAACTAATTTCACTAAAAATGGTTAGGTCAAAAGGTGCTATTGCTAGAAATGAAAGGATTTCCCTGTCCTTTCAACCCTAAACAAAAATTTGACATTTTTCCCATCATTTTTAGAAGGATATTCCACCTTTAGAGCTAACATTTTTATTGAGTTTTTAAGAGAAGGGGGTCAGAAAACAGTTTCATAAATTTCACACTTTAATAAATGTGACTTGATTATTTTTGGGTTCTCAGTCACTCCTTGTCATTACTACCCCTCCAGTTGTATTAGCCTTTACCAATCTTGAATAGTAAAATACAGTAGAGTTTTTAATTATTTAAGTATTTAAAGCTGTTTTTAGCAAAAACCTAACCTTACTAACTCATAAATTAACAAACACAAAAGAGTCAGAGGGGTTCATACATGGCCCTTTAACCAAGCAAGTCTATTATTGATTAATGAAAATCAATATGCATACATTAAAATAACAGACAGCGATAACTGTATAAATGACCATTGATAATAAGATGTATTATTCAACTAATCTGTACTATTAATCAAACTGATTTAATAATAACACTGATTAAACATGAAGGCTTACTTGGTTGAGTAGGAGCTTTTTTTTCAATCAAGCAAAAGAAAAGGAAAGGCAAGATTTAGAAAAGATAAAATGAAATATCCAAAACCAAACAAAGCTCAAATATCTTTGGAACATAGCAAACCATTAGTTTTTCCAGTGTCAGCATACCAATAAAGCTAACGAAAAACTATTAACCTCCTTCTTTATGGATGACTTACAGAATTCTGCACCAATTTGTCAAATTAACCCAATATTCTCTATAGTAACCTGATTCATTTTCCCAGAACTTCATGTCTAATAGTTAATGTCAATGCGAACCTTGACAATAGGCTTCCATTGCATCCCTATAAATTAAATGAACCAGTTCCTCCATTTGAAGCTAATGGCCAGGATTCACTTTGAGTTGCGAAAAATTCTCATGTTAGAAATACATTCAATTCAGTAAAAAAAAAAGCATGAGACGTTCACATTTATTGAATCACCTGATAGGAAGACAATGAAAGTCAAAGGCATTTTTTACTCCTGAGAAAAGTTCTGAGCTTTATACTCCTTTTTACTATGTATTAAAAAGTGTTATTGGCTTTCATTGCCTTCCTATCTGACGAGTCATTAAATGTAAAATTCTCATGCTTTTTACTCATGATTTGAACTTCTGAATACCATGAGATTTTTTTTCAAACTTTAGTGAATCAATGCCAATGTCTTTCTTGGTGATTACATGCATTAAAGCGGCTGGTGAAAATAAAAAAAATCAAAAGTAGCATATAAAAAGCTTTTAGATGATTGATAAAAACATCTTTTCAATCCAATTCTTAACAGCAACATGTTTAAAAACCAATATGTCTTTTGATAACAATTTAACAACCCACATGAATTCAGTACTTTATAACTCTTAAAATGCAAAGGCCCACCTGATTCATTAGTAGATGTAGCTACCATGAAAAAGAAAGAAAACACATTTCAGAAGAGCTCAAAACTATTTTTAAAACCAAGTAAGGAATTCTTAAGAATATTCCGATCCGCCATGGGTTATTTTAAAATGTGCAAAAATACCACATTTTGAACCAACTAATTTTACAAAAAATGGTTAGGTCAAAAGGTGCTATTGCTAGAAATGAAAGGATTTCCCTGTCCTTTCAACCCTAAACAAAAATTTGACATTTTTCCCATTATTTTTAGAAGGATATTCCACCTTTAGAGCTAACATTTTTATTAAGTTTTTAAGAGAAGGGGGTCAGAAAACAGTTTCATAAATTTCACACATTAATAAATGTGACTTGATTATTTTTGGGTTCTCAGTCACTCCTTGTCATTACTACCCCTCCAGTTGTATTAGCCTTTACCAATCTTGAATAGTAAAATACAGTAGAGTTTTTAATTATTTATGTATTTAAAGCTGTTTTTAGCAAAAACCTAACCTTACTAACTCATAAATTAACAAACACAAAAGAGTCAGAGGGGTTCATACATGGCCCTTTAACCACTTGATTATTTTTGGGTTGTCAGTCACTCCTTGTCATTACTACCCCTCCAGTTGTATTAGCCTTTACCAAACTTGAATAGTAAAATACAGTAGAGTTTTTAATTATTTATGTATTTAAAGCTGTTTTTAGCAAAAACCTAACCTTACTAACTCATAAATTAACAAACACAAAAGAGTCAGAGGGGTTCATACATGGCCCTTTAACCAAGCAAGTCTATTATTGATTAATGAAAATCAATATGCATACATTAAAATAACAGACAGCGATAACTGTATAAATGACCATTGATAATAAGATGTATTATTCAACTAATCTGTACTATTAATCAAACTGATTTAATAATAACACTGATTAAACATGAAGGCTTACTTGGTTGAGTAGGAGCTTTTTTTTCAATCAAGCAAAAGAAAAGGAAAGGCAAGATTTAGAAAAGATAAAATGAAATATCCAAAACCAAACAAAGCTCAAATATCTTTGGAACATAGCAAACCATTAGTTTTTCCAGTGTCAGCATACCAATAAAGCTAACGAAAAACTATTAACCTCCTTCTTTATGGATGACTTACAGAATTCTGCACCAATTTGTCAAATTAACCCAATATTCTCTATAGTAACCTGATTCATTTTCCCAGAACTTCATGTCTAATAGTTAATGTCAATGCAAACCTTGACAATAGGCTTCCATTGCATCCCTATAAATTAAATGAACCAGTTCCTCCATTTGAAGCAAATGGCCAGGATTCACTTTGAGTTGAGAAAAATTCTCATGTTAGAAATACATTCAATTCAGTAAAAAAAAGCATGAGACTTTCACTTTTATTGAATCACCTGATAGGAAGACAATGTAAGTCAAAGGCATTTTTTACTCCTGACAAAAGTTCTGAGCTTTATACTCCTTTTTACTATGTAGTAAAAAGTGTTATTGGCTTTCATTGCCTTCCTATCTGACGAGCCAATAAATGTAAAATTCTCATGCTTTTTACTCATGATTTGAACTTCTGAATACCATGAGATTTTTTTTTCAAACTTTAGTGAATCAATGCCGATGTCTTTCTTGGTGATTACATGTATTAAAGCGGCTGGTGAAAATAAAAAAATCAAAAGTAGCAGATAAAAAGCTTTTCCTTGATTGATAAAAAACATCTTTGCAATCCTTTTCTTAACAGCAACATGTTTAAAAACCAATATGTCTTTGGATAACAATTTAACAACCCACATGAATTCAGTACTTTATAACTCTTAAAATGCAAAGGCCCACCTGATTCATTAGTAGATGTAGCTACCATGAAAAAGAAAGAAAACTAATTTCAGAAGAGCTCAAAACTATTTTTAAAACCAAGTAAGGAATTCTTAAGAATATTCCGATCCGCCATGGGTTATTTTAAAATGTGCAAAAATACCACATTTTGAACCAACTAATTTCACTAAAAATGGTTAGGTCAAAAGGTGCTATTGCTAGAAATGAAAGGATTTCCCTGTCCTTTCAACCCTAAACAAAAATTTGACATTTTTCCCATCATTTTTAGAAGGATATTCCACCTTTAGAGCTAACATTTTTATTGAGTTTTTAAGAGAAGGGGGTCAGAAAACAGTTTCATAAATTTCACACTTTAATAAATGTGACTTGATTATTTTTGGGTTCTCAGTCACTCCTTGTCATTACTACCCCTCCAGTTGTATTAGCCTTTACCAATCTTGAATAGTAAAATACAGTAGAGTTTTTAATTATTTAAAGCTGTTTTTAGCAAAAACCTAACCTTACTAACTCATAAATTAACAAACACAAAAGAGTCAGAGGGGTTCATACATGGCCCTTTAACCAAGCAAGTCTATAATTGATTAATGAAAATCAATATGCAGACATTAAAAAAACAGACAGCGATAACTGTATAAATTACCTTTGATAATAAGATGTATTATTCAACTAATCTGTACTATTAATCAAACTGATTTAATAATAACACTGATTAAACCTGAAGGCTTACTCGGTTGAGTAGGAGCTTTCTTTTCAATCAAGCAAAAGAAAAGGAAAGGCAAGATTTAGAAAAGATAAAATGAAATATCCAAAACCAAACAAAGCTCAAATATCTTTGGAACATAGCAAACCATTAGTTTTTCCAGTGTCAGCATACCAATAAAGCTAACGAAAAACTATTAACCTCCTTCTTTATGGATGACTTACAGAATTCTGCACCAATTTGTCAAATTAACCCAATATTCTCTATAGTAACCTGATTCATTTTCCCAGAACTTCATGTCTAATAGTTAATGTCAATGCAAACTTTGACAATAGGCTTCCATTCCATCCCTATAAATTAAATGAACCAGTTCCCCCATTTGAAGCAAATGGCCAGGATTCACTTTGAGTTGAGAAAAATTCTCATGTTAGAAATACATTCAATTCAGTAAAAAAAAAAAAAGCATGAGACTTTCACTTTTATTGAATCACCTGATAGGAAGACAATGAAAGTCAAAGGCATTTTTTACTCCTGAGAAAAGTTCTGAGCTTTATTCTCCTTTTTACTATGTAGTAAAAAGTGTTATTGGCTTTCATTGCCTTCCTATCTGACGAGTCATTAAATGTAAAATTCTCATGCTTTTTACTCATGATTTGAACTTCTGAATACCATGAGATTTTTTTTCTAACTTTAGTGAATCAATGCCGATGTCTTTCTTGGTGATTACATGTATTAAAGCGGCTGGTGAAAATAAAAAAATCTAAAGTAGCAGATAAAAAGCTTTTAGATGATTGATAAAAAACATCTTTTCAATCCTTTTCTTAACAGCAACATGTTTAAAAACCAATATGTCTTTGGATAACAATTTAACAACCCACATGAATTCAGTACTTTATAACTCTTAAAATGCAAAGGCCCACCTGATTCATTAGTAGATGTAGCTACCATGAAAAAGAAAGAAAACTAATTTCAGAAGAGATCAAAACTATTTTTAAAACCAAGTAAGGAATTCTTAAGAATATTCCGATCCGCCATGGGTTATTTTAAAATGTGCAAAAATACCACATTTTGAACCAACTAATTTCACAAAAAATTGTTAGGTCAAAAGGTGCTATTGCTAGAAATGAAAGGATGTCCCTGTCCTTTCAACCCTAAACAAAAATGTGACATTTTTCCCATCATTTTTAGAAGGATATTCCACCTTTAGAGCTAACATTTTTATTGAGTTTTTAAGAGAAGGGGGTCAGAAAACAGTTTCATAAATTTCACACATTAATAAATGTGACTTGATTATTTTGGGGTTCTCAGTCTCTCCTTGTCATTACTACCCCTCCAGTTGTATTAGCCTTTACCAATCTTGAATAGTAAAATACAGTAGAGTTTTTAATTATTTAAGTATTTAAAGCTGTTTTTAGCAAAAACCTAACCTTACTAACTCATAAATTAACAAACACAAAAGAGTCAGAGGGGTTCATACATGGCCCTTTAACCAAGCAAGTCTATAATTGATTAATGAAAATCAATATGCAGACATTAAAAAAACAGACAGCGATAACTGTATAAATGACCTTTGATAATAAGATGTATTATTCAACTAATCTGTACTATTAATCAAACTGATTTAATAATAACACTGATTAAACATGAAGGCTTACTCGGTTGAGTAGGAGCTTTTTTTTCAATCAAGCAAAAGAAAAGGAAAGGCAAGATTTAGAAAAGATAAAATGAAATATCCAAAACCAAACAAAGCTCAAATATCTTTGGAACATAGCAAACCATTAGTTTTTCCAGTGTCAGCATACCAATAAAGCTAACGAAAAACTATTAACCTCCTTCTTTATGGATAACTTACAGAATTCTGCACCAATTTGTCAAATTAACCCAATATTCTCTATAGTAACCTGATTCATTTTCCCAGAACTTCATGTCTAATAGTTAATGTCAATGCGAACCTTGACAATAGGCTTCCATTGCATCCCTATAAATTAAATGAACCAGTTCCTCCATTTGAAGCTAATGGCCAGGATTCACTTTGAGTTGAGAAAAATTCTCATGTTAGAAATACATTCAATTCAGTAAAAAAAAAGCATGAGACGTTCACATTTATTGAATCACCTGATAGGAAGACAATGAAAGTCAAAGGCATTTTTTACTCCTGAGAAAAGTTCTGAGCTTTATACTCCTTTTTACTATGTATTAAAAAGTGTTATTGGCTTTCATTGCCTTCCTATCTGACGAGTCATTAAATGTAAAATTCTCATGCTTTTTACTCATGATTTGAACTTCTGAATACCATGAGATTTTTTTTCAAACTTTAGTGAATCAATGCCAATGTCTTTCTTGGTGATTACATGCATTAAAGCGGCTGGTGAAAATAAAAAAAATCAAAAGTAGCATATAAAAAGCTTTTAGATGATTGATAAAAACATCTTTTCAATCCAATTCTTAACAGCAACATGTTTAAAAACAAATATGTCTTTTGATAACAATTTAACAACCCACATGAATTCAGTACTTTATAACTCTTAAAATGCAAAGGCCCACCTGATTCATTAGTAGATGTAGCTACCATGATAAAGAAAGAAAACACATTTCAGAAGAGCTCAAAACTATTTTTAAAACCAAGTAAGGAATTCTTAAGAATATTCCGATCCGCCATGGGTTATTTTAAAATGTGCAAAAATACCACATTTTGAACCAACTAATTTCACTAAAAATGGTTAGGTCAAAAGGTGCTATTGCTAGAAATGAAAGGATTTCCCTGTCCTTTCAACCCTAAACAAAAATTTGACATTTTTCCCATTATTTTTAGAAGGATATTCCACCTTTAGAGCTAACATTTTTATTAAGTTTTTAAGAGAAGGGGGTCAGAAAACAGTTTCATAAATTTCACACATTAATAAATGTGACTTGATTATTTTTGGGTTCTCAGTCACTCCTTGTCATTACTACCCCTCCAGTTGTATTAGCCTTTACCAATCTTGAATAGTAAAATACAGTAGAGTTTTTAATTATTTATGTATTTAAAGCTGTTTTTAGCAAAAACCTAACCTTACTAACTCATAAATTAACAAACACAAAAGAGTCAGAGGGGTTCATACATGGCCCTTTAACCACTTGATTATTTTTGGGTTGTCAGTCACTCCTTGTCATTACTACCCCTCCAGTTGTATTAGCCTTTACCAAACTTGAATAGTAAAATACAGTAGAGTTTTTAATTATTTATGTATTTAAAGCTGTTTTTAGCAAAAACCTAACCTTACTAACTCATAAATTAACAAACACAAAAGAGTCAGAGGGGTTCATACATGGCCCTTTAACCAAGCAAGTCTATTATTGATTAATGAAAATCAATATGCAGACATTAAAATAACAGACAGCGATAACTGTATAAATGACCATTGATAATAAGATGTATTATTCAAATAATCTGTACTATTAATCAAACTGATTTAATAATAACGCTGATTAAACATGAAGGCTTACTTGGTTGAGTAGGAGCTTTTTTTTCAATCAAGCAAAAGAAAAGGAAAGGCAAGATTTAGAAAAGATAAAATGAAATATCCAAAACCAAACAAAGCTCAAATATCTTTGGACCATAGCAAACCATTAGTTTTTCCAGTGTCAGCATACCAATAAAGCTAACGAAAAACTATTAACCTCCTTCTTTATGGATAACTTACAGAATTCTGCACCAATTTGTCAAATTAACCCAATATTCTCTATAGTAACCTGATTCATGTTCCCAGAACTTCATGTCTAATAGTTAATGTCAATGCAAACCTTGACAATAGGCTTCCATTGCATCCCTATAAATTAAATGAACCAGTTCCTCCATTTGAAGCAAATGGCCAGGATTCACTTTGAGTTGAGAAAAATTCTCATGTTAGAAATACATTCAATTCAGTAAAAAAAAGCATGAGACTTTCACTTTTATTGAATCACCTGATAGGAAGACAATGTAAGTCAAAGGCATTTTTTACTCCTGACAAAAGTTCTGAGCTTTATACTCCTTTTTACTATGTAGTAAAAAGTGTTATTGGCTTTCATTGCCTTCCTATCTGACGAGCCAATAAATGTAAAATTCTCATGCTTTTTACTCATGATTTGAACTTCTGAATACCATGAGATTTTTTTTTCAAACTTTAGTGAATCAATGCCGATGTCTTTCTTGGTGATTACATGTATTAAAGCGGCTGGTGAAAATATATAAATCAAAAGTAGCAGATAAAAAGCTTTTCCTTGATTGATAAAAAACATCTTTGCAATCCTTTTCTTAACAGCAACATGTTTAAAAACCAATATGTCTTTGGATAACAATTTAACAACCCACATGAATTCAGTGCTTTATAACTCTTAAAATGCAAAGGCCCACCTGATTCATTAGTAGATGTAGCTACCATGAAAAAGAAAGAAAACTAATTTCAGAAGAGCTCAAAACTATTTTTAAAACCAAGTAAGGAATTCTTAAGAACATTCCGATCCGCCATGGGTTATTTTAAAATGTGCAAAAATACCACATTTTGAACCAACTAATTTCACTAAAAATGGTTAGGTCAAAAGGTGCTATTGCTAGAAATGAAAGGATTTCCCTGTCCTTTCAACCCTAAACAAAAATTTGAAATTTTTCCCATCATTTTTAGAAGGATATTCCACATTTAAAGCTAACATTTTTATTGAGTTTTTAAGAGAAGGGGGTCAGAAAACACTTTCATAAATTTCACACTTTAATAAATGTGACTTGATTATTTTTGGGTTCTCAGTCACTCCTTGTCATTACTACCCCTCCAGTTGTATTAGCCTTTACCAATCTTGAATAGTAAAATACAGTAGAGTTTTTAATTATTTAAGTATTTAAAGCTGTTTTTAGCAAAAACCTAACCTTACTAACTCATAAATTAACAAACACAAAAGAGTCAGAGGGGTTCATACATGGCCCTTTAACCAAGCAAGTCTATTATTGATTAATGAAAATCAATATGCAGACATTAAAATAACAGACAGCGATAACTGTATAAATGACCATTGATAATAAGATGTATTATTCAACTAATCTGTACTATTAATCAAACTGATTTAATAATAACACTGATTAAACATGAAGGCTTACTTGGTTGAGTAGGAGCTTTTTTTTCAATCAAGCAAAAGAAAAGGAAAGGCAAGATTTAGAAAAGATAAAATGAAATATCCAAAACCAAACAAAGCTCAAATATCTTTGGAACATAGCAAACCATTAGTTTTTCCAGTGTCAGCATACCAATAAAGCTAACGAAAAACTATTAACCTCCTTCTTTATGGATGACTTACAGAATTCTGCACCAATTTGTCAAATTAACCCAATATTCTCTATAGTAACCTGATTCATTTTCCCAGAACTTCATGTCTAATAGTTAATGTCAATGCAAACCTTGACAATAGGCTTCCATTGCATCCCTATAAATTAAATGAACCAGTTCCTCCATTTGAAGCAAATAGCCAGGATTCACTTTGAGTTGAGAAAAATTCTCATGTTAGAAATACATTCAATTCAGTAAAAAAAAAGCATGAGACGTTCACATTTATTGAATCACCTGATAGGAAGACAATGAAAGTCAAAGGCATTTTTTACTCCTGTGAAAAGTTCTGAGCTTTATACTCCTTTTTACTATGTATTAAAAAGTGTTATTGGCTTTCATTGCCTTCCTATCTGACGAGTCATTAAATGTAAAATTCTCATGCTTTTTACTCATGATTTGAACTTCTGAATACCATGAGATTTTTTTTTCAAACTTTAGTGAATCAATGCCAATGTCTTTCTTGGTGATTACATGCATTAAAGCGGCTGGTGAAAATAAAAAAAATCAAAAGTAGCATATAAAAAGCTTTTAGATGATTGATAAAAACATCTTTTCAATCCAATTCTTAACAGCAACATGTTTAAAAACCAATATGTCTTTTGATAACAATTTAACAACCCACATGAATTCAGTACTTTATAACTCTTAAAATGCAAAGGCCCACCTGATTCATTAGTAGATGTAGCTACCATGAAAAAGAAAGAAAACACATTTCAGAAGAGCTCAAAACTATTTTTAAAACCAAGTAAGGAATTCTTAAGAATATTCCGATCCGCCATGGGTTATTTTAAAATGTGCAAAAATACCACATTTTGAACCAACTAATTTTACAAAAAATGGTTAGGTCAAAAGGTGCTATTGCTAGAAATGAAAGGATTTCCCTGTCCTTTCAACCCTAAACAAAAATTTGACATTTTTCCCATTATTTTTAGAAGGATATTCCACCTTTAGAGCTAACATTTTTATTAAGTTTTTAAGAGAAGGGGGTCAGAAAACAGTTTCATAAATTTCACACATTAATAAATGTGACTTGATTATTTTTGGGTTCTCAGTCACTCCTTGTCATTACTACCCCTCCAGTTGTATTAGCCTTTACCAATCTTGAATAGTAAAATACAGTAGAGTTTTTAATTATTTATGTATTTAAAGCTGTTTTTAGCAAAAACCTAACCTTACTAACTCATAAATTAACAAACACAAAAGAGTCAGAGGGGTTCATACATGGCCCTTTAACCACTTGATTATTTTTGGGTTCTCAGTCACTCCTTGTCATTACTACCCCTCCAGTTGTATTAGCCTTTACCAAACTTAAATAGTAAAATACAGTAGAGTTTTTAATTATTTATGTATTTAAAGCTGTTTTTAGCAAAAACCTAACCTTACTAACTCATAAATTAACAAACACAAAAGAGTCAAAGGGGTTCATACATGGCCCTTTAACCAAGCAAGTCTATTATTGATTAATGAAAATCAATATGCATACATTAAAATAACAGACAGCGATAACTGTATAAATGACCATTGATAATAAGATGTATTATTCAAATAATCTGTACTATTAATCAAACTGATTTAATAATAACGCTGATCAAACATGAAGGCTTACTTGGTTGAGTAGGAGCTTTTTTTTCAATCAAGCAAAAGAAAAGGAAAGGCAAGATTTAGAAAAGATAAAATGAAAAATCCAAAACCAAACAAAGCTCAAATATCTTTGGAACATAGCAAACCATTAGTTTTTCCAGTGTCAGCATACCAATAAAGCTACCGAAAAACTATTAACCTCCTTCTTTATGGATACCTTACAGAATTCTGCACCAATTTGTCAAATGAACCCAATATTCTCTATAGTAACCTGATTCATTTTCCCAGAACTTCATGTCTAATAGTTAATGTCAATGCAAACCTTGACAATAGGCTTCCATTCCATCCCTATAAATTAAATGAACCAGGTCCTCCATTTGAAGCAAATGGCCAGGATTCACTTTGAGTTGAGAAAAATTCTCATGTTAGAAATACATTCAATTCAGTAAAAAAAAAAAAAGCATGAGACTTTCACTTTTATTGAATCACCTGATAGGAAGACAATGAAAGTCAAAGGCATTTTTTACTCCTGAGAAAAGTTCTGAGCTTTATACTCCTTTTTACTATGTAGTAAAAAGTGTTATTGGCTTTCATTGCCTTCCTATCTGACGAGTCATTAAATGTAAAATTCTCATGCTTTTTACTCATGATTTGAACTTCTTAATACCATGAGATTTTTTTCCAAACTTTAGTGAATCAATGCCAATGTCTTTCTTGGTGATTACATGTATTAAAGCGGCTGGTGGAAATAAAAAAATCAAAAGTAGCAGATAAAAAGCTTTTAGATGATTGATAAAAAACATCTTTTCGATCCTTTTCTTAACAGCAACATGTTTAAAAACCAATATGTCTTTGGATAACAATTTAACAACCCACATGAATTCAGTACTTTATAACTCTTAAAATGCAAAGGCCCACCTGATTCATTAGTAGATGTAGCTACCATGAAAAAGAAAGAAAACAAATTTCAGAATAGCTCAAAACTATTTTTAAAACCAAGTAAGGAATTCTTAAGAATATTCCGATCCGCCATGGGTTATTTTAAAATGTGCAAAAATACCACATTTTGAACCAACTAATTTCACAAAAAATGGTTAGGTCAAAAGGTGCTATTGCTAGAAGTGAAAGGATTTCCCTGTCCTTTCAACCCTAAACAAAAATTTGACATTTTTCCCATCATTTTTAGAAGGATATTCCACCTTTAGAGCTAACATTTTTATTGCGTTTTTAAGAGAAGGGGGTAAGAAAACAGTTTCATAAATTTCACACATTAATAAATGTGACTTGATTATTTTTGGGTTCTCAGTCACTCCTTGTCATTACTACCCCTCCAGTTGTATTAGCCTTTACCAATCTTGAATAGTAAAATACAGTAGAGTTTTTAATTATTTAAGTATTTAAAGCTGTTTTTAGCAAAAACCTAACCTTACTAACTCATAAATTAACAAACACAAAAGAGTCAGAGGGGTTCATACATGGCCCATTAACCAAGCAAGTCTATTATTGATTAATCAAAATCAATATGCAGACATTAAAATAACAGACAGCGATAACTGTATAAATGATTATTGGTAATAAGATGTATTATTCAACTAATCTGTACTATAAATCAAACTGATTTAATAATAACACTGATTAAACATGAAGGCTTACTTGGTTGAGTAGGAGCTTTTTTTTCAATCAAGCAAAAGAAAAGGAAAGGCAAGATTTAGAAAAGATAAAATGAAATATCCAAAACCAAACAAAGCTCAAATATCTTTGGAACATAGCAAACCATTAGTTTTTCCAGTGTCAGCATACCAATAAAGCTAACGAAAAACTATTGACCTCCTTCTTTATGGATAACTTAAAGAATTCTGCACCAATTTGTCAAATTAACCCAATATTCTCTATAGTAACCTGATTCATTTTCCCAGAACTTCATGTCCAGTAGTTAATGTCAATGCAAACCTTGACAATAGGCTTCCATTGCATCCCTATAAATTAAATGAACCAGTTCCTCCATTTGAAGCAAATGGCCAGGATTTACTTAAAGTTGAGAAAAATTCTCATGTTAGAAATACATTCAATTCAGTAAAAAAAAAAGCATGAGACTTTCACTTTTATTGAAACACCCGATAGGAAGGCAATGAAAGTCAAAGGCATTTTTTACTCCTGAGAAAAGTACTGAGCTTTATACTCCTTTTTACTATGTAGTAAAAAGTGTTATTGGCTTTCATTGCCGTCCTATCTGACGAGTCATTAAATGTAAAATGCTCATGCTTTTTACTCATGATTTGAACTTCTGAATACCATCAGATTTTTTTTCAAACTTTAGTGAATCAATGCCGATGTCTTTTTGGTGATTACATATATTAAAGCGGCTGGTGAATATAAAAAAATCAAAAATAGCAGAAAAAAAGCTTTTCCTTGATTGATAAAAAACATCTTTTCAATCCTTTTCTTAACAGCAACATGTTTAAAAAACAATATGTCTTTGGATAACAATTTAACAACCCACATGAATTCAGTACTTTATAACTCTTAAAATGCAAAGGCCCACCTGATTCATTAGTAGATGTAGCTACAATGAAAAAGACAGAAAACACATTTCAGAAGAGCTCAAATATATTTTTAAAACCAAGTAAGGATTTCTTAAGAATATTCCGATCCGCCATGGGTTATTTTAAAATGTGCAAAAATACCACATTTTGAACCAACTAATTTCACAAAAAATGGTTAGGTCAAAAGGTGCTATTGCTAGAAGTGAAAGGATTTCCCTGTCCTTTCAACCCTAAACAAAAATTTGACATTTTTCCCATCATTTTTAGAAGGATATTCCACATTTAGAGCTAACATTTTTATTGAGTTTTTAAGAGAAGGGGGTCAGAAAACAGTTTCATAAATTTCACACTTTAATAAATGTGACTTGATTATTTTTGGGTTCTCAGTCACTCCTTGTCATTACTACCCCTCCAGTTGTATTAGCCTTTACCAATCTTGAATAGTAAAATACAGTAGAGTTTTTAATTATTTAAGTATTTAAAGCTGTTTTTAGCAAAAACCTAACCTTACTAACTCATAAATTAACAAACACAAAAGAGTCAGAGGGGTTCATACATGGCCCTTTAACCAAGCAAGTCTATTATTGATTAATGAAAATCAATATGCAGACATTAAAATAACAGACAGCGATAACTGTATAAATGACCATTGATAATAAGATGTATTATTCAACTAATCTGTACTATTAATCAAACTGATTTAATAATAACACTGATTAAACATGAAGGCTTACTTGGTTGAGTAGGAGCTTTTTTTTCAATCAAGCAAAAGAAAAGGAAAGGCAAGATTTAGAAAAGATAAAATGAAATATCCAAAACCAAACAAAGCTCAAATATCTTTGGAACATAGCAAACCATTAGTTTTTCCAGTGTCAGCATACCAATAAAGCTAACGAAAAACTATTAACCTCCTTCTTTATGGATGACTTACAGAATTCTGCACCAATTTGTCAAATTAACCCAATATTCTCTATAGTAACCTGATTCATTTTCCCAGAACTTCATGTCTAATAGTTAATGTCAATGCAAACCTTGACAATAGGCTTCCATTGCATCCCTATAAATTAAATGAACCAGTTCCTCCATTTGAAGCAAATAGCCAGGATTCACTTTGAGTTGAGAAAAATTCTCATGTTAGAAATACATTCAATTCAGTAAAAAAAAAGCATGAGACGTTCACATTTATTGAATCACCTGATAGGAAGACAATGAAAGTCAAAGGCATTTTTTACTCCTGTGAAAAGTTCTGAGCTTTATACTCCTTTTTACTATGTATTAAAAAGTGTTATTGGGGGGGCGTGGCTGCGGCATGGCGGCGGGTGGACGTGTACCTTGAGGCTCTCCCGTGACCCCAGCCCAGGAGCCCTTTTTACAGTGTGTCACCAGCACCTACCTGTCCCCGACGAGTATGGGGAGACGGCGTGGACAAACGAAGGACCCCAAGAGAGAAGAAGGGGGCGGCATTGCCCGATTCCTGCGGCCGGGCGATCCCCCGGGAGCATCCACGCGCCAAGGCAAGATGGCGGCGGAAGCGGCTGGCGGGACAGAGAGAGGAGTGCGAACCTCGGCTATGGAGGCGAGTCAGCGCGCGGAGGGGATGCAGACACCGCCGGAGATGTGTCTCCCCCGGCAGACGTCCCCGCAGTGTGGCCGGGCGGGAGGAGGAGGGAGCGGCGCCTGTCAGCTGGAGGAGGCGACGCGGTCGGCATCACCCGCTGCGGTAGAAGAGCAGCGAGAGGTGATATGCGCGTCAGACGGGGATTCTCCTGCCCCGGGGATGCAGGCCCCTGGCGGTCCGGATCGTACCCGGCGCTCGTCCCCGCCGTGTGACCGGTCGAGAGAGGGAGGCGGCTGTCGACAGGAGGAGACACCAATGACACGGCTGGAACCATCCGCTGCAGCACGCCATGAGGTAGGGTGTGTGAATGGAGGATGGGGAACCCCAGGCCCCACAGGAAACAAAAGTGTGAGGCGAACTTTGGGGGCAGCTGAGGGGAGAAGCCCCCCCCCCAACCCACCGACCAGACCTACATCACATTCCCCCCCCTGCTCCTGGGGATCACAAGCTGATGAGGGGGAGAGATGGGGAGAATCCCCAGCACTGTCCCCGGCCAGAAGAGACAGAAGCACTGTTCGCCCTGCCCAGCAGCACGAGCGCTTTAAAGAGACATGCACCGCTGATCATGCAGTGATGGGCCATAATCCCCCTGTCCTTTCGCCTCATGACGAGTGGAGGAGGTCGCCTGGGGGCCCCCCTGCGGGCTGGCTGGGAGACGCTGTACAGGGAGGTACCCCGAATGTAAAGCCCGGCTCCGATTGCAGGGAGCCAAGGGCCGCGGTGGCGGGAGTTCTGGAGGAGTCAACATTTGCACACGGGACCACTCCGCGGGCCTGGTCCGTCTCCTCGGATGGGATGCCCCCGTCACCCCCCCCTCCCCGGGGCACCGGAATGGGGACCAGCACTTCTGGGGGTTATGTGGAGAGGGGATCTCCGTGTGACTCATGGACCACACGTGGATGGCTTCCGCCTGCTGACCCTGGCCCCGCTCATACCTGGATGAAGGACGGGGAGGGATCTCTCCAAACACCCACAAACGTGCATCTGACGGGCCCGGACCTGGACCTTCGGTCGGTGCTCCTCTCCCTCCCTACCAAGGCCGACTTGGAAACCATGATGTCCAGAATCGAAAAAACCTTCAAGAAAGACCTGGAAGTTGTCCAACACAACGTGGCGGCGGTCGAGGATCGGGTCACCGCCTTGGAGAACACAAGAGCATCGACGGAAGACCGTCTTACCCGCCTGGAGCAGACCAGCGAACTTCAAGCAGCTCAAATCTCTTTTTTGAAGATCCAAAACGACGACTTAGAGAACCGCAGTAGACGGAACAATCTTCGTATACGGGGTCTCCCGGAGTTGCCGCAGTATGCGGACTTGGAATCGATTGCCCTCTCTGTCTTCAATCAGTTGCTGGGTAACCCTCCGACTGCCGCCATTAAACTGGATAGAATACACAGGGTGGCAGGCCGGCCGCCGGGCGCCCCGGAGGCCCCTCGCGACATTCTCTGTAGGGTCCACCACTTCAGAATTAAAGAAGAGATATTGAGGAGGGCGTGGGAGGCGGGCCGGATCGTCCACGACTCCAAACCACTAACCATCTTGCCGGACCTGGCCCGTTCCACACTCTGGATGAGAAGACAGCTGAAACCTCTTCTGCAGAAAATAAAAGACAGCGGGGCAGTCTACCGATGGGGATACCCCTTCCATCTCATCGTCCGCAAGAACGGGGGGTCTTTTACTCTCCGAACACCCGGGGATCTTGAGGGCCTGTTCGTTTTCCTGGGCGTTGCTCCACTGGAGGTCCCCAACTGGCTGGACTTCCCATCACTTCAACCTTTACCGCAGAGGATCAGGCGTAGGAGAGCCCCGCCTAGACGGGGGGCGCCGCCACGCGGGGGGGATCTTCCTCCCCCTCTAGAGGAGTAACTTCCAATGTTGTCCTGTGCCTCGGGTCCTTTGCTGTTTGCTGTCCTGCCCCCCTGCCCGCTGTGGGTCAGGTGGCGCCGACATCTCCGTCGCTGTGACGCCGGTCCTGGCCGACGTCGTGCCCTCGGACGGGTACCTCCTGAGTGGCCGTGCCTTGGCCTATGGACTGCTCCGTACAGAAGTGGACTGAGCCGCTAGACGTGATGTTCCCCCCCCCCCCCGGGCCACCAATTGACTTCGTTTCTGGGCCACACTGGGGGCCGCCGGCGGGGCCTCGGCGCTGACTGCTGTTACTACTGGGGGCTCTGGGCCCCTCCTTGTTGGCTGGCTGCGCGTTCCCTGGCCAGTGGGCGGTTGTGCTGGGGGCCCTGTGCCAGGCGGCTCCTCGGGTCCGGTTGATGATGCTGGGGCCGGTCTTCGTACGGGCCTCTGTCCAGAGACTCTGCCTATGTGATGGGTGGTGGGGTTGGGGGGGGTCCCCCCTGGAGCTGAAACTCATTCCCGCCCTCCCCGCGGGTCTCTCCTGGGGTGGGGGTCGCTGGGTCTGTCCTTGGTCCCCAAGTCGTGTCGGTCCCTGTACCTGGCTCTTCGGGTTGACGGGTTCCCGAGCCTCATTGTGATTCTCGCTCTGGACCTGGGACGGACGTCCGGGGGCCCGGGCTGGGTGACGGGTCGCTCCCGGGGGCCCTCCCTCCTCGACTCCTCCCCCCCCCGGTGCCTCCGTGGTGTCGATTTGGGCCCCCGACTTTAAACGGTCCCCATTGGCTTTTGGGCCTGAATCGCGGCCACGGGCCGGGACTGGTCGGGGGATGCTCGGGTCGTGGCCTCGGCCTTGATCCTTGCGCGATGGGGCTCGGGCCGTGGCCTTGGGGGGGCCGGGGGGGAGCTCCTTCCCCTGGTGGGGTGGACCGCCTTCGGAGATGCCTCCTCCCTCCGCGGGGGGGTGGCTGGGGTTGGATTGGGGGGTGCGCCTCTGGGGTCCGGTCCGGGCCTGGGGTGCCCTTCCCCTCGCCGGGTGGCCCCCCCTTCCCCGGTCCGGTTCCGCGGTTTGGTTCCGGACCGGGCCCTGGTGGGGGTGCGCTGCGGGGAGTTCTCTTTTGGAGTCCCCTGGGGCCTGGAGTGGACGCCTTCGAGAGGTGAGGGAACGGTAACAGTAGACATGTATATGGCTCGCTGGTCGGGAGTGGGAGGCGCGGCCTGGGGTGGGGGGCCGGGCTGCCTTGGGCGTGCCCCCCCCCCCCCCCCCGGGGTCGGGCCTTGGCGGGAGGATGATTTGTTGTGCCTCCTCCCAGATTTCCTGGGCGCCGGGGTCCGGTCCTGGGGTGGGGATACGGGGTGCTCCGCGGCCGGGTCGGTGTGGGCCACATGGGGGGGGTGGGGGGGCAGTGGGGGCCTGGGGCTGGGACAGTTATTCACCTGTGTGCTATTTAAAAGGTTAACATTGTTACGGGTTTATAGATGTTGTCAGTGAGACATTTCCGACCCTGGTGTCCTTGACCGGGGATGGGTAGGTTAAGTTTTTTTTTGAACCGTTCCTCGCGTGAGGAACTGCCCTGGGCTGGGGACGCATGTCCCCTGTTGCTGTGCAGCGCCACAGTTTCTTTTTACTCCCCACATAGGCCAGCTCGTCTAGGTCCAAGCGACCTCTCTAGACGGGTGTTTTTTCTTTGTTCCCTCTACGCTTACGCTTATCCCTTCTCCCTTTTTCGATCTCTCTCCTTCTCCCTACTTACCCTTTTTCCCTTACCCTCCCTCCCGTTGTGCTACCCTTGATTCGTGGGGGGTGGTGGGGGCTGCTGTCCTCTGCTGCCCTCCCCCCCGGGCCGGCCCGCGCTCCTTCCCTGACCCCTTTTGGGGCCCTCTCCCCGGTTGGGTGTGTGACCTCAGTCTTGTACCGCCTTGTGGTCGTGTGTCCGAAGTGCCGCGCGCACGATGGACCTGCAAATTGTCTCCTTCAACGCTAAGGGCCTTAACATCCCTGAGAAGAGGAGAATGTGCCTGTCCCTATTCTGGAAGAGAAGAGCCCAAGTAGTGTTCATCCAGGAGTCACATTTTCAGAGAGGAAGGGCTCCGAGGTTTTCGGATAAGCGTTTTCCTACGGGCTACCACTCATACTCACCCGACGCAAGGTCAAGAGGAGTGGCCATTTTGCTCGCCTCCTCGCTCCCTTGGACCTTAGTGGATAGCAGGTCAGATGAGGAGGGAAGGTTTATCTTCCTTAAGGGGAGAGTAGGTAATCAAATGTGCACTCTTGCGAACATCTATGCTCCCAACACGGATCAGACACGCTTCTTAGAACAAACGCTTGAGGCCCTTCAGACTTTCTCGGAAGGCCTGGTGATCTTTGGAGGCGATCTCAACGTGGCGTTGGACCCCTTGCTTGATGTGTCACGGAAAGCCTCTCACCTCTCATTCTCAGCCCTCAAAAAACTAAAAACAGCACTCAGGTTGGCACAGTTGGTGGACCCTTGGCGTTTACAAAACCCCCGCGGGAGAGACTACACCTTCTACTCGGCTCCCCACGATTCATATTCCAGGATCGACTACCTTTTCATAGAGCATAGGTACCTCCAGCTTGTGCAGAAGGCCACGATAGATTCCATTACGATCTCGGATCACGCCTTGATCTCACTCTCGGTGAGAATACCTGAGTGGCCCGCTAGACCAAGCTCGTGGATTCTTAACGAGTCCTTGCTGCAGGACCCTCTGGTAAAAGAAGAGGTCAGGAGAGAGCTTAGATCCTACTTCGAATTGAACGACAGACCAGAAACGAGCCCCATCACCCTATGGGCAGCCCACAAATGCTATATCAGGGGCATATTACTGAAGATAGCGTCCAGACGAAAGAAGGAAAGAGAGAAAACCATCGGCAACTTATTGCAGAAGATCGGTAGATTAGAGGCCGAACACAAAAGACAACAGGCAGTGAGAGTTGGACAGGAATTAGCGCTGGCCCGGGAAAACCTGAGAGACATATTGATGGTCAAGGCCAAAGCTTCCCTCCTAAGAGTTCGGCGCACCTTTTACGAGTACGGGAATAAGTGCGGCCGCTCCCTGGCGAGAGCAATCCGCGAACAGAGGGCAAAGAACTACGTCCCGCAGATCCTTGGAGCAGGAGGACGGGTGTGTTCCAGTCCAGACGACATTGCTGAGTCGTTCAGGGAATTTTACAGTAAGCTCTACAACCTGTCTGACGAGGGGAGTAGCCGGGATCCCCTATTGCAGGACGCACGAGGTTATGTGGCTACTTCAGGCCTTCCTACGTTAAGCCCTGAGATAGTGGAGACCCTGGAGGAGCCTATCTCCGAATCAGAGTGGGCTCAGGCAATTAAACTCTCGCAGACAGGCAAGTCGCCGGGCCCAGACGGGTTCACTCTGCCCTACTACAGGGAGCTGGGAGACATCCTGACCCCACGTGCAGTGACCGCCTTCAACTCCATCTCGGCTGAGCAGGCAATGCCCAGCGATATGCTAAGGGCCCAAGTGGCAGTCATACCGAAGCAGGGAAAGGACCCACTTCTCTGTGCGAACTATAGGCCAATATCACTACTAAATGTAGACCTGAAATTGTTCGCGAAAATTTTGGCAAACCGTTTGATAGCGCACCTAAGTGACCTAATAGATCTTGACCAGGCGGGCTTTACACCGAAAAGAGAGGCGAGAGACAATGTGACAAGAGTCCTCAATCTTATTCATCTGATTCACGAGGAGAGGATCCCAGCTATGTTGCTTTCCACGGATGCGGAAAAAGCATTCGATAGGGTCCACTGGGGGTTTATGCGAGCCACATTGGAACATCTGGGCCTCCGAGAGAATATGAGGACTTGGATACTGTCACTATACTCTTCCCCGTCGGCGTGTGTTAAGGTCAATGGCATTCTCTCAAAGCCATTTAAGATCACAAATGGCACAAGGCAGGGATGCCCACTCTCACCGATCATATTTATTCTGACGCTGGAGTCTTTCCTCTGTCGGGTGAGAGCGAACACGGACATAAAAGGAGTGTTGAGAGGCGGATCCGAGCACAAAGTTGCTGCCTTTGCGGACGATCTGCTTTTTTGTGTCACCCAACCGATAACCTCGCTTCCCAACTTGTTAAGAGAATTTAAGGAGTACACCGAGCTCTCAAACTTTAAGATAAACTTACAAAAGTCGGAGGCGTTGAACGTCTCCCTGCCACCGAGACTCCTGGGGATCATTGAGTCTGGCTTCGCTTTTCGCTGGGCACCAGAATCGATCTCTTACCTGGGAGTACAGATTACACCCTCCCTGCAAGACCTGTTTGCTAAAAACTTCCCGCCATTGTTGACAGCTATTAAGAAGGACCTCGGCAGTTGGAAGGACAGGATATTGTCCTGGTTTGGCAGGTGTAACGTTCTCAAAATGAACGTCCTGCCACGCCTACTCTACCCAATCCAGGTGCTACCTATCCACTTGGCAGCTTCCTTCTTGAAAACCGTTCGAGCGGAATTCATAAAGTTCGTGTGGGGTGGAAAAAGCCCGCGAGTCTCACAGAAACTGCTCACTTTACCTAAGACAAGGGGGGGTGTGGGACTCCCTGACATTAAAATGTATTATGCAGCGGCACACTTGAGTAGAATTATAGACTGGAACCTTCATGGGAAACACAAGCGTTGGGTCCAGATTGAACAGACATGGTCCCCGGTTCCATTGGCGAGTTTACCTTGGTCCCCCGGCCCGGTTCCAAGTGCACTCAGGTTGCACCCAACTATAGGCCCTACCCTGCAGGTTTGGACCAGACAGGCAGCGAGTGAGAACCTGGCCCCCTCACCCTCTCCGCTCAGACCGGTCTTAGGGGCTTTAGACTTTGTCCCGGGACAATTAGATGCAGGATTTCGGAGATGGAAGACGCCCGGTGGGGGTGCTGCCCGTGACTTTCTGTGTGGCTCCAGATGGAAGACCCATCAGGAGATCATGTCATGGGGGGACCCTCCACACTTGTCGTACTGGAGGGCATTACAGATTTCTCACTTTCTGGACGACCTGCCCCCCCCAGGGGAGTTCGGAAGGGCGCTATCACCTTTCGAGAGGTTATGCTTGTCACCGGAACCTGTTAGAGGGGCGCTATCCAAAGTGTACCAGCTGTTGCTGGATCCTGGAGAATCCTTTGTGCCTGGTTTCATAAGGGTGTGGGAAAGAGACCTCGGAATCACCTTCCCACCTAATCAGGTTAAGAAAATCGTGGAGCTGGCGCAGCGGGCATCGGTCAGCAACTCCTACCAGGAGGCGGGGTATAAAATCCTCTGCCGTTGGTACAGGACTCCCCAGACGTTACATCGCTTTTACCCATCTGTCTCGCCATTATGCTGGAGGTGTGAGAGGGCTCAGGGCACTATCCTGCACATTTTTTGGGAGTGTGAGAAAATTCAAGGCTTCTGGAGGAACGTGGTGGACTTGATCCGTAAGATAACGGGCGATGATATTCCGCTCTCCCCAGAAACTCTCCTGCTCCATTCCATCGGAGGAACGGTCAGCGACTACAGAAAGTCGCTGACTATCCATCTGGTGAACGCGGCCAGGGCGTGTATACCGGCCCAGTGGAAGAGCGCAGCCACGCCACTCATAGGCTCCTGGATCCACAGGGTGGAGGACATTAGGCGCATGGAGGACATGACTGCCCTACTTAAGGGCTCTGAGGAAAAACATAGGCACCGGTGGTTGCCATGGGACATGTTCATGGAGTCGGTTGAAGGCAAGAACCTGCGGATTAAGATATGATTCCTTGCTGTGGCGGATAGAGGCGGATGGCGGGGTGGAGCGTCTGACCTGGAGGATGTGGCATGTGTCTGGGTGGGGCGCGGGGCGGCCCCGGGGGGACGGGCGGGGGGGTGCTTCCCCCCCCTCCTCCTCAGTCTTTTCTTTCCCTCCTCCTCCCCCTTCTTTCCCTTCCCCCTCACACTTCCTACCCCCCATCATCTTCATCCTGATCCCCAATTCCCCCCCTTTACCATTTAAAAGGAAAATCAGGTGGACTGGCATGGCGAGGCTCCACTCAGGGGATAGCCGAGGGAGCGTAGGTCACAGAGGTCGTGTAAGGTTATGTATGTCATAAACAGGATTGTAGCTTTATATGCTGTATACGCTGGACCTTCCCACTGTATGAAACAGTTTTTGTTTTTTCTATGGAGTGCTTTGCTATCCTTTCTACCTCAATAAAGATTTATTGTTAAAAAAAAAAAAAAAAAAAAAAAAAAAAAAGTGTTATTGGCTTTCATTGCCTTCCTATCTGACGAGTCATTAAATGTAAAATTCTCATGCTTTTTACTCATGATTTGAACTTCTGAATACCATGAGATTTTTTTTTCAAACTTTAGTGAATCAATGCCAATGTCTTTCTTGGTGATTACATGCATTAAAGCGGCTGGTGAAAATAAAAAAAATCAAAAGTAGCATATAAAAAGCTTTTAGATGATTGATAAAAACATCTTTTCAATCCAATTCTTAACAGCAACATGTTTAAAAACCAATATGTCTTTTGATAACAATTTAACAACCCACATGAATTCAGTACTTTATAACTCTTAAAATGCAAAGGCCCACCTGATTCATTAGTAGATGTAGCTACCATGAAAAAGAAAGAAAACACATTTCAGAAGAGCTCAAAACTATTTTTAAAACCAAGTAAGGAATTCTTAAGAATATTCCGATCCGCCATGGGTTATTTTAAAATGTGCAAAAATACCACATTTTGAACCAACTAATTTTACAAAAAATGGTTAGGTCAAAAGGTGCTATTGCTAGAAATGAAAGGATTTCCCTGTCCTTTCAACCCTAAACAAAAATTTAACATTTTTCCCATTATTTTTAGAAGGATATTCCACCTTTAGAGCTAACATTTTTATTAAGTTTTTAAGAGAAGGGGGTCAGAAAACAGTTTCATAAATTTCACACATTAATAAATGTGACTTGATTATTTTTGGGTTCTCAGTCACTCCTTGTCATTACTACCCCTCCAGTTGTATTAGCCTTTACCAATCTTGAATAGTAAAATACAGTAGAGTTTTTAATTATTTATGTATTTAAAGCTGTTTTTAGCAAAAACCTAACCTTACTAACTCATAAATTAACAAACACAAAAGAGTCAGAGGGGTTCATACATGGCCCTTTAACCACTTGATTATTTTTGGGTTCTCAGTCACTCCTTGTCATTACTACCCCTCCAGTTGTATTAGCCTTTACCAAACTTGAATAGTAAAATACAGTAGAGTTTTTAATTATTTATGTATTTAAAGCTGTTTTTAGCAAAAACCTAACCTTACTAACTCATAAATTAACAAACACAAAAGAGTCAAAGGGGTTCATACATGGCCCTTTAACCAAGCAAGTCTATTATTGATTAATGAAAATCAATATGCATACATTAAAATAACAGACAGCGATAACTGTATAAATGACCATTGATAATAAGATGTATTATTCAAATAATCTGTACTATTAATCAAACTGATTTAATAATAACGCTGATTAAACATGAAGGCTTACTTGGTTGAGTAGGAGCTTTTTTTTCAATCAAGCAAAAGAAAAGGAAAGGCAAGATTTAGAAAAGATAAAATGAAAAATCCAAAACCAAACAAAGCTCAAATATCTTTGGAACATAGCAAACCATTAGTTTTTCCAGTGTCAGCATACCAATAAAGCTACCGAAAAACTATTAACCTCCTTCTTTATGGATACCTTACAGAATTCTGCACCAATTTGTCAAATGAACCCAATATTCTCTATAGTAACCTGATTCATTTTCCCAGAACTTCATGTCTAATAGTTAATGTCAATGCAAACCTTGACAATAGGCTTCCATTCCATCCCTATAAATTAAATGAACCAGGTCCTCCATTTGAAGCAAATGGCCAGGATTCACTTTGAGTTGAGAAAAATTCTCATGTTAGAAATACATTCAATTCAGTAAAAAAAAAAAAGCATGAGACTTTCACTTTTATTGAATCACCTGATAGGAAGACAATGAAAGTCAAAGGCATTTTTTACTCCTGAGAAAAGTTCTGAGCTTTATACTCCTTTTTACTATGTAGTAAAAAGTGTTATTGGCTTTCATTGCCTTCCTATCTGACGAGTCATTAAATGTAAAATTCTCATGCTTTTTACTCATGATTTGAACTTCTTAATACCATGAGATTTTTTTCCAAACTTTAGTGAATCAATGCCAATGTCTTTCTTGGTGATTACATGTATTAAAGCGGCTGGTGGAAATAAAAAAATCAAAAGTAGCAGATAAAAAGCTTTTAGATGATTGATAAAAAACATCTTTTCGATCCTTTTCTTAACAGCAACATGTTTAAAAACCAATATGTCTTTGGATAACAATTTAACAACCCACATGAATTCAGTACTTTATAACTCTTAAAATGCAAAGGCCCACCTGATTCATTAGTAGATGTAGCTACCATGAAAAAGAAAGAAAACAAATTTCAGAATAGCTCAAAACTATTTTTAAAACCAAGTAAGGAATTCTTAAGAATATTCCGATCCGCCATGGGTTATTTTAAAATGTGCAAAAATACCACATTTTGAACCAACTAATTTCACAAAAAATGGTTAGGTCAAAAGGTGCTATTGCTAGAAGTGAAAGGATTTCCCTGTCCTTTCAACCCTAAACAAAAATTTGACATTTTTCCCATCATTTTTAGAAGGATATTCCACCTTTAGAGCTAACATTTTTATTGCGTTTTTAAGAGAAGGGGGTCAGAAAACAGTTTCATAAATTTCACACATTAATAAATGTGACTTGATTATTTTTGGGTTCTCAGTCACTCCTTGTCATTACTACCCCTCCAGTTGTATTAGCCTTTACCAATCTTGAATAGTAAAATACAGTAGAGTTTTTAATTATTTAAGTATTTAAAGCTGTTTTTAGCAAAAACCTAACCTTACTAACTCATAAATTAACAAACACAAAAGAGTCAGAGGGGTTCATACATGGCCCTTTAACCAAGCAAGTCTATTATTGATTAATGAAAATCAATATGCATACATTAAAATAACAGACAGCGATAACTGTATAAATGACCATTGATAATAAGATGTATTATTCAACTAATCTGTACTATTAATCAAACTGATTTAATAATAACGCTGATTAAACATGAAGGCTTACTTGGTTGAGTAGGAGCTTTTTTTTCAATCAAGCAAAAGAAAAGGAAAGGCAAGATTTAGAAAAGATAAAATGAAATATCCAAAACCAAACAAAGCTCAAATATCTTTGGAACATAGCAAACCATTAGTTTTTCCAGTGTCAGCATACCAATAAAGCTACCGAAAAACTATTGACCTCCTTCTTTATGGATACCTTACAGAATTCTGCACCAATTTGTCAAATTAACCCAATATTCTCTATAGTAACCTGATTCATTTTCCCAGAACTTCATGTCTAATAGTTAATGTCAATGCAAACCTTGACAATAGGCTTTTATTCCATCCCTATAAATTAAATGAACCAGTTTCTCCATTTGAAGCAAATGGCCAGGATTCACTTTGAGTTGAGAAAAATTCTCATGTTAGAAATACATTCAATTCAGTAAAAAAAAGCATGAGACGTTCACATTTATTGAATCACCTGATAGGAAGACAATGAAAGTCAAAGGCATTTTTTACTCCTGAGAAAAGTTCTGAGCTTTATACTCCTTTTTACTATGTAGTAAAAAGTGTTATTGGCTTTCATTGCCTTCCTATCTGACGAGTCATTAAATGTAAAATTCTCATGCTTTTTACTCATGATTTGAACTTCTTAATACCATGAGATTTTTTTCCAAACTTTAGTGAATCAATGCCAATGTCTTTCTTGGTGATTACATGTATTAAAGCGGCTGGTGGAAATAAAAAAATCAAAAGTAGCAGATAAAAAGCTTTTAGATGATTGATAAAAAACATCTTTTCGATCCTTTTCTTAACAGCAACATGTTTAAAAACCAATATGTCTTTGGATAACAATTTAACAACCCACATGAATTCAGTACTTTATAACTCTTAAAATGCAAAGGCCCACCTGATTCATTAGTAGATGTAGCTACCATGAAAAAGAAAGAAAACAAATTTCAGAATAGCTCAAAACTATTTTTAAAACCAAGTAAGGAATTCTTAAGAATATTCCGATCCGCCATGGGTTATTTTAAAATGTGCAAAAATACCACATTTTGAACCAACTAATTTCACAAAAAATGGTTAGGTCAAAAGGTGCTATTGCTAGAAGTGAAAGGATTTCCCTGTCCTTTCAACCCTAAACAAAAATTTGACATTTTTCCCATCATTTTTAGAAGGATATTCCACCTTTAGAGCTAACATTTTTATTAAGTTTTTAAGAGAAGGGGGTCAGAAAACAGTTTCATAAATTTCACACATTAATAAATGTGACTTGATTATTTTTGGGTTCTCAGTCACTCCTTGTCATTACTACCCCTCCAGTTGTATTAGCCTTTACCAATCTTGAATAGTAAAATACAGTAGAGTTTTTAATTATTTAAGTATTTAAAGCTGTTTTTAGCAAAAACCTAACCTTACTAACTCATAAATTAACAAACACAAAAGAGTCAGAGGGGTTCATACATGGCCCTTTAACCAAGCAAGTCTATTATTGATTAATGAAAATCAATATGCATACGTTAAAATAACAGACAGCGATAACTGTATAAATGACCATTGATAATAAGATGTATTATTCAACTAATCTGTACTATTAATCAAACTGATTTAATAATAACGCTGATTAAACATGAAGGCTTACTTGGTTGAGTAGGAGCTTTTTTTTCAATCAAGCAAAAGAAAAGGAAAGGCAAGATTTAGAAAAGATAAAATGAAATATCCAAAACCAAACAAAGCTCAAATATCTTTGGAACATAGCAAACCATTAGTTTTTCCAGTGTCAGCATACCAATAAAGCTACCGAAAAACTATTGACCTCCTTCTTTATGGATACCTTACAGAATTCTGCACCAATTTGTCAAATGAACCCAATATTCTCTATAGTAACCTGATTCATTTTCCCAGAACTTCATGTCTAATAGTTAATGTCAATGCAAACCTTGACAATAGGCTTCCATTCCATCCCTATAAATTAAATGAACCAGGTCCTCCATTTGAAGCAAATGGCCAGGATTCACTTTGAGTTGAGAAAAATTCTCATGTTAGAAATACATTCAATTCAGTAAAAAAAAAAAAGCATGAGACTTTCACTTTTATTGAATCACCTGATAGGAAGACAATGAAAGTCAAAGGCATTTTTTACTCCTGAGAAAAGTTCTGAGCTTTATACTCCTTTTTACTATGTAGTAAAAAGTGTTATTGGCTTTCATTGCCTTCCTATCTGACGAGTCATTAAATGTAAAATTCTCATGCTTTTTACTCATGATTTGAACTTCTTAATACCATGAGATTTTTTTCCAAACTTTAGTGAATCAATGCCAATGTCTTTCTTGGTGATTACATGTATTAAAGCGGCTGGTGGAAATAAAAAAATCAAAAGTAGCAGATAAAAAGCTTTTAGATGATTGATAAAAAACATCTTTTCGATCCTTTTCTTAACAGCAACATGTTTAAAAACCAATATGTCTTTGGATAACAATTTAACAACCCACATGAATTCAGTACTTTATAACTCTTAAAATGCAAAGGCCCACCTGATTCATTAGTAGATGTAGCTACCATGAAAAAGAAAGAAAACAAATTTCAGAAGAGCTCAAAACTATTTTTAAAACCAAGTAAGGAATTCTTAAGAATATTCCGATCCGCCATGGGTTATTTTAAAATGTGCAAAAATACCACATTTTGAACCAACTAATTTCACTAAAAATGGTTAGGTCAAAAGGTGCTATTGCTAGAAATGAAAGGATTTCCCTGTCCTTTCAACCCTAAACAAAAATTTGACATTATTCCCATCATTTTTAGAAGGATATTCCACCTTTAGAGCTAACATTTTTATTGCGTTTTTAAGAGAAGGGGGTCAGAAAACAGTTTCATAAATTTCACACATTAATAAATGTGACTTGATTATTTTTGGGTTCTCAGTCACTCCTTGTCATTACTACCCCTCCAGTTGTATTAGCCTTTACCAATCTTGAATAGTACAATACAGTAGAGTTTTTAATTATTTAAGTATTTAAAGCTGTTTTTAGCAAAAACCTAACCTTACTAACTCATAAATTAACAAACACAAAAGAGTCAGAGGGGTTCATACATGGCCCTTTAACCAAGCAAGTCTATTATTGATTAATGAAAATCAATATGCATACATTAAAATAACAGACAGCGATAACTGTATAAATGACCATTGATAATAAGATGTATTATTCAACTAATCTGTACTATTAATCAAACTGATTTAATAATAACGCTGATTAAACATGAAGGCTTACTTGGTTGAGTAGGAGCTTTTTTTTCAATCAAGCAAAAGAAAAGGAAAGGCAAGATTTAGAAAAGATAAAATGAAATATCCAGAACCAAACAAAGCTCAAATATCTTTGGAACATAGCAAACCATTAATTTTTCCAGTGTCAGCATACCAATAAAGCTACCGAAAAACTATTAACCTCCTTCTTTATGGATGACTTACAGAATTCTGCACCAATTTGTCAAATTAACCCAATATTCTCTATAGTAACCTGATTCATTTTCCCAGAACTTCATGTCTAATAGTTAATGTCAATGCAAACCTTGACAATAGGCTTCCATTGCATCCCTATAAATTAAATGAACCAGTTCCTCCATTTGAAGCATATGGCCAGGATTCACTTTGAGCTGAGAAAAATTCTCATGTTAGAAATACATTCAATTCAGTAAAAAAAAAAAAAGCATGAGACGTTCACATTTATTGAATCACCTGATAGGAAGACAATGAAAGTCAAAGACATTTTTTACTCCTGAGAAAAGTTCTGAGCTTTATACTCCTTTTTACTATGTAGTAAAAAGTGTTATTGGCTTTCATTGCCTTCCTAATTGACGAGTCATTAAATGTAAAATTCTCATGCTTTTTACTCATGATTTGAACTTCTGAATACCATGAGATTTTTTTTCTAACTTTAGTGAATCAATGCCGATGTCTTTCTTGGTGATTACATGTATTAAAGCGGCTGGTGAAAATAAAAAAAATCAAAATTAGCAGATAAAAAGCTTTTAGATGATTGATAAAAAACATCTTTTCAATCCTTTTCTTAACAGCAACATGTTTAAAAACCAATATGTCTTTGGATAACAATTTAACAACCCACATGAATTCAGTACTTTATAACTCTTAAAATGCAAAGGCCCACCTGATTCATTAGTAGATGTAGCTACCATGAAAAAGAAAGAAAACAAATTTCAGAAGAGCTCAAAACTATTTTTAAAACCAAGTAAGGAATTCTTAAGAATATTCCGATCCGCCATGGGTTATTTTAAAATGTGCAAAAATACCACATTTTGAACCAACTAATTTCACTAAAAATGGTTAGGTCAAAAGGTGCTATTGCTAGAAATGAAAGGATTTCCCTGTCCTTTCAACCCTAAACAAAAATTTGACATTTTTCCCATCATTTTTAGAAGGATATTCCACCTTTAGAGCTAACATTTTTATTAAGTTTTTAAGAGAAGGGGGTCAGAAAACAGTTTCATAAATTTCACATATTAATAAATGTGACTTGATTATTTTTGGGTTCTCAGTCACTCCTTGTCATTACTACCCCTCCAGTTGTATTAGCCTTTACCAAACTTGAATAGTAAAATACAGTAGAGTTTTTAAATTACTTATGTATTTAAAGCTGTTTTTAGCAAAAACCTAACCTTACTAACTCATAAATTAACAAACACAAAAGAGTCAAAGGGGTTCATACATGGCCCTTTAACCAAGCAAGTCTATTATTGATTAATGAAAATCAATATGCAGACATTAAAATAACAGACAGCGATAACTGTATAAATTACCATTGATAATAAGATGTATTATTCAAATAATCTGTACTATTAATCAAACTGATTTAATAATAACGCTGATTAAACATGAAGGCTTACTTGGTTGAGTAGGAGCTTTTTTTTCAATCAAGCAAAAGAAAAGGAAAAGCAAGATTTAGAAAAGATAAAATGAAATATCCAAAACCAAACAAAGCTCAAATATCTTTGGAACATAGCAAACCATTAGTTTTTCCAGTGTCAGCATACCAATAAAGCTACCGAAAAACTATTGACCTCCTTCTTTATGGATACCTTACAGAATTCTGCACCAATTTGTCAAATTAACCCAATATTCTCTATAGTAACCTGATTCATTTTCCCAGAACTTCATGTCTAATAGTTAATGTCAATGCAAACCTTGACAATAGGTTTCCATTCCATCCCTATAAATTAAATTAACCAGTTCCTCCATTTGAAGCAAATGGCCAGGATTCACTTTGAGTTGAGAAAAAATCTCATGTTAGAAATACATTCAATTCAGTAAAAAAAAAAAAAAGCATGAGACTTTCACTTTTATTGAATCACCTGATAGGAAGACAATGAAAGTCAAAGGCATTTTTTACTCCTGAGAAAAGTTCTGAGCTTTATACTCCTTTTTACTATGTAGTAAAAAGTGTTATTGGCTTTCATTGCCTTCCTATCTGACGAGTCATTAAATGTAAAATTCTCATGCTTTTTACTCATGATTTGAACTTCTTAATACCATGAGATTTTTTTCCAAACTTTAGTGAATCAATGCCAATGTCTTTCTTGGTGATTACATGTATTAAAGCGGCTGGTGGAAATAAAAAAATCAAAAGTAGCAGATAAAAAGCTTTTAGATGATTGATAAAAAACATCTTTTCGATCCTTTTCTTAACAGCAACATGTTTAAAAACCAATATGTCTTTGGATAACAATTTAACAACCCACATGAATTCAGTACTTTATAACTCTTAAAATGCAAAGGCCCACCTGATTCATTAGTAGATGTAGCTACCATGAAAAAGAAAGAAAACAAATTTCAGAATAGCTCAAAACTATTTTTAAAACCAAGTAAGGAATTCTTAAGAATATTCCGATCCGCCATGGGTTATTTTAAAATGTGCAAAAATACCACATTTTGAACCAACTAATTTCACAAAAAATGGTTAGGTCAAAAGGTGCTATTGCTAGAAGTGAAAGGATTTCCCTGTCCTTTCAACCCTAAACAAAAATTTGACATTTTTCCCATCATTTTTAGAAGGATATTCCACCTTTAGAGCTAACATTTTTATTGCGTTTTTAAGAGAAGGGGGTCAGAAAACAGTTTCATAAATTTCACACATTAATAAATGTGACTTGATTATTTTTGGGTTCTCAGTCACTCCTTGTCATTACTACCCCTCCAGTTGTATTAGCCTTTACCAATCTTGAATAGTAAAATACAGTAGAGTTTTTAATTATTTAAGTATTTAAAGCTGTTTTTAGCAAAAACCTAACCTTACTAACTCATAAATTAACAAACACAAAAGAGTCAGAGGGGTTCATACATGGCCCTTTAACCAAGCAAGTCTATTATTGATTAATGAAAATCAATATGCATACGTTAAAATAACAGACAGCGATAACTGTATAAATGACCATTGATAATAAGATGTATTATTCAACTAATCTGTACTATTAATCAAACTGATTTAATAATAACGCTGATTAAACATGAAGGCTTACTTGGTTGAGTAGGAGCTTTTTTTTCAATCAAGCAAAAGAAAAGGAAAGGCAAGATTTAGAAAAGATAAAATGAAATATCCAAAACCAAACAAAGCTCAAATATCTTTGGAACATAGCAAACCATTAGTTTTTCCAGTGTCAGCATACCAATAAAGCTACCGAAAAACTATTGACCTCCTTCTTTATGGATACCTTACAGAATTCTGCACCAATTTGTCAAATGAACCCAAAATTCTCTATAGTAACCTGATTCATTTTCCCAGAACTTCATGTCTAATAGTTAATGTCAATGCAAACCTTGACAATAGGCTTCCATTCCATCCCTATAAATTAAATGAACCAGGTCCTCCATTTGAAGCAAATGGCCAGGATTCACTTTGAGTTGAGAAAAATTCTCATGTTAGAAATACATTCAATTCAGTAAAAAAAAAAAAGCATGAGACTTTCACTTTTATTGAATCACCTGATAGGAAGACAATGAAAGTCAAAGGCATTTTTTACTCCTGAGAAAAGTTCTGAGCTTTATACTCCTTTTTACTATGTAGTAAAAAGTGTTATTGGCTTTCATTGCCTTCCTATCTGACGAGTCATTAAATGTAAAATTCTCATGCTTTTTACTCATGATTTGAACTTCTTAATACCATGAGATTTTTTTCCAAACTTTAGTGAATCAATGCCAATGTCTTTCTTGGTGATTACATGTATTTAAGCGGCTGGTGGAAATAAAAAAATCAAAAGTAGCAGATAAAAAGCTTTTAGATGATTGATAAAAAACATCTTTTCGATCCTTTTCTTAACAGCAACATGTTTAAAAACCAATATGTCTTTGGATAACAATTTAACAACCCACATGAATTCAGTACTTTATAACTCTTAAAATGCAAAGGCCCACCTGATTCATTAGTAGATGTAGCTACCATGAAAAAGAAAGAAAACAAATTTCAGAATAGCTCAAAACTATTTTTAAAACCAAGTAAGGAATTCTTAAGAATATTCCGATCCGCCATGGGTTATTTTAAAATGTGCAAAAATACCACATTTTGAACCAACTAATTTCACTAAAAATGGTTAGGTCAAAAGGTGCTATTGCTAGAAATGAAAGGATTTCCCTGTCCTTTCAACCCTAAACAAAAATTTGACATTTTTCCCATCATTTTTAGAAGGATATTCCACCTTTAGAGCTAACATTTTTATTGCGTTTTTAAGAGAAGGGGGTCAGAAAACAGTTTCATAAATTTCACACATTAATAAATGTGACTTGATTATTTTTGGGTTCTCAGTCACTCCTTGTCATTACTACCCCTCCAGTTGTATTAGCCTTTACCAATCTTGAATAGTACAATACAGTAGAGTTTTTAATTATTTAAGTATTTAAAGCTGTTTTTAGCAAAAACCTAACCTTACTAACTCATAAATTAACAAACACAAAAGAGTCAGAGGGGTTCATACATGGCCCTTTAACCAAGCAAGTCTATTATTGATTAATGAAAATCAATATGCATACATTAAAATAACAGACAGCGATAACTGTATAAATGACCATTGATAATAAGATGTATTATTCAACTAATCTGTACTATTAATCAAACTGATTTAATAATAACGCTGATTAAACATGAAGGCTTACTTGGTTGAGTAGGAGCTTTTTTTTCAATCAAGCAAAGGAAAAGGAAAAGCAAGATTTAGAAAAGATAAAATGAAATATCCAAAACCAAACAAAGCTCAAATATCTTTGGAACATAGCAAACCATTAGTTTTTCCAGTGTCAGCATACCAATAAAGCTACCGAAAAACTATTGACCTCCTTCTTTATGGATACCTTACAGAATTCTGCACCAATTTGTCAAATTAACCCAATATTCTCTATAGTAACCTGATTCATTTTCCCAGAACTTCATGTCTAATAGTTAATGTCAATGCAAACCTTGACAATAGGTTTCCATTCCATCCCTATAAATTAAATTAACCAGTTCCTCCATTTGAAGCAAATGGCCAGGATTCACTTTGAGTTGAGAAAAAATCTCATGTTAGAAATACATTCAATTCAGTAAAAAAAAAAAAAGCATGAGACTTTCACATTTATTGAATCACCTGATAGGAAGACAATGAAAGTCAAAGGCATTTTTTACTCCTGAGAAAAGTTCTGAGCTTTATACTCCTTTTTACTATGTAGTAAAAAGTGTTATTGGCTTTCATTGCCTTCCTAATTGACGAGTCATTAAATGTAAAATTCTCATGCTTTTTACTCATGATTTGAACTTCTGAATACCATGAGATTTTTTTTCTAACTTTAGTGAATCAATGCCGATGTCTTTCTTGGTGATTACATGTATTAAAGCGGCTGGTGAAAATAAAAAAATCAAAAGTAGCAGATAGAAAGCTTTTAGATGATTGATAAAAAACATCTTTTCAATCCTTTTCTTAACAGCAACATGTTTAAAAACCAATATGTCTTTGGATAACAATTTAACAACCCACATGAATTCAATACTTTATAACTCTTAAAATGCAAAGGCCCACCTGATTCATTAGTAGATGTAGCTACCATGAAAAAGAAAGAAAACAAATTTCAGAAGAGCTCAAAACTATTTTTAAAACCAAGTAAGGAATTCTTAAGAATATTCCGATCCGCCATGGGTTATTTAAAAATGTGCAAAAATACCACATTTTGAACCAACTAATTTCACTAAAAATGGTTAGTTCAAAAGGTGCTATTGCTAGAAATGAAAGGATTTCCCTGTCCTTTCAACCCTAAACAAAAATTTGACATTTTTCCCATCATTTTTAGAAGGATATTCCACCTTTAGAGCTAACATTTTTATTGCGTTTTTAAGAGAAGGGGGTCAGAAAACAGTTTCATAAATTTCACACATTAAAAAATGTGACTTGATTATTTTTGGGTTCTCAGTCACTCCTTGTCATTACTACCCCTCCAGTTGTATTAGCCTTTACCAATCTTGAATAGTAAAATACAGTAGAGTTTTTAATTATTTAAGTATTTAAAGCTGTTTTTAGCAAAAACCTAACCTTACTAACTCATAAATTAACAAACACAAAAGAGTCAGAGGGGTTCATACATGGCCCTTTAACCAAGCAAGTCTATTATTGATTAATGAAAATCAATATGCAGACATTAAAATAACAGACAGCGATAACTGTATAAATGACCATTGATAATAAGATGTATTATTCAACTAATCTGTACTATTAATCAAACTGATTTAATAATAATGCTGATTAAACATGAAGGCTTACTTGGTTGAGTAGGAGCTTTTTTTTCAATCAAGCAAAAGAAAAGGAAAGGCAAGATTTAGAAAAGATAAAATGAAATATCCAGAACCAAACAAAGCTCAAATATCTTTGGAACATAGCAAACCATTAATTTTTCCAGTGTCAGCATACCAATAAAGCTACCGAAAAACTATTAACCTCCTTCTTTATGGATGACTTACAGAATTCTGCACCAATTTGTCAAATTAACCCAATATTCTCTATAGTAACCTGATTCATTTTCCCAGAACTTCATGTCTAATAGTTAATGTCAATGCAAACCTTGACAATAGGCTTCCATTGCATCCCTATAAATTAAATGAACCAGTTCCTCCATTTGAAGCATATGGCCAGGATTCACTTTGAGCTGAGAAAAATTCTCATGTTAGAAATACATTCAATTCAGTAAAAAAAAAAAAAGCATGAGACGTTCACATTTATTGAATCACCTGATAGGAAGACAATGAAAGTCAAAGACATTTTTTACTCCTGAGAAAAGTTCTGAGCTTTATACTCCTTTTTACTATGTAGTAAAAAGTGTTATTGGCTTTCATTGCCTTCCTAATTGACGAGTCATTAAATGTAAAATTCTCATGCTTTTTACTCATGATTTGAACTTCTGAATACCATGAGATTTTTTTTCTAACTTTAGTGAATCAATGCCGATGTCTTTCTTGGTGATTACATGTATTAAAGCGGCTGGTGAAAATAAAAAAAATCAAAATTAGCAGATAAAAAGCTTTTAGATGATTGATAAAAAACATCTTTTCAATCCTTTTCTTAACAGCAACATGTTTAAAAACCAATATGTCTTTGGATAACAATTTAACAACCCACATGAATTCAGTACTTTATAACTCTTAAAATGCAAAGGCCCACCTGATTCATTAGTAGATGTAGCTACCATGAAAAAGAAAGAAAACAAATTTCAGAAGAGCTCAAAACTATTTTTAAAACCAAGTAAGGAATTCTTAAGAATATTCCGATCCGCCATGGGTTATTTTAAAATGTGCAAAAATACCACATTTTGAACCAACTAATTTCACTAAAAATGGTTAGGTCAAAAGGTGCTATTGCTAGAAATGAAAGGATTTCCCTGTCCTTTCAACCCTAAACAAAAATTTGACATTTTTCCCATCATTTTTAGAAGGATATTCCACCTTTAGAGCTAACATTTTTATTAAGTTATTAAGAGAAGGGGGTCAGAAAACAGTTTCATAAATTTCACACATTAATAAATGTGACTTGATTATTTTTGGGTTCTCAGTCACTCCTTGTCATTACTACCCCTCCAGTTGTATTAGCCTTTACCAAACTTGAATAGTAAAATACAGTAGAGTTTTTAAATTACTTATGTATTTAAAGCTGTTTTTAGCAAAAACCTAACCTTACTAACTCATAAATTAACAAACACAAAAGAGTCAAAGGGGTTCATACATGGCCCTTTAACCAAGCAAGTCTATTATTGATTAATGAAAATCAATATGCAGACATTAAAATAACAGACAGCGATAACTGTATAAATTACCATTGATAATAAGATGTATTATTCAAATAATCTGTACTATTAATCAAACTGATTTAATAATAACGCTGATTAAACATGAAGGCTTACTTGGTTGAGTAGGAGCTTTTTTTTCAATCAAGCAAAAGAAAAGGAAAAGCAAGATTTAGAAAAGATAAAATGAAATATCCAAAACCAAACAAAGCTCAAATATCTTTGGAACATAGCAAACCATTAGTTTTTCCAGTGTCAGCATACCAATAAAGCTACCGAAAAACTATTGACCTCCTTCTTTATGGATACCTTACAGAATTCTGCACCAATTTGTCAAATAACCCAATATTCTCTATAGTAACCTGATTCATTTTCCCAGAACTTCATGTCTAATAGTTAATGTCAATGCAAACCTTGACAATAGGTTTCCATTCCATCCCTATAAATTAAATTAACCAGTTCCTCCATTTGAAGCAAATGGCCAGGATTCACTTTGAGTTGAGAAAAAATCTCATGTTAGAAATACATTCAATTCAGTAAAAAAAAAAAAAAGCATGAGACGTTCACATTTATTGAATCACCTGATAGGAAGACAATGAAAGTCAAAGGCATTTTTTACTCCTGAGAAAAGTTCTGAGCTTTATACTCCTTTTTACTATGTAGTAAAAAGTGTTATTGGCTTTCATTGCCTTCCTAATTGACGAGTCATTAAATGTAAAATTCTCATGCTTTTTACTCATGATTTGAACTTCTGAATACCATGAGATTTTTTTTCTAACTTTAGTGAATCAATGCCGATGTCTTTCTTGGTGATTACATGTATTAAAGCGGCTGGTGAAAATAAAAAAATCAAAAGTAGCAGATAAAAAGCTTTTAGATGATTGATAAAAAACATCTTTTCAATCCTTTTCTTAACAGCAACATGTTTAAAAACCAATATGTCTTTGGATAACAATTTAACAACCCACATGAATTCAGTACTTTATAATTCTTAAAATGCAAAGGCCCACCTGATTCATTAGTAGATGTAGCTACCATGAAAAAGAAAGAAAACAAATTTCAGAAGAGCTCAAAACTATTTTTAAAACCAAGTAAGGAATTCTTAAGAATATTCCGATCCGCCATGGGTTATTTTAAAATGTGCAAAAATACCACATTTTGAACCAACTAATTTCACTAAAAATGGTTAGGTCAAAAGGTGCTATTGCTAGAAATGAAAGGATTTCCCTGTCCTTTCAACCCTAAACAAAAATTTGACATTTTTCCCATTATTTTTAGAAGGATATTCCACCTTTAGAGCTAACATTTTTATTAAGTTTTTAAGAGAAGGGGGTCAGAAAACAGTTTCATAAATTTCACACATTAATAAATGTGACTTGATTATTTTTGGGTTCTCAGTCACTCCTTGTCATTACTACCCCTCCAGTTGTATTAGCCTTTACCAATCTTGAATAGTAAAATACAGTAGAGTTTTTAATTATTTATGTATTTAAAGCTGTTTTTAGCAAAAACCTAACCTTACTAACTCATAAATTAACAAACACAAAAGAGTCAGAGGGGTTCATACATGGCCCTTTAACCACTTGATTATTTTTGGGTTCTCAGTCACTCCTTGTCATTACTACCCCTCCAGTTGTATTAGCCTTTACCAAACTTGAATAGTAAAATACAGTAGAGTTTTTCATTATTTATGTATTTAAAGCTGTTTTTAGCAAAAACCTAACCTTACTAACTCATAAATTAACAAACACAAAAGAGTCAAAGGGGTTCATACATGGCCCTTTAACCAAGCAAGTCTATTATTGATTAATGAAAATCAATATGCAGACATTAAAATAACAGACAGCGATAACTGTATAAATGACCATTGATAATAAGATGTATTATTCAAATAATCTGTACTATTAATCAAACTGATTTAATAATAACGCTGATTAAACATGAAGGCTTACTTGGTTGAGTAGGAGCTTTTTTTTCAATCAAGCAAAAGAAAAGGAAAGGCAAGATTTAGAAAAGATAAAATGAAAAATCCAAAACCAAACAAAGCTCAAATATCTTTGGAACATAGCAAACCATTAGTTTTTCCAGTGTCAGCATACCAATAAAGCTACCGAAAAACTATTGACCTCCTTCTTTATGGATACCTTACAGAATTCTGCACCAATTTGTCAAATGAACCCAATATTCTCTATAGTAACCTGATTCATTTTCCCAGAACTTCATGTCTAATAGTTAATGTCAATGCAAACCTTGACAATAGGCTTCCATTCCATCCCTATAAATTAAATGAACCAGGTCCTCCATTTAAAGCAAATGGCCAGGATTCACTTTGAGTTGAGAAAAATTCTCATGTTAGAAATACATTCAATTCAGTAAAAAAAAAAAAGCATGAGACTTTCACTTTTATTGAATCACCTGATAGGAAGACAATGAAAGTCAAAGGCATTTTTTACTCCTGAGAAAAGTTCTGAGCTTTATACTCCTTTTTACTATGTAGTAAAAAGTGTTATTGGCTTTCATTGCCTTCCTATCTGACGAGTCATTAAATGTAAAATTCTCATGCTTTTTACTCATGATTTGAACTTCTTAATACCATGAGATTTTTTTCCAAACTTTAGTGAATCAATGCCAATGTCTTTCTTGGTGATTACATGTATTAAAGCGGCTGGTGGAAATAAAAAAATCAAAAGTAGCAGATAAAAAGTTTTTAGATGATTGATAAAAAACATCTTTTCGATCCTTTTCTTAACAGCAACATGTTTAAAAACCAATATGTCTTTGGATAACAATTTAACAACCCACATGAATTCAGTACTTTATAACTCTTAAAATGCAAAGGCCCACCTGATTCATTAGTAGATGTAGCTACCATGAAAAAGAAAGAAAACAAATTTCAGAATAGCTCAAAACTATTTTTAAAACCAAGTAAGGAATTCTTAAGAATATTCCGATCCGCCATGGGTTATTTTAAAATGTGCAAAAATACCACATTTTGAACCAACTAATTTCACAAAAAATGGTTAGGTCAAAAGGTGCTATTGCTAGAAGTGAAAGGATTTCCCTGTCCTTTCAACCCTAAACAAAAATTTGACATTTTTCCCATCATTTTTAGAAGGATATTCCACCTTTAGAGCTAACATTTTTATTGCGTTTTTAAGAGAAGGGGGTCAGAAAACAGTTTCATAAATTTCACACATTAATAAATGTGACTTGATTATTTTTGGGTTCTCAGTCACTCCTTGTCATTACTACCCCTCCAGTTGTATTAGCCTTTACCAATCTTGAATAGTAAAATACAGTAGAGTTTTTAATTATTTAAGTATTTAAAGCTGTTTTTAGCAAAAACCTAACCTTACTAACTCATAAATTAACAAACACAAAAGAGTCAGAGGGGTTCATACATGGCCCTTTAACCAAGCAAGTCTATTATTGATTAATGAAAATCAATATGCATACATTAAAATAACAGACAGCGATAACTGTATAAATGACCATTGATAATAAGATGTATTATTCAACTAATCTGTACTATTAATCAAACTGATTTAATAATAACGCTGATTAAACATGAAGGCTTACTTGGTTGAGTAGGAGCTTTTTTTTCAATCAAGCAAAAGAAAAGGAAAGGCAAGATTTAGAAAAGATAAAATGAAATATCCAAAACCAAACAAAGCTCAAATATCTTTGGAACATAGCAAACCATTAGTTTTTCCAGTGTCAGCATACCAATAAAGCTACCGAAAAACTATTGACCTCCTTCTTTATGGATACCTTACAGAATTCTGCACCAATTTGTCAAATTAACCCAATATTCTCTATAGTAACCTGATTCATTTTCCCAGAACTTCATGTCTAATAGTTAATGTCAATGCAAACCTTGACAATAGGCTTCCATTCCATCCCTATAAATTAAATGAACCAGTTCCTCCATTTGAAGCAAATGGCCAGGATTCACTTTGAGTTGAGAAAAATTCTCATGTTAGAAATACATTCAATTCAGTAAAAAAAAAGCATGAGACGTTCACATTTATTGAATCACCTGATAGGAAGACAATGAAAGTCAAAGGCATTTTTTACTCCTGAGAAAAGTTCTGAGCTTTATACTCCTTTTTACTATGTAGTAAAAAGTGTTATTGGCTTTCATTGCCTTCCTATCTGACGAGTCATTAAATGTAAAATTCTCATGCTTTTTACTCATGATTTGAACTTCTTAATACCATGAGATTTTTTTCCAAACTTTAGTGAATCAATGCCAATGTCTTTCTTGGTGATTACATGTATTAAAGCGGCTGGTGGAAATAAAAAAATCAAAAGTAGCAGATAAAAAGCTTTTAGATGATTGATAAAAAACATCTTTTCGATCCTTTTCTTAACAGCAACATGTTTAAAAACCAATATGTCTTTGGATAACAATTTAACAACCCACATGAATTCAGTACTTTATAACTCTTAAAATGCAAAGGCCAACCTGATTCATTAGTAGATGTAGCTACCATGAAAAAGAAAGAAAACAAATTTCAGAATAGCTCAAAACTATTTTTAAAACCAAGTAAGGAATTCTTAAGAATATTCCGATCCGCCATGGGTTATTTTAAAATGTGCAAAAATACCACATTTTGAACCAACTAATTTCACTAAAAATGGTTAGGTCAAAAGGTGCTATTGCTAGAAATGAAAGGATTTCCCTGTCCTTTCAACCCTAAACAAAAATTTGAAATTTTTCCCATCATTTTTAGAAGGATATTCCACCTTTAGAGCTAACATTTTTATTGCGTTTTTAAGAGAAGGGGGTCAGAAAACAGTTTCATAAATTTCACACATTAATAAATGTGACTTGATTATTTTTGGGTTCTCAGTCACTCCTTGTCATTACTACCCCTCCAGTTGTATTAGCCTTTACCAATCTTGAATAGTAAAATACAGTAGAGTTTTTAATTATTTAAGTATTTAAAGCTGTTTTTAGCAAAAACCTAACCTTACTAACTCATAAATTAACAAACACAAAAGAGTCAGAGGGGTTCATACATGGCCCTTTAACCAAGCAAGTCTATTATTGATTAATGAAAATCAATATGCATACATTAAAATAACAGACAGCGATAACTGTATAAATGACCATTGATAATAAGATGTATTATTCAACTAATCTGTACTATTAATCAAACTGATTTAATAATAACGCTGATTAAACATGAAGGCTTACTTGGTTGAGTAGGAGCTTTTTTTTCAATCAAGCAAAAGAAAAGGAAAAGCAAGATTTAGAAAAGATAAAATGAAATATCCAAAACCAAACAAAGCTCAAATATCTTTGGAACATAGCAAACCATTAGTTTTTCCAGTGTCAGCATACCAATAAAGCTACCGAAAAACTATTGACCTCCTTCTTTATGGATACCTTACAGAATTCTGCACCAATTTGTCAAATTAACCCAATATTCTCTATAGTAACCTGATTCATTTTCCCAGAACTTCATGTCTAATAGTTAATGTCAATGCAAACCTTGACAATAGGTTTCCATTCCATCCCTATAAATTAAATTAACCAGTTCCTCCATTTGAAGCAAATGGCCAGGATTCACTTTGAGTTGAGAAAAAATCTCATGTTAGAAATACATTCAATTCAGTAAAAAAAAAAAAAAGCATGAGACGTTCACATTTATTGAATCACCTGATAGGAAGACAATGAAAGTCAAAGGCATTTTTTACTCCTGAGAAAAGTTTTGAGCTTTATACTCCTTTTTACTATGTAGTAAAAAGTGTTATTGGCTTTCATTGCCTTCCTAATTGACGAGTCATTAAATGTAAAATTCTCATGCTTTTTACTCATGATTTGAACTTCTGAATACCATGAGATTTTTTTTCTAACTTTAGTGAATCAATGCCGATGTCTTTCTTGGTGATTACATGTATTAAAGCGGCTGGTGAAAATAAAAAAAATCAAAAGTAGCAGATAAAAAGCTTTTAGATGATTGATAAAAAACATCTTTTCAATCCTTTTCTTAACAGCAACATGTTTAAAAACCAATATGTCTTTGGATAACAATTTAACAACCCACATGAATTCAGTACTTTATAACTCTTAAAATGCAAAGGCCCACCTGATTCATTAGTAGATGTAGCTACCATGAAAAAGAAAGAAAACAAATTTCAGAAGAGCTCAAAACTATTTTTAAAACCAAGTAAGGAATTCTTAAGAATATTCCGATCCGCCATGGGTTATTTTAAAATGTGCAAAAATACCACATTTTGAACCAACTAATTTCACTAAAAATGGTTAGGTCAAAAGGTGCTATTGCTAGAAATGAAAGGATTTCCCTGTCCTTTCAACCCTAAACAAAAATTTGACATTTTTCCCATCATTTTTAGAAGGATATTCCACCTTTAGAGCTAACATTTTTATTAAGTTTTTAAGAGAAGGGGGTCAGAAAACAGTTTCATAAATTTCACACATTAATAAATGTGACTTGATTATTTTTGGGTTCTCAGTCACTCCTTGTCATTACTACCCCTCCAGTTGTATTAGCCTTTACCAAACTTGAATAGTAAAATACAGTAGAGTTTTTAAATTACTTATGTATTTAAAGCTGTTTTTAGCAAAAACCTAACCTTACTAACTCATAAATTAACAAACACAAAAGAGTCAAAGGGGTTCATACATGGCCCTTTAACCAAGCAAGTCTATTATTGATTAATGAAAATCAATATGCAGACATTAAAATAACAGACAGCGATAACTGTATAAATTACCATTGATAATAAGATGTATTATTCAAATAATCTGTACTATTAATCAAACTGATTTAATAATAACGCTGATTAAACATGAAGGCTTACTTGGTTGAGTAGGAGCTTTTTTTTCAATCAAGCAAAAGAAAAGGAAAAGCAAGATTTAGAAAAGATAAAATGAAATATCCAAAACCAAACAAAGCTCAAATATCTTTGGAACATAGCAAACCATTAGTTTTTCCAGTGTCAGCATACCAATAAAGCTACCGAAAAACTATTGACCTCCTTCTTTATGGATACCTTACAGAATTCTGCACCAATTTGTCAAATTAACCCAATATTCTCTATAGTAACCTGATTCATTTTCCCAGAACTTCATGTCTAATAGTTAATGTCAATGCAAACCTTGACAATAGGTTTCCATTCCATCCCTATAAATTAAATTAACCAGTTCCTCCATTTGAAGCAAATGGCCAGGATTCACTTTGAGTTGAGAAAAAATCTCATGTTAGAAATACATTCAATTCAGTAAAAAAAAAAAAAAGCATGAGACGTTCACATTTATTGAATCACCTGATAGGAAGACAATGAAAGTCAAAGGCATTTTTTACTCCTGAGAAAAGTTCTGAGCTTTATACTCCTTTTTACTATGTAGTAAAAAGTGTTATTGGCTTTCATTGCCTTCCTAATTGACGAGTCATTAAATGTAAAATTCTCATGCTTTTTACTCATGATTTGAACTTCTGAATACCATGAGATTTTTTTTCTAACTTTAGTGAATCAATGCCGATGTCTTTCTTGGTGATTACATGTATTAAAGCGGCTGGTGAAAATAAAAAAATCAAAAGTAGCAGATAAAAAGCTTTTAGATGATTGATAAAAAACATCTTTTCAATCCTTTTCTTAACAGCAACATGTTTAAAAACCAATATGTCTTTGGATAACAATTTAACAACCCACATGAATTCAGTACTTTATAACTCTTAAAATGCAAAGGCCCACCTGATTCATTAGTAGATGTAGCTACCATGAAAAAGAAAGAAAACAAATTTCAGAAGAGCTCAAAACTATTTTTAAAACCAAGTAAGGAATTCTTAAGAATATTCCGATCCGCCATGGGTTATTTTAAAATGTGCAAAAATACCACATTTTGAACCAACTAATTTCACTAAAAATGGTTAGGTCAAAAGGTGCTATTGCTAGAAATGAAAGGATTCCCCTGTCCTTTCAACCCTAAACAAAAATTTGACATTTTTCCCATTATTTTTAGAAGGATATTCCACCTTTAGAGCTAACATTTTTATTAAGTTTTTAAGAGAAGGGGGTCAGAAAACAGTTTCATAAATTTCACACATTAATAAATGTGACTTGATTATTTTTGGGTTCTCAGTCACTCCTTGTCATTACTACCCCTCCAGTTGTATTAGCCTTTACCAATCTTGAATAGTAAAATACAGTAGAGTTTTTAATTATTTAAGTATTTAAAGCTGTTTTTAGCAAAAACCTAACCTTACTAACTCATAAATTAACAAACACAAAAGAGTCAGAGGGGTTCATACATGGCCCTTTAACCAAGCAAGTCTATTATTGATTAATGAAAATCAATATGCATACGTTAAAATAACAGACAGCGATAACTGTATAAATGACCATTGATAATAAGATGTATTATTCAACTAATCTGTACTATTAATCAAACTGATTTAATAATAACGCTGATTAAACATGAAGGCTTACTTGGTTGAGTAGGAGCTTTTTTTTCAATCAAGCAAAAGAAAAGGAAAGGCAAGATTTAGAAAAGATAAAATGAAATATCCAAAACCAAACAAAGCTCAAATATCTTTGGAACATAGCAAACCATTAGTTTTTCCAGTGTCAGCATACCAATAAAGCTACCGAAAAACTATTGACCTCCTTCTTTATGGATACCTTACAGAATTCTGCACCAATTTGTCAAATTAACCCAATATTCTCTATAGTAACCTGATTCATTTTCCCAGAACTTCATGTCTAATAGTTAATGTCAATGCAAACCTTGACAATAGGCTTCCATTCCATCCCTATAAATTAAATGAACCAGGTCCTCCATTTGAAGCAAATGGCCAGGATTCACTTTGAGTTGAGAAAAATTCTCATGTTAGAAATACATTCAATTCAGTAAAAAAAAAAAAGCATGAGACTTTCACTTTTATTGAATCACCTGATAGGAAGACAATGAAAGTCAAAGGCATTTTTTACTCCTGAGAAAAGTTCTGAGCTTTATACTCCTTTTTACTATGTAGTAAAAAGTGTTATTGGCTTTCATTGCCTTCCTATCTGACGAGTCATTAAATGTAAAATTCTCATGCTTTTTACTCATGATTTGAACTTCTTAATACCATGAGATTTTTTTCCAAACTTTAGTGAATCAATGCCAATGTCTTTCTTGGTGATTACATGTATTAAAGCGGCTGGTGGAAATAAAAAAATCAAAAGTAGCAGATAAAAAGCTTTTAGATGATTGATAAAAAACATCTTTTCGATCCTTTTCTTAACAGCAACATGTTTAAAAACCAATATGTCTTTGGATAACAATTTAACAACCCACATGAATTCAGTACTTTATAACTCTTAAAATGCAAAGGCCAACCTGATTCATTAGTAGATGTAGCTACCATGAAAAAGAAAGAAAACAAATTTCAGAATAGCTCAAAACTATTTTTAAAACCAAGTAAGGAATTCTTAAGAATATTCCGATCCGCCATGGGTTATTTTAAAATGTGCAAAAATACCACATTTTGAACCAACTAATTTCACTAAAAATGGTTAGGTCAAAAGGTGCTATTGCTAGAAATGAAAGGATTTCCCTGTCCTTTCAACCCTAAACAAAAATTTGAAATTTTTCCCATCATTTTTAGAAGGATATTCCACCTTTAGAGCTAACATTTTTATTGCGTTTTTAAGAGAAGGGGGTCAGAAAACAGTTTCATAAATTTCACACATTAATAAATGTGACTTGATTATTTTTGGGTTCTCAGTCACTCCTTGTCATTACTACCCCTCCAGTTGTATTAGCCTTTACCAATCTTGAATAGTAAAATACAGTAGAGTTTTTAATTATTTAAGTATTTAAAGCTGTTTTTAGCAAAAACCTAACCTTACTAACTCATAAATTAACAAACACAAAAGAGTCAGAGGGGTTCATACATGGCCCTTTAACCAAGCAAGTCTATTATTGATTAATGAAAATCAATATGCATACATTAAAATAACAGACAGCGATAACTGTATAAATGACCATTGATAATAAGATGTATTATTCAACTAATCTGTACTATTAATCAAACTGATTTAATAATAACACTGATTAAACATGAAGGCTTACTTGGTTGAGTAGGAGCTTTTTTTTCAATCAAGGAAAAGAAAAGGAAAAGCAAGATTTAGAAAAGATAAAATGAAATATCCAAAACCAAACAAAGCTCAAATATCTTTGGAACATAGCAAACCATTAGTTTTTCCAGTGTCAGCATACCAATAAAGCTACCGAAAAACTATTGACCTCCTTCTTTATGGATACCTTACAGAATTCTGCACCAATTTGTCAAATTAACCCAATATTCTCTATAGTAACCTGATTCATTTTCCCAGAACTTCATGTCTAATAGTTAATGTCAATGCAAACCTTGACAATAGGTTTCCATTCCATCCCTATAAATTAAATTAACCAGTTCCTCCATTTGAAGCAAATGGCCAGGATTCACTTTGAGTTGAGAAAAAATCTCATGTTAGAAATACATTCAATTCAGTAAAAAAAAAAAAAAGCATGAGACGTTCACATTTATTGAATCACCTGATAGGAAGACAATGAAAGTCAAAGGCATTTTTTACTCCTGAGAAAAGTTTTGAGCTTTATACTCCTTTTTACTATGTAGTAAAAAGTGTTATTGGCTTTCATTGCCTTCCTAATTGACGAGTCATTAAATGTAAAATTCTCATGCTTTTTACTCATGATTTGAACTTCTGAATACCATGAGATTTTTTTTCTAACTTTAGTGAATCAATGCCGATGTCTTTCTTGGTGATTACATGTATTAAAGCGGCTGGTGAAAATAAAAAAAATCAAAAGTAGCAGATAAAAAGCTTTTAGATGATTGATAAAAAACATCTTTTCAATCCTTTTCTTAACAGCAACATGTTTAAAAACCAATATGTCTTTGGATAACAATTTAACAACCCACATGAATTCAGTACTTTATAACTCTTAAAATGCAAAGGCCCACCTGATTCATTAGTAGATGTAGCTACCATGAAAAAGAAAGAAAACAAATTTCAGAAGAGCTCAAAACTATTTTTAAAACCAAGTAAGGAATTCTTAAGAATATTCCGATCCGCCATGGGTTATTTTAAAATGTGCAAAAATACCACATTTTGAACCAACTAATTTCACTAAAAATGGTTAGGTCAAAAGGTGCTATTGCTAGAAATGAAAGGATTTCCCTGTCCTTTCAACCCTAAACAAAAATTTGACATTTTTCCCATCATTTTTAGAAGGATATTCCACCTTTAGAGCTATCATTTTTATTGAGTTTTTAAGAGAAGGGGGTCAGAAAACAGTTTCATAAATTTCACACATTAATAAATGTGACTTGATTATTTTTGGGTTCTCAGTCACTCCTTGTCATTACTACCCCTCCAGTTGTATTAGCCTTTACCAATCTTGAATAGTAAAATACAGTAGAGTTTTTAATTATTTAAGTATTTAAAGCTGTTTTTAGCAAAAACCTAACCTTACTAACTCATAAATTAACAAACACAAAAGAGTCAGAGGGGTTCATACATGGCCCTTTAACCAAGCAAGTCTATTATTGATTAATGAAAATCAATATGCATATATTAAAATAACAGACAGCGATAACTGTATAAATGACCATTGATAATAAGATGTATTATTCAACTAATCTGTACTATTAATCAAACTGATTTAATAATAACGCTGATTAAACATGAAGGCTTACTTGGTTGAGTAGGAGCTTTTTTTTCAATCAAGCAAAAGAAATGGAAAGGCAAGATTTAGAAAAGATAAAATGAAAAATCCAAAACCAAACAAAGCTCAAATATCTTTGGAACATAGCAAACCATTAGTTTTTCCAGTGTCAGCATACCAATAAAGCTAACGAAAAACTATTAACCTCCTTCTTTATGGATAACTTACAGAATTCTGCACCAATTTGTCAAATTAACCCAATATTCTCTATAGTAACCTGATTCATTTTCCCAGAACTTCATGTCTAATAGTTAATGTCAATGCGAACCTTGACAATAGGCTTCCATTGCATCCCTATAAATTAAATGAACCAGTTCCTCCATTTGAAGCAAATGGCCAGGATTCACTTTGAGTTGAGAAAAATTCTCATGTTAGAAATACATTCAATTCAGTAAAAAAAAAGCATGAGACGTTCACATTTATTGAATCACCTGATAGGAAGACAATGAAAGTCAAAGGCATTTTTTACTCCTGAGAAAAGTTCTGAGCTTTATACTCCTTTTTACTATGTATTAAAAAGTGTTATTGGCTTTCATTGCCTTCCTATCTGACGAGTCATTAAATGTAAAATTCTCATGCTTTTTACTCATGATTTGAACTTCTGAATACCATGAGATTTTTTTTCAAACTTTAGTGAATCAATGCCAATGTCTTTCTTGGTGATTACATGCATTAAAGCGGCTGGTGAAAATAAAAAAAATCAAAAGTAGCATATAAAAAGCTTTTAGATGATTGATAAAAACATCTTTTCAATCCAATTCTTAACAGCAACATGTTTAAAAACCAATATGTCTTTTGATAACAATTTAACAACCCACATGAATTCAGTACTTTATAACTCTTAAAATGCAAAGGCCCACCTGATTCATTAGTAGATGTAGCTACCATGAAAAAGAAAGAAAACACATTTCAGAAGAGCTCAAAACTATTTTTAAAACCAAGTAAGGAATTCTTAAGAATATTCCGATCCGCCATGGGTTATTTTAAAATGTGCAAAAATGCCACATTTTGAACCAACTAATTTTACAAAAAATGGTTAGGTCAAAAGGTGCTATTGCTAGAAATGAAAGGATTTCCCTGTCCTTTCAACCCTAAACAAAAATTTGACATTTTTCCCATTATTTTTAGAAGGATATTCCACCTTTAGAGCTAACATTTTTATTAAGTTTTTAAGAGAAGGGGGTCAGAAAACAGTTTCATAAATTTCACACATTAATAAATGTGACTTGATTATTTTTGGGTTCTCAGTCACTCCTTGTCATTACTACCCCTCCAGTTGTATTAGCCTTTACCAAACTTGAATAGTAAAATACAGTAGAGTTTTTAAATTACTTATGTATTTAAAGCTGTTTTTAGCAAAAACCTAACCTTACTAACTCATAAATTAACAAACACAAAAGAGTCAAAGGGGTTCATACATGGCCCTTTAACCAAGCAAGTCTATTATTGATTAATGAAAATCAATATGCAGACATTAAAATAACAGACAGCGATAACTGTATAAATTACCATTGATAATAAGATGTATTATTCAAATAATCTGTACTATTAATCAAACTGATTTAATAATAACGCTGATTGAACATGAAGGCTTACTTGGTTGAGTAGGAGCTTTTTTTTTCAATCAAGCAAAAGAAAAGGAAAGGCAAGATTTAGAAAAGATAAAATGAAAAATCCAAAACCAAACAAAGCTCAAATATCTTTGGAACATAGCAAACCATTAGTTTTTCCAGTGTCAGCATACCAATAAAGCTAACGAAAAACTATTAACCTCCTTCTTTATGGATAACTTACAGAATTCTGCACCAATTTGTCAAATTAACCCAATATTCTCTATAGTAACCTGATTCATTTTCCCAGAACTTCATGTCTAATAGTTAATGTCAATGCAAACCTTGACAATAGGCTTCCATTGCATCCCTATAAATTAAATGAACCAGTTCCTCCATTTGAAGCAAATGGCCAGGATTCACTTTGAGTTGAGAAAAATTCTCATGTTAGAAATACATTCAATTCAGTTAAAAAAAAAAAAGCATGAGACGTTCACATTTATTGAATCACCTGATAGGAAGACAATGAAAGTCAAAGGCATTTTTTACTCCTGAGAAAAGTTCTGAGCTTTATACTCCTTTTTACTATGTAGTAAAAAGTGTTATTGGCTTTCATTGCCTTCCTAATTGACGAGTCATTAAATGTAAAATTCTCATGCTTTTTACTCATGATTTGAACTTCTGAATACCATGAGATTTTTTTTCTAACTTTAGTGAATCAATGCCGATGTCTTTCTTGGTGATTACATGTATTAAAGCGGCTGGTGAAAATAAAAAAATCAAAAGTAGCAGATAAAAAGCTTTTAGATGATTGATAAAAAACATCTTTTCGATCCTTTTCTTAACAGCAACATGTTTAAAAACCAATATGTCTTTGGATAACAATTTAACAACCCACATGAATTCAGTACTTTATAACTCTTAAAATGCAAAGGCCCACCTGATTCATTAGTAGATGTAGCTACCATGAAAAAGAAAGAAAACAAATTTCAGAGGAGCTCAAAACTATTTTTAAAACCAAGTAAGGAATTCTTAAGAATATTCCGATCCGCCATGGGTTATTTTAAAATGTGCAAAAATACCACATTTTGAACCAACTAATTTCACTAAAAATGGTTAGGTCAAAAGGTGCTATTGCTAGAAATGAAAGGATTTCCCTGTCCTTTCAACCCTAAACAAAAATTTGACATTTTTCCCATCATTTTTAGAAGGATATTCCACCTCTAGAGCTAACATTTTTATTGCGTTTTTAAGAGAAGGGGGTCAGAAAACAGTTTCATAAATTTCACACATTAATAAATGTGACTTGATTATTTTTGGGTTCTCAGTCACTCCTTGTCATTACTACCCCTCCAGTTGTATTAGCCTTTACCAATCTTGAATAGTAAAATACAGTAGAGTTTTTAATTATTTAAGTATTTAAAGCTGTTTTTAGCAAAAACCTAACCTTACTAACTCATAAATTAACAAACACAAAAGAGTCAGAGGGGTTCATACATGGCCCTTTAACCAAGCAAGTCTATTATTGATTAATGAAAATCAATATGCATACATTAAAATAACAGACAGCGATAACTGTATAAATGACCATTGATAATAAGATGTATTATTCAACTAATCTGTACTATTAATCAAACTGATTTAATAATAACGCTGATTAAACATGAAGGCTTACTTGGTTGAGTAGGAGCTTTTTTTTCAATCAAGCAAAAGAAAAGGAAAGGCAAGATTTAGAAAAGATAAAATGAAAAATCCAAAACCAAACAAAGCTCAAATATCTTTGGAACATAGCAAACCATTAGTTTTTCCAGTGTCAGCATACCAATAAAGCTAACGAAAAACTATTAACCTCCTTCTTTATGGATAACTTACAGAATTCTGCACCAATTTGTCAAATTAACCCAATATTCTCTATAGTAACCTGATTCATTTTCCCAGAACTTCATGTCTAATAGTTAATGTCAATGCGAACCTTGACAATAGGCTTCCATTGCATCCCTATAAATTAAATGAACCAGTTCCTCCATTTGAAGCAAATGGCCAGGATTCACTTTGAGTTGAGAAAAATTCTCATGTTAGAAATACATTCAATTCAGTAAAAAAAAAGCATGAGACGTTCACATTTATTGAATCACCTGATAGGAAGACAATGAAAGTCAAAGGCATTTTTTACTCCTGAGAAAAGTTCTGAGCTTTATACTCCTTTTTACTATGTATTAAAAAGTGTTATTGGCTTTCATTGCCTTCCTATCTGACGAGTCATTAAATGTAAAATTCTCATGCTTTTTACTCATGATTTGAACTTCTGAATACCATGAGATTTTTTTTCAAACTTTAGTGAATCAATGCCAATGTCTTTCTTGGTGATTACATGCATTAAAGCGGCTGGTGAAAATAAAAAAAATCAAAAGTAGCATATAAAAAGCTTTTAGATGATTGATAAAAACATCTTTTCAATCCAATTCTTAACAGCAACATGTTTAAAAACCAATATGTCTTTTGATAACAATTTAACAACCCACATGAATTCAGTACTTTATAACTCTTAAAATGCAAAGGCCCACCTGATTCATTAGTAGATGTAGCTACCATGAAAAAGAAAGAAAACACATTTCAGAAGAGCTCAAAACTATTTTTAAAACCAAGTAAGGAATTCTTAAGAATATTCCGATCCGCCATGGGTTATTTTAAAATGTGCAAAAATGCCACATTTTGAACCAACTAATTTTACAAAAAATGGTTAGGTCAAAAGGTGCTATTGCTAGAAATGAAAGGATTTCCCTGTCCTTTCAACCCTAAACAAAAATTTGACATTTTTCCCATTATTTTTAGAAGGATATTCCACCTTTAGAGCTAACATTTTTATTAAGTTTTTAAGAGAAGGGGGTCAGAAAACAGTTTCATAAATTTCACACATTAATAAATGTGACTTGATTATTTTTGGGTTCTCAGTCACTCCTTGTCATTACTACCCCTCCAGTTGTATTAGCCTTTACCAATCTTGAATAGTAAAATACAGTAGAGTTTTTAATTATTTATGTATTTAAAGCTGTTTTTAGCAAAAACCTAACCTTACTAACTCATAAATTAACAAACACAAAAGAGTCAAAGGGGTTCATACATGGCCCTTTAACCAAGCAAGTCTATTATTGATTAATGAAAATCATTATGCAGACATTAAAATAACAGACAGCGATAACTGTATAAATGACCATTGATAATAAGATGTATTATTCAAATAATCTGTACTATTAATCAAACTGATTTAATAATAACGCTGATTAAACATGAAGGCTTACTTGGTTGAGTAGGAGCTTTTTTTTTCAATCAAGCAAAAGAAAAGGAAAGGCAAGATTTAGAAAAGATAAAATGAAAAATCCAAAACCAAACAAAGCTCAAATATCTTTGGAACATAGCAAACCATTAGTTTTTCCAGTGTCAGCATACCAATAAAGCTAACGAAAAACTATTAACCTCCTTCTTTATGGATAACTTACAGAATTCTGCACCAATTTGTCAAATTAACCCAATATTCTCTATAGTAACCTGATTCATTTTCCCAGAACTTCATGTCTAATAGTTAATGTCAATGCAAACCTTGACAATAGGCTTCCATTGCATCCCTATAAATTAAATGAACCAGTTCCTCCATTTGAAGCAAATGGCCAGGATTCACTTTGAGTTGAGAAAAATTCTCATGTTAGAAATACATTCAATTCAGTTAAAAAAAAAAAAGCATGAGACGTTCACATTTATTGAATCACCTGATAGGAAGACAATGAAAGTCAAAGGCATTTTTTACTCCTGAGAAAAGTTCTGAGCTTTATACTCCTTTTTACTATGTAGTAAAAAGTGTTATTGGCTTTCATTGCCTTCCTAATTGACGAGTCATTAAATGTAAAATTCTCATGCTTTTTACTCATGATTTGAACTTCTGAATACCATGAGATTTTTTTTCTAACTTTAGTGAATCAATGCCGATGTCTTTCTTGGTGATTACATGTATTAAAGCGGCTGGTGAAAATAAAAAAATCAAAAGTAGCAGATAAAAAGCTTTTAGATGATTGATAAAAAACATCTTTTCGATCCTTTTCTTAACAGCAACATGTTTAAAAACCAATATGTCTTTGGATAACAATTTAACAACCCACATGAATTCAGTACTTTATAACTCTTAAAATGCAAAGGCCCACCTGATTCATTAGTAGATGTAGCTACCATGAAAAAGAAAGAAAACAAATTTCAGAAGAGCTCAAAACTATTTTTAAAACCAAGTAAGGAATTCTTAAGAATATTCCGATCCGCCATGGGTTATTTTAAAATGTGCAAAAATACCACATTTTGAACCAACTAATTTCACTAAAAATGGTTAGGTCAAAAGGTGCTATTGCTAGAAATGAAAGGATTTCCCTGTCCTTTCAACCCTAAACAAAAATTTGACATTTTTCCCATCATTTTTAGAAGGATATTCCACCTTTAGAGCTAACATTTTTATTGCGTTTTTAAGAGAAGGGGGTCAGAAAACAGTTTCATAAATTTCACACATTAATAAATGTGACTTGATTATTTTTGGGTTCTCAGTCACTCCTTCTCATTACTACCCCTCCAGTTGTCTTAGCCTTTACCAATCTTGAATAGTAAAATACAGTAGAGTTTTTAATTATTTAAGTATTTAAAGCTGTTTTTAGCAAAAACCTAACCTTACTAACTCATAAATTAACAAACACAAAAGAGTCAGAGGGGTTCATACATGGCCCTTTAACCAAGCAAGTCTATTATTGATTAATGAAAATCAATATGCATACATTAAAATAACAGACAGCGATAACTGTATAAATGACCATTGATAATAAGATGTATTATTCAACTAATCTGTACTATTAATCAAACTGATTTAATAATAACGCTGATTAAACATGAAGGCTTACTTGGTTGAGTAGGAGCTTTTTTTTTCAATCAAGCAAAAGAAAAGGAAAGGCAAAATTTAGAAAAGATAAAATGAAAAATCCAAAACCAAACAAAGCTCAAATATCTTTGGAACATAGCAAACCATTAGTTTTTCCAGTGTCAGCATACCAATAAAGCTAACGAAAAACTATTAACCTCCTTCTTTATGGATAACTTACAGAATTCTGCACCAATTTGTCAAATTAACCCAATATTCTCTATAGTAACCTGATTCATTTTCCCAGAACTTCATGTCTAATAGTTAATGTCAATGCGAACCTTGACAATAGGCTTCCATTGCATCCCTATAAATTAAATGAACCAGTTCCTCCATTTGAAGCAAATGGCCAGGATTCACTTTGAGTTGAGAAAAATTCTCATGTTAGAAATACATTCAATTCAGTAAAAAAAAAGCATGAGACGTTCACATTTATTGAATCACCTGATAGGAAGACAATGAAAGTCAAAGGCATTTTTTACTCCTGAGAAAAGTTCTGAGCTTTATACTCCTTTTTACTATGTATTAAAAAGTGTTATTGGCTTTCATTGCCTTCCTATCTGACGAGTCATTAAATGTAAAATTCTCATGCTTTTTACTCATGATTTGAACTTCTGAATACCATGAGATTTTTTTTCAAACTTTAGTGAATCAATGCCAATGTCTTTCTTGGTGATTACATGCATTAAAGCGGCTGGTGAAAATAAAAAAAATCAAAAGTAGCATATAAAAAGCTTTTAGATGATTGATAAAAACATCTTTTCAATCCAATTCTTAACAGCAACATGTTTAAAAACCAATATGTCTTTTGATAACAATTTAACAACCCACATGAATTCAGTACTTTATAACTCTTAAAATGCAAAGGCCCACCTGATTCATTAGTAGATGTAGCTACCATGAAAAAGAAAGAAAACACATTTCAGAAGAGCTCAAAACTATTTTTAAAACCAAGTAAGGAATTCTTAAGAATATTCCGATCCGCCATGGGTTATTTTAAAATGTGCAAAAATGCCACATTTTGAACCAACTAATTTTACAAAAAATGGTTAGGTCAAAAGGTGCTATTGCTAGAAATGAAAGGATTTCCCTGTCCTTTCAACCCTAAACAAAAATTTGACATTTTTCCCATTATTTTTAGAAGGATATTCCACCTTTAGAGCTAACATTTTTATTAAGTTTTTAAGAGAAGGGGGTCAGAAAACAGTTTCATAAATTTCACACATTAAAAAATGTGACTTGATTATTTTTGGGTTCTCAGTCACTCCTTGTCATTACTACCCCTCCAGTTGTATTAGCCTTTACCAAACTTGAATAGTAAAATACAGTAGAGTTTTTAATTATTTATGTATTTAAAGCTGTTTTTAGCAAAAACCTAACCTTACTAACTCATAAATTAACAAACACAAAAGAGTCAAAGGGGTTCATACATGGCCCTTTAACCAAGCAAGTCTATTATTGATTAATGAAAATCATTATGCAGACATTAAAATAACAGACAGCGATAACTGTATAAATGACCATTGATAATAAGATGTATTATTCAAATAATCTGTACTATTAATCAAACTGATTTAATAATAACGCTGATTAAACATGAAGGCTTACTTGGTTGAGTAGGAGCTTTTTTTTTCAATCAAGCAAAAGAAAAGGAAAGGCAAGATTTAGAAAAGATAAAATGAAAAATCCAAAACCAAACAAAGCTCAAATATCTTTGGAACATAGCAAACCATTAGTTTTTCCAGTGTCAGCATACCAATAAAGCTAACGAAAAACTATTAACCTCCTTCTTTATGGATAACTTACAGAATTCTGCACCAATTTGTCAAATTAACCCAATATTCTCTATAGTAACCTGATTCATTTTCCCAGAACTTCATGTCTAATAGTTAATGTCAATGCAAACCTTGACAATAGGCTTCCATTGCATCCCTATAAATTAAATGAACCAGTTCCTCCATTTGAAGCAAATGGCCAGGATTCACTTTGAGTTGAGAAAAATTCTCATGTTAGAAATACATTCAATTCAGTTAAAAAAAAAAAAAGCATGAGACGTTCACATTTATTGAATCACCTGATAGGAAGACAATGAAAGTCAAAGGCATTTTTTACTCCTGAGAAAAGTTCTGAGCTTTATACTCCTTTTTACTATGTAGTAAAAAGTGTTATTGGCTTTCATTGCCTTCCTAATTGACGAGTCATTAAATGTAAAATTCTCATGCTTTTTACTCATGATTTGAACTTCTGAATACCATGAGATTTTTTTTCTAACTTTAGTGAATCAATGCCGATGTCTTTCTTGGTGATTACATGTATTAAAGCGGCTGGTGAAAATAAAAAAATCAAAAGTAGCAGATAAAAAGCTTTTAGATGATTGATAAAAAACATCTTTTCGATCCTTTTCTTAACAGCAACATGTTTAAAAACCAATATGTCTTTGGATAACAATTTAACAACCCACATGAATTCAGTACTTTATAACTCTTAAAATGCAAAGGCCCACCTGATTCATTAGTAGATGTAGCTACCATGAAAAAGAAAGAAAACAAATTTCAGAAGAGCTCAAAACTATTTTTAAAACCAAGTAAGGAATTCTTAAGAATATTCCGATCCGCCATGGGTTATTTTAAAATGTGCAAAAATACCACATTTTGAACCAACTAATTTCACTAAAAATGGTTAGGTCAAAAGGTGCTATTGCTAGAAATGAAAGGATTTCCCTGTCCTTTCAACCCTAAACAAAAATTTGACATTTTTCCCATCATTTTTAGAAGGATATTCCACCTTTAGAGCTAACATTTTTATTAAGTTTTTAAGAGAAGGGGGTCAGAAAACAGTTTCATAAATTTCACACATTAATAAATGTGACTTGATTATTTTTGGGTTCTCAGTCACTCCTTGTCATTACTACCCCTCCAGTTGTATTAGCCTTTACCAAACTTGAATAGTAAAATACAGTAGAGTTTTTAATTATTTATGTATTTAAAGCTGTTTTTAGCAAAAACCTAACCTTACTAACTCATAAATTAACAAACACAAAAGAGTCAAAGGGGTTCATACATGGCCCTTTAACCAAGCAAGTCTATTATTGATTAATGAAAATCAATATGCAGACATTAAAATAACAGACAGCGATAACTGTATAAATGACCATTGATAATAAGATGTATTATTCAAATAATCTGTACTATTAATCAAACTGATTTAATAATAACGCTGATTAAACATGAAGGCTTGCTTGGTTGAGTAGGAGCTTTTTTTTTCAATCAAGCAAAAGAAAAGGAAAGGCAAGATTTAGAAAAGATAAAATGAAAAATTCAAAACCAAACAAAGCTCAAATATCTTTGGAACATAGCAAACCATTAGTTTTTCCAGTGTCAGCATACCAATAAAGCTAACGAAAAACTATTAACCTCCTTCTTTATGGATAACTTACAGAATTCTGCACCAATTTGTCAAATTAACCCAATATTCTCTATAGTAACCTGATTCATTTTCCCAGAACTTCATGTCTAATAGTTAATGTCAATGCAAACCTTGACAATAGGCTTCCATTGCATCCCTATAAATTAAATGAACCAGTTCCTCCATTTGAAGCAAATGGCCAGGATTCACTTTGAGTTGAGAAAAATTCTCATGTTAGAAATACATTCAATTCAGTTAAAAAAAAAAAAGCATGAGACGTTCACATTTATTGAATCACCTGATAGGAAGACAATGAAAGTCAAAGGCATTTTTTACTCCTGAGAAAAGTTCTGAGCTTTATACTCCTTTTTACTATGTAGTAAAAAGTGTTATTGGCTTTCATTGCCTTCCTAATTGACGAGTCATTAAATGTAAAATTCTCATGCTTTTTACTCATGATTTGAACTTCTGAATACCATGAGATTTTTTTTCTAACTTTAGTGAATCAATGCCGATGTCTTTCTTGGTGATTACATGTATTAAAGCGGCTGGTGAAAATAAAAAAATCAAAAGTAGCAGATAAAAAGCTTTTAGATGATTGATAAAAAACATCTTTTCGATCCTTTTCTTAACAGCAACATGTTTAAAAACCAATATGTCTTTGGATAACAATTTAACAACCCACATGAATTCAGTACTTTATAACTCTTAAAATGCAAAGGCCCACCTGATTCATTAGTAGATGTAGCTACCATGAAAAAGAAAGAAAACAAATTTCAGAAGAGCTCAAAACTATTTTTAAAACCAAGTAAGGAATTCTTAAGAATATTCCGATCCGCCATGGGTTATTTTAAAATGTGCAAGAATACCACATTTTGAACCAACTAATTTCACTAAAAATGGTTAGGTCAAAAGGTGCTATTGCTAGAAATGAAAGGATTTCCCTGTCCTTTCAACCCTAAACAAAAATTTGACATTTTTCCCATCATTTTTAGAAGGATATTCCACCTTTAGAGCTAACATTTTTATTGCGTTTTTAAGAGAAGGGGGTCAGAAAACAGTTTCATAAATTTCACACATTAATAAATGTGACTTGATTATTTTTGGGTTCTCAGTCACTCCTTCTCATTACTACCCCTCCAGTTGTCTTAGCCTTTACCAATCTTGAATAGTAAAATACAGTAGAGTTTTTAATTATTTAAGTATTTAAAGCTGTTTTTAGCAAAAACCTAACCTTACTAACTCATAAATTAACAAACACAAAAGAGTCAGAGGGGTTCATACATGGCCCTTTAACCAAGCAAGTCTATTATTGATTAATGAAAATCAATATGCATACATTAAAATAACAGACAGCGATAACTGTATAAATGACCATTGATAATAAGATGTATTATTCAACTAATCTGTACTATTAATCAAACTGATTTAATAATAACGCTGATTAAACATGAAGGCTTACTTGGTTGAGTAGGAGCTTTTTTTTCAATCAAGCAAAAGAAAAGGAAAGGCAAGATTTAGAAAAGATAAAATGAAAAATCCAAAACCAAACAAAGCTCAAATATCTTTGGAACATAGCAAACCATTAGTTTTTCCAGTGTCAGCATACCAATAAAGCTATCGAAAAACTATTAACCTCCTTCTTTATGGATAACTTACAGAATTCTGCACCAATTTGTCAAATTAACCCAATATTCTCTATAGTAACCTGATTCATTTTCCCAGAACTTCATGTCTAATAGTTAATGTCAATGCGAACCTTGACAATAGGCTTCCATTGCATCCCTATAAATTAAATGAACCAGTTCCTCCATTTGAAGCAAATGGCCAGGATTCACTTTGAGTTGAGAAAAATTCTCATGTTAGAAATACATTCAATTCAGTAAAAAAAAAGCATGAGACGTTCACATTTATTGAATCACCTGATAGGAAGACAATGAAAGTCAAAGGCATTTTTTTACTCCTGAGAAAAGTTCTGAGCTTTATACTCCTTTTTACTATGTATTAAAAAGTGTTATTGGCTTTCATTGCCTTCCTATCTGACGAGTCATTAAATGTAAAATTCTCATGCTTTTTACTCATGATTTGAACTTCTGAATACCATGAGATTTTTTTTCAAACTTTAGTGAATCAATGCCAATGTCTTTCTTGGTGATTACATGCATTAAAGCGGCTGGTGAAAATAAAAAAAATCAAAAGTAGCATATAAAAAGCTTTTAGATGATTGATAAAAACATCTTTTCAATCCAATTCTTAACAGCAACATGTTTAAAAACCAATATGTCTTTTGATAACAATTTAACAACCCACATGAATTCAGTACTTTATAACTCTTAAAATGCAAAGGCCCACCTGATTCATTAGTAGATGTAGCTACCATGAAAAAGAAAGAAAACACATTTCAGAAGAGCTCAAAACTATTTTTAAAACCAAGTAAGGAATTCTTAAGAATATTCCGATCCGCCATGGGTTATTTTAAAATGTGCAAAAATACCACATTTTGAACCAACTAATTTTACAAAAAATGGTTAGGTCAAAAGGTGCTATTGCTAGAAATGAAAGGATTTCCCTGTCCTTTCAACCCTAAACAAAAATTTGACATTTTTCCCATTATTTTTAGAAGGATATTCCACCTTTAGAGCTAACATTTTTATTAAGTTTTTACGAGAAGGGGGTCAGAAAACAGTTTCATAAATTTCACACATTAATAAATGTGACTTGATTATTTTTGGGTTCTCAGTCACTCCTTGTCATTACTACCCCTCCAGTTGTATTAGCCTTTACCAATCTTGAATAGTAAAATACAGTAGAGTTTTTAATTATTTATGTATTTAAAGCTGTTTTTAGCAAAAACCTAACCTTACTAACTCATAAATTAACAAACACAAAAGAGTCAGAGGGGTTCATACATGGCCCTTTAACCAAGCAAGTCTATTATTGATTAATGAAAATCAATATGCAGACATTAAAATAACAGACAGCGATAACTGTATAAATGACCATTGATAATAAGATGTATTATTCAAATAATCTGTACTATTAATCAAACTGATTTAATAATAACGCTGATTAAACATGAAGGCTTACTTGGTTGAGTAGGAGCTTTTTTTTTCAATCAAGCAAAAGAAAAGGAAAGGCAAGATTTAGAAAAGATAAAATGAAAAATCCAAAACCAAACAAAGCTCAAATATCTTTGGAACATAGCAAACCATTAGTTTTTCCAGTGTCAGCATACCAATAAAGCTAACGAAAAACTATTAACCTCCTTCTTTATGGATAACTTACAGAATTCTGCACCAATTTGTCAAATTAACCCAATATTCTCTATAGTAACCTGATTCATTTTCCCAGAACTTCATGTCTAATAGTTAATGTCAATGCAAACCTTGACAATAGGCTTCCATTGCATCCCTATAAATTAAATGAACCAGTTCCTCCATTTGAAGCAAATGGCCAGGATTCACTTTGAGTTGAGAAAAATTCTCATGTTAGAAATACATTCAATTCAGTTAAAAAAAAAAAAAGCATGAGACGTTCACATTTATTGAATCACCTGATAGGAAGACAATGAAAGTCAAAGGCATTTTTTACTCCTGAGAAAAGTTCTGAGCTTTATACTCCTTTTTACTATGTAGTAAAAAGTGTTATTGGCTTTCATTGCCTTCCTAATTGACGAGTCATTAAATGTAAAATTCTCATGCTTTTTACTCATGATTTGAACTTCTGAATACCATGAGATTTTTTTTCTAACTTTAGTGAATCAATGCCGATGTCTTTCTTGGTGATTACATGTATTAAAGCGGCTGGTGAAAATAAAAAAATCAAAAGTAGCAGATAAAAAGCTTTTAGATGATTGATAAAAAACATCTTTTCGATCCTTTTCTTAACAGCAACATGTTTAAAAACCAATATGTCTTTGGATAACAATTTAACAACCCACATGAATTCAGTACTTTATAACTCTTAAAATGCAAAGGCCCACCTGATTCATTAGTAGATGTAGCTACCATGAAAAAGAAAGAAAACAAATTTCAGAAGAGCTCAAAACTATTTTTAAAACCAAGTAAGGAATTCTTAAGAATATTCCGATCCGCCATGGGTTATTTTAAAATGTGCAAAAATACCACATTTTGAACCAACTAATTTCACTAAAAATGGTTAGGTCAAAAGGTGCTATTGCTAGAAATGAAAGGATTTCCCTGTCCTTTCAACCCTAAACAAAAATTTGACATTTTTCCCATCATTTTTAGAAGGATATTCCACCTTTAGAGCTAACATTTTTATTAAGTTTTTAAGAGAAGGGGGTCAGAAAACAGTTTCATAAATTTCACACATTAATAAATGTGACTTGATTATTTTTGGGTTCTCAGTCACTCCTTGTCATTACTACCCCTCCAGTTGTATTAGCCTTTACCAAACTTGAATAGTAAAATACAGTAGAGTTTTTAATTATTTATGTATTTAAAGCTGTTTTTAGCAAAAACCTAACCTTACTAACTCATAAATTAACAAACACAAAAGAGTCAAAGGGGTTCATACATGGCCCTTTAACCAAGCAAGTCTATTATTGATTAATGAAAATCAATATGCAGACATTAAAATAACAGACAGCGATAACTGTATAAATGACCATTGATAATAAGATGTATTATTCAAATAATCTGTACTATTAATCAAACTGATTTAATAATAACGCTGATTAAACATGAAGGCTTACTTGGTTGAGTAGGAGCTTTTTTTTTCAATCAAGCAAAAGAAAAGGAAAGGCAAGATTTAGAAAAGATAAAATGAAAAATTCAAAACCAAACAAAGCTCAAATATCTTTGGAACATAGCAAACCATTAGTTTTTCCAGTGTCAGCATACCAATAAAGCTAACGAAAAACTATTAACCTCCTTCTTTATGGATAACTTACAGAATTCTGCACCAATTTGTCAAATTAACCCAATATTCTCTATAGTAACCTGATTCATTTTCCCAGAACTTCATGTCTAATAGTTAATGTCAATGCAAACCTTGACAATAGGCTTCCATTGCATCCCTATAAATTAAATGAACCAGTTCCTCCATTTGAAGCAAATGGCCAGGATTCACTTTGAGTTGAGAAAAATTCTCATGTTAGAAATACATTCAATTCAGTTAAAAAAAAAAAAGCATGAGACGTTCACATTTATTGAATCACCTGATAGGAAGACAATGAAAGTCAAAGGCATTTTTTACTCCTGAGAAAAGTTCTGAGCTTTATACTCCTTTTTACTATGTAGTAAAAAGTGTTATTGGCTTTCATTGCCTTCCTAATTGACGAGTCATTAAATGTAAAATTCTCATGCTTTTTACTCATGATTTGAACTTCTGAATACCATGAGATTTTTTTTCTAACTTTAGTGAATCAATGCCGATGTCTTTCTTGGTGATTACATGTATTAAAGCGGCTGGTGAAAATAAAAAAATCAAAAGTAGCAGATAAAAAGCTTTTAGATGATTGATAAAAAACATCTTTTCGATCCTTTTCTTAACAGCAACATGTTTAAAAACCAATATGTCTTTGGATAACAATTTAACAACCCACATGAATTCAGTACTTTATAACTCTTAAAATGCAAAGGCCCACCTGATTCATTAGTAGATGTAGCTACCATGAAAAAGAAAGAAAACAAATTTCAGAAGAGCTCAAAACTATTTTTAAAACCAAGTAAGGAATTCTTAAGAATATTCCGATCCGCCATGGGTTATTTTAAAATGTGCAAAAATACCACATTTTGAACCAACTAATTTCACTAAAAATGGTTAGGTCAAAAGGTGCTATTGCTAGAAATGAAAGGATTTCCCTGTCCTTTCAACCCTAAACAAAAATTTGACATTTTTCCCATCATTTTTAGAAGGATATTCCACCTTTAGAGCTAACATTTTTATTGCGTTTTTAAGAGAAGGGGGTCAGAAAACAGTTTCATAAATTTCACACATTAATAAATGTGACTTGATTATTTTTGGGTTCTCAGTCACTCCTTCTCATTACTACCCCTCCAGTTGTCTTAGCCTTTACCAATCTTGAATAGTAAAATACAGTAGAGTTTTTAATTATTTAAGTATTTAAAGCTGTTTTTAGCAAAAACCTAACCTTACTAACTCATAAATTAACAAACACAAAAGAGTCAGAGGGGTTCATACATGGCCCTTTAACCAAGCAAGTCTATTATTGATTAATGAAAATCAATATGCATACATTAAAATAACAGACAGCGATAACTGTATAAATGACCATTGATAATAAGATGTATTATTCAACTAATCTGTACTATTAATCAAACTGATTTAATAATAACGCTGATTAAACATGAAGGCTTACTTGGTTGAGTAGGAGCTTTTTTTTCAATCAAGCAAAAGAAAAGGAAAGGCAAGATTTAGAAAAGATAAAATGAAAAATCCAAAACCAAACAAAGCTCAAATATCTTTGGAACATAGCAAACCATTAGTTTTTCCAGTGTCAGCATACCAATAAAGCTATCGAAAAACTATTAACCTCCTTCTTTATGGATAACTTACAGAATTCTGCACCAATTTGTCAAATTAACCCAATATTCTCTATAGTAACCTGATTCATTTTCCCAGAACTTCATGTCTAATAGTTAATGTCAATGCGAACCTTGACAATAGGCTTCCATTGCATCCCTATAAATTAAATGAACCAGTTCCTCCATTTGAAGCAAATGGCCAGGATTCACTTTGAGTTGAGAAAAATTCTCATGTTAGAAATACATTCAATTCAGTAAAAAAAAAGCATGAGACGTTCACATTTATTGAATCACCTGATAGGAAGACAATGAAAGTCAAAGGCATTTTTTTACTCCTGAGAAAAGTTCTGAGCTTTATACTCCTTTTTACTATGTATTAAAAAGTGTTATTGGCTTTCATTGCCTTCCTATCTGACGAGTCATTAAATGTAAAATTCTCATGCTTTTTACTCATGATTTGAACTTCTGAATACCATGAGATTTTTTTTCAAACTTTAGTGAATCAATGCCAATGTCTTTCTTGGTGATTACATGCATTAAAGCGGCTGGTGAAAATAAAAAAAATCAAAAGTAGCATATAAAAAGCTTTTAGATGATTGATAAAAACATCTTTTCAATCCAATTCTTAACAGCAACATGTTTAAAAACCAATATGTCTTTTGATAACAATTTAACAACCCACATGAATTCAGTACTTTATAACTCTTAAAATGCAAAGGCCCACCTGATTCATTAGTAGATGTAGCTACCATGAAAAAGAAAGAAAACACATTTCAGAAGAGCTCAAAACTATTTTTAAAACCAAGTAAGGAATTCTTAAGAATATTCCGATCCGCCATGGGTTATTTTAAAATGTGCAAAAATACCACATTTTGAACCAACTAATTTTACAAAAAATGGTTAGGTCAAAAGGTGCTATTGCTAGAAATGAAAGGATTTCCCTGTCCTTTCAACCCTAAACAAAAATTTGACATTTTTCCCATTATTTTTAGAAGGATATTCCACCTTTAGAGCTAACATTTTTATTAAGTTTTTACGAGAAGGGGGTCAGAAAACAGTTTCATAAATTTCACACATTAATAAATGTGACTTGATTATTTTTGGGTTCTCAGTCACTCCTTGTCATTACTACCCCTCCAGTTGTATTAGCCTTTACCAATCTTGAATAGTAAAATACAGTAGAGTTTTTAATTATTTATGTATTTAAAGCTGTTTTTAGCAAAAACCTAACCTTACTAACTCATAAATTAACAAACACAAAAGAGTCAGAGGGGTTCATACATGGCCCTTTAACCAAGCAAGTCTATTATTGATTAATGAAAATCAATATGCAGACATTAAAATAACAGACAGCGATAACTGTATAAATGACCATTGATAATAAGATGTATTATTCAAATAATCTGTACTATTAATCAAACTGATTTAATAATAACGCTGATTAAACATGAAGGCTTACTTGGTTGAGTAGGAGCTTTTTTTTCAATCAAGCAAAAGAAAAGGAAAGGCAAGATTTAGAAAAGATAAAATGAAAAATCCAAAACCAAACAAAGCTCAAATATCTTTGGAACATAGCAAACCATTAGTTTTTCCAGTGTCAGCATACCAATAAAGCTAACGAAAAACTATTAACCTCCTTCTTTATGGATAACTTACAGAATTCTGCACCAATTTGTCAAATTAACCCAATATTCTCTATAGTAACCTGATTCATTTTCCCAGAACTTCATGTCTAATAGTTAATGTCAATGCAAACCTTGACAATAGGCTTCCATTGCATCCCTATAAATTAAATGAACCAGTTCCTCCATTTGAAGCAAATGGCCAGGATTCACTTTGAGTTGAGAAAAATTCTCATGTTAGAAATACATTCAATTCAGTTAAAAAAAAAAAAGCATGAGACGTTCTCATTTATTGAATCACCTGATAGGAAGACAATGAAAGTCAAAGGCATTTTTTACTCCTGAGAAAAGTTCTGAGCTTTATACTCCTTTTTACTATGTATTAAAAAGTGTTATTGGCTTTCATTGCCTTCCTATCTGACGAGTCATTAAATGTAAAATTCTCATGCTTTTTACTCATGATTTGAACTTCTGAATACCATGAGATTTTTTTTTCAAACTTTAGTGAATCAATGCCAATGTCTTTCTTGGTGATTACATGCATTAAAGCGGCTGGTGAAAATATAAAAAATCAAAAGTAGCATATAAAAAGCTTTTAGATGATTGATAAAAACATCTTTTCAATCCAATTCTTAACAGCAACATGTTTAAAAACCAATATGTCTTTTGATAACAATTTAACAACCCACATGAATTCAGTACTTTATAACTCTTAAAATGCAAAGGCCCACCTGATTCATTAGTAGATGTAGCTACCATGAAAAAGAAAGAAAACACATTTCAGAAGAGCTCAAAACTATTTTTAAAACCAAGTAAGGAATTCTTAAGAATATTCCGATCCGCCATGGGTTATTTTAAAATGTGCAAAAATACCACATTTTGAACCAACTAATTTTACAAAAAATGGTTAGGTCAAAAGGTGCTATTGCTAGAAATGAAAGGATTTCCCTGTCCTTTCAACCCTAAACAAAAATTTGACATTTTTCCCATTATTTTTAGAAGGATATTCCACCTTTAGAGCTAACATTTTTATTAAGTTTTTAAGAGAAGGGGGTCAGAAAACAGTTTCATAAATTTCACACATTAATAAATGTGACTTGATTATTTTTGGGTTCTCAGTCACTCCTTGTCATTACTACCCCTCCAGTTGTATTAGCCTTTACCAATCTTGAATAGTAAAATACAGTAGAGTTTTTAATTATTTATGTATTTAAAGCTGTTTTTAGCAAAAACCTAACCTTACTAACTCATAAATTAACAAACACAAAAGAGTCAGAGGGGTTCATACATGGCCCTTTAACCACTTGATTATTTTTGGGTTCTCAGTCACTCCTTGTCATTACTACCCCTCCAGTTGTATTAGCCTTTACCAAACTTGAATAGTAAAATACAGTAGAGTTTTTAATTATTTATGTATTTAAAGCTGTTTTTAGCAAAAACCTAACCTTACTAACTCATAAATTAACAAACACAAAAGAGTCAAAGGGGTTCATACATGGCTCTTTAACCAAGCAAGTCTATTATTGATTAATGAAAATCAATATGCAGACATTAAAATAACAGACAGCGATAACTGTATAAAAGACCATTGATAATAGGATGTATTATTCAAATAATCTGTACTATTAATCAAACTGATTTAATAATAACGCTGATTAAACATGAAGGCTTACTTGGTTGAGTAGGAGCTTTTTTTTCAATCAAGCAAAAGAAAAGGAAAGGCAAGATTTAGAAAAGATAAAATGAAAAATCCAAAACCAAACAAAGCTCAAATATCTTTGGAACATAGCAAACCATTAGTTTTTCCAGTGTCAGCATACCAATAAAGCTAACGAAAAACTATTAACCTCCTTCTTTATGGATAACTTACAGAATTCTGCACCAATTTGTCAAATTAACCCAATATTCTCTATAGTAACCTGATTCATTTTCCCAGAACTTCATGTCTAATAGTTAATGTCAATGCAAACCTTGACAATAGGCTTCCATTGCATCCCTATAAATTAAATGAACCAGTTCCTCCATTTGAAGCAAATGGCCAGGATTCACTTTGAGTTGAGAAAAATTCTCATGTTAGAAATACATTCAATTCAGTTAAAAAAAAAAAAGCATGAGACGTTCACATTTATTGAATCACCTGATAGGAAGACAATGAAAGTCAAAGGCATTTTTTACTCCTGAGAAAAGTTCTGAGCTTTATACTCCTTTTTACTATGTAGTAAAAAGTGTTATTGGCTTTCATTGCCTTCCTAATTGACGAGTCATTAAATGTAAAATTCTCATGCTTTTTACTCATGATTTGAACTTCTGAATACCATGAGATTTTTTTTCTAACTTTAGTGAATCAATGCCGATGTCTTTCATGGTGATTACATGTATTAAAGCGGCTGGTGAAAATAAAAAAATCAAAAGTAGCAGATAAAAAGCTTTTAGATGATTGATAAAAAAACATCTTTTCGATCCTTTTCTTAACAGCAACATGTTTAAAAACCAATATGTCTTTGGATAACAATTTAACAACCCACATGAATTCAGTACTTTATAACTCTTAAAATGCAAAGGCCCACCTGATTCATTAGTAGATGTAGCTACCATGAAAAAGAAAGAAAACAAATTTCAGAAGAGCTCAAAACTATTTTTAAAACCAAGTAAGGAATTCTTAAGAATATTCCGATCCGCCATGGGTTATTTTAAAATGTGCAAAAATGCCACATTTTGAACCAACTAATTTTACAAAAAATGGTTAGGTCAAAAGGTGCTATTGCTAGAAATGAAAGGATTTCCCTGTCCTTTCAACCCTAAACAAAAATTTGACATTTTTCCCATTATTTTTAGAAGGATATTCCACCTTTAGAGCTAACATTTTTATTAAGTTTTTAAGAGAAGGGGGTCAGAAAACAGTTTCATAAATTTCACACATTAATAAATGTGACTTGATTATTTTTGGGTTCTCAGTCACTCCTTGTCATTACTACCCCTCCAGTTGTATTAGCCTTTACCAAACTTGAATAGTAAAATACAGTAGAGTTTTTAATTATTTATGTATTTAAAGCTGTTTTTAGCAAAAACCTAACCTTACTAACTCATAAATTAACAAACACAAAAGAGTCAAAGGGGTTCATACATGGCCCTTTAACCAAGCAAGTCTATTATTGATTAATGAAAATCATTATGCAGACATTAAAATAACAGACAGCGATAACTGTATAAATGACCATTGATAATAAGATGTATTATTCAAATAATCTGTACTATTAATCAAACTGATTTAATAATAACGCTGATTAAACATGAAGGCTTACTTGGTTGAGTAGGAGCTTTTTTTTTCAATCAAGCAAAAGAAAAGGAAAGGCAAGATTTAGAAAAGATAAAATGAAAAATCCAAAACCAAACAAAGCTCAAATATCTTTGGAACATAGCAAACCATTAGTTTTTCCAGTGTCAGCATACCAATAAAGCTAACGAAAAACTATTAACCTCCTTCTTTATGGATAACTTACAGAATTCTGCACCAATTTGTCAAATTAACCCAATATTCTCTATAGTAACCTGATTCATTTTCCCAGAACTTCATGTCTAATAGTTAATGTCAATGCAAACCTTGACAATAGGCTTCCATTGCATCCCTATAAATTAAATGAACCAGTTCCTCCATTTGAAGCAAATGGCCAGGATTCACTTTGAGTTGAGAAAAATTCTCATGTTAGAAATACATTCAATTCAGTTAAAAAAAAAAAAGCATGAGACGTTCACATTTATTGAATCACCTGATAGGAAGACAATGAAAGTCAAAGGCATTTTTTACTCCTGAGAAAAGTTCTGAGCTTTATACTCCTTTTTACTATGTAGTAAAAAGTGTTATTGGCTTTCATTGCCTTCCTAATTGACGAGTCATTAAATGTAAAATTCTCATGCTTTTTACTCATGATTTGAACTTCTGAATACCATGAGATTTTTTTTCTAACTTTAGTGAATCAATGCCGATGTCTTTCTTGGTGATTACATGTATTAAAGCGGCTGGTGAAAATAAAAAAATCAAAAGTAGCAGATAAAAAGCTTTTAGATGATTGATAAAAAACATCTTTTCGATCCTTTTCTTAACAGCAACATGTTTAAAAACCAATATGTCTTTGGATAACAATTTAACAACCCACATGAATTCAGTACTTTATAACTCTTAAAATGCAAAGGCCCACCTGATTCATTAGTAGATGTAGCTACCATGAAAAAGAAAGAAAACAAATTTCAGAAGAGCTCAAAACTATTTTTAAAACCAAGTAAGGAATTCTTAAGAATATTCCGATCCGCCATGGGTTATTTTAAAATGTGCAAAAATACCACATTTTGAACCAACTAATTTCACTAAAAATGGTTAGGTCAAAAGGTGCTATTGCTAGAAATGAAAGGATTTCCCTGTCCTTTCAACCCTAAACAAAAATTTGACATTTTTCCCATCATTTTTAGAAGGATATTCCACCTTTAGAGCTAACATTTTTATTGCGTTTTTAAGAGAAGGGGGTCAGAAAACAGTTTCATAAATTTCACACATTAATAAATGTGACTTGATTATTTTTGGGTTCTCAGTCACTCCTTCTCATTACTACCCCTCCAGTTGTCTTAGCCTTTACCAATCTTGAATAGTAAAATACAGTAGAGTTTTTAATTATTTAAGTATTTAAAGCTGTTTTTAGCAAAAACCTAACCTTACTAACTCATAAATTAACAAACACAAAAGAGTCAGAGGGGTTCATACATGGCCCTTTAACCAAGCAAGTCTATTATTGATTAATGAAAATCAATATGCATACATTAAAATAACAGACAGCGATAACTGTATAAATGACCATTGATAATAAGATGTATTATTCAACTAATCTGTACTATTAATCAAACTGATTTAATAATAACGCTGATTAAACATGAAGGCTTACTTGGTTGAGTAGGAGCTTTTTTTTCAATCAAGCAAAAGAAAAGGAAAGGCAAGATTTAGAAAAGATAAAATGAAAAATCCAAAACCAAACAAAGCTCAAATATCTTTGGAACATAGCAAACCATTAGTTTTTCCAGTGTCAGCATACCAATAAAGCTATCGAAAAACTATTAACCTCCTTCTTTATGGATAACTTACAGAATTCTGCACCAATTTGTCAAATTAACCCAATATTCTCTATAGTAACCTGATTCATTTTCCCAGAACTTCATGTCTAATAGTTAATGTCAATGCAAACCTTGACAATAGGCTTCCATTGCATCCCTATAAATTAAATGAACCAGTTCCTCCATTTGAAGCAAATGGCCAGGATTCACTTTGAGTTGAGAAAAATTCTCATGTTAGAAATACATTCAATTCAGTTAAAAAAAAAAAAAAGCATGAGACGTTCACATTTATTGAATCACCTGATAGGAAGACAATGAAAGTCAAAGGCATTTTTTTACTCCTGAGAAAAGTTCTGAGCTTTATACTCCTTTTTACTATGTATTAAAAAGTGTTATTGGCTTTCATTGCCTTCCTATCTGACGAGTCATTAAATGTAAAATTCTCATGCTTTTTACTCATGATTTGAACTTCTGAATACCATGAGATTTTTTTTCTAACTTTAGTGAATCAATGCCGATGTCTTTCATGGTGATTACATGTATTAAAGCGGCTGGTGAAAATAAAAAAATCAAAAGTAGCAGATAAAAAGCTTTTAGATGATTGATAAAAAAACATCTTTTCGATCCTTTTCTTAACAGCAACATGTTTAAAAACCAATATGTCTTTGGATAACAATTTAACAACCCAACCCTATTAACCTCCTTCTTTATGGATAACTTACAGAATTCTGCACCAATTTGTCAAATTAACCCAATATTCTCTATAGTAACCTGATTCATTTTCCCAGAACTTCATGTCTAATAGTTAATGTCAATGCAAACCTTGACAATAGGCTTCCATTGCATCCCTATAAATTAAATGAACCAGTTCCTCCATTTGAAGCAAATGGCCAGGATTCACTTTGAGTTGAGAAAAATTCTCATGTTAGAAATACATTCAATTCAGTTAAAAAAAAAAAAGCATGAGACGTTCACATTTATTGAATCACCTGATAGGAAGACAATGAAAGTCAAAGGCATTTTTTACTCCTGAGAAAAGTTCTGAGCTTTATACTCCTTTTTACTATGTAGTAAAAAGTGTTATTGGCTTTCATTGCCTTCCTAATTGACGAGTCATTAAATGTAAAATTCTCATGCTTTTTACTCATGATTTGAACTTCTGAATACCATGAGATTTTTTTTCTAACTTTAGTGAATCAATGCCGATGTCTTTCTTGGTGATTACATGTATTAAAGCGGCTGGTGAAAATAAAAAAATCAAAAGTAGCAGATAAAAAGCTTTTAGATGATTGATAAAAAACATCTTTTCGATCCTTTTCTTAACAGCAACATGTTTAAAAACCAATATGTCTTTGGATAACAATTTAACAACCCACATGAATTCAGTACTTTATAACTCTTAAAATGCAAAGGCCCACCTGATTCATTAGTAGATGTAGCTACCATGAAAAAGAAAGAAAACAAATTTCAGAAGAGCTCAAAACTATTTTTAAAACCAAGTAAGGAATTCTTAAGAATATTCCGATCCGCCATGGGTTATTTTAAAATGTGCAAAAATACCACATTTTGAACCAACTAATTTCACTAAAAATGGTTAGGTCAAAAGGTGCTATTGCTAGAAATGAAAGGATTTCCCTGTCCTTTCAACCCTAAACAAAAATTTGACATTTTTCCCATCATTTTTAGAAGGATATTCCACCTTTAGAGCTAACATTTTTATTGCGTTTTTAAGAGAAGGGGGTCAGAAAACAGTTTCATAAATTTCACACATTAATAAATGTGACTTGATTATTTTTGGGTTCTCAGTCACTCCTTCTCATTACTACCCCTCCAGTTGTCTTAGCCTTTACCAATCTTGAATAGTAAAATACAGTAGAGTTTTTAATTATTTAAGTATTTAAAGCTGTTTTTAGCAAAAACCTAACCTTACTAACTCATAAATTAACAAACACAAAAGAGTCAGAGGGGTTCATACATGGCCCTTTAACCAAGCAAGTCTATTATTGATTAATGAAAATCAATATGCATACATTAAAATAACAGACAGCGATAACTGTATAAATGACCATTGATAATAAGATGTATTATTCAACTAATCTGTACTATTAATCAAACTGATTTAATAATAACGCTGATTAAACATGAAGGCTTACTTGGTTGAGTAGGAGCTTTTTTTTCAATCAAGCAAAAGAAAAGGAAAGGCAAGATTTAGAAAAGATAAAATGAAAAATCCAAAACCAAACAAAGCTCAAATATCTTTGGAACATAGCAAACCATTAGTTTTTCCAGTGTCAGCATACCAATAAAGCTATCGAAAAACTATTAACCTCCTTCTTTATGGATAACTTACAGAATTCTGCACCAATTTGTCAAATTAACCCAATATTCTCTATAGTAACCTGATTCATTTTCCCAGAACTTCATGTCTAATAGTTAATGTCAATGCAAACCTTGACAATAGGCTTCCATTGCATCCCTATAAATTAAATGAACCAGTTCCTCCATTTGAAGCAAATGGCCAGGATTCACTTTGAGTTGAGAAAAATTCTCATGTTAGAAATACATTCAATTCAGTTAAAAAAAAAAAAAAGCATGAGACGTTCACATTTATTGAATCACCTGATAGGAAGACAATGAAAGTCAAAGGCATTTTTTTACTCCTGAGAAAAGTTCTGAGCTTTATACTCCTTTTTACTATGTATTAAAAAGTGTTATTGGCTTTCATTGCCTTCCTATCTGACGAGTCATTAAATGTAAAATTCTCATGCTTTTTACTCATGATTTGAACTTCTGAATACCATGAGATTTTTTTTCTAACTTTAGTGAATCAATGCCGATGTCTTTCATGGTGATTACATGTATTAAAGCGGCTGGTGAAAATAAAAAAATCAAAAGTAGCAGATAAAAAGCTTTTAGATGATTGATAAAAAAACATCTTTTCGATCCTTTTCTTAACAGCAACATGTTTAAAAACCAATATGTCTTTGGATAACAATTTAACAACCCACATGAATTCAGTACTTTATAACTCTTAAAATGCAAAGGCCCACCTGATTCATTAGTAGATGTAGCTACCATGAAAAAGAAAGAAAACAAATTTCAGAAGAGCTCAAAACTATTTTTAAAACCAAGTAAGGAATTCTTAAGAATATTCCGATCCGCCATGGGTTATTTTAAAATGTGCAAAAATGCCACATTTTGAACCAACTAATTTTACAAAAAATGGTTAGGTCAAAAGGTGCTATTGCTAGAAATGAAAGGATTTCCCTGTCCTTTCAACCCTAAACAAAAATGTGACATTTTTCCCATTATTTTTAGAAGGATATTCCACCTTTAGAGCTAACATTTTTATTAAGTTTTTAAGAGAAGGGGGTCAGAAAACAGTTTCATAAATTTCACACATTAATAAATGTGACTTGATTATTTTTGGGTTCTCAGTCACTCCTTGTCATTACTACCCCTCCAGTTGTATTAGCCTTTACCAAACTTGAATAGTAAAATACAGTAGAGTTTTTAATTATTTATGTATTTAAAGCTGTTTTTAGCAAAAACCTAACCTTACTAACTCATAAATTAACAAACACAAAAGAGTCAAAGGGGTTCATACATGGCCCTTTAACCAAGCAAGTCTATTATTGATTAATGAAAATCATTATGCAGACATTAAAATAACAGACAGCGATAACTGTATAAATGACCATTGATAATAAGATGTATTATTCAAATAATCTGTACTATTAATCAAACTGATTTAATAATAACGCTGATTAAACATGAAGGCTTACTTGGTTGAGTAGGAGCTTTTTTTTTCAATCAAGCAAAAGAAAAGGAAAGGCAAGATTTAGAAAAGATAAAATGAAAAATCCAAAACCAAACAAAGCTCAAATATCTTTGGAACATAGCAAACCATTAGTTTTTCCAGTGTCAGCATACCAATAAAGCTAACGAAAAACTATTAACCTCCTTCTTTATGGATAACTTACAGAATTCTGCACCAATTTGTCAAATTAACCCAATATTCTCTATAGTAACCTGATTCATTTTCCCAGAACTTCATGTCTAATAGTTAATGTCAATGCAAACCTTGACAATAGGCTTCCATTGCATCCCTATAAATTAAATGAACCAGTTCCTCCATTTGAAGCAAATGGCCAGGATTCACTTTGAGTTGAGAAAAATTCTCATGTTAGAAATACATTCAATTCAGTTAAAAAAAAAAAAGCATGAGACATTCACATTTATTGAATCACCTGATAGGAAGACAATGAAAGTCAAAGGCATTTTTTACTCCTGAGAAAAGTTCTGAGCTTTATACTCCTTTTTACTATGTAGTAAAAAGTGTTATTGGCTTTCATTGCCTTCCTAATTGACGAGTCATTAAATGTAAAATTCTCATGCTTTTTACTCATGATTTGAACTTCTGAATACCATGAGATTTTTTTCTAACTTTAGTGAATCAATGCCGATGTCTTTCTTGGTGATTACATGTATTAAAGCGGCTGGTGAAAATAAAAAAATCAAAAGTAGCAGATAAAAAGCTTTTAGATGATTGATAAAAAACATCTTTTCGATCCTTTTCTTAACAGCAACATGTTTAAAAACCAATATGTCTTTGGATAACAATTTAACAACCCACATGAATTCAGTACTTTATAACTCTTAAAATGCAAAGGCCCACCTGATTCATTAGTAGATGTAGCTACCATGAAAAAGAAAGAAAACAAATTTCAGAAGAGCTCAAAACTATTTTTAAAACCAAGTAAGGAATTCTTAAGAATATTCCGATCCGCCATGGGTTATTTTAAAATGTGCAAAAATACCACATTTTGAACCAACTAATTTCACTAAAAATGGTTAGGTCAAAAGGTGCTATTGCTAGAAATGAAAGGATTTCCCTGTCCTTTCAACCCTAAACAAAAATTTGACATTTTTCCCATCATTTTTAGAAGGATATTCCACCTTTAGAGCTAACATTTTTATTAAGTTTTTAAGAGAAGGGGGTCAGAAAACAGTTTCATAAATTTCACACATTAATAAATGTGACTTGATTATTTTTGGGTTCTCAGTCACTCCTTGTCATTACTACCCCTCCAGTTGTATTAGCCTTTACCAAACTTGAATAGTAAAATACAGTAGAGTTTTTAATTATTTATGTATTTAAAGCTGTTTTTAGCAAAAACCTAACCTTACTAACTCATAAATTAACAAACACAAAAGAGTCAAAGGGGTTCATACATGGCCCTTTAACCAAGCAAGTCTATTATTGATTAATGAAAATCAATATGCAGACATTAAAATAACAGACAGCGATAACTGTATAAATGACCATTGATAATAAGATGTATTATTCAAATAATCTGTACTATTAATCAAACTGATTTAATAATAACGCTGATTAAACATGAAGGCTTACTTGGTTGAGTAGGAGCTTTTTTTTCAATCAAGCAAAAGAAAAGGAAAGGCAAGATTTAGAAAAGATAAAATGAAAAATCCAAAACCAAACAAAGCTCAAATATCTTTGGAACATAGCAAACCATTAGTTTTTCCAGTGTCAGCATACCAATAAAGCTAACGAAAAACTATTAACCTCCTTCTTTATGGATAACTTACAGAATTCTGCACCAATTTGTCAAATTAACCCAATATTCTCTATAGTAACCTGATTCATTTTCCCAGAACTTCATGTCTAATAGTTAATGTCAATGCAAACCTTGACAATAGGCTTCCATTGCATCCCTATAAATTAAATGAACCAGTTCCTCCATTTGAAGCAAATGGCCAGGATTCACTTTGAGTTGAGAAAAATTCTCATGTTAGAAATACATTCAATTCAGTTAAAAAAAAAAAAGCATGAGACGTTCACATTTATTGAATCACCTGATAGGAAGACAATGAAAGTCAAAGGCATTTTTTACTCCTGAGAAAAGTTCTGAGCTTTATACTCCTTTTTACTATGTAGTAAAAAGTGTTATTGGCTTTCATTGCCTTCCTAATTGACGAGTCATTAAATGTAAAATTCTCATGCTTTTTACTCATGATTTGAACTTCTGAATACCATGAGATTTTTTTTCTAACTTTAGTGAATCAATGCCGATGTCTTTCTTGGTGATTACATGTATTAAAGCGGCTGGTGAAAATAAAAAAATCAAAAGTAGCAGATAAAAAGCTTTTAGATGATTGATAAAAAACATCTTTTCGATCCTTTTCTTAACAGCAACATGTTTAAAAACCAATATGTCTTTGGATAACAATTTAACAACCCACATGAATTCAGTACTTTATAACTCTTAAAATGCAAAGGCCCACCTGATTCATTAGTAGATGTAGCTACCATGAAAAAGAAAGAAAACAAATTTCAGAAGAGCTCAAAACTATTTTTAAAACCAAGTAAGGAATTCTTAAGAATATTCCGATCCGCCATGGGTTATTTTAAAATGTGCAAAAATACCACATTTTGAACCAACTAATTTCACTAAAAATGGTTAGGTCAAAAGGTGCTATTGCTAGAAATGAAAGGATTTCCCTGTCCTTTCAACCCTAAACAAAAATTTGACATTTTTCCCATCATTTTTAGAAGGATATTCCACCTTTAGAGCTAACATTTTTATTAAGTTTTTAAGAGAAGGGGGTCAGAAAACAGTTTCATAAATTTCACACATTAATAAATGTGACTTGATTATTTTTGGGTTCTCAGTCACTCCTTCTCATTACTACCCCTCCAGTTGTCTTAGCCTTTACCAATCTTGAATAGTAAAATACAGTAGAGTTTTTAATTATTTAAGTATTTAAAGCTGTTTTTAGCAAAAACCTAACCTTACTAACTCATAAATTAACAAACACAAAAGAGTCAGAGGGGTTCATACATGGCCCTTTAACCAAGCAAGTCTATTATTGATTAATGAAAATCAATATGCATACATTAAAATAACAGACAGCGATAACTGTATAAATGACCATTGATAATAAGATGTATTATTCAACTAATCTGTACTATTAATCAAACTGATTTAATAATAACGCTGATTAAACATGAAGGCTTACTTGGTTGAGTAGGAGCTTTTTTTTCAATCAAGCAAAAGAAAAGGAAAGGCAAGATTTAGAAAAGATAAAATGAAAAATCCAAAACCAAACAAAGCTCAAATATCTTTGGAACATAGCAAACCATTAGTTTTTCCAGTGTCAGCATACCAATAAAGCTATCGAAAAACTATTAACCTCCTTCTTTATGGATAACTTACAGAATTCTGCACCAATTTGTCAAATTAACCCAATATTCTCTATAGTAACCTGATTCATTTTCCCAGAACTTCATGTCTAATAGTTAATGTCAATGCGAACCTTGACAATAGGCTTCCATTGCATCCCTATAAATTAAATGAACCAGTTCCTCCATTTGAAGCAAATGGCCAGGATTCACTTTGAGTTGAGAAAAATTCTCATGTTAGAAATACATTCAATTCAGTAAAAAAAAAGCATGAGACGTTCACATTTATTGAATCACCTGATAGGAAGACAATGAAAGTCAAAGGCATTTTTTTACTCCTGAGAAAAGTTCTGAGCTTTATACTCCTTTTTACTATGTATTAAAAAGTGTTATTGGCTTTCATTGCCTTCCTATCTGACGAGTCATTAAATGTAAAATTCTCATGCTTTTTATTCATGATTTGAACTTCTGAATACCATGAGATTTTTTTTCAAACTTTAGTGAATCAATGCCAATGTCTTTCTTGGTGATTACATGCATTAAAGCGGCTGGTGAAAATAAAAAAAATCAAAAGTAGCATATAAAAAGCTTTTAGATGATTGATAAAAACATCTTTTCAATCCAATTCTTAACAGCAACATGTTTAAAAACCAATATGTCTTTTGATAACAATTTAACAACCCACATGAATTCAGTACTTTATAACTCTTAAAATGCAAAGGCCCACCTGATTCATTAGTAGATGTAGCTACCATGAAAAAGAAAGAAAACACATTTCAGAAGAGCTCAAAACTATTTTTAAAACCAAGTAAGGAATTCTTAAGAATATTCCGATCCGCCATGGGTTATTTTAAAATGTGCAAAAATACCACATTTTGAACCAACTAATTTTACAAAAAATGGTTAGGTCAAAAGGTGCTATTGCTAGAAATGAAAGGATTTCCCTGTCCTTTCAACCCTAAACAAAAATTTGACATTTTTCCCATTATTTTTAGAAGGATATTCCACCTTTAGAGCTAACATTTTTATTAAGTTTTTAAGAGAAGGGGGTCAGAAAACAGTTTCATAAATTTCACACATTAATAAATGTGACTTGATTATTTTTGGGTTCTCAGTCACTCCTTGTCATTACTACCCCTCCAGTTGTATTAGCCTTTACCAATCTTGAATAGTAAAATACAGTAGAGTTTTTAATTATTTATGTATTTAAAGCTGTTTTTAGCAAAAACCTAACCTTACTAACTCATAAATTAACAAACACAAAAGAGTCAGAGGGGTTCATACATGGCCCTTTAACCAAGCAAGTCTATTATTGATTAATGAAAATCAATATGCAGACATTAAAATAACAGACAGCGATAACTGTATAAATGACCATTGATAATAAGATGTATTATTCAAATAATCTGTACTATTAATCAAACTGATTTAATAATAACGCTGATTAAACATGAAGGCTTACTTGGTTGAGTAGGAGCTTTTTTTTCAATCAAGCAAAAGAAAAGGAAAGGCAAGATTTAGAAAAGATAAAATGAAAAATCCAAAACCAAACAAAGCTCAAATATCTTTGGAACATAGCAAACCATTAGTTTTTCCAGTGTCAGCATACCAATAAAGCTAACGAAAAACTATTAACCTCCTTCTTTATGGATAACTTACAGAATTCTGCACCAATTTGTCAAATTAACCCAATATTCTCTATAGTAACCTGATTCATTTTCCCAGAACTTCATGTCTAATAGTTAATGTCAATGCAAACCTTGACAATAGGCTTCCATTGCATCCCTATAAATTAAATGAACCAGTTCCTCCATTTGAAGCAAATGGCCAGGATTCACTTTGAGTTGAGAAAAATTCTCATGTTAGAAATACATTCAATTCAGTTAAAAAAAAAAAAGCATGAGACGTTCACATTTATTGAATCACCTGATAGGAAGACAATGAAAGTCAAAGGCATTTTTTACTCCTGAGAAAAGTTCTGAGCTTTATACTCCTTTTTACTATGTAGTAAAAAGTGTTATTGGCTTTCATTGCCTTCCTAATTGACGAGTCATTAAATGTAAAATTCTCATGCTTTTTACTCATGATTTGAACTTCTGAATACCATGAGATTTTTTTTCTAACTTTAGTGAATCAATGCCGATGTCTTTCTTGGTGATTACATGTATTAAAGTGGCTGGTGAAAATAAAAAAATCAAAAGTAGCAGATAAAAAGCTTTTAGATGATTGATAAAAAACATCTTTTCGATCCTTTTCTTAACAGCAACATGTTTAAAAACCAATATGTCTTTGGATAACAATTTAACAACCCACATGAATTCAGTACTTTATAACTCTTAAAATGCAAAGGCCCACCTGATTCATTAGTAGATGTAGCTATCATGAAAAAGAAAGAAAACAAATTTCAGAAGAGCTCAAAACTATTTTTAAAACCAAGTAAGGAATTCTTAAGAATATTCCGATCCGCCATGGGTTATTTTAAAATGTGCAAAAATACCACATTTTGAACCAACTAATTTCACTAAAAATGGTTAGGTCAAAAGGTGCTATTGCTAGAAATGAAAGGATTTCCCTGTCCTTTCAACCCTAAACAAAAATTTGACATTTTTCCCATCATTTTTAGAAGGATATTCCACCTTTAGAGCTAACATTTTTATTAAGTTTTTAAGAGAAGGGGGTCAGAAAACAGTTTCATAAATTTCACACATTAATAAATGTGACTTGATTATTTTTGGGTTCTCAGTCACTCCTTCTCATTACTACCCCTCCAGTTGTCTTAGCCTTTACCAATCTTGAATAGTAAAATACAGTAGAGTTTTTAATTATTTAAGTATTTAAAGCTGTTTTTAGCAAAAACCTAACCTTACTAACTCATAAATTAACAAACACAAAAGAGTCAGAGGGGTTCATACATGGCCCTTTAACCAAGCAAGTCTATTATTGATTAATGAAAATCAATATGCATACATTAAAATAACAGACAGCGATAACTGTATAAATGACCATTGATAATAAGATGTATTATTCAACTAATCTGTACTATTAATCAAACTGATTTAATAATAACGCTGATTAAACATGAAGGCTTACTTGGTTGAGTAGGAGCTTTTTTTTCAATCAAGCAAAAGAAAAGGAAAGGCAAGATTTAGAAAAGATAAAATGAAAAATCCAAAACCAAACAAAGCTCAAATATCTTTGGAACATAGCAAACCATTAGTTTTTCCAGTGTCAGCATACCAATAAAGCTATCGAAAAACTATTAACCTCCTTCTTTATGGATAACTTACAGAATTCTGCACCAATTTGTCAAATTAACCCAATATTCTCTATAGTAACCTGATTCATTTTCCCAGAACTTCATGTCTAATAGTTAATGTCAATGCGAACCTTGACAATAGGCTTCCATTGCATCCCTATAAATTAAATGAACCAGTTCCTCCATTTGAAGCAAATGGCCAGGATTCACTTTGAGTTGAGAAAAATTCTCATGTTAGAAATACATTCAATTCAGTAAAAAAAAAAGCATGAGACGTTCACATTTATTGAATCACCTGATAGGAAGACAATGAAAGTCAAAGGCATTTTTTTACTCCTGAGAAAAGTTCTGAGCTTTATACTCCTTTTTACTATGTATTAAAAAGTGTTATTGGCTTTCATTGCCTTCCTATCTGACGAGTCATTAAATGTAAAATTCTCATGCTTTTTATTCATGATTTGAACTTCTGAATACCATGAGATTTTTTTTCAAACTTTAGTGAATCAATGCCAATGTCTTTCTTGGTGATTACATGCATTAAAGCGGCTGGTGAAAATAAAAAAAATCAAAAGTAGCATATAAAAAGCTTTTAGATGATTGATAAAAACATCTTTTCAATCCAATTCTTAACAGCAACATGTTTAAAAACCAATATGTCTTTTGATAACAATTTAACAACCCACATGAATTCAGTACTTTATAACTCTTAAAATGCAAAGGCCCACCTGATTCATTAGTAGATGTAGCTACCATGAAAAAGAAAGAAAACACATTTCAGAAGAGCTCAAAACTATTTTTAAAACCAAGTAAGGAATTCTTAAGAATATTCCGATCCGCCATGGGTTATTTTAAAATGTGCAAAAATACCACATTTTGAACCAACTAATTTTACAAAAAATGGTTAGGTCAAAAGGTGCTATTGCTAGAAATGAAAGGATTTCCCTGTCCTTTCAACCCTAAACAAAAATTTGACATTTTTCCCATTATTTTTAGAAGGATATTCCACCTTTAGAGCTAACATTTTTATTAAGTTTTTAAGAGAAGGGGGTCAGAAAACAGTTTCATAAATTTCACACATTAATAAATGTGACTTGATTATTTTTGGGTTCTCAGTCACTCCTTGTCATTACTACCCCTCCAGTTGTATTAGCCTTTACCAATCTTGAATAGTAAAATACAGTAGAGTTTTTAATTATTTATGTATTTAAAGCTGTTTTTAGCAAAAACCTAACCTTACTAACTCATAAATTAACAAACACAAAAGAGTCAGAGGGGTTCATACATGGCCCTTTAACCAAGCAAGTCTATTATTGATTAATGAAAATCAATATGCAGACATTAAAATAACAGACAGCGATAACTGTATAAATGACCATTGATAATAAGATGTATTATTCAAATAATCTGTACTATTAATCAAACTGATTTAATAATAACGCTGATTAAACATGAAGGCTTACTTGGTTGAGTAGGAGCTTTTTTTTCAATCAAGCAAAAGAAAAGGAAAGGCAAGATTTAGAAAAGATAAAATGAAAAATCCAAAACCAAACAAAGCTCAAATATCTTTGGAACATAGCAAACCATTAGTTTTTCCAGTGTCAGCATACCAATAAAGCTAACGAAAAACTATTAACCTCCTTCTTTATGGATAACTTACAGAATTCTGCACCAATTTGTCAAATTAACCCAATATTCTCTATAGTAACCTGATTCATTTTCCCAGAACTTCATGTCTAATAGTTAATGTCAATGCAAACCTTGACAATAGGCTTCCATTGCATCCCTATAAATTAAATGAACCAGTTCCTCCATTTGAAGCAAATGGCCAGGATTCACTTTGAGTTGAGAAAAATTCTCATGTTAGAAATACATTCAATTCAGTTAAAAAAAAAAAAGCATGAGACGTTCACATTTATTGAATCACCTGATAGGAAGACAATGAAAGTCAAAGGCATTTTTTACTCCTGAGAAAAGTTCTGAGCTTTATACTCCTTTTTACTATGTATTAAAAAGTGTTATTGGCTTTCATTGCCTTCCTATCTGACGAGTCATTAAATGTAAAATTCTCATGCTTTTTACTCATGATTTGAACTTCTGAATACCATGAGATTTTTTTTTCAAACTTTAGTGAATCAATGCCAATGTCTTTCTTGGTGATTACATGCATTAAAGCGGCTGGTGAAAATAAAAAAAATCAAAAGTAGCATATAAAAAGCTTTTAGATGATTGATAAAAACATCTTTTCAATCCAATTCTTAACAGCAACATGTTTAAAAACCAATATGTCTTTTGATAACAATTTAACAACCCACATGAATTCAGTACTTTATAACTCTTAAAATGCAAAGGCCCACCTGATTCATTAGTAGATGTAGCTACCATGAAAAAGAAAGAAAACACATTTCAGAAGAGCTCAAAACTATTTTTAAAACCAAGTAAGGAATTCTTAAGAATATTCCGATCCGCCATGGGTTATTTTAAAATGTGCAAAAATACCACATTTTGAACCAACTAATTTTACAAAAAATGGTTAGGTCAAAAGGTGCTATTGCTAGAAATGAAAGGATTTCCCTGTCCTTTCAACCCTAAACAAAAATTTGACATTTTTCCCATTATTTTTAGAAGGATATTCCACCTTTAGAGCTAACATTTTTATTAAGTTTTTAAGAGAAGGGGGTCAGAAAACAGTTTCATAAATTTCACACATTAATAAATGTGACTTGATTATTTTTGGGTTCTCAGTCACTCCTTGTCATTACTACCCCTCCAGTTGTATTAGCCTTTACCAATCTTGAATAGTAAAATACAGTAGAGTTTTTAATTATTTATGTATTTAAAGCTGTTTTTAGCAAAAACCTAACCTTACTAACTCATAAATTAACAAACACAAAAGAGTCAGAGGGGTTCATACATGGCCCTTTAACCAAGCAAGTCTATTATTGATTAATGAAAATCAATATGCAGACATTAAAATAACAGACAGCGATAACTGTATAAATGACCATTGATAATAAGATGTATTATTCAAATAATCTGTACTATTAATCAAACTGATTTAATAATAACGCTGATTAAACATGAAGGCTTACTTGGTTGAGTAGGAGCTTTTTTTTCAATCAAGCAAAAGAAAAGGAAAGGCAAGATTTAGAAAAGATAAAATGAAAAATCCAAAACCAAACAAAGCTCAAATATCTTTGGAACATAGCAAACCATTAGTTTTTCCAGTGTCAGCATACCAATAAAGCTAACGAAAAACTATTAACCTCCTTCTTTATGGATAACTTACAGAATTCTGCACCAATTTGTCAAATTAACCCAATATTCTCTATAGTAACCTGATTCATTTTCCCAGAACTTCATGTCTAATAGTTAATGTCAATGCAAACCTTGACAATAGGCTTCCATTGCATCCCTATAAATTAAATGAACCAGTTCCTCCATTTGAAGCAAATGGCCAGGATTCACTTTGAGTTGAGAAAAATTCTCATGTTAGAAATACATTCAATTCAGTTAAAAAAAAAAAAGCATGAGACGTTCACATTTATTGAATCACCTGATAGGAAGACAATGAAAGTCAAAGGCATTTTTTACTCCTGAGAAAAGTTCTGAGCTTTATACTCCTTTTTACTATGTATTAAAAAGTGTTATTGGCTTTCATTGCCTTCCTATCTGACGAGTCATTAAATGTAAAATTCTCATGCTTTTTACTCATGATTTGAACTTCTGAATACCATGAGATTTTTTTTTCAAACTTTAGTGAATCAATGCCAATGTCTTTCTTGGTGATTACATGCATTAAAGCGGCTGGTGAAAATAAAAAAAATCAAAAGTAGCATATAAAAAGCTTTTAGATGATTGATAAAAACATCTTTTCAATCCAATTCTTAACAGCAACATGTTTAAAAACCAATATGTCTTTTGATAACAATTTAACAACCCACATGAATTCAGTACTTTATAACTCTTAAAATGCAAAGGCCCACCTGATTCATTAGTAGATGTAGCTACCATGAAAAAGAAAGAAAACACATTTCAGAAGAGCTCAAAACTATTTTTAAAACCAAGTAAGGAATTCTTAAGAATATTCCGATCCGCCATGGGTTATTTTAAAATGTGCAAAAATACCACATTTTGAACCAACTAATTTTACAAAAAATGGTTAGGTCAAAAGGTGCTATTGCTAGAAATGAAAGGATTTCCCTGTCCTTTCAACCCTAAACAAAAATTTGACATTTTTCCCATTATTTTTAGAAGCATATTCCACCTTTAGAGCTAACATTTTTATTAAGTTTTTAAGAGAAGGGGGTCAGAAAACAGTTTCATAAATTTCACACATTAATAAATGTGACTTGATTATTTTTGGGTTCTCAGTCACTCCTTGTCATTACTACCCCTCCAGTTGTATTAGCCTTTACCAATCTTGAATAGTAAAATACAGTAGAGTTTTTAATTATTTATGTATTTAAAGCTGTTTTTAGCAAAAACCTAACCTTACTAACTCATAAATTAACAAACACAAAAGAGTCAGAGGGGTTCATACATGGCCCTTTAACCACTTGATTATTTTTGGGTTCTCAGTCACTCCTTGTCATTACTACCCCTCCAGTTGTATTAGCCTTTACCAAACTTGAATAGTAAAATACAGTAGAGTTTTTAATTATTTATGTATTTAAAGCTGTTTTTAGCAAAAACCTAACCTTACTAACTCATAAATTAACAAACACAAAAGAGTCAAAGGGGTTCATACATGGCTCTTTAACCAAGCAAGTCTATTATTGATTAATGAAAATCAATATGCAGACATTAAAATAACAGACAGCGATAACTGTATAAAAGACCATTGATAATAAGATGTATTATTCAAATAATCTGTACTATTAATCAAACTGATTTAATAATAACGCTGATTAAACATGAAGGCTTACTTGGTTGAGTAGGAGCTTTTTTTTCAATCAAGCAAAAGAAAAGGAAAGGCAAGATTTAGAAAAGATAAAATGAAAAATCCAAAACCAAACAAAGCTCAAATATCTTTGGAACATAGCAAACCATTAGTTTTTCCAGTGTCAGCATACCAATAAAGCTAACGAAAAACTATTAACCTCCTTCTTTATGGATAACTTACAGAATTCTGCACCAATTTGTCAAATTAACCCAATATTCTCTATAGTAACCTGATTCATTTTCCCAGAACTTCATGTCTAATAGTTAATGTCAATGCAAACCTTGACAATAGGCTTCCATTGCATCCCTATAAATTAAATGAACCAGTTCCTCCATTTGAAGCAAATGGCCAGGATTCACTTTGAGTTGAGAAAAATTCTCATGTTAGAAATACATTCAATTCAGTTAAAAAAAAAAAAAGCATGAGACGTTCACATTTATTGAATCACCTGATAGGAAGACAATGAAAGTCAAAGGCATTTTTTACTCCTGAGAAAAGTTCTGAGCTTTATACTCCTTTTTACTATGTAGTAAAAAGTGTTATTGGCTTTCATTGCCTTCCTAATTGACGAGTCATTAAATGTAAAATTCTCATGCTTTTTACTCATGATTTGAACTTCTGAATACCATGAGATTTTTTTTCTAACTTTAGTGAATCAATGCCGATGTCTTTCATGGTGATTACATGTATTAAAGCGGCTGGTGAAAATAAAAAAATCAAAAGTAGCAGATAAAAAGCTTTTAGATGATTGATAAAAAAACATCTTTTCGATCCTTTTCTTAACAGCAACATGTTTAAAAACCAATATGTCTTTGGATAACAATTTAACAACCCACATGAATTCAGTACTTTATAACTCTTAAAATGCAAAGGCCCACCTGATTCATTAGTAGATGTAGCTACCATGAAAAAGAAAGAAAACAAATTTCAGAAGAGCTCAAAACTATTTTTAAAACCAAGTAAGGAATTCTTAAGAATATTCCGATCCGCCATGGGTTATTTTAAAATGTGCAAAAATACCTCATTTTGAACCAACTAATTTCACTAAAAATGGTTAGGTCAAAAGGTGCTATTGCTAGAAATGAAAGGATTTCCCTGTCCTTTCAACCCTAAACAAAAATTTGACATTTTTCCCATCATTTTTAGAAGGATATTCCACCTTTAGAGCTAACATTTTTATTGAGTTTTTAAGAGAAGGGGGTCAGAAAACAGTTTCATAAATTTCACACATTAATAAATGTGACTTGATTATTTTTGGGTTCTCAGTCACTCCTTGTCATTACTACCCCTCCAGTTGTATTAGCCTTTACCAATCTTGAATAGTAAAATACAGTAGAGTTTTTAATTATTTATGTATTTAAAGCTGTTTTTAGCAAAAACCTAACCTTACTAACTCATAAATTAACAAACACAAAAGAGTCAGAGGGGTTCATACATGGCCCTTTAACCAAGCAAGTCTATTATTGATTAATGAAAATCAATATGCATACATTAAAATAACAGACAGCGATAACTGTATAAATGACCATTGATAATAAGATGTATTATTCAACTAATCTGTACTATTAATCAAACTGATTTAATAATAACGCTGATTAAACATGAAGGCTTACTTGGTTGAGTAGGAGCTTTTTTTTCAATCAAGCAAAAGAAAAGGAAAGGCAAGATTTAGAAAAGATAAAATGAAAAATCCAAAACCAAACAAAGCTCAAATATCTTTGGAACATAGCAAACCATTAGTTTTTCCAGTGTCAGCATACCAATAAAGCTAACGAAAAACTATTAACCTCCTTCTTTATGGATAACTTACAGAATTCTGCACCAATTTGTCAAATTAACCCAATATTCTCTATAGTAACCTGATTCATTTTCCCAGAACTTCATGTCTAATAGTTAATGTCAATGCGAACCTTGACAATAGGCTTCCATTGCATCCCTATAAATTAAATGAACCAGTTCCTCCATTTGAAGCAAATGGCCAGGATTCACTTTGAGTTGAGAAAAATTCTCATGTTAGAAATACATTCATTTCAGTAAAAAAAAAGCATGAGACGTTGACATTTATTGAATCACCTGATAGGAAGACAATGAAAGTCAAAGGCATTTTTTACTCCTGAGAAAAGTTCTGAGCTTTATACTCCTTTTTACTATGTATTAAAAAGTGTTATTGGCTTTCATTGCCTTCCTATCTGACGAGTCATTAAATGTAAAATTCTCATGCTTTTTACTCATGATTTGAACTTCTGAATACCATGAGATTTTTTTTCAAACTTTAGTGAATCAATGCCAATGTCTTTCTTGGTGATTACATGCATTAAAGCGGCTGGTGAAAATAAAAAAAATCAAAAGTAGCATATAAAAAGCTTTTAGATGATTGATAAAAACATCTTTTCAATCCAATTCTTAACAGCAACATGTTTAAAAACCAATATGTCTTTTGATAACAATTTAACAACCCACATGAATTCAGTACTTTATAACTCTTAAAATGCAAAGGCCCACCTGATTCATTAGTAGATGTAGCTACCATGAAAAAGAAAGAAAACACATTTCAGAAGAGCTCAAAACTATTTTTAAAACCAAGTAAGGAATTCTTAAGAATATTCCGATCCGCCATGGGTTATTTTAAAATGTGCAAAAATACCACATTTTGAACCAACTAATTTTACAAAAAATGGTTAGGTCAAAAGGTGCTATTGCTAGAAATGAAAGGATTTCCCTGTCCTTTCAACCCTAAACAAAAATTTGACATTTTTCCCATTATTTTTAGAAGGATATTCCACCTTTAGAGCTAACATTTTTATTAAGTTTTTAAGAGAAGGGGGTCAGAAAACAGTTTCATAAATTTCACACATTAATAAATGTGACTTGATTATTTTTGGGTTCTCAGTCACTCCTTGTCATTACTACCCCTCCAGTTGTATTAGCCTTTACCAATCTTGAATAGTAAAATACAGTAGAGTTTTTAATTATTTATGTATTTAAAGCTGTTTTTAGCAAAAACCTAACCTTACTAACTCATAAATTAACAAACACAAAAGAGTCAGAGGGGTTCATACATGGCCCTTTAACCAAGCAAGTCTATTATTGATTAATGAAAATCAATATGCAGACATTAAAATAACAGACAGCGATAACTGTATAAATGACCATTGATAATAAGATGTATTATTCAAATAATCTGTACTATTAATCAAACTGATTTAATAATAACGCTGATTAAACATGAAGGCTTACTTGGTTGAGTAGGAGCTTTTTTTTTCAATCAAGCAAAAGAAAAGGAAAGGCAAGATTTAGAAAAGCTAAAATGAAAAATCCAAAACCAAACAAAGCTCAAATATCTTTGGAACATAGCAAACCATTAGTTTTTCCAGTGTCAGCATACCAATAAAGCTAACGAAAAACTAAAAACCTCCTTCTTTATGGATAACTTACAGAATTCTGCACCAATTTGTCAAATTAACCCAATATTCTCTATAGTAACCTGATTCATTTTCCCAGAACTTCATGTCTAATAGTTAATGTCAATGCAAACCTTGACAATAGGCTTCCATTGCATCCCTATAAATTAAATGAACCAGTTCCTCCATTTGAAGCAAATGGCCAGGATTCACTTTGAGTTGAGAAAAATTCTCATGTTAGAAATACATTCAATTCAGTTAAAAAAAAAAAAGCATGAGACGTTCACATTTATTGAATCACCTGATAGGAAGACAATGAAAGTCAAAGGCATTTTTTACTCCTGAGAAAAGTTCTGAGCTTTATACTCCTTTTTACTATGTAGTAAAAAGTGTTATTGGCTTTCATTGCCTTCCTAATTGACGAGTCATTAAATGTAAAATTCTCATGCTTTTTACTCATGATTTGAACTTCTGAATACCATGAGATTTTTTTTCTAACTTTAGTGAATCAATGCCGATGTCTTTCTTGGTGATTACATGTATTAAAGCGGCTGGTGAAAATAAAAAAATCAAACGTAGCAGATAAAAAGCTTTTAGATGATTGATAAAAAACATCTTTTCGATCCTTTTCTTAACAGCAACATGTTTAAAAACCAATATGTCTTTGGATAACAATTTAACAACCCACATGAATTCAGTACTTTATAACTCTTAAAATGCAAAGGCCCACCTGATTCATTAGTAGATGTAGCTACCATGAAAAAGAAAGAAAACAAATTTCAGAAGAGCTCAAAACTATTTTTAAAACCAAGTAAGGAATTCTTAAGAATATTCCGATCCGCCATGGGTTATTTTAAAATGTGCAAAAATACCACATTTTGAACCAACTAATTTCACTAAAAATGGTTAGGTCAAAAGGTGCTATTGCTAGAAATGAAAGGATTTCCCTGTCCTTTCAACCCTAAACAAAAATTTGACATTTTTCCCATCATTTTTAGAAGGATATTCCACCTTTAGAGCTAACATTTTTATTGCGTTTTTAAGAGAAGGGGGTCAGAAAACAGTTTCATAAATTTCACACATTAATAAATGTGACTTGATTATTTTTGGGTTCTCAGTCACTCCTTGTCATTACTACCCCTCCAGTTGTATTAGCTTTTACCAATCTTGAATAGTAAAATACAGTAGAGTTTTTAATTATTTAAGTATTTAAAGCTGTTTTTAGCAAAAACCTAACCTTACTAACTCATAAATTAACAAACACAAAAGAGTCAGAGGGGTTCATACATGGCCCTTTAACCAAGCAAGTCTATTATTGATTAATGAAAATCAATATGCATACATTAAAATAACAGACAGCGATAACTGTATAAATGACCATTGATAATAAGATGTATTATTCAACTAATCTGTACTATTAATCAAACTGATTTAATAATAACGCTGATTAAACATGAAGGCTTACTTGGTTGAGTAGGAGCTTTTTTTTCAATCAAGCAAAAGAAAAGGAAAGGCAAGATTTAGAAAAGATAAAATGAAAAATCCAAAACCAAACAAAGCTCAAATATCTTTGGAACATAGTAAACCATTAGTTTTTCCAGTGTCAGCATACCAATAAAGCTAACGAAAAACTATTAACCTCCTTCTTTATGGATAACTTACAGAATTCTGCACCAATTTGTTAAATTAACCCAATATTCTCTATAGTAACCTGATTCATTTTCCCAGAACTTCATGTCTAATAGTTAATGTCAATGCGAACCTTGACAATAGGCTTCCATTGCATCCCTATAAATTAAATGAACCAGTTCCTCCATTTGAAGCAAATGGCCAGGATTCACTTTGAGTTGAGAAAAATTCTCATGTTAGAAATACATTCAATTCAGTAAAAAAAAGCATGAGACTTTCACTTTTATTGAATCACCTGATAGGAAGACAATGTAAGTCAAAGGCATTTTTTACTCCTGAGAAAAGTTCTGAGCTTTATACTCCTTTTTACTATGTAGTAAAAAGTGTTATTGGCTTTCATTGCCTTCCTATCTGACGAGCCATTAAATGTAAAATTCTCATGCTTTTTACTCATGATTTGAACTTCTGAATACCATGAGATTTTTTTTCAAACTTTAGTGAATCAATGCCGATGTCTTTCTTGGTGATTACATGTATTAAAGCGGCTGGTGAAAATAAAAAAATCAAAAGTAGCAGATAAAAAGCTTTTAGATGATTGATAAAAAACATCTTTTCAATCCTTTTCTTAACAGCAACATGTTTAAAAACCAATATGTCTTTGGATAACAATTTAACAACCCACATGAATTCAGTACTTTATAACTCTTAAAATGCAAAGGCCCACCTGATTCATTAGTAGATGTAGCTACCATGAAAAAGAAAGAAAACAAATTTCAGAAGAGCTCAAAACTATTTTTAAAACCAAGTAAGGAATTCTTAAGAATATTCCGATCCGCCATGGGTTATTTTAAAATGTGCAAAAATACCACATTTTGAACCAACTAATTTCACTAAAAATGGTTAGGTCAAAAGGTGCTATTGCTAGAAATGAAAGGATTTCCCTGTCCTTTCAACCCTAAACAAAAATTTGACATTTTTCCCATTATTTTTAGAAGTATATTCCACCTTTAGAGCTAACATTTTTATTAAGTTTTTAAGAGAAGGGGGTCAGAAAACAGTTTCATAAATTTCACACATTAATAAATGTGACTTGATTATTTTTGGGTTCTCAGTCACTCCTTGTCATTACTACCCCTCCAGTTGTATTAGCCTTTACCAAACTTGAATAGTAAAATACAGTAGAGTTTTTAATTATTTATGTATTTAAAGCTGTTTTTAGCAAAAACCTAACCTTACTAACTCATAAATTAACAAACACAAAAGAGTCAAAGGGGTTCATACATGGCCTTTTAACCAAGCAAGTCTATTATTGATTAATGAAAATCAATATGCATACATTAAAATAACAGACAGCGATAACTGTATAAATGACCATTGATAATAAGATGTATTATTCAAATAATCTGTACTATTAATCAAACTGATTTAATAATAACGCTGATTAAACATGAAGGCTTACTTGGTTGAGTAGGAGCTTTTTTTTTCAATCAAGCAAAAGAAAAGGAAAGGCAAGATTTAGAAAAGATAAAATGAAAAATCCAAAACCAAACAAAGCTCAAATATCTTTGGAACATAGCAAACCATTAGTTTTTCCAGTGTCAGCATACCAATAAAGCTAACGAAAAACTATTAACCTCCTTCTTTATGGATAACTTACAGAATTCTGCACCAATTTGTCAAATTAACCCAATATTCTCTATAGTAACCTGATTCATTTTCCCAGAACTTCATGTCTAATAGTTAATGTCAATGCAAACCTTGACAATAGGCTTCCATTGCATCCCTATAAATTAAATGAACCAGTTCCTCCATTTGAAGCAAATGGCCAGGATTCACTTTGAGTTGAGAAAAATTCTCATGTTAGAAATACATTCAATTCAGTTAAAAAAAAAAAAGCATGAGACGTTCACATTTATTGAATCACCTGATAGGAAGACAATGAAAGTCAAAGGCATTTTTTACTCCTGAGAAAAGTTCTGAGCTTTATACTCCTTTTTACTATGTAGTAAAAAGTGTTATTGGCTTTCATTGCCTTCCTAATTGACGAGTCATTAAATGTAAAATTCTCATGCTTTTTACTCATGATTTGAACTTCTGAATACCATGAGATTTTTTTTCTAACTTTAGTGAATCAATGCCGATGTCTTTCTTGGTGATTACATGTATTAAAGCGGCTGGTGAAAATAAAAAAATCAAACGTAGCAGATAAAAAGCTTTTAGATGATTGATAAAAAACATCTTTTCGATCCTTTTCTTAACAGCAACATGTTTAAAAACCAATATGTCTTTGGATAACAATTTAACAACCCACATGAATTCAGTACTTTATAACTCTTAAAATGCAAAGGCCCACCTGATTCATTAGTAGATGTAGCTACCATGAAAAAGAAAGAAAACAAATTTCAGAAGAGCTCAAAACTATTTTTAAAACCAAGTAAGGAATTCTTAAGAATATTCCGATCCGCCATGGGTTATTTTAAAATGTGCAAAAATACCACATTTTGAACCAACTAATTTCACTAAAAATGGTTAGGTCAAAAGGTGCTATTACTAGAAATGAAAGGATTTCCCTGTACTTTCAACCCTAAACAAAAATTTGACATTTTTCCCATCATTTTTAGAAGGATATTCCACCTTTAGAGCTAACATTTTTATTGCGTTTTTAAGAGAAGGGGGTCAGAAAACAGTTTCATAAATTTCACACATTAATAAATGTGACTTGATTATTTTTGGGTTCTCAGTCACTCCTTGTCATTACTACCCCTCCAGTTGTATTAGCTTTTACCAATCTTGAATAGTAAAATACAGTAGAGTTTTTAATTATTTAAGTATTTAAAGCTGTTTTTAGCAAAAACCTAACCTTACTAACTCATAAATTAACAAACACAAAAGAGTCAGAGGGGTTCATACATGGCCCTTTAACCAAGCAAGTCTATTATTGATTAATGAAAATCAATATGCATACATTAAAATAACAGACAGCGATAACTGTATAAATGACCATTGATAATAAGATGTATTATTCAACTAATCTGTACTATTAATCAAACTGATTTAATAATAACGCTGATTAAACATGAAGGCTTACTTGGTTGAGTAGGAGCTTTTTTTTCAATCAAGCAAAAGAAAAGGAAAGGCAAGATTTAGAAAAGATAAAATGAAAAATCCAAAACCAAACAAAGCTCAAATATCTTTGGAACATAGTAAACCATTAGTTTTTCCAGTGTCAGCATACCAATAAAGCTAACGAAAAACTATTAACCTCCTTCTTTATGGATAACTTACAGAATTCTGCACCAATTTGTTAAATTAACCCAATATTCTCTATAGTAACCTGATTCATTTTCCCAGAACTTCATGTCTAATAGTTAATGTCAATGCGAACCTTGACAATAGGCTTCCATTGCATCCCTATAAATTAAATGAACCAGTTCCTCCATTTGAAGCAAATGGCCAGGATTCACTTTGAGTTGAGAAAAATTCTCATGTTAGAAATACATTCAATTCAGTAAAAAAAAGCATGAGACTTTCACTTTTATTGAATCACCTGATAGGAAGACAATGTAAGTCAAAGGCATTTTTTACTCCTGAGAAAAGTTCTGAGCTTTATACTCCTTTTTACTATGTAGTAAAAAGTGTTATTGGCTTTCATTGCCTTCCTATCTGACGAGCCATTAAATGTAAAATTCTCATGCTTTTTACTCATGATTTGAACTTCTGAATACCATGAGATTTTTTTTTCAAACTTTAGTGAATCAATGCCGATGTCTTTCTTGGTGATTACATGTATTAAAGCGGCTGGTGAAAATAAAAAAATCAAAAGTAGCAGATAAAAAGCTTTTCCTTGATTGATAAAAAACATCTTTGCAATCCTTTTCTTAACAGCAACATGTTTAAAAACCAATATGTCTTTGGATAACAATTTAACAACCCACATGAATTCAGTACTTTATAACTCTTAAAATGCAAAGGCCCACCTGATTCATTAGTAGATGTAGCTACCATGAAAAAGAAAGAAAACAAATTTCAGAAGAGCTCAAAACTATTTTTAAAACCAAGTAAGGAATTCTTAAGAATATTCCGATCCGCCATGGGTTATTTTAAAATGTGCAAAAATACCACATTTTGAACCAACTAATTTCACTAAAAATGGTTAGGTCAAAAGGTGCTATTGCTAGAAATGAAAGGATTTCCCTGTCCTTTCAACCCTAAACAAAAAATTGACATTTTTCCCATTATTTTTAGAAGTATATTCCACCTTTAGAGCTAACATTTTTATTAAGTTTTTAAGAGAAGGGGGTCAGAAAACAGTTTCATAAATTTCACACATTAATAAATGTGACTTGATTATTTTTGGGTTCTCAGTCACTCCTTGTCATTACTACCCCTCCAGTTGTATTAGCCTTTACCAAACTTGAATAGTAAAATACAGTAGAGTTTTTAATTATTTATGTATTTAAAGCTGTTTTTAGCAAAAACCTAACCTTACTAACTCATAAATTAACAAACACAAAAGAGTCAAAGGGGTTCATACATGGCCTTTTAACCAAGCAAGTCTATTATTGATTAATGAAAATCAATATGCATACATTAAAATAACAGACAGCGATAACTGTATAAATGACCATTGATAATAAGATGTATTATTCAAATAATCTGTACTATTAATCAAACTGATTTAATAATAACGCTGATTAAACATGAAGGCTTACTTGGTTGAGTAGGAGCTATTTTTTTCAATCAAGCAAAAGAAAAGGAAAGGCAAGATTTAGAAAAGATAAAATGAAAAATCCAAAACCAAACAAAGCTCAAATATCTTTGGAACATAGCAAACCATTAGTTTTTCCAGTGTCAGCATACCAATAAAGCTAACGAAAAACTATTAACCTCCTTCTTTATGGATAACTTACAGAATTCTGCACCAATTTGTCAAATTAACCCAATATTCTCTATAGTAACCTGATTCATTTTCCCAGAACTTCATGTCTAATAGTTAATGTCAATGCAAACCTTGACAATAGGCTTCCATTGCATCCCTATAAATTAAATGAACCAGTTCCTCCATTTGAAGCAAATGGCCAGGATTCACTTTGAGTTGAGAAAAATTCTCATGTTAGAAATACATTCAATTCAGTTAAAAAAAAAAAAGCATGAGACGTTCACATTTATTGAATCACCTGATAGGAAGACAATGAAAGTCAAAGGCATTTTTTACTCCTGAGAAAAGTTCTGAGCTTTATACTCCTTTTTACTATGTAGTAAAAAGTGTTATTGGCTTTCATTGCCTTCCTAATTGACGAGTCATTAAATGTAAAATTCTCATGCTTTTTACTCATGATTTGAACTTCTGAATACCATGAGATTTTTTTTCTAACTTTAGTGAATCAATGCCGATGTCTTTCTTGGTGATTACATGTATTAAAGCGGCTGGTGAAAATAAAAAAATCAAAAGTAGCAGATAAAAAGCTTTTAGATGATTGATAAAAAACATCTTTTCGATCCTTTTCTTAACAGCAACATGTTTAAAAACCAATATGTCTTTGGATAACAATTTAACAACCCACATGAATTCAGTACTTTATAACTCTTAAAATGCAAAGGCCCACCTGATTCATTAGTAGATGTAGCTACCATGAAAAAGAAAGAAAACAAATTTCAGAAGAGCTCAAAACTATTTTTAAAACCAAGTAAGGAATTCTTAAGAATATTCCGATCCGCCATGGGTTATTTTAAAATGTGCAAAAATACCACATTTTGAACCAACTAATTTCACTAAAAATGGTTAGGTCAAAAGGTGCTATTGCTAGAAATGAAAGGATTTCCCTGTCCTTTCAACCCTAAACAAAAATTTGACATTTTTCCCATCATTTTTAGAAGGATATTCCACCTTTAGAGCTAACATTTTTATTGCGTTTTTAAGAGAAGGGGGTCAGAAAACAGTTTCATAAATTTCACACATTAATAAATGTGACTTGATTATTTTTGGGTTCTCAGTCACTCCTTGTCATTACTACCCCTCCAGTTGTCTTAGCCTTTACCAATCTTGAATAGTAAAATACAGTAGAGTTTTTAATTATTTAAAGCTGTTTTTAGCAAAAACCTAACCTTACTAACTCATAAATTAACAAACACAAAAGAGTCAGAGGGGTTCATACATGGCCCTTTAACCAAGCAAGTCTATAATTGATTAATGAAAATCAATATGCAGACATTAAAAAAACAGACAGCGATAACTGTATAAATGACCTTTGATAATAAGATGTATTATTCAACTAATCTGTACTATTAATCAAACTGATTTAATAATAACGCTGATTAAACATGAAGGCTTACTTGGTTGAGTAGGAGCTTTTTTTTCAATCAAGCAAAAGAAAAGGAAAGGCAAGATTTAGAAAAGATAAAATGAAATATCCAAAACCAAAGCTCAAATATCTTTGGAACATAGCAAACCATTAGTTTTTCCAGTTTCAGCATACCAATAAAGCTACCGAAAAACTATTAACCTCCTTCTTTATGGATGACTTACAGAATTCTGCACCAATTTGTCAAATTAACCCAATATTCTCTATAGTAACCTGATTCATTTTCCCAGAACTTCATGTCTAATAGTTAATGTCAATGCAAACCTTGACAATAGGCTTCCATTGCATCCCTATAAATTAAATGAACCAGTTCCTCCATTTGAAGCAAATGGCCAGGATTCACTTTGAGTTGAGAAAAATTCTCATGTTAGAAATACATTCAATTCAGTAAAAAAAAAAAAAGCATGAGACTTTCACTTTTATTGAATCACCTGATAGGAAGACAATGAAAGTCAAAGGCATTTTTTACTCCTGAGAAAAGTTCTGAGCTTTATACTCCTTTTTACTATGTAGTAAAAAGTGTTATTGGCTTTCATTGCCTTCCTATCTGACGAGTCATTAAATGTAAAATTCTCATGCTTTTTACTCATGATTTGAACTTCTGAATACCATGAGATTTTTTTTCAAACTTTAGTGAATCAATGCCAATGTCTTTCTTGGTGATTACATGTATTAAAGCGGCTGGTGGAAATAAAAAAATCAAAAGTAGCAGATAAAAAGCTTTTAGATGATTGATAAAAAACATCTTTTCAATCCATTTCTTAACAGCAACATGTTTAAAAACCAATATGTCTTTGGATAACAATTTAACAACCCACATGAATTCAGTACTTTATAACTCTTAAAATGCAAAGGCCCACCTGATTCATTAGTAGATGTAGCTACCATGAAAAAGAAAGAAAACAAATTTCAGAAGAGCTCAAAGCTATTTTTAAAACCAAGTAAGGAATTCTTAAGAATATTCTGATCCGCCATGGGTTATTTTAAAATGTGCAAAAATACCACATTTTGAACCAACTAATTTCACAAAAAATGGTTAGGTCAAAAGGTACTATTGCTAGAAATGAAAGGATTTCCCTGTCCTTTCAACCCTAAACAAAAATTTGACATTTTTCCCATCATTTTTAGAAGGATATTCCACCTTTAGAGCTAACATTTTTATTAAGTTTTTAAGAGAAGGGGGTCAGAAAACAGTTTCATAAATTTCACACATTAATAAATGTGACTTGATTATTTTTGGGTTCTCAGTCACTCCTTGTCATTACTACCCCTCCAGTTGTATTAGCCTTTACCTATCTTGAATAGTAAAATACAGTAGAGTTTTTAATTATTTAAGTATTTAAAGCTGTTTTTAGCAAAAACCTAACCTTACTAACTCATAAATTAACAAACACAAAAGAGTCAGAGGGGTTCATACATGGCCCTTTAACCAAGCAAGTCTATTATTGATTAATGAAAATCAATATGCATACATTAAAATAACAGACAGCGATAACTGTATAAATGACCATTGATAAGATGTATTATTCAACTAATCTGTACTATTAATCAAACTGATTTAATAATAACGCTGATTAAACATGAAGGCTTACTTGGTTGAGTAGGAGCTTTTTTTTCAATCAAGCAAAAGAAAAGGAAAGGCAAGATTTAGAAAAGATAAAATGAAATATCCAAAACCAAACAAAGCTCAAATATCTTTGGAACATAGCAAACCATTAGTTTTTCCAGTGTCAGCATACCAATAAAGCTACCGAAAAACTATTAACCTCCTTCTTTATGGATGACTTACAGAATTCTGCACCAATTTGTCAAATTAACCCAATATTCTCTATAGTAACCTGATTCATTTTCCCAGAACTTCATGTCTAATGGTTGATGTCAATGCAAACCTTGACAATAGGCTTCCATTGCATTCCTATAAATTAAATGAACTAGTTCCTCCATTTGAAGCAAATTTCCAGGATTCACTTTGATTTGAGAAAAATTCTCATGTTAGAAATACATTCAATTCAGTAAAAAAAAAAGCATGAGGCTTTCACTTTTATTGATTCACCCGATAGGAAGACAATGAAAGTCAAAGGCATTTTTTACTCCTGAGAAAAGTTCTGAGCTTTATACTCTTTTTTACAATGTAGTAAAAAGTGTTATTGGCTTTCATTGCCTTCCTATCTGACGAGTCATTAAATGTAAAATTCTCATGCTTTTTACTCATGATTTTAACTTCTGAATACCATGAGATTTTTTTCAAACTTTAGTGAATCAATGCCGATGTCTTTCTTGGTGATTACATGTATTAAAGCGGCTGGTGAAAATAAAAAAAAAATAAAAAATGGCAGAAAAAAAGCTTTTCAATCCTTTTCTTAACAGCAACATGTTTAAAAACCAATATGTCTTTGGATAACAATTTAACAACCCACATGAATTCAGCACTTTATAACTCTTAAAATGCAAAGGCCCACCTGATTCATTAGTAGATGGAGCTACCATGAAAAGAAAGAAAACACATTTCAGAAGAGCTCAAATCTATTTTTAAAAGTAAGGAATTCTTAAGAATATTCCGATCCGCCATGGGTTATTTTAAAATGTGCAGAAATTCCCCATTTTGAACCAACTTAATTCACGGAAATGGTTAGCTCAAATGGTGCTATTGTTACAAAAGAAACAATCTCCATGTTCTTCCAACTTGATTTTTTGGGGGTTCTCAGACACTTCTTGGCATCACCAGCCCACCCGTTGTTTTAGCCTTTACCTATCTTGAATAGTAAACTACAGTAGAGTTTGTAATTTAAAGCTGTTTATAAAGATCCTAACCTTTCTAGGTCATTTATTAACAAACACAAAGCAGTCAGAAGGTCCTCTACATGGCCCTTTAAAGAAGCAAATCTATTATTGAAAATCAATATGCAGAATTTGACTTAACAGCAATAACTGTATAAATGACCATTGATAATAAGAGGTATTATTCAACTAATATGTACCATTAATCAAGCTGATTTAATAATAACACTGATTACACACATTGAGAAAGAGCTTCTATTTCAATTAAGCAAAGTAAATGGAAAGATGAGATTATCAAAACCAAACAATCCTTAAATATATTTGTAACAAAGCAATATATTAGCTTTTCAGTGCCAACATACCAATAAAGTGAAAGGAAATTCTTCATGGACAACTTGCACAAATCTGCACTAATTTGTCAAAATTAACCTGATGATCTTTTTTCCCTATAGTAACCTCAGAAATTTCCTCAGAAAGTCATGTCTAGTAGTTACTGTCAGTGCAAACAGTGAGAAAAAGCTTTTGTTGCATCCCTATAAATTAAATGAGCCAGTCCCCCCATTTTAAGAAAATGGCCAGGATTCACTTAGAGTTTAGACAAATTCTCATGCTAGTAAAACATTCAAATCAATAGAAGAAAAGTATGAGGATTTCACTTTTAATGAATCACCCAACAGGAAGACAGTGAAAGTCAATGTCATTGTTTACTCCAAAGAAAAAGAAAATTCTGTGAGTGCTCACCTGTAGAATTAATTTCTTTTCCATTATTACTTCAGAAATTTTCAGAGATGAATGGGTTAACCTTTCCCAAAGGGTGTGGTCTGCAAGAACAAAGGTGTGTCTCCACCTCCCGGGCCTATATCCACCTGGCTGTCTTGATGCACTTCAGTTCAATTAAAAAGCAGTAGGACCAGTATTTTTTTATGCTGATCAACAATTACAGCAACTATTTACATATTTACCACTCCACTAAAAGTAGGCATCCAAGATATGGACATAGTAATCTAGCAGACAGGGAGGGTCTGATGTCTTGAAGTAATGATAGAAGAGAAATTAATTCTACAGGTGAGTTTTCACAGAATTTTCTTTTCTTTCTTTTCTCTTCCATTTTACTTCAGGCCATCAGAAGAATTCAGAGACAAATAGGACCTCCAAAAGCAGTACTCTAATTCAGGTGGGATCCCCAAACCTTATTCCTTTCAGGAAAAAAACATTCCAAAAACCCTTATTCCTGAAAGGAATAAGACATTCCAAAACCTAATCTAATTACCACTGTATGTCATTCCTTCCTACCAAAGGCTCTACCTTGATGCTAAAAAGCCCAAGAGGCTCCAATGGCTCTTGTTGAATGAGCAGTAGTCCAAAAAGTTGAATCCTTTCCCTTAGGGAATATAGGCTCTTACCACTACCTGTCTAATCCATTGCTGATGGTAGAGTAAGATGGTGGAAGACCTTTCCGAGGACCGTCAGGTATGACAAATAAGGAGTCCAACAGATAGATAAAGCAGATATCTGCCTTTCTGCCAAAAAATCAAATATTCTGGGAACACAAAAAATTCTACCAGCGAATCTTCTGGATTCGCACCAAGCGATAATGCTTGCCAGACTCTATACTAGGTCATTTGATAAAGACTTTTCTGGCTTGAATTATAGTCTGGATGACTTTGGCGGAAAACCTCCTTTCTGCCAAGCTAAAGAATTCAACTGCTAGGCCTTCCAAGCCAGAACATGTGAATTGGGATGCCTTAGAGGCCCCTGTTTGAGAATATTTGGATCGTCGGGTAACCTCCACGAGTTGCCCTCGCACATCCTTACTATGTCTGAGAACCAGCTTATTCTTGCCCACCAAGGAGCCACCAAATGAATAACTCTTGAAGCTATGATATGATATTTGACTTAAGAATTCTACTGGATAGTCAGTTATCCAATGTCGATCAGTCTGTGTATCCTTGGGGGTCCCCTGACATGATTGGGCCCATATCAACAGATAGTCTAAGTAAGTGATTATATATATACCCTGACTTCTTAGAGAAAACATGAGACCTGCCAACACCTTGGTAAACACCTTTGATGTTGAAGATAGACCGAAGGGTAACGCCACAAACTGAAGATGTAGGCCACCTCCAGCTATGTAGGTATGCATCCTTATATATACACTGTGGTTATAAAAAACGCCCGGCTGGAGTAACTTCACTGTGGATCAACAACTCCAATCTCTAAAAAGACGAGATATGGCAGATCTCAATGCTTCTGCTTTCTGTGGAATTCGGGATACCCCTGACCAAGATAATCTCCAAGGTAGTATGGCTCCTAATTTGATCTTGTAACCTGAGGATACAATTTCCTGTATCAAAATATCTGTTACATGAAGCCTCCAAATCTGAGCAAAACCCAGAAGCCGTCCCCCCACACCTACAAGAGCAGGGGCATCCCTTAATGTCTGAGCAGACTTTGAAGGGGGTCTGGCTTTATCCTGCCAGACATCTGTTGCCTTAATTTGGAACTTTGTCCTATTCCAAAAAAAAAAATCTCTTCGGTATCCCAAAGAGGACAACCTCTAGCCAGAACCCCGGAGTATTAGAGGTCCTGCGGAAGCAGTATTAGACTTCAGGTTTTGTGGCAGATTAGTAGATTTACCACTAGTAGCATGCTTCACAATGTCAAACAAGCACTCCCCAAACAGACACCCCACCTTAAAGGGAAGTCCTGTCATTCTCTTCATGTTAGAGGATAAATCTTTTCTTTAAAAAACCTTTTAGTAGCCAATCCTTCTAGATGACTTTCTAAAGGTTTAGGACCACTTGGGGGCTGTTGACAGAGTTTAAAGACTCAGAAGGAGGCTATGGCAGCCACAATATCCTCTTCAAAACTCAGAGGATTTTTTTCAAAACCTTCTTAATAGCCAAATAACTTGCTAAAGGATTTAGGTCCGCTTGAAGGCTGCCAGGGGGGGGGGGTTTAAGCTCAGAGGGCACCGGCAACAAGGGTCAGAACCCTTGCAGGAAGGAGACAACTGTCTTCCATATCCACTACTACCGTCGCATAACCCTGCCCACCATGCTATCCTCGTCCAGTGTCTGCATACTGGACATGGGATGAATCTATGTGCTAAACAACCAGATATGATTACACCAGATGCCTCCGTTATGGTGATTAATACTAGATTACCTCCCAGGGGGGTCTAAAACCTAGTATATAAATAGTTCCATATAGTTGTAAGACTATTCTGAGAGCTCAGAGGGTGAACCACATATATTATATATATTACCAGACTTATCCCACAATCTTATATATATTTATATATTAATAAAATATCATATTAACACACATCATTAAAAATGACCTACCTAAAGATTTAGGTCCACTTGAGGGTGGCCGTGCAGCGGCTCCAAAGCAGACCCTTTTTGTCAGCCAACAACCCCAGTATCAAGCTGCCAGCTTCCAGTGAAGGCGGCAGGAGAAGAACCTCGATCTCAGTGGTACTTGGCGCTTCATCCGGCCGAAAATCTTCCAGTGAGAGCGGCCGGAGGTGAACCGCAATGTTAGCGGCACTTGCTGCTTTGCCTGGCCGAAAATGTTCCAGCGCGAGCATCCGGAGGTCCGCGATGTTAGCGGTATTTGCTGCTTCGCCCGGCCAAAAATGTTCCAGTGCGAGCAGCCGGGGAGAACCACGATGTTAGCGGTACTTGCCACTTGGGCCGGCCGAAAATGTTCCAGTGCGAGTGGCCGGAGGAGAACCGCGATGTTAGCAGTATTTGTCACTTAGCCAGGCCAAAAATCTTCCAGTGCAAGCAGCCAGGTAAGAACTGCGATGTTAGCGGTACTTGCGGCTTCGCCCGGCCGAAAGTCTACCAGCGAGAGCGGGGCGAGAAAGGAGCTGCACACCGCTGCTCGTTGCTGTGCTAAGCCGAAAATGTTTCCACAGCGGCGGGTAGATTCAATGCCTTGAGTCGGAGGAGGTGAACACTCCTCATTGATCGCCGGAAAGAAGCCTTTGCTCCCTACTTGCCACAAATAAAGTAAAAACACATAATTGACACATGGGAAAAGTAATAAAGAGGAAATAAATTCCCCTGGTTCCCCTCAATCAGGTTCACCAGACAAAAACCTTATGGCAGCTTTTTCCTGTGGCAGAATTCTTAGCCAGGAGTGTCACTCTTTTTTAAAAAACAAAACGGTGACACCCCACAGTGCCCCAAGACCTTGGCGCTTACCTTACCATCCTTATCCGAATGCAGTGGGTCCACTCAGAGGAGTATGAGGGCCCAGTAACAGTCAGGTTTCCATTACCCCCGCTTCCAAGGCATAATTCCTTTAAAAACAAAAAGTAAATGGGAGAGGAGTTCAGATAAATCCTTTCAGGTACACTGCAAGAAAGAAAACTTAAGAGTATCAAGTCAGCCAGGTGGATATAGGCCCAGGAGGTGGAGACACACCTCTGTTCTTGCAGACCACACCCTTCGGGGAAAGGTTACACCATTTGTCTCTGAATTCTTCTGATGGCCTGAAGTAAAATGGAAGAGAAAGTACTGAGCATTTTATTCCTTTTTACTCTGTAGTAGAAAGTGCCATTGGTTTTCATTGCCTTCATATCTGGTGATGCAATAAAAGAGAAATTTGCATGCTTTTTCCTCATGAATTGAATTTGTTACTTCCGTGAGATTATTTTCAATCTTTAGTGAATCGATGACTATGTCTATCTTAGTGATGTATTAAAGGGGCTGGTGAAAATGAATATATCAAAAATAGAAGAAAAAGGCTTGTCCTTGATAGATAAAGAACCTCTTTTCAATCTTTACTTAACAGCAACATGTTTTAAAATCAATATCTTTTAGGAAAACAATTGGCTTAACAACACATGATTTAAGTTCTTTATAACTCTGAAAAGGTGCATGCCCACCTTGTTTATAGGTAGCTGGAGCTGCCATGAAAAAGAAAGAAAGAAAACATATTTCAGAAGGGCACAAATATATTTTCAAAACCAAGTAGAGATTTCATAAGATTGTTCCATCCATAATGGGTTATATGCAAAAATTTCACTAAAATGGTTAGGTCAAAAGCTGCTATTGCTAGAAATGAAAGGATTTCCCTGTCCTTTCAACTCTAAACAAGAAATGTGACATTATTCCCTTTTAAGAGCTAACATTTTTATTGAGTTTTTAAGAGAAGGGGTCAGTAAAACTATTTAATAAATTTCACGCATTAGAAATATGACTTGATTATTATTGGGTTCTCAGTCACTCCTTGGCATTACCATCCCTCCAGTTGAACTAGTCTTTACCAATTTTGAATACTAACCTACAGTAGAGCTTGTAATTATTCAAGCATTTAAAGAACTTTCTACCTCATAAATTAACAAACACAAAAGAGTCAGAGGGGCTCATACATGGCCCTTTAACCAAGCAAGTCTATTATTGATTAATGAAAATCAAAATGCAGAAATTTAAATAACAGCAGCAATATCTGTATAAATGACCATTGATAAAAAGATGTATTATTCAACTAATCTGTACCATTGATCAAACTGATTTAATAATAACACTGATTAAACATGAAGGCTTAACTGGTTGAGCAAGAACTTTTTTTCAATCAAGCAAAAGAAATGGAAAGGCAAGAAGCCGAAAAGATCAAATTAAATATTCAAAACCAAACAAATCTCAAATATCTTTGGAACATAGCAAACCATTAGCTTTTCCAGTGTCAGCATACCAAAAAAGCTAAAGAAAAATCTATAAACCCCCTTCTTCATGAATAACTTACAGAAGTATGCACCTCATGATCTATATAGTAACCTGATTCATTTTTTCAGAACTTCATGTCTAATAGTTAGAATGTTATTGGCTTTCATTGCCTTCCTATTTGATGAGTCATTAAAAGTGACATTATCATGCTTTTTAATCATGATTTAAAATTCTTAATACCATGAGATATTTTTTCAAACTTTAGTGAATCGATGCTGATGTCTTTCTTGGTGCCTACATGTATTAAAGCAGCTGGTGAAAATAAAAAAATCAAAAATAGCAGAAAAAAGGTTCCCTTGATTGATAAGCTATAAAAGACTTTCAACAGCAGCGGGAGAGCAGAAGCTAGGGTGATCAGCATGGGACACAGGGCCCAGGGATGGATGGGAGGTACGTTTTTTACCTCTACAAGCCCCCATAGCTGGTCCCTGGCGGGTTATGATGGGTAAGAGGGACCCATGTCATTATTTTAGGGGGATTTTTAATGGGTTTTTAACCTATGTCATTTTTTTATAATTAACCCCTTATGTTTACAGTGTGAATAGTAGTTGTATTTTATTTGTATTTGTTATAAAGTGCTCTTTTCAGTTAGGGGGTCTCCTGGGCAAGAATGGGGGCCTGCAAATACATATGTGTTACTGTTGTAATCATGAGAAATGGGTCAATATGGTTTTCATTAATAGTTTAGTTAATAGATTAGTTTTTTTTGCGCAAAAAATATTTTAAAAAAACAGTAGAAAAATTACAAACAAGACATTTCATGTTAATGCCTAAACTCTGCTGCAAATATATATATAATTTTTCTGGAAATACCTGCAAAAATCAGTGTTAAACATTGCGTAAAAAGCTGAAAAATGACTTGTCAACAGAGGGTGACAAAACTTAAAGTAGACAGGTAATTATAAGAGTTAATAGTATGTATGCATGTTGGGCATTGTTCTGTTAAGGGGACCTTGTTCTTTCTGATTTAGCTTGTTTTTTGCATATTGATATTTTAGGAAAACATGTTTTTCATTCTGATTTTTTATACTTTTTTTTAGGGAAACCCTGTGCAACCTAAGAATTCTTCGAGAGATTACTTTCAGAAAGATGAACCCACTACAACAAGCTGGGTACAATTAGAAAGCTTAATATGTGTACTTTCACAGAATATATGTTTTATGGTTGATATTCCAAATGTAAGGGTTGTTTTGATTAAAAAATCGCAAGGTGAGCACTTTGTCTGCAGAGCTGACATTTTCAAGATAAATTACCTTTATACACATGCTTTACTTTGGGGTGTTTGGCAACTCTTCCCTTGACAGTACTTATGTATGTTACGTATTGTTCTGTTCGAGGGACCTTGTTTTTTCAGATTTAACTTGTTTTTTCTTGTTTGCATATAGTTATAGTTTTACTTTTAGGAAAATGTGGCTTTGATTCTTTTTTATTCTTTTAGGGAAACTCTGTGCAACCAGAGAATTGATTGAGGGGTTACTTCCAGAAAACTATGCTCACATAAACAAGGCTGATACGCCTAGAAAGCTTGAGGTGTGTACTTCCAGAGAATATATTATTTGTGGGAGGTATTTCAAATGTAAAGGGTTGTGACCATTAGCATTTTTTATGCAACCCTGTTTTACAAACAACACTTTTTATGGTGTATTAAAATGCATGATATACAACTCTGGATGAGAGCCCACACATGCATGCATTGCAGAAAGGCAAGTTTTTAGGTTGATCTGGGGAATTTACACAGCAGGGTATCCATAATTGTTATGCTCCAAGAAAGTGGACCATAACCCAGTATGCTAAAAATCCCAGGTTTTCTCCACTTTAAAATAGCAGATACATATTCCAGATAGTACAGAGCTATGGAAGATGATGGCTCTTTATAAGTAAACAAAAATAATATTCCAGTAGGTATACATTTTACAATTTTGTATTTAAAAAATATACCTGGATGTGTTGGGGTTTCTTGAGCTGCAAATAAAAACCATATTATTAGGATTAATTTTCCTAATAGTGGCTAGCCAGGCCACAGGAGGCCAGAAGATGGAGGAGCAGCAAGCAGGGTAACTTATCCCTGCCCAATGTCCCTGAGGTCTTTTCTCCAGTGGTGTGAGTAAACACACCCTGCTCTGAGCAGCAGGTGGGAGTGGCCTGCACTGAGCATTGACCACTCACTGCAAAGAGTAGGGAGTTTGCTCTGTGCGCTTGCCGGCGAAGAAGAAGCAGCGGCAGCGGAGACAGTGAGGATTGTGGACGTCCGGTACAGCAAGGACATCAGGCAGGGATCAGTTACCCTGCTCACAAATCTGCCACTCCTCCATATTCTGGCCTCCTGTGGTTGTGGCGGCTCGGCCAGCAGTGCAAGAGCGATATATGTTGGAGTTTACTATTTTTTTTTATTTGCCCAATAAGACTCACTGACATTCCCCCTCCACCAGTTCTGGGGAACAATAAGTGTGTCTTATGGGATAAAAAAGAGAGCTATGAAGCCAGCTTTGTTAAGATGGTGTCTATCAAGGTGAGAGTTGGGGGAACACTGGTCTAGATGCTCCCAAAGATGGAGCTGTACAATACTGACTTGTAAACTGTAAACAGTTGACCTTGAGGTGTGAGTTACATCCTTATTGTGCTGCTGCACAATATATATACCCCTCGATTCAAAGAGCAAAAGTTAATTGATTTCGGATCGAGAATCGTAAGTTTGGGTTTGGGTTAGTCATTTTTTCCTGTTTTTTTGGCCATTTCCGACTCGCACGAGCCTACGTACAAATGCGTATATGCTCTTACGATCATCGCAAGTTCGTTCCTAAATTTTAGGATCAAAATGTAAAACTTAGGCTCAAATCCTAAAACTTAGGATCAAAACGTAAAACTTAGGATAATCGAATGGGTTTAGGTGTGATTCAGAGAACAGTTTTCAAACCTCTAAAGACGTTTTAAAAGAAAGCCACTGCCGACACCTTTTAGCAGTTGGATTGCTGTTCGTGAACAGGTATTTTGGCTATGTGGAGGAGTCTGCGCGTCTTGAGCTCCAATGAACTGCATGTATCAGCATGGCCGAGGCCATAAATTGTATGGCAATGCATACCTGATTCATGTATGCCTTATAAAAGCATTTTAATGTGGACCTTAATTAGTCCTTTGCATGTAAACCTTTATTTTGCAATATATTTGCGTTAATTAAAGAAACTTATGTCCTTTGGTATTTATTTTTAAATTGATGTACTAGAATAATATTTTTAGATTGCATTTATTGGTGTAGTTGTTTACCTTTGCTTTGTTTAATTATTTAAGCACATCTTTGGTCAGATGCATCACACTTACTGAGGAGAGGAGAGCGGGATAAAGTGCAGGATGTGGGTTACTGCTGTATTTTGCACAGACACAGCAGAGCTGGGGGCACGGAAAGGTCAGAAATCAAAGAATCCAGAGCAACACAGTCACAAGGCCCTTTCTGTTTGCAGGCTGCCCGATAATACCTGAGCCGCCATCTTGGCTGTTTCTAGGCTCATAACATGCAGAAGTTGCTGGGTGTTTTTTAATATTTGAGAGCAATCTGTATGTAGAGGGTGTGGGTAACCACACACAAAATTTTAAGTTGTACCATTTGAAGCCTAAATATTAAAATTAAATCCACAAGTAAAAAATGCAAGTTAACTAAAAATTAAACAAAGTAAGATTTACTTATGCAAATGCATTCATTAATGGTTGGTTACTACAAAATGAATGAAATAAAGAAAAATAAAAGACCAAATATTTAGAATGCACTTTAATGAGGTAAGTTTGTAGTGCGCAGCCGCAAGATCAGAAGGATTTACGTCCAGACAAAAAAGGAAAAAGGGCAAAACCAATGTTGCAACCTGAGAAATGAAACGGAAAATTTAGGATAGAAACTGACACAGGTCTGATTCCCGAACTGCCATACGAACGGACGTACATTTTAGGATAGAAACGTATTTGCTTATAGAATCACTCGCAAGTTCATACGAACGCACGAGCGGACGTGAAAAATTGGATGATCGGCACCCAAATCAAAGCTGTTACATGTTTCTTTGAATCGACCCTATAGATATATATAAAGATGCTGTATCTGTATGCACCCTTTACGGACTATTTAGAGGTTGGAAATGCTGAAGGTCCAGCAACATCTGACCTATTTACTGTATTTAACTAACAACTGTTTAACCCTTTAACTGCCAAGCTTCTACGTGGTTGCTTATCCTACTGTTAAGTGCCAAGCATGTAGAAACTACACGCTTGGCATTTCCCCCTGCTAGTTAAAAAATAGAAAGAATAGAAAGAAAGAATAGAATAGAATAGAATAGAAAGAAGAAACTCACCTCTGGTATGTGAGGAAAGCTGGGGGTCTCCTCTTACTTGGGGGCATCCGATCCCCCCCTTGAGGTCTCCCATCTTCAGGAGGGGACCTGAAGCCCCCGCTTTCACCGCTGACACTTGTGGCTTCACCAGGGGGGTTCCGATCCCCCCCTGGGCTCCGCAGGCTTCATGTGAGGACCCTCTTACAGGTCCTCACCTCCTCTAATGACGGTGCTGGTCGCCACCCATAGGCCCCACCTTTTGTGGGAGGAGCAGGATGACGTCATCCCGCTCCTCTTAATCCCTCACCCCAGCTCTGGTGTTCTTCAGATGCCGGTAGTAGCGGTGCGGAGCAGGTGAGAGGCGAGAAGGCTCGGACTGGAGCCTTCTCACCTCTCACTGCCCTGCTCCGATCACTAAACAAAAAATAGCGGTCATTTTTTTTCTATCTGTGTCAGTGTCTTCATTTTTACATTTAACCCCTTGTGAACTGGTAAGCATGTAACCATGAGACCCCTATACCAGTTCACAAGGCTGGTGGCTGGAAAGTCACCTGTGGCTAGCGGGTGACTTGCCATTAACCCGGCACCCCCAATTACCTTCCTTCCCAAAGCCCAGGGAGGGCAGAAAAGCCCTGGCCATAGGCTATGTGGGCTTGTAGCCTGCAGGGCCAGGGGCCACAAAAGCTGGCCCCTACGCCCTGTTCCTACAAACCCTGCATAGCTGGTCCCAGGCTAATTATTTCGGGTAGGGGGACCCACGTAATTTTTGGGGAGGATTTTTAACCATTAAAATTACCCAAAAAATGGGGTCCCCCCCAGGAGGGGGGACCCTATGTAATTTTTTTTATTTAAACCCTTATTTTATATCACCCAGCAGCTATAAAAGGCTTCCAGCAGGTGAACAGAAGCCAGTGATTAGCAAGGGACACAGTGCTCCAGGATGGATGGGAGCTAAGTATTATTTAAAAAAAACTAATAAAATATTTTTTTTCTGTGTATGTGTTTTTTTTTTTACATTTAAGTATTTATTAAGTACTTGTTTCAGTTTGAGGGGTCTCCTGGGCAGGAATGGGGGGCCACCAATACATATGTGGTACTGTTATAATTGGTAGAAATGGGGCTTTCACGTGTAATATGGTTTTCTTTAATAAAATATATTTTTAATTTAAAATAAAGTACACAATTTAAAAAAATGTTTGTTTTTTTTTTTTACTTATTTATTTTACTTATATTGCAAAAAACAGAATAAACATTACAAACAAGACATTTCATGTTAAAGCCTAAACTCAAACTGCAAAATTCCAGCAAAAATGGCGTAAAACATGGCGCAAAATGGGGAAGATGACCTTTCAACAGACGGTAACAAAATCTCAAGTAGGCTGGCAATTAAAAGGGTTAAAAGTAGCTATGCATGTTGGGTATTGTTCTGTTCGGGGACCTGGAGCTTTCAGATTTAGCTTGTTTTTTTCTTGTTTGCATATTTATATTTTAGGAAAAGGTGTTTTTTTATTCTGCTTTTTTTTAAATTTTTTAGAGAAACCCTGCCCAACCAAAGAATTCTTTAAAGGGATTACTTCCAGAAAGATGAGCCCACTACAACAAGATGGGTACACTTAGAAAGCTTGACGTGTGTACTTTCAGGGAATATATGGTTTGTAGAGGGTATTCTAAATGTAAAGGGTTGTTTTGGTTGAAAAATTACAAGGTGCACACTTTATCTTCAGAGCTGAAATTTTCAAGTAAAATTACCTTTACGCACATGTTTTACTTTAGGGTGTTTGGCAACTCTTCCCCTTGACAGGACCTATGCATGTTGGGTATCGTTTTGTTTGGGGGATGTTGAATTTTCAGGTTAAATGTGTTGTTTCTTGTTTGTATATAGTTTTTTTTTAGGAAAATGTGGCTTTGATTCTGCTTTTTTATCCTTTTTTATGGGAACTCTTTGCTACCAAAGAATACATTGAGGGATTACTTCCAGAAAACTGTGACCACATCAACAAACCTGGTATGCCTAGAAAGCTTGAGGTGTGTACTTTCAGAGAATATATAGTTTGTTGGGGGTATTTTAAATTTAAAGGGTTGTTTTTATTGAAAAACTGCAAGGTGTGCCTAGCGCATAGCATAGTTGTATTTTATCTGAAAATCTCCTAAAGCCCTGTTTCAGTTTGGGGGAGTGTCCTGGGCAGGAAAGGGTGTCTACCAATACATATGGGGTACCGTTGTAACCGGGAGAAAATGGGATTCCACACGCAATAACATTTTATTGACAAACGTACATTTTTTATTACAAAAAAACACTACAAATTGTAAAAAATTGATTTGTATTTTTTTTTGCTCATATTTCACCCAAAAATGCACCTAAAAAATGACAAACAAGACATTTCATGTTGATAAATTGTCTGGCAACAAAGCGTGACAAAAACTCTGGCACTTAAAGGGTTAAATGTAAGTTGGAATATTATTTCCTTTTTATCACCTGCCACATTTATATTATGGCAGGTGTCCTTTAATGACTGAGCATCATTCACCTGCTCTTTCTAGCAATGCGCTGTATACATTTTTTTTCAATGTAACAAATTTACCAGAAAAGGCAGAGAACTGTTTGTGATTAAAACAAATATATCCAACCTTTCCCCAGAAAGAGGGGGCAAATCCTTTAAACAAATACTTTTTTTGCACCAAGAATCTAGTGATCTGTCAGTGCACAATTTGACAGATTTACCTGCCTTAGAAACTTTAAAGTTAGCTTTACAAAAACTGAGGCTCTGAACATTTCTTTGTCCAACAATACCCAACACCTACTACAAGTGAACTTCCTCTTTAAATGGCAGAAATAATCCATCAAATACTTGGGAGTGCAGCTCGCCTATGACCTAGATAGCTTATTCAAGTGAATTATGCACCGTTTCTTTCCAAAACCCTGGACAGCCTAAAATCATATGGTAAAGACTCTCAGCCCTATATAGACCTAAGGGAGTGGCTTAGGCTTCCTGGACCTCAAGTTGTACTATACTTTAGCAATTTTAGTTAGACTATAGGACAGGACCTCATGGCGCTCCACTCAAACCCAAGGCACACCTGTCAGAACCCCAGGATACCTGTCTTCATTGTGAGACTGCAACTCCCAATCTCCACAGCCAGCTTCACCTATAGACAAGCCCCTGTTTGCCGGGACGCTATATACACCTCGCTGGACATGGTTGCCCCAGGACTTGATGGCTCAAAGATTGTAGGCTCACGGCCAGTGAAGACAGATAAACCGAAAGTCAGACTGGGAAAAGTAGGTAAGTACTGGAAACAGTTGCTTCAGAAACAGGTAAGTACTGAAAGCAATTCGGGTGCTCAGGAGAAATCAAGCGAAGTCAGACATCAAGCAAAGGGTCACACCGGGAGGTCAGAGAGCTGCGCAGTACAAAGGGATGACGGAGACGTAGTTGAGATTCAAGCAGATGGTCAATAACAATATGTACAGGAAGTCACGGGAGAAATCACGAAGCCACCTAAACGCTATCATAGGCACTGACACACTGAAGTGGTAATCCCTTTATAGGACTGAGCCCGGGTGGCTTACACAGGGAGGCAGTGACTGTGATTGGTGTACTTCAGTATGTGTGCTGATTGGTGCCCTTTGGATCTGTGGGATCTGTGGGATGATTGGTTCACTTAGAGGGCTCTGGGCTAATTGCCCCAGCTGAACTTTAAAGGCATTTTGGCCCGAACTTGACCTCCTAGGCTTATCTCTTTTAAATAGCCTCCAGCGGCCGCCCTGTGTGCAGCACCACCGAAGGACATAAGCTGACAAGCACGAGTAGAATTCTGACTCACTCCCTGTCGATCATTTGGCACTTAAAATTCCCAGAAGATCTTATCAAATTTGGTAGGGTTGATTCTAGTAAGTGGGAGTGTCCTCCCAAGTGTTTACCATATATAATTTTCTAACCACAGAGAATATCTCTAACAATCCCCAGGTTGCCCTCTTATCCATGATACTGGATACTCGGTTTCAACCTTAAAGTTCTCACTTACTCACTGCTGCTAGATCGATAATTCCTCACCACTGGCACTCCCAGCATGTTCCCACTATTGTGGAGTGAGCACAAGAGGTAGAAAATATTAGGATAATGAAGAACTTGCTCCTGGAAGGAGTGGAGAATGGGATGAAATTCAAAACTTGGTTCAGTCTGGTTGACATCCAGAAACTCACCTGTATTTCAGGCACTGCTTCAGTCACTGTAATGGGAGCTCCTGTCACAATGCCAGTTTTTAAACCACAACAAGTGGGTTAAGTACCTATCTGGGACTTCTTCCTATTGGAATATTGCTGTTTCCTTTCCCCCTTTCTGTCTGCCCTTTTTTCTCTTAAACCATCCAAAATGTTCTTATCTTTCCTTCTTGTTTTTATCTCTTCCTAGTTGGACTCCATACTAGTGGGTATCTCTGTCAGCTAAACTAAAGTTACTGAGTAAATAGCAAATTGCTGGAACAGAGAACTTAAAGTTGACACAGAATGAGATTTATGTATGGATGTTGAATGTGTTTTTTTTTCTTTATTTGACAAGGCGTGGCTGGTGCAAGTCCCCATTTAATACCTGCTCGATCCACGTGAGTTTGAAAAATGCACTGTACTGCTTTCCTGTCTTAAACCTCAATAAAATTATATTGCACAAAAATAATTTTGCTTTCTTGCTTGAATGGTCTACCAATTTAATATGTACACTTTGATTCTTCTTATAAAAAAAGTGGGCACATGAACACCTTTTTCAATGCATTTGTTCAGTGTGTCCCAAGCCTTAGCACCATGCAATTACAACATATAAAGGTGTGTCTCTTGTATGAACTACACATACCTCCTGTGGGTGGTGTAGCTGGTAAATCTAAAAGAAAAAAATAAAACAAATGGACACGTAATTATACATGTAATGAGAAATAAAGGGACATGTAATTTTTATCATGGGAAATGTAAGCTATTATCTAAGATAATAAATGCTTCTATCCTTTGTAAGGCTATATGCATTCCAAAGCACATAGCCTGATTGAATGGAGTGTGGCACAGTACCCATGAATAACCTGAGCATGCAAAAAATGGATATGGATAGGATCTTTACTAGATGTATGGCTATACAGCAAGATGCAAAGGATTAGAAGTCTCAATTCAAAAAGGTGGCATTTACCAGGCACAAGAAAAGTAAGTATGACAGGATATTAATATCCTAAATAGATTTTTGGAGGCCCAGATAATCCCTTGTGGATAAAAATGGCCCTAAATGCATATTTACATAACAGGGACAGATGCTCATACTATCAAACCACAGAAAGTTAGACAGAGAAAGACGAGACCTGGGGGGGAGAAGGTACCCTTCAGCATATCAGAATCTGTGTTTACAGTTACACAGTTGCAACCCACCATATGCTGAGATCCATGTTAGGCTTAAGATAGGGGGGTTAACAAGACCAAAAGGCTCAAAGGTAAAGGAACAACCTAAACAACTTAAGTAACTTCTATAATTTCATCCTCAATAAACAAAGCAGAATTCATAATGAGAATATTACAACGTCTATAATAATATTGCTCAGTCTCTTCATTTGTTTGAGGCATTTCTCAATTTGGCTTCATCGGACATGACCAACATGCCTGGAAGCCATGTTGGGACATTGAAGGAATAAAATATTATTTAGAGCAGTGTTCCCCAACCCTCTCCTTGTGAGCCACCAACAGGCTCTCCACAAGGACACACAGAGCTATACAGGAAGCAATTTGATTAAAAAAACCTGACCTGTTGGTGGCTCTCGAGGAGAGGGATGGAGGAACTCTGTTTTAGTGTATTGAAATTGCATTCCACATGCAGCATCACAGATGATGTGGAGCCTGTAGGCCTGTAAACACATTGGGATCCACTTTATTTTGGGCTCTATTGCAGAAATGTACCAGAAGAATTACCTTCTGCTCGAACACCCCATGACTAGGTGGTCAGCTTTGCAACAATACATTTTTGTGTCACAAGTGTGTTATCTATTATATTTTTTGCAAGTTTGTGAATGGCAAGGTGGTCATTCAAAACACAAAAAGTGTCAAACCTTTTTCTTTTTTTTATTTACTTAAAATAATGTTGGCACCTGGTTGCTTGCTAAGTTCTGCTTTATCACAAAACCAACAGTATATCAACCTCTCAAAAAATCTAAATGGATTTTCTTATGGTTTAAAATAGATATAAGTAAAATAAAACATTTTCCAAAGTTAGGAGAGGTAGTCGGAGCTGTTCTCACTCAGCACACAATAAAGTGATATAAAAATAGGCCCTTATTCATGAAGGGATAGTGTCAGGTAGTGCCTTGTAAATGAAAGGTAGCAACAGGTAGCGTCAGGTGAATACCGGACACGGCAGGCAATTACACATTTATCAAGCAGAATCTGTTGAGCAACTGAGATAACGCCATGTAGCATCTGATTCATCATTCAGCGTTCTACCTAGCAGAGGGCCACGTATTACCTCTCGCTACCTGTCGTTCTCCCATACATTTCAACGGAAGTTCTTTTATTTCTCTTTAAACGGGGTTTTTGTTTTATTATTTTTTTTTAATTCTCAAATAATGTTGGGATCTCTCCTTGCCTTACAAAATCCATTTTTGCATTTTAATTTTTTTTTTAAATTTTGATATATTTATGCAGAATTGATACTACAGGTCTGGCATTAATGTGTTCATGTTACAATGTTATTACAATGTAATTCCATATGTTTTCTCTTTGTTACTGGTGGATACCTGTTAAAAGACAGACTTTCATCACACAACCTCCAGCGCTCTGGGCTACAGTGAAGCATTTTTGAGCGCCGGTGGTGTGTGAGGCTGTTTTTTGGATAAAAATGGTGTTGGTCGCACTGACCAGTAGCTAACATTCGCTCCCATACAGTGCTGTACTGGTCATATAGCAACTCCCCACAATGTATTCATCAATGCTGCACAGCAACTGAGTCTCTTTGAACTAGCGAACCACGGGCGAGCACAGCAACTACTAGTGAGCGCTCTGAAATGCCTATTACACACGCTCATCTGTCGCTACCTGTCGCTAATAATTAACCACCCTGATTTTCTTATATGTAAAAATCAAAATCCCTTCCACACATAATGAAGCAGTGGTGTAGGTAAGTTGCAAATGGCTTAGCTTAAATGTCACTTTTTAGTCTGTCCACTAATAAGAAAAATACAAACATCTTCTTTACCCTTTCCTGTCTATGTTAGAAATTTGATCAGAAGCCACGGGGTGGCGAACCTGAGGCACTGGGCACCGGAGGGAAAAAGAAACCCATTTTTTGGTATTACAGCCGGGCTTATAGTGTAATTAGACCAATGTATTACTGTGTAGTATTATACCTTTAAATGCCTTTACTTCAGGACAGCTTGTTTTTGGGATAAAACATGCATGCTCCTAAATGCATTCCACATGACAATACTGCAGGTCTAATCATTTTAACTATAAAAATATAGAAACTTTTATGTCAGAGAATACAATATAACACTTCATTTTGAATAGGAATAAGGTTCTGAATTGTAGCTGTCCACCTAATGCTCATCATGACTGACTTTTGAATATGAGTGAGCTTTTTTAGAAAAAATTCTCATTCTAGAGTATTGATGACAGCTGGACTTATTGTATTGTAATATTTTCTTCTGGGAATATCAGTAAAGTGGACCTAAACTATCTCTGGTAGTTCCATGTTCTGCAAAGGCACTGAAATAACCTATTACCTACTTTTTGTTAAGGATTTTCATTAAACAGTGGAATCAAAAATGGCTACACAAATGTGCAGCGGCTGTATCCTCTGCAACAGAAGGTTGGCCATCATACTGCCATTTCTGTGTCCCTGACTGGACAGAAATGCATGAGAAACACCAAACATCTATTTAATGGGGGTATCACAGGCAGTGGAAGAATATGAGTTAGGGTTCCTGCAGACCAGGGCTTTCCCTAGCACAGGTTTAAGGGTCCTTAATTGTTAGGGAGTTTATTTTGTTGAATGTTTTGTCAGATTTTATTCAAGGTTTTATTGCAGCACACTGTATGTAAAACATACCTATAGATAGAAAATAGATTTTTAAAGTTTTTTTTTGTAAACATGAAAAATGTAAAACTAGCTTTGCTTAACCATGTTTCACTATTTATACATGTTCAGCTGTGATTATTGAAGAGATTTTCAGGGGGGAAATATGTGCAAGAAAATAATAAAAAATATTTTGACAATTTGTAGTGTTTTTTTGTAATAAAAAATGCAAGTTTTTCAATAAAATCAAATTGAGAGTAAATGCCCTATTTCTGCAGGTTAAAATTGTACCACATACATATTTTACATACCTTTTCCTGCCCAGGAGACTCCCCCAAACTAAAACACTGCTTCAGGAGTTAATAAGGTAAAATAAAACTGCTATGCGCACCTTGCAGTTTTTAAACAAAAACTTCCCTTTACATTTGAAATATCCACCAAATTATATATTCTTTGGAAACAAACACCTTTCTAGGCATACCAGGCTTGTTGATGTTGGTGCAGTTATCTGGAAAGAATCCCTCTATTAATTTTTTTGGTTGCACAGGGTTTCCTTAAAAAAGAATAAAAAAGAAGAATCAAAGCCACATTTTCCATAAAAAACAACATGCAAAAAGAAAAAAACAAGTTGAATCTGAAAAATTAAGGACCCTGAAGAGAACAATACCGAACATGTATAGTTACTGTCAAGGGTAGAGCAAAGTAAAGCATGTGTGTAAGGGTAATTTTACTTAAAAATTTCATCTCTGCAGACAAAGTGCACACCTTGAGCTTTTTCAACCAACTTTTAGGAAATATGGTTTGAGAGGGGCATTCCAAATGTAAACACGTTAAGCTTTCTAGATGTATCCAGCTTGTTGTAATGGGTGCATCTTTCTGGAAGTAACCCCTCAAAGAATACTTTGGTTTCACAGGGTTTCCCTAAAAAATGTCCAAAAAAGCAGAAAGAAAACATGTTTTCCTAAAATATCAATTTGCAAACAAGAAAAACCAAGCTAAATCTGAAATTGCAAGGTCCCCTGAACAGAAAAAAGCCCAAAATGCATAGCTATTTTTAACCCTTTTTATTGCCAACCTACTTGACATGTAAAACAGGGTGCAGAGGCCATCCTTGGTGACCTCCAGCCCTGCAGGCTACAAGTCCACATAGCCTAAATGGCCCTGGGCTCTTTTGTCCACTCTTTGGTCTTTGGAGAGGCAGGTAATGGGGGCTGGGCATTAATGGCAAGTCACCCACTAGCCACAAGGGACTCGCTAGACCCCATGCATTGTGAATTGGTATACCGGTATATGGATCCCTTACCAGTTCACAAAGGGTTAAATGTAAAAAAACACACACACAATTACCTCCCATCGATGCATCCCTGAACATTGTGTCCCAACGCCTCATGCCCTACCACTGTGTCCCACACCCCCAGCTCTTCTAGAGCACGAGGAGTGGCCAGAACATATATTGAGCATATTTGTTTACGGCAGCAGGGAAAAATGCAAACACATAGAAACTACGTGCTTGGCACTTAAAGGCTTGAATCATGTTACCAAACACTATACACCTTTGTGTGTTTCTTTAGCTAGTAAAAACCTGAAACCCTTAGCCTTAAAGAAGGTCACATTTTTAAGCCTCTATGTGAAGCCCCATATCAGCATCTTAAGCATCTCTTTTTCCAAAAAAAGGTGACCAGATTTCTTCAGAGCGGTAACTGCCACTGAAGCGGGCCCGTGCCTAATGATGAGGACATCCAAAAACCTGTGTGCAAAAGTAGTTAAGGTGACTTTGCATTTCAGCAGGATTATATATAGTGAAAAAATCGAAGTTCAAGGCAGGCTTTCTTGAGTTTGCAGTGTGGCTTAAAAGGGGGCCTACTGAACATTGATCCATGGAATCATGCTTTGTGGGGTATAGTAGCTCGGTCTGGTTATGTCGGGGCTTACATACTGTCACCCAAAAAATGCTCACTGGGAATAATTAGAAAGGAAGCATTTCCTCTTTTATGAATTTATTACCGCTGAATCACTGTAAATAGCTTGTCCATGTTATGTAATTGTGCTTGCTCAAGTTTCATGTATAAACAATGCAAAGAAAGCTTATTGTTTCTTATTTCTATCCCACTGTGAGAGCAATGCTATGTATTGCTCTTACGTTTGTTGTATTGATTAGTACATACAAGTAATACAAAATGGTAATATGTTGCCACTTTTGTTAATCTATTGCACTTGACAATCCTTAATACAAAATATTAAAACCAAAAATTAATTTTGATTCCATCAGAGCAAATGGACAATTCGGTTATCACAAATCACAAGAAATCTGGATTCGTGCTGAAATATTTTTTCACTGAAATTCGGACTGAACTCCAGTTCTAGGAGGTTGGTTCACTCATATCTAGTCAAGTGCAAATTACTTCAGGGAAGCGACCTTGGGTTGGTTAATATGAATTGGTCCCAATCCTGGGATCAGCTTTAAAGAGTGGGCTGACACGGTGTTTTCATCAGGGTTTGACCAAGAGGCAGAAACACATGCATGTTCGAGGAGGTCTGGGATTGTAGCAAACAGATGTGTGATCACATACAATCAGATCAGAGTAAGAAAAAATTCTTAAAAGCATTGTTAACATTTTATGGGGGATTTTAAAATTATTTTTAATACAGAAGAGTGTATATTTGAAAAATTTGGTTTAGACAAATTGCCAAATTTCTAAGAATCTTGGGTTCATCCAAATTGAATTTTTAATGAATCCCTGTTACAAAATAAAAAAATCTCCTCTCTGTCCTCCTTTCAGTGGTTGGTTGATGCACACTTCCAGATCCCTCTTTGTTCATGTCCAGTGGTTGGCGGTGGACATTTACAGGGTTGACGGACCACCATGACCGGCATGCATGATCCTCAGTGTGGTGAACATTCCATTCCACTCTTCAAGCTGCCTCCCATTACTCCTGCCCGGCGGCTGGTGGTGGGTACTTTCCTTAGTAGTGCCAGAAGTAGGCTCACACAGCTGACAGTCTTCCCCATCCCCTCCTGCTGTGCATGTTATGTAGATGGGCACAGATGAGATGTATTATATACCCAGTAAATTCTAGGCAGAGGGACATAGATAAGTTGCAGTATATACCCAGTAAATGCTATGCAGAGGGGCAAAGAAAAGTGGTAGTATATACACAGTAAATGCTATGCAGATAGGCACAGGTGAGTTGTATTATATTATCAGTAAATGCTATGCAGATGGACACAGAAGATTTGTTATTATATACCCAGTAAATGCTATGCACACAGGCACAAATGAGTTGTATTAAATGGCCAGATGTATTAAATATTGAAAGCAACCGACAAATGTGCTTTTATGTGCCTCCCTAGCAGTCCCTCCAGCCACCACTACCAAGTCTCCCTATGTCACTGTCCTAAAAAGGACAGTTTTCTTATTGTCCCTCACAAACCAACCAATTTCCTGGCTTTCCAGGTTTGGCCAAACAACGAACTTAAGAACGGATTTCAAACGGAAGTCTTTGCTTGGTAGAGATGAGTGCATTTTTGAAAAAATCAATTTGGCCGATTCGCCAAATTTTCCGGAAAAAATTGTTTCAGTCCGAATTTATTTGCGATGAATCGCTACTAGAAAAGGCTATTTCTGGCCTTCCGAGAGCCTCAATAGGGTTGTAAAACATTTTGCTTTGCTGTAACACACATAGGATGCATGCTGGGTTAGTAAAATAATACTGTAAAGAAGTAGGAAATGCAGATCAGGGGCATTGCTATTAGAATCACAGTCGCAGAGCAGCACAATTACAGAGCCTTGAGGTGGAATCAGCATGAGGAGCCCATATATTGCCTGAAAGACACACCCTGGAGTTTGCAGCAGCATGGGAAGCCCATATATTGCCTTAAAGATACCCTGGAATTGGCATCAGCATGAGGAGCCCATATATTGCCTGAAATACACATCATGGAGTTGGCAGCAGCATAAGGAGCCCATATTTTGCCTGAAAGACACATCGGAGTTGGCAGTAGCATGGGGAGCCCATATATTGCCTTAAAAACACCCTGGAGTTGGCATCAGCATGATAAGCACATATATTGCCTGAAAGACACACTGGAGTTGGTAGCAGCATAAGGAACCCATATATGTCCTGAAAGACACACTGGAGTTGGCAGCAGCATAAGGAGCCCATGTATTGCCTGAAAGACACACCGGAGTTGTCATCAGCATGATGAGCACATATATTGCCTGAAAGACACACTGGATTTGGCAGCAGCATAAGGAGCCCATATATTACCTGAAAAACACACCCTGGAGTTGACAGCAGCATGAGGAGCCCATATATTGCCTGAAAAACACACTGGAGCTGGCAGCAGCATAAGGAGCCCATATATTGGCTGAAAGACACAATGGAGTTGGCAGCAGCATAAGGAGCCCATATATTGCCTTAAATACACACTCTGGAGTTGGCAGCAGCATGAGGAGCCCATATATTGCCTGAAAAACACACCATGGAGTTGGCAGCAGCATAAGGAGCCCATATATTGCCTGAAAGACACCCTGGATTTGGCAGCATCATAAGGAGCCCATATATTGCCTGAAAGACACACTGGAGTTGGCAGCAGCATAAGGAGCCCATTTATTGGCTGAAAGACACAATGGAGTTGGCAGCAGCATGAGGAGCCCATATACTGCCAGAAGGACACACCCTGGAGTTGGCAGCAGCATAAGGAGCCCATATATTGCCTGAAAGACACACTGGAGTTGGCAGCAGCATAAGGAGCCCATTTATTAGCTGAAAGACACAATGGAGTTGGCAGCAGCATGAGGAGCCCATATACTGCCAGAAGGACACACCCTGGAGTTGGCAGCAGCATAAGGAGCCCATATATTGCCTGAAAGACACATTGGAATTGGCAGCATGGGGAGCCCATATATTGCCTTAAATACACACTCTGGAGTTGACAGCAGCATGAGGAGCCCATATATTGCCTGAAAGACACATCCTGATGTTGGCAGCAGCATGGGGAGCCCATATATTGCCTGAAAGACACATCCTGATGTTGGCAGCAGCATGGGGAGCCCATATATTGCCTGAAAGACATGCCCTGGAGTTGGCAGCAGCATGAGGTGCCCCTATATTGCCTGAAAGGCACATTGGAGTTGGCAGCAGCATTGGGAGCCCATATATTGCCTTAAAACACACCCTGGAGTTGGCAGCAGCATGAGGAACCCATATATTGCCTGAAAGACACATTATGATGTTGGCAGCAGCATGGGGAGCCCATATATTGCCTGAAAGACATGCCCTGGAGTTGGCAGCAGCATGAAGAGAGCATATACAAATTTGGGGCACATATATCTTATCCTAAGAATATTGTTACAAATTAAGATTATTGTAAAGCATTTCCTTAATAATTACTTGTGGCCTGATGCAGAGGAATGTCTGTAACTGGAGAGCAGTGCCTTAAATCTGTTTTGCACTATCCATATTTCTGAGGTGTTGCTCTGGCACCATGATCAATCTACTCTGATGCATCAGGCATTGGTGGGTGGAAATCCTGGATGATCCATGCCTGATTCATCTTCACACAGGTCAGTTTCTCCATAGTTACACAACTGCTGGTGTTGTACAAAAAAACATTTTTCAAGCGTACTGGAGCACATTGAACTGCCCTCATCAGTGCATCACACTAGGTCGCTTTGTTCTCCCCTCATATATGCACTAAGCATGTCAGGCAGAGAAGAGCAAGGATGGGCACAGAAAAGAGGCAGAGGCCTTCATTTATCAAGCAGAGGTCACATCAGAATAGGGGTGAGTGGCAGCAGGAGTCTCAGCAATAGGCCTGATCTCCCAGTATCAGCTAGCAGTCGTGTATCGACCAGCAACCCATCTCCCAGTCAACTGTCGGTTGTATCTTATGCTTTGGGTTCAGCTCCACTATTCAGTGAGGACGATCTGATAGAGAAAAATCAGCAGTAATGTGCAGACACAACTCGATGATGATGATTATTATTTTTAATATTATTAATAATATATATATATATATATATATATATATATATATATATATATATATATATATAGCGGCATCATCTTCTGTAGCGCTTTACAAGGTGTGATTACAAAGTAAAACATATAGTACAGGGAACACTACAAAACTCGAAGCTACAAGGTTCAAACCAAGTGTTATGAGCACAGGAGACAATATGAAAGAGAGTCCTGCCCTTGCAAGCTTACAGTCTAATGGATGGGGGTGGAGACAAAAGGTAGGGGTCACAAGTGGTAGAGCTTGAGTTGGGCTGCACATGCTGTTCGAAGGATATAGGAGTGGCTTAAGCCAGGGTATATGCCCTGTCTGAAGAAGTGAGTTTTGAGGGCACTTTTAAAGGCTTGGAAAGAAGGAGAGTGAGGGTTTTAGTGGCCAGCATGGTGGCAGAAGGGGAAAGTCTGGAGGCTAACTTGCCTGGGGTAGACCAATTGCTGCGCAGCAGGCTACCTTCCCGGGAGGAAGTGGAAGAGGGGTTCCTGGAGTCGGCGGCAGCAGTAGCAGTGAATTAGTGTGGACTGTTGATGGGAAATTCAGCTACTTGGCTATGTGGCAGTTTTTCATCAAGCATCTGCAGGAAGTTAGCATGGCTACATGCAAGATGTGTATGCAGAGGGCGGAGCGTAGCCAGGGTCCCAATGTCGATCCCACAGCCCTGCGTCAACATATGCAGCGTCACCATAAAGTGGCCTGGGAGAGTTAGGTTCAAAGTGGTGGTCCAGCCTGCTGCATTACCCAGCGGCACACCACTCCCTGTTCCAGCCAGCCAAGGCTTCACCACCTCCTGTGTGTCATACCCATCCTTTGTCGGTCCAGATGCTCTTCCTCCTCTTACTCAGAGTCAGTTATTCCGCCAGCAATCCATTGGCGAAGCCATGGCCAAGCGACAACAGTATGTGCCCACTCATCCAATGTGCAGAAGCTAAATGTGCTCCTGTATAAGTTGCTGGTGCTGCAGTCCCTCCCTTTCAGGTGGTGGACTCTGCACCTTTCAGAGAACTGATGGCTTGTGCCGAGTCGAGGTGAAGAGTCCCAAGCTGTTATTTCTTTGTGAAGAAAGGCAGTACCAGCCCTGTACAATTTTGTTGAACAGAAGGTGGGCCAGTCTGTGAGCCTGTCGGTGTGTGCCAAAATGCATGGCAGCGCCTATGACAATACATGTCCTTTAAGGCCCACTGGGTGAATGTGGTTCCTGCACAACAGCAACTTGGACAGGTCACACTACTGTGGCCTCCATGCTCCTAGCCCATTGTGCCTGTGACAGTGCGTGACTCCATATCCTTATCCTCCACCGTCTCTGCAGCCTCCACTGCATGGACAAGTCTCAGTGCCCCTCCAGTTTACCATATGTGCAGGACACGGCAGTGTCACGCTGTTCTTCACATGGTTTGCCTTGGCGAATGGAATCACACATGGGAGGAACTGCTAAAAATCATTAATAAAGAAATCAAATCATGGCTTACTCCACAAAAACTACAAATGGGAACCATGGTGACCGGCAATGGGAAGATGTAAGATGTCGGTTCCTTGTGTTAACTTTAAAAAGGACTATTGGGTCATCCAGATATAATCTCCGCTATGATAAATCCAGGAACAAGTATTGAGCCAAAACCAACAATCGATGAGTGGATTTAATTAAAATAGAACCAGTTACATTACAGAAAAAGTAATAATATGAATAGTGTAAATATTATGTAACGTTGCAATTTCCATACAAAAAGGCGGTAATCTCTCTCAAGTTAATTCAGCCAGGGCATTTTGTCCTTAGCCCAGCCACCGCCATACTGCCTTCATGGCAGCCCTTCATGTCTCCTGCATTGTCAGAGGGGAAGCAAAGAGAAGAAGACCCCTCCCCCACATTCCCTGCTTTAATATAATTCTCTGGTCAAACTTTAACTCTCCACCACCCAACTGTTATGTAATGTTTAAAACCAAGTAAGGAATTCTTAAGAATATTCCGATCCGCCATGGGTTATTTTAAAATGTGCAAAAATACCACATTTTGAACCAACTAATTTCACAAAAAATGGTTATGTCAAAAGGTGCTATTGCTAGAAATGAAAGGATTTCCCTGTCCTTTCAACCCTAAACAAAAATGTGACATTTTTCCCATCATTTTTAGAAGGATATTCCACCTTTAGAGCTAACATTTTTTTTTTTTTATATTCTTTATTTAGGTTTTGTTGCAAGAAGGAAAAGACAATACAGGGTAATTGACAACGCACACAATGCAGGCATGTGAACACAGCAGATTAAATAATACAATTCTTTACATATTAGGAATGCATATGACTGGCATGTGTGGGCCGTCTAACAGGGATGAGGGGTAAGGGGGTGCTAAGAGGGGGAGGGGATGCACAGGGTTGGTGGGGGGAGGGGGGCCTTTCCTGAGGTCTCTGTACTAAGTCTCTGTATCCTTAACTTTTCTCTGTGAGCTCAGACTTGCCTCACTCCGGGCAGAATCATTATGTCCCCTGTGTGCCTGCCCGTTCACCAGATCCCGAAATTCATTTGACTCCTCAAACATCAGCCACGGTAGCCAAGTGTGCCAGAACCGTTCATCTCTATCATGCAGGGATAACGTCATATCTTCCATTTCTTTAACATTCAAGACCTCTCCAACCCAATCGTTCACCGTCGGGGCTCTTTTCTGTTTCCAGAACCGGGGTATCACCTGTTTGGCCGCGTTTAATAAATGTACTTGCAGGGATTTCTTGTATGTACCCACCGATTGGTCTCCCAAGTGCAGCAAGAGTAACGCTGGGTCTTCGCTGACCTCTGCTCCCGTAAGACCAGCGATCACCGGGATTATTTTCCCCCAGTAGTCGTGGAGCAGTTTACAACCCCAAAATATATGTAATAGCGTGCCCCTTTCCTCGCCGCATCTCCAGCATAAGGGATCTGCCGTTGGGAACATCTTACTGAGCCTGTCTGACGTGTAATACCATCTCGTCAGCAACTTATAGTTGGTTTCTTGTATTTTAGTTGCAACTGAGGATTTATGGGCCAATGTTGCCATCCTCTCCCTCTGCTTTCCTGTCAAGTGTCTACCAAGGTCAGCCTCCCAGTCTCCCCAAAAGGCTGGAGGGGCCCCTTGCTCTCCCAGAAGAAGCGGATAGATCTGGGAAATCAGGTGCGAGCTGTCCAGTTCTCCCAGGCATAATCTCTCAAAAACCGTGGGGGGCCTGCACCTATCTCGTCTGAAACCCAGTTGTGACAGGAAAAGCTGGAAGTGTATAAGGGTCCATGGGTCCAGGACGCAGGCAGGGTATCTGGCTCTTAGCTCTCCCAAGGGGGTCCACCCCCTCACAGTGATCAAGTCCCTACTTCTAAGGGAGGGCAAGTCTCCCCACCCTCTGAGACCGGCTCTAGAACAACTCAGGGGTAGCAGCGGGTTGTTCACGAGTGGCACCAAGGGGGACGGCCAGGGTGATATCTTCTCCTATTCTCTAGTGCCTCGGAACACATCTAGGGTGGCCGATATTGTGGGGTGTGATTTGAACCCGTCTCTGGTGGTCTCTCTATTCCATGAGGCAGCATCTAAGGGAAATCCTGCCCCTGCTCTCTCCACCTTAACCCACCTTTTCGTCTCATGGCACTGGTGCCATTCGCACATCCTCTGCAGGTGGGATGCGACCCAATATGGTTTGATATCTGGGAGTGCCATCCCCCCCCTGTTGTTTTGATTTGCATACAACCTGCATCCTTAGTCTGGGTTTCTTATTCTGCCAGAAGAACTTCCTGAAGGCTTTATTTAAGTCCCTGAAGAAGTGCACCGGCAATCTGATTGGGAGGGCCTGAAACAGAAACAGCAGCCTAGGTAATACTGACATTTTGATGATGTTCACCCTTCCCATCCATGAGAAAGTGGGCAGGTCCCATTTCTCCAGGTCTGCCTGGATCCTCTGTGCTAGTGGGAGGAAATTCATGGCATAAATGTTTGATAGTTGGCCCGGTAGCTGTGTTCCCAGGTAGTAGCTGTGTTCTCAGGTATGTGATAGCAGATTTTGCCCATTTGAAGGAAAAGGACTGTTGCAGGTTCCCTCTCAGGTCCTCCCCGAGGGTCACACTCAGGGCCTCAGACTTTTCAAAGTTTATTTTATAAAAGGAGAGTCGACCGTATATCTCGATCTCTCTCATCAATAACGGGAGGGAGACACAAGGGCTTGTGACGAAAAATAAGAGATCGTCCGCGTAGGCCGCTACCTTGTGTATCCCGTCCGGAGTCTCAAGGCCTCTAATGTCACTGTTGTGTTGGACTCTGCATAGGAACGGCTCCATAGAGAGAGCAAAAAGTAGTGGGGATAGTGGGCACCCCTGCCGTGTCCCGTTGCGAATGTGCACTGGATCGGACAGGAGGCCATTCACTCTGATCCTTGCTGAAGGGGTGGTGTAGAGAGCCCCTATGTATCCTCTCATTACTTCTAGGCCTATGTGTCAAAGAGTCTCACCCATGAATGACCAGTTAACCCTATCGAAGGCTTTTTCGGCATCAGTGGAAAGAAGCACTGCAGGGGTCCCGGTCCCGGATGATCTAGCACCGTGTATCATGTTGATAGCCCTGACCACATTGTCCCTGGCCTCTCTCCCCAAGACAAATCCAGTCTGGTCAAGATGCACCACCTGGGCCACCACTGGTGCTAGTCTGTTTGCTAGGACTTTCGCGAATAGTTTCAGGTCTGTATTAAGTAGGGAAATAGGCCTGTAGCTCTGACAATACAAAGGGTCTTTCCCCTGCTTATGGAGTACTGTAATATGGGCCTCTAAATCCCTCTCTGAGAATGTGCCCTGGGTTTCCATGCTTACAATCGTGTTCCAGGCCCCGACCATGCGTGGCCCCAGATCTGCTAGAAATAATTTATAATATTTAACAGTGTAGCCATCAGGCCCTGGGGACTTCCCGGCTGGAGACTGCCTCACTGCCTCAGCCAGTTCTTCCATTGTGATGGGGGCTTCTAATAAGTCCGCCTCCTCCCTGGGGATTACCGGCATGCCCGAGTTTACTATGTATTCCCTCTGTCTGTCCTGTTGGCCCCCAGCGCTGGAGCCTGATGATAGGTTATAAAGCCCCGAGTAGTATGATCTAAATGTATCTGCTATTGCCTCAGGTGAAAGCTGCTTTTTTTGTGGTTTGTCCAGGATCTCCGCTATAAAATTTTGGGAGCGCTGTTGCCTCAACGCCCGGGCGAGCAGGGTGCCGCTCTTGTTCCCATGTTCATAATAGGTTCTCCTGCATTTTTTAATTGTGAATTTGGCCTTATGCAAGAGGAATGTGTTCAGGGCTTCCCGCGCCTGGATCAGCTCGCCGAGTCCCCTAGCCGCCTCAGACCGCTTGTGTGACAACTCCAGGATTTTTACCCTCTCTAGGAGTTTCTCTAATTGGGCAGCCCTTCCTTCTTTTTCCTTGTAGCATGTTTGACCAGTAGGCCCCTGATCACCCTCTTATGTGCTTCCCAAAGCATTAGTGGTGACACCTCCCCGTTGTCATTTTCTCTGAAGTAGGCTTTAATGCCCTCCCCAATTTCCTTGGTAACCACCGCGTCGCGGAGGAGGGATTCATTAAGTCTCCATGTCAGCGGGCGAGGGGGCCTATCTATTATGTCTAGATCTAAGTAAGGCATGATCTGAAAAAGAGATCGGGTGCATTCCACCTCCCTGCCCATGCCCAGAAGACTGTGCGAGACCAGCAAATAATCAATCCTGGAGTATGTCCCGTGTGTCTTTGAGAAGAAGGAATAGTCCTTCACTGTAGGGTTAGCAACCCGCCACGTGTCCATTAGCTGCGCTGCATGCAATCCTTTCCTAAGTGCTCTAAGGGCCGACTGCAGGAGCGCAGATCTGCCTGTTGATGAGTCCATTAAGGGCTCGATGGCTAGGTTGAGGTCCCCACCCAGAATCACCTCCCCCTCTGCAAAACGTGACAACTGATCTAGGGCTTGGATGAGGAACTTGCATTGCCCCTGGTTTGGCGCGTATATTGAGGCCAATGTATATTTCCTGCACCCCAGTAAGGCTTTGACCATAATAATCCTTCCTGCTTCATCACCCCACTCCTCCTGCACTTCAAATGGGAGGGTTCTTGCGAGCATAATCACCACACCTTTCTTCTTCTTCCCCTCTCCCGCACAGCCAAGGAACACCCGCGGGAAGTCCCTATTATTTAAGCGGGGACATGCATTCTTTTTAAAATGCGTTTCTTGTATGAATGCTATCATCGCTTTCTGTCTTCTCAATTCCTGCCTAAGGATAGTTCTTTTCTCAGGGGAGTTAAGGCCTTTGGTGTTTAGAGACACCACCCTCATGGTACCCATCCCAACACCCTTAGGGGGAGTCCACCAATGGTTAGGCGTTCTTTTGACTGATTGGATTGGGCTCTGGGGGGCCCCCACCCCTTGACAGGAGAGGGGCAGGAAACAGGCACCACAAGGGGGGGTGGCCCGACGTTCTTTTGGACAATTGGATTGGGTTAAAGGGAGGCCCCAACCCCTTTACAGAAGGGGGTAGGAAACAGGTACCACAAGGGGGGGTGGGACGGGGGAAGGGATCAGTTAGGGGTGGAGGGTGTAAGGTTCAGGTGTAAAACTGACAATAAGTCAACTGGTGCTAGTAAACTATAAGTACCAGATATCGCGCCTTTGTCACGAAGGGGTGGGTAAATAACCCTAACCTCTTCAGGCTAAAAGTAGCCTCTCTCTCGTCTGGGAGGTCCACAGGGCTTCCCAGAGGGGTGCGCCAAGTACTGGGGGGAAGTAGAGGACTGGATAACTGTTCGGTGTGGGGGAGATGCACCAAAGCTGCTATTGACTGGAGGACCACAATACGACTATTGCTCAACATTTGGTCTAAAACACATAACATTAACTGCAATTTTAACTTTAACTTGTAACCTACAACCAGGCCGCCCCGATGGCCTCCAACAGGCCAGTCGGCCAGATCAACCCTCCACCCCCCTGCCGCCCGGCCCACGGCACCATCAAGCAGCCATACCGATGTGAGCAGTTCGCACTATGCCATCTTGCACGAGTGGGGGAGGGAGGGGCCCGGGGGGGCCACGCCACAAATCACCCATATGAGGAGCGTCACCAGCCCCTTCCATGCTTAATCTACAAACCGTTGGTCGCCCTCGGCCACCCCGGGCCCCCCACCCGCCACCAGCCTGGCCCCAGCTTGCGCCAAGGCCATGCAGACAGGGGAGGGGGGAGGGGCCCAGGCCCGACCCCGCACGCGGACCACCCCAGTCCATCCGTCAACTGATCGCAGAATGTTCAGACCTTACACTCTGCGACCTCTTCCTCCTCTTCAGCCACCTCGGGGGCGCCCCCCGGTCGCTGTGGGAGACGTCCCGCGTGCCCATTCAGCTCTGGTACCGTCCAGTCGGGGATGTATACCGCGTCGGCCTCCAGGAAATGGAACAAGTCTGGGAGCTGGCCCGGGGACTTCAGAACAAAGTTGCTCCCATTTCTCTGAACTATCAGCTGGAACGGGTGGCCGCATCTGTATGCTGCTCCTCGTCGCTGCACTGTCTCCAGGAGGGGCTTCAGGAGTCTGCGCATGTGCAGGGTTCGCCTGGATAGATCTTGGAGGATAATCACTTGTGATCCCCGAAACGCAATGGGACCCTTTTCCCAGGCTCGCTGGATTAGGTCTTCTTTTATTTTAAAGAAGTGAGCCCTGCAAATGATGTCTCTAGGTCTGTCACCTTCTTGAGGACGGGCTCCTAGGGCTCTGTGGACCTGATCCAGTTCAATGTGGTTTGTGTCGGGCATATCGAGAAGAAAGTTGAAGATAGACATCACGGTTCGTGTTAGCTCTTGGCCACCCACTGACTCCGGGACACCTCGGAGGCGGAGATTGTTCCTGCGGCTCCTGTTCTCTGCGTTGTCATGGGCAAGATACAGATCAGAGAATTGTCTCCTATTGGATTCCTGCTGCCGCTCCAGCGCTGTCACGCATTCTTCCAGGGCCCTCTGCGAGGCTTCCACCCCATCCACTCTCTGGGTGACCTCCGTAACTGAGCCCTGCAGGGTCGCGAGCTCTCTTTTTATTGTCCCCTTCATTCTAGAGACATAGCCATCAAAGTCATTTCACGTGGGTAAGCCCCGAAGGGCTTCCTTGAAATTGACCTTCACTGCTTCTGCTATGGACTGAGATAGATGGTCTAGGGAAATTGCAGGGCTCGGACTTCGTACACATACGGGGCCTCGGCTGCCGCACCCCATCTGCCATCCACTGTGCTGTTGGGACAGGCACCCGTCCACCTGCGACTCCCAAAGCTGTTTATCCTGGGGGGAGCACATCTCCATGTCCTCTTCTGGCCGTGCATACTGCTGTGCGGTGCTATTCCTGGCTCGCCACTCCTGTGCCTTATCGTGATCCCCCATAGATGTGCAGTTCAAGGCTGGGCTGTGGGCAAGCTCCACTATCTGGCCCGGGTCTGGGCTCGCCGGGGGCGAAGGGGAGCCCGAGAATATGCTGCCATACGGGGAGCTTATCAGTCTCTCCAGCGGGGAATCGTTTCTATTCTGGGGGGGTCAGGCTGGCAGGCGGAGCCCCTTTTGCTTTCTGGGCTGTCCGGGCGATAGGGGCCTGCTCCATGTGTGGCCTCTGCTGTGATGTTGCTGAAGAGGTTGGGCTTGATGTGTCAGGTCTTCTGCCCCAGCCCCCACCTGGCACAGCCCCAGCGCCCATCTGCTGACAAGGGGGGGTCCTCTGCGGGTGCCCTTGGTTCCCTCCCGGGGCCCAGGGGAAATTCACTAACCTGGGTGCCACCGGGTGTTCCTCCCAGCCAGTCCAACTCCTTATGCACCTGTGCTTTGATGGTGCATGTGCGCTCCCTGGCAGTGTGAAGGCCGTCTTCAAGCAGCTGCTTCCCGGCCGCCTGCATATCAGGCCAGTCAGTCTGCTCCGCTCTGAGCTTCCGCAGCGCTGCCCTTGCTGGTGGCTGCTCCTTGGCCCTCCCCCCGCTCCCCTGCTCCTCTCCCACGACCGCCGCCATCTTGGATTTTGCAGCCGTGATCTTCTTCTCCCTTTTGCTGGGAAATATGCAGGTAAGGTGCGCCCTCTGCCCCTCCGAGCCGCCCCGCGGACCATCCCTCGCCTGGGCATGCGTTTGGCTGTGCCAGTCGCCCTGTGGGTCCCGATCTCCTGGCTATGGCGTGCAGAGCTCCCCCACTGTGCTGACTCACGCGTCCATGGCAAGCCAAGCCCCCCAGAGCTAACATTTTTATTGAGTTTTTAAGAGAAGTGGGTCAGAAAACAGTTTCATAAATTTCACGCATTAATAAATGTGACTTGATAATTTTGGGGTTCTCAGTCTTTCCTTGTCATTACTACCCATCCAGTTGTATTAACTTTTACCAATCTTGAATAGTAAAATACAGTAGAGTGTTTAATTATTTAAGTATTTAAAGCTGTTTTTAGCAAAAACCTAACCTTACTAACTCATAAATTAACAAACACAAAAGAGTCAGAGGGGTTCATACATGGCCCTTTAACCAAGCAAGTCTATTATTGATTAATGAAAATCAATATGCTGACATTAAAATAACAAACAGAGATAACTGTATAAATGACCATTAATAATAAGATGTATTATTCAACTAATCTGTACTATTAATCAAACTGATTTAATAATAACACTGATTAAACATGAAGGCTTACTTGGTTGAGTAGGAGCTTTTTTTTCAATCAAGCAAAAGAAAAGGAAAGGCAAGATTTAGAAAAGATAAAATGAAATCCAAAACCAAACAAAGCTCAAATATCTTTAGAACATAGCAAACCATTAGTTTTTCCAGTGTCATCATACCAATAAAGCTAATCACAAACTATTAACCTCCTTCTTCATGGATAACTTACAGAATTCTGCACCAATTTGTCAAATTAACCCAATATACTCTATAGTACCCTGATTCATTTTCCAAGAACTTCATGTCTAATAGTTCATGTCAATGCAAACCTTGACAATAGGCTTTCATTGCATTCCTATAAATTAAATGAACTAGTTCCTCCATTTGAAGCAAATGGCCAGGATTCACTTTGAGTTGAGAAAAATTCTCATTTTAAAAATACATCCAATTCAGTAAAAAAAAGCATGAGGCTTTCACTTTTATTGAATCACCCGATAGGAAGACAATGAAAGTCAAAGGCATTTTTTACTCCTGAGAAAAGTTCTGAGCATTATACTCCTTTTTACTATGTAGTAAAAAGTGTTATTGGCTTTCATTGCCTTCCTATCTGACGAGTCATTAAATGTAAAATTCTCATGCTTTTTACTCATGATTTGAACTTCTGAATACCATGAGATTTTTTTTCAAACTTTAGTGAATCAATGTCGATGTCTTTCTTGGTGATTACATGTATTAAAGCGGCTGGTGAAAATAAAAAAATCAAAAGTAGCAGATAAAAAGCTTTTCCTTGATTGATAAAAAACATCTTTTCAATCCTTTTCTTAACAGCAACATGTTTAAAAACCAATATGTCTTTGGATAATAATTTAACAACCCACATGAATTCAGTACTTTATAACTCTTAAAATGCAAAGGCCCACCTGATTCATTAGTAGATGGAGCTACCATGAAAAAGAAAGAAAACACATTTCAGAAGAGCTCAAATCTATTTTTAAAACCAAGTAAGGAATTCTTAAGAATATTCCGATCCGCCATGGGTTATTTTAAAATGTGCAAAAATACCACATTTTGAACCAACTAATTTCACTAAAAATGGTTAGGTGAAAAGGTGCTATTGCTAGAAATGAAAGGATTTCCCTGTCCTTTCAACCCTAAACAAAAATTTGACATTTTTCCCATCATTTTTAGAAGGATATTCCACCTTTAGAGCTAACATTTTTATTGAGTTTTTAAGAGAAGGGGGTCAGAAAACAGTTTCATAAATTTCACACATTAATAAATGTGACTTGATTATTTTTGGGTTCTCAGTCACTCCTTGTCATTACTACCCCTCCAGTTGTCTTAGCCTTTACCAATCTTGAATAGTAAAATACAGTCGAGTTTTTAATTATTTAAGTATTTAAAGCTGTTTTTAGCAAAAACCTAACCTTACTAACTCATAAATTAACAAACACAAAAGAGTCAGAGGGGTTCATACATGGCCCTTTAACCAAGCAAGTCTATTATTGATTAATGAAAATCAATATGCATACATTAAAATAACAGACAGCGATAACTGTATAAATGACCATTGATAATAAGATGTATTATTCAACTAATCTGTACTATTAATCAAACTGATTTAATAATAACGCTGATTAAACATGAAGGCTTACTTGGTTGAGTAGGAGCTTTTTTTTCAATCAAGCAAAAGAAATGGAAAGGCAAGATTTAGAAAAGATAAAATGAAATATCCAAAACCAAACAAAGCTCAAATATCTTTGGAACATAGCAAACCATTAGTTTTTCCAGTGTCAGCATACCAATAAAGCGAACGAAAAACTATTAACCTCCTTCTTTATGGATAACTTACAGAATTCTGCACCAATTTGTCAAATTAACCCAATATTCTCTATAGTAACCTGATTCATTTTCCCAGAACTTCATGTCTAATAGTTAATGTCAATGCAAACCTTGACAATAGGCTTCCATTGCATCCCTATAAATTAAATGAACCAGTTCCTCCATTTGAAGCAAATGGCCAGGATTCACTTTGAGTTGAGAAAAATTCTCATGTTAGAAATACATTCAATTCAGTAAAAAAAAAAAAGTATGAGACGTTCACATTTATTGAATCACCTGATAGGAAGACAATGAAAGTCAAAGGCATTTTTTACTCCTGAGAAAAGTTCTGAGCTTTATACTCCTTTTTACTATGTAGTAAAAAGTGTTATTGGCTTTCATTGCCTTCCTAATTGACGAGTCATTAAATGTAAAATTCTCATGCTTTTTACTCATGATTTGAACTTCTGAATACCATGAGATTTTTTTTCTAACTTTAGTGAATCAATGCCGATGTCTTTCTTGGTGATTACATGTATTAAAGCGGCTGGTGAAAATAAAAAAATCTAAAGTAGCAGATAAAAAGCTTTTAGATGATTGATAAAAAACATCTTTTCAATCCTTTTCTTAACAGCAACATGTTTAAAAACCAATATGTCTTTGGATAACAATTTAACAACCCACATGAATTCAGTACTTTATAACTCTTAAAATGCAAAGGCCCACCTGATTCATTAGTAGATGTAGCTACCATGAAAAAGAAAGAAAACAAATTTCAGAAGAGCTCAAAACTAGTTTTAAAACCAAGTAAGGAATTCTTAAGAATATTCCGATCCGCCATGGGTTATTTTAAAATGTGCAAAAATACCACATTTTGAACCAACTAATTTCACAAAAAATGGTTAGGTCAAAAGGTGCTATTGCTAGAAATGAAAGGATTTCCCTGTCCTTTCAACCCTAAACAAAAATTTGACATTTTTCCCATCATTTTTAGAAGGATATTCCACCTTTAGAGCTAACATATTTATTGCGTTTTTAAGAGAAGGGGGTCAGAAAACAGTTTCATAAATTTCACACATTAATAAATGTGACTTGATTATTTTGGGGTTCTCAGTCACTCCTTGTCATTACTACCCCTCCAGTTGTATTAGCCTTTACCAATCTTGAATAGTAAAATACAGTAGAGTTTTTAATTATTTAAGTATTTAAAGCTGTTTTTAGCAAAAACCTAACCTTACTAACTCATAAATTAACAAACACAAAAGAGTCAGAGGGGTTCATACATGGCCCTTTAACCAAGCAAGTCTATTATTGATTAATGAAAATCAATATGCATACATTAAAATAACAGACAGCGATAACTGTATAAATGACCATTGATAATAAGATGTATTATTCAACTAATCTGTACTATTAATCAAACTGATTTAATAATAACACTGATTAAACATGAAGGCTTACTCGGCTGAGTAGGAGCTTTTTTTTCAATCAAGCAAAAGAAAAGGAAAGGCAAGATTTAGAAAAGATAAAATGAAATATCCAAAACCAAACAAAGCTCAAATATCTTTGGAACATAGCAAACCATTAGTTTTTCCAGTGTCAGCATACCAATAAAGCTAACGAAAAACTATTAACCTCCTTCTATATGGATGACTTACAGAATTCTGCACCAATTTGTCAAATTAACCCAATATTCTCTATAGTAACCTGATTCATTTTCCCAGAACTTCATGTCTAATAGTTAATGTCAATGCAAACCTTGACAATAGGCTTCCAATGCATCCCAATAAATTAAATGAACCAGTTCCTCCATTTGAAGCAAATGGCCAGGATTCACTTTGAGTTGAGAAAAATTTTCATGTTACAAATACATTCAATTCAGTAAAAAAAAAAAAGCATGAGATGTTCACATTTATTGAATCACCTGATAGGAAGACAATGAAAGTCAAAGGCATTTTTTACTCCTGAATAAAGTTCTGAGCTTTATACTCCTTTTTACTATGTAGTAAAAAGTGTTATTGGCTTTCATTGCCTTCCTATCTGACGAGTCATTAAATGTAAAATTCTCATGCTTTTTACTCATGATTTTAACTTCTGAATACCATGAGATTTTTTTTTCAAACTTTAGTGAATCAATGCCGATGTCTTTCTTGGTGATTACATGTATTAAAGCGGCTGGTGAAAATAAAAAAATCAAAAGTAGCAGATAAAAAGCTTTTCCTTGATTGATAAAAAACATCTTTTCAATCCTTTTCTTAACAGCAACATGTTTAAAAACCAATATGTCTTTGGATAACAATTTAACAACCCACATGAATTCAGTACTTTATAACTCTTAAAATGCAAAGGCCCACCTGATTCATTAGTAGATGTAGCTACCATGAAAAAGAAAGAAAATAAATTTCAGAAGAGCTCAAAACTAGTTTTAAAACCAAGTAAGGAATTCTTAAGAATATTCCGATTCGCCATGGGTTATTTTAAAATGTGCAAAAATACCACATTTTGAACCAACTAATTTCACAAAAAATGGTTAGGTCAAAAGGTGCTATTGCTAGAAGTGAAAGGATTTCCCTGTCCTTTTAACCCTAAACAAAAATTTGACATTTTTCCCATCATTTTTAGAAGGATATTCCACCTTTAGAGCTAACATTTTTATTGCGTTTTTAAGAGAAGGGGGTCAGAAAACAGTTTCATAAATTTCACACATTAATAAATGTGACTTGATTATTTTTGGGTTCTCAGTCACTCCTTGTCATTACTACCCCTCCAGTTGTATTAGCCTTTACCTATCTTGAATAGTAAAATACAGTCGAGTTTTTAATTATTTAAGTATTTAAAGCTGTTTTTAGCAAAAACCTAACCTTACTAACTCATAAATTAACAAACACAAAAGAGTCAGAGGGGTTCATACATGGCCCTTTAACCAAGCAAGTCTATTATTGATTAATGAAAATCAATATGCATACATTAAAATAACAGACAGCGATAACTGTATAAATGACCATTGATAATAAGATGTATTATTCAACTAATCTGTACTATTAATCAAACTGATTTAATAATAACGCTGATTAAACATGAAGGCTTACTTGGTTGAGTAGGAGCTTTTTTTTCAATCAAGCAAAAGAAATGGAAAGGCAAGATTTAGAAAAGATAAAATGAAATATCCAAAACCAAACAAAGCTCAAATATCTTTGGAACATAGCAAACCATTAGTTTTTCCAGTGTCAGCATACCAATAAAGCTAACGAAAAACTATTAACCTCCTTCTTTATGGATAACTTACAGAATTCTGCACCAATTTGTCAAATTAACCCAATATTCTCTATAGTAACCTGATTCATTTTCTCAGAACTTCATGTCTAATAGTTAATGTCAATGCAAACCTTGACAATAGGCTTCCATTGCATCCCTATAAATTAAATGAACCAGTTCCTCCATTTGAAGCAAATGGCCAGGATTCACTTTGAGTTGAGAAAAATTCTCATGTTAGAAATACATTCAATTCAGTAAAAAAAAAAAAAGCATGAGACGTTCACATTTATTGAATCACCTGATAGGAAGACAATGAAAGTCAAAGGCATTTTTTACTCCTGAGAAAAGTTCTGAGCTTTATACTCCTTTTTACTATGTAGTAAAAAGTGTTATTGGCTTTCATTGCCTTCCTAATTGACGAGTCATTAAATGTAAAATTCTCATGCTTTTTACTCATGATTTGAACTTCTGAATACCATGAGATTTTTTTTCTAACTTTAGTGAATCAATGTCGATGTCTTTCTTGGTGATTACATGTATTAAAGCGGCTGGTGAAAATAAGAAAATCTAAAGTAGCAGATAAAAAGCTTTTAGATGATTGATAAAAAACATCTTTTCAATCCTTTTCTTAACAGCAACATCTTTAAAAACCAATATGTCTTTGGATAACAATTTAACAACCCACATGAATTCAGTACTTTATAACTCTTAAAATGCAAAGGCCCACCTGATTCATTAGTAGATGTAGCTACCATGAAAAAGAAAGAAAACAAATTTCAGAAGAGCTCAAAACTATTTTTAAAACCAAGTAAGGAATTCTTAAGAATATTCCGATCCGCCATGGATTATTTTAAAATGTGCAAAAATACCACATTTTGAACCAACTAATTTCACAAAAAATGGTTAGGTGAAAAGGTGCTATTGCTAGAAATGAAAGGATTTCCCTGTCCTTTCAACCCTAAACAAAAATTTGACATTTTTCCCATCATTTTTAGAAGGATATTCCACCTTTAGAGCTAACATTTTTATTGAGTTTTTAAGAGAAGGGGGTCAGAAAACAGTTTCATAAATTTCACACATTAATAAATGTGACTTGATTATTTTTGGGTTCTCAGTCACTCCTTGTCATTACTACCCCTCCAGTTGTCTTAGCCTTTACCAATCTTGAATAGTAAAATACAGTAGAGTTTTTAATTATTTAAAGCTGTTTTTAGCAAAAACCTAACCTTACTAACTCATAAATTAACAAACACAAAAGAGTCAGAGGGGTTCATACATGGCCCTTTAACCAAGCAAGTCTATTATTGATTAATGAAAATCAATATGCATACATTAAAATAACAGACAGCGATAACTGTATAAATGACCATTGATAATAAGATGTATTATTCAACTAATCTGTACTATTAATCAAACTGATTTAATAATAACGCTGATTAAACATGAAGGCTTACTTGGTTGAGTAGGAGCTTTTTTTTCAATCAAGCAAAAGAAATGGAAAGGCAAGATTTAGAAAAGATAAAATGAAATATCCAAAACCAAACAAAGCTCAAATATCTTTGGAACATAGCAAACCATTAGTTTTTCCAGTGTCAGCATACCAATAAAGCTAACGAAAAACTATTAACCTCCTTCTTTATGGATAACTTACAGAATTCTGCACCAATTTGTCAAATTAACCCAATATTCTCTATAGTAACCTGATTCATTTTCCCAGAACTTCATGTCTAATAGTTAATGTCAATGCAAACCTTGACAATAGGCTTCCATTGCATCCCTATAAATTAAATGAACCAGTTCCTCCATTTGAAGCAAATGGCCAGGATTCACTTTGAGTTGAGAAAAATTCTCATGTTAGAAATACATTCAATTCAGTAAAAAAAAAAAAAGTATGAGACGTTCACATTTATTGAATCACCTGATAGGAAGACAATGAAAGTCAAAGGCATTTTTTACTCCTGAGAAAAGTTCTGAGCTTTATACTCCTTTTTACTATGTAGTAAAAAGTGTTATTGGCTTTCATTGCCTTCCTAATTGACGAGTCATTAAATGTAAAATTCTCATGCTTTTTACTCATGATTTGAACTTCTGAATACCATGAGATTTTTTTTCTAACTTTAGTGAATCAATGCCGATGTCTTTCTTGGTGATTACATGTATTAAAGCGGCTGGTGAAAATAAAAAAATCTAAAGTAGCAGATAAAAAGCTTTTAGATGATTGATAAAAAACATCTTTTCAATCCTTTTCTTAACAGCAACATGTTTAAAAACCAATATGTCTTTGGATAACAATTTAACAACCCACATGAATTCAGTACTTTATAACTCTTAAAATGCAAAGGCCCACCTGATTCATTAGTAGATGTAGCTACCATGAAAAAGAAAGAAAACAAATTTCAGAAGAGCTCAAAACTATTTTTAAAACCAAGTAAGGAATTCTTAAGAATATTCCGATCCGCCATGGGTTATTTTAAAATGTGCAAAAATACCACATTTTGAACCAACTAATTTCACAAAAAATGGTTAGGTCAAAAGGTGCTATTGCTAGAAATGAAAGGATTTCCCTGTCCTTTCAACCCTAAACAAAAATTTGACATTTTTCCCATCATTTTTAGAAGGATATTCCACCTTTAGAGCTAACATATTTATTGCGTTTTTAAGAGAAGGGGGTCAGAAAACAGTTTCATAAATTTCACACATTAATAAATGTGACTTGATTATTTTGGGGTTCTCAGTCACTCCTTGTCATTACTACCCCTCCAGTTGTATTAGCCTTTACCAATCTTGAATAGTAAAATACAGTAGAGTTTTTAATTATTTAAGTATTTAAAGCTGTTTTTAGCAAAAACCTAACCTTACTAACTCATAAATTAACAAACACAAAAGAGTCAGAGGGGTTCATACATGGCCCTTTAACCAAGCAAGTCTATTATTGATTAATGAAAATCAATATGCATACATTAAAATAACAGACAGCGATAACTGTATAAATGACCATTGATAATAAGATGTATTATTCAACTAATCTGTACTATTAATCAAACTGATTTAATAATAACGCTGATTAAACATGAAGGCTTACTTGGTTGAGTAGGAGCTTTTTTTTCAATCAAGCAAAAGAAATGGAAAGGCAAGATTTAGAAAAGATAAAATGAAATATCCAAAACCAAACAAAGCTCAAATATCTTTGGAACATAGCAAACCATTAGTTTTTCCAGTGTCAGCATACCAATAAAGCTAACGAAAAACTATTAACCTCCTTCTTTATGGATAACTTACAGAATTCTGCACCAATTTGTCAAATTAACCCAATATTCTCTATAGTAACCGGATTCATTTTCTCAGAACTTCATGTCTAATAGTTAATGTCAATGCAAACCTTGACAATAGGCTTCCATTGCATCCCTATAAATTAAATGAACCAGTTCCTCCATTTGAAGCAAATGGCCAGGATTCACTTTGAGTTGAGAAAAATTCTCATGTTAGAAATACATTCAATTCAGTAAAAAAAAAAAAAGCATGAGACGTTCACATTTATTGAATCACCTGATAGGAAGACAATGAAAGTCAAAGGCATTTTTTACTCCTGAGAAAAGTTCTGAGCTTTATACTCCTTTTTACTATGTAGTAAAAAGTGTTATTGGCTTTCATTGCCTTCCTAATTGACGAGTCATTAAATGTAAAATTCTCATGCTTTTTACTCATGATTTGAACTTCTGAATACCATGAGATTTTTTTTCTAACTTTAGTGAATCAATGTCGATGTCTTTCTTGGTGATTACATGTATTAAAGCGGCTGGTGAAAATAAGAAAATCTAAAGTAGCAGATAAAAAGCTTTTAGATGATTGATAAAAAACATCTTTTCAATCCTTTTCTTAACAGCAACATCTTTAAAAACCAATATGTCTTTGGATAACAATTTAACAACCCACATGAATTCAGTACTTTATAACTCTTAAAATGCAAAGGCCCACCTGATTCATTAGTAGATGTAGCTACCATGAAAAAGAAAGAAAACAAATTTCAGAAGAGCTCAAAACTATTTTTAAAACCAAGTAAGGAATTCTTAAGAATATTCCGATCCGCCATGGATTATTTTAAAATGTGCAAAAATACCACATTTTGAACCAACTAATTTCACAAAAAATGGTTAGGTGAAAAGGTGCTATTGCTAGAAATGAAAGGATTTCCCTGTCCTTTCAACCCTAAACAAAAATTTGACATTTTTCCCATCATTTTTAGAAGGATATTCCACCTTTAGAGCTAACATTTTTATTGAGTTTTTAAGAGAAGGGGGTCAGAAAACAGTTTCATAAATTTCACACATTAATAAATGTGACTTGATTATTTTTGGGTTCTCAGTCACTCCTTGTCATTACTACCCCTCCAGTTGTCTTAGCCTTTACCAATCTTGAATAGTAAAATACAGTAGAGTTTTTAATTATTTAAAGCTGTTTTTAGCAAAAACCTAACCTTACTAACTCATAAATTAACAAACACAAAAGAGTCAGAGGGGTTCATACATGGCCCTTTAACCAAGCAAGTCTATTATTGATTAATGAAAATCAATATGCATACATTAAAATAACAGACAGCGATAACTGTATAAATGACCATTGATAATAAGATGTATTATTCAACTAATCTGTACTATTAATCAAACTGATTTAATAATAACGCTGATTAAACATGAAGGCTTACTTGGTTGAGTAGGAGCTTTTTTTTCAATCAAGCAAAAGAAATGGAAAGGCAAGATTTAGAAAAGATAAAATGAAATATCCAAAACCAAACAAAGCTCAAATATCTTTGGAACATAGCAAACCATTAGTTTTTCCAGTGTCAGCATACCAATAAAGCGAACGAAAAACTATTAACCTCCTTCTTTATGGATAACTTACAGAATTCTGCACCAATTTGTCAAATTAACCCAATATTCTCTATAGTAACCTGATTCATTTTCCCAGAACTTCATGTCTAATAGTTAATGTCAATGCAAACCTTGACAATAGGCTTCCATTGCATCCCTATAAATTAAATGAACCAGTTCCTCCATTTGAAGCAAATGGCCAGGATTCACTTTGAGTTGAGAAAAATTCTCATGTTAGAAATACATTCAATTCAGTAAAAAAAAAAAAAGTATGAGACGTTCACATTTATTGAATCACCTGATAGGAAGACAATGAAAGTCAAAGGCATTTTTTACTCCTGAGAAAAGTTCTGAGCTTTATACTCCTTTTTACTATGTAGTAAAAAGTGTTATTGGCTTTCATTGCCTTCCTAATTGACGAGTCATTAAATGTAAAATTCTCATGCTTTTTACTCATGATTTGAACTTCTGAATACCATGAGATTTTTTTTCTAACTTTAGTGAATCAATGCCGATGTCTTTATTGGTGATTACATGTATTAAAGCGGCTGGTGAAAATAAAAAAATCTAAAGTAGCAGATAAAAAGCTTTTAGATGATTGATAAAAAACATCTTTTCAATCCTTTTCTTAACAGCAACATGTTTAAAAACCAATATGTCTTTGGATAACAATTTAACAACCCACATGAATTCAGTACTTTATAACTCTTAAAATGCAAAGGCCCACCTGATTCATTAGTAGATGTAGCTACCATGAAAAAGAAAGAAAACAAATTTCAGAAGAGCTCAAAACTATTTTTAAAACCAAGTAAGGAATTCTTAAGAATATTCCGATCCGCCATGGGTTATTTTAAAATGTGCAAAAATACCACATTTTGAACCAACTAATTTCACAAAAAATGGTTAGGTCAAAAGGTGCTATTGCTAGAAATGAAAGGATTTCCCTGTCCTTTCAACCCTAAACAAAAATTTGACATTTTTCCCATCATTTTTAGAAGGATATTCCACCTTTAGAGCTAACATATTTATTGCGTTTTTAAGAGAAGGGGGTCAGAAAACAGTTTCATAAATTTCACACATTAATAAATGTGACTTGATTATTTTGGGGTTCTCAGTCACTCCTTGTCATTACTACCCCTCCAGTTGTATTAGCCTTTACCAATCTTGAATAGTAAAATACAGTAGAGTTTTTAATTATTTAAGTATTTAAAGCTGTTTTTAGCAAAAACCTAACCTTACTAACTCATAAATTAACAAACACAAAAGAGTCAGAGGGGTTCATACATGGCCCTTTAACCAAGCAAGTCTATTATTGATTAATGAAAATCAATATGCATACATTAAAATAACAGACAGCGATAACTGTATAAATGACCATTGATAATAAGATGTATTATTCAACTAATCTGTACTATTAATCAAACTGATTTAATAATAACGCTGATTAAACATGAAGGCTTACTTGGTTGAGTAGGAGCTTTTTTTTCAATCAAGCAAAAGAAATGGAAAGGCAAGATTTAGAAAAGATAAAATGAAATATCCAAAACCAAACAAAGCTCAAATATCTTTGGAACATAGCAAACCATTAGTTTTTCCAGTGTCAGCATACCAATAAAGCTAACGAAAAACTATTAACCTCCTTCTTTATGGATAACTTACAGAATTCTGCACCAATTTGTCAAATTAACCCAATATTCTCTATAGTAACCGGATTCATTTTCTCAGAACTTCATGTCTAATAGTTAATGTCAATGCAAACCTTGACAATAGGCTTCCATTGCATCCCTATAAATTAAATGAACCAGTTCCTCCATTTGAAGCAAATGGCCAGGATTCACTTTGAGTTGAGAAAAATTCTCATGTTAGAAATACATTCAATTCAGTAAAAAAAAAAAAAGCATGAGACGTTCACATTTATTGAATCACCTGATAGGAAGACAATGAAAGTCAAAGGCATTTTTTACTCCTGAGAAAAGTTCTGAGCTTTATACTCCTTTTTACTATGTAGTAAAAAGTGTTATTGGCTTTCATTGCCTTCCTAATTGACGAGTCATTAAATGTAAAATTCTCATGCTTTTTACTCATGATTTGAACTTCTGAATACCATGAGATTTTTTTTCTAACTTTAGTGAATCAATGTCGATGTCTTTCTTGGTGATTACATGTATTAAAGCGGCTGGTGAAAATAAGAAAATCTAAAGTAGCAGATAAAAAGCTTTTAGATGATTGATAAAAAACATCTTTTCAATCCTTTTCTTAACAGCAACATCTTTAAAAACCAATATGTCTTTGGATAACAATTTAACAACCCACATGAATTCAGTACTTTATAACTCTTAAAATGCAAAGGCCCACCTGATTCATTAGTAGATGTAGCTACCATGAAAAAGAAAGAAAACAAATTTCAGAAGAGCTCAAAACTATTTTTAAAACCAAGTAAGGAATTCTTAAGAATATTCCGATCCGCCATGGATTATTTTAAAATGTGCAAAAATACCACATTTTGAACCAACTAATTTCACAAAAAATGGTTAGGTGAAAAGGTGCTATTGCTAGAAATGAAAGGATTTCCCTGTCCTTTCAACCCTAAACAAAAATTTGACATTTTTCCCATCATTTTTAGAAGGATATTCCACCTTTAGAGCTAACATTTTTATTGAGTTTTTAAGAGAAGGGGGTCAGAAAACAGTTTCATAAATTTCACACATTAATAAATGTGACTTGATTATTTTTGGGTTCTCAGTCACTCCTTGTCATTACTACCCCTCCAGTTGTCTTAGCCTTTACCAATCTTGAATAGTAAAATACAGTAGAGTTTTTAATTATTTAAAGCTGTTTTTAGCAAAAACCTAACCTTACTAACTCATAAATTAACAAACACAAAAGAGTCAGAGGGGTTCATACATGGCCCTTTAACCAAGCAAGTCTATAATTGATTAATGAAAATCAATATGCAGACATTAAAAAAACAGACAGCGATAACTGTATAAATGACCTTTGATAATAAGATGTATTATTCAACTAATCTGTACTATTAATCAAACTGATTTAATAATAACACTGATTAAACATGAAGGCTTACTCGGCTGAGTAGGAGTTTTTTTTTCAATCAAGCAAAAGAAAAGGAAAGGCAAGATTTAGAAAAGATAAAATGAAATATCCAAAACCAAACAAAGCTCAAATATCTTTGGAACATAGCAAACCATTAGTTTTTCCAGTGTCAGCATACCAATAAAGCTAACGAAAAACTATTAACCTCCTTCTATATGGATGACTTACAGAATTCTGCACCAATTTGTCAAATTAACCCAATATTCTCTATAGTAACCTGATTCATTTTCCCAGAACTTCATGTCTAATAGTTAATGTCAATGCAAACCTTGACAATAGGCTTCCAATGCATCCCAATAAATTAAATGAACCAGTTCCTCCATTTGAAGCAAATGGCCAGGATTCACTTTGAGTTGAGAAAAATTCTCATGTTACAAATACATTCAATTCAGTAAAAAAAAAAAAGCATGAGATGTTCACATTTATTGAATCACCTGATAGGAAGACAATGAAAGTCAAAGGCATTTTTTACTCCTGAATAAAGTTCTGAGCTTTATACTCCTTTTTACTATGTAGTAAAAAGTGTTATTGGCTTTCATTGCCTTCCTATCTGACGAGTCATTAAATGTAAAATTCTCATGCTTTTTACTCATGATTTTAACTTCTGAATACCATGAGATTTTTTTTTCAAACTTTAGTGAATCAATGCCGATGTCTTTCTTGGTGATTACATGTATTAAAGCGGCTGGTGAAAATAAAAAAATCAAAAGTAGCAGATAAAAAGCTTTTCCTTGATTGATAAAAAACATCTTTTCAATCCTTTTCTTAACAGCAACATGTTTAAAAACCAATATGTCTTTGGATAACAATTTAACAACCCACATGAATTCAGTACTTTATAACTCTTAAAATGCAAAGGCCCACCTGATTCATTAGTAGATGTAGCTACCATGAAAAAGAAAGAAAACAAATTTCAGAAGAGCTCAAAACTATTTTTAAAACCAAGTAAGGAATTCTTAAGAATATTCCGATCCGCCATGGGTTATTTTAAAATGTGCAAAAATACCACATTTTGAACCAACTAATTTCACAAAAAATGGTTAGGTCAAAAGGTGCTATTGCTAGAAATGAAAGGATTTCCCTGTCCTTTCAACCCTAAACAAAAATTTGACATTTTTCCCATCATTTTTAGAAGGATATTCCACCTTTAGAGCTAACATATTTATTGCGTTTTTAAGAGAAGGGGGTCAGAAAACAGTTTCATAAATTTCACACATTAATAAATGTGACTTGATTATTTTGGGGTTCTCAGTCACTCCTTGTCATTACTACCCCTCCAGTTGTATTAGCCTTTACCAATCTTGAATAGTAAAATACAGTAGAGTTTTTAATTATTTAAGTATTTAAAGCTGTTTTTAGCAAAAACCTAACCTTACTAACTCATAAATTAACAAACACAAAAGAGTCAGAGGGGTTCATACATGGCCCTTTAACCAAGCAAGTCTATTATTGATTAATGAAAATCAATATGCATACATTAAAATAACAGACAGCGATAACTGTATAAATGACCATTGATAATAAGATGTATTATTCAACTAATCTGTACTATTAATCAAACTGATTTAATAATAACGCTGATTAAACATGAAGGCTTACTTGGTTGAGTAGGAGCTTTTTTTTCAATCAAGCAAAAGAAATGGAAAGGCAAGATTTAGAAAAGATAAAATGAAATATCCAAAACCAAACAAAGCTCAAATATCTTTGGAACATAGCAAACCATTAGTTTTTCCAGTGTCAGCATACCAATAAAGCTAACGAAAAACTATTAACCTCCTTCTTTATGGATAACTTACAGAATTCTGCACCAATTTGTCAAATTAACCCAATATTCTCTATAGTAACCTGATTCATTTTCTCAGAACTTCATGTCTAATAGTTAATGTCAATGCAAACCTTGACAATAGGCTTCCATTGCATCCCTATAAATTAAATGAACCAGTTCCTCCATTTGAAGCAAATGGCCAGGATTCACTTTGAGTTGAGAAAAATTCTCATGTTAGAAATACATTCAATTCAGTAAAAAAAAAAAAAGCATGAGACGTTCACATTTATTGAATCACCTGATAGGAAGACAATGAAAGTCAAAGGCATTTTTTACTCCTGAGAAAAGTTCTGAGCTTTATACTCCTTTTTACTATGTAGTAAAAAGTGTTATTGGCTTTCATTGCCTTCCTAATTGACGAGTCATTAAATGTAAAATTCTCATGCTTTTTACTCATGATTTGAACTTCTGAATACCATGAGATTTTTTTTCTAACTTTAGTGAATCAATGTCGATGTCTTTCTTGGTGATTACATGTATTAAAGCGGCTGGTGAAAATAAGAAAATCTAAAGTAGCAGATAAAAAGCTTTTAGATGATTGATAAAAAACATCTTTTCAATCCTTTTCTTAACAGCAACATCTTTAAAAACCAATATGTCTTTGGATAACAATTTAACAACCCACATGAATTCAGTACTTTATAACTCTTAAAATGCAAAGGCCCACCTGATTCATTAGTAGATGTAGCTACCATGAAAAAGAAAGAAAACAAATTTCAGAAGAGCTCAAAACTATTTTTAAAACCAAGTAAGGAATTCTTAAGAATATTCCGATCCGCCATGGATTATTTTAAAATGTGCAAAAATACCACATTTTGAACCAACTAATTTCACAAAAAATGGTTAGGTGAAAAGGTGCTATTGCTAGAAATGAAAGGATTTCCCTGTCCTTTCAACCCTAAACAAAAATTTGACATTTTTCCCATCATTTTTAGAAGGATATTCCACCTTTAGAGCTAACATTTTTATTGAGTTTTTAAGAGAAGGGGGTCAGAAAACAGTTTCATAAATTTCACACATTAATAAATGTGACTTGATTATTTTTGGGTTCTCAGTCACTCCTTGTCATTACTACCCCTCCAGTTGTCTTAGCCTTTACCAATCTTGAATAGTAAAATACAGTAGAGTTTTTAATTATTTAAAGCTGTTTTTAGCAAAAACCTAACCTTACTAACTCATAAATTAACAAACACAAAAGAGTCAGAGGGGTTCATACATGGCCCTTTAACCAAGCAAGTCTATAATTGATTAATGAAAATCAATATGCAGACATTAAAAAAACAGACAGCGATAACTGTATAAAAGATCCTTTGATAATAAGATGTATTATTCAACTAATCTGTACTATTAATCAAACTGATTTAATAATAACACTGATTAAACATGAAGGCTTACTCGGCTGAGTAGGAGTTTTTTTTTCAATCAAGCAAAAGAAAAGGAAAGGCAAGATTTAGAAAAGATAAAATGAAATATCCAAAACCAAACAAAGCTCAAATATCTTTGGAACATAGCAAACCATTAGTTTTTCCAGTGTCAGCATACCAATAAAGCTAACGAAAAACTATTAACCTCCTTCTATATGGATGACTTACAGAATTCTGCACCAATTTGTCAAATTAACCCAATATTCTCTATAGTAACCTGATTCATTTTCCCAGAACTTCATGTCTAATAGTTAATGTCAATGCAAACCTTGACAATAGGCTTCCAATGCATCCCAATAAATTAAATGAACCAGTTCCTCCATTTGAAGCAAATGGCCAGGATTCACTTTGAGTTGAGAAAAATTCTCATGTTACAAATACATTCAATTCAGTAAAAAAAAAAAAGCATGAGATGTTCACATTTATTGAATCACCTGATAGGAAGACAATGAAAGTCAAAGGCATTTTTTACTCCTGAATAAAGTTCTGAGCTTTATACTCCTTTTTACTATGTAGTAAAAAGTGTTATTGGCTTTCATTGCCTTCCTATCTGACGAGTCATTAAATGTAAAATTCTCATGCTTTTTACTCATGATTTTAACTTCTGAATACCATGAGATTTTTTTTTCAAACTTTAGTGAATCAATGCCGATGTCTTTCTTGGTGATTACATGTATTAAAGCGGCTGGTGAAAATAAAAAAATCAAAAGTAGCAGATAAAAAGCTTTTCCTTGATTGATAAAAAACATCTTTTCAATCCTTTTCTTAACAGCAACATGTTTAAAAACCAATATGTCTTTGGATAACAATTTAACAACCCACATGAATTCAGTACTTTATAACTCTTAAAATGCAAAGGCCCACCTGATTCATTAGTAGATGTAGCTACCATGAAAAAGAAAGAAAATAAATTTCAGAAGAGCTCAAAACTAGTTTTAAAACCAAGTAAGGAATTCTTAAGAATATTCCGATCCGCCATGGATTATTTTAAAATGTGCAAAAATACCACATTTTGAACCAACTAATTTCACAAAAAATGGTTAGGTCAAAAGGTGCTATTGCTAGAAGTGAAAGGATTTCCCTGTCCTTTTAACCCTAAACAAAAATTTGACATTTTTCCCATCATTTTTAGAAGGATATTCCACCTTTAGAGCTAACATTTTTATTGCGTTTTTAAGAGAAGGGGGTCAGAAAACAGTTTCATAAATTTCACACATTAATAAATGTGACTTGATTATTTTTGGGTTCTCAGTCACTCCTTGTCATTACTACCCCTCCAGTTGTATTAGCCTTTACCTATCTTGAATAGTAAAATACAGTCGAGTTTTTAATTATTTAAGTATTTAAAGCTGTTTTTAGCAATAACCTAACCTTACTAACTCATAAATTAACAAACACAAAAGAGTCAGAGGGGTTCATACATGGCCCTTTAACCAAGCAAGTCTATTATTGATTAATGAAAATCAATATGCATACATTAAAATTACAGACAGCGATAACTGTATAAATGACCATTGATAATAAGATGTATTATTCAACTAATCTGTACTATTAATCAAACTGATTTAATAATAACGCTGATTAAACATGAAGGCTTACTTGGTTGAGTAGGAGCTTTTTTTTCAATCAAGCAAAAGAAATGGAAAGGCAAGATTTAGAAAAGATAAAATGAAATATCCAAAACCAAACAAAGCTCAAATATCTTTGGAACATAGCAAACCATTAGTTTTTCCAGTGTCAGCATACCAATAAAGCTAACGAAAAACTATTAACCTCCTTCTTTATGGATAACTTACAGAATTCTGCACCAATTTGTCAAATTAACCCAATATTCTCTATAGTAACCTGATTCATTTTCCCAGAACTTCATGTCTAATAGTTAATGTCAATGCAAACCTTGACAATAGGCTTCCATTGCATCCCTATAAATTAAATGAACCAGTTCCTCCATTTGAAGCAAATGGCCAGGATTCACTTTGAGTTGAGAAAAATTCTCATGTTAGAAATACATTCAATTCAGTAAAAAAAAAAAAAGTATGAGACGTTCACATTTATTGAATCACCTGATAGGAAGACAATGAAAGTCAAAGGCATTTTTTACTCCTGAGAAAAGTTCTGAGCTTTATACTCCTTTTTACTATGTAGTAAAAAGTGTTATTGGCTTTCATTGCCTTCCTAATTGACGAGTCATTAAATGTAAAATTCTCATGCTTTTTACTCATGATTTGAACTTCTGAATACCATGAGATTTTTTTTCTAACTTTAGTGAATCAATGCCGATGTCTTTCTTGGTGATTACATGTATTAAAGCGGCTGGTGAAAATAAAAAAATCTACAGTAGCAGATAAAAAGCTTTTAGATGATTGATAAAAAACATCTTTTCAATCCTTTTCTTAACAGCAACATGTTTAAAAACCAATATGTCTTTGGATAACAATTTAACAACCCACATGAATTCAGTACTTTATAACTCTTAAAATGCAAAGGCCCACCTGATTCATTAGTAGATGTAGCTACCATGAAAAAGAAAGAAAACAAATTTCAGAAGAGCTCAAAACTATTTTTAAAACCAAGTAAGGAATTCTTAAGAATATTCCGATCCGCCATGGGTTATTTTAAAATGTGCAAAAATACCACATTTTGAACCAACTAATTTCACAAAAAATGGTTAGGTCAAAAGGTGCTATTGCTAGAAATGAAAGGATTTCCCTGTCCTTTCAACCCTAAACAAAAATTTGACATTTTTCCCATCATTTTTAGAAGGATATTCCACCTTTAGAGCTAACATATTTATTGCGTTTTTAAGAGAAGGGGGTCAGAAAACAGTTTCATAAATTTCACACATTAATAAATGTGACTTGATTATTTTGGGGTTCTCAGTCACTCCTTGTCATTACTACCCCTCCAGTTGTATTAGCCTTTACCAATCTTGAATAGTAAAATACAGTAGAGTTTTTAATTATTTAAGTATTTAAAGCTGTTTTTAGCAAAAACCTAACCTTACTAACTCATAAATTAACAAACACAAAAGAGTCAGAGGGGTTCATACATGGCCCTTTAACCAAGCAAGTCTATTATTGATTAATGAAAATCAATATGCATACATTAAAATAACAGACAGCGATAACTGTATAAATGACCATTGATAATAAGATGTATTATTCAACTAATCTGTACTATTAATCAAACTGATTTAATAATAACGCTGATTAAACATGAAGGCTTACTTGGTTGAGTAGGAGCTTTTTTTTCAATCAAGCAAAAGAAATGGAAAGGCAAGATTTAGAAAAGATAAAATGAAATATCCAAAACCAAACAAAGCTCAAATATCTTTGGAACATAGCAAACCATTAGTTTTTCCAGTGTCAGCATACCAATAAAGCTAACGAAAAACTATTAACCTCCTTCTTTATGGATAACTTACAGAATTCTGCACCAATTTGTCAAATTAACCCAATATTCTCTATAGTAACCTGATTCATTTTCTCAGAACTTCATGTCTAATAGTTAATGTCAATGCAAACCTTGACAATAGGCTTCCATTGCATCCCTATAAATTAAATGAACCAGTTCCTCCATTTGAAGCAAATGGCCAGGATTCACTTTGAGTTGAGAAAAATTCTCATGTTAGAAATACATTCAATTCAGTAAAAAAAAAAAAAGCATGAGACGTTCACATTTATTGAATCACCTGATAGGAAGACAATGAAAGTCAAAGGCATTTTTTACTCCTGAGAAAAGTTCTGAGCTTTATACTCCTTTTTACTATGTAGTAAAAAGTGTTATTGGCTTTCATTGCCTTCCTAATTGACGAGTCATTAAATGTAAAATTCTCATGCTTTTTACTCATGATTTGAACTTCTGAATACCATGAGATTTTTTTTCTAACTTTAGTGAATCAATGTCGATGTCTTTCTTGGTGATTACATGTATTAAAGCGGCTGGTGAAAATAAGAAAATCTAAAGTAGCAGATAAAAAGCTTTTAGATGATTGATAAAAAACATCTTTTCAATCCTTTTCTTAACAGCAACATCTTTAAAAACCAATATGTCTTTGGATAACAATTTAACAACCCACATGAATTCAGTACTTTATAACTCTTAAAATGCAAAGGCCCACCTGATTCATTAGTAGATGTAGCTACCATGAAAAAGAAAGAAAACAAATTTCAGAAGAGCTCAAAACTATTTTTAAAACCAAGTAAGGAATTCTTAAGAATATTCCGATCCGCCATGGATTATTTTAAAATGTGCAAAAATACCACATTTTGAACCAACTAATTTCACAAAAAATGGTTAGGTGAAAAGGTGCTATTGCTAGAAATGAAAGGATTTCCCTGTCCTTTCAACCCTAAACAAAAATTTGACATTTTTCCCATCATTTTTAGAAGGATATTCCACCTTTAGAGCTAACATTTTTATTGAGTTTTTAAGAGAAGGGGGTCAGAAAACAGTTTCATAAATTTCACACATTAATAAATGTGACTTGATTATTTTTGGGTTCTCAGTCACTCCTTGTCATTACTACCCCTCCAGTTGTCTTAGCCTTTACCAATCTTGAATAGTAAAATACAGTAGAGTTTTTAATTATTTAAAGCTGTTTTTAGCAAAAACCTCACCTTACTAACTCATAAATTAACAAACACAAAAGAGTCAGAGGGGTTCATACATGGCCCTTTAACCAAGCAAGTCTATAATTGATTAATGAAAATCAATATGCAGACATTAAAAAAACAGACAGCGATAACTGTATAAATGACCTTTGATAATAAGATGTATTATTCAACTAATCTGTACTATTAATCAAACTGATTTAATAATAACACTGATTAAACATGAAGGCTTACTCGGCTGAGTAGGAGTTTTTTTTTCAATCAAGCAAAAGAAAAGGAAAGGCAAGATTTAGAAAAGATAAAATGAAATATCCAAAACCAAACAAAGCTCAAATATCTTTGGAACATAGCAAACCATTAGTTTTTCCAGTGTCAGCATACCAATAAAGCTAACGAAAAACTATTAACCTCCTTCTATATGGATGACTTACAGAATTCTGCACCAATTTGTCAAATTAACCCAATATTCTCTATAGTAACCTGATTCATTTTCCCAGAACTTCATGTCTAATAGTTAATGTCAATGCAAACCTTGACAATAGGCTTCCAATGCATCCCAATAAATTAAATGAACCAGTTCCTCCATTTGAAGCAAATGGCCAGGATTCACTTTGAGTTGAGAAAAATTCTCATGTTACAAATACATTCAATTCAGTAAAAAAAAAAAAGCATGAGATGTTCACATTTATTGAATCACCTGATAGGAAGACAATGAAAGTCAAAGGCATTTTTTACTCCTGAATAAAGTTCTGAGCTTTATACTCCTTTTTACTATGTAGTAAAAAGTGTTATTGGCTTTCATTGCCTTCCTATCTGACGAGTCATTAAATGTAAAATTCTCATGCTTTTTACTCAAGATTTTAACTTCTGAATACCATGAGATTTTTTTTTCAAACTTTAGTGAATCAATGCCGATGTCTTTCTTGGTGATTACATGTATTAAAGCGGCTGGTGAAAATAAAAAAATCAAAAGTAGCAGATAAAAAGCTTTTCCTTGATTGATAAAAAACATCTTTTCAATCCTTTTCTTAACAGCAACATGTTTAAAAACCAATATGTCTTTGGATAACAATTTAACAACCCACATGAATTCAGTACTTTATAACTCTTAAAATGCAAAGGCCCACCTGATTCATTAGTAGATGTAGCTACCATGAAAAAGAAAGAAAATAAATTTCAGAAGAGCTCAAAACTAGTTTTAAAACCAAGTAAGGAATTCTTAAGAATATTCCGATCCGCCATGGATTATTTTAAAATGTGCAAAAATACCACATTTTGAACCAACTAATTTCACAAAAAATGGTTAGGTCAAAAGGTGCTATTGCTAGAAGTGAAAGGATTTCCCTGTCCTTTTAACCCTAAACAAAAATTTGACATTTTTCCCATCATTTTTAGAAGGATATTCCACCTTTAGAGCTAACATTTTTATTGCGTTTTTAAGAGAAGGGGGTCAGAAAACAGTTTCATAAATTTCACACATTAATAAATGTGACTTGATTATTTTTGGGTTCTCAGTCACTCCTTGTCATTACTACCCCTCCAGTTGTATTAGCCTTTACCTATCTTGAATAGTAAAATACAGTCGAGTTTTTAATTATTTAAGTATTTAAAGCTGTTTTTAGCAATAACCTAACCTTACTAACTCATAAATTAACAAACACAAAAGAGTCAGAGGGGTTCATACATGGCCCTTTAACCAAGCAAGTCTATTATTGATTAATGAAAATCAATATGCATACATTAAAATAACAGACAGCGATAACTGTATAAATGACCATTGATAATAAGATGTATTATTCAACTAATCTGTACTATTAATCAAACTGATTTAATAATAACGCTGATTAAACATGAAGGCTTACTTGGTTGAGTAGGAGCTTTTTTTTCAATCAAGCAAAAGAAATGGAAAGGCAAGATTTAGAAAAGATAAAATGAAATATCCAAAACCAAACAAAGCTCAAATATCTTTGGAACATAGCAAACCATTAGTTTTTCCAGTGTCAGCATACCAATAAAGCTAACGAAAAACTATTAACCTCCTTCTTTATGGATAACTTACAGAATTCTGCACCAATTTGTCAAATTAACCCAATATTCTCTATAGTAACCTGATTCATTTTCCCAGAACTTCATGTCTAATAGTTAATGTCAATGCAAACCTTGACAATAGGCTTCCATTGCATCCCTATAAATTAAATGAACCAGTTCCTCCATTTGAAGCAAATGGCCAGGATTCACTTTGAGTTGAGAAAAATTCTCATGTTAGAAATACATTCAATTCAGTAAAAAAAAAAAAAGTATGAGACGTTCACATTTATTGAATCACCTGATAGGAAGACAATGAAAGTCAAAGGCATTTTTTACTCCTGAGAAAAGTTCTGAGCTTTATACTCCTTTTTACTATGTAGTAAAAAGTGTTATTGGCTTTCATTGCCTTCCTAATTGACGAGTCATTAAATGTAAAATTCTCATGCTTTTTACTCATGATTTGAACTTCTGAATACCATGAGATTTTTTTTCTAACTTTAGTGAATCAATGCCGATGTCTTTCTTGGTGATTACATGTATTAAAGCGGCTGGTGAAAATAAAAAAATCTAAAGTAGCAGATAAAAAGCTTTTAGATGATTGATAAAAAACATCTTTTCAATCCTTTTCTTAACAGCAACATGTTTAAAAACCAATATGTCTTTGGATAACAATTTAACAACCCACATGAATTCAGTACTTTATAACTCTTAAAATGCAAAGGCCCACCTGATTCATTAGTAGATGTAGCTACCATGAAAAAGAAAGAAAACAAATTTCAGAAGAGCTCAAAACTATTTTTAAAACCAAGTAAGGAATTCTTAAGAATATTCCGATCCGCCATGGGTTATTTTAAAATGTGCAAAAATACCACATTTTGAACCAACTAATTTCACAAAAAATGGTTAGGTCAAAAGGTGCTATTGCTAGAAATGAAAGGATTTCCCTGTCCTTTCAACCCTAAACAAAAATTTGACATTTTTCCCATCATTTTTAGAAGGATATTCCACCTTTAGAGCTAACATATTTATTGCGTTTTTAAGAGAAGGGGGTCAGAAAACAGTTTCATAAATTTCACACATTAATAAATGTGACTTGATTATTTTGGGGTTCTCAGTCACTCCTTGTCATTACTACCCCTCCAGTTGTATTAGCCTTTACCAATCTTGAATAGTAAAATACAGTAGAGTTTTTAATTATTTAAGTATTTAAAGCTGTTTTTAGCAAAAACCTAACCTTACTAACTCATAAATTAACAAACACAAAAGAGTCAGAGGGGTTCATACATGGCCCTTTAACCAAGCAAGTCTATTATTGATTAATGAAAATCAATATGCATACATTAAAATAACAGACAGCGATAACTGTATAAATGACCATTGATAATAAGATGTATTATTCAACTAATCTGTACTATTAATCAAACTGATTTAATAATAACGCTGATTAAACATGAAGGCTTACTTGGTTGAGTAGGAGCTTTTTTTTCAATCAAGCAAAAGAAATGGAAAGGCAAGATTTAGAAAAGATAAAATGAAATATCCAAAACCAAACAAAGCTCAAATATCTTTGGAACATAGCAAACCATTAGTTTTTCCAGTGTCAGCATACCAATAAAGCTAACGAAAAACTATTAACCTCCTTCTTTATGGATAACTTACAGAATTCTGCACCAATTTGTCAAATTAACCCAATATTCTCTATAGTAACCTGATTCATTTTCTCAGAACTTCATGTCTAATAGTTAATGTCAATGCAAACCTTGACAATAGGCTTCCATTGCATCCCTATAAATTAAATGAACCAGTTCCTCCATTTGAAGCAAATGGCCAGGATTCACTTTGAGTTGAGAAAAATTCTCATGTTAGAAATACATTCAATTCAGTAAAAAAAAAAAAAGCATGAGACGTTCACATTTATTGAATCACCTGATAGGAAGACAATGAAAGTCAAAGGCATTTTTTACTCCTGAGAAAAGTTCTGAGCTTTATACTCCTTTTTACTATGTAGTAAAAAGTGTTATTGGCTTTCATTGCCTTCCTAATTGACGAGTCATTAAATGTAAAATTCTCATGCTTTTTACTCATGATTTGAACTTCTGAATACCATGAGATTTTTTTTCTAACTTTAGTGAATCAATGTCGATGTCTTTCTTGGTGATTACATGTATTAAAGCGGCTGGTGAAAATAAGAAAATCTAAAGTAGCAGATAAAAAGCTTTTAGATGATTGATAAAAAACATCTTTTCAATCCTTTTCTTAACAGCAACATCTTTAAAAACCAATATGTCTTTGGATAACAATTTAACAACCCACATGAATTCAGTACTTTATAACTCTTAAAATGCAAAGGCCCACCTGATTCATTAGTAGATGTAGCTACCATGAAAAAGAAAGAAAACAAATTTCAGAAGAGCTCAAAACTATTTTTAAAACCAAGTAAGGAATTCTTAAGAATATTCCGATCCGCCATGGATTATTTTAAAATGTGCAAAAATACCACATTTTGAACCAACTAATTTCACAAAAAATGGTTAGGTGAAAAGGTGCTATTGCTAGAAATGAAAGGATTTCCCTGTCCTTTCAACCCTAAACAAAAATTTGACATTTTTCCCATCATTTTTAGAAGGATATTCCACCTTTAGAGCTAACATTTTTATTGAGTTTTTAAGAGAAGGGGGTCAGAAAACAGTTTCATAAATTTCACACATTAATAAATGTGACTTGATTATTTTTGGGTTCTCAGTCACTCCTTGTCATTACTACCCCTCCAGTTGTCTTAGCCTTTACCAATCTTGAATAGTAAAATACAGTAGAGTTTTTAATTATTTAAAGCTGTTTTTAGCAAAAACCTAACCTTACTAACTCATAAATTAACAAACACAAAAGAGTCAGAGGGGTTCATACATGGCCCTTTAACCAAGCAAGTCTATAATTGATTAATGAAAATCAATATGCAGACATTAAAAAAACAGACAGCGATAACTGTATAAATGACCTTTGATAATAAGATGTATTATTCAACTAATCTGTACTATTAATCAAACTGATTTAATAATAACACTGATTAAACATGAAGGCTTACTCGGCTGAGTAGGAGTTTTTTTTTCAATCAAGCAAAAGAAAAGGAAAGGCAAGATTTAGAAAAGATAAAATGAAATATCCAAAACCAAACAAAGCTCAAATATCTTTGGAACATAGCAAACCATTAGTTTTTCCAGTGTCAGCATACCAATAAAGCTAACGAAAAACTATTAACCTCCTTCTATATGGATGACTTACAGAATTCTGCACCAATTTGTCAAATTAACCCAATATTCTCTATAGTAACCTGATTCATTTTCCCAGAACTTCATGTCTAATAGTTAATGTCAATGCAAACCTTGACAATAGGCTTCCAATGCATCCCAATAAATTAAATGAACCAGTTCCTCCATTTGAAGCAAATGGCCAGGATTCACTTTGAGTTGAGAAAAATTCTCATGTTACAAATACATTCAATTCAGTAAAAAAAAAAAAGCATGAGATGTTCACATTTATTGAATCACCTGATAGGAAGACAATGAAAGTCAAAGGCATTTTTTACTCCTGAATAAAGTTCTGAGCTTTATACTCCTTTTTACTATGTAGTAAAAAGTGTTATTGGCTTTCATTGCCTTCCTATCTGACGAGTCATTAAATGTAAAATTCTCATGCTTTTTACTCATGATTTTAACTTCTGAATACCATGAGATTTTTTTTTCAAACTTTAGTGAATCAATGCCGATGTCTTTCTTGGTGATTACATGTATTAAAGCGGCTGGTGAAAATAAAAAAATCAAAAGTAGCAGATAAAAAGCTTTTCCTTGATTGATAAAAAACATCTTTTCAATCCTTTTCTTAACAGCAACATGTTTAAAAACCAATATGTCTTTGGATAACAATTTAACAACCCACATGAATTCAGTACTTTATAACTCTTAAAATGCAAAGGCCCACCTGATTCATTAGTAGATGTAGCTACCATGAAAAAGAAAGAAAATAAATTTCAGAAGAGCTCAAAACTAGTTTTAAAACCAAGTAAGGAATTCTTAAGAATATTCCGATCCGCCATGGATTATTTTAAAATGTGCAAAAATACCACATTTTGAACCAACTAATTTCACAAAAAATGGTTAGGTCAAAAGGTGCTATTGCTAGAAGTGAAAGGATTTCCCTGTCCTTTTAACCCTAAACAAAAATTTGACATTTTTCCCATCATTTTTAGAAGGATATTCCACCTTTAGAGCTAACATTTTTATTGCGTTTTTAAGAGAAGGGGGTCAGAAAACAGTTTCATAAATTTCACACATTAATAAATGTGACTTGATTATTTTTGGGTTCTCAGTCACTCCTTGTCATTACTACCCCTCCAGTTGTATTAGCCTTTACCTATCTTGAATAGTAAAATACAGTCGAGTTTTTAATTATTTAAGTATTTAAAGCTGTTTTTAGCAATAACCTAACCTTACTAACTCATAAATTAACAAACACAAAAGAGTCAGAGGGGTTCATACATGGCCCTTTAACCAAGCAAGTCTATTATTGATTAATGAAAATCAATATGCATACATTAAAATAACAGACAGCGATAACTGTATAAATGACCATTGATAATAAGATGTATTATTCAACTAATCTGTACTATTAATCAAACTGATTTAATAATAACGCTGATTAAACATGAAGGCTTACTTGGTTGAGTAGGAGCTTTTTTTTCAATCAAGCAAAAGAAATGGAAAGGCAAGATTTAGAAAAGATAAAATGAAATATCCAAAACCAAACAAAGCTCAAATATCTTTGGAACATAGCAAACCATTAGTTTTTCCAGTGTCAGCATACCAATAAAGCTAACGAAAAACTATTAACCTCCTTCTTTATGGATAACTTACAGAATTCTGCACCAATTTGTCAAATTAACCCAATATTCTCTATAGTAACCTGATTCATTTTCCCAGAACTTCATGTCTAATAGTTAATGTCAATGCAAACCTTGACAATAGGCTTCCATTGCATCCCTATAAATTAAATGAACCAGTTCCTCCATTTGAAGCAAATGGCCAGGATTCACTTTGAGTTGAGAAAAATTCTCATGTTAGAAATACATTCAATTCAGTAAAAAAAAAAAAAGTATGAGACGTTCACATTTATTGAATCACCTGATAGGAAGACAATGAAAGTCAAAGGCATTTTTTACTCCTGAGAAAAGTTCTGAGCTTTATACTCCTTTTTACTATGTAGTAAAAAGTGTTATTGGCTTTCATTGCCTTCCTAATTGACGAGTCATTAAATGTAAAATTCTCATGCTTTTTACTCATGATTTGAACTTCTGAATACCATGAGATTTTTTTTCTAACTTTAGTGAATCAATGCCGATGTCTTTCTTGGTGATTACATGTATTAAAGCGGCTGGTGAAAATAAAAAAATCTAAAGTAGCAGATAAAAAGCTTTTAGATGATTGATAAAAAACATCTTTTCAATCCTTTTCTTAACAGCAACATGTTTAAAAACCAATATGTCTTTGGATAACAATTTAACAACCCACATGAATTCAGTACTTTATAACTCTTAAAATGCAAAGGCCCACCTGATTCATTAGTAGATGTAGCTACCATGAAAAAGAAAGAAAACAAATTTCAGAAGAGCTCAAAACTATTTTTAAAACCAAGTAAGGAATTCTTAAGAATATTCCGATCCGCCATGGGTTATTTTAAAATGTGCAAAAATACCACATTTTGAACCAACTAATTTCACAAAAAATGGTTAGGTCAAAAGGTGCTATTGCTAGAAATGAAAGGATTTCCCTGTCCTTTCAACCCTAAACAAAAATTTGACATTTTTCCCATCATTTTTAGAAGGATATTCCACCTTTAGAGCTAACATATTTATTGCGTTTTTAAGAGAAGGGGGTCAGAAAACAGTTTCATAAATTTCACACATTAATAAATGTGACTTGATTATTTTGGGGTTCTCAGTCACTCCTTGTCATTACTACCCCTCCAGTTGTATTAGCCTTTACCAATCTTGAATAGTAAAATACAGTAGAGTTTTTAATTATTTAAGTATTTAAAGCTGTTTTTAGCAAAAACCTAACCTTACTAACTCATAAATTAACAAACACAAAAGAGTCAGAGGGGTTCATACATGGCCCTTTAACCAAGCAAGTCTATTATTGATTAATGAAAATCAATATGCATACATTAAAATAACAGACAGCGATAACTGTATAAATGACCATTGATAATAAGATGTATTATTCAACTAATCTGTACTATTAATCAAACTGATTTAATAATAACGCTGATTAAACATGAAGGCTTACTTGGTTGAGTAGGAGCTTTTTTTTCAATCAAGCAAAAGAAATGGAAAGGCAAGATTTAGAAAAGATAAAATGAAATATCCAAAACCAAACAAAGCTCAAATATCTTTGGAACATAGCAAACCATTAGTTTTTCCAGTGTCAGCATACCAATAAAGCTAACGAAAAACCATTAACCTCCTTCTTTATGGATAACTTACAGAATTCTGCACCAATTTGTCAAATTAACCCAATATTCTCTATAGTAACCTGATTCATTTTCTCAGAACTTCATGTCTAATAGTTAATGTCAATGCAAACCTTGACAATAGGCTTCCATTGCATCCCTATAAATTAAATGAACCAGTTCCTCCATTTGAAGCAAATGGCCAGGATTCACTTTGAGTTGAGAAAAATTCTCATGTTAGAAATACATTCAATTCAGTAAAAAAAAAAAAAGCATGAGACGTTCACATTTATTGAATCACCTGATAGGAAGACAATGAAAGTCAAAGGCATTTTTTACTCCTGAGAAAAGTTCTGAGCTTTATACTCCTTTTTACTATGTAGTAAAAAGTGTTATTGGCTTTCATTGCCTTCCTAATTGACGAGTAATTAAATGTAAAATTCTCATGCTTTTTACTCATGATTTGAACTTCTGAATACCATGAGATTTTTTTTCTAACTTTAGTGAATCAATGCCGATGTCTTTCTTGGTGATTACATGTATTAAAGCGGCTGGTGAAAATAAAAAAATCTAAAGTAGCAGATAAAAAGCTTTTAGATGATTGATAAAAAACATCTTTTCAATCCTTTTCTTAACAGCAACATGTTTAAAAACCAATATGTCTTTGGATAACAATTTAACAACCCACATGAATTCAGTACTTTATAACTCTTAAAATGCAAAGGCCCACCTGATTCATTAGTAGATGTAGCTACCATGAAAAAGAAAGAAAACAAATTTCAGAAGAGCTCAAAACTATTTTTAAAACCAAGTAAGGAATTCTTAAGAATATTCCGATCCGCCATGGATTATTTTAAAATGTGCAAAAATACCACATTTTGAACCAACTAATTTCACAAAAAATGGTTAGGTGAAAAGGTGCTATTGCTAGAAATGAAAGGATTTCCCTGTCCTTTCAACCCTAAACAAAAATTTGACATTTTTCCCATCATTTTTAGAAGGATATTCCAGCTTTAGAGCTAACATTTTTATTGAGTTTTTAAGAGAAGGGGGTCAGAAAACAGTTTCATAAATTTCACACATTAATAAATGTGACTTGATTATTTTTGGGTTCTCAGTCACTCCTTGTCATTACTACCCCTCCAGTTGTCTTAGCCTTTACCAATCTTGAATAGTAAAATACAGTAGAGTTTTTAATTATTTAAAGCTGTTTTTAGCAAAAACCTAACCTTACTAACTCATAAATTAACAAACACAAAAGAGTCAGAGGGGTTCATACATGGCCCTTTAACCAAGCAAGTCTATTATTGATTAATGAAAATCAATATGCATACATTAAAATAACAGACAGCGATAACTGTATAAATGACCATTGATAATAAGATGTATTATTCAACTAATCTGTACTATTAATCAAACTGATTTAATAATAACGCTGATTAAACATGAAGGCTTACTTGGTTGAGTAGGAGCTTTTTTTTCAATCAAGCAAAAGAAATGGAAAGGCAAGATTTAGAAAAGATAAAATGAAATATCCAAAACCAAACAAAGCTCAAATATCTTTGGAACATAGCAAACCATTAGTTTTTCCAGTGTCAGCATACCAATAAAGCTAACGAAAAACTATTAACCTCCTTCTTTATGGATAACTTACAGAATTCTGCACCAATTTGTCAAATTAACCCAATATTCTCTATAGTAACCTGATTCATTTTCTCAGAACTTCATGTCTAATAGTTAATGTCAATGCAAACCTTGACAATAGGCTTCCATTGCATCCCTATAAATTAAATGAACCAGTTCCTCCATTTGAAGCAAATGGCCAGGATTCACTTTGAGTTGAGAAAAATTCTCATGTTACAAATACATTCAATTCAGTAAAAAAAAAAGCATGAGATGTTCACATTTATTGAATCACCTGATAGGAAGACAATGAAAGTCAAAGGCATTTTTTACTCCTGAATAAAGTTCTGAGCTTTATACTCCTTTTTACTATGTAGTAAAAAGTGTTATTGGCTTTCATTGCCTTCCTATCTGACGAGTCATTAAATGTAAAATTCTCATGCTTTTTACTCATGATTTGAACTTCTGAATACCATGAGATTTTTTTTTCAAACTTTAGTGAATCAATGCCAATGTCTTTCTTGGTGATTACATGTATTAAAGCGGCTGGTGAAAATAAAAAATCAAAAGTAGCAGATAAAAAGCTTTTCCTTGATTGATAAAAAACATCTTTTCAATCCTTTTCTTAACAGCAACATGTTTAAAAACCAATATGTCTTTGGATAACAATTTAACAACCCACATGAATTCAGTACTTTATAACTCTTAAAATGCAAAGGCCCACCTGATTCATTAGTAGATGTAGCTACCATGAAAAAGAAAGAAAACAAATTTCAGAAGAGCTCAAAACTAGTTTTAAAACCAAGTAAGGAATTCTTAAGAATATTCCGATCCGCCATGGATTATTTTAAAATGTGCAAAAATACCACATTTTGAACCAACTAATTTCACAAAAAATGGTTAGGTCAAAAGGTGCTATTGCTAGAAATGAAAGGATTTCCCTGTCCTTTCAACCCTAAACAAAAATTTGACATTTTTCCCATCATTTTTAGAAGGATATTCCACCTTTAGAGCTAACATATTTATTGCGTTTTTAAGAGAAGGGGGTCAGAAAACAGTTTCATAAATTTCACACATTAATAAATGTGACTTGATTATTTTGGGGTTCTCAGTCACTCCTTGTCATTACTACCCCTCCAGTTGTATTAGCCTTTACCAATCTTGAATAGTAAAATACAGTAGAGTTTTTAATTATTTAAAGCTGTTTTTAGCAAAAACCTAACCTTACTAACTCATAAATTAACAAACACAAAAGAGTCAGAGGGGTTCATACATGGCCCTTTAACCAAGCAAGTCTATAATTGATTAATGAAAATCAATATGCAGACATTAAAAAAACAGACAGCGATAACTGTATAAATGACCTTTGATAATAAGATGTATTATTCAACTAATCTGTACTATTAATCAAACTGATTTAATAATAACACTGATTAAACATGAAGGCTTACTCGGCTGAGTAGGAGCTTTTTTTTCAATCAAGCAAAAGAAAAGGAAAGGCAAGATTTAGAAAAGATAAAATGAAATATCCAAAACCAAACAAAGCTCAAATATCTTTGGAACATAGCAAACCATTAGTTTTTCCAGTGTCAGCATACCAATAAAGCTAACGAAAAACTATTAACCTCCTTCTATATGGATGACTTACAGAATTCTGCACCAATTTGTCAAATTAACCCAATATTCTCTATAGTAACCTGATTCATTTTCCCAGAACTTCATGTCTAATAGTTAATGTCAATGCAAACCTTGACAATAGGCTTCCAATGCATCCCAATAAATTAAATGAACCAGTTCCTCCATTTGAAGCAAATGGCCAGGATTCACTTTGAGTTGAGAAAAATTCTCATGTTACAAATACATTCAATTCAGTAAAAAAAAAAGCATGAGATGTTCACATTTATTGAATCACCTGATAGGAAGACAATGAAAGTCAAAGGCATTTTTTACTCCTGAATAAAGTTCTGAGCTTTATACTCCTTTTTACTATGTAGTAAAAAGTGTTATTGGCTTTCATTGCCTTCCTATCTGACGAGTCATTAAATGTAAAATTCTCATGCTTTTTACTCATGATTTGAACTTCTGAATACCATGAGATTTTTTTTTCAAACTTTAGTGAATCAATGCCGATGTCTTTCTTGGTGATTACATGTATTAAAGCGGCTGGTGAAAATAAAAAAATCAAAAGTAGCAGATAAAAAGCTTTTCCTTGATTGATAAAAAACATCTTTTCAATCCTTTTCTTAACAGCAACATGTTTAAAAACCAATATGTCTTTGGATAACAATTTAACAACCCACATGAATTCAGTACTTTATAACTCTTAAAATGCAAAGGCCCACCTGATTCATTAGTAGATGTAGCTACCATGAAAAAGAAAGAAAACAAATTTCAGAAGAGCTCAAAACTAGTTTTAAAACCAAGTAAGGAATTCTTAAGAATATTCCGATCCGCCATGGATTATTTTAAAATGTGCAAAAATACCACATTTTGAACCAACTAATTTCACAAAAAATGGTTAGGTCAAAAGGTGCTATTGCTAGAAATGAAAGGATTTCCCTGTCCTTTCAACCCTAAACAAAAATTTGACATTTTTCCCATCATTTTTAGAAGGATATTCCACCTTTAGAGCTAACATATTTATTGCGTTTTTAAGAGAAGGGGGTCAGAAAACAGTTTCATAAATTTCACACATTAATAAATGTGACTTGATTATTTTGGGGTTCTCAGTCACTCCTTGTCATTACTACCCCTCCAGTTGTATTAGCCTTTACCAATCTTGAATAGTAAAATACAGTAGAGTTTTTAATTATTTAAGTATTTAAAGCTGTTTTTAGCAAAAACCTAACCTTACTAACTCATAAATTAACAAACACAAAAGAGTCAGAGGGGTTCATACATGGCCCTTTAACCAAGCAAGTCTATTATTGATTAATGAAAATCAATATGCATACATTAAAATAACAGACAGCGATAACTGTATAAATGACCATTGATAATAAGATGTATTATTCAACTAATCTGTACTATTAATCAAACTGATTTAATAATAACGCTGATTAAACATGAAGGCTTACTTGGTTGAGTAGGAGCTTTTTTTTCAATCAAGCAAAAGAAATGGAAAGGCAAGATTTAGAAAAGATAAAATGAAATATCCAAAACCAAACAAAGCTCAAATATCTTTGGAACATAGCAAACCATTAGTTTTTCCAGTGTCAGCATACCAATAAAGCTAACGAAAAACTATTAACCTCCTTCTTTATGGATAACTTACAGAATTCTGCACCAATTTGTCAAATTAACCCAATATTCTCTATAGTAACCTGATTCATTTTCTCAGAACTTCATGTCTAATAGTTAATGTCAATGCAAACCTTGACAATAGGCTTCCATTGCATCCCTATAAATTAAATGAACCAGTTCCTCCATTTGAAGCAAATGGCCAGGATTCACTTTGAGTTGAGAAAAATTCTCATGTTAGAAATACATTCAATTCAGTAAAAAAAAAAAACATGAGACTTTCACTTTTATTGAATCACCTGATAGGAAGACAATGAAAGTCAAAGGCATTTTTTACTCCTGAGAAAAGTTCTGAGCTTTATACTCCTTTTTACTATGTAGTAAAAAGTGTTATTGGCTTTCATTGCCTTCCTAATTGACGAGTCATTAAATGTAAAATTCTCATGCTTTTTACTCATGATTTGAACTTCTGAATACCATGAGATTTTTTTTTCAAACTTTAGTGAATCAATGCCGATGTCTTTCTTGGTGATTACATGTATTAAAGCGGCTGGTGAAAATAAAAAAATCAAAAGTAGCAGATAAAAAGCTTTTCCTTGATTGATAAAAAACATCTTTTCAATCCTTTTCTTAACAGCAACATGTTTAAAAACCAATATGTCTTTGGATAACAATTTAACAACCCACATGAATTCAGTACTTTATAACTCTTAAAATGCAAAGGCCCACCTGATTCATTAGTAGATGTAGCTACCATGAAAAAGAAAGAAAACAAATTTCAGAAGAGCTCAAAACTATTTTTAAAACCAAGTAAGGAATTCTTAAGAATATTCCGATCCGTTATGGATTATTTTAAAATGTGCAAAAATACCACATTTTGAACCAACTAATTTCACAAAAAATGGTTAGGTGAAAAGGTGCTATTGCTAGAAATGAAAGGATTTCCCTGTCCTTTCAACCCTAAACAAAAATTTGACATTTTTCCCATCATTTTTAGAAGGATATTCCACCTTTAGAGCTAACATTTTATTGAGTTTTTAAGAGAAGGGGGTCAGAAAACAGTTTCATAAATTTCACACATTAATAAATGTGATTGATTATTTTTGGGTTCTCAGTCACTCCTTGTCATTACTACCCCTCCAGTTGTCTTAGCCTTTACCAATCTTGAATAGTAAAATACAGTAGAGTTTTTAATTATTTAAGTTTTTAAAGCTGTTTTTAGCAAAAACCTAACCTTACTAACTCATAAATTAACAAACACAAAAGAGTCAGAGGGGTTCATACATGTCCCTTTAACCAAGCAAGTCTATAATAGATTAATGAAAATCAATATGCAGACATTAAAATAACAGACAGCGATAACTGTATAAATGACCATTGATAATAAGATGTATTATTCAACTAATCTGTACTATTAATCAAACTGATTTAATAACACTGATTAAACATGAAGGCTTACTTGGTTGAGTAGGAGCTTTTTTTCAATCAAGCAAAAGAAAAGGAAAGGCAAGATTTAGAAAAGATAAAATGAAATATCCAAAACCAAACAAAGCTCAAAAATCTTTGGAACATAGCAAACCATTAGTTTTTCCAGTGTCAGCATACCAATAAAGCTAACAAAAACCTATTAACCTCCTTCTTTATGGATAACTTGCAGAATTCTGCACCAATTTGTCAAATTAACCCAATATTCTCTATAGTAACCTGATTCATTTTCCCAGAACTTCATGTCTAATAGTTAATGTCAATGCAAACCTTGACAATAGGCTTCCATTGCATCCCTATAAATTAAATGAACCAGTTCCTCCATTTGAAGCAAATCGCCAGGATTCACTTTGAGTTGAGAAAAATTCTCATGTTAGAAATACATTCAATTCAGTAAAAAAAAAAAATGAGACTTTCACTTTTATTGAATCACCTGATAGGAAGACAATGAAAGTCAAAGGCATTTTTTACTCCTGAGAAAAGTTCTGAGCTTTATACTCCTTTTTACTATGTAGTAAAAAGTGTTATTGGCTTTCATTGCCTTCCTATCTGACGAGTCATTAAATGTAAAATTCTCATGCTTTTTACTCATGATTTGAACTTCTGAATACCATGAGATTTTTTTTAAAACTTTAGTGAATCAATGCCAATGTCTTTTATGGTGATTACATGTATTAAAGCGGCTGGTGAAAATAAAAAAAATCAAAAGTAGCAGATAAAAAGCTTTTAGATGATTGATAAAAAACATCTTTTCAATCCTTTTCTTAACAGCAACATGTTTAAAAACCAATATGTCTTTGGATAACAATTTAACAACCCACATGAATTCAGTACTTTATAACTCGTAAAATGCAAAGGCCCACCTGATTCATTAGTAGATGTAGCTACCATGAAAAAGAAAGAAAACAAATTTCAGAAGAGCTCAAAACTATTTTTAAAACCAAGTAAGGAATTCTTAAGAATAGTCCTTTCAACCCTAAACAAAAACGTGACATTTTTCCCATCATTTTTAGAAGGATATTCCACCTTCAGAACTTCATGTCTAATTGTTAATGTCAATGCAAACCTTGACAATAGGCTTCCATTGCTTCCCTATAAATTAAATGAACCAGTTCCTCCATTTGAAGCAAATGGCCAGGATTCACTTTGAGTTGAGAAAAATTCTCATGTTAGAAATTAGAGATGAGCGAGTAGTGAAATATTCAAAATTTCGAATTTCGATTCGAATAGCCCGCGTTACTCGACTACTCGACCGAATATCGAATCCCATTATAGTCTATGGGAAAAAAATGCTCGACACTTGGAAATCTCAATTCGACCACTTGGAGGTCACCAAGTCCACCCTGAAACATCAGAAAATGATGCCAACACTGCTGGAATGCAACTGGGACAGCAGGGGAAGCATGTCTGGGTGCATATAACGAGCCCAAGTCGCACTATTACGCCACTATCACAGCCACTCAACAATACACTCCAAACACAATATAACTTCTATGTAAAGTGAGACAAGACAAGGAAACCTTCTTTCCTCTACATTGCCATGGACCCCAAGCCAAACTGTACAAAAAAGAAGAACAAAATTCTACACCCCTTAAAATCACGTTGCCTAATGACAACCACAGATGACATAGGCAAGGGGGAAAATAAATAGACCCCACCCCAAATTTTCATTGTGTGTGTGTGTGTGTGTGTGTGTGTGAGATGTGGTCAGACATGTCCTCTTGTGTCATTGTGTCACCCCAGCAGTAAGGGAAGCTTAAAGGAGGAGGTTTGTTACAGTGTGTCACCCCAGCAGTAAGGGAAGCTTACAGGAGGAGGTTTGTTACAGTGTGTCACCCCAGCAGTCAGGGAAGCTTACAGGAGGAGGTTTGTTACAGTGTGTCACCCCAGCAGTAAGGGAAGCTTAGAGCTGAGACCTCTTAAAAATTGTGTGGAGGCCCAAGATCTGAGACCTCTTAAAAATTGTGTGGAGGCCCAAGAGCTGAGACCTCTCAAACATTGTGTGGAGTCCCAAGAGCTGAGACCTTTTAAAAATTGTGTGGAGGCCCAAGAGCTGAGACCTTTTAAAAATTGTGTGGAGGCCCAAGAGCTGAGACCTCTCAAACATTGTGTGGAGTCCCACGAGCTGAGACCTCTTAAAAATTGTGTGGAGGCCCAAGAGCTGAGACCTTTTAAAAATTGTGTGGAGGCCCAAGAGCTGAGACCTTTTAAAAATTGTGTGGAGGCCCAAGAGCTGAGACCTCTCAAACATTGTGTGGAGTCCCACGAGCTGAGACCTTTTAAAAATTGTGTGGAGGCCCAAGAGCTGAGACCTCTCAAACATTGTGTGGAGTCCCACGAGCTGAGACCTCTCAAACATTGTGTGGAGTCCCACGAGCTGAGATCTCTTAAAAATTGTGTGGAGGCCCAAGAGCTGAGACCTCTCAAACATTGTGTGGAGTCCCACGAGCTGAGACCTCTTAAAAATTGTGTGGAGGCCCAAGAGCTGAGACCTCTTAAAAATTGTGTGGAGGCCCAAGAGCTGAGACCTTTTAAAAATTGTGTGGAGGCCCAAGAGCTGAGACCTCTTAAAAATTGTGTGGAGGCCCAAGAGCTGAGACCTTTTAAAAATTGTGTGGAGGCCCAAGAGCTGAGACCTTTTAAAAATTGTGTGGAGGCCCAAGAGCTGAGACCTCTTAAAAATTGTGTGGAGGCCCAAGAGCTGAGACCTTTTAAAAATTGTGTGGAGGCCCAAGAGCTGAGACCTTTTAAAAATTGTGTGGAGGCCCAAGAGCTGAGACCTCTTAAAAATTGTGTGGAGGCCCAAGAGCTGAGACCTTTTAAAAATTGTGTGGAGGCCCAAGAGCTGAGACCTTTTAAAAATTGTGTGGAGGCCCAAGAGCTGAGACCTCTCAAACATTGTGTGGAGGCCCAAGAGCTGAGCACTTATTAGTGCTGCAGCTACGGCTGCTTTAGTGAGGGGTAGCTGCTGCTGCTGGAATAGGGACAGAAAGACTTCAGTGGTGTATTACCACCTATATACAAAACTATATACACTCTGCTCAAAACGGCTGCTTTAGTGAGGGGTAGCTGCTGATGCTGGAATAGGGACAGAAAGACTTCAGTGGTGTATTAGCACCTATATACAAAACTATATTTTGCACTACTGTTTTGTGTCCTCTGTGCCAACAAAACACTGTTTTATACACGGTGCGTATAGGCACCATTTCACCTTCTGGCAGTATACGGCTGTATAGCCAGGTGTTTTTCTTAAAAATATTTTTTATATTTGGCACTACTGTTTTGTGTCCTCTTTACCAACAAAACCTTGTTATGTACCCGGTGCGTATAGGCACCATTTCACCTTCTGGCAGTATACGGCTGTATAGCCAGGTGTTCTTCTTAAACATATTTTTATATTTGGCATAACGCGTGGCCAAAAAAGTAAAACGTCTGAAATGCGGAGGGCTAGCGCAAAGGGACGTGGACGAGGACGGGGGCGCGGAAATGCTGGTGGGGGCACAAACCGCGTTGAAGCCAGTGGGGATACAATGCGTGCTGATGAGGGGCAGCCAGCATTACGCTCATCCAGCTTCCCTGCCTTTATGGGACAGTTATGCGGGGGGCGGGGTACACCTCTGTTAAAGCCTGAGCAGCGTGAACAGGTGGTGCAATGGATGGCCGATAACGCTTCCAGTCACTTGTCCACCACCCAGTCATCCACACAGTCTCACTCTGACCCTCCTTCCTCCCAACCTGGCCAACAGAGTCAGCCCACCCTTGACCCCTCCCAGGACCTCTTTTCGGGTCCTTTTCCAGATGTGCTGCAAGAATCCCAGGAGCTAGCAGAGCAATTTGTTTGTAGTGATGCCCAAACACTTGAGCATCTGCCATCTGCTAGTGATGTGGACCCGGAACCAGCATCTGCTATCATGAGCGATGATGATGATGAGACGCAGTTGCCATCAAGGGAGGCTGTTGGAATGTCCAGTGGGCAGGAGGAGGAGCAGAGAGAGGAAGTGGAAGAGGAGGTGGTGGATGACGAAATGACCGACCCCACTTGGACAGGGGTGATGTCCAGCGGGGAAAGCAGTGGAGATGCGGTCTGCGCATCACCGAATAAGGCAGCAAGAGGCAGAGGACTGTCCAGAGGCAGAGGACAGTCCAGACAGAGAAGGCAGGCCACAGCCAGCAGGGCCGAAGCTCTTCCCGGCAGCAGGCAGTCGCGCGAAGCTCCCCCATCGAGGCCTCGTACTTCTGTGGTGTGGAGATTTTTTAATGTTTGCGCGGATGACAAACTGAGCGCGGTTTGCGCAATCTGCCACTCAAAACTGAGTAGGGGCTCTGAGAAGAGCAATCTGACCACCTCAGGCATGCGCCGTCACTTGGAATTCAAGCACTGGGCTGAGTGGGAGAGAGCAAACGCAATACAACCTGCGCCCCGTCTTGCTGCCACTGCCTCTTCCCCTTTGTTGTGTGCTGCCACTGCGGTCCAGACCTCCAGCCAGGACACCTCCACATCTGCCTCTGCCTCGGCTACTTTGGGGCCTTCTCCTTCAGCCCCCCCTTCCCCCGCATCTTCGTCTGCACCTTCCATCTCCTCGTCCCATCAACTGTCCATCTCGCAGGCGTTCAACCGCAGGCGGAAGTACGCCTCCAGTCACCCCCAAGCCCAAGCCTTAACCTGCCTCATCTCCAAACTGCTGGCCCTGGAGATGTTGCCGTTTTGGCTTGTGGAGACGCAGGCCTTCCGCGACCTGATGGCGGCTGCCGCACCTCGCTATTCCGTCCCTAGCCGCCACTATTTTTCCCGGTGTGGCGTCCCCGCCCTGCACCAGCACGTGTCGCGTAACATCAGGCGGACCCTGAGGTACGCAGTCAGCGCAAAGGTCCACTTGACCACCGACTCGTGGACAAGCGCTTGCGGCCAAGGACGCTACATCTCTTTGACGGCACACTGGGTGAATGTTGTGGAAGCGGGGACGGGGTCGCAAACAGGGACGGCCTACATACCACCCCCGCCCAAGATTGCCAGCACAGGTTCTGATGGACCCTCCTCCTCTTCCTTCTTCTCCTCCTCCTCCTCCTCCTCTGCCTTAACATCGCCCTCAGCCCCTAGCTGGAAGCGTTGCAGCACTGGCACGGGGAGACGTCAGCAGGCGGTGCTTAAGCTCATCAGCTTGGGCGACAGGAAGCACAGCGCCGCAGAGGTGAGGCACGCCATATTGCAGCAGACAGAGATGTGGCTGTCGCCGCTGCAGCTAGGACCAGGCATGGTCGTGTGCGATAACGGCCGTAACCTGGTGGCGGCTCTGGAGCTTGCAGAACTCAATCACGTACCATGCCTGGCCCACGTTTTTAATTTGGTAGTACAAAAGTTTCTAAAGACTTACCCCAACCTGGCAGAGCTACTGGTCAAAGTGCGGCGCTTGTGCGCTCACTTTCGGAAGTCAACTGTAGCTGCTGCTAGCTTAAAAAAAAATCCAGCAACGCCTCCATTTGCCTCAACATCGGCTGTTGTGCGACCTGCCCACTCGCTGGAATTCCACCTATTGCATGTTGGCCAGGGTGTGTGAGCAGCAGAAAGCATTGATGGAGTACCAGATGATGCATCCACGCGTGCCTCCAACTTAGCTCCCTCAGTTTGCCAACCACGAGTGGCCATGGATGGCAGACATATGCGATGTATTGCGTATCTTTGAGGAGTCCACTAAGAAGGTCAGCAGCGAGGACGCTATAGTGAGTGTAACCATCCCGCTCCTAGGCGTCCTTAAAGAATCGCTCATCGCAATAAGGGAGAATGCATTGCACACAGAGGAGACGGGGGTAGGAGGAGACGCAACGCAGGTAGACAGTCAGACCACACTTTTGTCTGCTGCTCGGTGGCAGTTGCAGGAGGAGGAGGATGAGGAGGAGGAGGACAACGTGGAGGTGGCTGTGGAAGAGGATGCTGGCGGCGAGGGTAGCAGTCAGGCTGTGTGCGTCCCATTGGTTCAGCGCGGATGGATCGGAGAGGAGGAGGAAGAGGAGGAAATGGAAAATGATCCTTCTGGTGGGGGCAGTGAGGTCATGCCTACTCAGAGTCTGGCACACATGGCTGACTTCATGCTGGGCTGCTTTTCCCGGGACATACGTGTTGTCCGGATATTGGAGAACAAACTATACTGGGTCTTCGCACTCCTGGACCCCCGGTATAAAGATAACTTCTCCTCTTTTATTCCGGTAGAGGAGAGGACGAATCGATTACTGGAATACCAGAGGGAACTCTTGCAGAACATGATGCAGATTTTCCCACCCAGCATCGCTGGCGGCAGAGAGGAGAGTGTCTCCCAGAGTCTGACAACATCGATCAGGCCCACAGCCACCAGGGGAACACTCTCCAAGATGTGGGACACGTTCATGTCACCCCCTCGTGCAACTTCCATCACTGCGGGGGCCCGCTATCAGCAGGAGGGACAAGTATCGGCGGATGTTGCGGGACTACCTGGCAGACCACACCCCTGTCCTCCCCGATCCCTCGGCGACCTACACTTACTGGGTCTCCAAGTTGGACACGTGGCTGGAACTGTCCCTGTACGCCTTGGAGGTGCTTGCCTGCCCTGCCGCCAGCGTGCTATCAGAAAGGGTGTTCAGCGCAGCCGGGGGCATTATAACCGATAAGCGCAGCCGCCTGTCAACCGACAGTGCCGACAGGCTGACGCTAATCAAAATGAACAGCAAGTGGATTGACCCGGACTTTGCTTGTACAACAGTGGAAAGCAGCCAAGAGTGAAGTGCCATCTGTATGAAGTGCCATTTCCTCCTCCTCCTCCTCCTCCTCCTTAACCGCCGTAGAATTGCTGTATTAATGGAAAAAATTATGGCTCACCTCTTAGGCTTAATACAATCAATTTTTAAGAGGTCTCAACTCTTGGGCCTCCACACAATTTTTAAAAGGTCTCAGCTCTTGGGCCTCCACACAATTTTTAAAAGGTCTCAGCTCTTGGGCATCCACACAATTTTTAAGAGGTCTCAGCTCTTGGGCCTCCACACAATTTTTAAGAGGTCTCAGCTCGTGGGACTCCACACAATGTTTGAGAGGTCTCAGCTCTTGGGCCTCCACACAATTTTTAAAAGGTCTCAGCTCTTGGGCCTCCACACAATTTTTAAAACATAGCAGCCCTAATAAGGGCTCTCAATGACTCTCTTGTCTTCTGGTAGCTGGTATATATGGTGGTAAAAGCGATATTCTGAGCTTCTGGGGCCCTACCTGCCTACATATGAGCTATATACTTTTCAGCATAGTAGCCCTAATAAGGGCTCTCAATGACTCTCTTGTCTTCTGGTAGCTGGTATATATGGTGGTAAATGCGATATTCTGAGCTTCTGGGGCCCTGCCTGACTACATAGAATATGAGCTATATACTGTTCAGCATAGTAGCCCTAATAAGGGCTCTCAATGACTCTCTTGTCTTCTGGTAGCTGGTATATATGGTGGTAAAAGCTATATTCTGAGCTTCTGGGTCCCTGCCTGACTACATAGAATATGAGCTATATACTGTTCAGCGTAGTAGCCCGAATAAGGGCTCTTAAGGACTCTCTTGTCTTCTGGTAGCTGGTATATATGGTGGTAAAAGCTATATTCTGAGCTTCTGGGGCCCTGCCTGACTACATAGAATATGAGCTATATACTGTTCAGCGTAGTAGCCCTAATAAGGGCTCTTAATGACTCTCTTGTCTTCTGGTAGCTGGTATATATGGTGGTAAAAGCTATATTCTGAGCTTCTGGGGCCCTGCCTGACTACATAGGATATGAGCTATATACTGTTCAACATAGCAGCACTAATAAGGGATTAAGGACTCTCTTGTCTTCTGGTAGCTGGTATATATGGTGGTAAAAGCGATATTCTGAGCTTCTGGGGCCCTGCCTGCCTACATATGAGCTATATACTGTTCAGCATAGTAGCCCTAATAAGGGCTCTCAATGACTCTCTTGTCTTCTGGTAGCTGGTATATATGGTGGTAAATGCGATATTCTGAGCTTCTGGGGCCCTGCCTGACTACATAGAATATGAGCTATATACTGTTCAGCATAGTAGCCCTAATAAGGGCTCTCAATGACTCTCTTGTCTTCTGGTAGCTGGTATATATGGTGGTAAATGCGATATTCTGAGCTTCTGGGGCCCTGCCTGACTACATAGAATATGAGCTATATACTGTTCAGCGTAGTAGCCCTAATAAGGGCTCTTAAGGACTCTCTTGTCTTCTGGTAGCTGGTATATATGGTGGTAAAAGCTATATTCTGAGCTTCTGGGGCCCTGCCTGACTACATAGAATATGAGCTATATACTGTTCAGCGTAGTAGCCCTAATAAGGGCTCTTAAGGACTCTCTTGTCTTCTGGTAGCTGGTATATATGGTGGTAAATGCGATATTCTGAGCTTCTGGGGCCCTGCCTGACTACATAGAATATGAGCTATATACTGTTCAGCGTAGTAGCTCTAATAAGGGCTCTTAAGGACTCTCTTGTCTTCTGGTAGCTGGTATATATGGTGGTAAATGCGATATTCTGAGCTTCTGGGGCCCTGCCTGCCTACATAAGAGCTATATACTGTTCAGCATAGTAGCCCTAATAAGGGCTCTTAATGACTCTCTTGTCTTCTGGTAGCTGGTATATATGGTGGTAAATGCGATATTCTGAGCTTCTGGGGCCCTGCCTGCCTACATATGAGCTATATACTGTTCAGCATAGTAGCCCTAATAAGGGCTCTTAATGACTCTCTTGTCTTCTGGTAGCTGGTATATATGGTGGTAAAAGCTATATTCTGAGCTTCTGGGGCCCTGCCTGACTACATAGAATATGAGCTATATACTGTTCAGCGTAGTAGCCCTAATAAGGGCTCTTAAGGACTCTCTTGTCTTCTGGTAGCTGGTATATATGGTGGTAAAAGCTATATTCTGAGCTTCTGGGGCCCTGCCTGACTACATAGAATATGAGCTATATACTGTTCAGTGTAGTAGCCCTAATAAGGGCTCTTAAGGACTCTCTTGTCTTCTGGTAGCTGGTATATATGGTGGTAAAAGCTATATTCTGAGCTTCTGGGGCCCTGCCTGACTACATAGAATATGAGCTATATACTGTTCAGCGTAGTAGCCCTAATAAGGGCTCTTAAGGACTCTCTTGTCTTCTGGTAGCTGGTATATATGGTGGTAAAAGCTATATTCTGAGCTTCTGGGGCCCTGCCTGACTACATAGAATATGAGCTATATACTGTTCAGCGTAGTAGCCCTAATAAGGGCTCTTAAGGACTCTCTTGTCTTCTGGTAGCTGGTATATATGGTGGTAAAAGCTATATTCTGAGCTTCTGGGGCCCTGCCTGCCTACATAGGATATGAGCTATATACTGTTCAGCGTAGTAGCCCTAATAAGGGCTCTTAAGGACTCTCTTGTCTTCTGGTAGCTGGTATATATGGTGGTAAAAGCTATATTCTGAGCTTCTGGGGCCCTGCCTGACTACATAGAATATGAGCTATATACTGTTCAGCGTAGTAGCCCTAATAAGGGCTCTTAAGGACTCTCTTGTCTTCTGGTAGCTGGTATATATGGTGGTAAAAGCTATATTCTGAGCTTCTGGGGCCCTGCCTGACTACATAGAATATGAGCTATATACTGTTCAGCGTAGTAGCCCTAATAAGGGCTCTTAAGGACTCTCTTGTCTTCTGGTAGCTGGTATATATGGTGGTAAAAGCTATATTCTGAGCTTCTGGGGCCCTGCCTGACTACATAGAATATGAGCTATATACTGTTCAGCGTAGTAGCCCTAATAAGGGCTCTTAAGGACTCTCTTGTCTTCTGGTAGCTGGTATATATGGTGGTAAAAGGTATATTCTGAGCTTCTGGGGCCCTGCCTGACTACATAGAATATGAGCTATATACTGTTCAGCGTAGTAGCCCTAATAAGGGCTCTTAAGGACTCTCTTGTCTTCTGGTAGCTGGTATATATGGTGGTAAAAGCTATATTCTGAGCTTCTGGGGCCCTGCCTGCCTACATAGGATATGAGCTATATACTGTTCAGCGTAGTAGCCCTAATAAGGGCTCTTAAGGACTCTCTTGTCTTCTGGTAGCTGGTATATATGGTGGTAAAAGCTATATTCTGAGCTTCTGGGGCCCTGCCTGCCTACATAGGATATGAGCTATATACTGTTCAGCGTAGTAGCCCTAATAAGGGCTCTTAAGGACTCTCTTGTCTTCTGGTAGCTGGTATATATGGTGGTAAAAGCTATATTCTGAGCTTCTGGGGCCCTGCCTGACTACATAGAATATGAGCTATATACTGTTCAGCGTAGTAGCCCTAATAAGGGCTCTTAAGGACTCTCTTGTCTTCTGGTAGCTGGTATATATGGTGGTAAAAGCTATATTCTGAGCTTCTGGGGCCCTGCCTGACTACATAGAATATGAGCTATATACTGTTCAGCGTAGTAGCCCTAATAAGGGCTCTTAAGGACTCTCTTGTCTTCTGGTAGCTGGTATATATGGTGGTAAAAGCTATATTCTGAGCTTCTGGGGCCCTGCCTGCCTACATAGGATATGAGCTATATACTGTTCAGCGTAGTAGCCCTAATAAGGGCCCTTAAGGACTCTCTTGTCTTCTGGTAGCTGGTATATATGGTGGTAAAAGCTATATTCTGAGCTTCTGGGGAACTGCCTGCCTACATATGAGCTATATACTGTTCAGCATAGTAGCCCTAATAAGGGCTCTTAATGACTCTCTTGTCTTCTGGTAGCTGGTATATATGGTGGTAAAAGCTATATTCTGAGCTTCTGGGGCCCTGCCTGACTACATAGAATATGAGCTATATACTGTTCAGCGTAGTAGGCCTAATAAGGGCTCTTAAGGACTCTCTTGTCTTCTGGTAGCTGGTATATATGGTGGTAAAAGCTATATTCTGAGCTTCTGGGGCCCTGCCTGCCTACATAGGATATGAGCTATATACTGTTCAGCGTAGTAGCCCTAATAAGGGCTCTTAAGGACTCTCTTGTCTTCTGGTAGCTGGTATATATGGTGGTAAAAGCTATATTCTGAGCTTCTGGGGCCCTGCCTGCCTACATAGGATATGAGCTATATACTGTTCAGCGTAGTAGCCCTAATAAGGGCTCTTAAGGACTCTCTTGTCTTCTGGTAGCTGGTATATATGGTGGTAAAAGCTATATTCTGAGCTTCTGGGGCCCTGCCTGCCTACATAGGATATGAGCTATATACTGTTCAGCGTATTAGCCCTAATAAGGGCTCTTAAGGACTCTCTTGTCTTCTGGTAGCTGGTATATATGGTGGTAAAAGCTATATTCTGAGCTTCTGGGGCCCTGCCTGCCTACATATGAGCTATATACTGTTCAGCATAGTAGCCCTAATAAGGGCTCTTAATGACTCTCTTGTCTTCTGGTAGCTGGTATATATGGTGGTAAAAGCTATATTCTGAGCTTCTGGGGCCCTGCCTGACTACATAGAATATGAGCTATATACTGTTCAGCGTAGTAGCCCTAATTAGGGCTCTTAAGGACTCTCTTGTCTTCTGGTAGCTGGTATATATGGTGGTAAAAGCTATATTCTGAGCTTCTGGGGCCCTGCCTGCCTACATAGGATATGAGCTATATACTGTTCAGCGTAGTAGCCCTAATAAGGGCTCTTAAGGACTCTCTTGTCTTCTGGTAGCTGGTATATATGGTGGTAAAAGCTATATTCTGAGCTTCTGGGGCCCTGCCTGCCTACATAGGATATGAGCTATATACTGTTCAGCGTAGTAGCCCTAATAAGGGCTCTTAAGGACTCTCTTGTCTTCTGGTAGCTGGTATATATGGTGGTAAAAGCTATATTCTGAGCTTCTGGGGCCCTGCCTGCCTACATAGGATATGAGCTATATACTGTTCAGCGTAGTAGCCCTAATAAGGGCTCTTAAGGACTCTCTTGTCTTCTGGTAGCTGGTATATATGGTGGTAAAAGCGATATTTTGAGCTTCTGGGGCCCTGCCTGCCTACATATGAGCCATATACCGTTCAGCGTAGTAGCCCTAATAAGGGCTCTTAATGACTCTCTTGTCTTCTGGTAGCTGGTATAGATGGTGGTAAATGCGATATTCCGAGCTTCTGGGGCCCTGCCAGCGACAGCCTGTCTTTCCCTGCTGTGAGCGTCTGTCCCTCACTAAGTTCAAGCTGCTAATGCTGACGAAGAGGAAGTGCTGAGTTTTGTATATTCGAGGTCACATGGTTTTTCCAGCCAATGCGTGTAGACGCCGTTTTCGCGATGCCAGCGTCCTCCCAGGACCTGTCCCACCCCCCCTGCATGGTGATTGGTGTAAAAAACGCGCCAGGGAAGGTGGGAGGGGAAACGAATTGTGAGTGCGCCATCGCCGCTGTACTCGATCGAAATCGAGTATGACGAACAGCGTAGTATTCGATCGAATACCGGCTCGATCGAATACCGGCTCGCTCATCACTATTAGAAATACATTCAATTCAGTAAAAAAAAGCATGAGAGGTTCACATTTATTGAATCACCTGATAGGAAGACAATGAAAGTCAAAGGCATTTTTTACTCCTGAGAAAAGTTCTGAGCTTTATACTCCTTTTTACTATGTAGTAAAAAGTGTTATTGGCTTTCATTGCCTTCCTATCTGACGAGTCATTAACTGTAAAATTCTCATGCTTTTTACTCATGATTTGAACTTCTGAATACCATGAGATTTTTTTTCAAACTTTAGTGAATCAATGCCAATGTCTTTCTTGGTGATTACATGTATTAAAGCGGCTGGTGAAAATAAAAAAATCAAAAGTAGCAGATAAAAAGCTTTTAGATGATTGATAAAAAACATCTTTTCAATCCTTTTCTTAACAGCAACATGTTTAAAAACCAATATGTCTTTGGATAACAATTTAACAACCCACATGAATTCAGTACTTTATAACTCTTAAAATGCAAAGGCCCACCTGATTCATTAGTAGATGTAGCTACCATGAAAAAGAAAGAAAACAAATTTCAGAAGAGCTCAAAACTATTTTTAAAACCAAGTAAGGAATTCTTAAGAATATTCCGATCCGCCATGGGTTATTTTAAAATGGGCAAAAATACCACATTTTGAACCAACTAATTTCACAAAAAATGGTTAGGTGAAAAGGTGCTATTGCTAGAAATGAAAGGATTTCCCTGTCCTTTCAACCCTAAACAAAAGCGTGACATTTTTCCCATCATTTTTAGAAGGATATTCCACCTTTAGAGCTAACATTTTTATTGAGTTTTTAGGAGAAGGGGGTCAGAAAACAGTTTCATAAATTTCACACATTAATAAATGTGACTTGATTATTTTTGGGTTCTCAGTCACTCCTTGTCATTACTACCCCTCCAGTTGTCTTAGCCTTTACCAATCTTGAATAGTAAAATACAGTAGAGTTTTTAATTATTTAAGTTTTTAAAGCTGTTTTTAGCAAAAACCTAACCTTACTAACTCATAAATTAACAAACACAAAAGAGTCAGAGGGGTTCATACATGGCCCTTTAACCAAGCAAGTCTATAATTAATGAAAATCAATATGCAGACATTAAAATAACAGACAGCGATAACTGTATAAATGACCATTGATAATAAGATGTATTATTCAACTAATCTGTACTATTAATCAAACTGATTTAATAATAACACTGATTAAACATGAAGGCTCACTTGGTTGAGTAGGAGCTTTTTTTTCAATCAAGCAAAAGAAAAGGAAAGGCAAGATTTAGAAAAGATAAAATGAAATATCCAAAACCAAACAAAGCTCAAAAATCTTTGGAACATAGCAAACCATTAGTTTTTCCAGTGTCAGCATACCAATAAAGCTAACAAAAACCTATTAACCTCCTTCTTTATGGATAACTTGCAGAATTCTGCACCAATTTGTCAAATTAACCCAATATTCTCTATAGTAACCTGATTCATTTTCCCAGAACTTCATGTCTAATAGTTAATGTCAATGCAAACCTTGACAATAGGCTTCCATTGCATCCCTATAAATTAAATGAACCAGTTCCTCCATTTGAAGCAAATGGCCAGGATTCACTTTGAGTTGAGAAAAATTCTCATGTTAGAAATACATTCAATTCAGTTAAAAAAAAAAAAGCATGAGACGTTCACATTTATTGAATCACCTGATAGGAAGACAATGAAAGTCAAAGGCATTTTTTACTCCTGAGAAAAGTTCTGAGCTTTATACTCCTTTTTACTATGTAGTAAAAAGTGTTATTGGCTTTCATTGCCTTCCTATCTGACGAGTCATTAAATGTAAAATTCTCATGCTTTTTACTCATGATTTGAACTTCTGAATACCATGAGATTTTTTTTCAAACTTTAGTGTATCAATGCCGATGTCTTTCTTGGTGATTACATGTATTAAAGCGGCTGGTGAAAATAAAAAAATCAAAAGTAGCAGATAAAAAGCTTTTCCTTGATTGATAAAAAACATCTTTTCAATCCTTTTCTTAACAGCAACATGTTTAAAAACCAATATGTCTTTGGATAACAATTTAACATCCCACATGAATTCAGTACTTTATAACTCTTAAAATGCAAAGGCCCACCTGATTCATTAGTAGATGTAGCTACCATGAAAAAGAAAGAAAACAAATTTCAGAAGAGCTCAAAACTATTTTTAAAACCAAGTAAGGAATTCTTAAGAATATTCCGATCCGCCATGGGTTATTTTAAAATGTGCAAAAATACCACATTTTGAACCAACTAATTTCACAAAAAATGGTTAGGTCAAAAGGTGCTATTGCTAGAAATGAAAGGATTTCCCTGTCCTTTCAACCCTAAACAAAAATTTGACATTTTTCCCATCATTTTTAGAAGGATATTCCACCTTTAGAGCTCACATTTTTATTGAGTTTTTAAGAGAAGGGGGTCAGAAAACAGTTTCATAAATTTCACACATTAATAAATGTGACTTGATTATTTTTGGGTTCTCAGTCACTCCTTGTAATTACTACCCCTCCAGTTGTATTAGCCTTTACCAATCTTGAATAGTAAAATACAGTAGAGCTTTTAATTATTTAAGTATTTAAAGCTGTTTTTAGCAAAAACCTAACCTTACTAACTCATAAATTAACAAACACAAAAGAGTCAGAGGGGTTCATACATGTCCCTTTAACCAAGCAAGTCTATAATTGATTAATGAAAATCAATATGCATACATTAAAATTACAGACAGCGATAACTGTATAAATGACCATTGATAATAAGATGTATTATTCAACTAATCTGTACTATTAATCAAACTGATTTAATAATAACGCTGATTAAACATGAAGGCTTACTTGGTTGAGTAGGAGCTTTTTTTTCAATCAAGCAAAAGAAAAGGAAAGGCAAGATTTAGAAAAGATAAAATGAAATATCCAAAACCAAACAAAGCTCAAATATCTTTGGAACATAGCAAACCATTAGTTTTTCCAGTGTCAGCATACCAATAAAGCTAACAAAAAACTATTAACCTCCTTCTATATGGATGACTTACAGAATTCTGCACCAATTTGTCAAATTAACCCAATATTCTCTATAGTAACCTGATTCATTTTCCCAGAACTTCATGTCTAATAGTTAATGTCAATGCAAACCTTGACAATAGGCTTCCAATGCATCCCAATAAATTAAATGAACCAGTTCCTCCATTTGAAGCAAATGGCCAGGATTCACTTTGAGTTGAGAAAAATTCTCATGTTACAAATACATTCAATTCAGTAAAAAAAAAAGCATGAGATGTTCACATTTATTGAATCACCTGATAGGAAGACAATGAAAGTCAAAGGCATTTTTTACTCCTGAATAAAGTTCTGAGCTTTATACTCCTTTTTACTATGCAGTAAAAAGTGTTATTGGCTTTCATTGCCTTACTATCTGACGAGTCATTAAATGTAAAATTCTCATGCTTTTTACTCATGATTTGAACTTCTGAATACCATGAGATTTTTTTTTCAAACTTTAGTGAATCAATGCCGATGTCTTTCTTGGTGATTACATGTAATAAAGCGGCTGGTGAAAATAAAAAAATCAAAAGTTGCAGATAAAAAGCTTTTCCTTGATTGATAAAAAACATCTTTTCAATCCTTTTCTTAACAGCAACATGTTTAAAAACCAATATGTCTTTGGATAACAATTTAACAACCCACATGAATTCAGTACTTTATAACTCTTAAAATGAAGCTACCATGAAAAAGAAAGAAAACAAATTTCAGAAGAGCTCAAAACTATTTTTAAAACCAAGTAAGTTATTCTTAAGAATATTCCGATCCGCCATGGGTTATTTTAAAATGGGCAAAAATACCACATTTTGAACCAACTAATTTCAGAAAAAATGGTTAGGTCAAAAGGTGCTATTGCTAGAAATGAAAGGATTTCCCTGTCCTTTCAACCCTAAACAAAAATTTGACATTTTTCCCATCATTTTTAGAAGGATATTCCACCTTTAGAGCTAACATTTTTATTGCGTTTTTAAGAGAAGGGGGTCAGAAAACAGTTTCATAAATTTCACACATTAATAAATGTGACTTGATTATTTTTGGGTTCTCAGTCACTCCTTGTCATTACTACCCCTCCAGTTGTATTAGCCTTTACCAATCTTGAATAGTAAAATACAGAGGGGTTTTTAATTATTTAAGTATTTAAAGCTGTTTTTAGCAAAAACCTAACCTTACTAACTCATAAATTAACAAACACAAAAGAGTCAGAGGGGTTCATACATGGCCCTTTAACCAAGCAAGTCTATTATTGATTAATGAAAATCAATATGCATACATTAAAATATCAGACAGCGATAACTGTATAAATGACCATTGATAATAAGATGTATTATTCAACTAATCTGTACTATTAATCAAACTGATTTAATAATAACGCTGATTAAACATGAAGGCTTACTTGGTTGAGTAGGAGCTTTTTTTTCAATCAAGCAAAAGAAAAGGAAAGGCAAGATTTAGAAAAGATAAAATGAAATATCCAAAACCAAACAAAGCTCAAATATCTTTGGAACATAGCAAACCATTAGTTTTTCCAGTGTCCGCATACCAATAAAGCTAACGAAAAACTATTAACCTCCTTCTTTATGGATGACTTACAGAATTCTGCACCAATTTGTCAAATTAACCCAATATTCTCTATAGTAACCTGATTCATTTTCCCAGAACTTCATGTCTAATAGTTAATGTCAATGCAAATCTTGACAATAGGCTTCCATTGCATCCCTATAAATTAAATGAACCAGTTCCTCCATTTGAAGCAAATGGCCAGGATTCACTTTGAGTTGAGAAAAATTCTCATGTTAGAAATACATTCAATTCAGTAAAACAAAAAGCATGAGACGTTCACATTTATTGAATCACCTGATAGGAAGACAATGAAAGTCAAAGGCATTTTTTACTCCTGAGAAAAGTTCTGAGTTTTATACTCCTTTTTACTATGTAGTAAAAAGTGTTATTGGCTTTCATTGCCTTCCTATCTGACGAGTCATTAAATGTAAAATTCTCATGCTTTTTACTCATGATTTGAACTTCTGAATACCATGAGATTTTTTTTCAAACTTTAGTGAATCAATGCCGATGTCTTTCTTGGTGATTACATGTATTAAAGCGGCTGGTGAAAATAAAAAATTCAAAAGTAGCAGATAAAATGCTTTTCCTTGATTGATAAAAAACATCTTTTCAATCCTTTTCTTAACAGCAACATGTTTAAAAACCAGTATGTCTTTGGATAATAATTTAACAACCCACATGAATTCAGTACTTTATAACTCTTAAAATGCAAAGGCCCACCTGATTCATTAGTAGATGTAGCTACCATGAAAAAGAAAGAAAACAATTTTCAGAAGAGCTCAAAACTATTTTTAAAACCAAGTAAGGAATTCTTAAGAATATTCCGATCCGCCATGGGTTATTTTAAAATGGGCAAAAATACCACATTTTGAACCAACTAATTTCACAAAAAATGGTTAGGTGAAAAGGTGCTATTGCTAGAAATGAAAGGATTTCCCTGTCCTTTCAACCCTAAAAAAAAACGTGACATTTTTCCCATCATTTTTAGAAGGATATTCCACCTTTAGAGCTAACATTTTTTTTTTTTTTTTAATTCTTTATTTAGTTATTTTCTAATACAAAGAGTACAGAGCAAGTAGTCAAAGAAGCATTTCGAGATAATACAAAGAGCATAATACAGCAAACAGTAAAATAGGAAAGCAATACAGGAAAGCAAAACAGACCCCCGCACTCCCCTCCTCTCCCCCCCGACCACCACAAGCCCACCAGGCTCCGCCCGGCACCAGTGTCGTTAATTATCCGGACAAGACCCGAGGAGCTCCCCTCCCCTCCGAGGTTGGCTCCCACTCGCCGTATCCACGGCGGGAAGGGGGGGAATGAGAGAAAGGGGGCACCTCAGCCCCGGGTGATCTAAGTCTGTAACGTGATACGGGTCTGCCAGGAGCCCCATCTCCCGCCCGACAATTGGGCTGGGGGCACCGCTCCGCTGCACGAGCCTAAGTAATCAGAAGGGGAGAGGGAAGAAGAGAGGTAGGGGGGAGAAACTAGAGAATGGCTAGGTAGGAGAAAAGAGGGGAGAGAGAGGAAGGGGGGGGCCACCGTGCCACGTCTGGGGCCCGGGGGACAGGCGGGGGGGTCCGGCCTCAAACTCCGCTCAAAGCTCGCCGAGTCTCGAAAGAGATACCAGGGGGTCCAAACCGCGGTGGACTGTTCTCCTCTATCATGGGAAGCCGCCGTCAGTTCCTCCATCTCCCTGACCCTGTTAACCTCTCAGATCCACTCCCCCTTTGTGGGCGTATGATCCGATTTCCAGAATCTGGGGATCAATGCCCTGGCTGCATTGATCAGGTGCATTAATATTGATTTCTTGTAATTGGTGACGCTATATGAGCTGTGATGCAGCAACATAAGGGCTGGACAACACGGGACCTGAGAGCCAGTGACTTCTGTCATAAGCGTAACTATTTCCGTCCAAAAAGGTTTTATCCTCGGGCATGTCCAAAAAATATGGAAGAAAGACCCATCTTCTTCCTCACACCTCCAACATCTAGGCGAGGTCCCGGGGTAACACATTGCTAGGTACTTTGGGGTGTAATACCACCTGGAGAGGTATTTATAATTCGTTTCCTGTGTTTGCACTGCAATTGAGGATTTGTGGGCAAGTGTGAATATCTTTTCCCATTCCTCATCCGTGAACTCTCTCCCTAGATCACTTTCCCACTTTTGACAGTATGGTGGCCTTAGTCCTTGCTCCTTGCCCAGCAGCTGGTAGATCCGGGAAATCAGCCCAGCCGGGGGATCTTTTCTTGTGATGAGAGTTTCAAAGCCCGTAAGGTTTCGCTCGAGGGAATCCCTGGGGCCTACCTGTTGCAAATAATGCTGAAAAAGCAATAATCGCCAAGGATCTAGTCGTGGGTTGTTCCACCGGTCTCTAAGTTCTGCTACAGAGCACCATGTTCTCTTCCGTATCAAGTCCTGCCCTCTTACCATCTCCAGTTCTCCCCATCCCTCCGTCGCCCGAAGTCCCTGACCGCCTGGAAGATCGGGGTTGTCCAGTAGTGGGATCAGCGGGGAAGGCCAGGGGGATATCTCCTCTCTCAACCTCAGACCATCCCATACCTCAAGGGTCTCCTTAACCATGGGGTTGGTGCTCACCCATTTAGCTGAGTTCCTGGATGCCCACGGCAAATCCCTCAGTGGAGTCCTCGTGCTTCTGGCCTCAATGGCTACCCACTTTTTCTTGCCAAGCCCCCTATTCCAATCTACAATTCTTTGCAAGTGAGTCGCCTGCCAATACCGCAGCATATCTGGCACCGCCAGGCCTCCTTCGTGCCTAGGGCACTGTAGCAAGGTAAATCTTAACCTAGGTTTTTTGTTACTCCAGATAAACTTCCTAAAAATCGAGTTCAGGTTCTTGAAGTAGCTCTTCGGAAAATGACATGGGAGAGTCTGAAGTAGGTACAAAATTCTCGGCAGGACAACCATCTTTATTATACTTATGCGTCCCATCCACGTGAATGTTGGGACATTCCAGTTTGCTAGGTCTAGTTTAATCTTATTTAGCATTGGCACAAAGTTGAAGCGGAAGACGTCTTCAATATTATTCGGTATTTTCACCCCTAGATATGTTAGTGTGGGGGAGACCCATCTGAATGGGAATGAGGCCCTGAGGAGTGCAGAGGTGTCATCCGAGAGTCCTACACTGAGCGCCTCAGATTTATCGAGATTAATCTTGAAGTTGGAGAGCTTACCAAACTTCTCAAACTCTTTCATAAGGACTGGAAGTCCTACCACCGGGCTCGACACAAAGAACAGGAGGTCGTCCGCATACGCGGCAACCTTATGCTCCATTCCACCTGCCTGAATCCCCCTGATGTCCCCATTCTCCCGTATATGTCGCAAAAAGGGTTCCACCACCAGCGCAAAGATAAGCGGTGACAGAGGACATCCCTGTCTGATGCCATTCGAGATAGGAAAAGGAGAAGAGAGATCCCCATTAACCTTTACTCTAGCCTGGGGCCTGGAGTATAGCTCTGAGATATACCTAAATGCTCTGGTCCCCAGCCCTATGTGTCTCAGCACCTCAAACGCAAAACCCCAGTCTATGCGGTCAAACGCTTTTTCAGCGTCCGTTGATAACAGCATGACCGGGGTCCCATCCAGGTGCGAGCGATGTATGAGATTCAAGGCTCGGACCGTATCATCTCTTGCCTCCCTGCCAGGGATAAAGCCACATTGATCCTCCTCTATCAGGTCTGGTAGATATATTGCTAATCGATTGGCCAAAATCTTCGTAAATAATTTGAGGTTGACATTCAGGAGCGATATAGGGCGGTAGCTTTTGCAGCTTAGTGGATCTTTTCCTGCCTTGTGGATCACAGTAACATGGGCTTCCAATGCCTCTCCGGGGAGCTGTCCCGGGTCATCTTCGTTTCCTATCGTGTTATAGGCCCGGAGAAAGCGTCCGCACAGGATAGGCAAAAATTCTTTGTAATATGCGGCAGTCAGGCCATCTGGGCCCGGCGATTTCCCCGCAGGAGTCTGCTGGAGCGCATGTCGCAGTTCATCTTCCGAAAGCGGCTCTTCTAGCCTACCAATCGCTTCCTTGCTTAACTGAGGCATACCTGACGCTGTAATGTAGCTCCTTTTCCTCTCCTGATTCCCCACTCCCTGTGGATGTAGGTTATAAAGTGAAAGGTAGTACTCCCGGAACACCTTGGCGATGTCCGGCGTCCTATGCCATTTCCGTTGTTGTCCATCCGCAATTGCCTCCACAAAGTTCATAGAACGTTGTTTCCTCAGGGCTCTTGCAAGGAGCCTGCCGCTTTTATTACCCCATTCATAGTAGAAGCGTTTGCACTTCTTTATTGCAAATGCCGCCTTTCGTAGCAAAATGGAGTTTAAGTCCTCCCGGCATATAGTCAATTCCCTCAAGGTCTCCTTTAATTGGGACTCCTTATGTTGCGTTTCCAGGATCTGAATCCGGGTCAATAGACGGTCTCGTTCGGCAATACTCGCCCTTTTCAGTCTAGCGGCCTGCTGGATCAGGATTCCTCTGACCACGGCTTTATGAGCCTGTCATAAGATCATCGGTGTTACTTCCCCCGTGTCATTTAGTTGGAAGTATTCAGTGAGGGCTGTCTGCACTGCATTCCTCACCACCGGGTCTTTTATTAGGGTCTCGTTTAGACGCCAAGTCCATGCTTTCCCGGTCCGTTCCCGCATGTCCAATGAGACGCTCACCGGGGCATGGTCTGACAATGATGCAACGCCTATATAGGCTCCATGAGCTCGGGATAGCAGACTGTGGGACAAGAGCACATAGTCTAACCTGGCATATGTTGCATGGGCAGTGGAATAGTGGGAGAAGTCTCTACCTGTAGGGTTGGATATTCTCCAAATGTCACATAACTGCAGATTATGGAGGGCCTGCTTTACCCTTCTCAGCCCCCTGTAGGGGATGGAAGATTTCCCGGAGGAGGAATCCAGAAGAGGCTCCATTGCTAGGTTCAAATCCCCACCTAGTAGCACACTCCCCTCTTGAAACTCCGCCAGTCTGGTAAGAAATTCCAGAAGGAAGTCCACCTGGCCAGAATTGGGGCTGTAGATCGAGGCAAGAGTGTACGTCTCTTCTGATATTGTTCCCTTGACCATAACATATCTACCCTCCCCATCTGTACTTACGCTGTGAAGTTGGAAAGGCACGGACCTGGACAAGAGAATCGCTACTCCCTTAGTTTTCGAACCGGGGGACGAACTTGTGAAAACCTGAGGGTATAATCTGGAGGATATCTTCGGGTGGTTATCTTTCTTAAAGTGGGTCTCTTGAAGGAACACTATTTGGGCTTTCAGTCGTTTCAGCTCTGCGATTACCGCCGAACGCTTTTCTGGTATATTAAGTCCCCTACAATTCATGGAGATTACCTTCATGTAAGCTTCCGGAGGGTTCACCACACCCCGCGGCACCGCCATCATTTCGGTTCCTTCCTCCCGGTCCCCCCACCCGGCGCCCAGACCCCAGACAGCGGCGGCCAAAGAGGTAAAGGGGTAAGGGGGGAAGGTCAGGAGAAGCTTAAGTGGGTGATGTGAGGGAAAGGAAGAGAGAGCTAAGATTCAAAACAGAACAGAGAGTCAAGAACAGAAACTTTTAAGTTCCGGAGAAGCCCAAAAACCAAGTTGGGTTACAATTAAGACGGTTATACTAACTCCCCTAATATAGGAGAGTCTTGTCCGGCACCTCCCGCGAGAGTCTCCGGCAGCTTCTCCCGGGAGGATATCCGGACTACTGGGGGGAAGTGGAAGCCCGGCGAAAAGGAGCCAAAACTCAGTCAACACGTATAAAGATTGATTTTAGCTCAACCATCAAGGCGTTCCCTCCCCCACCCCCGATGACACCTAAACAGTTAGGCAGCAATACAAGTTAACCAGTTACCAAAGAGATTCGAACATGTAATAAGATCATCTGAATGACCGCCTGAGCAAACGACCGACCGCCTGGGAGCCAAGCTGTCCAGGTCTAGGCCCCCCCACCTCCCAGGGGAGCGCCCCCGACCGGCCGACCCCAGGCCCGTCCGGGGGCCGCGTCCGGGGCGCCCCCCCAGGCCAGCGGGCAGAGCCCCCCCACGAGGAACCAGGGCGATCCCAAAATCTCCCCCAGTCCTCAGCGACTTTTCGTGCAAGACCCCCCCTCCCGTCCGACCTCTGCGCCTCACCATATAACTCCTCTCGGGGAACCACCCCTCTCGAAGTACATTGTCTCCAGGGCAGGGCGGCCGAGTCGTCTCCCCCGCCAATCACGCCCCAGCGGCGGCACCCCAGCGGGAAAGGGCCCCCCACCCCTAGGGCGGGGGGGCTCCCCGCAAGGAACCCGCCGCCAGGAGCAAGACGCGGACCTCCCCATAGGCGAGCCAGGGACCAGCCGGCCCCGAAGCAAGGGGTGCCCCCCCATCCCCCAACCTGCGAAGTCCCGGGACGAGGGCAAAGAGGACACCACATAGATGGAGAGCTCTCCCCCGTAAGCAAAGACAGGAGCCCCCCCCACCGGTCACCGCCATCCGTGCAAACCACTCCGGAAGCATCACGGTCCGGGGGGCGACCCCCCCTCCAGGCGGGAGCCATCTAACACTAGAAAGCAGGCTATCTGCTACACTCAACGCACAGAGGAGCCCCACACAAGGCGATCAAGTTATATCTAACCTGGACGGGAGAGGGCCAAAATTCCTTCCGATTGTTCCACTGTCTGATCCAACCCCAGCTTGTCACAGCACCGTAGGCAAGAACCCCCTCCGCGAGGAAGACCGCGGAAGACCGGGTCCCCCCCAGGACGCTAGACTCCCACCCTCAGCGGAGGGCGTCGGGCCGGGAAGCCCCCCACCCCCGACACAGTGGGGGGGCCCACCCGACCCAAGGCCCCAGGCCACTCCCCCCAGCAGAGCCACCAGCACGTCCCGGTCCCCACCCACAGCCACACAAATGATCACATGTAGAACAACAACTTTCACTAAGGATCCAGATAAACTGAAAAGAAAGAATATCACATTAACAGATAATCATGTATAAAACAACTTTCACTAAGGGTCCAAATAACCTGTAAAGAAAAAATGTCACATTAACTTAACTTTTCGGACCATGAATCAACGTCCTCTTCGCTTTTAAGTGCATTCTGGTTTCGCTAGGGTCTGCGCGGGGCCCCATCCCGAGGTCGCTCAGCCCCCCGGTCGGCCACTGGGGGGGCCAAGTCCCTCCCGCGCTCCATGCCAGGCGGGGCACCCCGTCGCCGCCGGAGGTCCCGTCCCCGTCTTCGCTGGCGCTGTGGTAGAGGGTCCGCCCTCTGGTCAAGCCCCAGCGCCAGCCAGTCCGGAACCGATATTGGCGCAGTCCCCAAGAACTCAAACAGACCGGGCAGCTGTGACGGCTCCTTTAGCATATAAGACCTCCGATCCTTACGAACAATCAGCTGGAATGGATGACCCCAGCGGTAGGAAGCTCCCTGTTGTTGTATCAGATCTAGGAGGGGTCTCAGCGATCTCCGCATCTGGAGGGTCCTGCGAGAGAGGTCAGGCAGAAGTGTGATGCGTGCTCCATCCATGTCGACCGGGCCCCTGTTCCACGCTCTTTGCATGATAGCCTCTTTGATCTGGTAGAAATGCACCCTGCATAGTACATCTCTTGGCCTGTCAGGGGCATCCCGGGTTGGACCCTGGACCCGGTGGATTCGGTCGATCTCGAGGTGATCCAAGGGCGGGCGGTCCAGGAGGCTGTTAAACATACTGCACACTTTTGTTTTTAACTCTGATGGGGCTATCGACTCGGGGATGCCCCTTAGGCGTATGTTGTTGCGTCGATTTCTATTTTCGTGGTCGTCTTGTTGTAGTTGGAAAGAGGAGAGCAGTCGTCTGGTAGCATCCCGGTCCCGCTCCAGAGCTTCCACTCTTGCTTGAATATCAATCTGTGCAGCGTTATTGATTTCTACTCTGTTAGAAAGGTCTGCCATAGAGTTCTGCATAGATGTTATCTCTCTGCGGAATGTCCCCTCCATCCTGGTTATGTACGTTTCAAAGTCCACCCTGGATGGTAGCGCTTTAAGGGCGTCTGCAATGTTTACTCTGACTGATTCTGCTATGGCCGAGATCAGGGCCCGGGGCAGAGTCGCTCCAGATGGGTCCACATCGGCTAATCCCATACGGCCCTCCTCCGTCCCAGATGACCGAACACTCCTTTGGGTCCCCGGCGGCGGCGAGTATCGGCAGACACAGGGGGGGGTCGCAGGGGTCAGGTCCCGCGATGAGCCGGCTGGCTCAGTGTCACACAGCCGGTCAGGGTCCAGGGGTAGCCTCCCGTCCCCCCCTCCCGGAGTCCGGTCACAGGTCTCCCATATGTCAGTTGGTGGGGAGTGAGCTCTGTTCTGTGTCGCAGGGGTCTGTGGCGTCTGTCTGGGATCTGGGGCAGGTGCCACCGAAGCCCGTGTCAGCTCCAAATGCCCTTGGTCCCCCCAGCGATAGTGGACCATGGCAGGGGCCACCATCTGTCCCTCCCTGACAGCCATAAATGAAGTGGGAGTACTCTCCTGTTCCCCTCTCCTTCTTGTCCCCCATGTGTGTGGGGATGCATCCGGATCATGTCCCCAGCTCCCTCTCCCCTCTGGGTGGTCCACGTCAGGTGCAGAGGCTCCCTCCTCCGCCGGCTCCAGCTCAGGGGTGTCAGCTCCGGGATGTTGGTGGGGGCTCCCCGGTGTGCCGAGCGCCGGGTCTTCTTCCGCCTGCTGCGGCGTCCAGCCGCCAGTCCGGCCCCCTCCTCGTTCGTGCGGCGGCGAGCGGGTCCTCACAGCAGCCCGCGAGGAAGAGGTCCCCCGCTCACAGCACTCCCGCTCCGGGCTCAGCATGGATGCAGGCTGAGCTTCTCCGTCCCGCTCCGCAGACCGGCCTCTGTCTTGCGAGGCGGCGGGCCCCTCCCCCCGCTCCGGCGGGGCCGGCGCCATGTGAGCTGCTTCTCCATCTTCTCGGGGCACATGCTGATGCAGCAGCGAGGACCCGCACATCACAATCCTTGATGGCGAGCTCTGGTCGGCAGCTTCTCCACGGCTCAGGGATACAGGTAGGGCCATTTCCAGTTCGGTGGGGGAATCTCTCCTCTCCACATCTCCTGGGTCCTCATCCGCCATCTTGGCCAGGAAGCGTCCAGGGCTCTCCGGGGTCCCGGTTCCGAAATATGCAGTTATGGGGGCCCCCCTGCGAGCCCCCGGCGTGCTCTTGGTCTTCCTCTTTTTGGTCATGGCATTTGCTATGCTGCCTTTTTAAATTTAGGTGATTTTTAAGGGGTTAAGGTGAGGAGCCTCGTGTCCTGGCGTCCTACTCCTCCATGCGCAAGCCACGCCCCCAGAGCTAACATTTTTATTGAGTTTTTAAGAGAAGGGGGTCAGAAAACAGTTTCATAAATTTCACACATTAATAAATGTGACTTGATTATTTTTGGGTTCTCAGTCACTCCTTGTCATTACTACCCCTCCAGTTGTCTTAGCCTTTACCAATCTTGAATAGTAAAATACAGTAGAGTTTTTAATTATTTAAGTATTTACAGCTGTTTTTAGCAAAAACCTAACCTTACTGACTCATAAATTAACAAACACAAAAGAGTCAGAGGGGCTCATACATGGCCCTTTAACCAAGAAAGTCTATTATTGATTAATGAAAATCAATATGCAGACTTTAAAATAACAGACAGCGATAACTGTATAAATGACCATTGATAATAAGATGTATTATTCAACTAATATGTACTATTAATCAAACTGATTTGATAATAACACTGATTAAACATGAAGGCTTACTTGGTTGAGTAGGAGCTTTTTTTTCAATAAAGCAAAAGAAAAGGAAAGGCAAGATTTAGAAAAGATAAAATGAAATATCCAAAACCAAACAAAGCTCAAATATCTTTGGAACATAGCAAACCATTAGTTTTTCCAGTGTCAGCATACCAATAAAGCTAACGAAAAACTATTAACCTCCTTCTTTATGGATGACTTACAGAATTCTGCACCAATTTGTCAAATTAACCCAATATTCTCTATAGTAACCTGATTCATTTTCCCAGAACTTCATGTCTAATAGTTAATGTCAATGCAAACCTTGACAATAGGCTTCCATTGCATCCCTATAAATTAAATGAACCAGTTCCTCCATTTGAAGCAAATGGCCAGGATTCACTTTGAGTTGAGAAAAATTCTCATGTTAGAAATACATTCAATTCAGTAAAAAAAAGCATGAGACGTTCACATTTATTGAATCACCTGATAGGAAGACAATGTAAGTCAAAGGCATTTTTTACTCCTGAGAAAAGTTCTGAGCTTTATACTCCTTTTAACTATGTAGTAAAAAGTGTTATTGGCTTTCATTGCCTTCCTATCTGACGAGTCATTAAATGTAAAATTCTCATGCTTTTTACTCATGATTTGAACTTCTGAATACCATGAGATTTTTTTTCAAACTTTAGTGAATCAATGCCAATGTCTTTCTTGGTGATTACATGTATTAAAGCGGCTGGTGAAAATAAAAAAATCAAAAGTAGCAGATAAAAAGCTTTTAGATGATTGATAAAAAACATCTTTTCAATCCTTTTCTTAACAGCAACATGTTTAAAAACCAATATGTCTTTGGATAACAATTTAACAACCCACATGAATTCAGTACTTTATAACTCTTAAAATGTAGCTACCATGAAAAAGAAAGAAGACAAATTTCAGAAGAGCTCAAAACTATTTTTAAAACCAAGTAAGGAATTCTTAAGAATATTCCGATCCGCCATGGGTTATTTTAAAATGGGCAAAAATACCACATTTTGAACCAACTAATTTCACAAAAAATGGTTAGGTCAAAAGGTGCTATTGCTAGAAATGAAAGGATTTCCCTGTCCTTTCAACCCTAAAGAAAAATATGACATTTTTCCCATAATTTTTAGAAGGATATTCCACCTTTAGAGCTAACATTTTTATTGCGTTTTTAAGAGAAGGGGGTCAGAAAACAGTTTCATAAATTTCACACATTAATAAATGTGACTTGATTATTTTTGGGTTCTCAGTCACTCCTTGTCATTACTACCCCTCCAGTTGTATTAGCCTTTACCAATCTTGAATAGTAAAATATAGAGGGGTTTTTAATTATTTAAGTATTTAAAGCTGTTTTTAGCAAAAACCTAACCTTACTAACTCATAAATTAACAAACACAAAAGAGTCAGAGGGGTTTATACATGGCCCTTTAACCAAGCAAGTTTATTATTGATTAATGAAAATCAATATGCATACATTAAAATATCAGACAGCGATAACTGTATAAATGACCATTGATAATAAGATGTATTATTCAACTAATCTGTACTATTAATCAAACTGATTTAATAATAACGCTGATTAAACATGAAGGCTTAATTGGTTGAGTAGGAGCTTTTTTTTTCAATCAAGCAAAAGAAAAGGAAAGGCAAGATTTAGAAAAGATAAAATGAAATATCCAAAACCAAACAAAGCTCAAATATCTTTGGAACATAGCAAACCATTAGTTTTTCCAGTGTCAGCATACCAATAAAGCTAACGAAAAACTATTAACCTCCTTCTTTATGGATGACTTACAGAATTCTGCACCAATTTGTCAAATTAACCCAATATTCTCTATAGTAACCTGATTCATTTTCCCAGAACTTCATGTCTAATAGTTAATGTCAATGCAAACCTTGACAATAGGCTTCCATTGCATCCCTATAAATTAAATGAACCAGTTCCTCCATTTGAAGCAAATGGCCAGGATTCACTTTGAGTTGAGAAAAATTCTCATGTTAGAAATACATTCAATTCAGTAAAAAAAAGCATGAGACGTTCACATTTATTGAATCACCTGATAGGAAGACAATGTAAGTCAAAGGCATTTTTTACTCCTGAGAAAAGTTCTGAGCTTTATACTCCTTTTTACTATGTAGTAAAAAGTGTTATTGGCTTTCATTGCCTTCCTATCTGACGAGTCATTAAATGTAAAATTCTCATGCTTTTTACTCATGATTTGAACTTCTGAATACCATGAGATTTTTTTTCAAACTTTAGTGAATCAATGCCAATGTCTTTCTTGGTGATTACATGTATTAAAGCGGCTGGTGAAAATAAAAAAATCAAAAGTAGCAGATAAAAAGCTTTTAGATGATTGATAAAAAACATCTTTTCAATCCTTTTCTTAACAGCAACATGTTTAAAAACCAATATGTCTTTGGATAACAATTTAACAACCCACATGAATTCAGTACTTTATAACTCTTAAAATGCAAAGGCCCACCTGATTCATTAGTAGATGTAGCTACCATGAAAAAGAAAGAAAACAGAAAGAAAGAAGAGCTCAAAACTATTTTTAAAACCAAGTAAGGAATTCTTAAGAACATTCCGATCCGCCATGGGTTATTTTAAAATGGGCAAAAATACCACATTTTGAACCAACTAATTTCACAAAAAATGGTTAGGTCAAAAGGTGCTATTGCTAGAAATGAAAGGATTTCCCTGTCCTTTCAACCCTAAACAAAAATTTGACATTTTTCCCATCATTTTTAGAAGGATATTCCACCTTTAGAGCTAACATTTTTATTGAGTTTTTAAGAGAAGGGGGTCAGAAAACAGTTTCATAAATTTCACACATTAATAAATGTGACTTGATTATTTTTGGGTTCTCAGTCACTCCTTGTCATTACTACCCCTCCAGTTGTCTTAGCCTTTACCAATCTTGAATAGTAAAATACAGTAGAGTTTTTAATTATTTAAGTATTTAAAGCTGTTTTTAGCAAAAACCTAACCTTACTAACTCATAAATTAACAAACACAAAAGAGTCAGAGGAGGGCGTGGCTTGACATGGCGCCGTAGAGGACGTGGGCGAAGGGATCTCTGCACTTTTGTAGCGAAAGAAGGCACTCAGGCGCTATAGAAGAGCCCGAAAACCAGATGCCCAAGAAGGGGAGAGGTAGAGGAGCGACCAGGAGGCCCCGGGACCGTTCCATCCCCTCCTTTTTCCACACCCGGGGGGTCGTCTCGCCCCGGGAGGCTGCTGACAAGATGGCGGTGGAGAGCGCGAGCGAGCGGGAAGACGCGGGGAGCCGCACTCACCCTGCCATGCCTGGCCCCGATGGCCCGCGGAGCTGTGGGGACCCGCAGCCCCATGGAGGAGGGGTGGATGCGCCGCCGATGGAGGATGCGGACAACGGACACAGACGAGAAGAGAGCAGGGGGAGCCCTCCCCCACCGCTGTCAGAGGGAGGAGACGGCGAGCACGTGCTGGCTGCGGGAGGTGAGGACCCGCTGTCGGCGCCGGAGGAGAGAAGCAGAGCGCACGGGCCGGCTTCATCCGGAAGACACTGCCAGAAGGTGACTGCGCTGGTTCACTGCGGGGCGGACTGTCCCAGGGGAGCGACTGGAGGAACACCTGGCGGCACCAAGGTCAGTGCTAGCTTCCCAGCCCCCTCCCCCCGGCCCCCAGTTTCACAACATCGCCCCAACATGACCCACAGCTGAGAGGAGCCTGTCACATGAATAGTGCACCACCACAGCAGCAAAATGATGTTCCCTATATGCAGAAGCCTATGCAGGGTGCGGGATCCCCAGGACTGAGGGCATACACACCGGCCTCGCCTCCTCGGACTGTGGGTCTGACACATATGCCCCTGTCGTGTGGGGATGTGTCCGGGCCCCCGCCGAGCTCGTTGGCCTTCTCCCCGGGGCCACGTGACGGCCTGGCCGCCATGACACCCCCTGGGGGCCCCGCTCCGTTCAGGCAGGTCCACCCTGGGACTGACTCACATGCCGGACCGTGCGAGCAAGCGCTTTGGGGCGAGGTTCAGCTGCCGCAGCTGGGGTGGTCTGGGCGGATGCCCCTAGCTAGGGGGAGTCCGGATGGCCCCCTCCACCCTGCGGCTCACCACACAGAGCAAGACGGGCACGTTGCTGGGCTCCACTCTCATGGCAGAAGAGGAACACCGCGCAGCCCCACACCCTCGACACCTGGCCACAACCCATGTCCAACAGCACAGCTCGATTTGTTATCCCATGTGGTCGCAGAGGCGGTCAGAACCAACATCAGTGAGGCCCTGAGAGGTCTCCCCACCAAAGGCGACTTTGATGGATATGTCTCCAAGATGGAGGGAGCTATCAAAAGGGAGCTGGCGACCCTCCAGGGGGCGGTGACAGACATCACGCTTAGAGTGGACGGGGTGGAGAGATCGCAGGGTTCACTAGAAGCGCGTGTGGCGACTTTGGAACAACAGCAAACGGAGAGCAGAAGACAAATCTCCGACCTCCTCCTTGCACATGACGACCTAGAGAACCGGAATCGGAGGAACAACCTCTGCTTGAGGGGAGTACCCGCATCGGTGGAGCCCCGAGATCTTGAAGCAACAGTGACATCGATTTTCAATGAGCTCCTGGAACTCCCTAACACTAACCGTATTGAGCTGGACCGAGTGCACCGCGCGCTGGGCCCCCGCCAGCAGGAAAGAGACAGACCCAGAGATATTATATGCAGGGTCCACTTCTTCAAAATTAAGGAAGAGATCTCCCGCCGAGCCTGGGAGAAGGGTCCCATCATGTTTCAGGGTGCCCAGGTGACCATTCTCCAGGACCTGTCACGCAGGACTTTGCTCATGAGGAAGCTTCTGAAGCCGCTGCTAGAATCTATCCAGAATCAGAGAGCCACCTACCGCTGGGGACATCCTTTTCAACTAATAGTTCGGAAAAACGGCAACCTCTTTGTGCTGAAATCCCAGAGTCAACTCCCGGACTTGTTCCACTTCTTGGAGACGGCCCCGGTGGAGATCCCTGATTGGACTGCTCCAGATCTGCCAGTCTATGGTGGACGAATGCCGGGGGGGGCGGCTGTGGCCCCCCGTGGAGCAGGGAGAAGAGGCAGACGAGGCCACTAACCCTGAGGTGCTTTCGCCCGGTCCCTCCCCGCACCGGTAAGACTCATCACCCTGTGATGAAAGGTTTGGGGATGGGCGGCCGAGGTGGGTGAGACGGGCAGCGCTTTGGTAAGAGCTCATAGTTGTTTGATAATAATGTCTTGGTAGAACTGAATAAGATGTCTTTGAGCGGGCGTCCCGGCTGGGGACCTGCTTTTTGCGGGTCGCCGGCTGGCTCCCCGGCACAGTTGAGCCTTATCATGCCTAATCCCATATTGGTTGCTGTAAAGCCCTATTGTGCCTGGCGGGAGTGGCAGCGACACTGGTCGCACGGGGCAAATTGCCCCTGGCTATCCCACTGATACAATACATGCTGCATAAATGTGTTCGCTTTGTTTAAATGTTCTGACGTGTGCACACGGATGGCTGGTTGACCCTGGCCCTGCTGGGCCTCTGGGGTGCTCGCTGGGCAGGCCGCCTTCCCGTTGACGGGGGGCCACCTGCGGTACTGAGCCCGCGGGCCCCGCTGCCACCCCTTTCAGGCATTGTCCGCTGTCGTGGGGGCTTGGCGGCTGCCCCACTGGATCGCATTGCTGATCATACAGCCGCGCCCTGGTGGCCCTGCGGCGCCTTACTGGGACTCCTAGCCATCCTTCCATCTGTGCTCCCCTCCATCACTTGCACGCCTTCAAGTGCATCATAATGAGAAAACATAATATAGTGCAGCCCATACCCCGCAGATCACGGCCCCGGTCCTCTTCTTCCCCTACTCATCAGGTGCACCCCTCTAGTGGTGACCCGGTCCCCACAGAGGGGAGGTAAGAAGCGGACTGCCTGTCCACCCCATACCTGGGGAGATAGAGCGGAACTCCATCACCCTCCGCTAAAAGAGCACCACTCCCAGACCACGTATATCGTGATCTGCCGGTTGACTACTGGTTAGTCTAGTTCTTTGTTTCAAGTTTGTTTAAATTCTCCCCTCCTGTGCACACCCCTAGTTTCATCCGTTACCCCTTGCCCCCCCCTGACACCCCTCTCTCCCAAGGGTACTAGCGGCAGCCTCATTTCAACGGAACTACCTGGTCACCTCCTTAGCACCTAAACACAGTATGGGGCCGCTGAGGGTCCTGTCCCTGAATGTGAAGGGCCTTAATACTCCAGAAAAAAGGTCGATACTGTGGCAGGAGTTGAGGCGGTATAAAGCGAAGATAGTCTTTATCCAGGAGACGCACTTTAAACGGGGTGCCTCTCCCAGGCTAAATAGCGGGCTCTTTCCGCACGCGTTCACCAGCTGTACTACCGAAGGCAAAAAGAAAGGAGCGGCGATCTTAATAGCAAGAGACACCCCATTTTCCTTGATAGATTCCTGGGCTGACGGAGCGGGGAGGGTTGTCATGGTCAAATGCCTTATCAATCAGAAACGCTACACCTTGATTTCGATATACGCGCCCAACCAGGGCCAGGTCCAGTTCCTCAAGCAGACATTGGACAAGGTCGAAAGATTCGCTGAGGGCGAGTTGATCCTGGGCGGCGACTTTAACCTGCCAGTTGACCCCCTCCTCGACACCTCAACAGGCAAATCAGTAATTACCCAGCCTGCCCTAAGATCCCTAAAGGTGAGATTACAGAATCTGCAGCTGGTGGACGCGTGGCGAATTAGGAACCCCACGGCTAGGGACTACTCATTCTACTCAAAGGTGCATGGGACTTACTCCCGGATTGACTACCTCTGGGTCTCGCATAGCTTGCTGGGGTGGGTCTCGGACGACGGTATCTACCCCACCTCATTCTCAGACCACGCGCCTGTTTACCTAGATTTGGAGCTGGTGGATAGACCTCTCTCCCCCTTTACATGGCGGTTGAATGAATCTCTGCTACATAACCCGGTGGTGTTACAGGCAGTACGTTTTTCGTACTTTAACGAAAACGACAACGGGGAGGTCTCCCCACTGACTCTATGGGAGGCACACAAAAGCGTGGTCCGGGGCATTCTGATTAGCCATACCTCAAGGTTAAAGAAAGAGCATACAGCTATGCTGGAGAGACTGACAGAGAAGGTCAACGCTCTGGAACTCTCCCACAAAAAATCTGAGGCAGCAAGTGTGCTAGGCGAATTAACACAAGCTAGGGCGGCTCTCAACGCCCTATTAAGGCAAAAGGCCAAGCATATGATAAGAAAATGTAAGCGGAGGTATTACGAATTTGGCAAGAGCCCTTAAGCAACAACAGGCCCAGACTTTCATACCCGAGATTCTTGACGACACCCAACGGAAACAGCATACTTCAGAGTCCATAGCAGGTGCGTTCAGGAAATACTACTCGGCACTTTATGGCCTACCTAGCGATATGCCCGGGTCGACACATATTGAGAGAATCAGGCAATACCTGAGGAGCTCAAATATGCCGAAGGTCTCGGAAGAGGCTGCGACCCTAGTCGAGGCCCCAATTACTACGGATGAGCTAGCGGAGGCTATTAAATATGCTCCGATGGGTAAGGCGCCGGGACCTGACGGCTTCACGGCTAAGTACTACAAGACTCTGGGGGACCTACTGGGACCGCGGCTGGTGGGGGCCTGGAACACGTTATTGGACAGAGATAACCCGGGAGCATTCTCCAGTAGAGAACTAGAAGCCCATATCACTGTCATACATAAACCGGGGAAGGATCCCTTGTCCTGTAGAAGCTACAGACCCATCTCCCTGCTTAATGCGGATATGAAGCTGTACGCCAAAGTCCTGGCTAATAGGTTGTCGTCACTGGTCCCCCACCTGGTGCACTTGGACCAGACTGGGTTTGTGCTGCACAGGGAGGCCAGGGACAACGTCACCCGGGCCATTAATGTCATTCACACGGCCAAGACGTCTGGGACCCCTTTGATGCTTCTCTCCACCGATGCCGAAAAGGCCTTTGATAGGGTCAGTTGGCCGTTTCTCAGGGAGACTCTCCGGCACATCGGTCTAGGGAATAACATGAGATTGCTTATTGAGGCGTTGTACACCACCCCCTCAGCGAGAGTGAGGATTAATGGCCACCTCTCTGACCCCGTGTGGATTAGAAATGGCACCCGCCAGGGTTGTCCCCTCTCACCCCTCCTTTTTGCTCTATCGCTTGAACCCTTCTTGTGTAGAATTAGAGACAATGTGGACATCCAAGGGCTGGTTACCCGCGAGGGCACCCATAAGGTCGCTGCCTACGCCGATGACCTGCTCTTTTTTGTAACAAACCCCTCCGTGACCATCCCAGTCCTGATGAAAGAATTTGAGGCATATGGGAGACTCTCATATTTAAAAATCAACTTCGATAAATCGGAGGCCTTGAATGTCTCACTCCAGGGTGACCTGGTCAGGACCCTACGGCAGTCATTCCCCTTTAAGTGGGCTAGGGCCTCTCTAAAGTACCTGGGAACCCAGCTGCCGAGCTCCCTGTGCAGCATTGTAGCCCTGAACTTCCTCCCAATGGCTAGGAGAATTAGGAGCGACCTGGAGAGATGGGACATCCCCACCTTTTCTTGGATGGGAAAGGTTAACATAATAAAAATGACGATCCTGCCCAGACTGCTGTACCTGTTCCAGGCCTTGCCGGTGCGGATTCCCGCGAGCTTCTTCACTGACCTTAGCGGGTCCCTACTGAGGTTCGTCTGGAATAATAAACGTGCGAGGCTTGGGAGACGTACACTCTATAGACCCAAGAATCAGGGGGGTATGTCTTTGCCTGACATCAAGCTCCACTGGGCGGCCACACACCTCCAGAGAACCTGCGAATGGGCTACATGCCAGGATACCAAGAGATGGGTCCAGTTGGAGCGCGCGGTGGCCTCCACCCCACCGGATGTCTTGATGTGGGGTGGGGGGAACCTACCCATGGACATAAAGAGGCACCCGACTGTAGCGGCATCATTGCGGGTCTTCGGGATCTACAGATCCTACTCGGAGATATCCCCATGGCCCTCCCCTATGGTTCCCATAATAGCAAACCCGTTGTTGGCTCCCGGGTCATCGGAAGCGGGCCTTAGGGAATGGAGTAAGCTGCGTCAGTTGAGAGCTGGGGACCTGTTATCGGAAGGAGGATGGGTGTCCCCTGTCAGATCTGAGATCCAGATGTGGAAACGCAGGCCTCGACCCATGGACTTTGGTTCGCTTGCAGTCCTTTGTGTCGGGGCAGGGATTGAGGAGGGACAACTGTAGGTCTCACACTGAATTTGAGAACATCTGCCTGGGGTTGACACAGAACGACCACCTGACCTCCAGACTGTACTCGCAATTGGTGGGAAGAGACGACAGTCCCCAGATGTTTTGGAGGGATTGGGAAACAGAACTGAGGATGACATTCGAGGAGAGCCAGAGAGAAAAGATAGCATCACTCGCTCATAGATCCTCAATTGCTACCAGGGTGCAGGAATCTAATTATAAGATCCTGACCCGATGGTACTATACGCCTGACAGGCTTAACAGAATGTCTCCCGCAGTGGACCCACATTGTTGGAGGTGCGGGACCGAACGGGGCACCTTGCTGCACATCCTCTGGTCCTGCTCCGGGATACGGGCATACTGGGGGGGGTGTTAGCCATTGTCTCCCAGCTCACGGGAGACCCGACTCTCACGGACCCCGCTCAGATCTTGCTGCATTCGACGAACCAGCCTGTAAGCAAATATAAGAAATCGTTGCGGGCTCATTTGTTGAATGCGGCCAAGTTAGTGATTCCAAGGTTTTGGAAACAAAGGAGAGCCCCCACCGTGAAGGAATGGATTGGGGAGGTGCTGAATATCTCGGAGATGGAGGATCTTACACTTGCGATCCATGATAGAGATGAGCAGTACAGGCGCACGTGGATGCCCTGGTTGATATTCCAAGAGTCTGAGGAGTTTAAACAATTGTTTTCAGAACCAGCTGGCTGACGACTGCAACCCATACCGTTGCACCGTCGGGCAGCGGCGGGGGCTCGCCCTGGCCCTCTCCCTCTCCCCTTGGGCAATGGAAATATCCCTGGCCCCGGTTGGCTCCTGGGATGACCTGCGGGGGAGGCGGCGACGAGCCCTGGGCTGGTTGGGGCTCCTCGCGACCTTGTTCGGAAACCCTCCCCAGTGGCTCTAGCCGCATTATCGCAATAGTAGTGTACAAGCCAGAGTGCCTTATGGATCAACAGGCTGCTGCTGTGCCCCTTCCCTGTCCCCTATTCCCGGACCCCACCCTTTCCCCTTAGTCCCTCTCCCCCTACAGTGTACTTTAATGCTCTGTAATCTATGACCTGTTTCTGTTTATGTATGTTTATATGCAAAAACCTATAAATAAAGAATTATAAAAAAAAAAAAAAAAAGAGTCAGAGGGGTTCATACATGGCCCTTTAACCAAGCAAGTCCATTATTGATTAATGAAAATCAATATGCATACATTAAAATAACAGACAGCGATAACTGTATAAATGACCATTGATAATAAGATGTATTATTCAACTAATCTGTACTATTAATCAAACTGATTTAATAATAACGCTGATTAAACATGAAGGCTTACTTGGTTGAGTAGGAGCTTTTTTTCAATCAAGCAAAAGAAAAGGAAAGGCAAGATTTAGAAAAGATAAAATGAAATATCCAAAACCAAACAAAGCTCAAATATCTTTGGAACATAGCAAACCATTAGTTTTTCCAGTGTCAGCATACCAATAAAGCTAACGAAAAACTATTAACCTCCTTCTTTATGGATGACTTACAGAATTCTGCACCAATTTGTCAAATTAACCCAATATTCTCTATAGTAACCTGATTCATTTTCCCAGAACTTCATGTCTAATAGTTAATGTCAATGCAAATCTTGACAATAGGCTTCCATTGCATCCCTATAAATTAAATGAACCAGTTCCTCCATTTGAAGCAAATGGCCAGGATTCACTTTGAGTTGAGAAAAATTCTCATGTTAGAAATACATTCAATTCAGTAAAAAAAAAAAGCATGAGACGTTCACATTTATTGAATCACCTGATAGGAAGACAATGAAAGTCAAAGGCATTTTCTACTCCTGAGAAAAGTTCTGAGTTTTATACTCCTTTTTACTATGTAGTAAAAAGTGTTATTGGCTTTCATTGCCTTCCTATCTGACGAGTCATTAAATGTAAAATTCTCATGCTTTTTACTCATGATTTGAACTTCTGAATACCATGAGATTTTTTTTCAAACTTTAGTGAATCAATGCCGATGTCTTTCTTGGTGATTACATGTATTAAAGCGGCTGGTGAAAATAAAAAATTCAAAAGTAGCAGATAAAATGCTTTTCCTTGATTGATAAAAAACATCTTTTCAATCCTTTTCTTAACGGCAACATGTTTAAAAACCAATATGTCTTTGGATAATAATTTAACAACCCACATGAATTCAGTACTTTATAACTCTTAAAATGCAAAGGCCCACCTGATTCATTAGTAGATGTAGCTACCATGAAAAAGAAAGAAAACAAATTTCAGAAGAGCTCAAAACTATTTTTAAAACCAAGTAAGGAATTCTTAAGAATATTCCGATCCGCCATGGGTTATTTTAAAATGGGCAAAAATACCACATTTTGAACCAACTAATTTCACAAAAAATGGTTAGGTCAAAAGGTGCTATTGCTAGAAATGAAAGGATTTCCCTGTCCTTTCAACCCTAAACAAAAACGTGACATTTTTCCCATCATTTTTAGAAGGATATTCCACCTTTAGAGCTAACATTTTTATTCAGTTTTTAAGAGAAGGGGGTCAGAAAACAGTTTCATAAATTTCACACATTAATAAATGTGACTTGATTATTTTTGGGTTCTCAGTCACTCCTTGTCATTACTACCCCTCCAGTTGTCTTAGCCTTTACCAATCTTGAATAGTAAAATACAGTAGAGTTTTTAATTATTTAAGTATTTAAAGCTGTTTTTAGCAAAAACCTAACCTTACTAACTCATAAATTAACAAACGCAAAAGAGTCAGAGGGGCTCATACATGGCCCTTTAGCCAAGAAAGTCTATTATTGATTAATGAAAATCAATATGCAGACATTAAAATAACAGACAGCGATAACTGTATAAATGACCATTGATAATAAGATGTATTATTCAACTAATCTGTACTATTAATCAAACTGATTTAATAATAACACTGATTAAACATGAAGGCTTACTTGGTTGAGTATGAGCTTTTTTTTCAATCAAGCAAAAGAAAAGGAAAGGCAAGATTTAGAAAAGATAAAATGAAATATCCAAAACCAAACAAAGCTCAAAAATCTTTGGAACATAGCAAACCATTAGTTTTTCCAGTGTCAGCATACCAATAAAGCTAACGAAAACCTATTAACCTCCTTCTTTATGGATAACTTGCAGAATTCTGCACCAATTTGTTAAATTAACCCAATATTCTCTATAGTAACCTGATTCATTTTCCCAGAACTTCATGTCTAATAGTTAATGTCAATGCAAACCTTGATAATAGGCTTCCATTGCATCCCTATAAATTAAATGAACCAGTTCCTCCATTTGAAGCAAATGGCCAGGATTTACTTAGAGTTGAGAAAAATTCTCATGTTAGAAATACATTCAATTCAGTAAAAAAAAAAAGCATGAGACTTTCACTTTTATTGAATCACCCGATAGGAAGACAATGAAAGTCAAAGGCATTTTTTACTCCTGAGAAAAGTACTGAGCTTTATACTCCTTTTTACTATGTAGTAAAAAGTGCTATTGGCTTTCATTGCCTTCCTATCTGACGAGTCATTAAATGTAAAATTCTCATGCTTTTTACTCATGATTTGAATTTCTGAATATCATGGGATTTTTTTTCAAACTTTAGTGAATCAATGCTGATGTCTTTCTTGGTGATTACATGTATTAAAGCGGCTGGTGAAAATAAAAAAATAAAAAAAAGCAGAAAAAAAGCTTTTCCTTTATTGATAAAAACATCTTTTCAAACATTTTCTTAACAGCACCATGTTTAAAAACCAATATGTCTTTGAATAACAATTTAACAACCCACATGAATTCAGTACTTTATAACTCTAAAAATGCAAAGGCCCACCTGATTCATTAGTAGGTAGAGCTACTATGAAAAAGAAAGGAAACACATTTCAGAAAAGCTCAAATATATTTTTAAAACCAAGTAAGGAATTCTTAAGAATAGTCCTATTCTGCCATGGGTAATTTTAATATATGCAAAAATACAGCATTTTGTATCAACTTATTTCACTGAAATGGTTAGTTCAAAAGGTGCTTTTGTAACAAAAGAAACAATCTCCATATTCTTTAAACTCTGAACAAGAAAGACATTTTTCTATCATTTTTAGAAGGATACTCCACTTTTAGTGCTAACATTTTATTACGTTTTTAAAGGAAAGGGGTCAGTACAACGATTTCATAACATTCAAGCATTAAAAATATGAATTGATTTTTTTGGGGTTCTCAGTCACTCCTTGGCATCACCAACCTTTCAGTTGTATTAACCTTTACCAATTCTGAATAGTAAATACAGTAGAGTTTGCGATTTTTTGTATTTAAAGCTCTTTCTCCAAATCCTTACCTATCTAGAGCTCAAATATATGTTTAAAACTAGAGATGCCGCTGGGGTCGCCATTCCACTCACAGTAAGGAAGGATTTTTGTGTTGTTTTGGTTGTCTTCCTCTGCTGCACTTTATGCCGAGTTTTTGGATCGATATATTTTGCACATAACTGTTGGATACTGATGCACTTTGTTTGGCACATGCACTTTAAGGTAGTTTAAATTATGATTAACAGAGGGTAAGAAATATAGAGGATATAAATTTTTGAGTAGAGTAATTAGATTATATTTAGAATGGCTCCCCCTGCTGGCACACTTTGTAAGTAAAATTTTTTTTATGTGTTTTTAACAAGGATCATGCTGCATATGAATTAATAAAATCATATTTTGACATAATTTATGTGTTGAGTGCAATTGTTAGTCCCTTTGGCTCTTCACGGGGGGGTTGAGGGATCCTCAAATGTGGTAGATAAAACTAGAGATGAGCGAACTTTTGAAAAGTTCGATTCGATCGATTCACCGAATTTTTCGACAGAAATCGTTTCGACCCGAATTTATTCGCGATGAATCGCTATTAACAACGCCTCCTAGAGCCTCAATAGGGTTGTAAACCATTCTGCCTTGCTGTAACATTCATAGTATGCATGCTGGGTTAGTCAAATAATACTGTAAACAATTAGGACATGCAGATGAGAGGCATCGCTAATAGAATCGCAGAGCGGCACAATTGCAGAAAGTCGAGGTGCCAGCACTATGAGGGGCCCCTATAGTGCCTGACCCTGGAGCTGGCAGCAGCAGGAGCCAAAATACTGGCTGAAAGACATCCTGGAGATGGCAGCAGGAGCAGCAGCAGGAGCCTAAACATTGATTGAAAGACACACTGGAGTTGGCAGCAGGTGACCAAAAATTGGATGAATCACACCCTGTAGTTGCAAGCAGCAGCAGGAGCCCAAACATTGCTTGAAAGAGACACTGGATTTGTCTGCAGGAGCCCAAACATTGGATGAATCACACCCTGGTGTTGCAAGCAGCAGCAGCAGGAGCCCAAACATTGCTTGAAAGAGACACTGGATTTGGCTGCAGAAGCCCAAAAATTGGATGAATCACACCCTGGAGTTGCAAGCAGCAGCAGGAGCCCAAATATTGCTTGAAAGAGACACTAGAGTTGGCTGCAGTTGCCCAAAAATTGGATGAATCACACCCTGGAGTTGCAAGCAGCAGCAGGAGCCTAAACATTGCGTGAAAGAGGCACTGGATTTGGCTGCAGGAGCCCAAAAATTGTATGAATCACACCCTGGAGTTGCAAGCAGCAGCAGCAGCTGCAGGAGCCCAAACATTGCGTGAAAGAGACAATGGAGTTGGCTGCAGGAGCCCAAAAACTGGATGAATCAAACCCTGGAGTTGCAAGCAGCAGCAGGAGCCCAAACATTGCGTGAAAGAGACACTGGATTTGGCTGCATGAGCCCAAAAATTGGATGAATCAAACCCTGGAGTTGCAAGCAGCAGCAGGAGCCCAAACATTGCGTGAAAGAGACACTGATTTGGCTGCATGAGCCCAAAAAATGGAGTTGCAAGCAGCAGCAGGAACCCAGAAATTTGCTGGAAGGCACACCCTGAAGTTGGCATCAGCAGGAGCCCAAAAATTGACTGGAAGGCACACCCTGGAGTTGGCGGCAGCAGCAGCAGGAGGACAAAAATTGGCTGGAAGGCACACCCTGAAGTTGGCATCAGCAGTAGGCCAAAAATTGGCTGGAAAGCACACCCTGAAGTTGGCGTCAGCAACAGGAACCCAGAAATTGGCTGGAAGGCACACCCTGAAGTTGGCAGCAGCAGTAGGCCAAAAATTGGCTGGAAGGCACACCCTGAAGTTGGCAGCAGCAGCAGCAGCAGGAACCCAGAAATTGGCTGGAAGGCACACCCTGAAGTTGGCATCAGCAGGAGCCCAAAAATTGACTGGAAGGCACACCCTGGAGTTGGCATCAGCAATAGGCCAAACATTGACTGGAAGGCACACCCTGGAGTTGGCAGCAGCAGCAGCAGGAACCCAGAAATTGGCTGGAAGGCACACCCTGAAGTTGGCATCAGCAGTAGGCCAAAAATTGGCTGGAAGGCACACCCTGAAGTTGGCAGCAGCAGCAGCACAAACATTAGCTGGATGGCACACCCTGAAGCTGGCAGCAGCAGCAGTAGGCCAAAAATTGGCTGGAAGGCACACCCTGAAGTTGGCAGTAGCAGCAGGAGGACAACAATTGGCTGGAAGACACACCCTGCAGTTGGCATCAGCAGTAGGCCAACAATTGGCTGGAAGGCACACCCTGAAGTTGGCAGCAGCAGGAACCCAGAAATTGGCTGGAAGGCACACCCTGAAGTTGGTATCAGCAGGAGCCCAAAAATTGACTGGAAGGCACACCCTGGAGTTGGCAGCAGCAGGAGGACAAAAATTGTCTGGAAGGCACACCCTGAAGTTAGCATCAGCAGTAGGCCAAAACTTGGCTGGAAGGAACACCCTGAAGTTGGCAGCAGAAGCAGCAGGAGGACAAAAATTGGCTGGAAGGCACACCCTGAAGTTGGCAGCAGCAGGAGCCCAAAAATTGACTGGATGGCACACCCTGAAGTTGGCATCAGCAGTAGGCCAAAAATTGGCTGGAAGTCACACCCTGAAGTTGGCGTCAGCAGGAGCCCAAAAATTGACTGGAAGGCACACCCAAAGTTGGCAGCAGCAAGAGCACAAACATTAGCTGGAAGGCACACCCTGAAGTTTGCAGCCGCAGCAGTAGGCCAAAAATTGGCTGGAAGGCACACCCTGAAGTTGGCATCAGCAGTAGGCCAAAAATTGACTGGAAGGCACACCCTGAAGTTAGCATCAGCAGCAGGAACCCAGAAATTGGATGGAAGGCACACCCTGAAGTTGGCATCAGCAGTAGGCCAAAAATTGGCTGGAAGGCACACCCTGAAGTTGGCAGCAGCAGGAGCACAAACATTAGCTGGAAGGCACACCCTGAAGCTGGCAGCAGCAGCAGTAGGCCAAAAATTGGCTGGAAGGCACACCCTGAACTTGGCATCAGCAGTAGGCCAAAAATTGGCTCGAAGGCACACCCTGAAGTTGGCAGCAGCAGGAGCACAGACATTAGCTGGAAGGCACACCCTGAAGCTGGCAGCAGCAGCAGTAGGCCAAAAATTGTCTGGAAGCCACACCCTGAAGTTGGCATCAGCAGGAGCCCAGAAATTGGTCTAAAGACATAAATAGGTTTTGCACCATTTGGAAAGTGTAAAACATGGTACCATGCTGAATCTAGTCGCATGCATCAGCCATTGGTGGGTGGAAATCCTGGCTGATCCATCCCTGATTCATTTTGACAAAGGTGAGTCTCTCCACATCTTTAGTTGACAGACGAGTTCTCCTCGCCATAACTATGACCCCTGCCGCACTAAACACCCGCTCAGATGGCACGCTACTTGCCGGGCAGGACAGCTTTTTCAGGGCAAACTCTGCTAGTTGCGGCCACAAGCCAAGTTTGGCTGCCCAGAAGTCCAGCGGATCCTCAAGGTATGCTGGTATGGTCATGTCAAGGTATGACATGACCTGCTGGTTGAGGTCCTGCTCCAGATCTTCCTGCTGCTCATGAGTAGTGTCAGGCCCGTGGGACACCTGCCTTCAGAGTAAGCCCAAAACCCCCAGTCTCCGCTGCTAGCTTCACCTTTAGACAAGCCCCCCGTTTGCCGGGACGCTTTTTACGCCTCGCCCGACACGGTTGCCCCCAGGACTTAATAGCACAAAGGATGTGAGCTTACAGGGGTTGAAGGCAGATGAACCAGAGGCCAGACTGGGCAATGTCGGGTAATTACTAGAAACAGTTCAGATGCTTTGGTAACAGGTAATACTGGAAGCAATTCGGGTGCTCAGGAGAATTCAAGCGAAGTCAGACGTCTAGCCAGGGGTCACAACGGGAAGTCAGAGAGCTGCGCGGTACAAAGGGATGAGACGAAGACGTGGTCAAGATTCAAGCAGATGGTCAATAACAATATATACAGGAAATCACAGGAATAATAACAAAGCCAGCTAAACGCTATCACAGGCACTGACACACTGAAGAGGTAATCACTTTATAGGACTGAACCCGGCTGGATTGGACAGGGAGGTAGTGACTGTGATTGGTGCACTTTGGATCTGTGTGCTGATTGGTGCACTTTGGATCTGTGGTTTGATTTGCACTTAGAGAGCTCTGGGCTGATTGCCCCAACTGAACTCCAAAGGCATACAGCCTAGAACTGCACCTCCTAGGTTTAGCTCTTTTAAACAGCCTCCAGTGGCCACTCTGTGTATAGCACCACCGGAGGACATAAGCTGACTGTACTCGCACGCAAGCACCAGTAGAATGACAGTGGACAAGGGAGGAGGGCGCGCTCAGTGACACACACCCCGCTGGAGCTGGCATTTGAGGCAGAAACGGCTGCTGGGCAGGAGAAACCCTGGCCAGTTGCCTAGGGACACCACGGGCACGGGCTGAAGGCAAGTCATTCATGACAAGTAGCCTCACTATGCGGGTGTAGAAAGCTACTCATTAGCGACTGAAGACTGAGGCTGCTGCTGATGGAGCTGCTGCTCCTGCCAGCCCCCCAAGCAGGCATGGCAGTGGAAGGTGAGCGCAGAGGTCCCCCCGAGTCTGACCTACGAGAGTATGGACCATGGCGCAGATAGGCATCGGCCAACTGATTACGCAGAATGTCTTTGTAGTAGTTCAGTTTGTCCTCCCTCTCGGTGGGTTTAAAAAATGCCCCCATTTTGGGCCAGAAGCGAGGGTCCAATAAGGTGGACAGCCAGAAGTCATCCCGCTGACAAATGGAAACAATTGTGGGGTCACGAGTGTAAACAGAAGTGGTCCACCACGTAATACAATTAAACTGTGCTGCACTGTAAACAAATGAATACACCAGACCAACGTTAGGCTCATGGGACATAGCCCATAGGCCTAAAGAACAGGAGCACCAAACTAAATACCAAAAATCAGTATACCATTTATTAAAGGTCAAAACACACAAGACATAACATACAATTTACAAGACTAACAAATAAAAACACTGCGACACCCCATAATTCATCCAGTGCTGAAAATCAACAGCATATAATTACTGGGAAAACTCCTTAATATCAACACGTGAAAAAAACCATAAGAAAAAATCTTTTGTGCCGGCACAAAATACCATGATAGGAATGCCAAATCTAAATATACAAATATCAAAGTGACAGTGCAACAATAATAACATCTATAAAAAACATTCAAGTATATGGACAATTACAATAAGTAAATAACATCTATTACAATCACTATCTAGAAAGTGCAACAATAGAAAAAAGTGACTATGTGCAAATGGAGAAGCGTGTCCTAAACTAAATGGTCATGGACACCTGTGAGTAAGGAAAACCATCAGCATGAAAATCATAACCAGCCAACAAGAGCTGAACATACAGAAAGCATAAATAGGTGAGCTTGTCAACAAACCAAATGCCTGGCAACCGGGTTATTCACATGTAATAGGGAGCAGGGGACTAGCAGAGGGGACACCTACGTACGCGGCCGCCCGTGCCGCTTCGTTGGGTGAAAAAGCCTTCATAAGTGTAATGCCTACTTTTATATACCTGTTATAATTGGGCCAATGCTGGGCGCCATGCAGCAGGTGCTGTTGGAACGCACCTGCGTGTCAGCCTCGGTAGGGCGCACCGGATATGACGTCACGCGCCACCGGACGTGATGCTGCTAGAAACTGAATAGCGTGACCAACGCTGACCATAGTGTCACTAAAAGAGGGCGGGGGCTGCCAAGAGAGGCGCACATCAAGGATCTAACAATGGGAGCCTGCCTACACAACACTTAGCGTCATATAGCTCGGCGCGCCCGCCCTATGGCAACAATATCCCAGGCCCCATAAAGGAGGTGCCTACTCGTCGGCACCGCGCCACATACCTGCCCTCCTGCCCCGCCCCCCCTGGGGAGGGCGCATTAGCTGAGAAAAAAGCGGAGCCTGGCAGGCGCCCAACAGCCGAGCGCGGGCGCCGGCGGGTGGGCGCACAGGGCGCCACATCCGACGAGGGCGCACCTCATAGTATAAACAGGGGGTGCGAAGAACACTGCCTGGGTATAAAAAGGCATTAACTAAAAACGTACTACCTAACTATCACATAACAAGAATACATGTAAAGTAAGTTCTATGAAAAATCAAAATTATAATATTAATCCAATAATAAGCAAACCAATGGCATGTTAACTAAATGACCCAATACAATTGTACAAGGGGAGTCCCATCCCTCTGGAGATAATACTCTAGTGGACATAAAATAAAATAAGATAGGGCCAGTAGCCATAATAAGTCTACTGCAGCGAATGATTCTCACAAATACTTAGCCGTGTTAAGACTAGGCGCTTGGTCCTTTTTGGGTATCTTAGCGCCATGGACACACACGAGTCCATAGCCGCAGAACCCACAGGGAAGCTGCTAACGGGATCTTAATGGCTACAGCTAATAATGTATCTCTCAGAATCTATTCCTATTTTTTCTAACTAAAAGGGGCGCTATTGGATGTATGGTAAAATAAGGGGTTCACTTAACAAAAATCTCACTGCTGGAAAACAACCCAATAGCCTCCAACAAAGAGAACTGAGGTGGATCTTCCAATTAGACACCCGGAGCCCGAAAGGCCTAAATGAGGATTGGGCCTTTACTTCGTTTTTGGGCTAGACCACTAACTCTGTGGCTTGGTTTTTTAGCACGTGTTTGGCCTGGGGTCGCTCCAACTAGTTGGGTTGACAGGCCTCTTATTATGTTTGCACTGCCCATTATGGTGGGCATCGTTTTGCTTTTTTGCCCCTTCCCCCCCCCGTCATCCCCCCCTTTTTCTTCCCCTTCCACCCTTTTTTCCCCTTTCTTTCTTTTTCTCTTTTTAGTTTGGCACTGAGGCGATTGTCACTTAATTGAAGCTCAAGGATCATCATGCATCAGGAGATCATCCCCTTGGAATCGGCCTTCAAGAACCTTAATATATATCTCTGGCACTACAGTGTGATCATTATCAGCATCATTGTTTCTACACTCATGTATTAAATGCCTTCACCAACTATTTATTCGGCCCCTAGGTGCAAGTTTGGGATACCCTGCGGCCTGGTGTAATGAGAGCAGACAGAAACCAATGCAAAATTAAATTACTTAGTACAGCTGAGGCACGCTTATTTTGTATAACAGATAGGGTGCTAGGTGCAATTTTGGGATACCCTGCGGCCTGGTGTAATGACAGCAGACAGAAACCAATGCAAAATTAAATAACTTAGTACAGCTGAGGCACGCTTATTTTGTATAATAGATAGGGTGCTAGGTGCAATTTTGGGATACCCTGCGGCCTGGTGTAATGACAGCAGACAGAAACCAATGCAAAATTAAATAACTTAGTACAGCTGAGGCTGAAGCATGCTTATTTTGTATAACAGATAGGGTGCAAGGTGCAATTTTGGGATACCCTGCGGCCTGGTGTAATGACAGAAGACAGAAACCAATGCAAAATAAATTAACTTAGTACAGCTGAGGCTGAAACACGCTTATTTTGTATAACAGATAGTGTGCTAGGTGCAAGTTTGGGATACCCTGCAACCTGGTGTAAGGACAGCAGTCACAAACCAATGCAAAATTAAATAATTTAGTACAGCTGAGGCTGAAACACGCTTATTTTGTATAACAGATAGGGTGCTAGGTGCAATTTTGGGATACCCTGTGGCCTGGTGTAATGACAGCAGAGAGAAACCAATGCAAAATAAATAACTTAGTACAGCTGAAGCTGAAACACGCTTATTTTGTATAATAGATAGGGTGCTAGGTGCAATTTTGGGATACCCTGCGGCCTGGTGTAATGACAGCAGACAGAAACCAAATAAAAATTAAATAACTTAGTACAGCTGAGGCTGAAACACGCTTATTTTGTATAACAGATAGGGTGCTAGGTGCAAGTTTGGGATACCCTGCGGCCTGGTGTAATGACAGCAGACAGAAACCAATGCAAAATTAAATAACTTAGTACAGCTGAGGCTGAAACACGCTTATTTTGTATAATAGATAGGGTGCTAGGTGCAATTTTGGGATACCCTGCGGCCTGGTGTAATGACAGCAGATAGAAACCAATGCAAAATTAAATAACTTAGTAAAGCTGAGGCTGAAACACGCTTATTTTGTATAACAGATAGGGTGCTAGGTGCAAGTTTGGGATACCCTGCGGCCTGGTGTAATGACAGCAGACAGAAACCAATGCAAAATTAAATAACTTAGTACAGCTGAGGCACGCTTATTTTGTATAACAGATAGGGTGCTAGGTGCAATTTTGGGATACCCTGCGGCCTGGTGTAATGACAGCAGACAGAAACCAATGCAAAATTAAATAACTTAGTACAGCTGAGGCAGAAGCACGCTTATTTTGTATAACAGATAGGGTGCTAGGTGCAATTTTGGGATACCCTGCAGCCTGGTGTAATGACAGCAGACAGAAACCAATGCAAAATTAAATAACTTAGTACAGCTGAGGCTGAAGCACGGTTATTTTGTATAACAGATAGGGTGCTAGGTGCAATTTTGGGATACCCTGCGGCCTGGTTTAATGACAGGAGACAGAAACCAATGCAAAATTAAAAAACTTAGTACAGCTGAGGCACGCTTATTTTGTATAACAGATAGGGTGCTAGGTGCAATTTTGGGATACCCTGCGGCCTGGTGTAATGACAGCAGACAGAAACCAAATCAAAATTAAATAACTTAGTACAGCTGAGGCTGAAGCACGCTTATTTTGTAAAACAGATAGGGTGCTAGGTGCAATTTTGGGATACCCTGCAGCCTGGTGTAATGACAGGAGACAGAAACGAATGCAAAATTAAATAACTTAGTACAGCTGAGGCTGAAGCACGCTTATTTTGTATAACAGATAGGGTGCTAGGTGCAATTTTGGGATACCCTGCGGCCTGGTGTAATGACAGCAGACAGAAAACAAATCAAAATTAAATAACTTAGTACAGCTGAGGCTGAAGCACGGTTATTTTGTATAGCAGATAGGGTGCTAGGTGCAATTTTGGGATACCCTGCGGCCTGGTGTAATGACAGGAGACAGAAATGAATGCAAAATTAAATAACTTAGTACAGCTGAGGCTGAAGCACGCTTATTTTGTATAACAGATAGGGTGCTAGGTGCAATTTTGGGATACCCTGCGGCCTGGTGTAATGACAGGAGACAGAAACCAATGCAAAATTAAATAACTTAGTACAGCTGAGGCTGAAGCACGCTTATTTTGTATAACAGATAGGGTGCTAGGTGCAATTTTGGGATACCCTGCGGCCTGGTGTAATGACAGCAGACAGAAAACAAATCAAAATTAAATAACTTAGTACAGCTGAGGCTGAAGCACGCTTATTTTGTAAAACAGATAGGGTGCTAGGTGCAATTTTGGGATACCCAGCGGCCTGGTGTAATGACAGGAGACAGAAATGAATGCAAAATTAAATAACTTAGTACAGCTGAGGCTGAAGCACGCTTATTTTGTATAACAGATAGGGTGCTAGGTGCAATTTTGGGATACCCTGTGGCCTGGTGTAATGACAGGAGACAGAAACCAATGCAAAATTAAATAACTTAGTACAGCTGAGGCTGAAGCACGCTTATTTTGTATAACAGATAGGGTGCTAGGTGCAATTTTGGGATACCCTGCGGCCTGGTGTAATGACAGCAGACAGAAACCAAATCAAAATTAAATAACTTAGTACAGCTGAGGCTGAAGCACGGTTATTTTGTATAACAGATAGGGTGCTAGGTGCAATTTTGGGATACCCTGCGGCCTGGTGTAATGACAGCAGACAGAAACCAATGCAAAATTAAATAACTTAGTACAGCTGAGGCTGAAGCACAGTTATTTTGTATAACAGATAGGGTGCTAGGTGCAATTTTGGGATACCCTGCGGCCTGGTGTAATGACAGCAGACAGAAACCAATGCAAAATTAAATAACTTAGTACAGCTGAGGCTGAAGCACGCTTATTTTGTATAACAGATAGGGTGCTAGGTGCAATTTTGGGATACCCTGCGGCCTGGTGTAATGACAGGAGACAGAAACGAATGCAAAATTAAATAACTTAGTACAGCTGAGGCTGAAGCACGCTTATTTTGTATAACAGATAGGGTGCTAGGTGCAATTTTGGGATACCCTGCGGCCTGGTGTAATGACAGCAGACAGAAAACAAATCAAAATTAAATAACTTAGTACAGCTGAGGCTGAAGCACGGTTATTTTGTATAACAGATAGGTTGCTAGGTGCAATTTTGGGATACCCTGCGGCCTGGTGTAATGACAGCAGACAGAAACCAATGCAAAATTAAATAACTTAGTACAGCTGAGGCTGAAGCACGCTTATTTTGTATAACAGATAGGGTGCTAGGTGCAATTTTGGGATACCCTGCGGCCTGGTGTAATGACAGCAGACAGAAACCAACGCAAAATTAAATAACTTAGTACAGCTGAGGCTGAAGCACGCTTATTTTGTATAACAGATAGGGTGCTAGGTGCAATTTTGGGATACCCTGCGGCCTGGTGTAATGACAGCAGACAGAAACCAAATCAAAATTAAATAACTTAGTAAAGCTGAGGCTGAAGCACGGTTATTTTGTATAACAGATAGGGTGCTAGGTGCAATTTTGGGATACCCTGCGGCCTGGTGTAATGACAGCAGACAGAAAACAAATCAAAATTAAATAACTTAGTACAGCTGAGGCTGAAGCACGCTTATTTTGTAAAACAGATAGGGTGCTAGGTGCAATTTTGAGATACCCTGCGGCCTGGTGTAATGACAGGAGACAGAAATGAATGCAAAATTAAATAACTTAGTACAGCTGAGGCTGAAGCACGCTTATTTTGTATAACAGATAGGGTGCTAGGTGCAATTTTGGGATACCCTGTGGCCTGGTGTAATGACAGGAGACAGAAACCAATGCAAAATTAAATAAACTTAGTACAGCTGAGGCTGAAGCACGCTTATTTTGTATAATAGATAGGGTGCTAGGTGCAATTTTGGGATACCCTACGGCCTGGTGTAAATACAGCAGACAGACACCAATGCAAAATTAAATAACTTAGTAAAGCTGAGGCTGAAGCACGCTTATTTTGTATAACAGATAGGGTGCTAGGTGCAGGTGTGGGATTTTGTATAAAAGATAGGGCCAGGTGCTGAAATGGAATGCCCATGTGGGCTGGGGTTTTTACAGCAGACCAAAAAAATTAAAACTAATCGAGCTATAAGAAATCTTAAATGTGTCACTGCCAACATGGGATGCACAGTGGGCAGGAATTTTTACAGCAAAACACAGCAATTTAAAACTGATCTGGCAAATGAAGTGAAATGAAAATAAAAAAAGCTTTCTTTCCCTGTCATTTTCTTTTTTTTTTTTTTTCTTTTATTTAAATTCTTTATTTTCGTTTATTTTTTACGTAAGCGAAATAGACATCTCAGGAGTACAATAAACAGAAGAAAAAAAAAAATGCATATTACAAACCATAATAAACATGACAAAAAGTCTTGCGTTGCATTATTCCTGTTAACGTGTTAACCGTCAAGGACCTAAATGGAAGGCCCTAACCCATTCCTTAACCTGTGGTCTCCCGAGGAGATCGGAGATCAAAAAACAAAAATTCCAAATGCATCTTACTAGAGTTTACAGGTAAGTCAACACAAACAAAAACCGACAGTTAATACAACAAAGAAGAAGTGGAAGGGAGGAAGGGGGGGAGGGAGAGGGAGGAGTAACAGGGGGAGGGGCGAACAAAACCGGGGCCTCTACACCCCCGTGAAGATGTGTTTATATTCATCTGACTCAGTATATTGAATCCAGTAGTACCATGTTGCTAGATATTTCTCAAAGCCACCCTCGCCCGACGACATGAGATCCTCAAACCTCATTATCTCATTTACTTTCAGAGCCCACATCGCTTGGGTAGGAGGGTCTTTTTTCCACATTAGGGGGATGCATGCCTTGGCTGCATTAAGAAGATGACATAGCAGGAAGCGCTGATACCTTTTGAGTGGTGTCTTTGTCATGTGGAGTAAGCACAAGGCCGGATAGTCCGGTATCTCCTCTCCCACCAGCCTCCCGGCTACCTCCCTGATCCCAACCCAGAATGATTCCAGCTTAGGACAAGACCAAAATATGTGCAGCAGGGAACCCTCTTCGTCACCACACCTCCAGCACTTAGCCTCCACCCCTGGGTACCATTTGTTAAGTGATAACAGCACTCTGTACCACCGTGTCAAGATTTTATAACTGCACTCCTGGTACCTGGTGCAGACCGATGTTTTATGGGGCGCTTCCAGGAGTCTGCTAATTTGTTTAGGGGAGAAGGCCCTACCTAGATCCCTCTCCCACTTTCCAACAAAAGGTGGCGGGCCGTGTCTGGAGGGCTGATCAACATTTTGTAAATGTACGAAAGGGCGTGGCTTTCTGGGTTGCTACTCGTGCAAAGCCCCTCAAATGAGGTGAATCCTCTCTGCACCGCCTTGTGGTCTCGGAGCGCATAAAGGAAGTGTGAGAGCTGTTGTCGCTGCCAAGCCGACCAACTGGGGATCCCTCTTTCAACAGGTAACCTCTCGACGTCTCGCCAATCTCCGTCTACCAGGAAATGACCAACCCTAAATACCCCAGCAGCCCTCCAAGCCTCCGGGATCGAACCCCTACAGCCGGGAGGAAAGCTCGGATTGCCCAGCACCGGAACCATCGGTGAGGGTGTTGGGGAGAGACCCGACTGCCCGAAGAACCGCTGACATACACTCAGCGTGGTCCCCACCAGGGCGTGTTTCATTGCTAGCGGAATGTCACTCCGCTTCACCCATGGGATACAATCCACTAGAGCCCTAATTAGACTCTATGGAGACCCAGTGCTTGTGATTTTTATGTAGGCACCAATCGACCACTCTGCTAAGGTGGACCGCAGCGTAGTAAAGTCTAGGGTCAGGAAGTCCCAATTCCCCCTCACTCTTGCTTCTAAGAAGATTGGCTCTACTTATCCTCGGTTTCCCCCCTCCCCACACAAATCTACGGAAAAGGGTGTTCACCTTCTGGAAGAAGGACTGTGGTATGGTCACTGGGAGGGCCTGCATCAGATAGAGGAGCTTAGGCAACAGGACCATCTTCAGCGCATTGCACCGGCCAAACCACGAGAGTTTCCCGGTCGACCATCTAGTGATTTCCTCTTCAAATTTTTTAAGCAAGGGGGGGAAATTTAAGGTGAAAATACTGCCCAAATTCTTGCATATTTTTGTTCCTAAATATGTCACACTTTCACCTGCACACTTAAACGAGAAGGAGCTCTGAATAGCGCAAAATCTACTTGCAGGGATATTGATATTAAGAGCCTCTGACTTCTGATAGTTAATTTTGTACCCTGACAGTTCTCCATATCGCTTCAATTCCCTCAACAAATTCGGTAAGGAGACCTCTGGGAGATTCAGCCCAAATATCAGATCGTCAGCGAATGCCGCGACTTTATAATTGCCCGAGGGGCCACCCATACCCCTTATGTCCCCGTTCCTACCAATCATGCACAGGAGGGGCTCGAGTGTCAGGATGAAAATCAGGGGGGAGAGGGGGCACCCTTGTGTCGTCCCATTAAGGATACTAAAAGTGTCGAAGAGTGTTCCATTCACTCGCACAGACGCGGAGGGGGCGCTGTATAGGCTTCCTATCCACCCCAGAGTGTTAGGTCCGAGGCCTATGTGCTCGAGAGTGACCTGCATAAAATGCCAGTTCACTCTGTCAAAGGCCTTCTCCGCGTCTGTGGCCAGCAACAGGGATGGAACGTCACTGGTTTGGGCCCACTGGATCCAGTTAAGAACTTTGCCTCCCTATGGGGCATAAAACCCGCCTGGTCAAGAGCTATGACGTGGTGTAGGTGGGGGGCTATTCTGGAGGCCAACACCTTCGCAAAAATCTTGATGTCCGTGTTCAGGAGCGAGATTGGCCTATAGCTGGCACAGAGATTAGGATCCTTACCCTCCTTAGGAATAACTGCTATATGGGCTCTCAGGGCATCCGGGGGCATGCAACCCCCTGTTTTAAAGGAGTTAAAGGCCTCAGAGAGCCTGGGAGCTAAGAAAGGAAGCATCTTTTTGAAGTATTCAATACTAAATCCGTCGGGCCCCGGTGTTCTCCCCCCCGCTGCACCAGAAACCGCCCTCAGGACCTCCTCCAATGAGATTGGACTTTCCAGATCCTCAATAATTTCACTTGGTAATTTGGGTAAGCCTGACTGCTCCAGGTAACGCCTCATCACCTCAGCCCTTTCAGGGCCTTCTGACCTAGGGAGATTATACAAATTTTCATAAAACTTTTTAAAAGCCTCCGCTATGTCCTTAGTCAAGTGGACCACCCTCCCCTCTTGGTTTGTGATTCTCGGAATATAGGTCTTCACCCTCTCAGCCCTAAGAGCTCGTGCCAGTAGTTTCCCTCACCTGTCGCCTGACTCATAGAATTTCCCGTGACACTTTGTTTTCTGCACTTTGAGTTTGTCGCAACAGAGCGTTTTAAGTTTTTCTCTGGACAACGTCAGGGCCGAGAGGTGGGCTACAGAGAGGGATTCCTTGTGCAGGGCTTCCAACCTCCTGATCTCATTTATAAGCTTAAGGACCCCTTCTGACCTCTCTTTTTTGAGTCTTGTGCCAAGTTTTATCAGGGTCCCCCTGATGTAGCATTTCTGGGTCTCCCACAAGACTCTCGGATCTACCTCAGGTGACGAGTTGAGCTCAAAGAAGTCCTTAACGTCCCTCTGGACCTCAGAGAGCACCCCTTGGTCATCTAATAAAGAATTATTTAAGCGCCAAGTCCACCTTTTGGGTCCCGGGTACGGGAGTGCTAATGTAATCATAACCGGCGCATGGTCCGAGATGGTCATGCAGACTATCTCTGTAACTCTAACCCGTCCAAGGGCCCCATGGGTCACCAGAATCATATCAATTCTAGAATATGATCCATGTGGGGGGGAGAAGAAAGTGTAATCACGAGTATCGGGATGGTGAATCCTCCAAGGATCAACCAATTGGTGCAAGGCAAACATTCTCTTTAATTTCTTTAGCTTAGCATATGACAGGTGAGGGGCTCCCCTAGAGGTGTCAAGGAGGGATCGAGGGCAAGGTTGAAATCTCCTCCCAGAATCAATTCACCCTCTCCGAAACTGTACTCAAGAATATAACCTGCTCTGAGTTGGGTACATATATGTTTGCAAATGTAAAAAGCGAGGACGCTACCCGGCCCTTCAGGAACAGCCATCTCCCTTCTTCATCAGATTTAAAGTCCACCAGCTCCCACGGGAGGGACGCTGAAATGGCTATGCTCACTCCTCTCGACCTAGAATCTGTGGAGTGACTGTGGTATGTTTTCGGGAAATGTCTATTACCAAAGGAGGGTGGGTTCGAGGACCTAAAATGGGTCTCCTGGAGGAACGCAACCTGGGCTCTAAGGCTCTGCAGATTCCTCAGGACCAAGGATCTCTTTTCCGGGGTATTCATCCCCTTCGCGTTAAGCGAGACAATTTTAAGGTCCATCATCTAGACTCCGGGGTCCAAAACAGAGGGGGAGATTTGGGGGAGAAAACTAAATCTTCCCTGAATCGGGAAACCAAATTGGGCCTTGCCAATGACTAGCATCCGCAAGATGCGCCAATTGGGGTGTAGCGAGTTCGACCTATGGATGGGAGCTCCAAAGAGCCTCTACACGCTCACCCTTAGCCGGAAATATGCTACTGTAGTGACAGCCAATAAACCTTGAAAGCAAAAACTTCACAATCTTATGAGGCAATAAGCCGCCCTCGGGTCCAGATAGCGGACCCGGGTGCGACTAAACAAACAGGGCAGGACCAACGTGGTAACTCACAGACTAACTAAACTTAGTGCCCGAGCAAGAAAGAACATAAGCCACATAAAAAACTAAGACTAAACAGCCATTAATGTGAATCCAGTCTTTCTCTTGGTCCTCCTCACCCTCCAACCCAACAACACTCCAGGGGAGGGCAAGGAGAGCCGAAGAGTCATCGTCACATAACAAGAGTCTTAACCTAATCCAAAGGTCCACAGCCAAGACCCTAATCCAAAGATCCAATGCCAAGACCCTCTCAGGCCTCTTTTCCCTCTGATCGCCTCAGCGGTCTCTTCAGTCGTCGCAGGTCTCGGAAGCTTCTCGGGCCCTGGCGTTTCCCTTTCACCGGCAGCCGAGGCAGCATCATCACCTCACTTTCGAGTCAGTTTGGAAGCTGGATAGGATCACAGTCCCCCTAACTCCTGGTAGGATTTCAGCACGTAGGAGCTCCGATCCTTTCTGACAATCAAATGGAATGGAAACCCCCATCTGTAGGAAGCTCCACTTTTCAGAATAACATCAAGTAGGGGCTTTAGGGTTCTCCAGAGTTTGCCTTGACAGATCCGGAAGGATCTTGATTGAGGCTCCTTTATATTCCACCGCACCCTTATTCCAAGCTCTCCTAGAGATGTCTTCCTTTAGAGCGTAGTGATGGACTCGGCAGATAACGTCCCTGGGGTAGGCGGGATCTGGACTTCTTGGTCCCAGAGCACGGTGGGCTCTGTCCAGTTCAATATTGGTGGACAAGTCTCTATCTAACACCAAGTTGAAAATAGAAGTCACAATTTGTTTTAGGTCTTCGTCCGCCTCACTCTCTGGGATGCCCCTCAGCTGCAAATTGTTCCGCCTGCTCCTATTTTCAAGGTCATCCAGATGGAGGTGACATCCCTGAATCATGGCTTCTTGTCGGTTGCATCTGGCCTCAAGAGCTTGAATGCGACTTGCTTCCGAAGATCTCTCCGCCTCAAGTAGGTTGACTCTGGACTCGACGGACGACACTTGGTTTTTAACAGCCGCGATTTCACGTTTATGTGCAGCTGCATATTTTGATATCAGCACCTCCCTATCTGATTTGGTAGGGAGGCTTTGCAATAGGGAGATGGTCGCCAGGTGTAGCTCGGAGTCTCGCACTTCTCCGTTTGAGGAAAGGGCTGGCGGGTCGGATAATCCTCATACGCCCTCTATCTCCGTTGATCCGGCATGAATGAGGGTGTCAAAAGGATCCATGGGCGACATGGGCAGGGGGCTGGACACCAGGGGTCTGGCAGGAGATGGAGACAGCGAGGATAATGGGGAGCCCATCTCTGGTGTCTTGCTCTTTTCTGATCGCTCAGGACCACGGCTATCCAATCCCGGTCTCTTTTGCCCTTGTCTTTGCGGGAGGGAACTCTGGGATTCTTCACCAGGACCACTCCTAATATACATAGGGGCTGCAGGGGCAGATGGTGAATTTGTGCCTCTAGGCACATATGCAAACTGTTGCAGTGCTGACGGTGCCATATGCCTCTGTGGGACTGCAATTTTATTATTCATGTTGCCCCCTGTGCCTGGGGATGGGCCGTTGTCAGGTTTGAAAGGGCTGGGGCTGGATCTTCCCTCTTCTCCGCCCCCCCGGCCCCTCCACCCCTGTCGGTATTGTGTGTAACACAAGGAAGAATGGCGTCGCTGCCATCTTAGTACACCAACCTTCTGCTGGGTGTACTTCAATCTCCGCGGAGCTCCGAGGTCTCTGAGGCGGCTCTTCTGCCACGTCCTCCGCCGGTCTCCACATCGCGCTGCCTCCGCCCCCCGCTCATTTTCCTGCACAGCAGCTGTTGAGCCGGTAAGTCGGGGTTCCTCCACCGCGCTCTCCTCTACGCTCTCCTCTAGGCGCCATCTTGCTGGTCACCTCCTCCTCTCTCCTGATCCATTTCCCCGTGGCCTGCCACTTTGGAGGGGTCTTCCTGCTTCCTCCTCTGCCTCCCTTCTTGCTCTTCTGCCTTGGCATTCTGTTCGCGATATGGCTGCTAGTAAAAAAAAAGGGGTATTCCGGACCAGGGTAGCGGGAGCTCGGCTAGCTGCTTTCTCTCCGCATCACAGTCGCGACACGCCCCCCCTGTCACTTTCTATACTGTCCCTGCCTGGATCGTTCCCGATTTTTCCCTATCTTTCCCTGGCTCTCCCTGGCACTCTGTGGGTCTCTGTGGGTCTCCCTGCCTCTCTGTTACTCTCTCCCTGTCTGTAGCAACTTAGCAAGCTCCGTTGTCTGTGCACTGCAAGTCTCAAATGCGCACAAGCAAGATGGCCGCTGCTTTATATAGCACTGTAACGTCACCGGGCTTCCTGGCTGCTGATAGGCTGCATGTGATTGTCCCATCATACCTTGCCCCAGGGTACATGTCTGGACATGTGCTGTCCACCATCTTAGAATGCCTGTCATTGAAATGAATGGAGTTTAAAGGAAAACTTCAATCGATCGAATCGCGGGGAAATTTTGGACTCGTTCAGAATCAAATTTTTTACGAAATTCTGAACAAATCCGGGTTCGTCGGGATCGATTCGCTCATCTTTAGCTACAGCAAATGTAAGAACATGTTTATCAAAATATACAGCTTCAACTGTGACAGGGCATGAGACATGGGGGCTTATCAGCACAGCATATGGATTTATGACGTATGTACTTTGCTTATCTGGGAATTTGGCCCATTCTTGGGTGAGATAGGTATGGAAGATTAGATAAATTCTCATCAAGTAAACAAGTTTTTGTACCCCTTAGAGTTTAGTCAGCTCTTGGGTGTGATAACCATCTTGAATGGTATAAATATGAGAAGCAAATCGTTGGGATGCTCGAGAGACATTGAAGAGGGACGCCCGTCATGGACAGTGATCTGTGGTGCTGAAGACCCACCGACCTACCAAGCTTGATCCTGACATTGCTGTGCCGTATGAACGTATCAGCCATGGAGCTCTTCAGCTAATAGGACCCATCATTAACCATATGCATGCTTGGTAGGAAAGCCAACGTTCCATGAACTAGCCATAGTCATGTTTTAGTTGTTGTATCTGAAGGATATAGGATGCATGTGATTGTTGTATCGGAAGGATATAGGATACATGTAGTTGCTGTATCTGAAGGATATAGGATATACAGATTGAATAACTTAGAAGTACCATTAAGCAGTGTGGATTGAAGTTGTTATGAAATGTTTTTATGTTTTAGTTATTATTCAAGTTCCATGCCATGCTTGTGCTTTAAGATGTCATTATAACTTTGCTTTTATTAAAGATACATTTTGTGCAACATTTTGGAGTTGTAGTGTTTCCTTGAGGGTGGGAATCTGAACAAGGGTCCCAGCTATCGGGCCCCTTACCAATCAGGAACGTCACTTCTGGTTCTGATTCTGACTGGTCCAATTGGCAAAATATTTCTTGGCAATGAGGATGGGATTCCCATAACTGGAGGGCACCATAAAGGTGTACAAGTGTTGAATTGGAGGTTGTTGTGTTAGAAAAGTGGAAAGATAATGCTTCCCTTTAAGAAGTTGCCACATCGGCAGAAGTAATTCCAGGATGGGAGCAGGCTCCCTATAATATTGTGGTCACTGCATGATCAATAAGTACTGGTCTTTGTGAGGACTGGTCCACCATGCTCATGGGGCAGAGCCCGTGGATGTGGTAAATTGTCTTCAGAAGATCCCAGTAGAAAAAGGGAAAGTACTTGGCTCGCTTAGGTGGCGTGGTTGGGTTTTATTAAGTGTGTATCGCAATTAAAAAGACAGAGAGCTCAGCTAGAGGAGGAAGTAGGAGATATAAGTAGGAGATATAAGGAGATATAAGTAGGAGATATAAGGAAACAGCGAGACAACTGTCAGCAGATAGCTTAAACAGCTGAAACAGCTGCAGTCAGAATGACTGCAAGGGACAGCGGCAAAAAATCCGTTCAGCAATAATTGAAGCAGGTGCCGATTCGGACCCCGATACCTGGCATGGAGATATATGGGATTCTAATGAGGGGGAAGGGGCCCCATATTGGGATTATAAGCCAGCCAATGGCAGAAGGATATTGGTCGCATGCATGACGTTGAGCTATTCGAGCTCACCCGACTGAACCGTTTTTCCCTCAAGAAACTGTATAGTGAGCTGCGGCCATGGTTGGCCCCCACCACAAGCAAGGGGCATGCAATTGCAGGCATGAGCAAATTAGTTGGCAGCCTTCAATTTCTAGTGAACGGCTCATTCCAGAGGCTGGGTTCCCTCTCCGTGGCATGTCCCAGCCTACGCTGAGCTGCACACTAAAAAAATATGTTTGTATGTTTATTGGTACATTTATTGTAATGTTGCCTTGCATTGTCTATTTTAATGTAGACCTAAATCTACTATAAAACCTACTTTGTATTTGTACTGTTATATTTTTGTTCTGTCCACCCAATACAAAATAATAATGGCCCCTTAACAATTTGAAAGAAAAATGCTATAATTTTTCTTTTTTAATTTTTTTTTCTTTATTTTGCAATTACAGGAAACGTAAGATGGGACATTCAATCAATGTGCAAAGTGTTGTTGGTCCCGACCTTAGGTTTCTGAGCGTCATGGCTGGTTTTCCTGGTTCCACCCACGATGTCTATATTCTTCGGAATTCCAGTCTCTATGGGTGTTTTGAGTCTGGCGACTTGTCTGGTGGTTGGCTACTGGTTAAGTGTTTTGATTTAGCTTACTTGGATTTTCCATGTGTAACTATTCTAAATTAGGAGTCCCCTGCCAAAACCTACGGTGTTCTTCCCCTCTGATTAAATTATATTGAATGTAAGTCTTATATTTAGAGTAACTTTTTAATTTATTTGTGTTTTATTGTGTTGTGTTTTATTGTTCATGGGGATTCGGGATACCCCCTGCTTCCATGGCTAATGATCCCCATCCTGCGCCCCCAAACGCAGCCACATGACATCTACAATCGGGCACATTTGGCTTGCTGAAGAGCTGTTTCTGATGTCTGGATCATACAGGGGGGGGGGGGGGGGAGTCTCCAGTACCAGCCAGCAAACGTCATAAAAATCATTGTTGCATGCATAATTGTACATAACTTCGCCATCATGCAGAAGGTACCCCAATATCTGGATGTCTCTCCCTCTCCAGCAATTGTTGACATACCAGAAAATGTGTATGTGGGCACCCAGAGTGCCTCTGGTTAGTGTGTCAGGGATAACCTTATTTTGTCTCATTTCAGTTAAGCTTTATGTAATGTGTTATCAATCTGTGTTTTTTTTGGAACATTTAATTTATTCTCAATTATATTTTCTAAAAAAACCTTTGTTTCTCACAACTCAATTCAAAGTATAAGTAATTGTTAGTTCATTGTTGTTAGAAATTATAATTAACTAGTCATTCATAGTTATTTTTCTGTGGCCATGATTGTGACTCATGATCAATAGCCTTTACATGCACAAACACAAAGATAAAAAAAATCATTGGAATGGTGGCTGGCCAAATTATGTTGGTTGTCCGGCCTGTTGAATGGCCACCATCTGTGCCAGGGTAGCATTGAGCATCTGCCATTGTTCCAGCATTGCCTCCCTCTGTCTATTGCTGGTCCGCACTTCTTCCAGCATGGAATGTAGGTTATTTTGTATTTGATTCAAGTGTGTTGAAATGTTTTCTTGGAACCTTTCACTGGTTTGCCTGAATGTGCGGCTATTCAGTCGCCAAGCTGACTCCATCAGCTGCACATGCCTCACCAGGGTAAGATGGCGAGGTTGCAGAGGCCGTTGTCCTCTTCCCCAGGTCTGGACGGTGGTCCTGGGCCAGCTACATTTAGAGATGGGGATGGCAAATCCTTTGCAGCAGAACTCGCCCATGTACGTGTTGGTTGTTGGTTCTCCAGCTGCTACCCATGCTGGACCTGGGGATCAAGCTGTGCCAGCAGAGGGTGTGGTTGAGTCTGCTACAGAGGGATTGTCGTAGGCTGCAGCTGGTGCAGCGGCAGCTGCTGTTGCAGCTGTTGCAGATTGCCTGTTTGCATCATCCTGGGTACTTGGCAAAATGGGTGACATTTGAGGTTGAGGTGTGGAGAAGACCTGTCACTGGCTAATGACTGAAGAGGACTTGCTGGGGGCTGGGTGTGTATTCTTGGCTGGGCCAGGAAGATGCAGCCGTTGAGGCAGATGGTGAGGTGGGGCTCTCTAAATTTAATTCTTCAAAGTGGCCTCGAGCAGGAGAGGGCTATTGTGTGTTGCCCTACTCTTCCCCTTGCCCTTACTACACTTGTTTGCTAATTATGTTGTAGTGTGAGATGAAACTCCCCAAAATGCCCCCCATGCTCTTCACCTGCGAGCATTATGTGAGTGAGTGTATTTGCAGGCATTTATTTGCAGGCAAAATGCATGCATAGGCGGTCAAGCCACAAACCCAAACCTGGTGAGGAAAAAAGTGTATAGAAACGCAGCGACAAGCAAAAGTTTGTGCGCACATGTGCGCAACACTAACATGTACTATCCAAGGATATTTAAATCCAGTAATAATGATTTATATTGGTGGTAGTGATAATAATAACCTGCTATGACAATTTATATGCATGATGCTTGCTTTAATAACATCTGTATTTCATCCACCTTTTAGGTGATGATGACCCATCGCTATCATTTCCTGCCCAACAGCTTTGCCAAAAGGTCATTGGCACTGGATATAGTGGCTGCGCTGGAGGAGGAATCTGACACCACCTTCACATTCACCCAGATCATCCAGCATTGGTCGGACCTTAAATAAAGGAAGAAGTCTCGGGTGAGGAGATATTTCCGGAAACTCTTTCCAAGTAAGTTACTTCCCATTACATCTTAGGAAAACACTGACCTTAGGCAGGCCTGTGTTTATAACAATGCTATTCTCTTCTAGTGAGCGAGTATCATTATAGAATAAGGCCCACCCAGAGGCGAGGAGTCTGGCCAGGGCTGGATAGATCTGGGGGACGGGGAGGTGGTGGCAGACCAGTGCCAAATAACCTCAACAGCTGTTGGGCAAGGACTCACTGTAAACACACATTCATATTCATTTAGAAATGGGAGAAGGTGATGGATGCCAAAATTTCCCCGATATCAGAGAATTAATCCTTGATGTCTAGTAAAGAGAAGAATTGCATAAAAGCCATGCCCCCAGTAAATGTGATATGCACCCCATGTTAATTTAATTATTCATTGGCATTATAAGCAAGAACAATATGTTCAAGCATTGATAGATATCGGGCGGAGGCTACATTGATTTATGGAAATTCAAACAGACATAAGGGGCGCTCATGCATAATTACAGGGTTAGGAGGGAAGGAGATAGAAGCAGTTCAGATGATCTTAAAGCTCACAGCTACCCATTATCAGGTAACCAACACCCCGGTGCCTGAATACATAATTGGGATAGATATTTTAAAGGGGCTAACTGACCCTTCTTCTGCCTCATCTTTGTTGGTAGACGCATCTTTGGACTAATCACCCGTGCTCAGCTTTGGCGATTGTTACACTATTGTTCCTTCTATCATCACACTGAGCTGGCATCCTTTGAGCCATTTAAGACCTGGGGACAATCGTGTCCAGCAAGGCATATCGTGCATCTCTGCGAGTGGGGGCTTGACTGTAGGCAAAAGTGGCAGGGATTGGGGTTTCCATCTCACAGGTGGGAGACTCACAGGGCATTACACAGTGACTGTCTTTCATGTTGATGCGCATTGTATTTATAACACTCTTGATGATTTTACAACAGTATCGCCAACCAGCAAGCAGCCATAAGAGTAGTGGAAGAGGTAAACGTGGAACCAGAAGAAGAAAGCAAGTATTTGGGGTTAGCCAAATATGCACACCAAAAATGTGGCCATTTAGGGGAAAAGGCCACATAGCATCTCATGAATTAAAGATAAAGAGGTCATTTTAAATGGCCCCGTATTCCAGCACACTCAAAATCGCCCTGTACCCCATGTGGTAAGAGGCAACATAGAAAGGGGGAAGCTACCAGGTCAGATCTGACAGATAGACAATGCAAATGTTGACAACCCTTCACACCATCATACAATATTATGGTGTACCTTTGCAAATTCAAAGTGATAATGCTTCACAAAAATCTACAGGTGCAGGAGTTTAGTGAACAACTACCCGCAGGTAGCTGGACACAGAAGGAGGTATGTCTACACAAACAGTAAGTGACTTTAGTAATAACAGCAATAAGTAGCCTTTGCCGCCCGAATATTTCGAGTGGATAGTCCCCAGTGGAGACCAAGGCTTCGGATACACAGATGTAATCAATCCAGGGGCAAAAGTCTGGATAAGGTGACAACCAGGAGAAGTGATTGCAAAAGGCCAGGACAATGTAGTAAGTAGTTGTGTCTGGTCAAGAAAAATGGGAACATGTACCCGCTGACATATGTTATCTTAGAGAATACGTTTTATAAAAATGTATGTATTTGCTTATAGAGATTATTATAATGCTTTGGACGTCCATGAAGCTATTGGCGAAGCCGCACTGCCTGAGCCAGCTTATAGTCAAGGAGATATCCAGATGAGAAAGCTTAATTCAACCAGTTTATTCCGGATGATCAAGCTAACATTGACCAGTTTGTTCCAGATGAGAAAGCTTACTTTGAAGGATATTGACAAGCTTGGCTAGAGGAAGATCCCCATATGCTTTTGCCAATGCCAGATTCTGCTTATTATGAAGAATATAGCCAGTCTTTGAAAAATGAATACTATGATGAAATTTCTCTTTCTAGATGACGCTTATTTGCAGCTACTTGAGTCAGTTTTTGCTTAAAAGCCATTTAACAAAATGGTCTATTACAAGACCCTAGGGCCGAATCCAAGGTGGTCAGAGATTTGCGCTACCTTAGATTTGTACACTGCCTTAGGTTTGATGCTTGTTTTTTTGACTGTCCCTATTGCATTCAGCATATACAGCTAATACTGACTTTATTAATGAAAAAGAGAGAGTTTGTCTCTCCCATGTTCAAAGATTTGTATGAGCACAACACTACCTTGAAGTTTAAATATGGTATTGCTAAGGTTCTCAACCTAAGTGATTGCTGGATATATATGCATTTATCTCCCTCGGTTGCTCAACACTTGTACCAGTAAGTAAAATATCCAAAATATCAGGAATGACCACTCACCCAATGCTGGGATAGAGCCATCCCATTAGAATCACCCTCATATTATCTAATTCTGTTGCACCACAAACCAGTGGCAATAATAAAGGATCAGACAAAGCCAACTAAACCACCTACGAGTTTGGAGGGCTTTATCTGCTCTAAAGTGGTGGAAGCAATGTATGAGTCGTATTGTGAAGAATGGAGTACAATCATAGCTTGTGAAAATGGGGGGAAAAGATAAACTGTAGTAGTCCCAATGCCCAAAAAAATATGAAAGGGTGGGGCAGTCCCAGTGTTGCAACAGCCATGATTCACCAAACAAAGGAGCCATGAGGATAATTGTGAAATGATGATAATTGTGAAATACTATTTACCATGACCCTGCCCTTTGGTTTACATCCCATTATGGTGGTGCCTTTATTATAAGGATAATGAATATGAGGCAGATAGACCCGCCATATTACCTGATGATCTATATTTCTTGTGTGGAGTAAGAGCATATAAATGGCAATAGAATATGTAATCCCAGTAGTCATTATTTATTACACATTAAATGTAATTAACCTACAAAAATGTGCATCAGGGGACCTTGTATAGAATGGCTCAGTCTGGGGAGGATGCTGGAATGATAGTAGCTTTATTTTTTACTCCCGGGGTAGCAGCTGCCCTGAATTACAATAGCTTAAAATGCTTAGCTGGGTTGATGGATGCTATAATTAATTAAACTGAAGTGCAAATATTTTATCTTAATGAGAAGATTGCCCAAGTACGAAAAGTGGCTTTTTAGAACTGCATGGCATTAGATTTATTATTAGCAGCTAAAGGTGGAGTATGTGTCGTAGTGGGATAGGAGTGTTGCACCTATATACCTAACCTATAAGAAGCTGTTCATGACTCCATTAAGCGGGTAACAGAGCTAAGAGGAAATCTCACATATAACCCTTTGATATTAGAAACCGGTTAGCTTTCATATTTGCCACTGCCAACCGGTTTGAGAGCATAGGACGGTGATTCCTTCACCTTTTTAAGTTTGTTATAATAATTTTAACTGGTATAATAATCATATATGTGCTTATTAAAATATGTAACTTATGAATTTGCTGTACCTCTAGAGCCGCAGAATAAAATAATATAATATAAAGTAAGAGGAGGTAAATAGGATGAATGGCATCCAGGATTGCCAAGGGTGGTGTGTAATAATAATAGGTAAAAGTGGCAATCAGGCCGCCATTTTGTCTGGGTCTCATCTGCCATCTTGTACTTTGATCCGCCATTTTGTGCTTTGAGAATGGACACCATCTTACAACAGGCAGACATTTTGTGACCATTGTGCTATGGTGTAGCAAATATAAGTCAGAAATATGTCTTGACATGTCCAGGATAAAAAAAAAACAACTATGATACAGCAATTTAAGAACATGTTTATCAAAACATACAACTTCAGAAACAACTGTGGCAGGGCATGAGACATGGGAGCTTATCAGCACAGCATACGGATTTATGACATATGTTTTTTGCTTATCTTACCTGGGAATTTGGTCAATTATTGAGTGAGATAGGTATGGAAGATTAGATACACTCTTATGAAGTAAACAAGTTTTTGTACCCCTTGGAGTTCGGCCAGCTCTTGGTTGTGATAACCATGTTGAATGGTATAAATATGAGAAACAAATCACTGGGATGCTCGGGAGCCAGTGAAGAGGGATGCCCATCATGGACAGTGATCTGTGTTGCTGAAGACCCACCAACCTACCAAGCTTGATCCTGATATCGCTGTGCCGTACGAATGTATCAGCCATGGAGCTCCTCAGCCAATAGGACCCCTAGGCTTGGTAGGTAAGCCACCGTTCCATGAACTAGCCATAATCATGTTTTAGTTGTTGTATCATATAGGATACGTGTGGTTGTTGTATCGGAAGGACATAGGATACATGTAGTTGTTGAATCTGAAGGATATATGATATAGATTGAATAACTTAGAAGTACCATTAAGCAGTGTGGATTGAAGTTGTTATGAAATGTTTTTATGTTTTAGTTATTATTCAAGTTCCATGCTATGCTTGTGCTTTAAGATGTCTTTATATCTTTGCTATTATTAAAGTTAAATTTTGTGCAACATTTTGGAGTTGTAGTGTTTCCTTGAGGGCAGGAATCCGAACAAGGGTCCCAGCTATCGGGCCCCTAACCAACCAGGACCACCACTTTCGGTTCTGGTTCTCACTCGTCCAATTGACAAAACAGAAGGTAGCAGGTATCCACTCTCAAAACCACCTGATCCTGAAAAATCTGAAGAAAGAGGTTGAGACAGAATAACACCTGAATATCACTAACTTTGCATGCCAAAATAAGTGCCACTAAAAACAGAACCTTCAAGGTAATGAATTTAATAGGTGAGCCCTGAATCTGCTGAAATTAAGGAGTTGTCATTGTTTTCAGGACATTAGCCTCCCATATTTATGTGAAATGGCTTAGATTGCCTCATGGCTAGAAAATGTCTGACCAGTGAAAAGGATGAGAGTTTTCCAAACTTTCAAATAAACCTTTTTTCCTACATGAGAGGAGGGTCTAAACAACCTTCTTCAAAAATCCCCTTCTCAGAAGCAGGGCAACTTCAGGGTCAAACACCACTTCTGGGGATCCAGGCAAACACTGATTCCTGGAATAGCAGGTCCAGTCTTGTTGGAAGCCTCCAGGGCTCCTGAATGCACCGAGATACAAGAATTGAGAATCATGTTCTCTTGGGCCACCCCAGAACGGAGTGCATTCTGGGGAAAGGACCAAAACCCAGGATAGTCAAAATCCTAGGTTTTGGTCCACTTTAAGGATACCAAAATCCTCAAAAGCTAGATCTACCCCCTTGGAAACTTTAGCAAAAGGTGCGTCTAGCGCACTGCGTCTAAGACACTTATCCCAAAACACCTAAACACCGAAAAAGGATATCACCTCTTAAGGTTGCCTGACTTAAAATCCTTCCTATTCGGATCCTTCCATTCATTCAGGATAGCATCCTTAACTGAACTATGAAGAGGAAAGTACAAGGGACCTTTTGGAATGAAGTCCGAGTAAAAACCCTCATGCTTTGATTTAGGGCCAATACTCTTCTCCTCAATCTCCATGAAGAGATAAAACATGTGTAAAAGATAAGGCAAATCTCCCAGAGAAAAGAGAAATTTACCCAAAGTTGATGAGTAGCTCCAGCTCCTCTCCCTCAGAAGCAGACTCATACTCTTCCTTCCATTATTACTTCAGGACATCAGAAGAATTCAGAGACGAATGGGTTAACCTTTCCTGAAGGCCGTGGACTGCAAGAACAAAGGCGTGTCTTCACCTTCCAGGCCTATATCCACCTGGCTACCTTGATCCACTTCAGTTTAATTAAAAAGCAGTAGAACCAGCTGCCCGGGATGCATACCTATATCGCCTGTTGGAAACAAATGGCTGGAGGCAAAATACAAGAATCCTCTCTCCATTTAATTTTTTTTTCTATTTTTATGCTGCTCATTATTTACAGCAACTATTTACATATTTACCATTCCACTGAAACTAGGCATCCAAGACATGGACATAGTAACCTAGCAGACAGGGAGGGTCTGATGTCCTGAAGTAATAATGAAAGAGAAATTAATTCTACAGGTGAGTACTCACAGAATTTTCTTTTCTCTTCCATTTTACTTCAGGCCATCAGAAGTATTCAGAGACGTATGGGACCTTCAAAAGCAGTACCCTAATTCAGGTGGGATCCCCTAAAACCTTATTCCTTCAAAAATAAGACATTCCAAAAACCCTTATTCCTTTCGGGAATAAGACACTCCAAAAACCATTATTCCTTTCAGGAACAAGACACTCCAAAACCATCTAATTACTACTGTATGTCATTCCTTTCTACCAAAGGCTCTACCTTATAGAATTTGGTAAATGTATGAACTGAAACCAAGTAGCAGCTTTGCATACTTGTTCTATTGAAGCTTGATGCTAAAAAACCCAAGAAGCTCCAATAGCTCTTGTTGAATGAGCAGTAGTCCTAAAAGGAGAATCCTTCCCCTTAGGGATATAGGCTCTTACCACTGCCTGTCTAATCCATCGCTGATGGTAGACTTAGATATGACAGTAAGGAGTCCGACCTATGGAAAGATTGTGTAGCAGTGAGATAGTATCTTAGTGCTTTCACTTCATCCAGCGATGAAGAATCCTCGGACACTGGAGTAGGACATAAGGAAGGCAATTCACCTCTTCATTAAGATGGAAAACACTTTAGGAAGAACATCCTGTTTAAAGCAGAAGACAACCTTGTCCTTATGTAACACTAAATAAGGAGACTTAACTGATAAGCAACTAATTCAGAAACCCTCCTTACTGAGGTTATTGCCACTAAAAAGATAATCTTAAGAATCAAACTTAGTGACGCATCTGCCAGTGGTTCAAAAGGAGAACCCTGAAGAGCTTCTAAAACTAAGTTTAGGTCCCAAACCGGCAGAAGTGGCTTATGAGGAGGCCGCACATGAGTGACTCCCTATACAAAAGTTTCATACATTTATTCTTAGCAATTGGTTTCTGAATAAAAAAACACATAAAGTAGATATCTGTCCCTAAAAGTACTCAATTGAAAACCTTCATCAAGTCCTTTCTGCCAAAAAATCCAATATTCTGGAAACAGAAAAAATTCTACCAGCGAACCCTCTGAATTCGCACAAAGTGATAAGGCTTGCCAGACTCTATAGTAGATCATTGATGAAGGCTTTTTCCTTCCAATTGTGCCATGATGCACAAAAGATCTATGTCCAGAATACCCCAGCGCATGCATAGGGATTGAAAATCCCTCTGACTAAGAGAGCATTCCCTCTGATGCAGGACCGTTCTGCTGAGATGATCAGCCTCTCCAGGTATGTATACAGCTGAAATGCATGAAACCTGTTTCTTGGGCCCAAAGTAAAAACCAGCTCTCTTCCATGAGGGCTTTACTGCTTCTGGTGTCCCCATGGTGGTTGATGTATACCACAACTGTCCGATTATCTGTTTGAATCCGGACGGGATGCCCCTTCAGATGGGATGTCCAATGTCTGCGACACAATGGAATCGCTCTCAGTTCCAGTATATTTATGGAGAGTCTGTTCTCCTTCAGACTCCAATGTCTCTGGATCGTTTGTGACTCCACGACACCCCTCCAACCAGATAGACATCCATGGTGATGATCTTCCACTGTACTGGAAGGAAGGATTTGCCAGTCTGGAAGAACACTTTGCTTGAGACGTGTGCAATGACATTCTCCAAAACAATAACTCTTGAAGTATGATGTGATATTTGACTTAAGAAGAATTCGACTGGATAGTCAGTTATCCAATGTCGATCAGACAATCTGTGCATCCTTCTGGGCCCCCTGACATGATGGGGACCATATCAATACATCGTCTAAGTATGTATACCCTAACATCTAGAGAAAACATGAGATCTGCCAACACCTTGGTAAACACCCTTGGTGCTAATGATAGATGAAAGGGTAGCCCACAACTGAAGATGTAGACCAGCTACTGCAGTGTAGGTACACATCCTTATATATACACTGTGGTTATAAATAACTCCCGGCTGGAGAAACTTCACTGTGGATCAACAACTCCAATCTCTAAAAAAAGAGATGCGGCAGGTCTCATTGCTTCTGTTTCGTGCGGAATGCGAGATACCCCTGACCAAGAGAATCTTTGAGGAGGTTCCTAATTTGATCTTGTAACCTGAGGATACAACTTCCTGTATCCAAAATATCTGTTACATGAAGCCTTCAAATATAAGCAAATGCAGAAGCTTTACCCCCCCACCTGCAAGAGCGGGGGTATCCCTTCATGCCTGAGCAGGCTTGAAGGGAGTCTGGCTTTATTCTGCCAGACACCTGTTGTCTTAATTTGGGACTTTTGTCTTATTCCAAAATTCTCTTCGGCATCCTGAAGAGGCCGAAGCTCTAGCCAGAACCACGGAAGGATTAGAGGCCCTGCAGAAGCAGTATTAGACTTCGGCTCCTGTTGCAGATTAGATGATTTACCACCAAGTAGCATGCTTTACCATGTCAAACAAGCACTCCCAGAAGCCCCACCTTAAAAGGGAGTCCCATCAGATTCGTTTTTGGAGGCTATGTCAGCTGGCCATTGCTTAATCCTTTAAGTGCCAGCCTACCTGGAGTTTTTGTCACCCTTCGTTGCAAGACCATTATTACTATTTTGCACTACACATGTTCAAATGTGATTTTTGAAGAGATTTCCTGGGCTTTAACATGAAATGTCTTGTTTGTCATTTTTAGGCGTATTTTCGATATTTTTGGGTGAAATATGAGCAAAAAAAATAAAAATCTATTTTTTACAATTTGTATTTTTTTTTGTAATAAAAAAATGTAAGTTCGTCAATAAAATCTTATTGCGTGTGAAATCCCAATTTCTCCCGGTTACATCGGTACCACATATGTATAAGTAGACATCCTTTCCTGCCCAGGAGACTCCCCCAAACTGAAACAGGGCTTTAGGAGATTTTCAGATAAAATACAACTATGCTATGCGCTATGCACACCTTGCAGTTTTTCAATAAAAACAACCCTTTACATTTGAAATACCCCCAACAAACTATATATTCTCTGGAAGTAAACATCTCAAGCGTTCTAGGCGTACCAGGCTTATTGATTTGGCCACAGTTTTCTGAAAGTAATCCCTCAATGTATTCTTTAGTTGCAAAGCGTTTCCCTTAAAAAAGGATAAAAAAGCAGAATTAAAGCCACATTTTCCTAAAAAAAGCTATATACTAACAAGAAAAAACAAGTTAAATCTAAAAAAGCAACATCCTCGAACAGAACAATACCCAACATGCATAGGTCCTGTCAAGGGAAGAGTTGCCAAAAACCCCAAAGTAAAGCATGTGCGTAACGGTAATTTTACTTGAAAATTTCAGTGCACACCTTGCAATTTTTCAACCAAAACAACCCTTTCATTTTGGAATACCCCCACAAACCATATATTCCCTGAAAGTAAACACATTAAGCTTTCTAAGCGTACTCATCTTGTTGTAGTAGGCTCATCTTTCTGGAAGTAATCCCTCAAAGAATTCTTTGGTTGTGCAGGGTTTCCCTAAAAAATGTATAAAAAAGCAGAATAAAAAACACCTCTTCCTTAAATATCAATATGCAAACAAAAACAAGCTAAATCTGAAAGCCCAAGGTCCTCCGCACAGAACAATACCCAACATGCATAGGTAATTTTAGCCCTTTTAATTGCCAGCCTACTTGAGATTTTGTCACCCTCTGTTGACAGGTCATTTTTCTCCATTTTGCGCCATGTTTTTCAGGAATTTCCAGGAAAAAATGTATATATATAAATATATATATATATTTTTTTTTTTTTTTGCAGCAGAGTTTAGGCTTTAACATGAAAGGTCTTGTTTGTAATTTTTATTCTGTTTTTACAATATTATTAAGTAAAAAAAACAAAAAAAAAAAACAAAAAAATTATTTTAAAGAAAATTGTCTCCTTTATTTTAAATAAAAAAATATTTTATTAAAGAAAACCTTATTGCATGTGAAAGCCCCATTTTTCTCGAATACAACGGTACCACATATGAATCGGTAGCCCCTCGTTCCTGCCCAGGAGACCCTCCAAACTGAAATGAGTACCTTATAACATTTGCAAATAAAATACAATTACCATCCACACTATAAAGGGTTAAATCAAGAAAAAAAATGGAGTAAGGCCCCCCTTCCCAGGGGGGGACCCATTTTTGGGGGGAATTTTAACAGGGCTACAAGCCGGCATAGCCTATGGCCATGGGCTCTTCTGCTCCCCTGGGCTTTGGGGAGGCAGGTAATTGGGGATGTTGGGGGCTAATAGCAAGTCACCCACTAGCCACAGGTGACTTGCCAGCCCCCATCCTTGTGAACTGGTATAGTGGTCTCATGGACCCCTTACCAGTTAACAATGGGTTAAATGTAAAAACCACACACACACACTTACCTCCCATCCATCTTGCACTGTGTCCCTTCCCAATCACTGGCTTCTGCTCGCCTGCTGTAAGCCTTTTGTAGCTGCTGGGTGACAGAACATCAGGGGTTAATTTAAAAAAAATGACATAGAGTCCCCCCCCTATTTTTTTAATTTTAGGGGTTAAAAATCCTTAAAAATCCAAAAAAATGACATGGAGTTGCCCCTACCCGGAAGGGTCCTCACCTGAAGCCTGCAGAGCCCAGGGGGGAGGGGGGACTAGCAGGGGGAAATGCCAAGTACATAGTTTCTACGTGCTTGGCACTTAATGGTAGGAGACGCAACCACATAGAAACTACGTGCTTGGCATTTAAAGAGTTAAGCCATAAAGCATGCCTTAGGGCTAACACCAGAGCTAGGTCTCTGGCACTTATCCTGCTCAATCCTCCATAGCCAGTATCATATACCTGTTGTAGCCAAACTGGTCTTGATCACCTGGGAGCATTACTTCCATGAATGACCCCTATGAGTCTTCGAGTCCAGTTGATTTAACAACCTCCTGCTCCCCAAAAATGCTATGGATGTAGCACAGGCCAGCCGCAAGGTCGACCCCATAATAGAATAAGCATGACATGTCACCTGATCCACCAGCTTATCCACTGGATCCTATGGAGAAGCACTATCAGAGAATGGCATAACCAAAATCTTAAAAAGACCTGGCACCAGAGCATCTACCACAGGAGGGTGAGACCATAATTCAGTCTGATCTGGAGGAAAGGTATACATAGTATCAAGAACTTTAGGAATGGTCAGAAGACAACTTGTGTCAGGAATAGTGTTACAACCGGATGAAACCAATGAAGCGTGGACCCACTGGAACTGCGGAACTGTTGGTGAGTACCGCGTCAGGGAAGCGGGGTCTAAGGAGCCACCGGTTTTCACCAGAGCCCGCCGCGAAGCAGGTTGGTCTTGTGCGGCTGATGACTCCCAGGTCGCTACCCCCCAACGGCGGCACAGTTCCACAATTTGCCGAGGTATTGTACAGCAGAGATAAACGATGGTCACGGTGAGTAGCCAGAATCAGGGCAGGCAGCGAGGGTTCAGCAGCGAGTAGACAAGCCGTGGTCGGGACAGGCAGCGGAGGTTCACAGACGAAAAGACAGACCGAGGTCGGGACAGGCAGCGGAGGTTCGTGGTCAAAAAGGTAAGCCGAGGTCATACACGAAAAAAGCCACAGATTTAACTACAGACAATCACGGAAACACACCGATAATCCGGCAAAGGGAGGAAGGGCTGGCCAGAATAAAAAGGAAGTGATATTACCGGATTGGACGGCCGGACACCAATTAGAGATGCACTGGCCCTTTAAATTCCACAGTATTGCAGCGCGCGCCCCCTAGTGGCCGGGGACGTGCGCGCAGGAGAGGCAAGGAGGAAGAAGGAAGTGAGGGAGCCGCCCGCAGGCCCCGGCAGCCACGCCGGACGGAGGGCAGGACACCAGGTAAGCGAGGGGCGCTGCCAGGAAGGGACACAGCGCTCGGGCAAGGGGAGACCCGGCGGGGAAAGCCGCGGGGAGGAAGCGCGGCTCTCGCCCCGGGAGAGGGACGGCTGGAAGCGCCATGAGGCGTCTCCGCAGCGCTAGCCCTAACAGTACCCCCCCCTTAGGTCTCCCCCTCTTCTTAAGACCAAGGAAGTCCGAAATAAGGGTCCGATCAAGGATGTTTTCTTCCGGTTCCCAGGATCTCTCCTCAGGGCCGTAGCCCTCCCAATCCACCAAGAAATAGCGTCTTCCTCTGGAGATCTTCGAAGCAAGTATCTCTTTGACCGTAAAGGTATCTTCAGTACCTGCGACTGGCTTAGGTTCCAATAATTTGGGGGAAAAACGATTAACAGTCACCGGTTTGAGCAGAGAGACATGGAAGGAATTGGTTATGCGGAGAGAGGGTGGCAGATGCAGCTTGTAACAGGCAGGGTTGATACGTTGTTGGATCTTAAAAGGTCCCAAGAAGCGAGGACCAAGTTTGTAACTGGGGATTTTAAAACGAATATACTTGGCCGAAAGCCATACCCTATCCCCCGGAGAGTATAAAGGAGGAGTCCTTCTCTTCTTATCAGCCTGGATTTTCATACGAGACACGGCTTGTTCCAGTGAATGCTGTGTTTCACGCCAGATGGAAGAAAACTGGTGCGAAAGGTCATCGACCGCAGGTACCGAGGAGGGCGTTAGTAAAGGCAGAGGAGGAAGGAGATGACGACCATAGACTATAAAGAAAGGGGATTTTCCGGTGGATTCAGAGTCCTTAAAGTTATAAGAAAACTCTGCCCAGGGCAGCAGGTCCACCCAGTCATCCTGGCGAGTGGAAACAAAATGGCGTAGATACAGCCCCAAAGTTTGATTTACCCTCTCCACTTGGCCATTGGATTGGGGATGATACGAGGAAGAAAAGTCCAATTTCACCTTTAATTGATTACAGAGAGCCCTCCAGAATTTCGATACGAATTGAACTCCCCTGTCGGAGACAATGTGGGTTGGGAGCCCATGTAGACGGAAGATGTGTTTAAGGAAATTCTTTGCCAAAAGGGGAGCAGAAGGTAATCCAGGCAACGGAATGAAATGCGCCATCTTCGAAAATCGGTCCACCACTACCCAGATGACGGTATTGCCCTGTGAAGGCGGAAGGTCAGTGATAAAATCCATGGCGATGTGAGACCAGGGGATGTCCGGAATGGGAAGTGGTTGGAGAAGACCTGCGGGACGTTGACGAGGGGTCTTGTTGCGCGCGCACGAGGTGCAGGCTTGTACGAATTCTGCGGCATCTTTTGCTAACGTGGGCCACCAGTAGTATCTGGAGATGATGGCGCAGGTCTTCTTGATTCCAGGGTGACCAGCAGTATGGGAGGCATGACCCCATTTTAGTATTAAAAGGCGACGAGAGACAGGTACGAAAGTCCTCCCCGGAGGACCTGATTCTAGAGCAGCGGGAGCAGAGTGAACCAGACGATCGGGTGGAATTATAAACTGCGGAGAAGAGACCTTATCCGAGACATCCGAGGAACGGGAGAGAGCGTCTGCCCTGATGTTTTTTGCAGCTGGACGGAAGTGGATCTGGAAATTAAAGCGTGCAAAGAAGAGTGACCAACGGGCCTGACGAGGGTTTAAGCGTTGTGCGGATTCCAGATAAGAGAGGTTCTTGTGGTCAGTAAAAATGGAAATTGGGAAGATAGATCCCTCGAGGAGATGTCTCCATTCTTCCAGCGCCAATTTGATGGCTAATAGCTCTCTATCTCCAATGGTGTAGTTCCTCTCGGCAGGAGAGAAGGTTTTGGAAAAGAATCCGCAAGTTCGAGCTTTGCTGGACGAGGATAGTTGCGTAAGTACTGCTCCGGCTCCGACGGAAGAGGCATCCACCTCAAGAGCGAAAGGACGAGACGGGTCAGGTCTGGAAAGTACCGGTGCCGAGGCGAAGGCCTTCTTTAATGCAAGAAAGGCTGCTTCAGCCTGCGGAGACCATGCCTTGGGATTGGCTCCTTTTTTGGTGAGGGCCACGATGGGGGCTACTGTCGTGGAAAAGTGTAAAATGAACTGGCGGTAATAGTTCGCGAACCCCAAGAATCGCTGGATTGCACGAAGACCGACTGGTCGAGGCCATTCAAGGACCGCCTTTAACTTGGCAGGATCCATCTGGAGACCTTGAGCAGAAACTATGTACCCCAAAAAAGGTAATGCGGTTTGATGAAAAAGGCATTTCTCGAGCTTAGCATAAAGATGGTGTTGCAGTAAACGAGACAAGACTTGTCTGACGTGCTGATGATGTTCTTCGAGGGACGAGGAGAAGATGAGAATGTCTTCAAGATAGACCACAACACAGGTGTACAACAGGTCCCGAAAAATGTCGTTAACGAACTCCTGAAAAACTGCGGGGGCATTGCAGAGGCCGAAGGGCATAACGAGATACTCAAAATGACCGTCTCGCGTGTTGAAGGCCGTCTTCCATTCATCACCCTCTCGAATGCGGACTAAGTTATAGGCGCCTCTCAGATCCAATTTTGAAAAAATCTTAGCTCCGCGAAGACGATCAAAAAGTTCGGAGATCAAGGGCAATGGGTAACGGTTCTTTACCGTAATTTTATTGAGGCCCCGGTAATCGATGCAGGGCCGAAGAGACCCGTCCTTTTTCTGTACAAAGAAGAAGCCCGCTCCAGCAGGAGAAGAGGATTTCCTAATGAACCCCTTTTGTAAATTCTCCCGAATGTATTCCGACATTGCTTGGGTTTCAGGGACAGACAGCGGATAGATGCGTCCGCGAGGAGGAGTGGCGCCAGGTAGAAGATCAATCGGGCAATCGTAAGGGCGATGAGGCGGAAGTGACTCAGCTTGCCTCTTGCTAAATACGACGGAAAAAGACCGATAAACTTCAGGTAGACCCGGTAATGGAGTCGTGGGAGCAGTAATTTGGACTGGCAAAGACGTAAGGCAGTTCTTAACACATGTTGCGCCCCAGGACTTGATGTCCCCAGTGGACCAATCCAAGGTAGGGCTATGGTGCTGGAGCCAGGGAAGCCCCAAGAGAAGCGGCGAGGTACAGTGGGGTAATACGAAAAATTCCAGAAATTCCTGATGGAAGAGGCCGATCTTCAGAAGTAGAGGTTTGGTGCGGTAGCGCACCATGCAGTTCAATCTGTCCCCATTAACGGCCACGACAAATAGTGGCTTGGCCAGACGGTAGACAGCTATATCATACTTAGTGACCAAGGAGGCCTCGATGAAGTTGCCCGCCGAACCAGAGTCCAAGAAGGCCGGTAAGTTCAGGACGGAAGTGGAGCCCAAGTGAAGTTGTGCCGGCACAGTGAACCTAGGAGAGGAAGTACAGACACCCAGAGACGCCTCTCCAAACGATTCTAGGTGCGCCCGTTTCCCTGGCGTGGTGGGCGGATTGGGCAATTTTTCAAAAAATGTTCTGGGCTGGCGCAGTATAGACAAAGTCTTTCGAGTCTCCGGCGCGACCTTTCCTGGGGAGTCAAGCGAGTATGATCCACTTGCATGACTTCTTCAGACGGAGACGAAAGCGTAGACTGAGGGTTCTGAAACGTAGGGGCCAAACGGAATGCCCTCTTGGCACGCAGAGAATCTTGGCGGAATTCATCCCGCCTCTCTGTAAAACGAATGTCTATACGTGTGGCAAGTTGGATTAGTTCAGAAAGAGAAGTAGGGAGATCCCGGGCAGCAAGAACATCCTTGACCCTACTAGAGAGACCTTTCTTAAAGCAGGCACAGAGAGCCTCATTGTTCCAAGCTAGCTCGGCTGCCAAAGTTCGGAAGCGAATGGCATATTCTCCCACCGACAGATCACCTTGAACCAGATTCAATAAGGCAGATTCGGCTGAAGACGCCCGGGCAGGTTCCTCAAAAACCTGGCGAAACTGATCCACAAAAGTTCCCACAATGGGGTAGCCCAGGCTAAGGCCTTCCCAGAGAGCAGGCTGATAATAAAGGCCACCTTGGAGCGCTCAGTAGGGAATTGGTCAGCCAATAGCTCCAGGTGCAGGGAACATTGGGCAAGAAACCCACGGCAAAGTCTTGCGTCTCCTTCAAATTTAGCTGGCAGGGAGAGACGAATCCTCGCGGAGGAAGCCACCGGAAGCTGTGGTGGAACAGCCGGAGCAGGCGGTGGCGTCTGCGGTTGCTGCATAGACAGAAGTTGCTGCATCATGGGCGTAAGTTGATTGATCTGCCGTGACTGCATGGCGACTAGTGCAGGTAGTTCAGAGACGTCTGGCAATGGCACCTCGGCGGGATCCATGGCCGGATTATACTGTTACAACCGGATGAAACCAATGAAGCGTGGACCCACTGGAACTGCGGAACTGTTGGTGAGTACCGCGTCAGGGAAGCGGGGTCTAAGGAGCCACCGGTTTTCACCAGAGCCCGCCGCGAAGCAGGTTGGTCTTGTGCGGCTGATGACTCCCAGGTCGCTACCCCCCAACGGCGGCACAGTTCCACAATTTGCCGAGGTATTGTACAGCAGAGATAAACGATGGTCACGGTGAGTAGCCAGAATCAGGGCAGGCAGCGAGGGTTCAGCAGCGAGTAGACAAGCCGTGGTCGGGACAGGCAGCGGAGGTTCACAGACGAAGAGACAGACCGAGGTCGGGACAGGCAGCGGAGGTTCGTGGTCAAAAAGGTAAGCCGAGGTCATACACGAAAAAAGCCACAGATTTAACTACAGACAATCACGGAAACACACCGATAATCCGGCAAAGGGAGGAAGGGCTGGCCAGAATAAAAAGGAAGTGATATTACCGGATTGGACGGCCGGACACCAATTAGAGATGCACTGGCCCTTTAAATTCCACAGTATTGCAGCGCGCGCCCCCTAGTGGCCGGGGACGTGCGCGCAGGAGAGGCAAGGAGGAAGAAGGAAGTGAGGGAGCCGCCCGCAGGCCCCGGCAGCCACGCCGGACGGAGGGCAGGACACCAGGTAAGCGAGGGGCGCTGCCAGGAAGGGACACAGCGCTCGGGCAAGGGGAGACCCGGCGGGGAAAGCCGCGGGGAGGAAGCGCGGCTCTCGCCCCGGGAGAGGGACGGCTGGAAGCGCCATGAGGCGTCTCCGCAGCGCTAGCCCTAACAAATAGCCTTGTTATGTCTGTCTAGTTGGACTGTTTCCCTTAAGTTTTCCCTTAGTTAAGATGGCGGATTGTGTCTCAGCTGGGTGCCATCCTACTTCCTGTCATATATATAAACCTCTCAGGTCTGTTGCTCAGTGCTTGAGTATTGTGTTTGACTTCCTGCTTGTGCAGTTCTCTAGCCTGGAACTTACTCTCCGGTTTGTTCCTCCACTTGCGGTTTACCCTGCAAATCCTTGCTACCTGCTGACCCGGATTGGACTTTGACTCCGCTTTGATCTGCTTCCCTGTTGCTGACCCGGATTGGACTTTGACTCCGCTTTGATCTGCTTCCCTGTTGCCGACCCGGATTGGACTTTGACTCCGCTTTGATCTGCTTCCCCGTTTGGACTTTGACCTTCTGCGCTTTGTCCTAGTCTCTGCCATTGGACTCCAGCAGTATTCACCAGTATCGTGACAGGATACTCAAGCCAAAAATGGAGTCCGCTGGGACTGGGTGTTTGGAGGTTCGCATTAACCAGCTGCAGTCTACTCTGGCTAATATGCACGCCGAGATGCAGACGTTGAAAAACAAATATGATGCCTTTGAAGGACAGACTTCTCACAATGTCCATATTTATGGACAAACAATTCAAGAGCTACGTGGGACGGTGCAGACATTATCTGACCAGATGGCTCACTTGGAGGCTCAAGCTTCTGTACTACCTACTTTCGTGCCTGCCATGAGTCCTAAGTTGCCACCGTTCAGATTTGGCGGAGACCGTGATAAATTCAGGGGATTCCTCAATCAATGTAGGCTATACTTTGATGCAAATCCAACCCAGTTTCCTACTGACCGGTCTAAAGTCCTGTGTATCATCATGTTGCTGACACATAAAGCCATAGCCTGGGCTAGTCCACTAATTGAGACCCCAGACCCCCGGCTGAACAACCTTGAAGACTTCATCAACGCCATGAGTCAAATGTTTGATGATCCCAATCGAGGTGCTACAGCTGAAGCAGCACTACTAGCTTTGCGCCAAGGCAGACGCCCCGTCACCGAGTATGCAATGGAGTTCAAGAGGTGGGCTATCGACACTGATTGGAATGACGCGGCGAAAATATATTTTTTTAGGAAAGGACTTTCCAGTGCATTAAAAGACGAACTTGCCCGTGCAGAGGCCCCTTTAGGCTTAGACGACTTTATTAACCATTGTATTAGAATTGACACCCGACTATCTGAACGACGACAAGAGAAATGGGCTACCTTGAATTTTGATACTAAGCAGTACCCTTCTTTTCCTGTAGCTATTTCTAAGGAACCGCAAGGAAAGATTCAAAGAGAATCGGGCAGTGAGCCGATGCAAGTAGATTCCATACTAAGGCGTGAAAGCGTTGACAGAAGAGAGCACAGGCTCCGGGAAAGCTTATGCTTCTACTGCGGAAAATCTGACCACTTCCTTATCAACTGCCCTAGCCGCCCTCGGAGATTGGTAGCAGCTATTATGGATCCTGACTTTTCGGACAGAGAATCAATTGTTTCCGAAACAGAATTATCTGAGAAAGCAGTTTTCCATTCCATCTCATCGGTGGCCCCTCATATTAAGAAAGAAAATAAAGACTCCCATTGCTTCCTTCCCATTAAGTTTCTGACTAATTCTCAGTGGATTTCTGCCTCTGCTATGGTGGACTCTGGGGCTAGTGGCAATGTCATGGACCTTTCTTTTGCCCAAAAGCATGGGGTCAGATTTAACAAAAAACTCTCACCCTTGGTAATGGAAACCGTAGATGGATCTCCACTGAGCTCAGGGCCTGTGGATCAAGAGACGGAGCCACTTGAGGTCATTATAACACCCCAGCACCGTGAAGTCCTCTCTTTCCTGTTGATCTCGTCTCCACATTTTCCTGTTATTTTAGGCCTACCATGGTTACAAGCACATAACCCTGTCATCAACTAGGAAACTAAAGAAATAAGCTTCCCTGGGGAGGATGGTCTTTCGACAGGGTACTCTGAACAAGATTCTAAAGAACGAGTTGAAAATAATAAAATGGTAGAATTACCCTCTGTATACAAGAACTATGCGGACCTGTGCGAAAAACAAAATGCCGACAAGCTTCCCCCACATAGATCTTATGACTGTCCCATAGAATTGTTTCCTGGTGCACCTATACCCTTTGGACACATTTACCCTTTGGCAGACCCCGAACTAAAAGCCCTCAAGGACTACATAGAAGAAAACCTGGCTAAGGGGTTCATTCGCCCATCTCCTTCACCTGCGGGGGCTCCCATATTCTTTGTCAAAAAAAAGGACGGTTCTTTAAGGCCGTGCATTGACTACAGGGAACTTAACAAAATTACAATCAAGAACCGCTACCCTCTACCATTGATTCCTGAGCTCTTGGAGAGAGTACGACATGCAAAGGTATTCACCAAGTTAGACCTGCGTGGCGCTTATAACTTGGTCCGTATAAGACCCAGAGATGAATGGAAGACAGCGTTTAGGTCACGTTATGGACATTATGAATATCTCGTGATGCCTTTTGGTCTTTGCAACGCCCCTGCTACCTTCCAACATCTTGTCAATGATATCTTCAGAGATCTTTTGGACCAGTTTGTAGTCGTCTATTTGGATGATATCTTAATTTTTTCCAACTCTATGGAAGAACATCAGAGACATGTGAAATTGATTCTGGATCGTCTAAGGAAGAATCAACTCTACATTAAAATTGAAAAATGTGATTTTCATCAAACTGAAATACAATTTCTGGGTTATATAATTTCACCCCGTGGTTTACACATGGACCCTAGCAAGATTAAAGCAATAGTAGACTGGCCTACTCCAAAAAATATAAAGGATGTTCAACGTTTCATAGGTTTTGCCAATTTTTATAGACGTTTTATTAGGAAGTTCTCGGAGATCATAACTCCTATTACACAGTTGACTAAGAAAGGACATGCCTTTGCTTGGTCTCCTCAAGCACAAGAATCCTTTTGTCTCCTAAAGTCCAAGTTCACTACAGCCCCAGTGCTAATCCATCCCGACCCAGAATGCGCCTTCATTGTGGAAGTAGATGCTTCAGACTGTGCTATAGGGGCTATTCTGTCTCAGAGAACAGGAGACAAGGGGTTATTGCATCCCTGTGCCTTTTTCTCCCGACGTTTATCACCCGCTGAGAAGAATTATGATGTGGGTAATAAAGAACTGTTGTCCATCATTGCAGCATTTAAAGAATGAAGGTATCTCCTTCAAGGAACCTCACAGCAAATAATTGTTCTAACTGATCACCGTAACTTGGAGTTTGTTAGATCAGCCAAGTGTCTATCTCCTCGCCAAACTCGTTGGAGTCTTTTTCTCAACCAATTCAACTTTGTAATCTCATACCGGCCTGGATCTCGTAATGGCAAAGCGGATGCTCTATCTAGAATGTTTTCCAAAGATTCCACTTCTACTATTCCACCCAAAACTATTGTTCCTGAGTCTAATTTTATTGGAGTAATCCAAAATAAGGACTTGCTGGAAGAGATAAAAGAGGCCTATAAAACCGATTCCTTGCTGTCTCAACCATCTGATGAGGTGCACTTAACGCTTAAAAACAAGACGTGGATCCATGGGCAGCAGCTATATATACCCGAAACAGTAAGATTGAAAATTCTAAAGCTAGTCCATGATTCTAAGATTGCTGGTCACAAGGGAGTGCAGAAGACACAGGAATTCATATCTCGTTTCTTTTGGTGGCCCAATTATCAACAGGACGTAAGAAAATATGTATTGTCATGTGACGTTTGTGCTAGATGCAAGACTCCACGTTCTTCACCCTTGAGTTTGTTACAGCCTTTGCCGATCCCCTCTCGTCCCTGGGGTTCCATTTCCATGGACTTTATAGTAGATCTACCTACCTCTAAAGGAAAAAATACAATTCTGGTAGTAGTTGACCGGCTCACCAAGGCTGCACACTTCATTCCATGTACCGGCCTACCTTCCGCTAAAGACACTGCTGACCTTGTAGTTCAGAATGTGTTTCGTTTTCATGGAGTTCCTGATGAAGTCATCTCGGATCGTGGGGTACAGTTTACGTCAACATTTTGGCGGAGTTTTTGTTTAGCACTTGATATTGAGGTTAACTTATCAACCGCCTTTCACCCACAAACTAATGGACAAACTGAGCGCACAAATAAGACCCTGGAACAGTACTTACGATGCTATAACTGTCATTTACAAGATGATTGGGTCGATCTGCTTCCGGTGGCTGAGTTCTCCTACAATAACTCCCAAAATGCCTCCACTAAGCAAACTCCTTTCTTTGCAAACTTGGGGTATCATCCAAATATTCTACCCAAATTCCCTGCTGTTTTATCTATGCCTGCAGTTGCGGAAAGGATCTCTAAATTACAGCAAAATTTGAAACTAATCAAGACAACGTTGGAGAAGGCTCAAGAAAATTACAAGAAGGCGGCAGATACATTTCGTAGGCCAGCACCAATGTTTAAAGTGGGAGATAAAGTATGGCTTTCCACCAGAAATTTGAGACTCAAGTTGCCTTCACCAAAACTGGGACAGAAATTTATTGGGCCCTGTAAGATTATCAGGATTACTAGTCCTGTAGCTGTTAAGCTTCAACTCCCACAGTCCATGAAGATTCATCCTGTGTTTCATGTGTCTCTGTTAAAACCTGTTGTGCTCAACCCTTTTCCGGAACCTATTCCTTCTCCTCCCGATGCAGTGGAGGTAGATGGGCAAGAACAGTTTATTGTAGAAGAAATCTTGGACTCTAGAATCTTTAGGAACCAATTACAATACCTCTTTAAGTGGCAAGGTTATGGGCCTGAAGAAAATTCTTGGGAACCTGTGAGTAATATTAACCCTTCTAGTGCCAGCTACGTGACTCACGTAGCTGCCTCTCCTACCGTTAAGTGCCAGCTATGTGAGAGTCACGTAGCTGACATTTTCTTACCTTAAACTTGATTGGAAGCTCGCAGCACCTCAGTTCTGGATTCTTCTTGAAGACGAGGCTTGGGGGGGGTCATCCAGAGGTGAGTTGATGGCTGTAGCTGTGACCCGATCACTGCAGGAGCCAATCAAAGTGCGGCTTCTGCTGGTGTCATCATCCGGCGCCGCACTGCTATAAGAAGGCCAGATCACATGGTATCCGGCCTTTTGCTGCCTGGATCTGAGGTGAGTGGTTGTCTGTGTCCCTTGTGTTGTCTGTGTCCCTTGTGTTGTCCCCCCTCCCATCACGCTGCCGACCTGCACGGACAGATCGGGGGAGCACGATCGCTGCTTTGCGCCGATCTGTCATTGATCATCATAAATCTCTCTCCCCTCCGCCGATGGGCAGAGGGGAGAGAGATTTATGATGATCAATGACAGATCGGCGTAGCGATCTCGCTCCCCCGATCTGTCTTTGTCACTGACCACATGTGTTGTCCCCCCTCCCATCACACTGCCGACCTGCGCCGACCTGTCATTGATCATCATAAATCTCTCTCCCCTCCGCCGATGGGCGGAGGGGAGAGAGATTCATGATGATCAATGACAGATCGGCGCAAAGCAGCGATCGTGCTCCCCCGATCTGTCACTGGCCACATGTGTTGTGTTGGGGGGGGTCAATGGCACGTGGGGGGGATGCCACACTGCCCATGGAATTGGGATGGGGTATGCCACACTGTCTATGGGGTGGGGGGATCTCACATTGCATATGGGATGGGAGGGAATGCCACACTGCATATGGGAATGGGGGGGTTAATGGCACGTGGGGGGGATGCCACACTGCCCATGGAATTGGGATGGGGTATGCCACACTGTCTATGGGGTGGGGGGATGCCATATTGCATATGGGATGGGAGGGAATGCCACACTGCATATGGGGTGGGGGGGATGGGGGGGTCAATGGCACGTGGGGGGGATGCCACACTGCCCATGGAATTGGGATGGGGTATGCCACACTGTCTATGGGGTAGGGGGATGCCACATTGCATATGGGATGGGAGGGAATGCCACACTGCATATGGGGATGGGGGGGTCAATGGCACCTGGGGGGGGATGCCACACTGCCCATGGAATTGGGATGGGGTATGCTACACTGTCTATGGGGTGGGGGGATGCCACATTGCATATGGGGTGTGGGGATGCCACGCTGCATATGGGAATGGGGTGGGGGTAATGCCACGCTGCATATGGGAATGAGGTGGGGGGGAATGCCACGCTGCATATGGGAATGGGGTGGGGGGAAAGCCACGCTGCATATGGGAATGGGGTGGGGGATGCCACGCTGCATATGGGGTGTGGGGATGCCACGCTGCATATGGGAATGGGGTGGGGGGAATGCCACGCTGCATATGGGAATGAGGTGGGGGGAATGCCACGCTGCATATGGGAATGGAGTGGGGGGAATGCCACGCTGCATATGGGAATGGGGTGGGGGGATGCCACGCTGCATATGGGAATGAGGTGGGGGGAATGCCACACTGCATATGGGAATGAGGTGGGGGGAATGCCACACTGCATATGGGAATGAGGTGGGGGGAATGCCACGCTGCATATGGGAATTGGGTGGGGGGGATGCCACGCTGCATATGGGAATGGGGTGGGGGGGATGCCACGCTGCATATGGGAATGGGGTGGGGGGGATGCCACGCTGCATATGGGAATGAGGTGGGGGGAATGCCACGCTGCATATGGGAATGGGGTGGGGGGAATGCCACACTGCATATGGTAATGAAATGGGAGGGAATGCCACACTGCATATGGGAATGAGGTGGGGGGAATGCCACACTGCATATGGGAATGAGGTGGGGGGAATGCCACACTGCATATGGGAATGAGGTGGGGGGAATGCCACGCTGCATATGGGAATGGGGTGGGGGGAATGCCACGCTGCATATGGGAATGGGGTGGGGGGAATGCCACACTGCATATGGGAATGGGGTGGGGGGAATGCCACGCTGCATATGGGAATGAGGTGGGGGGATGCCACGCTGCATATGGGAATGAGGTGGGGGGATGCCACGCTGCATATGGGAATGAGGGGGGGGGGAATGCCACGCTGCATATGGGAATGGGGTGGGGAGAATGCCACGCTGCATATGGGAATGGGGTGGGGGGATGCCACGCTGCATATGGGAATGAGGTGGGGGGATGCCACGCTGCATATGGGAATGAGGTGGGGGAAATGCCACGCTGCATATGAGAATGAGGTGGGGGGAATGCTACACTGCATATGGGAATGAGGTGGGGGGAATGCCACACTGCATATGGGAATGAGGTGGGGGGAATGCCACGCTGCATATGGGAATGGGGTGGGGGGAATGCCACACTGCATATGGGAATGGGGTGGGGGGATTGCCACACTGCATATGGGAATGGGGTGAGGGGAATGCCACGCTGCATATGGGAATGGGGTGGGGGGAATGCCACGCTGCATATGGGAATGGGGTGGGGGGAATGCCACACTGCATATGGGAATGAGGTGGGGGGAATGCCACGCTGCATATGGGAATGGGGTGGGGGGAATGCCACGCTGCATATGGGAATGGGGTGGGGGGAATGCCACACTGCATATGGGAATGGGGTGGGGGGAATGCCACGCTGCATATGGGAATGAGGTGGGGGGGATGCCACGCTGCATATGGGAATGAGGTGGGGGGATGCCACGCTGCATATGGGAATGAGGTGGGGGGATGCCACGCTGCATATGGGAATGAGGTGGGGGGAATGCCACGCTGCATATGGGAATGAGGTGGGGGGAATGCTACACTGCATATGGGAATGAGGTGGGGGGATGCCACGCTGCATATGGGAATGAGGTGGGGGGATGCCACGCTGCATATGGGAATGAGGTGGGGGGAATGCCATGCTGCATATGGGAATGAGGTGGGGGGAATGCTACACTGCATATGGGAATGAGGTGGGGGGGATGCCACACTGCATATGGGAATGAGGTGGGGGGAATGCCACGCTGCATATGGAAATGAGGTGGGGGGAATGCCACGCTGCATATGGGAATGGGGTGGGGGGAATGCCACACTGCATATGGGAATGAGGTGGGGGGATGCCACGCTGCATATGGGAATGAGGTGGGGGGAATGCCACGCTGCATATGGGAATGAGGTGGGGGGAATGCTACACTGCATATGGGAATGAGGTGGGGGGAATGCCACACTGCATATGGGAATGAGGTGGGGGGAATGCCACGCTGCATATGGGAATGGGGTGGGGGGAATGCCACGCTGCATATGGGAATGGGGTGGGGGGATTGCCACACTGCATATGGGAATGGGGTGAGGGGAATGCCACGCTGCATATGGGAATGAGGTGGGGGGGATGCCACACTGCATATGGGAATGAGGTGGGGGGAATGCCACGCTGCATATGGAAATGAGGTGGGGGGAATGCCACGCTGCATATGGGAATGGGGTGGGGGGAATGCCACACTGCATATGGGAATGAGGTGGGGGGAATGCCACACTGCATATGGGAATGAGGTGGGGGGAATGCCACGCTGCATATGGGAATGGGGTGGGGGGAATGCCACGCTGCATATGGGAATGAGGTGGGGGGAATGCCACGCTGCATATGGGAATGAGGTGGGGGGAATGCCACGCTGCATATGGGAATGGGGTGGGGGGAATGCCACGCTGCATATGGGAATGGGGTGGGGGGAATGCCACACTGCATATGGGAATGGGGTGGGGGGAATGCCACGCTGCATATGGGAATGAGGTGGGGGGATGCCACGCTGCATATGGGAGTGAGGTGGGGGGAATGCCACACTGCATATGGGAATGAGGTGGGGGGAATGCCACACTGCATATGGGAATGGGGTGGGGGGAATGCCACACTGCATATGGGAATGAAATGGGAGGGAATGCCACACTGCATATGGGAATGGGGTGGGGGGAATGCCACACTGCATATGGGAATGAGGTGGGGGGAATGCCACACTGCATATGGGAATGAGGTGGGGGGAATGCCACACTGCATATGGGAATGGGTTGGGGGGAATGCCACACTGCAAATGGGAATGAAATGGGAGGGAATGCCACACTGCATATGGGATGGGATGAGGGGGAATGGAAAGAGCGAGTGTTGGAGAGACACTCCTAACCCTAGCCCGAACCCTAGGTTAGGTCTTGGGCTAGGGGCAATCACGCTGCCCCAACCTGTCACTGATCAGCATGAACATCTCTCCCCTCCGACGGGTGGAGGAGGGAGAGATTCACGCTGATCAGTGACAGGTCGGGGCAGCGTGATCGCCATTGCCCCTTGGCAGAGGGGGTGGATATTCATGCTGATCAGTGACAGGTCGGGGCAGCATTGATGTTACATGTTGATGATACACCTCGGAGGGGCACAGACGTGGATACAGTAGAGCAGTGGTTCTCAACCTTTCTAATGCCATGACCCCGCAATACAGTTCCTCATGTTACAGTGTACTGTTATTACACCAGCAGGTGTCGCGCAGGCTCTTGGCTTCTGTCCTCCGGTGCTTGCTGCATCCACCCCAGTTCCCCCGCCCCTTAGGCCCCAGACGGATGATGCAATCACGTCTGCGCATGCACGCAGGCATTCGGTTTGGAACGTGCATCCATAACGGCATGTCGGTGACAGGTCGGGGCAGCGGCAATCACATGCAGGGAGTGATGCCACTGCCCAGACCTGTCACTCACCTGGGCACACTAAGCTTTGAACTGCTAGCGTTGCCCCTCTCCCTACATGTAATCCCCCCTTACCTACGCTGCTGCCCTGACCTGTCAATGATCAACGCAAATTTCTCCCCTCCGTTGAGTGGGGGGAACACAAGGAGCCGCCCCATCCTCACCTCCCTCCACTGCTCGGTGTGTAAGCGATCACTGATCGCCTGACCAGCTCCTTCCTACCATGTTGCGCCGCTGCAATTGTCCATTCATTGTTTCTATCTTGGAGGGGCCCATGTACAGAGAGGTACAACTCCAGCATATACATATTGTGTACACACCTACTCCTCCCGCAGCCTCTCTGTACATGGGCACAACAGCTGCAGGTGGTTTCAACCATCCTTCTTAATTGTAATGTTCTGTTACTTTAACTTCCTTTTAGATTGCGATTGCTCTCGAAGATTCTTGGTTCTGCAAGCTTGCTGACGTTTACTTTTGAGTATTTGCTTTTTGGCTGTTTTGTTCCCCAACTTTAGTTCTAGGCTTTAGTTTAGCTTTTAGTTGCTGTAAACTTCCCCCTAGTTCCTCCCCTTTAGTGTAGTATTTTTATTGTTTTCATTTGGTTTTAGCCTTTGTTTAGCAGATTTCAGGATGGCTGGGAAAAGGTACTCTGCCCAGGAAGCAGCGGCTTACATGATGGAGTCAGACTCGGAAGAGTATAGTGTTTCAGGGTCAGATTATTTGCCCTTAGATAGTGAGTCTGACAGTGTCTCCTCTACTGAAGAGACACAGCCGTGCAGTAGTACCAGTGGTAGTGCTAGGCATCCTAGAAGGGATGGTAGTGCACAAGGAGAAGCCACGCTGGAGGAGAGTGTAGATCAGATGGAGAGTGCTGCAGCTGGTGATGGAGTGCCTACGTGGAGGCCTCCCAATAATTATTCCCCCGAAATTCCCCCTTTCGATTCGCTCCCCGGAGTCAACGTGGACACAACAAACTTCCGTCCTGTTGACTTTTTCAAATTGTTCATCACGGAGGCCATGCTACAGGACATGGTCTACCATACAAACTGCTATGCTGAGTGGGTCCTAGCACAAAATCCCCCACAAAGGCACGCCCGCGCTCATGCATGGCAGCCCACAAACATAAGTGAGTTAAAAACATTTTGGGGGCTCACTTTAGCCATGGGTATCTGCAAAAAATTTAGTATCGCCTCCTACTGGGATACCCGAACCCTTTTGGCAACACCATTATTTCCGGCCATAATGACCAGAAACCGCTACCAAATTTTACTGCGGTTTCTACATTTTAATGACAATGCCACTGCAATTCCCCGTGGTGAGCCCGGTCACGACAGACTTCACAAAGTACGTCCCCTGATCGATAGTCTGTCTGAGCGCTTTGCAGAAGTGTACACCCCCTCCCAAAATTTAAGTATTGACGAATCGCTTCTGCTTTATAAAGGGCGCATTGTATTTCGTCAGTATATCCCTAGTAAGCGTGCCCGCTATGGGATAAAATTTTACAAATTGTGTGAAAGCTCGACTGGCTACACCAAATTTTTTCGTCTTTACGAAGGAAGGGACACACATCTGGACCCCCCTGGTTGTCCCCTTGATTTGTCTGTCAGTGGAAAAATAGTTTGGGAACTCATGACTCCTCTACTGGGGAAAGGTTACCACTTATATGTGGATAACTTTTATACCAGCACCCCCCTATTTCGAGCCCTCTACTCATTGGACACACCGGCCTGCGGCACCATCAACCGTAATCGAAAAGGCTTGCCCAGGTCATTGCTGACACAAAAAATAAATCGTGGAGAGTCGTATGCTGTAAGAAGCGATGAGCTCCTGGCCGTGAAATACATGGACAGAAAAAATGTTTTCATGCTGACTACAATCCACGATGAGTCAGTCGTGAGATTACGGCAACGTGGTCCCCGAGCCCCTTCCCAAAAGCCACGTTGTATCAAAGATTATAATAAATTCATGGGTGGCGTTGATAAAACAGACCAAATTTTAACATATTACAACGCCACCAGAAAATCCAGAGCCTGGTACAAAAAAGTTGCTATCCATTTGGTCCAATTAACTTATAACTCCTTTGTTGTCTTCAAGGCAGCAGTACCAGGCTCCAATTTGTCGTTTGTAAAATATCAGCTGCAGATACTCCCTGCTCTGTTATTTGGGGATACCGAGCAGGCACCAGAGATGGCTGGTAATGATGACGAGGCTAGATTAGTGGGGAAGCATTTCATAAAGTGCATCCCCTCCATCAATAGGAAGAGGTATCCCCAGAAGCCTTGTAGGGTTTGTAGTAGGCGTGGCTTTAGGAGAGAAGTGCGCTACTACTGCCCGACATGTCCCAGCCAACCTGGTTTGTGTTTGGAAGGTTGCTTTGAAGCATACTATACTAAATTCGATTTTTAGTTGTTTTATTCTGGTTAATAGTTTTTTTATGGATTTTTAGACTGTATGTAGGTTAGGTTAGGTTTTGTTCCGTGCCCTAGGGTCATCCTGGTTTGGAATACCCTGCTCTGCAACACCCCCCAGATCTATAGTAACAGAATACATCTCCACATCTGGGTGAAGGTAAGTGGCCAGGCCTGGAATCTTTTAGGCTATTTGCATATACTTTCTCTAGTTAAAAATTCAGTTAGATAATTGCATTTTCTTGTCCCTGTGTTTTTTTATTTTTGGTACTTGCGAAGCCAAAGGTGATGGAGGAAATGGTGAAGGAGGAGCCGCTGGATACTTGTGATAGATGATGAAAACATGGGGCCCTTCATTAGGATTTCAGTGTTTACTGACGTTCACAATCTATCAGCACAAGGCTAATCCTCCCATGACTAATCCTAGCAGAACCTATTAGTACCATTATTGAGATTATTTTGCATTGCTTTTTCAGATGTTTATTCTGTGCTATTTGTCTAGCGGTCTGTGTCCACATATGCATGTTATGTATTGTTCTGTTCCAGGGACCCTGCGGTTTCAGATTTATTGAGTTTTTTCTTGTTTGCATATTGATATATTAGGTAAACTTTCTTGTATGCTGCATATTTATTAATATTTTTAGGGAAATCCGTTGCAAACTATGAACACCTCAAGGTTTTTCATCCATAAAAAGGTTCCCACAACAAAAACCCAGCACGCCTAGAAACCTTGAGGTATGTACTTTCCAAAAATATATAGTTTGTGGGGGGTATTTCAAATGTAAAGGGTTGTAAATTTGGAAAAACTGCAAGGTGCTCACTTTGCGTGCGCAGCTGATTTTTGCCAGTAAAATGACCCTCAAGTGCACACTTGACTTTGGGGTGTTTGGCAACTCTACCCTTCAAAGTACCTATGCATGTGGGGTATTATTTTGTTCAGCAGATGTTGTGCTTTCAGATTTACTGTGTTACTTCTTGCTTGCTTATTGTTTTTATCAGAAAATATGGTTTTGAATCTGCTTTTTGTTTGTTTTTTTAGGGAAATCCTTTGAAACCAGAGGTTCTGCCAATGAATAGAGCCCAAATGAATGTACCCACGCCAACAAGCCCAGTAGGCTTAGAAACCTTGAGGTATGTACTTTCCAAAAATATATAGTTTGTGGGGGGTATTTCAAATGTAAAGGGTTGTAAATTTGGAAAAACTGCAAGGTGCTCACTTTGCGTGCGCAGCTGATTTTTGCCAGTAAAATGACCCTCAAGTGCACACTTGACTTTGGGGTGTTTGGCAACTCTACCCTTCAAAGTACCTATGCATGTGGGGTATTATTTTGTTCAGCAGATGTTGTGCTTTCAGATTTACTGTGTTACTTCTTGCTTGCTTATTGTTTTTATCGGAAAATATGGTTTTGAATCTGCTTTTTGTTTGTTTCTTTAGGGAAATCCTTTGAAACCAGAGGTTCTGCCAATGAATAGAGTCCAAATGAATGTACCCACGCCAACAAGCCCAGTAGGCTTAGAAACCTTGAGGTATGTACTTTCCAAAAATATATAGTTTGTGGGGGGTATTTCAAATGTAATGGGTTGAAAATTTGGAAAAACTGCAAGGTGCGCACTTTGTGTGCGCAGCTGATTTTTGCCAGTAAAATGACCCTCAAGTGCACACTTGACTTTGGGGTGTTTGGCAACTCTACTCTTCAAAGTACCTATGCATGTGGGGTATTATTTTGTTCAGCAGATGTTGTGCTTTCAGATTTACTGTGTTACTTCTTGCTTGCTTATTGTTTTTATAGGAAAATATGGTTTTGAATCTGCTTTTTGCTTTTTTTTTTAGGGAAATCCTTTGGAACCAGAGATTCTGCCAATGAATAGAGTCCAAACCAATGCACCCACGCCAACAAGCCTAGTATGCTTAGAAACCTTGAATTGTGCACTTTCCAAAAATATATAGTTTGTGGGGGATATTTCAAATGTAAAGGGTTGCATTTTTTGAAAAACTGCGAGGAGCGCATAGTATTTGTATTTTATCTGAAAATCTCCTCTAGCGCTCTTTGCAGTTTCTGGGGTCTCCTGGGCAGGAAAGGGTGTCTACTAATACATGTGTGGTACCGTTGTAACCAGGAGAAATGGGGTTTTTACCCTCAATATGTTTTTATTGTAAAACCTTTATTTTTGATTAAAGAAAAACACTGCAAAATGTAAAAACGTGTGTATTTTTAATTTTCTTTCACATATTTTGCCCAAAATAATTAGGATAAGACAACAAAATTGATAAACAAGACATATGCTGTTAAAGCCCAGATTCTGCTGAAAAAAACGATATGTAATTTTTATGGGAAGTCCCAGAAAATCTCTTCAAAAATTACAGTTGAACATGGGGAGCGCAAAATAGTGAAAAATGCTCTGGCAACAGAGCGTGACAAAATCTCCAGGTGGGCTGGCACTTAAAGGGTTAATGCTCCCCGACTGATCAGACAGTTTCACCAAAGACATCCTGGGAGGCCGAGGCAGGTCACGTCCAGAGGCCGCTGTTGAGGTGGGAGTAATGTCAGGAATAGCCTTGTTACGTCTGTCTAGTTGGACTGTTTCCCTTAAGTTTTCCCTTAGTTAAGATGGCGGATTGTGTCTCAGCTGGGTGCCATCTTACTTCCTGTCATATACAGTATATAAACCTCTCAGGCCTGTTGCTCAGTGCTTGAGTATTGTGTTTGACTTCCTGCTTGTGCAGTTCTCTAGCCTGGAACTTACTCTCCGGTTTGTTCCTCCACTTGCGGTTTACCCTGCAAATCCTTGCTACCTGCTGACCCGAATTGGACTTTGAGTCCGCTTTGATCTGCTTCCCTGTTGCTGACCCGGATTGGACTTTGACTCCGCTTTGATCTGCTTCCCTGTTGCTGACCCGGATTGGACTTTGACTCCGCTTTGATCTGCTTCCCCGTTTGGACTTTGACCTTCTGCGCTTTGGCCTAGTCTCTGCCATTGGACTCCAGCAGTATTCACCAGTATCGTGACAACTTGACTTCTGCCTTTCCCTATTGATCAGATTAGAATAATGCATATTCACCGCAACATCCTCCAGAATGGAGTAAATCAAACCATCCATCCATTTTAACTGAGCACCCCCTTGTGTAGAGGACTCTGAATACGAGTCCCTACTGGATGAATCCTGCCCAACGGATAACTTCCTTGGAGACTATGGCAGCTACAATACCCTCTTCAATTTAGAGGAAAAATCTTTTCTTTAAAAAACCTTTTTAGTAGCCAATCCTTCTAAATGACTTTCTAAAGGTTTAGGACCACTTGAGGGCTGATGACAGAGTTTAAAGACTCAGAAGGAGGCTATGGGAGCCACAATATCCTCTTCAAAACTCAGAGGAAATGTTTTCTTTTCAAAACCTTCTTAGTAGCTGATATGACTTACTAAAGGTTTTAAGGTCCGCTTAAAGGCTGCCAGGGGGGTTTTTAAGGCTCAGAGGGCACCGGTGACAAGGGTCAGAACCCTTGCAGGGAGGAGACAATTGTCTCCCATATACACTACTACCGTAGCATAACCCTGCATGCACAACCCTGTAGCATAACCCATGCTATCCGCGTCCAGTGTCTGTTTGCATAATGGACATGGGGCAAATCTATCTGCTAAACGACCAGAAGCGATTACCCCAGATGCCTCCATCATGGTGATTAATACTAGATTAAACCACACCAATACATTGCCAGTCTTATATATGAAAAGAACAAATTAAAAACATTATTATAATAATATAATATGAATAAAATATCATATTAAAAAAACTACCTACCTAAAGATTTAGGTCCGCTTGAGGCTGGCTGTGCAGTGGCTCAGAAGCCGGCTTTTTTTGCTGGCCAACAACCCCAGTATCAAGCGCTGTCGGAGAAGAACCACCAAAAATCTTCCAGATCCAGTGGATAGAAAAGGTAGCGTATGACAGAGAAGAACCACGAAGACAGCGGTACTTTTGTCTTTCCCAGCCGAAAATCTTCCAGTGAAGGGGGACAGAGAAAAAAACAAGATCTCAGCAGTACTCGGCGCTTCGTCCAGCTGAAAATCTTCCATTGAAGGCGGCTGGATAAGAACCGTGACTTTAGCGGTACTTGCCGCTTCGCCCGGCCGAAAATCTTCCAGTGAGAGCAGGGTAAGAAAAGAGCCGCACACCGATGCTCGCTGCTATGCTAAGCCAAAAATGTTTCCATAGGCGGCGGGAGTCAGTGCTTTGAGTCGGAGGAGATGAACGATCCTCGTTGATCGTCAGAAAGAAGTTTTTGCTCCCTTCTGGCTGCCTAACTGAGCCCCCTTAAAGAGCGCAAATTTTGCATTTTTCAACCAGAAAAACACATAATTAACACATGGGAAGAGCAATAAAGAGGAAATGTATTCCCCTGGTTCCCCTCAATCAGGCTCACCAGACAAAAACCTTATGGCTGCTGTTTCCTGTGGCGGAATTCTCAGCCAGGAGTGTCACTCTTTTTTAAAAAACAAAAAGGTGACACCCCACAGCGTCCCAAGACCCTGGCGCTTACCTTACCATCCTGATCTAAGCTGTGGAGGCAAAGTGGGTCCATTCAGATCAGAGGAGTATAAGGGCCCAGGTTTCCAATACCCCCGCTTCCAAAGCATAATTCCTATAAAAACAAAAAGTAAATGGGAGAGGAGTTCAGATACATCCTTACAGTTCCACTGCAAGAAAGAAACTGAAATGGATCAAGTCAGCCAGGTGGATATAGGCCCAGGAGGAGGAGACACGCCTTTGTTTTTGCAGTCCACTCCTTTCGGTAAAGGTTAACCCATTCATCTCTTCTTTTGATGGCCTGAAGTAAAATGGAAGAGAAAAGTGGGTGTCACAGGAATGCCTCACCAATCTACTATGACCAGCCAAATCCTGTGAGGTCTTAAGGTTCTAAAAGAAGGAGAAAAATATGACCCTTTAGAACTTGCATCATATCCGCCATACTGGGTTCCCGTTCCTTGGTCACTACCTTTTCAGTACAGGACTGTTTATAGGAATCTGTCAGCTTGATTTCACACATCGGGCATCTCCTACTCTTCTTTTCTGCCTTTGACCCCTGGTTAGATTTAGACATCTTCAAGGCTGTTATCTTGGGGGGTGGGGCCAGTGAAAACATTGATTACTGTAACTTTAAATTATGTCTAAAGAGAGTAAAATAAATGACTCACCGGAGCAGATCTGGACATCTTCTTCCCAAATTGTGCGACAACAGAGTGACCGATGTATTGGGATCTGAATTGTTTTTACCCTGAGAAAAATTTCCCAAAGATGTAGACAAAGGGGCAAAGATTAACACAACCTCCTCTGCCTGGTCCGACATGTCTGTAATGAGATTATCCCACAACTCATCCTTTAAAATATCCTCAAATAGATAATTATTTAACCCTCTGTATTGTCCAAAAAGAGGGAGGCCAGAAAACGAAAAGCTTGTAAAGCATTCATGTGTCCCTTTAACAGCTAAACACACGCACTAAGCTGGAAACCCCGCGGCACATGGAATTACATCATCGTCACTGGGTGGAGAAAGCCACCAATCAGGGAACACTCCCTACCCCTTTTCAAGCAACATAAAAATAAAAAAAGCTCATCTAACTGCTGACAGCCGAGATCAGGTGAGTGCCCAGTGTGTGGAGGAGAAAGCTCCGTCTCTCCTTCCCGCCCTTCATGGATTGCGGAGGTGCAGCCAGAAGTATATAGACGCCGGGAGGAACCAAACCTTCTGTCTTGTAGTCCACACCCTTCGGGTCAAGAGTTAACCCATTCGTTACTTATTTTCTGACAGCCTGGAGTGGAATAGATAGAGAAAGAGGAGTACTAGATTGCTACATTTTTAGACCCTCTGTATAAAGCCAGAATAGGGGAATTTTTTACACCTTCTGAGAGGAAGGCAAAAATGGCTTATTACCGAGAGAAGACAGGAAGCCAGTTAGCCATGACTTTCAAATGGTAGACACATGCAGCAAGCATGTCTGCCCAGGTGTCCACTCTCCACTCCCTGCCAAGTCAATGCTCTACCCCCCTAACAGACAGCGGCAGCACCAGCGTGCAACCACCCTTGAGAACATGATGTACAAGTTTTTACATCCCATAAGCCCACCTGACACACATCGTAATGGAAGGGATGTTCATCACCAGCAACACCACCACCAGCTGAACAACCAGATGCACTCCTACCTCAAGTGTGCCCCTTATTCAGGAAATACACAGAGCTCAGACCCCTTGACATTCTGTGTGAGCAAATTGGACCATTGTCCAGAGCTAGCACAGTTTGCCATGGGGGTCGTGTCTTGTCCTCCCTCAAGCGTAGCCGTCACCCCTACCTAACTTTTGTAAAGATGAATCAGACGTGTATAGATGATGATTTTAAAACATGATGCTGTCTGATGCCACCTATTAGCATGCTGCTACTACCACCAACAGCGCCTCCACTGCCAGCCTGCCAACCTCTGCTACTGCCAGGCCAACACACATCATGCAGGTCAGACCTGTGATGTCCAAAAAGGGCACATTATTCAGCACTTGTAAAAATCATTGCTTCTTTCTTAGCTAAAATTGAAGGGTGCCTATCTATCTGCTACCCCTCTTTACAAGTGGGACACAAGTTTCCTGTGCCATGGCCTAGTTGTTCTTCAACAGCTTCAGCCTTTGCTAATGCTGCTACTACTACTACCAACATCGCCTCCGCTAGCCAGCCTGCCAGTCTATGCTTTTGCCAGGCCAACACACACGCTGGTCACCCCTGTGATGCCCAAAATGGGCACATTTTTCAAGGCTTGCAAAAAGATAATTCTGTGAGAATTCACCTGTTGAATTGATTTCTCTTCCATTATTAATTCAGAGGACATCAGAGGAATTCAGTCATTCAATCAGGTTAACCAAGAAGGGGCCTGCAAGACACAGGTGCGGCTCCTCCTCCCGGCCTATATACTTCCTACAATCTAGTTAAATTGAAAAGCAGTAAAATCAGCAGCCCAGGAGGCATTCCTATATCTCTTGTTGGAGACAAAATACAAGACTCCAATCTCCGTTTAACATTTTTATGCTGATCAACTATTTACATATTTACTCCATTAAGACGAGGCTAAGTAGGAATGGGAGAGAAATTAATTCTACAGGTGAGTTCTCACAGAATTTTTTCTTCTCCCCCATTTTACTTCAGGTAATCAGAGGAATTCAGTGACTATTGGGACATCCAAAATCAGTACCCTTACTTCAGAATGGGATCCTCCAAACCCTTTTCCTTTCTATCATGAATAAGACATTCCAAAAACATTTAGTTTACTACTGTCTGTAACACCTTCCTACCAATGGCGGCATCCCCGATGCTCTAACATCTACCTTAAAATTTGGTAAATGTATGAACTGAAGATCAAGTAGCAGCCTTGCATAATTGTTCTATTGAAGCTTGATGCTGAAGAGCCCAAGATGCTCCAATAGCTAGTGTAGAATGAACAGTAATCCTAAAGGGAGGATCCTTCCCTTTGTAGACATAGGCTTTTACCACTGCTTGTCTAATACATTGACTGATGGTAGACTTGGCTGTTGGAAGACCTTTCCATGGACCCTCAGGTATGACAAATAAGGAGTCCGACCTATGAAAAGTTTCTGTAGTAGTGAGATTATATTTCAATGCTCTCAATACATCAAGAGAGTGAAGAACTTTTTCCTTATGGGACACTGGAGCAGGACATAAGGAAGGCAAAACCACCTATTCATTAAGATGAAAAGAAACCACCGAAAATCCTGTTTAAAACGGAAGATGTTTTGTCCTTATGTAACTCTAAATAAAGAGACCTAACCGATAAAGCTGCTAATTAAGAAACCTGTCTTACTGAGGTCATTGCCAGTAAAAAGATAACCTTAAGAGTCATTAAACTTAATAAAGCATCTGCCAATGGTTCAAATGGAGGACCCTGAAAAGCTGATAAAACTAAATCACACAACATAACAAATCACAGGCCGGCAGGAGTGGCTTACGGGGAAGACGCACATGAGTGATTTCCTTTAAAAAAGTTCTAATAAATGTATTCACAGAAATAGGTTTCTGAAAAAGGTAGATAAAGCAAATATCTGTCCTTTTAAAGAACTCAATTGAAGACCTTACTCAAGACCTTTCTGCCGATATTTCAATAATCTGGGAGAGAAGTTTTACAAGCAAACCCTCTGGATTTGCAACAAGCGATAAATGCTCACCAGACTCTGTAGTAAATCATTGATGAAGATTTCTTACTGGCCTGAATCATAGTTTGGATGACTCAGACAGAAAAACCCTTTTCTGCCAAGATGGAGGTTTCAATAGCCAGGCCATCAAAACCAGAACCTGTGAATTGGGGTGCCTTAGAGGCCCCTGTGTGAGATGATGGATTGCCAGGCAACCTCCACGGGTCATCCTCTGTCATTATTATTTTTATTGCTTATTTATAGAGCGCCATCATCTTCCGTAGCGCTTTAGAAAGTAGTAGTTACAGACAGGGTAGAAACATACGGTACATATAATATATCAAATGCAGTTTTACAGAGTTGACAATGGATATTCTGAGTACAAGACACAATAGGAGAGACAGCCCTGCCCTTGTGAGCTTACAGTCTAAAGAAAGAGGGGTGAAGACGAGGGGAAAGGATCACAAACAGTCCGTATTGAGCTTTGTGGCATAAGCCCTTTTAGAAGATTGGTTAAGCCAGATTATATAATTGTCTGAATAAGTGAGTTTTGAGGGCTCCATTGAAGGTTTTGAGTGTTGTGGAGTGGCGGATTGGGTGGGGGAGGGCATTCCAGAAGATTGGAGTTGCACGTGAGAAGTCCTGGAGGCGGACGTGAGAGGAGTCGACCAGGGAGGAGGACAGGAGAAGGTCGGTAGCAGAGCAGAGGCTGCGTCTAGGTTGATATTGTTGTATTAGAGATGAGATGTAGGGAGGGGCCTGGTTGGAGAGAGCTTTGTATGCGAGAGTTACAGTTTTGAACAGGATTCGCTGTGGGACTGGCAGCCAGTGTAGGGATTGGCAGAGAGGCGCAGAACTGGAGGAGCGAGAGGAGAGATGGATGAGGCGAGCAGCAGAGTTCAGGATAGATTGGAGTGGTGCCAGTCTGTTAGTTGGTAAGCCACAAAGAAGGATGTTGCAGTAATCAAGTCGGTATATAACCAGGGAATGCACTAGCATTTTGGTGGTGTCAGGTGAGAGGAAGGGACAGATGCGGGAGATGTTTTTAAGTTGGAGGCGACAGGAGGTGGCCAGGGAGTGAATATGTGGTTTGAAAAAGAGGACAGAGTCCAAAATGACTCCCAGGCACCGAGCTTGGGGAGTTGCTGTTATTGTGTAATTGTTGACAGAAATAGATGTGTTAGAGAGGGGAGGGGAGTTAGATGGTGGGAAAATGACCAGTTCTGTCTTGTCCATGTTTAGCTTGAGGTAGCGAGATGACATGAATGAAGAAATAGCTGCAAGGCAGTTGGGGAGGCCAGATAGGAGAGAGGAAAGATTGGGGCCTGAGAGATATATCTGAGTGTCATCCGCATAGAAGTGGTATTGAAAGCCTAGTGAGTTTATAAGTTTGCCAAGGCCATAAGTGTAGAGAAAAGTAGGGGGCCTAGGACAGAACCTTGCGGCACACCAACAGAAAGGGAACGTGAGGATGAGACCTGTGAGGATGAGGATGTGTTAGAAAAGGGTACACTGAATGATCTGTCAGAGATGTAAGAGGTAAGCCAAGAGAGTGCAAGACCTTGAATCCCAAGAGAGGAGAGAATATCAAGAAGCAGAGAGTGGTCGAAGAGTATCAAAGAGTATCAAAGGCTGAGGAGAGGTCAAGAATGATGAGTATGGAGTAGTGACCTTTGATTTTGGCAGTGAGCAGATCATTGGTGACTTTGGTGAGGGCAGTTTCAGTGGTTATGGCAGAATCCTGATTTTAAGGGGTCAAGCAAGTTGTTAGTGGATAAATATTATGCCAATTCTGAGTGGACATGTTTTTCAAGAAGTTTGGAGGAGAAAGGGAGGAGTGAGAAAGGGCGGTAGCTGGAGAGGGCAGAGGGGTCGAGAAAGGGTTTCTTGATTATCGGAGTAATATCTGCATGTTTGTAGGAGGAAGGAATGAATGAATATAAAGGTTAAGGCTGGAGTGAGGGATAGTGACAGTTGAGGAATAAGGTGGGATGGAATAGGATCGAGGGAGCAGGTAGTCAGGTGGGCCCTAGAAATGAGAGAGGTTAGTTCAAGCTCACTTATTGCAGTGAAGAAGATAAGAGAGTAAGGCAGGGGGGATTGTTTGAAGTGGTGAGGGATTCTGAGGGGCAAAGCCAAGTCGAATGTTGTCAATTTTTTCTTTCAAGAATGTAGAAAATTCTTCTGCTGTTATTAGGGAGGTTGGAGGAGGGGGTGGTGGGCGGAGTAGGGAACTGAAAGTGTTGAATAGTTGTTTGGGATTCCGGGCTTGTGTAGAAATCAGTGAAGAGAAATATGCTTGCTTAGCAGATGAAAGGGTAGTCCTGAGTTCCTGAAGGGCTTGTTTATAGAATTGAAAGTTACAACTGGATTCGGTTTTCCTCCTTTGCCGTTCAGCAGCTCGAGACAGCTGTTTCAATCTGGTTGTGGGCTGGTGGTCGTATTGTCGTATTGTCATGTAAGTTATTCTTTTCTTAAGATTGGGGATATTATTTCTTGGTCCGTCCCGGCTGGTCCTCACTTTTGTGCATTTAAGATCAGATACAGGCTTTAGGCCTCACTAGGGTCACATTCACTTATTGATTAGGGTTTAATGTTCACTGATACAGTGTTTATATATATTTTTTACTGTGATTGCTAATTAGCACTTTTTATTGTAGCACTTTATCTTTATTGGATCATGTCAGGCGGTATTTATTATGCAATGTTAGTATATCAATTGTAATTGCCACCTCCCAGTCTGCCCCTAGAAGTGTGGTCTGTTTCCTTCCTTACTGACTACTTTTTGTCTTTAGTGTTTTTTAACCAGTATGTAGTGTTTGTAGTTCATGTGACTTTGTTACCAATAAATATATAATTTTTATTACATTATAAGTAGTGGTGCCATACTTTAGTGGGTGTGTTGGAAGGAGTGGGACCTTCCTGTCCTTTTGCATATAGAGTAAGTTTCACCCATATGTACACATTACATTTAATATAAATTAGTTTGTTTTCTGTTGCAGTCTCACATTGTTGTTTAGCGGCTACAAATGCTAGAAGCTTGACTAATAAAATGGATGAACTAGAACTGATGATAACAGAAGAGCAATATGACATAGTGGGGGTAACAGAGACCTGGCTGGATGAAAGCTATGACTGGGCAGTTTTCAAACCTCTAAATACGTTTTAAAAGAAAGCCACTGCCGACACCTTTTAGCAGTCGTATTGCTGTTCTTGAACAGGTTTTTTGGCTATGTGGAGGAGTCTGCGCGTCTTGAGCTGCAATGAACTGCATGTATCAGCATGGCCGAGGCCATAAATTGTATGGCAATGCATACCTGATTCATGTATGCCTTATAAAAGCATTTTAATGTGGACCTTAATTAGTCCTTTGCATGTAAACCTTTATTTGGCAATATATTTGCGTTAATTAAAGAAACTTATGTCCTTTGTTATTTATTTTTAAATTGATGTACTAGAATAATATTTTTAGATTGCATTTATTGGTGTAGTTGTTTACCTTTGCTTTGTTTAATTATTTAAGCACATCTTTGGTCAGATGCATCACACTTACTGAGGAGAGGAGAGCGGGATAAAGTGCAGGATGTGGGTTACTGCTGTATTTTGCACAGACACAGCAGAGCTGGGGGCACGGAAAGGTCAGAAATCAAAGAATCCAGAGCAACACAGTCACAAGGCCCTTTCTGTTTGCAGGCTGCCCGATAATACCTGAGCCGCCATCTTGGCTGTTTCTAGGCTCATAACATGCAGAAGTTGCTGGGTGTTTTTTAATATTTGAGAGCAAATCTGTATGTAGAGGGTGTGGGTAACCACACACAAAATTTAAAGTTGTACCATTTGAAGCCAAAATATAAAAATTAAATCCACAAGTAAAAAATGCAAATTAAGTAAAAATTAAACAAAGTTAGATTTACTTATGGAAATGCATTCATTAATGGTTGGTTACTGCAAAATGAATGAAATAAAGAAAAATAAAAGACCAAATATTTAGAATGCACTTTAATGAGGTAAGTTTGTAGTGCGGAGCCGCAAGATCAGAAGGATTTACGTCCAGACAAAAAAGGAAAAAGGGCAAAACCAATGTTGCAACCTGAGAAATGAAACGGAAAAATCAGGATGGAAACTGACATAGGTCTGATTCCCGAACTGCCATACGAACGGACGTATATTTTAGGATAGAAACGTATTTGCTTATAGAATCACTCGCAAGTTCATACGAACGCACGAGCGTACGGGAAAAATAGGATGATCGTGACCCAAATCCAAGCTGTTACATGTTTCTTTGAATCAACCCAATAGACTGGGATGCTGAAACATGTGTTTCGCATAAAAGTAATAGTTTTTTTTATCTAAAACAAAAGATGGATACCTTTCCCAACAAGTACAAGCTCCAACAAGGGGGAAAGCCATATTGGACCTAATAATAACCAATGTACCAGACAAAGTAATAAAGGTTGAGGGACACCTTGGAAGCAGTGATCATAATATCATTAATTTCCAATTAGCAGTCACTATCAGATATCAGCCTTATCAAGGAGCCACAAAAAAGCAGAACTTCAAAAAAGGCAAAGTTTGACCAACTTAGAGATGCCCTACACTGCATTGACTGGGAAAATGTCCTTAAAAACAAAAGCATGGACGCTAAATGGCATACTTTCAAAGGAATACTTCATTTTCATTGTGACAGATATATACCTTACAGGAATAAAACTATTAGACACACATGTAAACCGATGTGGCTAAATAAAAAGGTTAAGGGGGCAATAAACAACAAAAAAAAAGGCATTTAAACGTTTAAAGCAGGAAGGGACAGCGGAAGCGTTAAAAAATATAAAGAAGAAAATAAACAATGTAAACAACAGATAAGGGCAGCTAAGCTGGAGACAGAAAGACTGGTCGCGAAAGAGAGTAAAACTAACCCCAAATTATGCTTTAGCTACATAAACCGTAAAAGGTACAAACCTGAGGGTGTGGGCCCCCTGAAAAGCAAGGAGGGGACCCCTATAGAGGGAAATGAGGAGAAAGCAAATTTGCTTAACAACTTCTTTGCTTCTATATTCACAAAAGAATTTGACATGCCGAGTGAAATGCAGGGGAATAACCGAAACCCTCCATTAAATGTCACTGGTCTAACCAAGGAAGAAGTCCAGCACCGTCTCAAGCAGTTAAAATAGATAAATCACCGGGACCAGATGACATACATCCTCGTGTTTTAAGGGAGTTATGTACAGTAATAGACAAGCCGTTATTTCTAATATTTGTGGATTCTATAACTACTGGGTCTGTTCCGAGGGAATGGCGCTTGGCAAATGTGGTGCCAATATTCAAAAAGGGATCTAGGGGGGAACCTGGGAACTACAGACCGGTAAGCTTAACATCTGTGGTGGGCAAGCTGTTTGAAGGTTTCTTAAGGGATACTATCCTGGAGCACCTTGGGGAAAATGACCTTATTACTCCATATCAGCATGGATTTATGAGGAATCGCTCCTGCAAGACAAACCTAATCAGCTTTTATGAGGAGGTAAGTTCAAGATTGGATCAGGGGGAGTCATTGGATAGCATATATCTTGTCATTTCTAATGCATTTGATACTGTGCCACATAAAAGGCTGGTACAAAAGATGAGAATGCTTGGACTGGGGGAAAACGTGTGCAGATGGGTGGGAAATTGGCTTAATGATCGGAAGCAGAGGGTGGTTATCAATGGTACACACTCAGATTGGGTCACTGTTGGAGTACCACAAGGGTCAGTTCTGGGACCAATTCTCTTCAATATATATATAAATGACATTGGGTATGGATTAAACAGTAAAGTCTCAATCTTTGCAGATGATACTAAGCTGAGTAAAGTAATTAAAACAAAAGAGGACAGCAGGCAGCTACAAACAGATTTAGATAAATTGGAAGCATGGGCAGTTAAATGGCAAATGAAGTTTAACACAGATAAATGTAAGGTTATGCAAATGGGAAGGAGAAATCTGTGTCATGATTACACACTAAATAAAGAAACACTTGGTAAAACAACAATGGAAATGGACCTAGGGGTTTTAGTTGACAATAAGCTCAACTGTAGTAATCAATGCCAGGCAGCTGCTGCCAAGGCAAATAGGATCATGGGGTGTATCAGGAGGGGCATAGGTGCTCATGACCAGAGCATCATTTTACCCCTGTACAAGTCACTGGTCAGACCCCATATGGAATACTGTGTACAGTTCTGGGCACCTGTGCTTAAGAAGGACATATCAGAACTGGAGCACGTTCAAAGAAGGGCAACAAAGTTAATAAAAGGAGTGCGGGGGCTAGAGTACCCGGAAAGATTGTCCAAGTTAGGTTTATTTAGTCTAGAAAAAAGACGATTGAGGGATGACCTAAAACTATGTATAAATATATTCGGGGTCAATACAAAGATCTGTCCCACAATCTATTTATACCCCGGAGTGTAACTATAACCCGAGGGCATCCACTAAAATTAGAGGAAAGGTGCTTTCTCCACCGACATAGGAGGGGATTCTTCTCTGTAAGAGCAGTGAGACTATGGAACTCACTGCCAGAGGAGGTAGTAATGAAGGATACAGTAAAAACGTTCAAAAGTGATGCCTTCCTGTCATGTAATAACATTTCCAGCTATGGCTACTAGACCACTGGAAGGAATTAAACAGGCTGAACTGGATGGACTAAAGTCTTTATTCAGCCTTACATACTATGTTACTATGTTACTAAGTAAAGAGTAGTAGTTCCAAGAGGGCGGTAGATGACAGCTATTTTCAGGTTACAGGGAGAATATAAATGGACGCAGTGAACTTCAAAAGATGAGAAGGATAGAGATCGCAAGGCAGGGAGTGGGTTAAAGGAGCAGAGTACGGATAGAAGGATGCCCACACCCCCACCCTGTTTGTTGTTGGATCTAGGGGTGTGGCTGAGATGTAGTCCCCCATGTGAAAGGGCAGCAGGTGAAGCTGTGTCTGATGGGGTAAGTCATGTTTCTGTGAATCCCATGAATGTAAAAGAGTTAGAGAGAAACAGGTCATAAATAAAGGGGAGTTTATTGTGCACTGAGTGTGCATTCCACAGGGTGCAGGTGACAGTAGCAGGAAGGGGTGGGGAGGGAGTAAGCTGTATCAGATTAGATGGGTTGCGTGTGTATCCAGGTTTAACACGGTTGCAGATTTTTGGCTTTGATGAAAAGGGAATTGTTCTGGAGGAAAGGGGTGGAGAGAGCGGGCCTGGATTAGGGCTGATGTCCCCAGCAGCAAGTAAGAGTAAAAGGAGAGAGAAGAGATGGTCGTGGCATTTAAGAGTGGAGTAATGTGTCTTGTGCTTGGATGTAGAGGTGGTGATTAGAGATGAGCAAACTTTTGAAAAATTCGATTCGACTGATTCGCCGTATTTTCAGACAAAAATCGTTTCGACCCGAATTTATTCGCGATGAATCGCTATTAAAAATGGCTATTTCTGAGCTTCCTAGAGCCTCAATATGGTTGTAAACCATTCTGGCTTACTGTAACACGCATAGGATGCGTGCTGGGTTACTGAAATAATACTGTAAATAATTAGGACATGCAGATCAGAGGCATCGCTATTAGAATCGCAGAGCGGCACAATTACAGAGAGTTGAGGTGGCATCACTATGAGGGGCCCCTATATTGCCTGAAAAACACACCCTGGAGCTGGCAGCAGCAGGAGCCCAAATATTGGCTGAAACACATCCTGGAGTTGGCAGCAGGAGGCCAAAAATTGGCTGAATGACACCCTGGAGTTGCAAGCAGCAGCAGCAGGAACCCGAACATAGCTTGAAAGAGACACTGGAGTTGGCAGCAGGAGCCCAAAAATTGGATGAATCACACCCTGGAGTAGCAAGCAGCAGCAGGAGCCCAAACATTACTATAAAGAGACACTGGAGTTGGCAGCAGGAGCCCAAAAATTGGATGAATCACACCCTGGAGTTGCAAGCAGCAGCAGCAGCAGCCCAAACATAGCTTTAAAGAGACACTGGAGTTGGCAGCAGGAGCCCAAAAATTGGATGAATCACACCCTGGAGTTGCAAGCAGAAGCAGCAGCAGGAGGCCAAAAATTGGCTGAAAGAGACACTGGAGTTGGCAGCAGGAGTCCCAAAAATTGGATGAATCACACCCTGGAGTTGCAAGCAGCAGCCCAAACATTGCTTTAAAGAGACACTTGAGTTGGCAGCAGCAGGAGCCCAAAAATTGACTGACACACCCTGGAGTTGGCTGGAAGGCACCCTGAAGCTGGCAGCAGCAGGAGCACATACATTAGCTGGAAGGCACACCCTGGAGCTGGCAGCAGCATAAGCAGGAGCCCAAACATTGCTTGAAAGACACCCTGGAGTTGGCAGCAGGAGGCCAAAAATTGGATGAATCACACCCTGGAGTTGCAAGCAGCAGCAGCCCAAACATAGCTTGAAAGACACACTGGAGTTGGCTTCAGAAGCCCAAAAATTAGATGAATCACACCCTGGAGTTACAAGCAGCAGCAGCAGGAGCCCAAACATAGCTTGAAAGACACACTGGAGTTGGCTTCAGGAGCCCAAAAATTGGATGAATCACACCCTGAAGTTGCAAGCAGCAGCAGCAGGTGCCCAACATTGGCTGAAAGAGACACTGGAGTTTGCTTCAGGAGCCCAAAAATTGGATGAATCACACCCTGGAGTTGCAAGCAGCAGCAGGAGCCCAAACATTGCTTTAAAGAGACACTGGAGTTGGCAGCAGGAGGCCAAAAATTGGATGAATCACACCATGGAGTTGCAAGCAGCAGCAGCAGCCCAAACATAGCTTGAAAGACACAATGGAGTTGGCTTCAGGAGCCCAGAAATTGGATGAATCACACCCTGGAGTTGCAAGCAGCAGCAGCAGGAGCCCAAACATAGCTTGAAAGACACACTGGAGTTGGCTTCAGGAGCCCAAAAATTGGATGAACCACACCCTGGAGTTGCAAGCAGCAGCAGGAGCCCAACATTGGCTGAAAGAGACACTGGAGTTGGCTTCAGGAGCCCAAAAATTGGATGAACCACACCCTGGAGTTGCAAGCAGCAGCAAGAGCAGAAACATTGGCTGAAAGAGACACTGGACTTGGCAGCAGGAGCCCAAACATTGGATGAATCACACCCTGGAGTTGCAAGCAGCAGCAGGAGCCCAAACATTGCTTTAAAGAGACACTGGAGTTGGCAGCAGGAGGCCAAAAATTGGATGAATCACACCCTGGAGTTGCAAGCAGCAGCAGGAGCCCACAAATTGGCCTAAAGACACACTGGAGTTGCAAGCAGCAGCATCAGGAGCCCAAAATTGCCAGAAAGACACACCCTGGAGTTGGCAGCAGCATTAAGAGAACATATACAGATTTTCGGCACAGATATCTTATCCGAAGAATATTAATAAAAAGTAAGAGTAACGTAAAGCAATTTCTCAATAATTACTTGTGGTCTGATGCAGAGGAATGTCTGTAACTGGAGAGCAGCACCTAAAATCTGTTTTGCACGATCCATATTTCTTTAGTGTTGGTCTGGCCCCATGATCAATCTACTCTAATGCATCAGGCATTGGTGGGTGGAAATCTTGGCTGATCCATGCCCGATTCATTTCCACGCAGGCCAGTCTCTGAAAAAAAAAAACATTTTTGAAGCATACTGGAGCACATTGAATTGCTCTCATCAGAGCATCATTTACGCACATCTAAGAGTTTCATCATTTTGTTCGTGTTAAAGTCTTCAGGGCCTAGTTACTAAAGACCATAAATAGTTACACACCTGCTGCTCTTTTCGACAAATCCTGTTTTAAGTGTAGTGTAGCGTTTTGTCCTCCCCTCATATACGCACTAAGTATGTCAGGCAGAGAAGTGGTAGGATGGGCACAGAGAAGTTGCAGAGGCCTAAATTCATCAAGCAGAGGTTGCAGCAGACTAGGGGTGAGTGGCAGCAGGAGTCTCAGTGAGAGGACTGATCTCCCGGGATCAGCTAGCGGTCGTGTCTTGACCAGCAACCCATCTGCCATCATCCATTGGTTAACACAATCATCCACTGCATCACAAGTGACATCTGACACCCCCAGTCAACTGTCGGTTATGTCTTATGCTTAGGGTTCAGCTCCACTATTCAGTGAGGACGATGTGATAATCAGAAAAATCAGCAGCTACTGCCCAGCCAAGAAGTGCAGGAGACACTCGCCACTTCTTCCACTAGGCGGGCAAGTAGTGATGAGGAGAGTGGCGTGGGAGGTGGTGTTGCAAGCGTTTTGGCTTCTTAAGCAGACACTGTTGAGGAACCTGAGGAGGTCATCAGTGAGTTTTGAGAGCACTTTTAAAGGCTTGGAGTGATGGAGAGTGACAGATTTAGCGGCCAGCATGGTGGCAGAAGGGGAAAGTATGGAGGCAAATGTGCTCGGGGTAGACCACTTGCGCAGCAGACTATCTTCCCAGGAGGCAGCAGCAGCAGTGAATTAGTGCGGACTGTTGGTAGGAAAAATCAGCTACAAGGCCATGTGGCAGTTTTTCATCAAACATCCGCAGGAGGTTAACATGGCTATATGAAAGATGTGTAGGCAGAAGGTGAAGTGTGCAAATGTTGGACCCACAGCCCTGCGTCAACATTTGCAGCGTCACCATAAAGTGGCCTGGGAGAGTTGGCTCCAAAGTGGTGGTCCAGCCTGCTGCATTGCCCAGTGGCACGCCGCTCTCTGTTCCAGCCAGCCAAGGCTCCACCACCTTCTGTGTGTCATACCCATCCTCTGTCGCTCCAGATGCTCCGCCTCCTCTTAATCCGAGTCAGTCATTCCGCCAGCAATCCATTGGCCAAGCCATGTCCAAGAGACAACAGTATGTGCCCACTCATCCAACGTACAGAAGCTAAATGTGCTCCTGTATAAGTTGCTGGTGCTGCAGTCCCTCCCTTTTGAGTTGGTGGACCTTTCAGAGAACTGATGGCTTGTGCCGAGCCGAGGTGGAGAGTCCCATGCTGTCATTTCTTTGTGAAGAAGGCAGAACCAGCCCTGTACAATTTTGTTGAACAGAAGGTGGGCCAGTCCTTTAGCCTGTTAGTGTGTACCAAAGTGCACAGCAGTGCCTACGTCTGGAGCTGTAACTACGGTCAGGGACAATACATATCCTTTAAGGACCACTGGGTGATTGTGGTTCCTGCACAACCACAACAACAACTTGAACAGGTCCCTCTGCTGTGGCCTCCACGCTCCTAGGCCTTTGTGCCTGTGACAGGGCACTTGCAGTTAGCAATGGTGTCACAGAAAAAAGTGGCTAATTGTCAATTACATATTAATAGTTAACATTTATCTTATTTGAACATATTTATAATAATAACATATAATAACAAATAACATATAATAACAAATAACATAGCAACAATAACATCTAACATGATAACAGTAACATATAAAATTTAGCAAAATTTTTTTTTTTTTTTATATTTTTTTTTTCATATTTTGTATTTTTTAAAAACATATATATATATTTTTTTGAATTTTTTTTAAATATTTTTTTCCATTGTCTTTTTTTAATATGTTGTGAATTTTTGTACAAATTTTAATTTTTTTTTTAATTTTTTTTGTATTTTGTTTTTTCTAAATATTTTTTTTTTCCCAGTGCCCTTCCAGCCTACCATGTGTGCAGGACACGGCGGTTTCACGCTGTTCTTCACATGGTTTGCCTTGAGCCACAGAGCAACACATGGGAGGAACTGCTAAAATGAGAACTCAATAAATTAAATCATGGCTTACTCCACGAAAACTGCAAATGGGACCCATGGTGACTGACACTGGGAAGAACATCTTGTCTGCGCTGCGACAAGGAAGCCTGAGCCATGCGTCCTGCCATGGGACACGTGTTCAATCTAGTTGTCAAGCCTTTTCTGAAGTCTTCCCCCCATCTGCAAGACATCCTAACAACGGGAAGGAAACTTTGCATGCACTTCAGCCACTCCTACTCCGCCAAGCACACCCTTCTTGAGCTTCAGTGTCAGAACGTTATCCCCCAACATAGTCTGATTTGCAATGTTTCCACCCATTGGAATTCCACCCTCCATATGCAGGATCGACTATAGGAACAGAGAAAAGCCATCACGGATTTCTTGATGATCCAAACGGATAGGGGGAATCCCCTGTGTAACTTCAATGTAAACCAGTGGCAGCTCATACGTGACACCTGCCGTTTGCTCAGGCCCTTTGAGGAAGCTGAAGTGGAGGAGGAGGATGGGGTGGGGCACAGTGAAGCACAGTTTAGGTTTGACAAAATGACCATTTTATCTAGTCATCTGACAGGAGAGGAGGAGCAGGAGCAGCCAGAGGAGCTAGAGGGTTGTGAGGAAGGTGAGACAGAGGACCCAGACACACCGTGGCAGTTTGCAGTGGAGATGGAGACAGGTAGTCCCTCCGAGTCACTTGCACAAATGGCACGATGCATGCTCACGTGCTTGCGTAGTGACCACAGAATTGTCTCCATTTGTCAGCGGGATGACTTCTGGCTCTCCACCTTATTGGACTCTCGCTTCCTGCACAAAATGGGGGCATTTTTTACACCCACTGAGAGGGAGGACAAACTGACCTACTACAGAGACATCCTACGTAGTCAGTTGGGCGATGTCTATCTGCGCCATGGTCCATACTCTCGCAGGTCTGACTCGGGGGACCTCTGCGCTCACCTTCCACTGCCATGGCTGCCAGGGGGGGGGGGTGGCAGCAGCAGCTCCATCAGCAGCAGCCTCAGTCTTCAGTCGCTAATGAGTAGCTTTCTACACCCTCATAGTGAGTCTACTCATGAGCAGCAGGAAGACCTGGAACAGGACCTGAACCAGCAGGTCATGTCATACCTTGACATGACCATGCCAACACACCTTGAGGATCCGCTGGACTTCTGGGAAGCCAAACTTGACTGGCCGCAACTAGCAGAGTTTGCCCTGGAAAAGCTGCCCGGCCAGTAGTTGATTTAGATGGCAACTGGGCTGTTCTATATTATGCTGCAAAATGGCAAATTTACCTCACAATATAAGCTATTGCCCCTCAGATTTACACAGGGCCTACTCTATATAATGCTGCAAAATGGCAAATTTACCTCACTATATAAGCTAATGCCCCTCAGATTTTCACAGGGCCTACTCTATATAATGCTGCAAAATGGCAAATTTACCTCACTATATAAGCTATTGCCCCTCAGATTTACACAGGGCCTGCTCTATAGAATGCTACAAAACCAACAGCGGATTTAACTCACACAATATAACCTATTTCTCAGGTTTATATAGGGACTGCTCTATGTAATGGTGCAAAACCATGAATTTACCTCATAATATAAACTATTGCCCCCCCAGGTTTACTCAGGGGCTGCTCCATATAATGGTGCAAAACAGGGCAAATGTATTGTCCAATATAAACTATTGCTGCTCTGATTTACACAGGAGGGCCACTCTAAAGAATGGTGCAACATGGCGAATTTAGCTCACAATATAACATACAGTAGATTGCAAAATGAGATTTTCAGACAGGGCCTGCTCTAAAAAATGGCAACTTTACCTCACAATAAAAACTATTGCTCCTCAGATTTACACAGGGATTTAGGTTGATATATATAATAGTGCAAAACAGCGAATTTACCTCACAATACTGTATAAATTATTGCTCCTCAGATTTACACAGTGAGCTTCTCTATATAATGGTGCAAAATGGCGAATTTACCTCACTATATAATCTATTACAGCTCTATATAAATAAAAATAAATACATAAAAAAAGGGCCTGTAGAAGCCTATTTAGTATAACAGATACGGTGACATGTGCTGGTTTGGGATGCCCATATGGGCTAGTGTTTTGACTGCAGGACAAAAACCAATTCAAAATGCAATGCTCAGATTCAGCTGAGGAAGGATCAACAAGCATATTTATTATAACAGATAGGCTGCCTAATGCAGGTTTGGGATGCCCTGCGGCCTGGTGTTTTTTTTGTTAAAGGCAGACAAAAAACCAATTCAAAATGCAATACTTTGAGGCCGATTCATTAATAGCGCCAGGTAGCGACAGATGAGCGCCAGTAGCGTTATTTTCACAGCGCACGCTAGTATTCGCTGTGCTTGGCCGTTGTTCGGCTGTTGACAGCGACTCAGTCAGTGTGCGGTAATGTTGAATACGGGGTTAGGAGTCGCTGTTTGACAGGTTCCGTGCTGTATGGGAGCGCATGACAGAGAATGCCCATAGCGAACGGCTCCCAGCATATTCATTAACAAATCACGCTCAAAAAATTCTCGTGCTGTAAAATGCTTGTTTAAACCCCAGAGCGCTGGCGGCGATGGGTTAAAAGTAGTTTTTTAACCCCCAAACAACCATATTTTTGGAAAAAAAAAACATGTTTTTACAAACATTTTGTAATATGAATACCTTAACATCAGACCTGTAATATCAATTCTGCACAAATTTTGTTTTTTGTTTTTTTACCTTAAAAAATATATCTAACATTGCAGAAGTGGTCACAGAATTTTTGCCATTTAAAAAAAAGCAAAAACAAAACATTAATAGCAATTAATTAAGAATATTTAAAGATTGCTCCATTGAAATGCATTGGAGAGCGCCAGGTAGCGAGAGGTCATACCTGTCGCTGTTCAAGGTCGCTCGCTGGCGCTGTGGGGTGAGGCTGGAATAATGATGAATGATTCGCTATCTGGCGCCCTGTCAGTCGCTAAGCAGGATCAGCTTGATAAATGTGTGATTGCAGAGGGGAGCCGGCGTTCTCGTGGCGGTGAGTGTCATTACCGTTCGCTCACCATTCGCTACCTGGCGCTATCCCTTGTTAAATAAGGGCCTTAGATTAAGCTGAGGAAGGATCAACAAGCGTATTTAGTATAACAGATAGGCTGCTAAGTGCAGGTTTGGTATACCCTGGGGCCTAGTGTTTTGGCAGCAGGACAAAAACCAATGCAAAATGCAATAGCTTAATAAAGCTGATGCTGAACAACGCTTATTTAGTATAACAGATGGGGTGCAACATGCAGCTTTGGGGTGCCCTGCGGCCTGGTTTATTGAAAGCAGTCAAAAAGGAAGTGCAAACTGAAGTAGCTTAATGAAGCTGATGCTGATCAACGCTTATGTTGTATAACAGATAGGGTGCAAGGTGCAGCTTTGGGGTGCCCTGCGGCCTGGTTTATTGAAAGCAGTCAAAAAGGAAGTGCAAACTGAAGTAGCTTAATGAAGCTGATGCTGATCAACGCTTATGTTGTATAACAGATAGGGTTCAAGGTGCAGCTTTGGGGTGCCCTGCGGCCTGGTTTATTAAAAGCAGTCAAAAACAAGTGCAAACTGAAGTAGCTTAATAAAGCAGCTGATGCTGATCAACGCTTATGTTGTATAACAGATAGGGTTAAAATAGCATGTGCCCTGGGATGCCCGTGTGGCCTGGTATATTTTAAGCTGAACAGAAACTTTTGACACTAATCCAAGTATGAGAAATGCTTTTGCATAACAGATAGGGTTAAAATAGCATGTGCCTTGGGATGCCCGTATGGCCTGGTATATTTTAAGCTGAACAGAAACTTTTGACACTAATCCAAGTATGAGAAATGCTTTTGCTTAACAGATAGGGTTAAAATAGCATGTGCCTTGGGATGCCCGTGTGGCCTGGTATATTTTAAGCTGAACAAAAAGTAACAATAATCCAAGTATGAGAAATGCTTTTGTTTAACAGATAGGGTTAAAATAGCATGTGCCTTGGGATGCCCGTGTGGCCTGGTATATTTTAAGCTGAACAAAAAGTAACAATAATCCAAGTATGAGAAATGCTTTAGCTTAACAGATAGGGTTAAATAGCATGTGCCTTGGGATGCCAGTGTGGCGTAATGTATTTTAAGCTGAGCAGAAACTTTTAACACTAATCCAAGTATGAGAAATGCTTTTGCTTAACAGATAGGGTTAAATAGCATGTGCCTTGGGATGCCAGTGTGGCGTAATGTATTTTAAGCTGAACAAAAAGTATTAACAATAATCCAAGTATGAGAAATGCTTTTGTTTAACAGATAGGGTTAAATAGCATGTGCCTTGGGATGCCAGTGTGGCGTAATGTATTTTAAGCTGAGCAGAAACTTTTAACACTAATCCAAGTATGAGAAATAATTTTGACCTTCTTTACAGCGCCATACTTTGAAAAAAAATCCTTAATTTCATGCCGATCAATCCAAAGGTCAATGCCCCCAACAAAAATAGTGTTCGGCATAAGTTTTCCTTCTGGAAGGACGTAACCTTTAGTTTACATGGTTGTGGTAGGTTATATTACAAACTGGGATACCCCAGGCAGCAGTGTCATTGAAAGAGACAGATTGTAATGCAGACCATACGCAAGCAGAGAAACTCAGGCTGCAACAGGCCTCTTTAGTTTACATGGTTGGGGTAGGTTATCTTACAAATTGAGATACCCCACTGTATATGAAACCGAATATAATGCACACCCAAAAGTGGACAATCAGCCTCCAAGAGGCCTGCTTAGTTTAAATAAGAGAGCTGCTTAGCTTAAATAAGAGAGCTGCTTAGTGTAAATAAGAGGCCTTAGTTTAAATAAGAGAGCTGCTTAGTGTAAATAAGAGAGGTAGGTTATGTTATGTAACAGAATGGGATACCCCCAAGCAGGCTTTGGAACAGTATATATGCACAGCAACAGTGGATAAGCAGGCTCCAACAGGCCAAATTACTTTAAATAAGTGTGCAGCTTAGTGAAGTTCAAGAGGGGTATGGTATGTTATAGAGTGGGATACCCCCAAGCAGGCTTTAGAACAGTATATATGCACAGCAACAGTGGATAAGCAGCCTGCAACAGGCCAAATTTCTTTAAATAAGTGTGCAGCTTAGTGAAGATCAAGAGGTGTATGGTATGTTATAGAGTGGGATACCCCCAAGCAGGCTTTAGAACAGTATATATGCACAGCAACAGTGGATAAGCAGCCTGCAACAGGCCACATTTCTTTAAATAAGTGTGCAGCTTAGAGGAAATACAGAGGCTAATGGGATGTTACAGAATGGGATACCCCCAAGCAGGCTTTAGAACAGTATATATGCACAGAAAAAGTGTCTAAGCAGGCTGCAACAGGCCAAATTACTTTAAATAAGTGTGCAGCTTAGAGGAAATACAGAGGCTAATGGGATGTTACAGAATGGGATGCCCCCACAGCAGACCTGAGATCAGTATATATGCACAGAAAAAGTGTCTAAGCAGGCTGCAACAGGCCAAATTACTTTAAATAAGTGTGCAGCTTAGAGGAAATACAGAGGCTAATGGGATGTTACAGAATGGGATACCCCCAAGCAGGCTTTAGAACAGTATATATGCACAGAAAAAGTGTCTAAGCAGGCTGCAACAGGCCAAATTACTTTAAATAAGTGTGCAGCTTAGAGGAAATACAGAGGCTAATGGGATGTTACAGAATGGGATGCCCCCACAGCAGACCTGAGATCAGTATATATGCACAGAAAAAGTGTCTAAGCAGGCTACAACAGGCCAAATTACTTTAAATAAGTGTGCAGCTTAGAGGAAATACAGAGGCTAATGGGATGTTACAGAATGGGATACCCCCAAGCAGGCTTTAGAACAGTATATATGCACAGAAAAGGTGTCTAAGCAGGCTGCAACAGGCCAAATTACTTTAAATAAGTGTGCAGCTTAGAGGAAATACAGAGGCTAATGGGATGTTACAGAATGGGATGCCCCCACAGCAGACCTGAGATCAGTATATATGCACAGAAAAAGTGTCTAAGCAGGCTGCAACAGGCCAAATTACTTTAAATAAGTGTGCAGCTTAGAGGAAATACAGAGGCTAATGGGATGTTACAGAATGGGATACCCCCACAGCAGGCCTGAGATCAGTATATATGCACAGAAAAAGTGTCTAAGCAGGCTGCAACAGGCCAAATTACTTTAAATAAGTGTGCAGCTTAGTGAAGATCAAGAGGGGTATGGTATGTTATAGAGTGGGATACCCCCAAGCAGGCTTTAGAACAGTATATATGCACAGAAAAAGTGTCTAAGCTGCACACTTATTTAAAGTAATCTGGCCTGTTGCAGCCTGCTTAGACACTTTTTCTGTGCATATAAACTGTTCTAAAGCCTGCTTGGGGGTATCCCACTCTATAACATACCATACCCCTCTTGATCTTCACTAAGCTGCACACTTATTTAAAGTAATTTGGCCTGTTGCAGCCTGCTTAGACACTTTTTCTGTGCATATATACTGATCTCAGGCCTGCTGTGGGGGTATCCCATTCTGTAACATCCCATTAGCCTCTGTATTTCCTCTAAGCTGCACACTTATTTAAAGTAATTTGGCCTGTTGCAGCCTGCTTAGACACTTTTTCTGTGCATATATACTGATCTCAGGTCTGCTGTGGGGGCATCCCATTCTGTAACATCCCATTAGCCTCTGTATTTCCTCTAAGCTGCACACTTATTTAAAGTAATTTGGCCTGTTGCAGCCTGCTTAGACACTTTTTCTGTGCATATATACTGTTCTAAAGCCTGCTTGGGGGTATCCCATTCTGTAACATCCCATTAGCCTCTGTATTTCCTCTAAGCTGCACACTTATTTAAAGTAATTTGGCCTGTTGCAGCCTGCTTAGACACTTTTTCTGTGCATATATACTGATCTCAGGTCTGCTGTGGGGGCATCCCATTCTGTAACATCCCATTAGCCTCTGTATTTCCTCTAAGCTGCACACTTATTTAAAGTAATTTGGCCTGTTGCAGCCTGCTTAGACACTTTTTCTGTGCATATATACTGTTCTAAAGCCTGCTTGGGGGTATCCCTTTCTGTAACATCCCATTAGCCTCTGTATTTCCTCAAAATGATCCCGATTTGGGAACTCCAAGCGGGGCTTAGATGAGCCAAAGAATTCCCCCTTTTTGGAGGGGCCTCCGCTGGTGGGGAAATATCCAGAACCTCTAAGAGATGGGCCAGGACTTTGGGAGTATCCACAGCACCCCCCAGCGCCTGCCCGGCATCAGAATCAAAGAACTGCAGTTCTTAAGTCTCAGATTCCCTGAACAATTCCCCCTCCTCAAGAGGGGAATAATCAGATCAGTCAGGGGAGTCATAATCATCAAAATCAAGTACCGGCGTAGACGGTGACAGATGCCTTTTCTTAGCTGGGGCTTTTCTGCCCACTGAGCTAGAAATAATTTTCTCTAGGTTGGCCAGCCTGGCATATACCTCAGAGTGCGACTCCCCACTAATGACCGTGTCAACTGGGGTACAGATAATGCGGGGTGGGGTGGGAGATGAGACGAGCGGCACTGACCCAGACGCCTGGGATCCCGACTGACGCGTTATAGCCTGTTGCGCACATGGTATGCAAATTAGTACATTTTCCCCCGCAAGGGGTACCCCACAACCCACACACAGCCGGGATTGTCCCGAAGGGAGCCCGAGCCCGGTATCCTGTGGAGCCTCCATATGGTGATTTTTAGGTAGTCGCAATGACTAGAGGGAATTACGCTGATAAGCTACCTGGGATGCCCCTTTAAGTCCCAAGTGGGAGGATTTTTGGGGTGCCCAATTTACTCTAGGGACCCTAGGATCGGGAGAACCCCCTTTTAAGCAGGTATCAGGGAGTCCTCCTTAAAGACACAAGCAGTGATAATAAACACATGCGCACACACACAGAAAATATCCAACAAATAGTTAATCACACAGTGTGACCTGCGCTGCCCCCAGCTGAAGGGAACACAATTATGCTGAATAGAGATGAAAAAGCGAGGCCCCAGAAGGGCACTCACATGTCACACAAGATGGCAGCCAGTAGCACAGCACTTCCGAGAGAGAGGGAAAGAGGGAGAAGGAAGGGCGGGCCAGCGCAGATCGCGCACCGTGCCTGGCCCCGCCCCCCCTTCCCTCACAACCAGCAGCCCGGTACCCAGCTATAGGCTGGGTTCTGCAAAAAGCGCCAACAGGAGCCTGAGGGGAAGAAGCTCCCCTCAGCGCACAACCAGAAATGCGACCCGTGCACACCACAAGCACACTACACCACACACACAGAATAAAGTGAAAAGATGAGCAGGAAAAGACCCCCTCAGAGGGCTACGAGGGGGACCCGGAAGGGGGGGAGATCCCGCACCATGGGTGTAAAGGATATACACATAAATATACATATTAATAAATATATATATATATAAATATATATATATATATATATCGGGACAGGGCATCCCAAACCGTGATCACCAACCCGGATTCCACCTACCCCTTAATATGGGGTCTCACGGGGGAGCATGGCTCCCTGAACACCTATTAAGGTGATTCCTACCCTCACCCGGACCTGCAGCCGAGGCTGGGAGGCTAGTATAGGGACTTACAATATAAGGTCGGGGCAGAAATAGGGCAAAAAATGGCCGGGTGCAAGCCCGGCTTACCTGCAAGGAAGAGCAGCATACATCTTCTGACTTGCTCGCCGTCCTGCAGAGAAGAAACTGGGGAATGTGTGGGAGGTCCCAGGTATTTATGGACCGGGAGGGTTTTCTTTTTTGCTTTCATCTCTGCAGAAGTTTGCCCTCTACTGGACCATAACTCATATGTCATGAATAGTGGAAGCGGGGTGTGTGACATACTTGGAATATATAGGGACTTACCAGGAGCAGAGGGATACTGTGAGCCTAGGATTCTGAGGGTAAGAGGGAGCAGTGTGATGAGATAAAAGGCAATCATTTTGGTTGATGCTGGGCTAATCAGACAAGCAGAATCCGGTGCAGGTTTTCTCCAGGTTGAATTCAGGTTAAATTTGATCCAGACTTAGAAAGATTGGAACTTGGAAAGGAGTCTGAATTGCAGCCATAGTGGCTTTGCAGCCACTGCCACTCAATATGAACGGTTTCTAACTGCCTGATTAGCTCATGCACAACAGTTGGGCCTAAAGGGGGGGGCTCAGGTCAGGCTTAAAGGTTTGGTCTGGGAGAAGTAATACAACTCCAAATGGAATGTTGCTAGGCGCTATGGGTCAGTGAACACACAAGGGGCAATATTGGTCAATAAAAGTTTAGCAGATAGTAACAGATGAAAGTTTCGCAAATATAGATATGGCATTCAAAATAATCACACAACTCAGGATGAGAAAAAGGCAGCAGGATTTACATGGGCAGCAAAGGGTTAATAGTTGCAGATGAAATCAAATGATGAAATGCATACCAGGATTAGATAAAAACAGCAGGATTTACATGGGCAGCAAAGGGTTAATAGTTGCAGATGAAATCAAATGATGAAATTCTTACTATGTCAGGGAACCAGCTTCTCCTTGGCCACCGAGGAGCCACCAGAATAGTTGGGACTTTCTCACAGGCTCTTTTTTTAGTAACCAACCCAGGAGTGGAATCAGAGGGAACGCATAAAGAAGCCTGAATGCTGACCACTGAAGACTCAGGGCATCTGTTGCTATTGCTAGAGGATCCCTGGACTGGGGTACAAAATTCTGAAGTTTCCAATTGTGCCGTGATGCAAAAAGATCTACTTCTGGGAACCTCCAGCTCCTACAAAGGGATTGAAAGATCCTCTGACTGAGGGACCATGCCCCCTGATGCAGGACCGCTCAGCTGCGAAGTTGTCCACTTCTGATATGTATACTGCTGAGATGCATGGAACCTGTTTCTCGGCCCAAAGTAAGATCTGTCTTACTTCCTTGAGAGCGTTCCTTCTTCTGGTGCAACCCTGGTGTTTGATATATGACACTGCCGTCCGATTGTCTGTTTGAATTCTGACAGGCTGACCCCTCTGATTGGATGTCCAATGTTTGAGAGACAACAGAATCACTCTCTTTTCCAGGATAGTTTTGGAGAGCTTTTTCTCCTCTGGACTCCACTGTCCCTAGATCGTTTGTGACCCGATGAGCCCCGAACCTGTTAGACTGCCATTCGTTGTGATGATCTTCTACTGTACTGGAAGGAAGGATTTGCCTGAAGAGGCTGAGGACTCAGCTACCAGGTTAGGGACGGTCTAGTTGAATGTGTCATTCAAAAGGGGCGATCCAGAGTCTGTGGGTTTTGATCCCAGATCGAGAGCAATTCCATCTGAATGGGTCTTGTGAGGGCAAGACAAGAGCTCCTGTACTTTGGCCTGAAGTAAAAGTCTCTTCTGTTCAGGAGGAAACACTTACGCCTGAGGTGTGTTTAATGACATTCCCAGAAAAGAAATACATTTTGAATGAATGATATTCGACTTTGGATAACTGACTATCCAGCTGAATTCTTCATTGATAAGACAGTCTGTGTATCCTTCTGGGCCTCCTGAAAGGATGGGGCCCATATGAACAGATTGTCTATGTAAGGGATTATACATATCTCCTGACTTGGAAAAGCCATGAGACTTGCTTACACTTTGGTAAACACCCTTGGTGCTGATGACAGGCCAAAGGGAAGAGCCATAAACTAAAGATGGAGGCCATCTACTGCAAACTGCAGATACATCTGAAGAACCGGAAAAATCGGCCTGTGTAGGTACGAAATCTTTATATCCATTGTGGTCTTAAAATCACCTGGCTGAAGTGACATCACTGTGGATTTTAAAGATTCCATAGGAAATTTCTTTAGAAGGACGAACTTGTCGTTACCCATCTAATATCAGTCACACCGAACCGTCCTTCTTGGGAATTATGAACAAATTGGAATAAAACCCCTCTAAGAGAGGAACAGGGCAGACTACTCTAATCTCTAAAAGGCAAGATGTCATTGCTTCTGCAGAATTTGGGATACCCCTGACCAAAAGAAACTCTGAGGAGGTCTAGCTCCTAATTCGATCTTGTAACCTGAGAATGCCCATTCACGCCTAAGCGGGCTTTGAAGGGGATTTTCCTTTGTTCCACCATACACCTCTTGTCTTATTTTGAGACTTTGATATATTCCGAAATTCTCTTTAGTATCCCGAGGAGGAGGAGGAACCTCTACTCCCATGAATAGGCAGAGAATTGGAGGCCCTGGAGAAAACACTATTAGACTTTGGCTTCTCTGCAAGACTAGTATTAACACCAGTAGCTTTCTTTACCATGCCATCCAAGCACTCCTCAAACAGATGCCCCCCTTAATGGGGAGTCCCATCAGATACCTCATGGAGGCTGTGTCAGTTGACCCTTTCTTTAGCCATAAAGCACACCTTAAATCTACTATCAGAGCTAGGCCTCTGGCACTTAACCTGATCAAATCATCAATAGCCAATATAACATACCTGTTGATATCCAAACTGGTTTTGATCAACTGGGAGCATGACCTTAACGAGTCTTAGAGCCCAGTTGTTTTAACAACCTCCTACTCTCCAAAGATGCTATGGATGTAGCACAGGCCACAAGGTCAACCCCATAATAGAATAAGCATAAAGTGCTACCTGATCTATGCACTTATCCACTGAAAAAGCACTATCAGAGGATAGCATAGCAAAAGACCTGAAACCAAAGCGTCCACTATAGGGTGTTAACGTGTTAGACTATAATTCAATGTCATCGGGAGTAAAAGGATACAAAATAACTAGCACTCTATGAATGGGTGGAAGACTAACTGGCGTCTGCCATTCCTTTTAAATCAGAATAAAATAATGAGTATGCACCAGAAAAACTTTCCCCTGTTTTTCTGGCTTAAACTAACCCTGCTTTTGCTTTTTGCGGGCTTCTGGGCCCGAAAAATTTAAAATCTCCAGAATGGAAGTAATCAAACTATCTATCTTCTCCTTAAAATGAGCACCCCCTTGTGTGGAGGACTTTGAATCCGAGTCCCTACTGGATGAATGCTTCCCAAAGGATAACTCTTCATGGGAGACTATGGCAGCAAAAATAGCCTCTTCGGAACCAGAGGACATTAAATGCTTCTTTTTCTTTAAAGCTTTCCTTGGTGCCAATGATTCTGAATGACTCTCTAGGTGGGCCAACCTATCCGCAAAACTCCTGGAGGACATTCTTGTCCTGAATGTCCTCCTGAGGCTGGGCTGCTGAGGGGGTATTATGCTCTGAGGGCCCGGCAACAGGGGTCAGAACCCTTGCAAGAGGAGACAACTGTCTTCGATATTTAGCAACTACTGCCATTGCAGAATCCATGCACACTGTGCTATCCTCATCCAGTGACACCTGCATGCATACTGAACATGGGGTAAACCTATTTGCTAAGGGACCAGATCCAATTACCCCAGTTGCCTTGGTCATGGAGAATATAATACTGTCTAACTCCCTTGGATCTAAGACCAAGTACATACCAGTTCTCGACAGTCACAAGTGACTACTCTGAGACTTAAGGAGGTGAACTAAACCAATATATTCCCTGTCCTTTCCCACAATCTATAAGAAAAAAACAACAACAATATTAATGCACACTATAAATCATACTAAAACAAAATCTAAATGACCTACCTAAAGTTTTAGGTCCACTTGAGGGTGACCGTGCAGTGGCTCAGAAGCCACCCCACTGTCCAGCAGAAGAAAGACTCTGTTTCTTCCTGCTGCTTTAGCTCCACCCCCTCACACAAGACTCCACCCCCTTAAAGACGCGCAACATTTGAACATTTCAAAAAGTGGCAACACATGGGGAAATAATTACTCTGGTCCCCCTCCCCCCAATCGGGCTCACCAGACAAAAAAACTGTGGTTGCTCTTCCTTAAAGCAGTTTTGCAAGGCCAGGAGTGGCAACTATTTAAAAAAAAAAACTAAGGTGACACCCCAAAGCGCCCCAAGACCCTGGTGCTTACCCTTACCATCCTGATCCATATACAGCTTAGCAGAGAAGACATTGTGGGTCCATCCAGACCAGAGGAGTATAAGGGCCAGGAAGACATTTAATTTCAATTCCCTAGTTTCCAAGGTAAAATTCTTAAAAACAAAAAAGTCCAGTTTCAACTGCAAGAAAGAAACTGGATTGTAGGAAGTCAGACGGAAGTACATAGGCTGTGAGGAGGAGCCACACCTTTGTCTTGCAGCCCACGCCCTTCGGCCAAGAGGTTAACCCAATAGTGACTAAATGTTGTTCTGAAGTAAAATGGAAGAGAAAAGCCATTTCTTCCTCTTCAACTAAAATGTAATGGTGCCAATCCCGCTGCTACCCCCACCCCATTAAAAATGAGGACACATTTTTAAGCGCTTGTAAAAAGCCATTACTTCCTTTCACTTTTTAGGAATGCCAACCTTGCTTCTCCCCAATTCTTATGTGCTTTAAACAATCAAAGAGAGACGTGGGTATTGAAATACTAATTAGCTCGCTAATTAGCCAAGGTCTAATGCTAATGCATCCACTAAATAATGTTTTTATACAGCCAGACCAGGAGTCCATTACTAATTAGCAGCTGGAATTAATACAAACAGAGACCAATTAAAGACCAAGATAAATCCAAACATTGGAAAACACATACATACCAGGTGGAGTTGATGTGAAATAGGAGTCCCAATCTATGAGCAAAAAGAAGAGATGTTACAGTACACTCATCATAATTATGCAAGAGTTATTCAAACAGAGGATATTTTGCTATTAGCATTCCCTTCTACGTTACCCACAGTTTTGAATCCAATCCTTTAAAGCCTCTCATCCAACAAGGACTAAACTATCCCACCAACTGATGCTTTCTGCCTCACCTGAGTTGATTTATTGCAGAGTGTGTGGTGTTCCTGTAGATAAACATACTTAAGTCTGCACACATGGCAGTAAATATTTTATTTCTAGTCACTGCAATGATCCTGCTAGTCAATCACATTGTTGCCATAGTTACATAAACTGTGGCACATTAATTTAACCCTTCTAGTGCCAGCTACGTGAGTCTCACGTAGCTACCTCTACTCCACTTAAGTGCCAGCTACGTGAGACTCATGTAGCTCACTTTAAACCCCCACAGTAAAAGAAATATAAAAGTAAAATACTCACCTGACCCCTTGTTGGATCCAGCCAGGTCTCTCCTTTAATTTGGTGCCATCCGATCCCCCGTGGGGGCTCAGATGGCTCCAAGAGATCCCCCGGAATAGTGCCACCCCCCGCTTTGGCAGCAGTAGCTGCTAACTGTAAAAAAAAAAAAAAATTAAAAATGACATTTACTTACCTGCAGTCGCGCTGCCTCCCTCCGGGTCTCCTCATCACTGGGGGGGCCTCCGATCGCCCCTCCGCTCTTCAGGTTCAGGGGAGAGCCTGAAAGGGCTCTCCCCCTCCTCTTCCGACGGGCGCCGCCATCTTGCCGATAAGCCCCGCCCCTTTGGGCTTATGACGTCACTCACCGGGTGTCATCCTGGCTCCCTGCTGCTGTTCTTTCAGATGCGATCATGCTGGCCACAGGGCTACTGTAGCCAGCATGCTCACATCTGTCATCACATCGAGGGACAAAGGAGCTGATGATCGGAGGTAAGTAAAGAAAAAAAAAGTTTTTATTTTTTAATAAAAGTAATTTTTTATTATGTGTCTGTGTTTTTTTAATGTTAAACCTTTGTGAACTGGTAAGGAGTCAATGAGACCCCTGTACCAGTTCACAAGGCTGGAGGCTGGCAAGTCGCCTGCAACTAGCGGGTGACTTGCCATTAACCCCCACACCCCCAATTACCTGCCTCCCCAAAGCCCAGGGGGGGGGCAGAAGAACCTGGGCCCACACAGGCTATGTGGGCATGTAGGCTGCAGGTTGGGGGGCCACAAAAGCTGCCCCCCCACTCTGTTCCTACAAGCCCCCATAGCTTGCCCCCCATAGCTGGGGCCCCTATGTCATTTCATTTTTTATAGTTAGCCTAACCCTAACCCTTAAAAATCCCCAAAAATGACAATGGGAACCCCATTTTTTCGGAATTTTAAGGGTTAGGGTTAGCCTCACCCTAACCCTTAAAATTCCAAAAAGATGGGGTCGTCCCTATGTCAATTTTTTTGAAAAATGGATTCCCCCCTGGGAGGGGGAGCATAGGGTTAGCATAACCCTAACCCTTAAAATTCCCCCCAAAAATGACATAGGAACCATATGTCATTTTTTTTTTTAATTAACCCCTTATATTTATAGTGTGGATAGTAGCTGTATTTTATTTGTAAATGTTATAAAGTGCTCTTTTCAGTTTGGGGGGTCTCCAGGGCAAGAATGCGGGGGCTACCGATACATATGTGGTACCGTTGTAATCGCGAGAAATGGGGCTATCACATGCAATATGGTTTTTTATTAATAAAACAAATGTTTTATTTAAAATAAAGGAGACAATTGTCTAAAAAATATAATTTTAGACAAAAAAAAAGTAGAAAAATTACAAACAAGACATTTCACGTTAAAGCCTAAACTCTGCTGCAAAAAATATGTATATCATTTTTCTGGAAATTCCAGCAAAAATCACGGTTAAACATGACGCAAAATGGGGAAAATTACCTGTCAAAAGAGGGTGACAAAACTTTAAGTAGGCTGGCAATTAAAAGGGTGAATAGTACCTATGCATGTTGGGTATTGTTCTGCTCGGGGGACCTTGCGCTTTTAGATTTAGCTTGTTTTCTCTTGTTTGCATATTGATATTTTAGGAAAACATGGTTTTTATTCTGCTTTTTTATAATTTTTCTTAGGGAAACCCTGTGCAACCTAAGAATTCTTCAATGGATTACTTCCAGAAAGATGAGCCCACTGCAACAAGCTCAGTACACTTAGAAAGCTTAACGTGTACTTTCAGGGAATACATTATGGGGGATATTCCAAATGTAAAGGGTTGTTTTGGCTGAAAAATTGCATGGTGCGCACTTTGTCAGCAGAGCTGAAAATTTCAAGTACAATTACCGTTATGCGCATGCTTTACCTTGGGGTGTTTAGCAACTCTTCCCTGGACACTACCTATGCATGTTGGGTATCGTTCTGTTCGGGGGATATTGCTTTTTCAGATTTTACTTGTTTTTTCTTGTTTGCATATAGTTTTTTTTAGGAAAATGTGGCTTTGATTCTTCTTTTTTATTCTTTTTTAGGGAAACTCTGTGCAACCAAAGAATTGATTGAGGGATTACTTCCAGAAAGCTGCGCCCATGTCAACAAGCCTGGTACGCCTAGAAAGCTTGAGGTGTGTACTTTTTTTTTTTTTGCACGTATTTTATCCAAAAGTATTGAGGATACTCTAAAAAAAAGGCCAAACAAGATATTGCAAGTTGAAGCTCAGACTCTGCTGAAAAAACAATATATCATTTTCCTGGAAATCCCTTCAAAAATCAAGGTTGAACATATGTAGCGCAAAATAGTGAAACGTGGTCTGGCAACAAAGGGTGACCAAAATTCTAGGAAGGCTGGCACTTAAAGGGTTAAGACACATATTCGTGCCCTTATTTTTCCAGAATAAGCACATATAACACTTTTTCCCTCTTTTTCACTTCCTGAAACCTTTTTTTTTTAATTACAAAACTGCTAAATATTAAACAAAACATGGACCTTTCTAAAAGTGTGTAGCTGATGCAAAGATATAATATATTAGTGTTATAATTCCCCCAACTCACCCTTAACTTTTTGCCAAAAGAGTTCCTTGCATGTATGTCTATTCTTGCCCTGGGTGATCATCTGTCATGTCAGGGACCAGAGGACGTCTGTCTACAATGAAATAAATCACCCCTTAAAGTTTTGACTAGTGTTGCTATTTAAAGCGGAACAAAGCCCTGGAATTTGACTTTCCTTAGTTTTGTTCTGTGCCTCTGAGGCATCCTGAATCACTTGCTCAGGCCCCAATGGCACATGCATGGGATTGTGCATGGGAGGGTGCACATGATGCTGGGAAGCAGGGGGTGTGGCAGCATGCGCTCCCCAGCAGGTGGCGCACAATAGAGCGTGCAAGTGTGAGTATTTATGGGCATCCTGGGGGGTTTCACACAGCTGGGCATCCCGATTCGGGATGTTTCTGTTTTTATTAATGATTTTTGATATTAATTATTATTGTAGTGTTGTTGTGTATTAATGATGTAGTATGTATTTTGGTACAATATTCTGTATTTTGTGGCCATTTTCTGGCCTTAATAGCAAAAAAAGGATAGTGGTTCTATTTAGTTCCATATACATAATTACTTGAGTTGTGTTTAATATAAATCGCCATAAGGAGTGGTATTCCTGTCTACTACACGTATCCTTTTCTTGTGAACATTTAGATGTACTAGATGTATACCTCCCATCTGTGTCACATTGTAACTGTCATCACACATATATATATATATATATATATATATATATATATATATATATATATATATATACTATTTGCAAATCAAACCAGTGATGTGATCATACCTGCCTATTTTTTTCACTTGTATCCCATTTTAAGATAATTGAGGAATGTATCTCACAGGCGGTAGCACCCACATAGACACTTTCTCTAGTATAGTCTTCTTTGGAGTGCCAATCAGTTTGTTAATGGGTTAAAAAAAATGTGCCACAAGTGGCAGGGGGATGGGGCTTTCCCCAGTATCTCAGGAGAAATAAAGAGCCCCTACCTGCAGCAGGCAGCACAAGTAGGCAATCTGGCAGGGCAGAGAAGCGGTGTCCTTTGGCAGCTTCAGAGCGGGGAGTGGCAATGGATGCCAGTTATGGGGAATAGTGAGGGAGGCAGCTTGTTTTGTAAAGTAATTTGCTTTCCGGTGATAGGTGCCTTGAAGTATTTCGAGATCTGTGTTGATATCGAACCTTCCTTTCCAGCTTGACACAGTAGCTTATTTGAAGTTTGTAGTTAATCAGGGAAGGGGGTTGGCCCTCAAATGTCCTCATTTGAGAGTTGCCCATTTTAAAATTTCTCTCTTTTATAAGCAGATCAACATCACGGCCTTGATTACTGGGTTTTTTCATAATATTGCCTTTTTGCTTTTGATTTAGTACTTTCCAGTTTAATTCTCAAAGGTTCTTTTGGACTAAGTCTGAATATGGGGATTTTGATGAAAGGTGAAAAACATTTATACTTTTTTTTCCAATGTAAAAAAAAAACTTATTTTATAATTAAAATTTTTTTCTTCTAAGAAAAAAATCTATCTGCGTGCGCGCAGCTGAACAAGATGGACGATTGCTAGCTTGGCTCCGCAAGATCATGAGGCCCGGAGCTAATGGCATCGATGTGCCGGAGGCATAAGCGAGCGCTGAGAGACCAAGGAGAGGCAGCCGGGTTGGTACAAGCAGCCGGCAACAAGAAGAAGGGTGCAAGGGAGAGCCACAATTCGGCGGCCCCAGGATTCAGGATGGCAGTGGCAGCAGAGGAGGGGACCGCCAGAGAGAAAGAGCTGCGAGGAACGGCGCAGATGGCTCTTGAGAGAGAAGACAGTGGAGGCATGAGCGCTGCAGAGGACCTGTCCCTGGCCACATCTATCCCTGACCTCACAGACAGCAGCTCAGCGCCCCATAGTGAGCCATGATATCATGACACAGCTCATAACCATTGTGAGGGAAGAAGCACACTCAGACCTTGCTAAGGGAGATTAAAGACTGGGGGAGAAGATGCTCTAGAATCCCAAATGGATGATGTTACGACAGTTTTGGATAGCCAGGGGGTCCTACTGCAGCAGCTACAGGAGGAGATAACTCTCTTAAAGGGCCAGAAAGAGCAATTACAAAACCTCAATCGCAGAACTAACTTGAAGTTTCGGGGGTTGCCGGAGACCATGGGGGACACTGTGGGGACCATCACACCCCTCCTTCAGGAACTGGTCCCAGAGATGCCAATTGAGAAGCTGGAGCTCGATAGGGCGCATAGAGCCCTGACCAAAAAAACAGCGGAAGGCTCACACGATATTATAGTAAAATTCCACTTCTATCAAACAAAAGAGGCAGTGCTAAAAGCCTCCAGAGAAAAGGTGCCCCTTGTGTTCCAGAACCACAGCTATCAGGTTTATGCCAACCTATCTCGACCACCATTCTAAAGCGGAGGTCCTTTAGACCTTACCTCCAAATACTGCAAGCATATAGTGTGCCGTATAGATGGGGATTCCCCTTCTATACCGCACATTGCGCGCTGCTCTTTCTCTGAGGCGGGCTCTTCTTCTGCTGCCCCCGCCATCTTGGATCCTGGGGCCACCGACTTGCGGCTCTCCCTGGCGCCCTTCTTCTTCTTGCCGGCACTCAACGCTTGTATGAGCACGGCTGCTTCTCCTGTGACTTCTGATGCTCGCTGATGCCCGCCGCCCTCCGCTTAGCTCCGGGCCTCCCGATCTTGCGGGGCTGAGCTAGCAAGCATCCATGTTGCTTGGCCGTTCGCACCATGTTGCTTGGCGCCCTTCTTCTTCTTGCCGGCACTCAACGCTTGTATGAGCACGGCTGCTTCTCCTGTGACTTCTGATGCTCGCTGATGCCCGCTGCCCTCCGCTTAGCTCCGGGCCTCCCGATCTTGCGGGGGCTGAGCTAGCAAGCATCCATGTTGCTTGGCCGTTCGCACCCCGGGGATTTTTTTCATAGAAGGAAAAATGTTGTAACAAAATACGTTTTTTTTTTTTTAAATTGGAAAAAAAGTATAAATGTCTTTCACCTTTAGTCAAAATCCCCATATTCAGACTTAGTCCAAAAGAGCCTTTGAGAATTAAACTGGAAAGTCGGCTCTCGGCGGGCCCTCAATCTAATCAGAGCCCCAAAGTCTTTTTGGGCCCATTCGGCAAGGCTCTCACGGCTTGGGGGGGACTCGAGGTTGAAATAACTGCCCATCCGTGGACACCCGCTACCACTTTAGGGTGGCGCTTGATGCATCTATTCACGCAGATGTTGTCTGTCTTCAAGAGACAGACCTAGTGGTAATCTCATGCAAATCTTTAATGCTTAAGCCCAGACCCTCAAAATCCCTGGTGGAAGAATCTAGTAGAGCAGCCCAGCCTTAGACTACTTCACAGTAAATGAGAACCCTGAAACCCTATGGGGAGCCTTTAAATTAGGTATTTTATGGGCCTAGCTTCCAGGAAGAAAAAGGAGAGGACAGCTCAATATTTGAGGATAGTCAAATGCCCACGCTGTCTGATATACAGAGTGAAAGGGTGGATGAAGATATAACTGTGGACGAAGTCCTAAAAGCAATTAAGGCCTTGAAAACTAACAAGAGGCATGGGCCTGACGGATTTTCATCCCTCTACTACAAAAAAATGGCCCCCATTATAGCCCCGCAATTAGCAAAAGTGTACAACTATGTTAAGGACAGCCACCCCATGGACCCCGAATTGCTTAAAGCAGCCATAGTAATGATACCAAAACCAGTTAAACATTGATTTAATCCTGGCTAACAGAATCAATGAATTCTTGGGAAGCATAATCCATAGGGACAAAGTGGGCTTTGTCCCCAGGAGGCAGACAGGAGACAGAGTCCTAATGATCCTACAGATGATTAATGATATCCCCCATATAAGTTATCCTAGTTCTGGATCTCCTGGCAATGAAACTAAGACAAAACCCTCCCATTAAAGGGATCCCCTGATGGCCCGGGACTACAAAAATTCCTTGTTTGCAGATGACATGCTCCTAATGCTCACCTCCCAACGCCATCAAGCTAATCACTTTATTTAGCCAAATTTCTGGGCACAAACTGAATGCCTCCAAATCTTTGGGTTTAGACATCTCCCTCTCCGATGGCACCAGACAAACATTAGGCTCGATTCAGAGGCACATTCATCTGGACTTTCGTAGCTGTCTGTGACAGTTTTTGTGTGTGTCATTTTCTTTATTTTTTTCGTAAATTTTTCATTCGTACGAATGTTCGGGCTAATGCGTATATGCGCTTTGGATGAACGAAAGCACATTGGATCATTTGCGTTAGTTCGGATCATTTTCCAATCAAAATCTGATATTTTTTGTTCGTTCAGATAACTTACGTAATCGGTATGGGCTTGCGTCTCATTCAGAGAGCTGATTGCAGAGGGACCACCGCCCTATAAACCCGTTTCCTTTGCGATACCCTTACGGGATCATTTTGACCTCGGAAACAGCAGATATATACCAGTCTAGTGCCTTTGTGGAGCATGACGAACTCCAGCTAATGGGCATTGAAATTGTCCGGAGGGCCGAGACCAGATTGCACTGGCGACGCATGCACATCGATGGCATGCATGACGTTGAGCTGTTCGAGCTCACCAGACTTAATCGCACTTCCCTCCATAAATTGTATAGTGAGCTGCGGCCATGGTTAGTCCGCACCACAAGGAAGGGGCAAGCAATTTCAGGTATGACCAAGATGCTTGGCTGCCTGCAATTTTTGGCAAATGACTCGTTCCAGAGGCTGGGTGCCCTCTCCGTGGGGATCTCCCAGCCTACGCTGAGCCGCGCGCTATCCACGTTTTTGAAAGGCATGGCTACCATTAGTCAGAAATATATTTGTTTTCCTGACGACATGGTAGCCAGGAATGCGATTAAGCTGGCATTTTATAACATCGCCGACATGCCCAACGTCATGGGTGCCATCGATTGCACCCACATTGCCTTGGTGCCTCCGGCAGCCAACGAGTACATTTATAGGCAAGTGCAATCTGTCATTTTTTTTTATATAGTTTACCTAAATGTTATTTTAAATATCTCTTAATCCCTCCTTGTAAATAGTTCCTGTGAAATAGCATACAATGTATCTCTGGTAATCCCTCCTTGTAAATAGTCCCTGTGAAATAGCACACAATGTATCTCTCTTAATCCCTCCTTGTAAATAGTCCCTGTGAAATAGCATACAATAGTCCCTGTGAAATAGCATACAATGTATCTCTGTTAATCCCTGCTTGTAAATAGTCCCTGTGATATAGCATACAATGCATCTCTGTTAATCCCTCCTTGTAAATAGTCCCTGTGAAATAGCATACAATGTATCTCTCTTAATCCCTCCTTGTAAATAGTCCCTGTGAAATAGCATACAATAGTCCCTGTGAAATAGCATACAATGTATCTCTGTTAATCCCTCCTTGTAAATAGTCCCTGTGAAATAGCATACAATGTATCTCTGGTAATCCCTCCTTGTAAATAGTCCCTGTTAAACATTGGCCCGTATTTAGCTTATACAAAACAGACAGGTTTTTCCTGTCGGCCAAAGGAAAATATTTTCATGTGAACCTTAACTAGGCAATTTAAAGTTAATCTTTACTTGAGCCAACATACCTGTCCTTTTTTTGGCCAAAAAATACTTATGTTTGAGTAGTTTACCTTGCCTTGGTAATTTTTTTTTTTCTTTTATCCCAGGAACCACAAAATGGGCCACTCACTGAATGTCCAAGCAGTGGTGGCCCCGGACATGCGGTTCCTTAGTGTTCTCGCCGGGTTTCCAGGCTCATCCCATGACGCGTACATCTTGCGTCGATCTGGATTGTACGGTCGGTTAGAGTCTGGAGAATTCTCCGGTGGATGGCTCCTTGGTAAGTTGACACCAATAACGTCATTCTCTTTGCAGTGTATGCCTATGAAAATAGTTTATGGCCCATGTCTGAAACTATGGCTGGTTTTACACCTTTATTACATGTTAAACCGGACCTGTGTTCTTGACTTTATAATAGGGTCTGCGCCATCTTTGCTTAGAAGCATGAGTAGAGGAGAGCGGGATAAAGTGCAGGGGGCGGGTTAGAGCTGTGCTTGGCTCAGACAAAGCAGATCTGGGGTCCGGAAAAGGTAACACCAAAAAAAAAAAAGGTAATCCAAGCATGCTGAGCAGCACAGTCCTAAAGCAATACCTGTTAGCAGTCTGCCTGATTTTCCCTCATCTGCCATCTTGGAGGTTTAAATGGTCCGAACATGCATTAGATGGTGTTAGGCTGTTTTTTTAGCAGAGCAATCTGTATGTTCAGGGTGTGGCTCAAATGTTACATAGCCTCTTAGTCATGGTGAAGGACCGTTTTTGGGTTTCAATTTAAGGAGTAATGTGTAATTAATGTTATTTTTGTCTAATGTTTTCAGGGGATTCCGGCTATCCACTGCTTCCCTGGCTGCTGACGGCCATCCTTCGGCCACAGAATGTGCAACAGGATGCCTGCAATCGGGCACACCGGAAGACCAGGGCCATTGTGGCGAGGGCATTTGGGCTATTAAAAACCCGCTTCCGTTGCTTGGACCATACCTGGAGGGCACTACAGTATGCCCTCAAGAAGGTCATAGATATCATTCTTGCGTGTGCTGTGTTACATAACTATGCCATCATGCAGCGTGTCCCCCGGTATTTGGATCTGCCCCCATCTCCACCTAGCCAGGACCCCAAAGACCACTACCGTGGCACACCTAGTGCCTCTGGCCAAGCAGTTCGGGCCAATTTGATTTGTACCCATTTTTCTTAATTTGTTGTGCCTGTGTTTGTTTTGTGCCTGTTTTTTTAATTTCTTAATCTAATTTTGCTTTGTTTTTTTATTTATGTTTTGTACTGTGACAACTGGTAATGATTTAATTACTAAAAAAAAATCACACATGATCTGAGACTCATGCCTTTTTTGGCCCAGTTTGTTTGGGCAAACCTTAAGTAATCTAAAAAACACCTAAACATTAAGGCATCAACTTAGTCAACAAAGATAATAAAAGGAGTGCGAGGCTAGAGTACACTGAAAGATTGTCCAAGTTAGGTTTATTTAGTTTAGAAAAAAGACGATTGAGGGGTGATCTAATAACTATGTATAAATATATTCGGGGTCAATACAAAGATCTGTCCCACAATCTATTTTTACCCTGGACTGTAACTATAACATGAGGGCATCCACTAAGGTTAGAGGAAAGGTGCTTTCTCCACCGACATCGGAGAGGATTCTTCTCTGTAAGAGCAGTGAGACTATGGAACTCGCTGCCAGAGGAGGTAGTAATGATGGATACAGTAAAAACCTTCAAAAGTGGCCTTGATGCCTTCCAGCTATGGCTACTAGACCACTGGAAGAAGTTAAATAGGCTGAACTGGATGGACTAAAGTCTTTATTCAGCCTTACATACTATGTTACTATGTTAGTCAACAACAGGTCAAGTCACATTCATTTTATTTAAATTGTAAAAGTAAAAATTGGAGTGGATGGTCACTCCCATACTTCATGTAGATACATGGTAAAACAACCAATTCAATTAGTGACAAATCATGGCACCTAGCAATTGGCCAGAGGCAGGAGTTTGAAAGTAATGCACTCCAGGCCAAAGTTTACATCCCAAAGAAAATACACACACATATGGAGCAAGCATTGGCATGTCAATATTTTGGCTCAAAGAAATAGGGACACATACACACCCTCTCCTGCTTGGCACCATTTGCCACAGGCACAGGTGGAAAGCAGCCATGTCTATGCCACATCCACGCCTGTAAGTCAGTGGGCCACCCAAACAAGAAGCCCCAGTCCAAATCCAAGTCCAGTCCAATCTCTGCCAGGGTTCAAGGTAGTAGTTTGCCAGGCAAGAATGTCCCCCAATCATGCCTACAAACAGGATGAACCAGAAGCAATGTAATTAGGCCGAAGCCTGCAGCGCAACAGCTTGAGTGGCAGGTTCAGTGAGGTTTGAGCTCAGGTATTGGCTAGTGGGCTACCTCAGCACTCTATATGGGTGCAAATCCTAAGCATACAAGCAAAGCCATACCAAAAGGGTATATTGGTAGGGCTCACCAGACAGGTCAATACAGTGGGGATGTAGAGCAAAGATATGGGCAGATACAGGCCAGATAGGGGTTAAAATGTTTGATGCCCATAAAACCCTGGTGGTGGGTCTTGGAGGTGGCCCATCACCTGGGCATGTGTGGAATTCCTAATCTGCAACTGTTCCAACATGTTTCTATTAGTTGTTCGAACTTCCTCAAGCATGGCACTAAAATTAGTACTTAAAGCGGACCAACACCCTCCAAAACAACATTATTCTAATCACTTAAATATAAAAAAACACTTACCTTTTGATGACTTTTGCAGCCTTCTGTCCCTCACAGCGCCTGTAATCTTCATAATTTTTCACCGGAAGTCCCGCCCTGCATCTCTTGTCCGTTCATTACCTTCCTGTCAATCACGCTTCTGGGTTAATTTGCATTTCTTGTCCGTGGAGCAGGTCTCTTCAGCTGTCGCGCGATTTTGCTTGCAGTTCCTCATGTCTCCGCGTCATCGGGTGGGGGGGTTGCCTCTCTCAGCTCTCGGGAGCGTGCACGTCTCCCAGGGCTGTCTGCTAGCTGACCTCATGTGCTCAGCCATGATTGGCTGGAGGCACCTGAGCCTCCGCCTCCCCTCCTCTCACTCCCCTCCCTCCTCCTTCCATTCAGCGTCTGCTCTCCTCTCGTCTCATCTCGTGCTGGATGCGGTAAGTTTACTTTTGTTTCATAAATCTCTTTGTCAAATGTGTTTGTTTACTGTTTAATTCACTGTAATGTACTGCGCCACTGAGAATGTTATGGGGGGACTCGGCCACTGAGAATGTTATGGGGGGATTCTGCCTGCTGAAAATGTTATGGGGGGATTCTGCCTGCTGAAAATGTTATAGGGGGATTCTGCCTGCTAAAAATGTTATGGGGGGATTCTGCCTGCTAAAAATGTTATGGGGGGATTCTGCCTGCTGAAAATGTTATAGGGGGATTCTGCCTGCTGAAAATGTTATAGGGGGATTCTGCCTGCTAAAAATGTTATAGGGGGATTCTGCCTGCTAAAAATGTTATGGGAGGATTCTGCCTGCTGAACATGTTATGGGGGGATTCTGCCTGCTGAAAATGTTATGGGGGGATTCTGCCTGCTAAAAATGTTATGGGGGGATTCTGCCTGCTGAACATGTTATGGGGGGATTCTGCCTGCTGAAAATGTTATGGGGGGATTCTGCCTGCTGAAAATGTTATGGGGGGATTCTGCCTGCTGAAAATGTTATGGGGGGATTCTGCCTGCTAAAAATGTTATGGGGGGATTCTGCCTGCTGAAAATGTTATGGGGGGATTCAGCCTGTTGAAAATGTTATGGGGGGATTCTGCCTGTTGAAAATGTTATGGGGGGATTCTGCCTGCTAAAAATGTTATAGGGGGATTCTGCCTGCTAAAAATGTTATGGGGGGATTCTGCCTGCTAAAAATGTTATAGGGGGATTCTGCCTGCTAAAAATGTTATAGGGGGATTCTGCCTGCTAAAAATGTTATGGGGGGATTCTGCCTGCTGAAAATGTTATGGGGGGATTCTGCCTGCTAAAAATGTTATGGGGGGATTCTGCCTGTTGAAAATGTTATGGGGGGATTCTGCCTGCTAAAAATGTTATAGGGGGATTCTGCCTGCTGAAAATGTTATAGGGGGATTCTGCCTGCTAAAAATGTTATAGGGGGATTCTGCCTGCTAAAAATGTTATAGGGGGATTCTGCCTGCTAAAAATGTTATAGGGGAATTCTGCCTGCTGAAAATGTTATATGGGGATTCTGCCTGCTAAAAATGTTATAGGGGGATTCTGCCTGCTAAAAATGTTATAGGGGGATTCTGCCTGCTAAAAATGTTATAGGGGGATTCTGCCTGCTGGCCATGTTATGGGGGGATTCTACCTGCTGGACATGTTATGGGGGGATTCTACCTGCTGGACATGTTATGGGGGGATTCTACCTGCTGGACATGTTATGGGGGGATTCTGCCTGCTAAAAATTTTATGGGGGGATTCTGCCTGCTAAAAATGTTATAGGGGGATTCTGCCTGCTAAAAATGTTATAGGGGGATTCTGCCTGCTAAAAATGTTATGGGGGGATTCTGCCTGCTGAAAATGTTATGGGGGGATTCTGCCTGCTAAAAATGTTATAGGGGGATTCTGCCTGCTGAAAATGTTATAGGGGGATTCTGCCTGCTAAAAATGTTATAGGGGGATTCTGCCTGCTAAAAATTTTATAGGGGGATTCTGCCTGCTGAAAATGTTATAGGGGGATTCTGCCTGCTAAAAATGTTATAGGGGGATTCTGCCTGCTAAAAATGTTATAGGGGGATTCTGCCTGCTAAAAATGTTATAGGGGGATTCTGCCTGCTAAAAATGTTATAGGGGGATTCTGCCTGCTAAAAATGTTATAGGGGGATTCTGCCTGCTAAAAATGTTATAGGGAGATTCTGCCTGCTGGACATGTTATGGGGGGATTCTACCTGCTGGACATGTTATGGGGGATTCTACCTGCTGGACATGTTATGGGGGGATTCTGCCTGCTAAAAATGTTATAGGGGGATTCTGCCTGCTAAAAATGTTATGGGGGGATTCTGCCTGCTGAAAATGTTATGGGGGGATTCTGCCTGCTAAAAATGTTATAGGGGGATTCTGCCTGCTGAAAATGTTATAGGGGGATTCTGCCTGCTAAAAATGTTATAGGGGGATTCTGCCTGCTAAAAATGTTATAGGGGGATTCTGCCTGCTAAAAATGTTATAGGGGGATTCTGCCTGCTGGACATGTTATGGGGGGATTCTACCTGCTGGACATGTTATGGGGGGATTCTACCTGCTGGACATGTTATGGGGGGATTCTACCTGCTGGACATGTTATGGGGGGATTCTACCTGCTGGACATGTTATGGGGGGATTCTGCCTGCTAAAAATGTTATGGGGGGATTCTGCCTGCTAAAAATGTTATAGGGGGATTCTGCCTGCTAAAAATGTTATAGGGGGATTCTGCCTGCTAAAAATGTTATGGGGGGATTCTGCCTGCTGAAAATGTTATGGGGGGATTCTGCCTGCTAAAAATGTTATAGGGGGATTCTGCCTGCTGAAAATGTTATAGGGGGATTCTGCCTGCTAAAAATGTTATAGGGGATTCTGCCTGCTAAAAATGTTATAGGGGGATTCTGCCTGCTAAAAATGTTATAGGGGGATTCTGCCTGCTGGACATGTTATGGGGGGATTCTACCTGCTGGACATGTTATGGGGGGATTCTACCTGCTGGACATGTTATGGGGGGATTCTACCTGCTGGACATGTTATGGGGGGATTCTACCTGCTGGACATGTTATGGGGGGATTCTGCCTGCTAAAAATTTTATGGGGGGATTCTGCCTGCTAAAAATGTTATAGGGGGATTCTGCCTGCTAAAAATGTTATAGGGGGATTCTGCCTGCTAAAAATGTTATGGGGGGATTCTGCCTGCTGAAAATGTTATGGGGGGATTCTGCCTGCTAAAAATGTTATAGGGGGATTCTGCCTGCTGAAAATGTTATAGGGGCATTCTGCCTGCTAAAAATGTTATAGGGGGATTCTGCCTGCTAAAAATGTTATAGGGGGATTCTGCCTGCTAAAAATGTTATAGGGGGATTCTGCCTGCTGAAAATGTTATAGGGGGATTCTGCCTGCTGAAAATGTTATAGGGGGATTCTGCCTGCTAAAAATGTTATAGGGGGATTCTGCCTGCTAAAAATGTTATAGGGGGATTCTGCCTGCTGAAAATGTTATAGGGGGATTCTGCCTGCTAAAAATGTTATAGGGGGATTCTGCCTGCTAAAAATGTTATAGGGGGATTCTGCCTGCTAAAAATGTTATAGGGGGATTCTGCCTGCTGGACATGTTATGGGGGGATTCTACCTGCTGGACATGTTATGGGGGGATTCTACCTGCTGGACATGTTATGGGGGGATTCTGCCTGCTAAAAATGTTATAGGGGGATTCTGCCTGCTGAAAATGTTATGGGGGGATTCTGCCTGCTAAAAATGTTATAGGGGGATTCTGCCTGCTGAAAATGTTATAGGGGGATTCTGCCTGCTAAAAATGTTATAGGGGGATTCTGCCTGCTAAAAATGTTATAGGGGGATTCTGCCTGCTGAAAATGTTATAGGGGGATTCTGCCTGCTAAAAATGTTATAGGGGGATTCTGCCTGCTAAAAATGTTATAGGGGGATTCTGCCTGCTAAAAATGTTATGGGGGCACTACAGCCCACACAGCCCACCGCTGGTCAGGCTCTGAACGTGGCAATGCCGCCAGTCTTGGGGGCGGGGCGTTAGAAGCATGGAAGCGTCTGGAGTTGCCAGTTCCTGTTAGAATTCGGTTGCCGGGCAACCAACCCCGTGCAGTTACTTGGAACGCAAAGGTTTAGGTGAGACGTTGCAATAAGAAATATTTGCCCATTCCCCTGCTTGTTGCCCCTTCCTCCGGGCTTTGTGTTAAGCGGGCTCCTAAGCGAGTGCCGGCCTGGCACAAGCTGCGGGGCAATAGCCTACACCATACAACCTGCTTGCAGCCATACAAGTCCTAATTGTCCCTGACGTGTAGGTACTGTCCCTCTTTTGAGTCCGTGTCGCCATGTCACTCATTGTACTCATTTGTGCCTCTAACATACATATTTGCATCAATACATGATTCACTCTGACGATCCCAATCTTGGATGCCCCTACACTACGTCCCTGGCAGGGGGAGACTCGCGCATGCGCGGTAGTGTCAGGTGAAACAATGTTTCAAGGAGCTCTCTGCATTGAGCAGAGCAATAATGAGTCATTACAACTGATAGCTTTCTACATATAGCTAGAGATAAGGGTTAATTACACAGATATTTAAGGCCCTTTTGACTTTCATTCCACAATATCTGCATGGGGTTGAGCTTGGGGGCAATTTATCTTTAATTTTTTGGATTGGAGGTCTGCTGTAAAGGACATCTAAACACACATTCCCTGCTACAGTGCCAGCACACCTCCCGCACTCACACAATGCGGAGGGAGGCTCAGGGGGAGGAGGAATGGGGCCAGTTTGCAGAGAAGCCGGTGCCGGGAGCGGCTGTGAGGACGTGGCCAATGCCGCTCTGACGCCGGCTGCTTGTACGGGGAAGCCTGTCACTCTGCTGCCGCTGCTGCTAATGCTGGTGTCTGTTCCCTGACAGCGGGCCCACAAGACTTTAGCTACGCCCCTGGCTGGCACCATGGCAGGGCAGTGGGCGCACACCTGAGGCGGGCACCTGGCGGGAGTCCAGCACTAGCAGCAGCGGCAGCAGAGTGACAGGCTTCCCCGTACAAGCAGCCGGCGTCAGAGCAAGCGATGTGTAGGAGGAGGGCAAAAGGTGCGCGCCCGCACCTAGGAAGGGAGACTCGCGCGCATGCGCGGTAGATAGGTGGAGCGCCGCTTGCATCGGGAGCGAGCGGCGCTTCACCTATCTACCGCGCATGCGCGCGATTTTAACAGGAAACAGAACAGGAAAATTAAGATGGCGGCCGATTTTTTAAAATATAGCGACGCGCTGAGGGAACATACAAGGTAAGTTTTTTTTTATAACTTTGTTATTCGGGTCTTCCTGGTTATTTTACATATTTTTAAAGTATACATTAAAAAAAAAAGGGGGCAGGGTGTTGGTCCACTTTAAGGTGGCCATGTTGGTGTTGCTGGTTCGTACTTCAGCCAGCATGGCACTGAAATTAGTACTTAAGGTGGCCATGTGTGTGTTGCTAGTTCGAACTTCCTCAAGCATGGCACTGAAATTATTAGATGAGGTAGCCATGTGGCTGTTGGTGGACCTAAATTCTGTCAGCATGGTGTTTAACGTATTATTTAAGGTCTCTAATTGTGCATGATGCTGCTCGTTCTTTCTTTGATTTTGTTGGCGAAATAAACGCCTCTCATGGTGCCACGCTGACTCCATGATCCAAACGCACCTCCCCTGGGAAACTGGGCGACGTAGCTGACTATGCCTCCCAATTCCCCGGGTTGAGGCGCGTGCAGATGATGGTCCTCTAGTTCGACCAACAGCCACAGATGTGCTTGGCAAATCCTCTGCAGCAGACCTACCACCTGGGGACTGTAGGCTCAGTGTCTGCATGCTGCCCACGATGGACTGGCAGCATGCAGGCAGCTTCACTCTGCTGCAGAGGATTTGGTGTAGAAACATGTTGGGACAGTTGCAGATTATGTTCCCGGGGGCGCTGTAGTGAAGGTCCAATCAAGGGGCAATCCGCCTCCAGCTCCTGGATTTCCTCCATCAGTGTGTGGGTCTGTTGGGACATGTGAAAAGAAAGGTTCGGTTTGGGCACTAAATATTTGATTACGCCAAATTAATCATGTAAATTCACATGCATCAGCAGATTCTGAAAAATGCACTTACCGTATATATCGGATCCTGGCTCCTAGGCAGCACGGAAGTTGACGCCGTGGTAAAACTGGCCGAGGCTTTCACACTAGCTGAGGGATGATGCTGGGCTGCATTCTTAAAAAAAAGGCATGCAAACACACAACTATGCATTGTTGATCTGTATTACTACATATGCTTCACTAAAACACATGGGCAAGCAGGAATGGCAACTTCCCCACATACACATTGGTCACCTTAAATAAAACAAACATGCATGTAGTGGCTGTTATGAGGCTTCACACATCCCTAAAGGGCCATTAGGGGCCCACACTCAGCTTGCAAATAGCATTTGGCTTAAGAATATGCTGGTTGCCATTCTTCCTATGCAGACCTTTCCATGAGCCCAGATCAAGTATTTAAGACCAAAGCACAGCTCCAACCCAAGTGGCCTAAAGATAAAGATGGAAGTGTTGGATCTGATTAATTATATTCACATAACAGGCAGTCCTTTGCTAATATAAATACTTTAATAGTGTCCATAAATACTCTCAAAGGTCATGTATGGCCAAGTAAATTAGAACATTAACATTCCACAGACATGACACACCCTGCTAAAAATGAAACCTCCACTACAAGGCACTCCCTAGGGGCATGTGTTCATATATGCCTTTGAGCCTCATTTTACATGTTGCAAACATTTCACATACACACTAACATTACTAACCTGCAGGAATAATAGGGATGTCCGTGTCCCTCTAAGGCCACGGGATGTATCAGGCCCAGCATCATCTCCTCAGCTTAGGTAAATTGAAGTTTAGTGGGGAAGCCTCTGCCAGTTTGTAAGCTGAGAAAGATAGTTTGGCAAATGTAGCAAAATGTTGACAATACAAGAAGCAGAAAAATCCACAAAGTAGATATGTACCTGTAATTTCTCCGTTTATTTTCTTTTTTCCATGCTGCATACTTCAGGTCCGATATTTTGCGTTGAATCTGCTCCACATCTTTGAGCTCATCCTCCGCTGCATTGACCTGTCTGGTGAGCTTCTCTAAAATTTCAGCTTTCTGCATTTTGCTGGTTGCTTTGGATCTGCGCCCATATAGTTCATTATAATGTAAGGTGAGCCCACTAGCCAATGCCAGAGTTTGGGCCTCCCCAAACCTGCCACTCAAGTGGCCTCGGCGCAATGTGCGCCCTGTTGCTTGAGGTTCTGTCTCCTCATTGTTGGCAGGCAAATGGGGGGACATTCTGGCCTGGCTGTGTTGGGGTGAAATGTATGACAGCTGGCTGGCTTGAGATTGGACAGGACTTAGGGACTGGGTGTTCGTGGCTGGGTGGTCACTGAACTAGCAGGCGTAGATGTGGCATATGGAGAGTGCCTTGCCACCTGTGCCGGTGGCAAATGTGGCCAAGGAGGAGAGGGTGTGCTGGATAAAGTAGGGCTTCTTGGCCTGTGCCTCTGTAGCCCCTTCAGAGTTGCATGCCCCTGGGAGGTTGTGGGACGTGCCTGGGGTGATGGCGAACTTGGGCTTCTTGGCCGATGGCTTAGCCTCTTGCCATGGGATTTTTCCCCATGTGGGGGTGGTGATGGCGACCTTGGGCTTCTTGCTCGATGGCTTATACTCTTGCCTTGTGATTTTCACCATGTGGGGGTGGTGATGGCGACCTTGGGCTTCTTGCCCAATGGCTTAGCCTCTTGCCATGGGATTTTTCACCATGTGGGGGTGGTGATGGCGACCTTGGGCTTCTTGGGCTTCTTGTTCAGTGTCTTGGCCTCTTGCCATGGGAGGTTTGCCCATGTAGGTGTGGTGATGGCGACCTTGGGCTTCTTGGGCTTCTTGTCCGGTGTCTTGGCCTCTGGCCATGGGAGGTTTGGCCATGTGGGTGTGGTGATGGCGACCTTGGGCTGCTGGGGCTTCTTGCCCGGTGGGTTCTTCTCTTGGTATGGGAGCTTTTCCCACCTGGGTGAGGTGATGGTGACCTTGGGGGGCTGGGGCTTTGCACCCTCTTGGTTGTTTTTTTTGCGGCCATAGATGTGTTTTTGCTGGGCTGGGGCTTCCTCTTTGCTGCTGCCTCCTTTTCTTTGGTGGTTGTTGGTGCCTTGGCCTGAGCACTGCGTGTTGGCCGCACCTTACCTTTTGGAATTTGTGAGCGAGTGGTGGGGCCTGCAGAAGCCTCCTTGCGCTTCTGTGCTGCTGCTGCCCTCCTTTGTTGCATTTTTTTTTTTTGGTGCCATGTTTCACACACTCTCAAAGATAGTTAGTTGTGTGTCCAGGACCCTTTAAATAATAATGCCCGGGTATGACTCGCGTGCGTACGGCCGTTTGTCCGGCTGTGCGGAACCCGGAAACCGCTGGGGCATTACTTATCTGCTATGTAAGTGTATTTTCCTGCCTTTTATTTGCCATCTAAATGCATGCCTAGCACTTAAGGAAGCGCAGGAAGGAAAGGTTTGTTTGAAAAGTGTCTAAAACTCCGTGTCAAACTGAAGTTAGGGCCCACATGTGCAAACCAAGTCTATTACATCTAGAAGGATAGTTTTAGCCTAGAAATGTGTCTAGTAATGTCATTTAGTCAAATGATCGATTTGTGACCGATATTTGTATGCAGTTTGATCTAAATCCTATGTTTATTTTGAGTTTTGCAGACGATGCTGGAGCGCAGGTACGACTACCTGCCCAACTCATTTGTGAAGAGGACCGTCGCCCTGGAGATCATTTCCAGGATTCAACACCAGACGGACACCACCTTTACCCACACACAGATCATGCAGCATTGGTCGGACCTGAAACGGCTGCACATGCCCTGGGTGCGGCGCTTTTTCGGACTCCATTTCCCAAGTAAGTACATAGCGATTGCATGCTAGATGTAAGTAATACAGAAGGTAGGCCTTTATTTAGAAATGCTTCTCTTTTCTGGTGTTGGAAATGGAGTACCGAATCTGACGCACCCGGAGGCGCACAGGCTGACCAGTGCTGCATGAACCTGCAGCTGGAAGTGAAGGTGGTGGATCTCTAGGGCGACGGTTCTACTCCTCCTCTGTAGGGTCCTCCGACCAGTCCCTGGACCTTTTGACAGAGGAGGGGCGACATGGCGTGGGCAGGGAGTTGTACCCAGCGACGCAGCCAGTATCCTTTGGTATGTGACTCTTCATGTAACCGCACACACATACATGCTATCTGTGGAGTCTGCAGCAGATCAGGCCCAGGAGGCACATGGAGAAGGTGAGTGATGTGACACACACATTGAAATTTACATTTTCTTATTGTTGAGGAAGACATTATAAGTGACCCTATTTGCCATGTTTCTACAGCCTCAATTTCCCAGCAGTGGCAGGGCCCAGAATGGAGGGTGGTCCCCGACGACGCAGACGTCGGCCACCAACAAAGTAAGTTGTAATGTCATTCTTCTGAGTATGTGGTAATTGACATGATCACCAAGATCCATAAAACAAAAGTCAATGGCATTAGCATAATGACATATGCCCACTTCCTTAGATTAATTACTTAGCATAATGACATATGCCCTCTTCCTTAGATTAATTACTTAGCATTAAATTACTTAGCATAATGACATATGCCCACGTCCTTAGATCAATTACTTAGCATAATGACATATGTCATCATGAGTTAGGTTGACAACTAACAAACATTCTATCCACAGGTGAGAAACCTGTATTTATCTGAAAATAATGTATTTTTTGTTTTTTGATACAGGGACCTCATGTGCAAGAGTAGAAGCGATGAATCAAAGGGTCCTTCAGTTGGTGGCCAATGTGCAGCAGCTGCGTGACTCGTTGGGGACCACAGAAGAAGACTAGTGTTCTGGGTCCTGCCATTGTTTTGTATATAGGTTAAAAAGTTGTTTTATCCAAAATTTTATATTTTTTAACATTTTAAAAATGTTGTACCACCCAAAAAAGTTTGGACATTTTATCCCAAAAATTAAAAAAAAAAGCCAAAACAAAATGGCATTGTTTAATAAAAAAAACAAAAAATAACTGTTTCAGTGTCACTTTTTTACCAAAATACATTAACACAAAACAAATGGGCCAATAAATATTTAGAGATGAAGATTCAGATGACCGCGAAGTGGTTTGGGTAAGTTTTAGGGGTCTAAAATGGAATAAGAACCTAACCGCAAAGTGGTTTGGGTACGTTTTAGGGGTCTAAAATGGAAGAAGAACCTAACCGCGAAGTGGTTTGGGTGAGTTTTAGGGGTCTAAAATGTAAGAAGAACTTAACTGCAAAGTGGTTTGGGTGAATTTTAGGGGTCAAACATGGAAGATGTAGGAATGCGCAAAGTGGTTTGGGTGAGTTTTAGGGGTCAAACATGGAAGATGTAGGAATGCGCAAAGTGATTTAGCTAAGCATTGTAGTAGAAGTGAGTGACCCAAATATGTAGGCAAGCACTTTAATGAGTTAGGTTTGTAGTGCGCAGGCGCAAGATTTACGTCCGACAATTATTTATTGAAAAAGGGAAACAGAATCTAACGGGAAACGTAAAGGATTCGTGGAAGGAGACGATGGAAAAAGGGCAAAAACGAAAGCCTACGTTGTAACATGAGAAAATGAAATGGAAAAGTCACGCTGGAAAATGACATCCTCGTACTCGTCCTCTGCCGTACGAACGGACGAAAACTTTACAGAAGGCTTGCAATGCATGCATAGAATCATTCGTACACTCATACGAGAGCAAGAAAATTAAAAAAAAAAAACAGATCGGCACAAAAAACTAAAGTCTTTTTTTGTCTCTCTGAATCATGTCCATTATCTCACAATTTCGCTTGGTATTGGATGCAAAGACTACCATATCTAGGAATTAGACTAATAGCTACAATAAGTTATACAATGCCAACTACATACTTAACCCTTTAAGTGCCAGCCTACCTGGAGTTTTTGTCACACTCTGTTGCCAGACCATTTTGCACTATTTTGCGCTCCCCATGTTCAAATGTGATTTTTGAAGGGATTTCCCAGGAAAATTATATATTGCTTTAACATGAAATGTCTTGTTTGTCATTTTTAGGTGTATTCTCAATATTTTTTGAGAAATATGTGCAAAAAAATTAAAAAAAAATCTATTTTTTACAATTTGTAGTGTTTTTTTGTAATAAAAAATGTAAGTTTGTCAATAAAATCTTATTGCGTGTGAAATCCCAATTTCTCCCGATCACAGCAGTACATATGTATAGGTAGACACCCTTTCCAGCCCAGGAGACTCCCCCAAACTGAAACAGAGCTTTAGGGGATTTTCAGAAAAAATACAACTGTGATATGCGCTAAGCCCACTTTGCAGTTTTTCCAGAAAAACAACCCTTTACATTTGAAATAACCCCCACAAACTATATATTCTCTGGAAGTACACAACTCAGGCTTTCTATTTGTACCAGGCTGGTTGATGTGGCCACAGTTTTCTGGAAGTAATCCCTCAATGTATTCTTTGGTTGCAAAGAGTTTCCCTAAAAAAAGGATAAAAAAGCAGAATCAAAGCCACATTTTCCTAAAAAAACTATATACAAACAAGAAAAAACAAGTATAATCTGAAAAAGCAACATCTCCCGAACAGAACGATACCCAACATGCATAGGTTCTGTCAAGGGAAGAGTTGCCAAACACCCCAAAGTAAAGCATGTGTGTAACGGAAATTTTACTTGAAAATTTCAGCTCTGCAGACAAAGTGCGCACCTTGGGATTTTTCAACCAAAACAACCCTTTACATTTGGAATATCCCCTATAAACCATATATTCCCTGAAAGTACATATGTTAAGCTTTCTAAGTGTACCCAGCTTGTTGTAGTGGGCTCATCTTTCTGGAGTTGATCCCTCAAAGAATTCTTTGGTTGCGCAGGGTTTCCCTAAAAAATGTATAAAAAAGCTGAATAAAAAACACCTTTTCCTAAAATATAAATATGCAAACAAGAAAAAACAAGCTAAGTCTGAAAGCGCAAGGTCCCCCGAAACAGAACAATACCCAACATGCCGAGGTACTATTAACCCTTTTAATTGCCAGCCTACTTGAGATTTTGTCAGCCTCTGTTGACAGGTCATTTTTCCCCATTTTGCGCCATGTTTTGCAACATTTTTGCTGGAATTTTCAGGAAAATTATATATAAATTTTTTGCAGCAGAGTTTAGGCTTTAACATGAAATGTCTTGTTTGTAAATTTTATTTATTATTAATTTTATTTATTATTAAAGTGGACCAACACCCAGGATTTTGACTATCCTGGGTCTTGGTCCACTTCGGTGGGGCACCCCCGATCGGGGTGCCCCGCTGTGTGAAACCCCCCCGAACCCCCCGAAAAACTCACCTCTCCCTGCTCCCAGCGCCGACGGACAAGCCGCGGACAAGCGGCTCCTCCGCCGCCGCCTCCCGCGCCTCCCTCTTGACGCTTGGCGCGCGCACGTCTAGAGGGGCGCGAGGGAGGCGGCGGCAAACAAGACATTTCATGTTAAAGCCTAAACTCTGCTGCAAAAAATATATATATAATTTTCCTGAAAATTCCAGCAAAAATGTTGCAAAACATGGCGCAAAATGGGGAAAAATGACCTGTCAACAGAGGCTGACAAAATCTCAAGTAGGCTGGCAATTAAAAGGGTTAATAGTACCTTGGCATGTTGGGTATTGTTGGGAAGATAAGGTAGGGAGTTTGGGGTGTTTGGGGGGTTTCCCCCCGCGGGACATCCCGATCTCGGATGTCCCGCGGGGAGGGAGGTGATCGGCCCGGGAATCTTATAGATTCCCGGGCCGATCACCCGTGGGTGTTGGTCCACTTTAAGTAAAAAAAAATAAATAAACATTTTTTTTTTAGAAAATTGCCTCCTTAATTTTAAATAAAAAATGTATTTTATTAGGGAAAACCATATTGCATGTGAAAGCCCCATTTCTACCGATTAGAATGGTACCACATATTTATCGGTAGCCCCCTGTTCCTGCCCAGGAGACCCCCTAACTGAAACAAGTAATTTTTAACATTTACAAATAAAATACAACTACCATCCACACTACAAAGGGTTAAATCGAGAAAAAAAATCACATAGGGTCCCCCTTACCCAAAGTAACCAGCCCGGGACCAGCTATGCAGGGCTTGTAGGAACAGGGCGCAGGGGCCAGCTTTTGTGGCCCCTGGCCCTGCAGGCTACATGCCCGCATAGCCCGTGGGCCCGGGCTCTTCTGCCCCCCCCTGGGCTTTGGGGAGGCAGGTAATGGGGGTTCCGGGGGTTAATGGCAAGTCACCCGCTAGTCGCAGGTGACTTGCCACCCCCCCAGCCTTGTGAACTGGTATAGGGGTAATGGACACACTTACCTCCCATCCATCCTGGAGCACTTTGTCCCTCGGCAATCACTGGCTTCTGCTCACTTGCTAGAAGCCTTTTATAGCTGCTGGATGACAGAACACAAAAGGGTTAAAAACCCTTCAAAATCCCCCAAAAAAATGATGAAGGGTCCCCCCTACCCAGCATTACCAACCCGGGCCAGCTATGGGGGCTTGTAGAACAGGGGGCAGCGTTGGTGGCCCCTGGCCCTGCAGGCTACTAGCCCACATAGCCACTAATTGGCCCGAGCCCTTCTGCCCCCCCTGGCCATTGGGGAGGCAGGTAATGGGGGCTGGGGGTTAATGGCAAGTCACCCACTAGCCGCAGGTGACTTGCCAGACCCAGAGCCTTGTGAGCTGGTATAAGGGGTCTCATGGACCCCTTACCAGCTCACAAAGGGTTAACTGTGAAAAAAAACACACAACACAATTAATAAAAGTATTTTATTAAAAAAAAAAAATTTTTTTTACTGTACTTACCTCCGATTCTAAGCTCTTATCCCTCGCCGCTCTGCTGACAGATGCCGGTGATCGGCATCCAGAGAAGGGGGAGGCAGGAGATCAGAGGATCTCCTGTCACCTCCTTCCCCGGCACCGATCACCGGCATCTGACAGCTGAGAGAGCTGAAGCTGGAGATCGGGGCTGGGATGACGTCATTAGCCGGCGGCAAGATGGCGGCCGCCATCGAGAAGGAGAGAGCCTCCCGGGCTCTCTCCTGAAGATCGGTAAGTTCTGGGGGGGGGGATCGGAGGCCTCCCAGGTGAAGAGGAGGGACAGCAGGAGCCAGCGCACATGCAGGCACTGTCATTTTTTTTTTTTTTTACAGTTAGCAGATGCTGCTGCAGAAGCGGGGGGGCGGCCTATTCCGGGGGGTTCTCCTGGAGCCATCTGAGCCCCCACGGGGGATCGGATGGCACCAAATTAAAGAGGAGACCCGGCCGGATCCAACGAGGGGTCAGGTGAGTATTTTTTATTTTTTTTTTTGCCCACTAGCAGGGGTAAATGCCAGGCACGTAAATTTTACATGGCTGGCACTTAAGTGACGGAGAGGCAACCACGTAAATTTTACGTGGCTGGCATTTAAAAGGTTAAATCCTTAGATGCCCTACTTAAGTCCTGGCAATTTGTAAAGCTGTCCTGGCTAGGGGGCGAATAGCAGCCCTTAAAATGATGTTTCTTCCCAAGATTTTATCCCTTTTTGGGGTCCTCCCTGTTCCAATCCCAAAGCAGGTATTAGATACCCTGCAACAAAAAATCCTGTCATTTACCTGGAATAAATCAATTTATAAATAGGTGCCACCTATCTATAAATATATACTGTGCTTCTCCACAGGTGAGCACCTTCTAGCAAGTAAACCCAATTCAGCATGTCTTTTGGGGATTTGAATAGCCTTACTGATAAATGTGCAGATGTATTATCATTTACACAGGCAGAGATAGAAACGGTTATCACCAATTTTGGAGCTAAAACTAATCTATTTTCTAGAGATGATGTTTCATTAAAGAGACAATTTGAAAATCAGAAAAAACGTTTAGTACAATATCAATTACACTCCACAACTCTAGTTGAATATTTAAAATCAAAAAGAATACCAAGGGGACTTAGATTAAACATTAGACCCACTTTTTGTAAAGACAACCCAGACTTCTGTGAAAAATGATTTCAGATATTAAATAAATGCAGTTTGGATTTGATTACTCTCACAGTCCAAGGGGTTCAAGGACAGATTAAAGAAATTGAGAAATCTACTGAATCACAACAAAGAAAAGTAAAGAGTACTTTAGATATTAATGACTATAGATCATATCTGGAGAAAATTGAGGCTTCTATCAACCAGTACAAAAAGGGTACTCTCCAGAAAAAATTGAATAAATATCGAAGGGATCTAGCAGATTACGAAGATAATAGGGTGTGTACCTGGAAAGAATTTAGGAGATACAAAAGGGCCACACAAAACCCACCGTCCATTAACAGTGATACAGAAACTAGCTACAGAGACAATAGCACAAGACCTTTTTTAGGGCGGGGTCCAAAACCAAGAAAACCTGTAGGGGACGTAAGACAACCCAACGACCAACACATCACCAGGAGCCAGACACAAAGAACAACCTAGTGGTGAATATCTCTACATACCAGCTAACAGATATAGAAAGGTGAGTACTAAATAAGGGGTAGGGTTTCCTCTCAAATTAGATATTGAACTCGGAAAAAATTTTAGGTCCCTGAGATTACGCGCATATTTTGACACAATGCCAGTCCAACCTGCCATGGAAAGGAGAACAACATCTATCCAAGGAGTTGATCTGAGTGAATGCAAGAACCCCAGTAAGTGGTAACCGCCTACAGTATTTCACACAGTGGAGGCATTTTTTAAAGTGGCAGAAACTGAAATTAGAAAACTAAATTGGAAACGTAGCAACAGTGAACACCCCAACCTCAGTAAAAAGGAAACGTAGCAACAGTGAACACCCCAACCTCAGTAAAAAGGAATACATAGCTTTGAATGCATTAAGTAAAAACCAAGCAATAACAATCAAGCCAGCAGATAAAGGGGGTGCCATTGTTGTTATGGACAGTACATTCTACGATGTAACCATTATGGCACAATTGAACGATAGTGATATTTATACTAGATTAAAATCTGACCCCACTGAGCATTTGAAAAACAACATAGGTGATATTCTGACAGAAGGACTAAGAAATGGGTACATAGACAAAAAAACTATATGATTATCTGTATTGCGACTCGCCATTAATCCCACTCTTTTATATTTTACCAAAAATCCACAAAGATGCAGCAAAACCACATGGGAGGCCAATAGTAGCTGGCACCAACTCAATTTTCCAACCTATCGCTACATATCTCAACAAAATATTGCAGGTAAAGGTTATATCTACAAGATCATATTTGGTTGATAGGGGTGACTTTTTGAATAAAATTAAAGATTTAGGTACTACCCGAAGAATGTTGGTTATGCAGTATGGATGTTAATATTCTGTACACATGCATTCCACATGACTTGGGTCTCGAAGTGATTGCATCTACATTTAGTGAGATGGGCTTGCCAGATAGACATGAGAATTTTCTAATGGATCTGATGACACTAATTCTGAGACAGAATTATTTTCAATATAAAGTTAAGTTCTACTTACAGAAACAGGGCACGGCCATGGGCTCAAACGTTGCTCCATCGTATGCCAATTTATTTATGACCAATTTTGAGTCCAGATATGTTTACTCACATCCTAACTTTGCTAGATATGTATTGATGTGGGTAAGATACATAGACGATGTGTTATTTCTATGGCAGGGCCCCCAAAATGCACGATCAAAGATGATCTAGATAAATCTAGCCCCACGATATCATTTACGATCGAGGCGGACCTACACCAGGTACATTTTTTGGATGTACTTATCACAAAAAAAGATAATGTTCTGGTCACAGATGTATATACTAAACTGACCGATCGTAATACTTACTTGTAATTTGATAGTTACCACCCTGAACCTTTGAAAAGGGGGTTACCTTTCAGTCAGTTCTTAAGACTAAGGCGCATCATTAGCGAGGATGATATATTCTCAAAGCGAGCTGATGAGATGTCTAAGAATTTTCTAGAAAGGGGATACCCGCCCGATGTTATACAGAGAGCAAAAGGAAACGCATTGAGTAGATCTAGATCTTCTCTACTCACCTATAATCCAAAGAAAACAGATAAAAGAATCCCCTGTATATTAACTTTTTCAACTAAATGTCCACAGGTGCAACATATTATACAGAAAAATTGGCATATCCTATCGGGAGATGACAAGCTTAAAGGGATTTTCCAGTTACCTCCTATGTTCGCCTTCAGAAAATCGAGAAGTATCAGAAATCGTTTAATAAGGGCTAGCAATTGAACACCATCACTTGGAATCCCCAAAACAGGTACAAATTGGCTGAGCTCTCTACCAAGTCCAGAGGGAATGTATCCCTGTGGACATTGTAGCCAGTGTGGATTTGTGATCAAATTCAAAAAATGTTCACATCCCCTAAGTGGACAGGCCATTAATTTGAACTTTTTTGCCAACTGTTCCACTAAAAATGTTATTTATGCATTAAAATGTCCCTGTGGGAAGATTTACATAGGCAAAACTAGTAGGGCTATCAGAGACAGGATAAGTGAGCACAGAAGTGCAATTAGAAGATGTGACTTTGAATCATCTGTCGCAAGGCACTTCTGGGAACAGGGACATTAGGTATCCCTGTTAAGATATACAGTGATTGAAATTGTTAAATTACCGGAAAGGGGTGGTAACATGGAGAGGCTAATTTTACAGTAAGAAATGTACTGAATATACCGATTAAAAAACGAATTTCCCCTTGGTATGAATGAGGATATAGACTTCACACCATTTTTCTAAAAAAAGTAAGGTATGCTCACTCCCCACAGTACGTCAGAGAATTAATATATGATTAATTGACAGAGCAATATGCAATCTGACACAGCGAGTGAAATGTATCTATAGATATATATGTAGAGAAACACTGTATAGATAGTATTTTTTTTGTGTTTTTTTTTTATTATTCTTTATTTTGTTTTGCAAAATACAAGGATAACAACATAGGTAAACACACATATGAAATGCAGCTGTCCGTAGCTCACTGTGCAAACTTCAATAGACCACGCATTTATTACAATAATACAATTGTCCATTCTGTAAAATAACGTATAGCAAAGAGGTCTTATCATGACTAGCATGCTTTGCAGGTGCCAATTGGACCAGGTTTTTTATCAGTAAGAGGGAAGAAGGGGGCGTGAAAGGGAGCACCACCCCTAGGGGCTGTCTCCCTGCTGTTCCTTGGTACCCTCAAGTCTCTTACCCTCTGAGGTGCCCTGAGTCCTGCGGCATGTATAAGGATGTGCATAACCCTATGTTTAAGGTATGAGGGGAAGGAAAGGAGGGGTAAGGGATAGGTTGGGGGGGACGCTTTTTCCCTAGGGGGCGATTCCATTCCATAGCTCTTTCACGCGCTAGATATTAAGTGTCAGGGGTTTCACAGACCCCTGGTTAAGGCAATCCCCGGCCTGGCTCTCGCTTATGAGTTCAGCTATCTATCAGGGTTCTATACTCCTCCGCCTCCCGGAAGGCCAACCAAGGCCACCAGGTGTTCTTAAACTGCTCGTCTCTATCGTGAAGGGACAGGGTCATGTCCTCCATCTCCCTAATGGAGGAAACTTCCCTCAGCCAATCTCTTACTGATGGGGCCCCGTTTTGCTTCCACAGGCGAGGGATCACTAACTTCGCAGCATTTAGCAGGTGGACTAACAGAGACCTCTTGTATTTCCCGATGGAACCATCCGCCAGGTGTAAAAGTATTACTGCAGGGTCATGTTGAGTCTGGGAACCCGTGATCTTCTCAATTACTGGGATAACTTTCTGCCAGTATGTCTGAATTTTGGGACATCCCCAAAAAATATGAAATAGGGTCCCCTTTTCTCTACTACATCTCCAGCAGCGGTCATCTGTCCCTGGGAACATCTTGCTAATTCTATCTGGTGTGTAGTACCATCGCGTTAAGAGCTTGTAATTTGCTTCCTGCACCCTGGTGGCCACTGAGGATTTATGCGCTAACATCGCCACCTTCTCCCTGTGCTTATCTGAAAGGGATCTGCCCAAATCGGCTTCCCAATCCCCCCAGAACATCGGGGAGTCTCCTGTTTACCCGAAAGCAGTGAGTAAATCTTAGAGATAAGGTGGGAATGTATCAGCTCCCCCGTGCAGAACCGTTCAAAATCAGTGGGACTCCTGCATCTATCCATTTTAAAGACCATGCGAGTTAGGAACGCTTGGAAGTAAAGTAAGTTCCAGGGGTCGAGGTCCCTATCAGGCCACCTGCCTTTCAAGTCGCCCAGCGTGGTCCAACCATGAGAGGTTATTAGGTCTCCACTTCTCAAGTGCGGTAGGTCCCCCCATCCCCTGAGCACAGCCCTAAAACAGCTTGAGGGGAGTGAAGGATTGTTTAGTAGAGAAGTTAGGAGAGTTGGCCAGGGCGATATCTCCTCTCGTACCCTATGTCTCAAAGACGTTCATGGTCGCGGATATTGTGGGGTGTGTTCTAACCTCGGACAGGGGGATTACTTCATTCCACTGGACAATATCGAGGGGTGCTGGTGTTATTGCTCTCTCCATATTAACCCATCTCTTTGTATCCCCACAAAGCTGCCACTCGCATACCCTCTGTAGGTGGGAGGTGACCCAGTGCAGTTTGATATCAGGTAGCGCCATCCCTCCCTGTTGTTTTGGACTACATAGGATCTGGTACTTTATCCTGGCCGTTTTCCTCTGCCAGACACATTTTTTGAATGCCTGGCTCAAGTCCTTAAAGAAGGGTTCAGGCAGGGGGTCGGCAACACCGACATCTTGATAATGTTGACTCTGCCCATCCAAGAGAAGGTGGGCAGGTCCCATTTCTCTAAGTCTGCCTTTATCGTGCAAGAGGCGAGAAATTCAGGGCGTAGATGAGCGGGAGGTGGCTCGGCAGCTGTGTTCCTAGGTAAGTTATAGCGGTGTTCGCCCATCTGAAAGAAAAGGACTGCCGCAGGGTCTTGCTTATCTCAGTCGGGAGTGTCATGTTTAGGGCTTCTGACTTACTAAAATTTATTTTGAAGAATGAGAGTCTCCCATATCTTTCATTAACACCGGTAAGGTTACTATTGGGTTAGTAATGAAGAAGAGAAGGTCGTCCGCGTATGCTGCTATTTTGTGTGACCCCTCTGCGGTTTCCACCCCCCCAATGTCTCGATTATTCCTCACCTTACACAAAAAAGGTTCCAACGAGAGTACGAAGAGGAGGGGTGACAGTGGGCATCCCTGTCGAGTACCGTTGCGAATTAACACAGGGCTCGAACGGAGGCCATTCACCCTGATTCTAGCGGAGGGGACAGTGTATAGTGCTTCTATAAAATTCCTCATTATTTCTCCCAGGCCAGCGTGGCGGATCGTTTCCTTCATGAACCTCCAACTCACCCTGTCGAAGGCCTTCTCTACATCTGTCGACAGGAGCATCGAGGGGTGGCCGGTAGATCTCACCTTATGGAGCACGTTAATGGCTCTCACCACTTTATCCCTAGCCTCCCTCCCCAGCAAGAATCTCGTCTGGTCCAGGTGCACAACCTGTGCTACCACAGGAGCCAGTCTGTTGGCAAGAATTTTCGCGTACAACTTTAGGTCCGTGTTGAGGAGGGAGATGGGAAGATAGCTTTGGCATGCCAACGGGTCTTTGCCAGGCTTATGTATGACCGTAATATGTGCCTCGAGCTCTCTGTCTGAGAAGGCACCTCGTTTTTCAGGGTCTGAGCTTGAGTTCCACTCTCTAATAATACGGGGACCCAGCACAGGCAAAAATGTCTTATAATACTTTGCGGTATAGCCGTCAGGGCCAGGGGCCTTTCCAGCTGGGGTCTGCTTTAAAGCTGTCTCTAGTTCTTCCATGTCGATGGCTTATTTAGTCTAGAAAAAAGACAATTGAGGGGTGATCTAATAACTATGTATAAATATATTGGGGGTCAATACAAGGATCTGTCCCACAATCTATTTATACCCCGGAGTGTAACCATAACCCGGGGGAATCCACTAAGGTTAGAGGAAAGGTGCTTTCTCCACCAACATAGGAGGGGATTCTTCTCTGTAAGAGCAGTGAGACTATGGAACTCGCTGCCAGAGGAGGTAGTAATGAGGGATACAGTAAAAATGTTCAAAAGTGGCCTTGATGCCTTCCTGGCATGTAATAACATTTCCGGCTATGGCTACTAGACCACTGGAAGGAATTAAACAGGCTGAACTGGATGGACTAAAGTCTTTATTCAGCCTTACATACTATGTTACTATGTTACTATGTTACTATGATGGGGGCCTCCAGGGACTCTGTTACTTCTCTCGGGACTGTGGGCATCCCCGAGCTCCTTACATATTCCCTCACCCTGTCCTGCGAGATTTCTGCCGCCGTGTCTGGCCCCAGGTTGTATAGGGTACTGTAGTATGATCTGAAGGAGTCTGCAATCTTTTTCGGAGCGTGTTGTTTCTGTTGGGACCCATCTAAGATTTCGGCTATGAAATTAAGAGATGGCTGTTTTTGCAGTGCTCGGACTAGGAGCGAGCTACTCTTATTACCGAACTCGTAATAGGTGCGTCTGCATTTTTTAAATGTGTATTTAGCCCTGTTCAAGAGTACCGTGTTTAAGGCTTCTCTTGCTTGTGTCAGCTCGCCTAGAACCCTTACCGCCTCTGAGCGCTTGTGGGACAGCTCCAGAGCCTTGACTTTTTCCGTAAGCTTCATTAAATGGCCTATCCTTTCCTTTTTGATCCTGGAGGCATGATTTATCAAGGCGCCTCTAATCACGCTCTTGTGAGCCTCCCACAGCATCAGAGGCAACACATCCCCATTATCATTCTCTCTAAAGTAGGATTGGATGCTCTCTCCGATCTCCTTAGTGACCACAGCATCCTGAAGAGGGACTCATTAAGTCTCCAAGTCATTGGGGAGGGGGTCTATCACTGATGGTCATGTCCAGATAGATCGGGCGTGGTCCAAAAAAGAGGTCGGGTAGATGCCACCCCCCACCATTCTATCCAATAAGCTATGCGAGACCCATATGTAGTCGATCCTGGAATACGTCCCGTGAACCCGTGAGAAAAAGGAGTAATCCTTCTCCTTGGGATTGGTTATTCTCCAGGCGTCAACCAGCTGCATACCGTAACTTTTCCCGGAGGACTCTGATGCCCGACTGGGACAGCGAGGATTTGCCTGTGGAGGAGTCTAAGATGGGTTCCATGGCTAAATTAAAGTCGCCACCCAGGATCACTTCACCCTCTGCAAATTTTTCTAGTTTGTCTAGGGGGCCTGATTCAGGAACTTAAGCTGACCTTGGTTAGGGGCGTAAAATGATGCAAATGTATATTTCCTACGACCCATCAGCCCCTTAATCAGTACCACTCTTCCCCAGTCATCACTTCATTCCTCTTGTGTAGTAAATTGGAGGTCCCTGGCCAGTAAGATTGCTACACCTTTTTTTTTCTTTCCTTCTTCTGCGCAGCTAGTGTACACCTGGGCAAAGTCCCTGTTAGCAAGACGTGGGATAGTGGTCTTCTTAAAGTGGATCTCCTGTATAAAAGCTATCTTCACCTTCTACCTTTTTAACTCCTGTCGGAGAATTGTTCTTTTCTCCGGGGAGTTAAGACCCCTGACATTGAGGGACACCACCTTTATAGTGCTCATCTCTAATCCGTATTGAGAGGAAACCCGTGTGGAGTGATGTAAGGGTGGGGGAGTGTGGGGGTAGGGGAGTGTGGGTAGGGGAGGAAGGGGAGAGTCTAAGACAATGGAGAGGAAGTAAACAAGGGGGGGAGAGAAAAAAAACAAAAAATATTTAGAACAAACTTTGATAATGAACCGGTGCTATGCCTTTAGGTGAGCACCGTCAAAGGTGCCTATTGCTTTCGCAGGGCGGGCACCAGGCCTTAGACCCCTGATAAAAGAATCTCGCTCTCCCGTCTAAGAGGTTCCGTGGATCCTCTCAGAGGGGCACACGCAAGACTACTGGGGGGCAAGGAAGACTAAAGTCTTGGTTGGTGCGTGGGGTCCGCACCCTAATTATCGCTAACCGGAGAGGCATAGAAAGGCCGAGAGTGCCAACAAAAAATATCAGGCTTAACTTTAAACATAACTGAGGCAGTAAAGCAGCAGAAACAGAACGCAAATATTTCAAATCTTTTGGATAGGCCGAGAGCGCGCCACCCGCCCGGACCCCCACCCCCCCACCGACAACAGGCACAATGCATCCAATTCACGAGTCGGCAAGAGGCAGCAGACCCGGCGGGAGGCGTCCCCCGATCCACACCCCATCAATGCAAATTTCACATAACCACGGTGCCAATACGCTCTTTGAGCGGGCGCCCATCTCGGCCTCCCCGCATAGCGGGGAAAACCCCGGGAGGGGAGCGGGGGAGGGACCAAGGGGACACCACGTTAACACACTAGAGTCCACCCTTGTCCATTCCGGGATGTCGAACATCTCGGCGTCCAGAAAATTAAATAAATCAGGAAGTTGACACAGAACTTTGAGTATGAAAAGGCTGCCGTTCTTCCGGACTATAAGCTGGAAAGGGTGGCCCCATCTATATGTCGCCCCCTGTCGTTGGATTGTCTCCAGCAGAGGCTTAAGAATCCTGCACATGTGCAGTGTCCTTCGGGATAAGTCCTATAAGACTATCACTTGAGCTCCCTGTAATGCGATGGGGCCTTTGTCCCAGGCTCATCTCAAGATCTCCTCTTTGATTTTGAAAAAATGGACCCTGCAGATGATGTCTCTGGGTCTGTCGCCTTCCTGAGGGGGGGGCCCCAGGGCCCTATGCACTTGGTCAAGTTCAATGGCGTTCTCATTTGGCTGGTCAAGTAGATTGTTGAAGATGGAGATGACGGCTTGTAGTAGACCCTGGGCTCCTATTGTCTCTGGGACACCCCGTATGCGGAGATGATTTCTTCGGCTCCTATTTTCTGCATCGTCTAGGAACAGGTCCAAAAAAAGCCTTTTATTGGATTCCTGTTGCTGCTCCACCGCCACCAGCCGTTCTGACAGGGCCCTATGCGTGGTTTCCACGCCATCCAATCTCTGAGTGACCTCCGCCACCGTCCCCTGTAGGGCCGCCAATTCCCTTTTTATAGTCTCCTCTATTCTAGAGACATATCCATCAAAGTCTCGTTGTGTGGGGAGACCCCTTAGCGCCTTGCTGATATTGATTCGAACCGCCTCCGCTACAGACTGTGAGAGAACATCCAATGGGACCAAAGGAGCTTGACTGTGCCCAGGGGGGGTAGCCCCATTCCTCACGCCCTCCGAGTTGCGTGTCACGGGGGGGCACACAGTGATCCATCACATCAGCCGGGTTGTTCAGGGCTTGGTTTCCTCGGAGGAGATGTTCTGCCACGCGGCTCCTACAGACCCCGGCAGGCCATGGGTATCCCCCATCAGACAAACCGCTGTGCCGTCTCGGGCTCTGCTCTGGAAACACCGGGGCCATCACGGGGCTAGCGTGTGGTGGTCCGCACTGCACATCCCAAGCATGGAGCGGGCTCCCAGGGGGTGTCGGGGTGCCCGTGAGAAAACTGCTGCTGGGGGACTCCCTCATGCCCTCTGCCGCAAGGGTCACATTCTGGCTCTGGATGGGGTCAGCTATGAGGGGGGGCACTCCCTTTGATCTGGGGAGTCAGGGCTGACTGCGAGCTCCTCCCGGTCTTGTGGCCTTCTGGTCTGAGGTTGCGGCGTGTCTGCCCCCCCACTGCTCAGGAATCCCCCCCCTCCCTGCCTGGGGGGCCCGTGCACACCGCAGGTAGGTAGTATTGCTGGTGTCCATCTCCATATTCTGTACGGCGGGCCCACCAGGTGGGCCGCCAGTCGCTCCAGATGGCCAGTCCGGCGCGCTGTGCACCAGCGCCTGTACTACGAACGGTTCCCCCTGCTCCTCCGGCGTCTCCAGGGGTCTGCAGGGCTCCCGAGGGGTCCGTCCTGCCACCTCCTCCCCTTCTGCACGGGCGCACTTCACCGCCGCCGGCCTGGGTGAAGGAGGACTCACCTCGCGCCGCTACGTCAGGCTACGCTACGTCAGGGTGCTACGTTGATTTTAGTGTGCGTTTATGTGCTCAGGTGTGTGCTCAGCCGCCTTTCCGATTGTCGGCTCGCAAGAGGCTGTTTGCCGGGAAAACGGACGCCTCGTTCATTGGTCCGTTTTTTTCAGTGATGCAGAGCCTTGATTACCGATTGAAATCACCCTAATAAAACGGGGCCGCCGAGCCTTCACTTACGGGCAGTCTGACCAGCCGTATTGGAGCTCCGTGCTTTTTGGGAATGAATGGGCCAACATCAAAGGCGCCAGCTACGCGGTCTGATACTTCTGAGCATGGCAGAAACCAGGCTGCACCGCACGCCTTTGGACATCGATTTCATGAGTGACGTTGACCTATTTGAGCTCACCCGCCTTAACCGTGTTTCTCTCCATGCCTTGTATAGCGAGCTGCGGCAATGGTTAGCCCCCACCACAAGAAAGGGGCATGCAATTGCAGGTATGACCAAATTGGTTGGCTGCCTGCCATTTTTGGCGAATGGCTCTTCCAGAGACTGGGTGCCTTCTCCGTGGGGATGTCCCAGTCTCTTTTTTCCCTCAAACAGGGGATGCCTGGAATGCGGTTAAGCTGGGCTTTTATAACATTGCCGACATGCCCAACGTCATTGGTGCAATCGATTGCACACATGTATCGCTCATCCCCCTGCGGACCAGGAATATCTGTTCAGGTATGTGGTTTGGGTCTGTTTTTTCCACTTTTTGTTGGCTTGGTGCAGGAACAGGAAGATGGGCCATTCCATCAATGTTCAGGCAGTGGCAGGCCCTGATCTTCATTTTTTCAGTCTGTTTGCTGGCTTCCCTGGGTCCACGCATGACGCGCACATTTTGAGGAACTCCAGCCTCTATCAACGGTTTCAATCTGGAGATCTTTCTGGTGGATGGCTACTGGGTATGTCTCTTAAAGTTGTAGTTGATGGCCCCCATGTTTGAATTTGGCTTTGCCAGTACACCACTAATCTGTGAGACATTTCCATGAAACTTGGCAACTTGGTTTTTTTTTCTTTTAAATTTAATGGGTGAAGGTATTCACCACTATTGTGTTATGTTCTGGCCCTCTTATCTAAGTAGCATTCCACAGACATTTTAATGAGTGTACAGGTTGGATGTGTATGTAGGCATATAAAAAATGTAAATTCCTAAACCCATACCTAGCTCACCTATTTGTCCCTGTGTAATAATGTTTCTATGCACACCTAAACCTTATTTTTTGCATCCACCTTATGTTTGTCTTTTGGATTTTTGCAGGTGACTTAGGTTATCCCTTGTTACCATGGCTGCTCACACCCATCCTGCACCCATCTTCCCAGGCACAGGAGCGCTACAACACTGCCCATAGGAAGTCTCGCTCTGTGGTGGAACGTGCCTTTGGGTTGTGGAAGATGCGTTTCCAATGTCTGGATCAGAGTGGGGGTGCCTGGCAAGGTTATCCAAATAATTATTGCTTGTGGGGTCCTGCACAACCTTGCCATTAGAAGCAGGATTGCTAGATATACTGACCTGGGTGCAGAACCTTTACCTATTTCTAACGAGCAGACCCCTCCTTACTCTGGTACACAAAGTGGGCCAGCACACACAATACATGCTGAACTTGTGGCCAATGTATTTTCTTGAAACCACCCCCTGTCTGCAGGCTGGGGAAGATTAAATCACACCTAATAAGTGTTACATGCTGGTCCCAATGCCACTCTAAATGCATTTGGGCTTTACCTCTGCTGCCGGCGCATGTCCATTTTTTTACAACTATATGATTTGAGGTCCCCAAATGTCCACTTGATTTGTTCTATATCTCGATGGACAGAACCCCATAATGTTCCCAAACAGCATTGGCAACAGCCATGCTTTGTGCATCGCAAAAACGGGCTGTTAGGAACCCACGGCGTAGTTTGCGCCCACATGGGTGTGTGGTGTCCCCTGCATCACTTGAAATAGATGGTTGGCTATCTGGGGTGTCATGTGTGGTTTTTGGGCTTAGGGGGGAGGGTGATGTTGTGTATGTGCTGCTCTGGGTTAATGTCTGGGTTCCTGGTGAGCTATCAGATGTTGAGCTGCATGTGGAATCTGAGGTACTGGAATTGATATGGTATCCAACACAGAGCTGAGTGCCTTGTGCTTTAAATATGTTTCCCGTGTGGGCGTGTTCAACAGCGGGTGTGCGCCTGCGCGCGCACACACGTCACCGCGGGGGAACGTCATAGCTAAACCAGGAAAAGAAAGCAAAGATGTCGCCCGCCATCTTCACTCAGGAGCAGGACGACATCATCATGGATGTGAGTAGGCGAGCGTGCGTTTATGTGCACGCACACATTACTTGTAATAAAAAAAAACAAAGCGCAAGAATAGTCTGAAACAACTTAGTTTGTCACGTTAAATACAAGCCCACCTTAGTTTAACACATGTACGCAGCTACAAACTAGGCTAGATGCAGATTGAAGAACTAGGGCAATGTGAGTCATCAAGACGTTAATAAAGTGACTTAGGTAGGGCATGAAACTTGGTCATGTATTTTGTGGATTAATGCTGGGTCATTGTGTATTTTACAAACAGATGATGCTGAGGAATCGCTACGACTTCCTGCCGTCAGATTATGAGAAAAGGACGTTGTCGCTGGTGGACGCGATAGCCCGACGAACCCAAACCACCTATACCTTCACCCAGATCGCCCAACACTGGTCTGATTTAAAGAGAAGGCATAAGCCCTGGGTGAGGCGGTACTTCGCCAAACATTTTCCATGTAAGTGTGTATACTTGACATGCAAGAATCACACTGGCCTTGGCTGGGCGTGTTTTTATGATTGTGTTTGTATTTCAGCCCATGAATGGAATTTGCGGTTCCGCCCCACCCGGACCAGAACACGCAGCCCAGTGTTGGGCGAATCAGGTGAAGGGATAGGTGGTCCACCGCCAGTGACAACGCCCACCCCCTCCTCTGCCAGTGAGTATGAGGAGCCAATGGACCTCAGCATGCAGGGGAGGGGGGAATCTGACGGCAGGCAGTCCAGCTTAAATGCTCCACAACCTGACTCCGGTAAGTGGAATAAAGTTAGATATGTGCTAATACATGCTAATACATGCCTTAAATACAGAGAATCATGTGCATGTTAGTTGTAGAAGCAGACGTCGGGGGGACATCGCGGGATGGTCGAGGAAGGGGGCCACGAGGAAGAGGTGGCTGGGGAAGGTGAGTAAATTGATACATAAGGGTCGATTCAAAGAAACATGTAACAGCTTGGATTTTGGTGCCGATCATCCTATTTTTCCCGTCCGCTCGTGCGTTCGTATGAACTTGCGAGTGATTCTATAAGCAAATACGTTTCTATCCTAAAATGTCCGTCCGTTCGTATGGCAGTTCGGGAATCAGACCTATGCCAGTTTCCATCCTGAATTTTCCGTTTCATTTCTCAGGTTGCAACATTGGTTTTGCCCTTTTTCCTTTTTTGTCTGGACGTAAATCCTTCTGATCTTGCGGCTGCGCACTACAAACTTACCTCATTAAAGTGCATTCTAAATATTTGGACTTATTTTTCTTTATTTCATTCATTTTGTAGTAACCAACCATTAATGAATGCATTTGCATAAGTAAATCTTACTTTGTTTAATTTTTAGTTAACTTGCATTTTTTACTTGTGGATTTAATTTTAATATTTTGGCTTCAAATGGTACAACTTAAAATTTTGTGTGTGGTTACCCACACCCTCTACATACAGATTGCTCTCAAATTTAAAAAAACACCCAGCAACTTCTGCATGTTATGAGTCTAGAAACAGCCAAGATGGCGGGTCAGGTATTATCGGGCAGCCTGCAAACAGAAAGGGCCTTGTGACTGTGTTGCTCTGCATTCTTTGATTTCTGACCTTTCCGTGCCCCCAGCTCTGCTGTGTCTGTGCAAAATACAGCAGTAACCCACATCCTGCACTTTATCCCGCTCTCCTCTCCTCAGTAAGTGTGATGCATCTGACCAAAGATGTGCTTAAATAATTTAAAAAAGCAAAGGTAAACAACTACACCAATAAATGCAATCTAAAAATATTATTCTAGTACAGCAATTTAAAAATAAATAACAAAGGACATAAGTTTCTATAATTAACGCAAATATATTGCAAAATAAAGGTTTACATGCAAAGGACTAATTAAGGTCCACATTAAATGCTTTTATAAGGCATACATGAATCAGGTATGCATTGCCCTACAATTTATGGCCTCGGCCATGCTGATACATGCAGTTCATTGGAGCTCAAGACGCGCAGACTCCTCCACATAGCCAAAAAACCTGTTCAAGAACAGCAATCCGACTGCTAAAAGGTGTCGGCAGTGGCTTTCTTTTAAAACGTATTTAGAGGTTTGAGAACTGTTCTCTGAATCACACCTAAACACATTCGATTATCCTAAGTTTTACGTTTTCATCCTAAGTTTTAGGATTTGATCCTAAGTTTTACGTTCTGATCCTAAAACTTAGGAACGAACTTGTGATGATCGTAAGAGCATATACGCATTCGTACGTAGGCTCGTGCGAGTCGGAAATGGCCAAAAAAACAGGAAAAAATGACTAACACCCACCCAAACTTATGATTCTCGATCCAAAATCAATTAACTTTTGCTCTTTGAATCGAGGGGATAGAAGCCTATCTTAATCTGACATTCCTGAGACCACAACAGTCTCTAATATCAGTGTGTTTGTGATCCAAACAGATTCACAGCAGCAACCGAGGGAGGAAGAACAGAGACTCCGCCCCCGACGCAATGTGGCCAAAAAACATTGTAAGTGTTGATTTTGTTTAGCAAAGTAATTGAACAAACAATTCCCTTCCCAAAAAAAAGGCCAAAGAAACATTTCACTAAAGACTTTGTAAAAGCAAAATAAAAAAAGGGCCTAAAAAAAACCCCAACAAACCAAACCATAAAAACAATGCTAAACTAATGTTGTTTTTCATTCACAGATACAAGAAAACGACATCCGAAAAAACCAGAGGCCTAATTTGTGGGATTTGGGCAGAAAAGTTTTCAAGTTGCATTTTAAGAAACAAAAAGTTTTTACAAAGAAAAAAAAAACAGAGAGAAAAGTTTAACCAACGTTTGAATAAAAAAAACATAAAAAGATTTGGTGTGTTGTCTTTCCTGCAAATGTACAATCACACAACATCATCACACATTTACATGACACAAAAGGTTTAGATATGGGACAATAAATAGAAAAAAATACAAAACAATTAAGGTAAGCATTAAAGACAAGGAAGAAGGAACACAAAAGAGATTAAGGTAAGCATTAAAGACAAGGAAGAAGGAACACAAAAGAGATTAAGGTAAGCATTAAAGACAAGGAAGAAGGAACACAAAAGAGATTAAGGTAAGCATTAAAGACAAGGAAGAAGGAACACAAAAGAGATTAAGGTAAGCATTAAAGACAAGGAAGAAGGAACACAAAAGAGATTAAGGTAAGCATTAAAGACAAGGAAGAAGGAACACAAAAGAGATTAAGGTAAGCATTAAAGACAAGGAAGAAGGAACACAAAAAATTATAGTTTAAAAAATATATATGTGTCAAATTGGCAGTGGGTGCCATATGTATATTCCTATGGAGGTTTAGGGATGTGCGCTTGCGTGGACCCAGATTGACAACTGAAGAGCCATGGAGATGTAAGTATACTTGTAAAACCAAAAAAAGGGAAGGAAAAATAAGACGGAAGGCAAGCAGGTACGTTAAAAATCCAAGGAAAAAGGAGGAAAAAACGGGACGCCCGTGTGAACGTGAACGGAAGCCACGATCAAATTGAATGCACCTGAGAGAGAAAAAAAAACTTCCCGTGTAAAGAGAAATTAACGGATCAGTTAGGGAGCCATTCCGACGGAGGCTCTGCATCACATTTGAGCCACAATTCAAACGGGACACCCGGACAATCGGAAGGTTTTAAGGTCAGTTCAGGGGAGGCTCTGCATCAGGCCAATAGTGTCTGTCCCCATGAGAAGATTTAATAAGCGACCAGACAATCAAAATAGTAGGAATGTGACCTGCCATATGGGAGGACCGAATGATTAGTCTCACTAGGTCGCAGCATACAACCAGACGGTAGCTTGGATCTGATAGAGCTTATGGGTTTGTGAGCAGCTCTGCTTACTTTTAACCTCATATGCAATGCCTATGTTATGTATTCCAGTAAGATTGTTTATGAATGTAAACTGTCTATCCTGTGCAAACCTCAAGAAAAAAATCCCTTTCTGTGATGTCAAAATACTACCCCAGGGGGGGCGTGGCTTGACATGGAGCTGTAAAGACACATGTGAGGGGAGCTCCGCACCAACACCACCTTTACCAGCTCTCAGACCCTTGCTAGGACACAGGCTCCAGATGCCAAAGAAGGGGAGAGGCAGGGGAACATCCAGGAAACCCCAAGACCGCTCCATCCCCTCCTTTTTCCAGGTCCGGGAGGACAAAAAATCAGAAGGAGCAAGATCCAAGATGGCGACCGGAGGAGCGGGGACGCAGGAGGAGACAGACCGGCACGCTGATCCCCGCCGAGGCAGCCGCGACTGCCTGTTGCGAGACCGCGACCCGCTACACCGGGAGGAGAGAGCCGGTGCGTCATTGCGGGAGGACGGGGGCAGTGAGCACAGACCGGCCGCAGATGCCAGGAGCTGCCGAGAGATGGCCGCCGGGACGCGCGGCGAAGCGACCAGCCACGAGGGAGCAGAGGGAGGAGCACCTGCCGGCGGCGAGGTGGGTGATCGCTCCCCGGCGTGTGTCCCCTTGGGTCTGGGCGCGCACCCACACAATCAGGGCCCGCAGCAGCAGAGGGCCGGGTGTGGGAGGGGGGGGGAGCAGATAATAAGCTCCAGCAGCAGAATGGCGGCCATATCCCCCTAACGGGGAGTATAAGACCCTCAGCCACAGATCTGAACTGGCCAGTCTCATCACCCCAGCAAGTGAGCCCGATTCACATGCCCATGGCACAGGGGGCCCTGGCCCGGCTTTCGCCCCACTCGGCCTCCTTCTCTCCTGAGCCAAACAGCACACCGGCCGCTACACCGCCTCCCGCGAACCCCACCCCATCCTGGCAAAACCACGCCGAAGCCTCCCTAGCCACTGGACCCAGCGCTCAAATTCCAGGAGTCGTGCGGAGGCCATCACTGGGGGGATGGCTGGAACGAGACCACCTGACAGGTGGGAGTCTGGGGGGCCCCTCCTGCTCCGCAATAAGCCTAGCGGAACAGAGCGAGCACAATACTAAGCAGCTCCCTCATGCCGTGGGGGTGACACAGCAAAGCCCCTCATTTTCACTGCCTGGCTGCACCACCTGCCCACCCATCCAGTTCGATTTGATGTCACAAGTGATCGCAGAGGCCGTCAGAATCAATATCAATGAGGCCCTGTGTGGTCTCCCAACCAAGGGTGATTTTGATGGCTATGTGTCCAGAATGGAGGGAGCCATTAAAAGAGAACTGGCGACCCTGCAGGGAGCGGTGGCTGAAGTCACACACAGGATGGATGACGTGGAGAATTTGCATAGATCGCTAGAAACACGGATGGCGACGCTAGAACAACAGCAAATGGAGAGCAGATGCCACATGTCCGACCTCCTCCTAGCCCACGATGACGTCGAAAACCGAAATCGGCGGAACAACCTCCGCTTAAGGGGGGTACCCGAATCAGTGGAACCCAGAGACCTAGCAACTGCAGTAACAACGATCTTCAATGAGCTCCTAGAGCTCCCCAGCACCAACCACATTGAACTGGACCGGGTACACCGCGCGCTGGGACCCCGCCCGGCGGAGAGAGACAGACCCAGAGACATTATATGCAGGGTCCACTTTTTCAAAATCAAAGAAGAGATCACCCGCCGTGCCTGGGAGAAGGGGTCCATCACGTTCCAGGGTGCCCAGGTGATTATTCTGCAGGACCTGTCCCGCAGGACTTTACTAATGAGGAAGCTTCTGAAACCCCTACTGGAGTCCATCCAGAACCAGAGAGCTACCTATCGCTGGGGACACCCATTTCAACTGCTGGTTCGGAAGTCAGGAGGCCTTTTCGTGTTAAGATCCCCGAGCCAACTCCCGGACTTATTCCATTTCCTAGAAGTGGCCCCGATGGACGTTCCTGATTGGACCGCTCCGGATCTGTCGGTCTACGGGGGGCGACCGCCTCGGAGGGCAGCGGGGGCCCCCCGGGAGGACAGAAGAGCGGCTCGAGATCGCCGATGAACTGTAGCGGAGACTCCGTGGTACCGTGGCGCGGCCGCTCCGTGCCCCCCCCGACTGACGGGCCATTTGCGCCGGGGCCGGGGACCGGGGGCCTGGTGTGGCCGGAGCCGCGGCGGAGAGGTAATTGTTCAGGATTATTTGTATGACATGCCAAAGTTAAACTAAGTTGCCTTACCGTCATTGTTGTTTATTGTTATCTGGGCCTGCGGGCTGTGGGCGGCTGACGCGGCGGACCATAGTCGGACAGCTCGGTAGTCCCTGGTCGGGCCACGGACCCTGGAGACTCCGACCTTGCTCACTGCCATTACCACAGTGAGGTGTCCCGCTTGGTGCGGGGGTCGGTCGCTCTGCCGCCCGCACGTGCGCGGGCCATGTATCCACCATTCCCAATAGCATCCCCCCAAATGTTCAATGCCCAACGGCAAAACCTCCTCCCCCCGTGTCCACATGAGCTCTGAGAGCAATAACGAGATTAAGTTGAGCTCTGTGCGTCTCCCCTCCTGTTGACCATGTTCCGGTCCTCCACTCCACCCTTCAAATACTGAGTGCTCCCCTCTAAGTGGCGACCCAGGTGGCCCTAGAGGGGAAAAGAGAGGACGGGTATTCGGATCTCCCCGTCTCGAAAGGACCCGGGAGATCCCCCCCAGTCTTCGGTAAAAAGCACCGGTTCCGGACCACCATATTACGGTGGATCCGGTGGACTACTACTTAGTCCATATACTTGCTGTTTTTTGACTGTTATCGTTTTCCCCATTTTTCATTTTACTTCCTAGTTGCTGGCCACCCAGCTTTAGTACACATCCACAACCCTTTCCAATCCCCAGCCCACGCCTCTTCCTCCCCTCCCCCCTACACTTATCCTATCTCCCCCCCCACGACACTCTAGAGACGAACAAAACACAATCCTCTGCAACAGGGTCAGACCCTCCAGGACTCTCTGCAGACTAACCTTCGCCGAGCTCCCCACAGGCGTTCTAAAATGAGCGCCTTCAGGACGGTCTCGTTGAACGTTAAGGGCCTAAACTCCCCAGAGAAAAGAACCATTCTCCTGCAGGAGATGAGAAGGCAGAGAGCGAAAATCATATTCCTGCAGGAGACGCCCCTCGTTTGGGTAGCAGATTTTACCCGCAGGTGTTCATCAGCTGCGCCGCCGAGGATAGGAAGAAGCGGGGGGTAGCAATAATGCTATCTAAAGACTTCCCACTCATGGTACAGGAAGAATGGAGAGATGAGTCAGGGCGCATAGTCATGATTAAAGGGAAGGTGGGCTGTAGAACATACACACTGGCGTCAGTATACGCACCAAACCAGGGGCAGCTTAAGTTCTTGATCCACGCCCTGGACAGGCTGGAACGATTCATGGCAGGAGAAATCATACTGGGCGGCGACTTCAACCTAGCCATTGAACCCGCACTAGATTCTTCATCGGGGAAGTCGGCAGTATCTCAGGCAGCTCTAAGGACACTTAGGAAAAAGTTACACGGTCTACAGCTGGTAGACGCGTGGCGGATCTTCAACCCATCTGTCAGGGACTACTCTTTCTTTTCTAGAGTTCATGGGACTTATTCCAGACTGGATTATTTGTGGATTTCACACAGCCTACTGGGACAGGTGGCGGGAGGAGGTATCCATAGCATCACATTCTCAGATCACGCCCCTATACACCTGGACCTGACACTAGCGGATAGGCCCCCCCCACCATTGACATGGAGACTAAACGAATCACTGCTACAAGATGCAGTCGCCCTTAAGGCAGTGAAGGAGGATCTAGACGCCTACTTCAAGGAGAACAATAACGGAGAGGTCTCGCCACTGGTGCTATGGGAGGCCCACAAGAGCGTAATCAGGGGAGTCTTGATAAGTCATGCCACTAGAATTAAGAGGGATAGGCAGGCGCAGATGGCGAGACTCGTAGACAGAGTTAAGAAACTCGAATTGTCACATAAGCAATCCGAGGCGGTGCAGGTTCTGGGCGAACTGACCCAAGCGAGGGAGGCTCTGAACAGCCTACTCTTACATAAAGCTAAATACGCGATGAAAAAGTGCAAACGCACTTTTTATGAACATGGCAACAAGAGTGGGGCCTTGCTTGCCAGGGCTCTGAAGCAGCAAAGGCTGCAAAACTTTATAGCAGAGATACTGGACAGGTCCCAACAGAAGCAACATGCACCGGAAAAGATTGCAGAATCCTTCCGGCATTACTACTCCAAGCTCTATGATCTGCAAGTGGGGCATGCAACTCAATCCCACCAGGACAGGTCCAGGACCTACATCCAGGATTCCGGCATGCCGCCAATCGATAGGGAAACGGCAGCCGCGATCGAGGACCCCATCAGTGTGGAGGAGCTAGCCGGGGCAATAAAACAGACCCCCCTGGGGAAGGCGCCGGGCCCCGATGGATATACGGTGAGATACTATAGCACCTTCCTATCGCAGCTTGGCCCATTTGTAGTCAAAGCTTGGAACACAATCGCCGACGCGGGGGCCCCGGGCGCCTTTTCCGGTGGGGATCTAGAGGCCCACATCACCGTCTTGCACAAGGCGGGCAAGGACCCTCTTATATGCCAGAGTTACCGGCCCATCTCTCTCCTGAACACTGACCTAAAATTATACGCCAATATCTTGGCTAATAGACTAGCCCCCATTGTAGCTCAAGTAGTACACCTCGATCAAACGGGCTTTGTGCGGGGGAGAGAGGCCAGAGACAATGTGGTCCGGGCTATCGATGTGATGCACTGGGCTAAATCGCAGAGTGTCCCGGCGATGCTCCTCTTCACTGATGCGGAAAAGGCATTCGATAGGGTTAGCTGGACATTCATGAAGGAGACATTGAGTCACATTGGCCTGGGAGACAGGATGAGAAAATACATAGACGCCCTATACACCCGACCCTCCGCAAGAGTCAAGGTAAACGGCCACTTATCTGAGGCAATCCAAATCCGCAACGGAACACGCCAGGGCTGCCCCCTATCCCCCCTCCTCTTTGCCCTGACGATTGAGCCCTTCCTGTGCAGGATAAGGGCAAATGGGGACATCAGAGGTGTAGAATCCCCTGAGGGGACCCATAAATCAGCTGCATACGCAGACGACCTCTTATTCTTTATTACTGGCCCCACTACTTCCTTACCAGTATTAATGAAAGAATTTGAAATCTATGGGAGACTCTCCTCGTTTAAAATACATTTTGACAAGTCCGAAGTCCTAAATGTATCTCTCCCGGCAGATGTGAGCCACAACCTACAGCGGTCTTTCCCCTTTAGGTGGGCAAAGACCTCCATCACATACCTAGGAACCCAACTCCCACACCAATTATCAAATATATTCGCATTAAACTTTCTTCCCCTGGGCCAAAAAATAAAGCAAGACCTAGAGAAATGGGATCAGCCCACCTTCACCTGGATGGGAAGAGTTAATATTATTAAAATGTCCATCCTGCCCAGGCTCCTGTTTCTTTTCCAGGCCCACCCGATCCGTATCCCACTGCAATATTTTAGAGACTTGGATAGGGCCTTCACCAGATTTGTATGGCAAAGAAAGCCAGCAAGACTGAAGCGAACCATTATGTATAAGCCTAAAACCCGTGGTGGCATGGCAATGCCAGATACTAAACTCTACTGGATCTCCACACACCTTCAGAGGGTATGTGATTGGCACTTATGCCACGGAGCGAAAAGATGGGTGCAGTTAGAGAGAGCCATAGCCCCCGTGCCACTAGATATAATCCCATGGAACAAAGGACTCCCGAAGGGGAAGGCCATCGAACATCCAACGATACTGGCCACCCTGAGCATATTCTATAGGTATAGGGAAAAACCAGAGATCTCACCCTGGCCCTCCCCGATGACCTCGCTACTGAACAACCCGGAGATCCCACTGAGCCGTGCTGGGACGGGGCTGGGGGGGCGGAGGGCGATACCCCCTCTTAGAGGTGGAGATCTTCTGACAGGGGAAGGGTGGACGTCCCTGGGGACACTGAGATCCAGATGGCCGGACCACAATTTAGACCCTTGGACTCTCCTATACCTCCAATCTTACCTCTCACGGGCAGGCTTCAGAAGGGATAAGAGTAGAAACTATACAGAATTTGAGAAGCTGTGCGCAGGAGGGCAAGATCACACTCACCTGATCTCGAAACTGTACACCATCCTAATGCATAGAGAGAGCCCCCCGCCGTCCTTCTGGACAGAATTGGAGAAGGACTTAGGCAGACCCCTCACGGAGAAACAGAGAGAACAGATAGCGACCCTAGCACACAAGTCCTCGATGGCAACCAGGATACAGGAATCAAATTACAAATTACTGACCAGGTGGTATTACACCCCAGACAGACTAAACAAAATGTTCCCAGATATAGACCCCCTCTGCTGGAGATGCGAAACTGAGAGAGGAACATTAATACATATCTTCTGGCAATGCCCAAAAGTTCAGGTATACTGGAGGGAGGTTATCTCTGTAATTACGCAAATCACAGGCACACAGATCCCAAATGACCCGGCTCTGATACTGTTGCACCAAACGAAACAATCCATAGGGAAATATAAAAAAACACTAGTAGTCCACTTGTTGAATGCGGCCAAACAGGTCATACCTCGGTTATGGAAGCAAAAGAAGACCCCGGCGGTTGGGGATTGGCTAAGGGAAGTACAATCAATAAAGGAGATGGAGGACATGACCCTCTCATTACGTGAGAGGGATGAGCAGTTCAGATCCACGTGGCTTCCCTGGCTGATCTTCCAAGACTCGGCGGAATTTCAGGTCCATGCCAGTGGGTAACGCCTGGGCCGGACCAAACCGGACGCACTCAATCTACAACTGGACGAAACTCAGCTAGGTCCTTACGGACACCCCATTTCCCTCTCCTCCCCCTCCAGGTCCCCACCGTTTTTCTCCCCCCCCCATTATTGTCCCCGCCCCTTAATCCGGATACACCCCCCCCCCCACACACGTTCAATCCAAGTTGAGCTCTGATAACATTACACCCCCGCCTACGGAGGGAGATTCGGACCTCACTCCCTGAATTATCCTGGGTTATGTCCCCCTTTTTTCGCTGTATACTTATCAACTGTTCTGTACCCCCACTCCCTTCTTGTGTTCTGTACCCCCCTGTTTTGAATTTTTGAAAACGTACTAAATAAAGAATATTAAAAAAAATACTACCCCAGCACTGGGAACAAAATAAATCAGTGTACAGTATTAGCAGCGATATCTTTGGAGTCTGTAGAAGTTGGTAACTGTTAGAACATACTAAAGGTAACTGTTAATTCACCCCCAGCTAAATACATGTTTAAAGTCTAACCAGAACTCCCATGACCAGCCAAAATTACTTAGCAATTGTGGAGGGATACACAGTTTTACCTCATCCTAAAGCGTTAGGCTATGTGTAAACAACATAACTTTCATAAATAAAAACTGTTAAAACATATATTACTAAAGGTTGGCCACTAATGTCTTCATGCCTCCATTAGGATCAATGCAAAGGATTGCACCTGAAGATGGAGTTTGATGGTTTGGATGCTTAAATGTGAAAACAGAACAGAGCCCTCCAACTTAAGGTTCGGACAGGGGGATTCTGCGTTCTTTTCCTATGATTTCCTAGGATACACCATCACGTACAAGCTCAACTATCCCAAGTATAAATAGTGAGGGGTTGGAGTGGTACGGGGAGGTTGAGAGCATTAAGAGGATGGAGGAGTTGACTTTGGAGGGGGTAGAGGGGGGTACCCAGAGGTTTCTAAGGACGTGGACCCTTTGGGAGGTCTCGCGGGTTTCCCCCGACTTTCAGGTACTGCTGGAGCGTGGTTGAGCTGGGGAGGGGGGGGGGGGCCTTGGGTGGGGGTGGGACCCTTGGGTGGTGACAGTGGGGTCTGGCTGGATGGGGAGGAGGTCGGAGATGGGGCCGCTGGGTTCCTGAAACCCAGGTGTCTTGTTCCCCTTCCTTGTCTTCTTCTACCCTTCCTTTTGAAATCTTTTCTAGGTAAACTCTTTTCTTGTTCGTTACTTCCCTTTTTTCTCCATTTCTACTTTCTTCTCCTGGTCTGCGGGGGGATGGCTACGGTTGCTATACATTGGAACTGGAGGAGGGGACGGGCCTGTGGATAGGGGAGTGCCTTCTTTTAGGGGGGGCGACCCGGTTGATAAGCTGGGCAATATTGATGGTTGTTCGTGATCACCCTGCGCCTGATCCTTTAGTGGGCCCAGATGGGAACGAGACTCGCCCGAACCCTCCAATATCGACTGAGATAGTGACCCGGTTGCTGAGCCTCCGTGCCATTCTCACCCTGTGACCCTCTTTGATATTGTGTTTCCTACTGTTCTGTATAATTTGTAAAATCTTAATAAAGACATATTGAAAGAAATAGTGAGGGGTTATCTGCACTGTAAAACCATCTGATATGTGTCTCATTGAATTATACTTAGTGGACATTTAATACAACTGTGCCCAATGTTATCTGATTTCAAGCAGAACAAAACCAGGGAATTTGACTTTCCCGGGTTTTGTTTCATGCACCAGGTGCATCCCAATTTGGATTTCCCCACTGTGTAAACTCCCCACTTTGGTAGTACAAACTCACCTGTCCACGCTCCAATGGGACATGCATGTGCTCTCATGCAATGAGTGCCACCTGCTACGACTACTATGTCATTTGGCATGCTGCTCTCATTGAAATCAGTCTGAATGTCTGGGATGGGAGTGCACGCACCGTGCCGGGGATGTGCCAAATGACGTAGTCTCCGCAGGTGTCTCTCATTGAAAGAGATCCCATGTATGCGCCATTTGTGAACTGGGAGTTTCACACAACAGGGCATCCCAATTCGAAATGCCCCTTAGAAAAGCCAGCAGCTGGCCCTGAAAACGTATAGATTCCAGGATGGCTGTAGCTGTTTTTTTTCTGCTTTAAAGACAATTTTCAGGAAAATGAATTACTATACTCACCTTTTCTCTCATGCAGCACATCACATTTAGTATAGAGTTGCAGCTCTTACCTGCAGGCTGTATCCAGGTCCATCGCTGCCTGGTCAAACACGTCTTTTAATTCAAATCTGTCAATCTGATCTGAATTATTTCAATTGGGCCCAATTGAATTGTAGTGAATCGGCATTTAAAGTGGACAAAAGCCCCATGAATGTTTGAAATACATTTGGTTAATACGCCTTTCTTAGTGTGCAGAACTAGAAATAGATATTTCTGCTTTTCAAATTTTAGCTGGAACACATTTCTTGCTGTCCCTCTGTGTGAGATGGCAGGTAATCAGCCATTGCATAGGTGTAACCTCGATGTCACACACAACAATGGCAATGAATGGAAGAGGTGGAGCTTTACATCTAAAACAGGCAGCATTATCTGGGGTTAGCGTAAAGCAGCAGTGATAATTGGCAAAAGGTACTTTCATAGGGGGAGCAATTCAGGAGATGCTAGTACCCAATATAATCTGATTTAATATAACTGTGCCCAATCTGATCTGATTTAATACAACTGTGCCCAAACTTATTTCTATGCCCAATCTGATCCGTGACCAATTGAATTGTAGTAAGTGGGAATTTAATACAACATCTGATCTGTGTTCAATTCAATTGTAGTGAGTGGTCATTTAATACAATATTTGACCTGTGCCCAACTGAATTGAATTTCCTGGGACAGTCCAAAAATGAAGAAAGCAGCAAAAAAGGGACAGGGATGTGGCTGTGGTGCTGCTGGTGAGTGAGCTGGTACTGCAGGGAAAGGACGTGTTTCATCTGTGTCTGCTACACCCTCTTCTGGTGCAAGCAGTAGCCAGGGTTTGCAGTATCTTTTTGTAGGCTCCTTGACCGCTACCAGAGTTGTAAGGCCAGACCAAGAGGCCGATTCATTAATAGCGCCAGGTAGCGACAGATGAGCGCCAGTAGCGTGATTTTCACAGCGCCAGCTAGTATTCGCTGTGCTTGGCCGGGGTTTGCTTGTTGACAGCGACTCAGTCGGTGTGCGGTAATGTTGAATACGGGCTTAGGGGTCGCTGTTTCACAGGTTCAGCGTTGTATGGGTGCGCCTGACAACGAATGGCCAGAGCGAACGGCTTGCTGCAGATTCATTAACAAATCACACTCCGAATTTTTTCGCGCTGTGAATTCCTTGTTTAAACCCCAGAGCGCTGGCGGCGATGGATTTAAAATAGTTTTTAACCCCCAAACAACCATATTTTTTGATTATAAACATTTTGTAATATGAATACATTAATATCAGACCTGTAATATCAATTCTGCACAAAATCAGTTTTTTTTTTTTTACCTTAAAAAAAAATCCTAACATTGCAGAAGTGGTCACAGAATTTTTGACATTAAAAAAAAAAAAAAAAAACATTAATAGCAATTAATTATGATTAATTAAAGATTGCTCCATTGAAATGCATTGGACATCGCCAGGGAGCGACAGGTCATACCTGGCGCTGTTATGGGATTAGCAGCGGCGCTGTTCGTTGCAGTCGGCTACATGATGAATCCTGCGGTAGCTGTCGCTCTCGCCGGCGCTAGCCTCATTTAGCTTGATAAATGCGTCATTGTGGCCAACGCCGGGCGTACTTGAGTCGGTAGCCGCCGTTAGCTGGCGGGACCTGGCGCTCGTCAGACACTACCTGGCGCTATCGCTTGATGAATAAGGGCACAAGTTCAGATTATTTGGCACACAGCACTACCAGTTCCATAGAATTGTCTACCACCCACTTTACTTCTGATGAAAGTGCAAAGCACTCCACCTTGCCCCCATAAAAATCAGCAAAGATCGTCCCAGTCACAAGTCATGGAGCCACTAATTCACCTGATGAAGTCCACTTCAATACTTGTCAGAGGGCTTTCCCCTTTAAGAGTCAGCCAGAAAAAGCCTTCTTACTGCTCAGTCTTCCTCAGCCATATCGTCCGCAATCACAATGCAACACCAGCAGGTGAAAGAATAAAAGCCATAATTGTGTATTACCATACATACAAAAATAATTTATTATTAAAAATGGGAGTATGGTTACACACAAAGTTGGCAGCAGATATAGACAGAAGGCACAGTATCACAATAGCGGCTTCCCGCTCTCAGGCTCCCCATCAGCTGGACTAGAAAACTTTGCCTCCTGACGTCAACACATTTCTCCCTTACCTCTGAACTTTCTCAAGGCCTTGAGCTGACGAGGAGTCTGAGAGCAGGGGAATTGGGGTTGGTCCTTCTTCAGGTGTCTCAGGGGCCCTATGGTTCTGCCCTCCGGGACAGCTTTTGAGGGGTGGCCAGTGCACCTAATTTTTTACCATACAATTGATATAAGTTTATAAGTATAATATATGTACAAAATCATAAATCTTAGATTGAAAATAATCATGAGACTAAAAAACAGTAGAGAAAAATATATAGAATAGTGATCAACTCAAATGTCACGAGCACCATGCTGCCTTCTTTTCAGGACAAACTGGTGGTCTGGGTAGGAAAAAGGTGGGCGCCTGGGCAAATATTTTGCTCTTTGGGATTATTTTGCTTCACTTTGCCCCATACCTGGAGCTCAGCTCAGCTCTCCCCATGGTTGTAGCCAGGAGGCTTGAGAAAAGTTTCCTGGTCCATTATGCAGACATGCTGGATTTATGCTACATAAAGTGTGTGCTGTTTTGGTTTTCACACCCTGCTGTTGCTCACCTATCTGCACTGCAGAGGAACTTTTGCCTTCTCACCTCCTCATATGTGATTTGCCAACCAGGTGGAATTCCACTTCGTAAATGTTGGAAATGGGGTGTGAGCAGCAGCAGGCAATAGTGGAGTTCCAGATAAAAATGCCTGGGTGAATCGAAGTGCTGAGCAACAGCACTTCAGGGACGACGCACATGAGTGACCCCCTGCAATAAACTAAACTCCTGGATTTTCACCAAATAGGACCCGTCAGACTCTCGTGCTTTCTTGCTTGAATCATTACGTGGATAACTGTGGCAGATATGCCTGCCAGGATGGAGCTTTCAATAATAGGCCGTCAAGCCAGAACTTGTAATTGGGGTGCCGTAAAGGCCCCTGTGTGAAGAGCTCAGGATCGTCGGGCAGCCACCAGTGGTCACCTTCCGACATTCTAACTATGTCTGAAAACAAATTTCTTCCTGGCTAATGGGGTGCTACCAGGATGGTTGGGATCCCTCTGCGAGCTACCCTCTTTAGTACTTGAACCAGGAGCAGAATGGTGGGAACGCATAGGGAAGCCTGAATGCTGACCAAGGAAGAGTCAGGGCATCTACTGCTATAGCCAGAGGAAATTTGGATTAGGAGACAAATCTTGAAATTTTCCAAACGTGGCAAAACATGAAGAGATCCACGCCTGGGAGCACCCAGCGCATACAGAGAAATATCCTATGACTGAGGGACCATTCTCAATTGATCCAAGGCTGCCCTGCTTAGATGATTGACTTACATGTTGTCCAATCCTAGTATGAGGATCTCCTCCATGAGAGCTCTCCTGTTTCTGATGCCACCACCATTATGTTGTCTGCTTGAACTGGATGACCCCTCAGATTTTTGGTCCATGTCTGCGACAATAGAATCATTCTCAGCTCCAGGAAATTTATGGTAAGTCTGATCTTCCCTGGGTCCTGGATCAACCCCTATTACACCCCCCCAGCCCGTTAGGATGGCAACCGTGGTAAAAGATTCCACTGTACCGGAAGAAAGGATTTGCCCACCTGAAGAATTTGAGGATTCAGCCGCCAGTCTAGAGACTGCCTTGTAGAGTGTGTTATGCAAAAGTTGTGATCCAGGGTCTCAGTGGTTTCGATCTCAAAGCTACAGAAATTCTGACTGAAGTGGTCTTGTGTGAAACTGTGAAAAAGGCACTGCCTCAAAGCAAGAAACCATCAAGCCCAACAGATGCATTCCTTGACAGATCATCGGATGCGGACAGGTCAAAAGAACTGTATCTCCCTGCACCATGTGTAACTTTTTTATGGTTAATATCTATGGGGGTGAGGAAAAAAAATGTATCCACAAAAGCCTGCAAATAAGCCACGACCATAAACCCCGCCCCCATTGTGACAATCACCCTGAAAACTGGTCTCCAAGGTTGGCATCTCTGGAAGTAGCCATATAGTAATTTTAGTTTTGGCGTATCCCTGTATTTAAAGCGAACCTCCATTAGAAAAAAATAAAGTGTAATTATTTGTTTTCCATAAAGCCATAAAGCCCTCTTTTTATGATCAGTGGTGTATGCTGCTTGAGAGAGCTTAACTCCATGCAGATGTTGTTGAATATCTGTTCTCCTAGAAATACATGGGATCTTGGTTCACAACTGAGATCCCTAATTACAGAGGATTAATGTAACTATGTAAGTCAATGAGTTCGGCTGCCACATTATTACAAAGAGATTTAGGGTAATTTTTACTAAAGAAGCAGGCCTGTCCCAATTGAGAAAAGATGGCTGCCCCCATGCAGTTCAGTAGCACAGACTCTCCCTGCTATCCCACAACATCAGAATGGAGTTAAGCCCTTTCAAATATATTACATCACTGATTGCGAAATACAGAGTTTAGGTGAGCAATTTACTAAGCTTTGATTGAAATCACCTTCTAATTATGATGCCTTTGTAATTGTATCTACAATATTAGAGTATTCAAGAAAGGTGTGGTCTAATATGAAGTTCACTTTTTTTATGACAGGCCTGCTTTAACTTAGCAAATCATTATTAGTTTTTGTGCCAAAGATAAATAAACAAAGAAATATGTAGGCAATATAATCATACTTACCAAATGGAGTTCTGTTCTGAAACACAGGACCAGCAGCTAAAAAACAAAGTATAAGAAAAGAAGATCAGAAGTGACACTTTACATTTTATACAATACCGCAGGGGTTCAGGCACTACCTTAAGGGTTTGTGCAGTACCTCAGGGGTTGGCAACCAGCGGTATGTGCATAACTCATGATTCAAAACATCATATCAAGAGCATTTGCAAAATGGGGTTGGCAATCCCCACACTCACTGGTACTCCGCAGTAGTGAAATGAACAACAATTTAATAAAAATCCATACCTTAGCAAATCCATTTGATTCTAAAAACGTTATAAATATCATCTGTTCACAGATTTGCAGATAAGACATATACTAATGTCTCCTTAAGACTAGAAACACCCGGTTTTGTCTTTCATTAATTGTAACTTTATCATGTGTAAAATGCCATGTCATAGTGCTTGACCGTTCTCCCTTAATTCAAAGAGGTGGGCATGTTTTGTTTTTCAACACCATATAATATATGGTAACATATTATATATTATATTATATATTATATTAAATATATTATATTATATGGTAACATATTATAAGCATATGGTGGCATCATTTATTTATAATTTTATCATATAAGAATATATACTTACTCTTGAAATGTTAACCAGAATTCATCAAATATTATTCACTTTTTTCACCTTTTATGGGAGATTGTTATTGATTTTTACAAGTTTATCAAGATAAACCATGAGCTCTGTTCATAGTATGTCAATCCACCCATTAGCCATGGCACCACCACAAAGCATTTTTTGTTTAAGAGTACATGCTTTTATTTATACTGATAAAACATATATCAAACATAAGACACAATATTTTAAAAAACATAAAAGACAATGGACAAAGGGAAGGAAAGCTTCTATGTGGGGGCAGTGGGAAGAGGGGTCTAATACAGATTAATCACCTGTCAATAAAGGTAAATAAAAGCCCTGGCTGGGCAATAAAGTGCACAAGTGCTGATAACAATAAACCTACTATATATCTGTGTGTATCATAAGTGCCTCAAATATCATATAGTGACTGTTCCACAAAAGATATGCTAATGTGTAATCCTAATCCATCAATATGCCAACACTAACTATTCAATAACAAAGTAAGTACAGACCACGCCAGGGGAAACCAAGAAAAAAAGATCCCAGTGTAAAAAACAATAAACTCACATAATAAACGACCACCTGCCCACAGCCCCGCCCGTCTACGCGTTGCGTGACGTCAGACCGCGTCACTTCCTCAGGACAATACACACCCTCACCCTCCCCTCTATTTATACCCACTAACCTGTGTTGGCCACACGTCCCGCTGAAACTAGAAGTCCCGCGCACCTGGTAGCGAACAATCAATCAATCCCCACCTCCGTGATGAATGGGCGCGCCCCGGCCGGTGACGAGCCCCCAGAGGTCTGCTCTGACGCGTCCCGGCCGGAGGCGCGCCAGAGCAGGAAGTATTGATGATACAAAGTGCGCATGTCCAGGCCGCGGTCCAATCAGGGGCAAATCTCGTCACGCCAATGAGAAGCCAGCAGAGGATGACGCACGCAGTAATAACAGCTCCTGCGCGCGCACCAGCTCGCGTGGGGGGTTGGGGTGGGGGGGGGGGGGGGTGTGGGTGTGCACGTTGTTGGGAGGGTTGGGTGTGTAAGGGGGGGGTGTGGGTGGGGGTGGGGGTTCATTTTCACAATTGTGCACAGTCACTTCTGGTTTACTCACAACTATGCATGTTATTAATTTGTTTTATATTGGCAGTATCTCACAGGGTCACGTGGGATAAGGAGTTCATCTTGGATCCACAGGGTTGATGTGTCATTAGGAACGCGATTCTGCTTCCATCTGGATGAAAATATGGATCATTTACCCCTGTAAAGCAGCACTTTTTTGAAGATCATAGAAGTAATGGTACTAAACAAGCCGGTATTGATGTCTGTAGACCCCTTGTTAGATCAAAGTTGTCCAATCACAGGAAAGTATGGATCCGTGGCCCGTGGAACCCGTGGCACCCTCAAGAAAAATACAGTGGAAGATTTTGGAGCAGCACAATAATGGTATCTATAAACTGCTTGACACGCTGGTGGCAATTTTGAACATCTGCAGGAGTGGCTGTTATGACGGAATCATTGGGCCATTGGAATGCTGTGGGTCTGGATCCTCATCAAAGTGGGACACTATTTTGACCAGCGTAATCAGTGCATACTGGAGGGGTTGGCCCGGACCCCTAATGTTGCGTCCTTTCATCCCCCCTTCCCCCCCCCCCTTTTTCTTTTTCTTTTTTTTTCCCTTTTTGCTCTCCCTTCCCCTTTTCTTCTTTGCCTCCCCTTTACTTTTGCCTTCTCGTCCCTTCCTTGTGGATGTATAGTGCATTTAATCACTTTGTCATTGTTTTATACCCCTTTAGTTGGTTGTATGTTCTGGATTGGGGAACCCATTACACAAAAGTGTTTGTGCATATGCAGGGGGACCCATCTACTGTAATTAACTGAGTGATACCTTTATTTAGCATCATTTAGCTCCAAGGGTTCTAGCTTAGGCATATTGCAATAGTAGTATATGATGTATCGCCTGTAAATAGTGGATGTTTTGTACTGGGGCATATATAGTTGTTATATAGTAATGAATTATTGGTGTAGAGTTATATAGTGTGTGTGTTTTTTTAAACTTTTGTACATACTTACCTGTGTTGGCCCCTAATCATGGTATTTTTCAATTGGCCATGCTCAGTGGACAGCGCAGTATTATGCTCTTAAGGGGCATAGAGCGAGTCTCTCCCTCCCCCCTCATGAGCGCTTTTGTATCTTCTGAGTACAGCTGTTGCATGGTGCGCGCACCTTCGCTCTGTGTTGTTGTGCTCGGGGTGAGCTGGTGCGCGCGCAGGAGCTGTTATTACTGCGTGCGTCATCCTCTGCTGGCTTCTCATTGGCGTGACGAGATTTGCCCCTGATTGGACCGCGGCCTGGACATGCGCACTTTGTATCATCAATACTTCCTGCTCTGGCGCGCCTCCGGCCGGGACGCGTCAGAGCAGACCTCTGGGGGCTCGTCACCGGCCGGGGCACGCCCATTCATCACGGAGGTGGGGATTGATTGATTGTTCGCTACCAGGTGCGCGGGACTTCTAGTTTCAGCGGGACGTGTGGCCAACACAGGTTAGTGGGTATAAATAGAGGGGAGGGTGAGGGTGTGTATTGTCCTGAGGAAGTGACGCGGTCTGACGTCACGCAACGCGTAGACGGGCGGGGCTGTGGGCAGGTGGTCGTTTATTATGTGAGTTTATTGTTTTTTACACTGGGATCTTTTTTTCTTGGTTTCCCCTGGCGTGGTCTGTACTTACTTTGTTATTGAATAGTTAGTGTTGGCATATTGATGGATTAGGATTACACATTAGCATATCTTTTGTGGAACAGTCACTATATGATATTTGAGGCACTTATGATACACACAGATATATAGTAGGTTTATTGTTATCAGCACTTGTGCACTTTATTGCCCAGCCAGGGCTTTTATTTACCTTTATTGACAGGTGATTAATCTGTATTAGACCCCTCTTCCCACTGCCCCCACATAGAAGCTTTCCTTCCCTTTGTCCATTGTCTTTTATGTTTTTTAAAATATTGTGTCTTATGTTTGATATATGTTTTATCAGTATAAATAAAAGCATGTACTCTTAAACAAAAAATGCTTTGTGGTGGTGCCATGGCTAATGGGTGGATTGACATGTAGTGGGACTTGTCTTTAGAATTTTGTTTATAGATACTACCACCCACCTGTGCACACCGTTTTTTGACTTATTCATGATTTAACTTATAGGCTTCAGTGCAGTCTCAAACTTCTCTTTAGTCAAACTCTGTTCATAGTAATCATATGAATTTATATCCCACTATTTAATGTGGATAAAAGCACAATAGTTACTGCACTAGTAATCTTCTATGTGTATTTAAATCCTAGATCAAATTTTGGCTTTAGCCACTTACTGGATCAAGTTAGTCGGTGTAGGACTGTGTTGGGTGAGCCAGGAAGCTCCCGTTCTCGGTTATTCCTCCAAACGTCTTCGCTGCTCCCAAAGAGGTGTTCTTATTGGGAGAAATTAGGCCATTATGAGGCTGAACTGCTGGCTTCCCATCCCATCCAATGCCTCCCTGAACACCGAGTGCTAATCGCTCGTTGGTCAAAGCGAGTGCTACCTTATATTACTGGCTGAAGTGAAGAAAATGTCCTTGGCTTACTGTCAGTGAAATGCAAGCAAAAACAATTTTGGGTCATTTGACTACTGCAAAGTAGTAGTGAGTGCAAGGATTGCCAATACCATTCTGCATATGTTTTGTTTTATTCCTGAAAGGGAGTCTCACAGACCAGCAGGACAGGTCAGCCTTTCTTTCATAAAGGGTGGGTCCCTTTTTCCTAAGGGGGGCCTAGGAGAATGTGTTTTTTTTGTTTAATCATATCAAGAGGGTAAGTCATTGACTTGTCACCCAACCAGATCTGCTGACTTCTATACTTTATATTCAAATCGGTCCATAAGTAAGGGTCCAGAAAGGGGAAGACAACTATTGATGTGATGTGCATTTTAACACTTTAAAATGTATTTTTCTTTGCATATTTACACTGCTTCGGTGAGTAACATCCATTAAGATAGGAAGATTAAATGTGGCAATTGATAAAAAAAAAAAAAACAAAAGTACACAGCCAACACATCTGATTTGCTATAAAATGTCAACAAATGGTGTATTAAAAGATTTAGAAACATACAGACTTGTAGAGAGACAATGCTGTCACTAGAGGTCGCCCTCCTTCGTAGTTTTGTTGCTAGTGGTGCAGTAGGCAATTACAAGGCCAAGCAGCTTGTAGCAAGTAAATAACACAAACAGGTACCAATAAATCTGTGGTTGAGGCACAAAGACACCCCTCTTAATTAATATTGTAGGAAGTAAACATACTTCAGTAAGTGTTCAAGTCCCAGTGCTGGGATGAAACGCGTAGGGACGTCTGGCGGTCTTATTGCTTAAAGGTTTATATACGGTTTGAGGATACATCTGCAAAGAGGGGCAGCTGAACACCGTAGTGGAGAGACACACTGAAGACCAGCTAAATGTTGTGACAAGCCTGTTTTTTATTTATTATTGTGAGTGCATACCTATCTTATTAAATTGTCATTAGCTTAAAAAGGTGTTGCACTAGATCCTTTTCTTTTTTTATCTCCTTACCTTTGTTATAATATCGGGGGCATTGCATTTATGACTTATGCCCTTTTGGAGAAACGCTGTGGAATTGTATGAAGTGGATTATATTGCCTGCACCACCGGTGGGAATTTTTAAAGTGAAAGCTCCATTCACCTGTTTATTTATGCTCATCTCTACTGTGAATCTGGTAAGAGGCTGTGCAATTCAGGTGGTGGAGAGTGTCTAAGCACGAAGTTTGTCTTTTTCTGCACTGTGGAAATAATCGGTCTGAAGAATTTTTAAAGTGGAACTACAACCTCCCCTATCTTATCATTATAGCTCTGTGTATTACTGATATACTTCAGTAAGTAGCAAGTAAAAGGAGGATCACGGAGGCAAAGCTGATGACAAGCATCTGATATAGCGTAATGCAGATCCCCAATCTCCCCCATATTTCCTTCTTTAAGGTTTCTAAATTGCGATTTTGTCTCTCTGGTCTCTGTGTTTTAGGTGAATCTCCATTCTCTATTTTGGAATGTATTCCCTGTCAGTTAAAGTAATATTTAGGTGTTGTGTTTTATTGGGGGTATACTGATTTCAGGTCACCTCCAGTGTTGTTTTTCCAAATGTTTAGTCCCAGATGTTCTCTTTACTCCTCTTCTCCCTGCCCTGATATGCATATTGGTGCTTGATAATTGTGCTACTAATGTTTTGGGGCTCAATGTCCACCTTTTTGGTGTTTTTAGCATTAAACATTTTGAGATACTCTACGTCAAATTTGACAACTTTTAACCATTTTTTTTCTCAACAAACCCCCCAAAATGGGAAAGTTCCACAAATTCATTGCTAAAACAACACATGCCAGATGGTACCAGGAGCCTGTTAGTTAGGGAAGTTGGCAGTTTACTACAGCTTTTTGAAATATACACGTTTGCTCCTGCTTTTCTGCCCTCCAAAACCCCATAAATCATAAGTCATCAATTTTTTTTTCTCCCCTCAGATTATGCTGCTCGCCACCAGTTATTCATCATCGAGGTAGTTTGCATTTTACCTTAACTATGTGCTTAATTGTTGAGAATGCCTCACTCAACCTGCCACTGCTTTGGAGGATCTGTGGTGTTGCATATAAAAAATGAAAATAAATGGTGGTATTTTAACATCAGAGTGCATCACATCTCTTTCTGCCAAATCTATCTATCCCCAGTCTTTCCATTAGGTGGATTCCTTCCCCCCACATCCCCTAATCAATTGTACATTACCCCTTCAGTGTTACCTGAGCCCTTTATACAATTTAATTCTTTTTTTCTTTTTTTCTTTTTTTTTGTGTTTGACCCCAACTCAGTTGGATGCATTTCTTTGCAGAGAATAGTAACAACTCCTTTAGTTTAACTGACTTGTGTCTACTCTAGTTTAGTAAACATTCCTGGGGAATTTTCTTTATATCAATTATAAGGGAATTCCTAGTATATTCAATCAATAATTGTTGCAGTGTTAGCAGCTTCTGTTAGCAGATTCCCCTCGATTCAAAGAGCCAAAGTTAAGTGATTTCGTATCGAGAATCGTAAGTTTGGGTGGGTGTTTGTCATTTTTTCTTGTTTTTTTGGCCATTTCGTATTCGCACGATCGTTCGCGCATAGACGTATATGAACATACGCATTTCGTACGAGAATCGTATAATTTGCGTTAGTTCGTGTGTTTTTCCCGTCCAAATCTTATTATTTGCGTCCGATCCTATTTTTTACGTCCTTCACATGGGCTTGCGCCCAATTCAGAGAGGTGATTGCTAATTGTTTTGAAGCCCATTAAAGAGCTGCTTTACGAAATGTTTGCCGGCAGCTATTTGGCCTCGGGAGTAGGATGGAGCGGAGCGAGTTTGTGGCACATCAAGGGCTTATGCTTTTTGGCATTGAGTTGATCGAGATGTCTGAGAGCAGATTGCCCCTGCGTCGTCGCATGAACATCGATAGCATGAATGATGTTGAGCTGTTCGAGCTGACCAGGCTTAATCGCGCTTCCCTCCATAAATTATATAGTGAGCTGCGGCCATGGTTAGCCCGCACCACAAGGAAGGGGCATGCAATTTCAGGTATGACCAAGATGCTTGGCTGCCTGCAATTTTTGGCGAACGGCTCGTTCCAGAGGCTGGGTGCCCTCTCTGTGGGGATGTCACAGCCTACGCTGAGCCGCGCACTGTCTAAATTTTTGGAAGGCATGGCTGCCATAACTCAAAAATATATTTATTTTCCTGATGATATGGCAGCCAGAAACGCCATTAAGCTTGGGTTTTATAATGTGGCCGACATGCCCAACATTATTGGTGCAATTGACTGCACACATGTGGCACTCGTACCTAGGGCAGCCGACGAGTATATATATAGGTATTGAGATTGGTTATTATGTTGCCCAACGTGTCATGTAACCTGTTTTCCTTTGCGGCAGCATATTTGTTTATCCCTCATTTGTGTAGCTGCTTTATCTCGGCTTTTCATTAGTCTTTCCCAATAGAGTGCAGACATGTTTTGTGGTTAATTTATTATTTTGGGTCAAATATCAATTACCCTTTTTGTATGTTTTTGCCTTAAGGAATCGTAAAATGGGACACTCCCTTAATGTCCAGGCCGTGGTTGGTCCGGATATGCGGTTTATGAGTGTCCTTGCCGGCTACCCCGGATCGTCCCACGACTCCTATATCCTCCGGCGATCTGGGTTGTTTCGGAGATTTGAGGCAGGTGAATTTTCGGGGGCATGGCTGCTTGGTAAGTGTGTCCTATTTGTGTGTTCTTAAATGTGGCATTAATCTTGTATTTGTTGATATGTTTGTTTTGGAATTCTTTACATAAGCGTCCAACTGCCTTTTTCTTGGCTCATATATTAGGAACTTCCCAAAAAAATGCTTGCCTCGCTTTGGCCTTCAGAATGTTTTCCCTTTAGTTAGGATGTCTGTAAGTTCCTTGTGCCTAAATATATTGGTTTGGAGTTTATACCCAAGGATCTTTGACCTTTGGCTCCTTTTGTACTATTGGTCTTTAAATGTCAAAGTGGACTTAAACTGCATACATTGTAGTTTCCAGAGAAATGTGGATAGGCCCTCAGCAGCATCCTAATTGTAACATGTCTGAAAACTACAAATATATGTAAAATCCAAATACCCTTGGCCGTGCAGATGTTTGTTAATTAATTGGTATATAGAAGTGCCATTTTTATTTAGGTTATACCTTAGTGGAATTTTTGGGGGCCCTAATGTGCCCTGTTTTTTTTTGGGAACACTTTACCTTACATCATTATGATATCTGTGAAATTTTTGGTGTTGGTTGTGTTGCCTTTTTAATTTTGATTACATTTAATTCTCTGTTTAAGGTGATTCCGGGTACCCACTTCTACCCTGGCTCATGACGCCTGTGCTGCGGCCCCAGGATGCCTCTCAGGAAGCGTATAACCGTGCGCATCGCAAGACCCGGGCTGTTGTGGAGAGGGCCTTTGGTCTGCTGAAGACACGTTTTCGTTGCCTTGACCATACTGGGGGGGCCCTGCAATATGATCCCAAGAAAGTGATCGACATTATAATGGCATGTGCTGTTTTGCACAATTTTGCCATCATGGAACGTGTCCCACGTTATGTGGACAGCCTGCCCTCTTCAGCCGTCGAGGATGAAGTCGAGAATTTTGTGGGGCCCCCCAGTGAGTCTGGCCAATCTGTTCGAGCCAACCTGATCAGCCAGCATTTTACTTAACTTTTTTCCCTGTCTCACCATTCTGTGTGTCTGTGTTATCCTTTTTGTTACATATGTTGTTTTGCCGTAATGTGGCATTACCTCTAAGTAAAACATTTAGACCTTAATTGTTGCCTAATGTATTTCATGTAGTTTCCTTAGCTTTAGCTTTGCATTGTTACACCTCTTCAAACCCAAATTATCTGGTTTAGCCCAAGCTGTTTAAAATGTCTTCCCACTAAAAACGCCACAAGTATTGTAAGTGAAGTTTTTTTTTTTCTTTGAAAAGGAAAAATTATAGTGCTTAACAGAAATCATTCCACATACATCTGTGGTTACAAATGGATAACATTACAAAAAAACATCGAGCACATCTACACCTGGAAGTGAGTGGCACAACCAAACAAGGACACCCAGTCCAAAGGCCAGCCTAGTCCAGTCATTAATATTGCCTGTGCCCAGGGATATTTGGGCATGGCCATAATGTCACACAAACATGTCTGCAAACAGGAGGAGCACCAACCAAATACATATGTAAAGCCATAAGTGGCCAGATACACTCCACATAGACCTATGGCATTGGCTAGTGGCCTTAAGCATTACTCTAAGGAGCTATATGGGAGCAAATACAAAACACAACCTGCCTGAGCAACACAAAATGGATTGTTTGAAACCTCAAAGGACAAGTAAATACAGTGGGGGTTAAGAGAAAAGATGTCCCACACACCCATGGCTTAATAGGGTGGCTGCCCATAATACCCAGGTGGAGGTCCAGGTGGAGGTCCATGTGAATGGGACCTAGCCTGGGCCATGGCAGCATTGTGAATTTGAAACTGCTCCACAATGTTTCTCTGCATATTGGTCATCTCAGCCATGGCTGACTGGATGCCATTACTTGCATTGGCCACGTTGCTGTTGAGGGTACGCAACTCCGCGAGGATGCCCTGTAGACTGGTATGGATGTTGACCATGTCGGCATGCCTTTGCTCACGCTCTGTAACGAGCTGGGCGTCATAAGAGTCCCTTTGTTGGGTCCATAATTGAAGCAGGGCACTCTGCCTCCCCTGGGAAATTGTGGGGCGGCGTAATGGCGTCCGCCGCACAATTACCCTGGCTCTTGGGCGTGCCCTGCCGCGTGGTGTCGTACCCTCAACAGCAACCGGCCTGCTTTGCAAATCCTCAGCAGCAGAGTGAACACTGGGGACTGTAGTGTCAGTCTCCCCATGTGCATGCACAATGGATGGAGATTCACTCTGCTGCTGAGGATTGGCCAGAGAAACATTATGGAGCAGTTCCAAATTGGGACCCAGGGGGAGTTCATCCGACGTGCCCTGCACGGAGACATCATCATCTTCCTCCATGTCCTGGATCTCTTCCATGAGTGTGCGGGTCTGTAGGGACATATAAAAAAAAAAAGTGTAAGTTGGCGTCCAAATTTGGGATTTCAACAGTTTAACACATTCTTAAGCACTTGGTAGTATTTATGCTACTAAATTAACTTACCGGAAATCTCTGATCTGGGCTCCTATGCTGTACGGACCTGGTAGGCATAACCAAACTGGGGGGTGAGTTTACCCTTGCTGAGGGATCATGCTGGGCTGAAGAAGAGAAAAACAAACCACGTAAACACACACATAACCTTTTTTTGGATAGGTAATCAAATATAGCTCTATTTGTAATATTATTCAACTCTAGAGCAATGGTGACCTTTGTTCAAACACACGCAAGTTTACATAGGTGCAATGGCTCTGAAAAACTGCTAACTGACCTCAGTTCTAAGTCAGGAAGTGTACCCAGTCAGCATACAACTTTCAACGCACATTTTGGGATTTAGCCTACCATTCGCTAGGTCCGTGGTACTCAAACAATTGTTGTAAAGGCCCATTTCAAGGTATGTGGTGAGAGGTGAATGTCTGGCCATGGTGCTGACGCAGGGGGTGTCTAGTTAAAAATAAATACACTGGTGGAGGGGCTGGAGATTTCAAAGTGCCAACTAATAAAGGCTGCTTGCCCTTGCTGGGCTGGATGGGCCAGAGATGAGGGGACAGGGATTGGATGGCTAAAGGGGGGAGTTAACGTATTGATGGTGATGGGATGGATGGAGCCAATCTGTTACAAATGTATGGGGCTTATGTGGGGGGGGGCATGGGGGGACTGTGGCAGATGGGCCAGAGCAGGGGCAGCGGGACACGATTGTGGCCAGAGAAATTTTTACAAAGTTACTGTGTACCTTGCAATGCCACTTCCTGTGCAGTACTTCATATTGCAATGCTATGTTTCAGGGAGCCAGCACATTGGGCAGGAGACCAACCACTACATCGCCGATCAAGGGGGCAGCTCTGAGCACGTCAACACAGAAGTAACTGAGTGCAGGGCTGTCTGGGCAGGGGTCCTTGAATGTGGTGCCAAGGTCCGCATTGGGACCCCGGGCCGCCAGTTGAGTCTCGCTGCTCTAGGTCAGATATGTTTGTGGGTGGCTAATTAAATTGTTAACTCAAACACAACTCACACAACCAAAAGGCAACCCATACATAATGATGTGTGTTTTGTGATTGATTCCAAATATATCACTTATCTTGCGAAACTTCATGACTTTAACAATCCAATTGGACATTTGATCTTTGCCATAATGGCTGTGGGCCTAAATGTGTGATTCCCAGGGACCAAAAGAGGACACAAACAGCCACAGTAGTGCGAGGCCAAGCAAGGCAAACCATAGGGGCATCCCGTTATCTTGTTACTAGTGAACTGTAGATTATTTAGCAAACAGGCAAACATGCAGATTTAAGAGTACTCACCGTGGGTACGGGTCGGTGAGTCTGTGTCCCTTAGACTAGAGAAAATCGTTTGGTACTCAGAAAAGGTGCATACAGTACATCCAAAACATTATATTTAGCGAAAACATTTATTTACCTGTAATTATGCCTTTTAATTTCTTTTTGCCGTACAGCATACTTCAGATCAGAGATTTTCTTCTGAATTTGGGACACATCTTTCCTCTCTTCCCCCGCTGCATTTACTTGTCGGAGGATGGTTTCAAACAATTCCATCTTGCGCTGCTTGGTGGTGTGTTTGGATTTGCTCCCATATAGCTCGTCATAGTATAATGTAAGGCCACTAGCCAATGCCATATTTTGGTCATGGGAGAATCTCCCACTCAACTGGCCGCGGCGCAATGTGCGGCCAGATGGTTGGCTTGGCTGCTCCTCCATGTGTGCAGACACATGTGGTGACATTATGGCCTGGGGCTGGGTAGGGGAATGGCCGGATTGGTGGCTTCCCAATGACTGGACTGGACTGGCCAAGGGACTGGGTGTTCTTGCGTGGCTGGCCACCGAACTTCCAGGTGTAGATGTGGTCATGGTTGCAATTCGGGGCCCTCTTGGGGGGCTAGGTTCCCGGCTGGTGCCAGGTCGGGGGCTCTGTTCCCGGCTGGTGCCAGGTCGGGGGCTTCTGGCCCTGGATGGGGTTCTTCGGGCCCTGTAGGGGCTTCTGGCCCTGGATGGGGTTCTTCGGGCCCTGTAGGGGCTTCTGGCCCTGGATGGGGTTCTTCGGGCCCTGTAGGGGCTTCTGGCCCTGGATTGGGTTCGGCGGGCCCTGTAGGGGCTTCTGGCCCTGGATGGGGTTCGGCGGGCCCTGTAGGGGCTTCTGGCCCTGGATGGGGTTCGGCGGGCCCTGTAGGGGCTTCTGGCCCTGGATTGGTTTCTGCGGCCTCTGGCTGGGCTTCGTGCCCTGGATTGGGTTCTGCGGCCTCTGGCTGGGCTTCGTGCCCTGGATGGGGTTCGGGCCCTGGATGGGGTTCGGGCCCTGGATTGGGTTCTGCGGCCTCTGGCTGGGCTTCGTGCCCTGGATGGGGTTCGGGCCCTGTAGGGGCTTCTGGCCCTGGATTGGTTTCTGCGGCCTCTGGCTGGGCTTCGTGCCCTGGATTGGGTTCTGCGGCCTCTGGCTGGGCTTCGTGCCCTGGATGGGGTTCGGGCCCTGGATGGGGTTCTTCGGCCTCTGGCTGGGCTTCGTGCCCTGGATTGGGTTCTGCGGCCTCTGGCTGGGCTTCGTGCCCTGGATGGGGTTCGTGCCCTGGATGGGGTTCGGGCCCTGGATGGGGTTCTTCGGCCTCTGGCTGGGCTTCGTGCCCTGGATTGGGTTCTGCGGCCTCTGGCTGGGCTTCGTGCCCTGGATGGGGTTCGGGCCCTGGATGGGGTTCGGGCCCTGGATGGGCTTCGGGCCCTGCTGCGGGGCATGGGTTGCCGAACTGCCCTACTTGAAGGCATGGCCGGTGTGGGCTCACTTGTGCTGCCTCTTCTGGGGGCAGAGGTGGTGGGTGCTGCAGTTGCCAGCTTTTTGGCTGCAGGGGCACGGGGCTTGGGGCCCCTTTTTTTGGTACCTGAGGGTCCAGGGTCCCTTGGTGGGGCCGAGGTGGGAGTCTTGCCTCTCAGTTTTCGCCGACCTTGCTGGGACCTTGTTGTTGGGCCCTCCGCGGTCTTGCTTGGCTGGGGTCGCTTGCTCATAGCCTTTTTCGGTGCCATCGTACACAAATGCTCAAAGAGAATGAGCTTTGGGTGCAGGGACCTTTAAATAATGAGCCCAGCGTGTGACGCCTATGCGCACGACTACGCGCTCGTACGAACGTACGTTCGAGCGGAACCAGGAAACCGCTGGGGTTTCACTTATCTGCTGCCTTGAAGAAGCATAAAGATGGCGCCCACTATCTTCACCCGTCAACAGGAAGAGATCCTCATGCTGGTAAGTGGCTGCCTGTGCATTTTAATCTAATAGTCAATGATGGCCTAAATGTAAATGATGCGTTTGGAACTAGTTTGGGGTCTCTTAATGTTTAATCACTGGCTCCTCACACTTCATCCTCAAGGGCCGAGCCTGGCCACGTTTTCAACTGTCTATGCTGATGTCCTAATTCGGCCAATAGGTCCGGCTTAGCAACAGTTAATTAACCTGTGGAGTAGCGGGGCGAGCTGGCAAACCTGGCCTGTCTCGGACCTTGATGCGGATGTTTGAGGAACACTGTTTTCCTAAGCCATAAAAACACAACGGGAAGCCACACACGTGGTCCAAAAGCCTAAGCATTAGGCTACATCTTGGATGTTTAAACCATCCTAACATGCCATAGATGCAGGTGGCCTGATTCTTGATGTTGGCTATTATCTGTATGTACATGGTGTGTGATACATATAACATAAGACCAGACTGTCATTCACAGTCAACGTCCTCTTTAAGGCACTCCCCAAAAATGGCTGCCACTCGAAATGTGTGTGTTAATGACATTAAATTCTCAACTTGTGATGCAACACATATGGGTCGGTGTGTAAAAGTAAAAGCTCTGTGTCCATTATGTTTTTCAGATCATGCTTCAGCGCCGATATGACTTCGCGCCCAATGTGTGCGAGAAAAGGGACATCGCCCGGGAGATCATCGCGGAAATCCACCGTGTGACCAGCACCACCTTCACTCACACCCAGATAATGCAGCATTGGTCGGACCTGAAACGTCTGCACATGCCCCGGGTGCGGAGGTTTTTTGGAATCCATTTCCCAAGTAAGTACAAAGCAATTGCATGGTATATGTTCCAAATGTATAAGTTATGCCTTTATTTATAATGACTTTTCTTTGGTAGTGTTGGAAATGGATTTCAGAATTCGCCGCACCCGGAGACGTACAGGCCGACCAGTGCTGCATGACTCTGCATCTGTGAGTGAAGGTGGTGGATCTCCCGGGCGACGGACCTACCCCTCCTCTGTGGCCTCCTCAGACCAGCCCCTGGACCTTACCACAGAGGAGGGGCCAAGCCGCGTGGGCGTGGAGTCATACCTGGCCACGCATGGGGAAGGCTCTGGTATGTCACTCTTCATGTATAGGCACAAAGATATAAATGGCAGGCCAAAAACTAAGTTATCCTTTATTATGTATTTGTAGAAGCTTCTGGAGCGGGTGAGATAGTGGAGGAGGAGGCAGCAGAGATGCTTGAAGTCGATCCTGGCGAAGGTGAGTGATGTCAGCCAGACTGGGAGCCAGATATGTTGGGAATAGTGACTCTCTACAAGTACTAACCAAATGTCACATGTTTCTCCAGGGACTTCTTCACAGCAGAGCCAGGACCAAGGGCAGCCTGTTGGCCACAACCAGCCATCTGTCGGCCACCAACTCCGTAAGTCTCCATGCCATTATTCATATTAATGTTTGGTTAGCTAATAACACACACATAACTAAAGGCGTAGCCAATGTGTAGTTCACACTTTCATGTGGGCACTTCGTTAGCTTAAAGAGGACCCTAACTAGTATTAAGAACCAAAGAATTAGCCATCACACTGTACCTACAGATTAGAACCATGGAAAACACCCTTCACCCATCTAATGCATGTTATTAGACTGAACAAAACCAATATGGGGGAATATGGAATGCGCAATATTTACAGGCAGCATGGGATACAGATTGAAAAAAGGAAGGTGCTGCCATGCATTGTGTGAGTGATGACCTTTCCCTCAACCCAGCTATGCTCGGGATTCCCAACGCACCACTGTAACCTACTCCCCTGTACTTTATCCAACTCTCCACTCCTCATTAAGTGTTATGCTTCATAGTCCAGATGGCGGCGCTGTAATCCCCAAAAAACCCTAAATAACTTTGAGGTGGTGCCGAATCATTTGTGAATAGTTATTGGTTTTCATTAAATAATGTGGAAGGTCCGGTTTAAGGAGTTTAAACACTTACCTGTGGGAAATGCATTAACTGTATCCCTTTGAAGAATGACATATGTCATGCATTTACATGTATTTGATTAACCCTAAATCTATTTCCAGCATACAAACCGGTCTGGGACTCCTATTTATGTTTCTTTCTCTATTGGTTACAGGGATGATCCCCCAAACCTTGGCGGGAAAAAAAAAAAGAATGAAGGAGTTGGTGGCCGAGCTGCTGGCCATACAGGCGACGTTGGGGCCAACAGATGAAGAAGAGGATGATGAATAGTGCCCTTGGTCCTGGCTCCTTTGTTTTACTTGTTTTTAAATATGTAAAAATTTTTATAAGCCTTTTATGGATTTGTAAAAAAAACAAAAATTATGTTTGGTTAAAACAAAACAAAAAATGTTTTTTACTGTTGAAAAAAAAAAAAAAATTCTATGTGTTTTACTGTTTTAAAAAAAAAAAACTTAGATGTGTTTTACCGAGACCAAATTACCAAAAAAAAAAAAAAACAAAACAACCCAAAAAAAAAAAAGAGGTTTTAACAATTATTTAAAACCAAACCAAGCTAATAATGAAAATAAATTAGATTTTAAGCCTTCCTAAATGTGTCTTTTCTAATATGCACACACCCAAAAAATTACACAAACCAGAAACAACACGCTTAGAAACATATAGACATATGTAAATTATGTGATTTTCTTACGTTTTAGGGACCGAGAAAGGAAGTTGGATGCAGGCGCTAAGAGGTTTAGGTAAGTTTGAGGCACCGAGAAATGAAGTTGGATGCAGCCGCTAAAGGGTTTAGGTAAGTTTGAGGGACCGAGAAATGAAGTTGGATGCAGCCGCTAAAGGGTTTAGGTAAGTTTGAGGGACCGAGAAATGAAGTTGGATGCAAGCGCTAAGGGGTTTAGGTAAGTTTTAGGGACCGAGAAAGGAAGTTGGATGCAGGCGCTAAGAGGTTTAGGTAAGTTTGAGGCACCGAGAAATGAAGTTGGATGCAGCCGCTAAAGGGTTTAGGTAAGTTTGAGGGACCGAGAAATGAAGTTGGATGCAAGCGCTACGGGGTTTAGGTAAGTTTGAGGGACCGAGAAATGAAGTTGGATGCAGCCGCTACGGGGTTTAGGTAAGTTTGAGGGACCGAGAAATGAAGTTGGATGCAAGCGCTACGGGGTTTAGGTAAGTTTGAGGGACCGAGAAATGAAGTTGGATGCAGCCGCTAAAGGGTTTAGGTAAGTTTGAGGGACCGAGAAATGAAGTTGGATGCAAGCGCTAAGGGGTTTAGGTAAGTTTTAGGGACCGAGAAAGGAAGTTGGATGCAGCCGCTAAAGGGTTTAGGTAAGTTTGAGGGACCGAGAAATGAAGTTGGATGCAAGCGCTACGGGGTTTAGGTAAGTTTGAGGGACCGAGAAATGAAGTTGGATGCAGCCGCTAAAGGGTTTAGGTAAGTTTGAGGGACCGAGAAATGAAGTTGGATGCAGCCGCTAAAGGGTTTAGGTAAGTTTGAGGGACCGAGAAATGAAGTTGGATGCAAGCGCTACGGGGTTTAGGTAAGTTTGAGGGACCGAGAAATGAAGTTGGATGCAGCCGCTAAAGGGTTTAGGTAAGTTTGAGGGACCGAGAAATGAAGTTGGATGCAAGCGCTACGGGGTTTAGGTAAGTTTGAGGGACCGAGAAATGAAGTTGGATGCAGCCGCTAAAGGGTTTAGGTAAGTTTGAGGGACCGAGAAATGAAGTTGGATGCAGCCGCTAAAGGGTTTAGGTAAGTTTGAGGGACCGAGAAATGAAGTTGGATGCAGCCGCTAAAGGGTTTAGGTAAGTTTGAGGGACCGAGAAATGAAGTTGGATGCAGCCGCTAAAGGGTTTAGGTAAGTTTGAGGGACCGAGAAATGAAGTTGGATGCAAGCGCTACGGGGTTTAGGTAAGTTTGAGGGACCGAGAAATGAAGTTGGATGCAGCCGCTAAAGGGTTTAGGTAAGTTTGAGGGACCGAGAAATGAAGTTGGATGCAAGCGCTACGGGGTTTAGGTAAGTTTGAGGGACCGAGAAATGAAGTTGGATGCAGCCGCTAAAGGGTTTAGGTAAGTTTGAGGGACCGAGAAATGAAGTTGGATGCAGCCGCTAAAGGGTTTAGGTAAGTTTGAGGGACCGAGAAATGAAGTTGGATGCAGCCGCTAAAGGGTTTAGGTAAGTTTGAGGGACCGAGAAATGAAGTTGGATGCAAGCGCTAAGGGGTTTAGGTAAGTTTGAGGGACCGAGAAATGAAGTTGGATGCAGCCGCTAAAGGGTTTAGGTAAGTTTGAGGGACCGAGAAATGAAGTTGGATGCAAGCGCTACGGGGTTTAGGTAAGTTTGAGGGACCGAGAAATGAAGTTGGATGCAGCCGCTAAAGGGTTTAGGTAAGTTTGAGGGACCGAGAAATGAAGTTGGATGCAAGCGCTACGGGGTTTAGGTAAGTTTGAGGGACCGAGAAATGAAGTTGGATGCAAGCGCTAAGGGGTTTAGGTAAGTTTGAGGGACCGAGAAATGAAGTTGGATGCAAGCGCTACGGGGTTTAGGTAAGTTTCTGGTTGAGGGTGCGCATGCGCAAGATCTTATAAACATACGAACGCACGAATCTAAGAGGCCAAAAACCAATGAAAACCAGAGGCAAACGCAAGTAATTGGAAGAGGTTGACGATGGAAGCAGCCGAAAAAACAGGCTGCCGCCGCAACAGGTGAGCACATGAACGTGATTTTTACGATTGGCAACTGACTGAGGCAAGTTCGGGAGATATCATACGAACGGACGTATCTTTTAGGATAGAAACGTATTTGCTTATTGAATCACTCGCAAGTTCATACGAACGCACGAGCGGACGTGAAAAATAGGATGATCGTGAGCCAAATCCAAGCTGTTACATGTTTCTTTGAATCAACCCAATTGTCTACCGAGATATTATTAAAGAATCTATTTAGGTACTCTATGTTCTGCCTCCCATACTGGAAAAATTCGCTTGGGAAGCAATCTGGCCCCATGTTTTTCCCAGGCTTATCTGATGCATATATTTGATTTAAAAAAGTGAGAAACTCTTTTTTTATCTCATCAAATGAATTTTCCATATTACCATCACCTTTGCAGACCTTTGCTATAAATCTATCTGCTTTCCTTTCCTTGATTGCTGAGAGACACTGGAAATCCTGGACTATCCTGTCTAAGCATTTGTTTAGTTCTTCCCTAATTGTACTCCTTTCCTTGTATATATATATATTCATCTTGATTTTGCTTATTTGCCAATTTGCTCTTGCAGAAAATTATAGGCTCAAATTTCCACATTGGCAGGTTTCCACCTCAAAAAATGCACTTCAAAATTAGATGACCACGAATCAGGAGGAAGCCCGACAGCCCTGACCCCTACCCATGGACCCTGGCTTCCATCCATCAGCAGCATTCCATGCCCCTGGCTCCCCTCCCAATGGTGGGATCACCAGCAACAGGAAGAGAGGTGAGCGGGAGGAGTAGAAGGGGTTCTGCGATTCAGTCAGTTATAGGGAGTGGGGGTTCTGCCACTCAGCATGTTATGGGGGATTCTGCCACTCTGTGAGTTATGGAGTGGTTCTGCCCATCAGCTTGTTATGGGCTGGTTTTGCCTCTCAGTTTGTTATGGGGGTTCTACCACTCAGCATGTTATGGGGCATTCTGCCTCTCAGCATTTCATAGGGGGGTGCAAATACCAGCCCAGACACACTGTGCACTGTGCACGTAAGGTGATGGCCTCCCTATGACAGCCAGATGGCACACAGAGTCAGCATGTGAGCCCTGGCCCCCGCCAAAACTCTCATGCTGCTCCTGTGTTGCCACCCAGACATCAATAACTGCTGCACAGCTTTGGATGGCCTGCTCTGGCTCCCAGCCGCCAGCCTCGTATCCCCTCCCAGTGCAGACAGCCCTGGACCCCTACCTGTGGAGCCTGGCTTCCATCCATCAGCAGCATCCCATGACCCTGGCTCCCCTCCCAACCGTGGGATCACCAGCAACAGGAAGAGAGGTGAGCGGGAGGAGTAGAGGGGGTTCTGCAATTCAGTCAGTTATAGGGAGTGGGGGTTCTGCCACTCAGCATGTTATGGGGGAGTCTGCCACTCTGGGAGTTATGGGGTGGTTCTGCCAATCAGCTTGTTATGGGCTGGTTTTGCCTCTCAGTTTGTTATGGGGGTTCTGCCACTCAGCATGTTATGGGGCGTTCTGCCTCTCAGCATTTTATGGGGGGGTGCAAATACCAGCCCAGACACACTGCAGAAGAACCAGAATCCAGGGCAGTTTTTCAACCCCAGTCTGCCCCTGGGTGTCTCTGAACATTGACTACAGGTTTGTGGGTGGAATTTGTGTTACAATCTGATTGTACTTGTAATTAACTACTGCACCACTCGCTACAAAACAAATATGGAGGGTGACCTCTAGTGGCTCCAATGTTTTTACAAATCTGTGTGTTTCTAAATCTTATGTCATGCAATATTCCTATTCCTGTTACATCATTTGTAACCTTTTTTGCAATCTTTGAATACACCATCTGTTGAAAAGTATTATTAAATCAGGTGTGTCGGCTGTGTTCTTCTCTTCAAGTCCAAGGTGGTCTCAGACTGTGCTGCAGACTTACAGCCTTATTTATCAAGGGCTAGCTCCAGGTAGTGTCTGACGAGCGCCAGGTACCGCCAGCTAACGGCGGCTACCGAATCAAGTACGCCCGGCGGCGGTCACAATGACGCATTTATCACGTTAAATGAGGCTAGCGCCGGCGAGAGCGTCGGCTAGCGCGGGATTCATCATGTAGCCAACTGCAACGAACAGCGCCGCTGATAATCCCATCACAGCGACAGGTATGACCTGGCGCTCCCTGGCATTGTCCAATGCATTTCAATGGAGCAATATTTAAATAATCATAATTAATTGCTATTAATGTTTTTTATTTTTTTTTTAATGTCAAAAATTCTGTGACCACTTCTGCAATGTTAGGATTTTTTTTTAAGTAAAAAAAAAAAATAAATAAAAATTGTGCAGAATTGATATTACAGGTCTGATATTCATGTATTCATATTACAAAATGTTTAGAAAAACTTGTCTAATTTTTACATTAAAAAAAAAAATGGTTGTTTGGGGGTTAAAAACTACTTTACACACATCGCCGCCAGCGCTCTGGGGTTTAAACAAGGAATTCACAGCGCGAGAAATTTTTGAGCGTGATTTGTTAATGAATCTGCAGCAAGCCGTTTGCTCTGGCCATTCGCTGTCAGGCGCACCCATACAACGCGGAACCTGTGAAACAGCGACCCCTGACCCTGTATTCAACATTACCACACACCGACTGAGTCGCTGTCAACAAGCAAACCCCGGCCAAGCACAGCGAATACTAGCTGGCGCTGTGAAAATCACGCTACTGGCGCTCATCTGTCGCTACCTGGCGCTATTAATGAATCGGCCTCTTAGCTGGGTGACCGTACATTTAAAGGTATTCATTTTCTCCCTTTTTTTCTTCAGATTTGGGTATGCAAATATTACCCTTTTTCTATGTAACTCCTGTTTATGAAAGAAATCATGCACACAATTTTTTCTATACTTACCTAAAATTGGAGTGAGAGAGGTATGATATCTGAGTTTATTGGTAGTGAGAAGACTTCAGAATTTGACATAAGGCTCGATTCAGAGAGACAAAAAAAACTTCCTTTTTAGTGCCAGTTTTTTTTTGTGAAATGTTTCCGTTCTCGTATGAGCGTACGAGCGATTCTATGCATGCATTGAAAACCTTCTGTAAAGTTTCCGTCCGTTCGTACGGCAGATTACGAATACGAGGATGTCTTTTTCCATCCAGACTTTTCCGTTTCATTTCCACATGTTACAACGTAGACTTTCGTTTTTGCCCTTTTCCCATCGTATCCTCCAACGAATCCTTTACGTTTTCCGTTCGATTCTGTTTCCCTTTTTCAATAAATATTCATCCAGATGGAAATCCTTAAGATCTTGCGCCTGCACACTACAAACTTAACTCATTAAAGTGCTCGCCTACATATTTGCCACCCTCACTTCTACTACAATGTTTAGCTAAATCACTTAACACTGTCCTCCATCTTCCCTTTTGGACCCTTAAAGCTCACCCAAACCACTTAGCACTGTCCTCCATCTTCCCTTTTTGACCCTTAAAGCTCACCCAAACCACTTAGCACTATCCTCCATCTTCCCTTTTGGAACCTTAAAGCTCACCCAAACCACTTCTTGGTTAGGTTCTTCTTCCATTTTAGCCCCCTAAAACTTACCCAAATCACTTCTCGGTCATGTGAATATTCATCTTTAAATATTTCTGGGCCCATTAGTTCTGTGTTAATGTATTTTGTAAATGAAATGACAATGTAACCTTTTTGTTTTTATTCCATCATAAAATATAAAATTTTAAAAATTTTTGAAAATTTCACATTTTTGGATGATATGGATATAGATGTGCACATGCTTGCACATCCATATGTGCACTCCCAAGTGCTCATGTGTGCACTCCTAAGTGCTCATGCACACACCCCCAGAGCTGCACACACTCCCAGACACCCTGAAATGCGCACACCCCTGGACAAAGGTGGTTAGGTAGCTGGGAACGCAGGTGTATGGATTCTTGGATGGATGGACGGGTTGTTGTGCAGGAAGGTAGGTGGGCAGAGATGAGTAGGTAGGTGGGCAGGTATGTGGACAGGCAGACAGACAAGTTGTTGAATGGACAGGTGGGTGGGTAGGTAGATGGGCATGCAGGTGCACTGTTTTTTGGATGGACTGGTGAGTAGGTTGGCAGCCAGGTGGACAGGTTGATGAAAAGGCAGGCAGACAGCTGGGCAGGTGAATTAGTGGGTGGGCAGACAGGGGGATTGCTATGTAAGTAGATGGGCTGGAAAGTTGGTGGCCAGATAGGTGGGTGGGTAGGCAGGTGGGTGGCCAAGAATGTGAGCAGGCTTGTTAGGTGAGCAGGGAGGGGCTATTGGCAAGTAGGTAAGTGGACAGGAAAGTGGGTGGACAAATAGGTAGGTGGGCAGGAAGATGGGTACCTGGGTAGTTAGTTGGGCAGGCAGAAAGGTGGTTGGGCAGCCAGATAGGAGAGAGGAAGGGATGGAAGGTGGACTCTGGACAGACGGCAGGACAGTTCTACCTACCTGTGGGCAGCAGTGGCAACCTCTGTGACGTATCCTCCAACGAATCCTTTACGTTTCCCGTTCGATTCTGTTTCCCTTTTTCAATAAATATCCATCCAGATGGAAATCCTTACGATCTTGCGCCTGCACACTACAAACTTAACTCATTAAAGTGCTCGCTTACATATTTGCCACCCTCACTTCTACTACAATGTTTAGCTAAATCACTTAACACTGTCCTCCATCTTCCCTTTTGGACCCTTAAAGCTCACCCAAACCACTTAGCACTGTCCTCCATCTTCCCTTTTTGACCCTTAAAGCTCACCCAAACCACTTAGCACTATCCTCCATCTTCCCTTTTGGAACCTTAAAGCTCACCCAAACCACTTCTTGGTTAGGTTCTTCTTCCATTTTAGCCCCCTAAAACTTACCCAAATCACTTCTCGGTCATGTGAATATTCATCTTTAAATATTTCTGGGCCCATTAGTTCTGTGTTAATGTATTTTGTAAATGAAATGACAATGTAACATTTTTTTTTATTCCATCATAAAATATAAAATTTTAAAAATTTTTGAAAATTTCACATTTTTACAACTATAAAAAACAAAATACATAGCAATGACAGGCCATTGAACATTATTCTTCATCTGTGGTCCCCAACGAGTTGCGCAGCTCCTGCATCTTGCCCACCAACTGAAGGACCCTGACACTCAGTTGTGCCACTCTGGCACGTGTGGTCCCTGTTAAAAAACGTAAATTAAAATTTTGGTATAACCTTGTTGGGGTCATACTGCAGTGCCCCCCCCCCCCCGTATGGTCCAAACACCTAAATCTGGACTTCAAAAGCCAGAGGGCCCTCGCCACCACGGGCTGGGTTTTGCATAGTGCCCGATTAGAGAACCCCTGGCCCGCATTCTGCAGGCAAAGAACGGGCATCAGGAGCAAGGGCGAGTGGCACATCTTGCAGTTCCTGCAACCAAATATAAAATAATTACACAAAGCAAAGGTAACCAACTAAAACAAGAACTCCTACAACAAATTAAGATTCAAGTTCAACAATCCAAATAAAATTCACAAAGGACATAAGTCTTAACAAATATAGCAATTATATGGATGTGTGGAAAAATAAATGTTTACATGCTAAGAACTAATTAAGGTCAGCATTAAAATGCTTCTATAAGGCATACATGAAATGTATTGATTTAGGTATGCATTGCTATACAATGTATGGCCTCGGCCATGCTGATACATGCAATGCCTTGGTGCTAAAGGCGTGCAGACTCCTCCACATAGCCGCAAAACATGTTCAACAATAGCAATCCGAGCCCTCAAAGGTCCCGTAAGAGGATCGGAAATGAAACGGATTTATAGGGTGGTAGCCCATCGGAAATCAGCTCTCTGAATCAGACAGAAACCCATCCCAACAACGGAAGTTATCTGAACGAACGGAAAATTTACGATTTTGTTTGGAAAATGATCCGAACTAACGGAAATGTTCCGATTTGCTTCCGTTCATCGGAAGCGCATTCCCGAACGTTCGTACGAATGAAAAATAAATGAAAAAAAGCAAAAAAATGACAAACACCTACCAAAACTTTCACAGACAGCTACGGAAGTCCGGATAAATGTATCTTTGAATCGAGGCTATAGTGCTAGCTAAAAACTATAAATGTTTGGAACCAAATGTTTTTTGGAGGTCAGTGGCACTGAAGATGTGAAACCATTGGGCACATTGTGCATAGAAAATTTGCAATATCTTTAAAGTGCTATGGTCATAGGACAACACATTTCTAACAAATCAGTTCATTGCATTTTGCCCTGAAATATGTCCCATTTATTGTGGGAACATCTGCTAACAACTGCAACTTAATCATCAAGTTAAATGCCATACAAGCTCACAAACTGAGCAGTTGGGTACTGACGAATGTGTTTTTTAGATGCAACTACCATTACTTTGTAAGCTGCAGTATAAAAATAAATTCCCAATGTGTGTTTTGTAGTAACAAAAGTGTGGGGCATTCATTTTCTATTTCAACATGACAATACACCTTTGCACAAAATCATGTAAATATATAGTATACTTGGATGATATTGATAGACCGGCACACAGTCTAGCTTTGAACTCAATCATGGAAAGTATAAATGCCTTTATAGCTATGGGGGCATTGCAAAATAAAAGAAAGTTTTGGACAAGCATAAGGCCCATCAGCATTGACCAGGAATGGTTTGGGCTGGTATTAGCATGGCAGGAGGCCCTTTGCCACTGCTTCCATGCCATCAAAATATCAGCCTCTATAAGTCGACCAAATGCTAAAGAAATATTGGATACTTTCCTAAGTATCCCCTCATGCCCCTTCCAGACAGTAAGTAAGATATTTAGTTTGTGTATAGCAGTACCACATAAGGTGTTTTCTATCTGACAATATACCAATTCAATAACAAAATAAGAGCAGCCTTTACAATGGAGTGATCTGTGTCTCCCATAGGATTAAATGATTTTACAGTGAGTTCTAATGTCCCATATATGTCAATTAGAAATGAGAGAGCATATGTTAAAGAAGTAATAACCAAAGGTAGGTAATCCAAGGCTGGTAGTGCTTAAGTGTACGTAATTGTTTTGAACTACCCCAGGCCAGCATAACCTTAAATTTCTACTTGCAAAACTTTACAGCCAAACATAGTCTAGTTAACAGAACCTACCAAATTATGGAAAAAATGCCCAAAGTAGATGCTGTACCTTGTCAGATCTGGTCCACTGTGGACTTAATATTAAAGACCCAACAGAAACCAAACACTTCCAATTTGCTCAGAAGGTTCTAATCATCCCATTCTAAAACAATTTGCTGATGGTAGATTTAGAAGCTGGACTCTCCATCACTGGACCATTTGGTCTAGGAAGACCAAATCAGACACCAGAAACACTTTTGTTACATAAAATATTAACTGACTGACTCCCCTATCCAAATTGTAAATAGACAATACAATTTCTTGGCTGATGTGAAAGCAAAACCACATCAAGGAGAAAGGTCTGTCTTGAATGTAAAAACCACCCTCAGGTAAAGTGTCAAGAATGGCACCTTTTGATGCAATTTCAGAAATTTATTAAAATGTGGCACTTGCAGTGCGGAAAAGGACTGCACTGAGGTCCATAGGCTTTACCCTGTGCTGCCTTTCCTGGAATATTCACTGGCCCTGAATTGTCTAATCCTCCTAAACTCTGACCAAGGTCAATAGGCTGGCACTGGTTATCAGCACCTCCCATTAAATGGGAAGCAGGGAGCCAACTATGAGACACTTGAGCAAGCAAAAAACCTCCGTCCAGAGACAAAGATGACCCATTGCACTTTTATGGCCAGCCCAGTACAGAATGGGCATTTTTAATTCCCCCTGGCACAGCCACCCTCTTCTAGTAATGAAGCAGGACAGGGGGGTTACATAAATTATTGCCATCCTAAACTGCCATCCTGGGCTGGACTAGCCCTTTAACCAAATGTAAACATGCTCTGAGAAATATGGTGATTCTCGGCAATCCAAAATGTACACTACCTCAGATGAGTTGCACAAAAGACTGAATAGGAAGAAGCTCCACCATAGCCTCATACTTTTACAAGCCTCTCCCCATCAGAAGTTGCCATTTCAAACCAAAGGGGTCTTTGTAGGAGGCTTATACTTTGCCACCCAGGACTGCCTTCCCCAAATGGAAAGTCTGCCTGCATATTTAGAACTAGGCTGTTGCTTAATAATGGACTCCAGATCCTCCAGCTCTCTCCTAATGACTGTCATTGGCTTTTCAGAGCATACATTGATTCAGTCAAAGGGTGCACTGCACCACAGAGAGGCCAGAACACTGGCCATAACCAGATGGACAAAAGTCTTAAAAACTCATTAGACTCCACTAGATTATCTAAGAACCCTGAGCCACAGCACATCAATTCCAGTGGGGGAAGAACTGCATACATCCTATATCCTGAGACATTTTGGTAGGAAAATGTTATTAGCACCAACCCAAAAGCCAGCTCAGGTTCAGTATGACGACTGCCCCATCTGAGCCCCAGGAAAAAAAAACAGGCCTTGGCCGCTCCGCTTTGGCAATGTCCTTGAAATTAAAGAAGAAATGACAGGGATATCAAGGTTTACAGTAATTGTTTTTTTTTGCCTTTGAAGCTAGTAGGCATAGAGCTGTGATGCAGCAAATTAATCAGCATAATGGGAGGGGACAGTAAGAGCTTGAGATACCCTTGCCGTGATCCCTTCCTCTCTACCTGTGGCTAGGGGACATTGGACGCCTAGATTAGCCCCCAATATGCGCATGCTTGCACATCCATATGCGCACTCCCAAGTGCTCATGTGTGCACTCCTACGTGCTCATGCACACACCCCCAGAGCTGCACACACTCCCAGACACCCTGAAATGCGCACACCCCTGGACAAAGGTGGTTAGGTAGCTGGGAATGCAGGTGTACGGATTCTTGGATGGATGGACGGGTTGTTGTGCAGGAAGGTAGGTGGGCAGAGATGAGTAGGTAGGTGGGCAGGTATGTGGACATGCAGACAGACAAGTTGTTGAATGGACAGGTGGGTGGGTAGGTAGATGGGCATGCAGGTGCACTGTTTTTTGGATGGACTGGTGAGTAGGTTGGCAGCCAGGTGGACAGGTTGATGAAAAGGCAGGCAGACAGCTGGGCAGGTGAATTAGTGGGTGGGCAGGCAGGGGGATTGCTATGTAAGTAGATGAGCCGGAAAGTTGGTGGCCAGATAGGTGGGTGGGTAGGCAGGTGGATGGCCAAGAATGTGAGCAGGCTTGTTAGGTGGGCAGGGAGGGGCTATTGGCAAGTAGATAAGTGGACAGGAAAGTGGGTGGACAAATAGGTAGGTGGGCAGGAAGATGGGTACCTGGGTAGTTAGTTGGGCAGGCAGAAAGGTGGTTGGGCAGCCAGATAGGAGAGAGGAAGGGATGGAAGGTGGACTCTGGACAGACGGCAGGACAGTTCTACCTACCTGTGGGCAGCAGCGGCAACCTCTGTGTGACGGATCTGGTGGCTCCTTTCTTTGCCATGGCTTGGGCGGCGGCTCCTCTTCAATCGTTGGGGTGACTGCATCTCCTTCCCGCCCCCCCCGGCTTGAGTGGCAGCTTCACTTTAGTAGTGGGCTTTGGCAGCTGCAATCTCTATTCTTTCCTCTGGCTCATTCGCATTTCTGGGTGGCTTCCAGGTAGTGGGGATCCTCCTATATCCAGTGTTGTCATTTGCTCCATTGTTGGGGTTGGTGGGGCAGCTGTTGGCAACAGAAGAGAAAGTGCGACAAGCAGGTGGCTGGTCAGGGAATCGGGAGGGTGGGCTTACAGCTGCGCTTGATGGCTCTGGGCTATTCAAGCCAGATGTTGTGGTTCCATTATTGGTCCTCAAAGACCAATAAAAAAGGGCCCTGGGCCGCCACCTCTACTCAAGTTCATCCCGGAGACTATCCTGCCCAAATCCCCATGTCCTATCTAACCCACCCTTATCTCTCTTTCCTCAGGGTGTAATGCTACCTCAACCCTTTGAAACTAATAGAGAAGCCCCTACTCAGCCTTAAAGAACCCCCGAGTGGATGAACAGAATCTCCAGTGCGTGCTCTCACCCCCTCCAAGCTCGAGGCAACTTCTGCTTTTGAGGTACCCCATTCTTCTGCCTGTCACCTACCCCCTCCTTCCACTGCATTTTTCTCCTCGCTTTCACCCTTTATGTATCTGAAATAAACAGGAGCTTTTTGTACAGCATGGAATGTAGTCCGAGACATTTTTGTCAGGGGATGGGGACAAAAACATAGCAGCACCAGCTGCAGCAGTTACTTTTAGCACCTGTGACAGACTGTAAGAAGGTTCCAGAGGAATAAAATGTTTATGATCTCAATTATTAATGAATTATTATTAAATCACTAATATTACTGATAAATAGGTAACTTGGATGAATGGACTTTTACCTGGTTATTATGATTCTGATCCAGGGCTGGCTGATGCACATATAATATAATATAGGGTTTATTTTGGTGAATTGCCTCAATGTTCATTGTGTATATATGTACAGTATGTGTGTATTTATGTGTGTATGTGTATATATGTATATATGCACAGTAATGTTATTACTTTTACTTCAACTATTTAACTGAAACCATATGTTTGTACTACATGACTGCTTCTTTGTAATAGGAGGACAGTTGGAGGTGGAGAGATTTAGGAATAACATTTAAGGAGGAGAATGTGGGGGAAGGGGTCACTCTTCTCTTCTCTTGAGTCTCTTTGCTTTTGGGTCTCTGAACGGACAACATGTGAGACATGTAAGAGATCGCCACATAGGCAGTATGGTGGGGGTTGGGCGGAAGACAAAAGACTCTAGTTTGAATTAACCTAAGAATGATTGCTGCATTTTCCTATGGTCACTGCTTACAATTCTGTACATTGTAACTTCATATCATATTTATACCATTCATATTATATTCCTGTAATGTATCATGTAAATCAGCTCTATTTATATTAAATCCATTTATTGATTTTGGGTTTCGGCCAATACTTTGCTTAAATTACTATAGCTGAGATCAGATTCTGGATGGCCCAAAACAGTCCTTGTTAAGGAAAACAAGGGAAAGATATATAACAAATAATGATATTTTACAATGGCGAGCGGACAGTTATTTTGGAGCCTACTTCAGTTTAAAGAGGGGGAAATGGTATGATTATACCAAATGACTTTTAAACTTCAGTACGTCCAAAAGAACCTAGAAGAATCCAGTATGATCGTCAGTGGAAGACATAAGAAATTCATGCTGTGAAAGAGGAAGACATTTTAACGGTGAGTAATGGATTTTATTAGTAATATTGCTGATAAGAGTAATCTAGAATTTAGTTCTCCGATTTATCAGAAGAGTGATGGAGAGCTTTGGAAAGTAATGTACTGTATATACTCGAGTATAAGCCGAGTTTTTCAGCCCACTTTTTGGGCTGAAAAAAGCAGCCTCGGCTTATACTCGAGTCAGTAACCTGACTTACCTGAGCGAGGGGGCGGAGAAAGTGGCAGAAGAGCCTCCGAGGCGGCAGAAGAGCCGCCGAGACCTCGGCGGGGAGATCAGTACACCCAGCGCGAGGTGGGTGTACCAAGATGGCGGCCCGGGCCTCAGTGACGTGGCGGCGCGGAGCGTGCCGGCCGCCATCTTGGTACACCCACCTCGCGCTGGGTGTACTGATCTCCCCGCCGAGTTCTGAAGCCTCCGAGGTGGCTCTTCTGCCCCGCGTCCAGGGGCGTAGCTATAGGGGTCGCCATTGCGACTGGCGACTGGCCGCGTCCCATGCCGTCGTCCCGCGCCATCCTCACTCTGTCCCGCACCGTCGCCTTGGCTGGAAGGAGCCTCGCTGAAGATTGTGCAGGAGCTGAACTGGTGAGTGTGTGTGTTGTGTGCATTGTATGTGTGTTGTGTGCTGTGTTGTGTGCTGTGTTGTGTTTGTGTGTGTGTTGTGTGTGCTGTGTGTATGTTGTGTGTGTGCTGTGTTACACCTGAATGGCTGTAATGAGGGATGCCCCTAACTGGCTGTAACAAGGGATGCCCCTCACTGTATTATTATTATTTATTTTTATTTAATTCTTAGGTGATGGCTGGGGGCGTGGTCAGGGGTGATTCCTCAAATCAACTCCAATTCCAATTGAAAAAAGCCGCCTCGGCTTATACTCGGGTCAATAACTTTTTCCAGGTTTTTGTGGTAAAATTAGGTGCCTCGGCTTATATTCGGGTCGGCCTATACTTGAGTATATACGGTATACTCAGCTCATTAAGGCTAACTTAGAAGTTGATAATTCTAGATTTTTATTAAAGAAATCTAAGACAAAGATCCAAAATGTATTTAAGATGTTTAAACTTTATAATGAAATGATTAATCCAGATGTAATGTTTCCAGCTGATTGCCAAGTTAAAGTAAGTAAAAATACAATGCCTTTTATTGATTCTAATAAAAGTTGTGAGGAGAGACTGCAAGTTGTAACTGTGCAAACAGCACCCCTTGCTGGTTCTGTGCAGACAATAGAAGAGCAGGGAGCATCAGAAGTAAATTTTGATTGTGAAAACTGTCCTTTATTGGCAGATTATATAAGGAACTTAGAAAATCAGTTAACTACCAGGGAACAGCTATTAGAAAAATTAAGTAATGAAATGAAAATCATATCAGCAAATACTAAAAAAGCTGATAAGGAAGAAGTTAAGCCTTGTCCATCAAGAACAAAAGCAGGCATACCAAAGGAATCTTATATTCCTGATTTGGTCACCTTAGATTTGGAGAATATTAAAGGGGATGAAATGGAGATGAGGAATAAAACACTTTTGGATAATTCAGTTAAAGTTAATATTAAGATTCACAAGCAGTTAATGAAGATCTTAAAGTACATTCCAGCATATGACCAGAATGTTGATGCATTTGGAAATGCAGATGTGTTTGAATTATTTACCGACAGATATTGTCTATGATGAACAGAAGAATAAGTTGTTTAGGATTTGGATACCGGCAAATATGATCAGACGTGTTGAGCTTTCTCCAGTAAATATAGATGGAGAATTAGTTCACAGTACACGGGCAGACAGATTAAGACAGTTAATACATTTTGTTAATGGTGAATCTCCAGATTTTGAGCTGTTGAATAACTTAAAACCCTCACCCGATGAAGATGTTTATGCCTTCATGGAAAAATTTGAACAGGCATATAGACTAATAATAGGAATTCCTGAGGAAGAGGAGCCTAACAGGATGATAAAAACTTTTGTTGGGAAATTTAACTTCCTTGATCCAGTCTCAAAAATGTTAGCAAGTGAAAAAGATACTATGCAGGAAGCTGCAGCATTTATAGACAAAATAAGGAGACAGTTAAAATACAACACAAATAAGGCAACGGTCTCAGCTACTCTCTTCAAAAGAGGAACGAACCTATTCAGCATGTGAGATCTAAAACTCTCACTGCTACCACCTGTAGGTATAACAGGGAAAGGCAGATAAATCCAAAGAATGTTATCTGTATGAAAGAAATTAATGAAGCTGCAGAAAATATTGAGTATAGCAAAGAGAATGGGATGCTGACTGATAATACAATGGATGTAGATTGTACTGCAAAGTATGTTTCATATGTTTCCATACTGGATGAGGCAAATAAATGTGTAAATGTGTTGCCCCAGAAACAGCAGATTAATTCTGAGCTGGAAACAGTTCCTGTTGCACAAGGTGGTAAATTTAAAGTAAGAACTAGGGATGTTCATTGTTATTCTTGTGGAGGAATTGGACATATTTCTAGGTGTTGTAACAGTTTTCATAATGAAAAGCACACTAAAATTAATAAACCTAAAACTTTCAGGACGTATAAAAGAGAAACAGAAGTATATACACCACGCTGGGGGCATAATTCTCAAACAAAGAGAATTCCTTTCTTTGGAAACATCTTATCTGTGGAAGGTTTGGAAACAAATGAAGCAGCAAGGAAATTTGAAATTCGCCCAACCCAAGTGGGTGGCGACTAGTGATGTCATTTCAGTCCCTTCTGCCCAAAGAAATCCAAACATTTAGAGAGTTAGCAGGAAAGTTATTGATTAATGGCAGAGGATGGGAGGTGCCTATTCCTCTGAAATAACTTTTAACGTTAAGAGTGTAGGGGGGAAGGGATACTGATAGAACAAAGACACAGTTATGGCAAAAAAAGGGTTTGCTAATTTTTAAATGCATTATTTCAAATATGGTTAGTTGAGATATAACATCTAGAATATGTGGTTATGAACTAATTTGTTAGTCGGATTAAACTCCTTAAAAGTCATTCATGGGTATAAAAAGTTGTGATTAATTAAATTAAATAATTGATTGTAGGTATCACTAATCTGATATAATTATTCTATAAAGGGTTAGAGTGGAAAATATATTTGTGTAACAGATGTGATTTTAGAAGACCATAGATGGACAGATTCGATTGACTCATTTCCTGTGGACCAAAGAACTGTAAAATTGTAAATTACCGTATATACTCGAGTATAAGCCGAGTTTTTCAGCCCACTTTTTGGGCTGAAAAAAGCAGCCTCGGCTTATACTCGAGTCAGTGACTTACCTGAGCGAGGGCAGAAGAGCCTCCGAGGCTGCAGACGAGCCGCCGAGGCTTCAGAACTCGGCGGGGAGATCAGTACACCCAGCGCGAGGTGGGTGTACCAAGATGGCGGCCCGGGCCTCAGTGACGAGACGTGACGTGGCGGCGCGGAGTGCGCCGGCCGCCATCTTGGTACACCCACCTCGCGCTGGGTGTACTGATCTCCCCGCCGAGTTCTGAAGCCTCTGAGGCGGCTCTTCCGTCCCGCGCCGTCCTCACTCTCTCCCGCACCGTCGCTGGAAGGAGCCTCGCTGAAGATTCTGCAGGAGCTGAACTGGTGAGTGTGTGTGTTGTGTGCATTGTATGTGTGCTGTGTTGTGTGCTGTGTGTGCCTTGTGTGTGTATGTGTGCTGTGTATGTGTGCTGTGTATGTGTGCTGTGTATGTGTGCTGTGTATGTGTGCTGTGTATGTGTGCTGTGTTGTGTGCTGTGTTGTGTGCTGTGTTGTGTGCTGTGTTGTGTGCTGTGTTGTGTGCTGTGTGTGCCTTGTGTGTGTATGTGTGCTGTATTGTGTGCTGTGTTGTGTGCCTCGGCTTATACTCGGGTCAATAACTTTTTCCAGGTTTTTGGGGTAAAATTAGGTGCCTCGGCTTATATTCGGGTCGGCCTATACTCGAGTATATACGGTAAGTTTAGAAGTGAGTTGTACATTGATTGCTGTAGGAAAAAATAGAATATTGAGGGTAAGGATTATTTTGGCTCACCTCAAGATTCAATAGATTGTCCAGTAGAGTGATCAGATTATATCTGATCGGACCAGTCTCAGTTGTTACACGGATATTTGCTTTAAGAGCTAGTCTGACTAGAGAAATTCCTTTGTTGGATAATTACCAACAGATGGCCATTAGACTTAGAGAGAGATGAATGTACTTTAAAGGGAATAATCAACACTAACAACAGTTTCCTAACATATTTTAACTAATATAAGCAAGTAAAATTCATATCAAGTCATTAATATTTCTGAAGTAAAAGGTAGGTATTATTATTAAGGTTTTAAAGCAAGGAAGTAACTTATCCTATACATGAGAGATATGCATCTGCTTGTAAGTGGCATTTTAAATTTAGAAGTTTTGAATGATTGAATAGAAATGTGAAGGAAAACAGAAGAATATATTTCATGTTTCACTGATGCATGCTCAGATAAGCTGATCAGAGGGTGTCTCAGAAGCTTGTTTTCAAGAGAAAAGAGATTCTGGTGACATGACTTGAGTGGGAGATATGCTTCTGTTATTCCAAGGCATGTTCTTCAAAAATTTAGTAACAAGAATGGGATCAAGACATAAGTTACTGGGAAGAAATTGAGTAAATTGTACTGACGTCATACAATTTAATTTAATTTTGCCCAGATTATCCCAAATTAATTGACTTAATTTATTGACAATGCACTTATGAAGTATTTATGATGCAGATGAAAACGTAATAATATATACTGATTGTTAGGGTGAACAGTGCCAAACCCAAGTTTTAAGGAAAGTGGATCTGGAGTATAATTTATGTGAATTTAGATAAGAATGTTATGAAATTATTTGCTTAAAGAAATTGATGCTGCTAAATTTTATGTTAAAGGAAGAAAACTGAGGCTGACTATATAAGGAATGATGACGGAAATGATGACGCGAAGCCCTGAAGTCAGAAGGAAAGAGAAGAAGAAGGGAGTAACATGACAAGATAAGAAGCCATGATGAAAAGTTCATCAAAAGGAGAAGAATATGAATATCATGAAGACTCCTATTTCATCATAGAAGAAATAAAGATATATACCCTAACTTAAGAGTGCAATTAACACTTCCATTGCAGCGAATTAGCTGGCAAAGTCTTGCCAAAGAAGTGATCGTCCCAAGGCAGAAAAGAAGAACAGAATGAAAGGAAGATTAACCAGTGACAACATATGAAAAAGAAATCTGATATATAAAAATGTTGTGAATTAGTTTTTTTCAAGGCAGTGACACCTATTTACATATTTACGTTAGGGAACCAAAATAGAACATTACACCTAAAGGTCTACCTATTAGCATAATAAGTGGAGGTGTATAGCGGTGCTTATGAAATGTTACCATATGGGTTAAGAGGATTTTTTGGTTCTGGGTCACTAATAAAAAGGGTAAATATGTTCATAGTGGTTTGGTGGGAGGAGTCAGAAGGGGTTAAGAATTTAGATTCTGAGTCTTGACTCTTCTTTGATCTATCACAACCAGATTTTTCTTTTAAAATTCATATACTTGACACTGGGAGTGCATGTGTAAAAAGGGGATTCATTCTTCTTTGGAAGAACAAGGTCATGAGCAAATGAATAATATGAAACAAGGATTTCACTTGTTATCATTGAGAATATTGTGCTTTTGCGCTTGACATTGTTAGGCCAAAGCTTGAACTGAGGGGTATATCATTGGATTTGCTCTTCCAATCCAGGTTATTTGTTTAATTAGTTAAACAAATGATAACTAGAGATGAGCGAGTAGTCAAATATTCGAAATTTCGAATTTCGATTCGAATAGACCGCGTTACTCGACTACTCGACCGATTATCGAATCCCATTATAGTCTATGGGAAAAAAATGCTCGCCACTTGGAAATCTCAATTCGACCACTTGGAGGTCACCAAGTCCACCCTGAAACATCAGAAAATGATGCCAACACTGCTGGAATGCAACTGGGACAGCAGGGGAAGCATGTCTGGGTGCATATAACGCGCCCAAGTCGCACTATTACGCCACTATCACAGCCTCTCAACAATACACTCCAAACACAACATAACTTCTACGTAAAGTGAGACAAGACAAGGCAACCTTCTTTCCTCTACATTGCCATGGACCCCAAGCCAAACTGTACAAAAAAGAACAAAATTCTGCACCCCTTAAAATCACGTTGCCTATGACAACCACAGATGGCATAGGCAAGGGGGAAAACAAATAGACCCCACCCCAAATTGTCATTGTGTGTGTGTGTGTGTGTGTGTGAGATGTGGTCAGACATGTCTTCTTGTGTCATTGTGTCACTTCAGCAGTAAGGGAAGCTTAAAGGAGGAGGTTTGTTACAGTGCGTCACCCCAGCAGTAAGGGAAGCTTACAGGAGGAGGTTTGTTACAGTGTGTCACCCCAGCAGTCAGGGAAGCTTACAGGAGGAGGTTTGTTACAGTGTGTTACCCCAGCAGTAAGGGAAGCTTACAGGAGGAGGTTTGTTACATTGTGTCACCCCAGCAGTAAGGGAAGCTTACAGGAGGAGGTTTGTTACAGTGTGTCACCCCAGCAGTAAGGGAAGCTTACAGAAGGAGGTTTGTTACAGTGTGTCACCCCAGCAGTAAGGGAAGCTTAGAGCTGAGACCTCTTAAAAATTGTGTGGAGTCCCAAGAGCTGAGACCTCTTAGAAATTGTGTGGAGGCCCAAGAGCTGAGACCTCTTAAAAATTGTGTGGAGGCCCAAGAGCTGAGACCTCTTAAAAATTGTGTGGAGGCCCAAGAGCTGAGACCTGTTAACAATTGTGTGGAGGCCCAAGAGCTGAGACCTCTCAAACATTGTGTGGAGTCCCAAGAGCTGAGACCTCTTAAAAATTGTATTAAGGCCCAAGAGCTGAGACCTCTTAGAAATTGTGTGGAGGCCCAAGAGCTGAGACCTCTTAAAAATTGTGTGGAGGCCCAAGAGCTGAGACCTCTTAAAAATTGTTTTAAGGCCCAAGAGCTGAGACCTCTTAGAAATTGTGTGGAGTCCCAAGAGCTGAGACCTCTTAAAAATTGATTGTATTAAGCCCAAGAGGTGAGCCATAATTTTTTTTATTAATACAGCAATTCTACGGCGGTTAAGGAGGAGGAGGAGGAGGAAATGGCACTTCATACTGATGGCACTTCACTCTTGGCTGCTTTCCACTGTTGTACAAGCAAAGTCCGGGTCAATCCACTTGCTGTTCATTTTGATTAGCGTCAGCCTGTCGGCACTGTCGGTTGACAGGTGGCTGCGCTTATCGGTTATAATGCCCCCGGCTGCGCTGAACACCCTTTCTGATAGCACGCTGGCGGCAGGGCAGGCGTACAGGGACAGTTCCAGCCACGTGTCCAACTTGGAGACCCAGTAAGTGTAGGGAGCCGAGGGATCGGGGAGGACAGGGGTGTGGTCTGCCAGGTAGTCCCGCAACATCCGCCGATACTTGTCCCTCCTGCTGATAGCGGGCCCCGCAGTGATGGAAGTTGCACGAGGGAGTAACATGAACGTGTCCCACACCTTGGAGAGTGTTCCCCTGGTGGCTGTGGGCCTGATCGATGTTGTCAGACTCTGGGAGACACTCTCCTCTCTGCCGCCAGCGATGGTGGGTGGGAAAATCTGCATCATGTTCTGCACAAGTTCCCTCTGGTATTCCAGTAATCGATTCGTCCTCTCCTCTACCGGAATAAAAGAGGAGAAGTTATCTTTATACCGGGGGTCCAGGAGTGCGAAGACCCAGTATAGTTTGTTCTCCAATATCCGGACAACACGTATGTCCCGGGAAAAGCAGCCCAGCATGAAGTCAGCCATGTGTGCCAGACTCTGAGTAGGCATGACGTCACTGCCCCCACCAGAAGAATCATTTTCCATTTCCTCCTCTTCCTCCTCCTCTCCGCCCCATCCGCGCTGAACCAATGGGACGCACACAGCCTGACTGCTACCCTCGCCGCCAGCATCCTCTTCCACAGCCACCTCCATGTTGTCCTCCTCCTCCTCATCCTCCTCCTCCTGCAACTGCCACCGAGCAGCAGACAAAAGTGTGGTCTGACTGTCTACCTGCGTTGCGTCTCCTCCTACCCCCGTCTCCTCTGTGTGCAATGCGTTCTCCCTTATTGCGATGAGCAATTCTTTAAGGACGCATAGGAGCGGGATGGTTACGCTCACTATAGCGTCCTCGCTGCTGACCTTCTTAGTGGACTCCTCAAAGATACGCAATACATCGCATATGTCTGCCATCCATGGCCACTTGGTGGTGGTTGGCAAACTGAGGGAGCTGAGTTGGATGCACGCGTGGATGCATCATCTGGTACTCCATCAATCATCATCATCGAGTGGGCAGGTCGCGCAACAGCCGATGTTGAGGCAAATGGAGGCGTTGCTGGAGTTTTTTTACGCTAGCAGCAGCTACAGTTGACTTCCGAAAGTGAGCGCACAAGCGCCGCACTTTCACCAGTAGCTCTGCCAGGTTGGGGTAAGTCTTTAGAAACTTTTGTACTACCAAATTAAAAACGTGGGCCAGGCATGGTACGTGATTGAGTTCTGCAAGCTCCAGAGCCGCCACCAGGTTACGGCCGTTATCGCACATGACCATGCCTGGTCCTAGCTGCAGCGGCGACAGCCACATCTCTGTCTGCTGCAATATGGCGTGCCTCACCTCTGCGGCGCTGTGCTTCCTGTCGCCCAAGCGGATGAGCTTAAGCACCGCCTGCTGATGTCTCCCCGCGCCAGTGCTGCAACGCTTCCAGCTAGGGGCTGAGGGCGATGTTAAGGCAGAGGAGGAGGAGGAGGAAGAGGAGGGGGTCTATCAGAACCCGTGCTGGCAATCTTGGGTGGGGGTGGTATGTAGGCCGTCCCTGTTTGCGACCCCGTCCCCGCTTCCACAACATTCACCCAGTGTGCCGTCAAAGAGATGTAGCGTCCTTGGCCGCAAGCGCTTGTCCACGAGTCGGTGGTCAAGTGGACCTTTGCGCTGACTGCGTACCTCAGGGCCCACCTGATGTTACGCGACACGTGCTGGTGCAGGGCGGGGACGCCACACCAGGAAAAATAGTGGCGGCTAGGGACGGAATAGCGAGGTGCGGCAGCCGCCATCAGGTCGCGGAAGGCCTGCGTCTCCACAAGCCTAAACGGCAACATCTCCAGGGCCAGCAGTTTGGAGATGAGGCAGGTTAAGGCTTGGGCTTGGGGGTGACTGGAGGCGTACTTCCGCCTGCGGTTGAACGCCTGCGAGATGGACAGTTGATGGGACAAGGAGATGGAAGGTGCAGACGAAGATGCGGGGGAAGGGGGGGCTGAAGGAGAAGGCCCCAAAGTAGCCGAGGCAGAGGCAGATGTGGAGGTGTCCTGGCTGGAGGTCTGGACCGCAGTGGCAGCACACAACAAAGGGGAAGAGGCAGTGGCAGCAAGACCGGGCGCAGGTTGTATTGCGTTTGCTCTCTCAGCCCAGTGCTTGACTTCCAAGTGACGGCGCATGCCTGAGGTGGTCAGATTGCTCTTCTCAGAGCCCCTACTCAGTTTTGAGTGGCAGATTGCGCAAACCGCGCTCAGTTTGGCGTCCGCGCAAACATTAAAAAATCTCCACACCACAGAAGTACGAGGCCTCGATGGGGGAGCTTCGCGCGACTGCCTGCTGCCGGGAAGAGCTTCGGCCCTGCTGGCTGTGGCCTGCCTTCTCTGTCTGGACTGTCCTCTGCCTCTGGACTGTCCTCTGCCTCTTGCTGCCTTATTCGGTGATGTGCAGACCGCATCTCCACTGCTTTCCCCGCTGGACATCAGCCCTGTCCAAGTGGGGTCGGTCATTTCGTCGTCCACCACCTCCTCTTCCACTTCCTCTCTCTGCTCCTCCTCCTGCCCACTGGACATTCCAACAGCCTCCCTTGATGGCAACTGCATCTCATCATCATCGCTCATGATAGCAGATGCTGGTTCCGGCTCCACATCACTAGGAGATGGCGGATACTCAAGTGTTTGGGCATCACTACAAACAAATTCCTCTGCTAGCTCCTGGGATTCTTGCAGCACATCTGGAAAAGGACCCAAAAAGAGGTCCTGGGAGGGGTCAAGGGTGGGCTGACTCTGTTGGCCAGGTTGGGAGGAAGGAGGGTCAGAGTGAGACTGTGTGGATGACTGGGTGGTGGACAAGTGACTGGAAGCGTTATCGGCCATCCATTGCACCACCTGTTCACGCTGCTCAGGCCTCAACAGAGGTGTACCCCGCCCCCGCTTAACTGTCCCATAAAGGCAGGGAAGCTGGATGAGCGTAATGCTGGCTGCCCCTCACCAGCACGCATTGTATCCCCACTGGCTTCAACGCGGTTTGTGCCCCCACCAGCATTTCCGCGCCCCCGTCCTCGTCCACATCCCTTTGCGCTAGCCCTCCGCATTTCAGACGTTTTACTTTTTTGGCCACGCGTTATGCCAAATATATATATATTTTTTAGGAGAACACCTGGCTATACAGCGGTATACTGCCAGAAGGTGAAATGGTGCCTATACGCACCGGGTATATAACAGTGTTTTGTTGGCACAGAGGACACAAAACAGTAGTGCCAAATATATATATATTTTTTAGGAGAACACCTGGCTATACAGCCGTATACTGCCAGAAGGTGAAATGGTGCCTATACGCACCGGGTATATAACAGGGTTTTGTTGGCACAGAGGACACAAAACAGTAGTGCCAAATATATATATATTTTTTAGGAGAACACCTGGCTATACAGCCGTATACTGCCAGAAGGTGAAATGGTGCCTATACGCACCGGGTATATAACAGGGTTTTGTTGGCACAGAGGACACAAAACAGTAGTGCCAAATATAGTTTTGTATATAGGTGCTAATACACCACTGAAGTCTTTCTGTCCCTATTCCAGCAGCAGCAGCTACCCCTCACTAAAGCAGCCGTTTTGTGCAGAGTGTATATAGTTTTGTATATAGGTGCTAATACACCACTGAAGTCTTTCTGTCCCTATTCCAGCAGCAGCTACCCCTCACTAAAGCAGCCGTTTTGTGCAGAGTGTATATAGTTCTGTATATAGGTGCTAATACACCACTGAAGTCTTTCTGTCCCTATTCCAGCAGCAGCAGCTACCCCTCACTAAAGCAGCCGTTTTGTGCAGAGTGTATATAGTTTTGTATATAGGTGCTAATACACCACTGAAGTCTTTCTGTCCCTATTCCAGCAGCAGCAGCTACCCCTCACTAAAGCAGCCATTTTGTGCAGAGTGTATATAGTTCTGTATATAGGTGCTAATACACCACTGAAGTCTTTCTGTCCCTATTCCAGCAGCAGCAGCTACCCCTCACTAAAGCAGCCGTTTTGTGCAGAGTGTATATAGTTTTGTATATAGGTGCTAATACACCACTGAAGTCTTTCTGTCCCTATTCCAGCAGCAGCAGCAGCTACCCCTCACTAAAGCAGCCATTTTGTGCAGAGTGTATATAGTTTTGTATATAGGTGCTAATACATCACTGAAGTCTTTCTGTCCCTATTCCAGCAGCAGCAGCTACCCCTCACTAAAGCAGCCGTTTTGTGCAGAGTGTATATAGTTTTGTATATAGGTGCTAATACACCACTGAAGCCTCTCTGTCCCTACTGCAGCAGCAGCTACCCCTCACTAAAGCAGCCGTTGTGTGCAGTGTGTATATAGCTAGAATGAGCTATATACCGTTCAGCATAGTAGCCCTAATAAGGGCTCTCAATGACTCTCCTGTCTTCTGGTAGCTGGTATATATGGTGGTAAATGCGATATTCTGAGCTTCTGGGGCCCTGCCTGCCTACATACAGCTACAGCCTGTCTTTCCCTGCTCTTAGCGTCTATCCCTCACTAAGTTCAAGCTGCTAATGCTGACGAAGAGGAAGTGCTGAGTTTTGTAGATTCGAGGTCACATGGTTTTTCCAGCCAATGCGTCTAGACGCCGTTCTCGCGATGCCAGCATCCTCCCAGGACCTGTCCCACCCCCCCTGCATGGTGATTGGTGTAAAAAACGCGCCAGGGAAGGTGGGAGGGGAAACGAATTGTAAGTGCGCCATTGCCGCTGTACTCGATCGAAATCGAGTATGACGAATAGCGTAGTATTCGATCGAATACCGACTCGGTCGAATACTACTCGCTCATCTCTAATGATAAACAGGGGGATAATCAAATTATTTTGAATTTCCTGGGTACATTTGACATATGAGACTTCATTATACAGTATCAAGATTAGAGGTGTCTAAATTTAACAGGAATTGTTCTATTCTCTGTTATACTGGTAAAGGGGTAAAGAAGATATGTTTGATACTTCCATATTTGTTTAAATTCACTCAGAAAATGGACACTCAGAAAATGGACACAGGAAGTAAGGAATTAGGAGGTTTAGTTACAATCAAGCGGATATTAAATAGCCGATGATTGTTAAACCCTGGAATGGGCTGAACATGATCGATATCATCTTTTTGGTATACTTTGGAGAGGAAGGGTTATAACCATCAATGAACAGAGTCATTCATAGTAAGGTCTGCAGGAAATGTTAATATAACTCGAGTCATTTTGTTTGTTTTTTGTTTGTTTGTAAATAATTAGGATAATCGATTTTTTTTGTATATTTTAATATTTTGTTAACTTAGTTTAGAATTTGGATTAGTAGTTTTAGCAGTAACTTGTTGACTACATCAAAATGATAAAGGGAATAGAGGTAAAAAAAAATATTTCCTTTGGCTCAGCAAGTTCTGAGATTGGAATCATGTTTAACCCACAGTTGAATGAATGTGAAACGAATGATGGAAAAGTGGATAGATGGCATATTTTTATTTTAACTAATAATAACCCAGCATTAATAATTTGAGATCTTAACAGGGGGAATTGTAAGAAGGTTCCAGAGGAATAAAATGTTTATGATCTCAATTATTAATGAATTATTATTAAATCACTAATATTACTGAAAAATAGGTAACTTGGATGAATGGAGTCTGTGGATTTACCTGGTTATTATGATTCTGATCCAGGGCTGGCTGATGCACATATAATATAATATAGGGTTTATTTTGGTGAATTGCCTCAATGTTCATTGTGTATATATGTATGTGTGTATATATATATATATATATATATATATATGTGTGTGTGTGTGTGTGTGTGTGTGTGTATGTGTATATATGTATATATGCACAGTAATGTTATTACTTTTACTTCAACTATTTAACTGAAACCATATGTTTGTACTACATGACTGCTTCTTTGTAATAGGAGGACAGTTGGAGGTGGAGAGATTTTGGAATAACATTTAAGGAGGAGAATGTGGGGGAAGGGGTCACTCTTCTCTTCTCTTGGGTCTCTGAACGGACAACATGTGAGACATGTAAGAGATCGCCACATAGGCAGTAAGGTGGGGGTTGGGCGGAAGACAAAAGACTCTAGTTTGAATTAACCTAAGAATGATTGCTGCATTTTCCTATGGACACTGCTTACAATTCTGTACATTGTAACTTCATATCATATTTATGCCATTCATATTATATTCCTGTAATGTAATCAGCTCTATTTATATTAAATCCATTTATTGATTTTGGGTTTCGGCCAATACTTTGCTTAAATTACTATAGCTGAGATCAGATTCTGGATGGCCCAAAACAGTCCTTGTTAAGGAAAACAAGGGAAAGAAATATCACAAATAATGATATTTTACACAGACTGTGGGGCAAGGTGACAGAAGCAGAAGTCTGAGAATATAAGGCTTGTGACAGCCAGAGGAGGAGGGTAAATGTAGCAGCAGTCTTTCTGAGTCTCTAAAATCTGTGAAAACCAGTGAAAGCCAGTAGAGAACAGTAACAGCAGCAGTAAAATCTCTGAGCCTGCGACAGCCAGTGGAGGAGATAGCAGCACTCAGCACTCAGTCCCAAAGGCCTGTATCATCCAGTTGTGAAAGGTAGCAGCAGCAACAGTCTAAGGGGATCACTTTGGCTTGTGATGGACCATAAAGGGGGGTAGGGGGGTAGCATCAGCCACAGTCTCAGAGTCTAAGGCCTGTGACAGCCAGTGGAGGAAGATGACAGCAGCAGCATTCTCATAGGGTCTCTAATGCCAGTGGAGAAAGGTGACAGCAGCACTTTTGCTCTCAGCACTTTTTCTAAAACATGTGATGGCTAGTGGAGAAGGATAACTGCAGCAACATCAGTTTCTCTGAGACTGCAAAAACCTCTGACAGCCAGTGTAGAAGGGTAACCGCAGCAGCAGTTTCTCTGAAGGCCTGTGACAGCCAGTGCAGGGGGCAGCAGCAGCCTGTCTCATAGTGTCCCTAAAGCCCATGACTACCAGTGGTTGGAGATAGCATTAGCAGTCTTATACAGTCCCTAAGGCTTGTGACTGCCAGTAAAGGGCAGCAGCAACAGCAACAGTCCTGTCACAGCCAGTGGAAAAGGGTAACAGCAGCACTAGTCTCAAAAGCCTATGACAGTCAGTGAAGGAGGGTAACAGCAACAGCAGACTCCCTGAGCCCCTAAATGCCCATGTCAGCTAATGGAGGGGTCTGCAGCAGCAGTCTCATAAATAAAGATCTGTGATAGCCAGTGGAGGGGGTAGATGACAGCAGTAGTCCCACTGAGTCTCTAAGGCATGTAACAGCTAGTTGAGGAAGATAGCAGCCTCATTTAGCCCACAAAGGCCTCTAACAGCCAGGCAAGGAGTAAAGGGTAGCATTGGCAGCAGTCTATTTGAGCCCCTAAAGGCCTGTGACAGCCAGTGGAGGAAGGTGACAGCAGCAGTCTCTCTAAATATATATCTTGTGACAGCGAATGGGGTATAGATGCAGCAGAAGTCTAATTGATTCCATGAAGCCTGTGGCAGCAAGTAGAGGCAGTAGCAGCAGTCTCAGAGTCCCTTAGGTCTGTGGCAGCCAGTGAAAGGAGTAGCAGCAGTCTCAGAGTGGCTTAGATTTGTGACAGGAAGAGGAGTGGGTAGCATTAGCAGCAGTCTCTCACCCCTCGATTCAAAGAGCAAAAGTTAATTGATTTCGTATCGAGAATCGTAAGTTTGGGTGGGTGTTAGTCATTTTTTCCTGTTTTTTTGGCCATTTACGACTCGCACGAGCCTACGTACGAATGCGTATATGCTCTTACGATCAGCGGAAGTCCGTTCCTAAATTTTAGGATCAAAACGTAAAACTTAGGATCAAAACGTAAAACTTAGGATCAAATCCTAAAACTTACGATCAAAACGTAAAACTTAGGTTAATTGGATGTGTTTAGGTGTGATTCAGAGAAACCTCTAAACGCGTTTTAAAAGAAAGCCACAGCCGACACCTTTTAGCAGCCGGATTGCTGTTCGTGAACAGGTTTTTTGGCTATGTGGAGGAGTCTGCGTGTCTTGAGCTCCAATGAACTGCATGTATCAGCATGGCCGAGGCCATAAATTGTATGGCAATGCATACCTGATTCATGTATGCCTTATAAAAGCATTTTAATGTGGACCTTAATTAGTCCTTTGCATGTAAACCTTTATTTGGCAATATATTTGCGTTAATTAAAGAAACTTATGTCCTTTGTTATTTATTTTAAAATTGAGGTACTAGAATAATATTTTTAGATTGCATTTATTGGTGTAGTTGTTTACCTTTGCTTTGTTTAATTATTTAAGCACATCTTTGGTCAGATGCATCACACTTACTGAGGAGAGGAGAGCGGGATAAAGTGCAGGATGTGGGTTACTGCTGTATTTTGCACAGACACAGCAGAGCTGGGGGCATGGAAAGGTCAGAAATCAAAGAATCCAGAGCAACACAGTCACAAGGCCCTTTCTGTTTGCAGGCTGCCCGATAATACCTGAGCCGCCATCTTGGCTGTTTCTAGGCTCATAACATGCAGAAGTTGCTGGGTGTTTTTTAATATTTGTGAGCAATCTGTATGTAGAGGGTGTGGGTAACCACACAAAAATTTTAAAGTTGTACCATTTGAAGCATAAATATTAAAATTAAATCCACAAGTAAAAAATGCAAGTTAACTAAAAATTAAACAAAGTAACATGTTGGTTACTACAAAATGAATGAAATAAAGAAAAAGACCAAATATTTAGAATGCACTTTAATGAGGTAAGTTTGTAGTGCGGAGCCGCAAGATCAGAAGGATTTACGTCCAGACCAAAAAGGAAAAAGGGCAAAACCAATGTTGCAACCTGAGAAATGAAACGGAAAATTCAGGATGGAAACTGACATAGGTCTGATTCCCGAACTGCCATACGAACGGACGTATCTTTTAGGATAGAAACGTATTTGCTTATTGAATCACTCGCAAGTTCATACGAACGCACGAGCGGACGTGAAAAATAGGATGATCGTGAGCCAAATCCAAGCTGTTACATGTTTCTTTGAATCAACCCATCAGTCTCTAGGGCTTGTGACTTTCAGTGGAGAATAGTAGCAGCAGCAGCAGTCTCTATGGGCCCCTAAAAGTCAGTGGCAGCCAGTGGACAAGGTAAGCAGCAACAGTAGTCTCACAGAATCTCAAAAGGCTTGCAGCAGCAAGTGGGGGGGTAGGTAGATGCAAAAGTCTAACTGAGCCCGTAAAGGCCTGTGACAGCCAGTGGAGGTGGGTAGCAGCATCAGCAGTCTCATTGAGTCTCTAAGGCCTGTGACAGCAATTGGAGGAAGGGGACAGCAGCATAAGCAGCAATCTCCCTGAATCCCTAAGGCCCACAACAGCCAGTGCAGGTGGGTAGCAGCAGCAGTCTCATTAAGTCTCTAAGCACTGTGACAGCCAAGGTAAAAGCAGTAGCAGCAGTGTCTCCGAGTCTTTAAGTCCTGTGACAGCCAGTGGAGTAGGGAAACAGCAGCAACAGTCTTTCTGAGTCCTTCAAGGTCTGAAAAAGACAGTGGGAGAAAGCAGCAGCAACCTCATTGAATCTGTAAGGTCTTAGACAACTAATTGAGGAAGGTGACAGCAGTATCAACAGCAGTCTCATAGAATCTCTAACACCTGTGACACCTCTAACACCATCTAGCAGAGGAAGGTAACAACAGCAGTCTCTCTAAATATCTAAAGTCTGTAATGGCCAGTGGAGGGGGCTAATAGCAGCAGACTGTTAGCCTCCTCCAAGGACTGTAACAGCTAGTGGAGGAAAGTAACAACAGCAGTGGATTCTATGAGTCTCTAAGGCTTGTGACAGCCAGTGGAAGGGGGTAACAGCAGCAGCAGATTGGGTCTTTTAGGCCCCTGATGTGACAGCTAATGGAGGGGGTAGTAGTAGCAGCCATCTTTCTGAGCCCTTAAAGGGTTGTGACAGCCAGTAGAGGGAGGCAACAGCAGCAGTCTCAGTCTTTAAGGCCTTTGACAGCCAGTGGAGGGAGGGGACAGTAGCAGAGTAGCAGGCTATATGAGCCTCTAAGGCCCTTGGCAGTCAGTGGAAGAGGGTAGCAGCAGCAATCGCAGGGCCTCTAAGGCCCGTGACAGCCATTGGAGGAAGATGCAGAGAAGCATCATCAGTCTCTCTGGACCTCTAAGGTCTTTGACAGCCAGTGGAGGGGGCGAGTAGCAGCAGTCTCAGAGTCTCTAAGTCCTGTGATAGCCAGCGGAGGTAGTTGACAGCAGCAGTCTCAAAGAATCTCTAATGCCTGTGCCAGACAGTGGAGAAGGGTGACAGCAGCATCAGCAGTGGTTTCTCTGAGTCTCTAATTCCTGTGACAGCTTGTGGAGGATGCTATCAGTAGCAGCAGTCTCTCTGAGTCTCTAAGGTCAGTGACAGCCATTGGAGGGGGAGCAGCAGTCTTATTGAGTCCATAAGGCCTTTGACAGCCAATGGAGGTTGGCAGTTGTATTAGATGGGGTGAGGGGGATATAGCATTATCCAGGCCTGATTCACCTTTATGAATGTCAGGAACTCCATATTTGGCACGATTCTCACTGGGGTCACAAAAACCCCTGCCAAGAACTCCACAAGGTACATATTCTAATGTGACAGGGAGGACTGGAGATATGCCATCACCTGAGGGTTTATCTATTGCTGGGTGGTGGCGTTGTTATGGTGCTGGCCACATTTAGAGTTGAGCGAAATGAACCGGTAATACCTGATTTGGCTCGAATTTCAGGAAGAGTTTGGGAATTCACCGGCACCACCCCACAGGTCACGGCCAGCCAAGGAGAAGCAGAGAGACAGGGTCACAAGGTTGCAGTTTAAGAAATCAGGGTAGCTGGGTTAATCAGGAGGCACTCTTTCGTGGCATAGTCAGCTGTTGCATAGACAGCATAGCTCATAGAGCAGGGAAAGTTTAGGGCATTTTGAACCACAGCATAGGAGAAAAGAAGGGACAGGAAAGGAAATAGGCACAGTGGAGCACTGAGGGGTGTGTGTGTGTGCTGCATAGAAAATCTCCCTGCGCTGGGATTTGGTGGTCACTGTAGTCCACCCTGTAAAGTCTAAAAACTTCAGGGAGGGTTTTTTTTATTTTTTGGGCACATCTGTCTCCCCACTACATTGGGGAACTTGGGGTACACGGTGCCTCAGAGTTTAATACAGAAATCTTTTTCACCTGCTGTTTTAGCTGCGCAGGCCCTGTCTCTCGAAGTTGGGGTACACAGTGCATCTTAATCATGTCAAATACGGTTCTAAAAATCCAAAACTGTGATTCTCACCTGTATAATTGTTTTCTATCTATTTCCACTCCAGGGCTGCAGAAAGTCAGAAATGAATGGGTTAACTCGACCAAAGGGTGGGGACTGCAAGACAAAAGGCATAGTTCCTCCTGACCTTTATATACTTCCAGCCACCAGGGAGGTGCTTTTTATGCTGATCAAATATTTACATATATACAAACTCCACTATGACTATGGCATCCAAGTAAAGGATATAGGGGTCTAGCAGAAAGGGCGGGCTTGCTGCCCTGGAGTGAAAAAAGAGAGAAAACCGTTATATAGGTGAGAATCACAGTATTTTCTCTCATGTTTTGAAATTATTAGGACCCCCAAGAGCAGCTTTAATCCACAATCTACAACACAAGAATAATTAAAATGAATATATATCATGAATTACAATTCAAAAATACAGGTAAGTAGCATAATAACCACTTACCTGCTAACTTAGGGAAAAAACAGTCAATATGGAGCCCTGGAAGCAGCAGGAGGGCAGCAGCTGCCAGAGAAAAGTTGCACCACAGGATGGCAAGTGGGCCTTCAGCCGTGGGAGAGACCGCATCAGCGGCAACTCTGCCTCCTCCCCAGTGAGGCTGCGAGCAGAGGAGTGAAGCAGAAGCCGGCACCGGCCTGAAGAGAGAACTCCATGGTGAGCGGTGGCAGCAGCCTGAGCCACTGACAGCAGACTCAACAGCAGTACTGGGCAGTGAACCATACAAGCGGCGGTGGCCCGAGCTTGCTTAATAGCAGCTCAAAACAGCTAAGTCAAGCCGGCACAATCTGCACCTTGCTCAGCTATACAGTAAGCCAAGTACCACATCCACGTGAAACAAATAAACAAATAAAAACACAAAAAGAAAAAGGTTACCTATTGTGGGAAGAAAGGCATGAGAGGAATATTATCCCCATGGTTCCCCAGCAGGATCAGACAAAAACCTGTGGCTGATTGTCCCTTCAGGTGAGAACTTCTGCCCTTGAGGGTCAGCTTTTAAAAACCAAGGTAACACCCCATAGTGCCCCAAGACCCTGGCGCTTACCCATAACTCACCCTGATCCATACCTTCAGATCAAGGAGATATGGATGGGTCCACAGGATCAGTGGGACCATAGGGGCCTGGAAGCAGACAAGGTTAAATCCCCTGCTTCCTGAGTATTCCCCTATAAGAGGGAAAAAATAAATAAATCTAGAAAAAAATAAATCCAGGTACACCTATGCAGTCCAGTCCCACCTGCAAGAATGAAACTGGATTGCGGAAAGAAACCACACCTTTTTTCTTGCAGTCCCCACCCTTCGGTCGAGAGTTAACCCATTCATTTCCTGATGCCCTGGAGTGGAATAAGCAATCTTAGGATGAGCTAGAGGAAATTACATCCCTGCAAATCCTTCTACCACTAAGGATAAGGATGTTGGTGCCAATGCTAACACTGTAGTCAGCAGCCATGTGCCCAGTCCACTAAATGTAGCACAAGCCATTTACCCAGGTCCAGCCATAGTAGTGGCAGCATCCAGTTGCCCAGGCCCGCCACTGCTAGTAGTAGCAGCAGCAACAATGTACGCGGTAGTAGTAGCAGCAGCAATGTACAAGGTAGTAGTAGCAGCATCAGCAATCCAAAGTTGCCCATTTTCTTCAGTGGGTGCGTTATTTTATACAATGCATCCATTATAGACTGGTTGACTCCCTCTTGGTTCTCTCAGGAGGAAGAAGACTCTGACACAATGAATTTGAGCCAGGTTTCAGTGGCTTCTTCCTTCACTACAGCTAAAGTCATAGTAAAAGAAGCCTTTATCTTCCATCATCTCTCTTTACTGCCCCCTCCTAGAGGAGCGCCAGCTATTCTCAGTTGCCCGGTTGCTTTGGATAGTGATGAATTTGTTTGATGACAGTCAGCATTTGGAGCGTGTTGCAGAGGTGGAAGCCGTGTCTGAGATACTGTACATAGCTGTGTCTGTTAATACACCATTTTGGTACTTTTTTGCAGGTGGAAAAAATGACATTTTGCTGCTGCAACAAATGACTTCAATGCAGGTGTGACTGCACAAGCATGCAAGCAGGCATGAGGCCATTTGCACAGGGCAATCTGAGTGCCTGTCCTCCGGAATCTCCACTGAATACAGCCAAGTGTACTGGGGTCCTCCTCATCCACCTCCTCATTTTCCAGCTTTTGAGTCTTCTCTCTGCCAGATAAGCCACCCAGTGGTGTGAACAGAGCCTGGGTGTGAAGCTCCTCAATTTTCACCACTTCATCCAGCTCTGGGCACAGAGTGAAGTATGTGACCATTGAGTTTGAGGGCTGGGCTCCCTCATCATGATTATCTTGAAGGACACCCTCCGCTGCATGCAACTAGGGATCAGCAAAATGAATCAGACGAATCCAAATTTGTTACAAATTTCAATCAAAAATTGATTCTCAACTACCGTATATACTCGAGTATAAGCCGAGTTTTTCAGCCCACTTTTTGGGCTGAAAAAAGCCACCTCGGCTTATACTCGAGTCCACCGACACAGTGACCGGCACTTCCAGGCTGCTGCGTGCTGGTCGTCGGTGGGCGTGCCCACCGACGACCAGCGCGCAACAGCCAGGAAGTGCAGCCAGGAAGCGGCGGCGGGAACGGCGGCGGGAATGGCGGCGGCGGAGCGGAGGGGCCGGAGGAAAGGAGAGCGGCGGGCGGCCGCCCTCCGTTGCACCCGGACGAGGGGAAGCCGGACCTGAGATGGCGCCTGGGAGGAGCGGCGACGGGACCTCACCTGGGACGGAGCTTGTGTCCCCCGAGAGGCAGGTGTGTGTTGTGGCGGCGGGCACCGGCGGGAGAACGGTGCTGTCGGCTCCCCGTCCGCCGGGCGAAGTAAGAGAAGCAGCTACACCCGAGGTCGCAGGGTGTACTAAGATGGCGGCCGCCGAGGCGCTGAAGGCAGCTACACCCGAGGTCGCAGGGTGTACCAAGATGGCGGCCGCCGAGGAGCTGGATGCTGGAGTGTGCGTCTGAGAGCGGCTGCAGCAGCAGGTACCCACAGTGTATGTGTGTCTCTTTCTGTGTGTGTGTGTGTCTCTCTCTTTCTGTGTGTGTGTCTCTCTTTCTGTGTGTGTGTGTGTGTGTGTGTGTGTGTGTGTGTGTGTGTGTCTCTTTCTGTGTGTGTGTGTCTCTTTCTGTGTGTCAACTCCAATTCCAATTAAAAAAAGCCGCCTCGGCTTATACTCGGGTCAATAGCTTGTTCCACTTTTTTGGGGTAAAATTAGGTGCCTCGGCTTATACATGGATCGACCTATACTCGAGTATATACGGTAATCTGAATATCACAGCAAATCACTTCCTTAAACTCCATTTAGTGTAGTCCAAGCCATCGAAAAAGGTGAACCCACATGTCAGGACATGTCCCATGGGGCAAGCTATCCTGGAAAGGTCACATGCAGCCTATCAGCAGCCAGGCACCCCAGTGATGTCACAGCCCAATATAAGTGGTGGCATCTTGCGGGCGCTTATTTCAATGGTGTATTGCAGCAAGACTGGGTCAGAGAGAGATAGAGCCAGGGAGAAAAAAGACAGTAAAAGAAAGAAACAGGGCAAGAAAGAGAGAGAAAAAGACAGAAAGAGACAGTGACTGTGTACATTGTGTATGCATTTGGTTTTATGCCCAGGTCTTGCAAGCCTAGTTAGTGTTACAGGTCACACACCTGCCTACAGTGCTCTTTGCTTTCACCAAAACCACATTTTAAAGCTTACTGTAGTGCATTTAACTGTCTCTCACCGGGGGCATCCCATTTAAGGGCATCTGACAGTGTGTTTGCATTTGTTTTTCTCAAGAGAACCTGCATATATTTCTCTTGCTTTTCTACCAAAACTACATTTTAAAGCTAGCTGTAATGTATTTCACTTAGCCTGACTGGGGGCACCCCATTTAAGGGCATCTGAGAGTTGTTACATTTGGTTTTATGCCCAGGTCGTGCAAGCCTAGTTAGTGTTACATGTCACACACCTGCCTATAGAAGCCTTGCTTTTCTACAAAAAATAAAAAAACTAGTTTTAAAGTTCGCTGTAGTGCAGTTAACTCACCCTGACTGGGGGCATCCCATTTAAGGGCAACTGACAAAAAAGTGTGTTTTCATTTGGATTTATGCCCAGGCCTTGCAAGCCTAGTTAGTGTTACAGGTCACACACCTGCCTATAGTGCTTTTGCTTTTATACCAAAACCACATCCCCAGTGCCAAAAAAAAAAAAACATCCACCTCTTGCTTTTCTACCAAAACCTTGTTTTAAAGCTTGCTGAAACTTATTTAACTGACCCTTACAGGGGCATCCCATTTAAGGGCATCTGAGAGTTTTTGCTTTTGGTTTTATGCCTAGGTCTTGTTAAAGGTCATACACCTGGCCAAAAATATCCAACTCTTGCTTTTCTACCAAAACCTTGTTTTAAAGCTTGCTGTAATGTATTTAACTGACCCTCACCAAGGGCATCCCGTTGAGTTGCATTTGAGAATTTTTGCATTTTTTTATGCCCAGGTGTTGAAAGCCTAGTTAGAGGCCGATTCATTAATAGCGCCGGGTAGCGACAGATGAGCGCCAGTAGCGTGATTTTCACAGCGCCCGCTAGTATTCGCTGTGCTTGGCCGTTGTTTGTTTGTTGACAGCGACTCAGTCGGTGTGCGTTAATGTTGAATACGGGGTTAGGAGTCGCTGTTTGACAGGTTCCGCGCTGTATGGGTGCGCCTGACAGCGAATGGCCAGAGCGAACGGCTCCCAGCATATTCATCAACAAATCACGCTCAAAAAATTATCTCGCTGTGAAATGCTTGTTTAAACCCCAGAGCGCTGGCGGCGATGGCTTAAAAGTAGTTTTTAACCCCCAAACAACCATATTTTTTGATTAAAAAATTAAACAAGTTTTTCTAAACATTTTGTAATATGAATACATTAATATCAGACCTGTAATATCAATTCTGCACAAAATTTTTTTTTTTTTTTACCTTAAAAAAATATCTAACATTGCCGAAGTGGTCACAGAATTTTTCACATTTAAAAAAAAAAAAAAAAAAAACAATAATATCAATTAATTATGAATAGTTAAAGATTGCTCCATTGAAATACATTGGAGAGCGCCAGGTAGCGAGAGGTCATACCTGGCGCTGTGATGGGATTAGCAGCGGCACTGTTCGTTGCAGTCGGCTACATGATGAATCCCGCGCTAGCTGACGCTCTCGCCGGCGCTAGCCTCATTTAGCGTGATAAATGCGTGATTGTGTCTGCCGCCTGGCGTTCTGGAGTCGGTAGCCGCCGATAGCTGGCGCTACCTGGCGCTAGTGAGACACTACCTGGCGCTATCCCTTGATAAATAAGGCCCCTAGTGTTAAAGGCCACACAGAACTACACAGCTGCCCTAAAATATAGAGCTCTTGCTGTTGTATCAAAACCTTGTTTTAAAGCTTGCAATCCTAGTTAGTGTAACATGTCACACACCTGCTTATAGTGCTCTTGCTTTTCTACCAAAACCACGTTTTAAAGCTTGCTGTAGCACATTTAACTGGCTTTCACTGAGGGCATCCCATTTAAGGGCATCTGAGAGTTTTTGCATTTGGTTTTATGCCCAGGTCTTGAAAGCCTAGTTGGTGTTAAAGGCCACACACCTGGTCAAAAAATACCATTTTGTGAGTACTCACCTGAAAAATGGATATTGTTGGTGTGCCACACGCCCCGCTTCACTTTTAAATATTCTTCACTTAATGGGTTAACTCACCGCCAGGTGACGTAGTGCAGAGAGGAAGTCTTGTAACGAGCCCCCTTCTGGCCTATATATACCTGGTACCTCCCTTCAATCACCAGTATATTAAAAAACAGAAAGACAAGGTACCAGTATTCCACCGGTAACCTCAAGATCAATTTGATATAAACAAAAAGCTTCACCATATAAAGGCTTCGAAAATACCGAAAAGGGTGGGAGTGAAGCGGGGTGTGTGGCACACCAACAATATCCATTTTTCAGGTGAGTACTCACAAAATGGTATTATTCTTGGTGTGCCACAAACCCGCTTCACTTTTAAATATTCTTCACTTAATGGGACATCCAAAAGCAGTGTCCACAAGGGATGGGCATCTCACGGCCAGGTGAAACATAACTTAAATGACTGCAGTCTGCAGAACTTTGCGGCCAAAAACAGCATCCGCTGAGGCTCGCACATCAACTTTGTAAAACTTAGAAAAAGTATGAACAGAAGACCAAGTGGCGGCCTTACAAACTTGTTCAACAGAAGCTTGGTGCTGAAAAGCCCAAGACGCCCCAACGGCACGAGTAGAATGAGCAGTGATACGAAAATGGGGAACTCTTCCGTTAGCAGAATAGGCCGCAGTAACGGCCTGACGTATCCACTTGCTAATGGCAGATTTGGCTGGTGCCAAACCCTTCTTAGGCCCATGGGGCACAACAAAAAAGGAATCCGTCCTATGAAAAGGAGACATGATAATCAAGTAGTACTTAACACAGCGTACTACATCCAAACAATGCAAAACCCTCTCTTTGTCATTCTTAGGATTAGGACACAAGGAGGGAAGAACAATATCTTGGTTCAAATGAAAAGCAGAAACAACCTTAGGAAGAAAGTCTGGCTTGAACCGAAAGACCACTTTATCCTGATGCCTCTCAAAGTAAGGCGCCTGGATAGACAAGGCCGCCAACTCCGAGACACGCCGGACCGAAGTGATCGCTACCAAGAAGACAATCTTCTGAGTCAGGGTAGACAAAGCAATATCTTGCAAAGGCTCAAAAGGAGGAGCCTGAAGAGCAGAAAGAACCAAATTCAAATCCCAAACCGGGAGTAATGGTTTCCTGGGAGGCCGCACATGCGTAACCCCCTGGAAAAAAGTTTTAACTAAAGGCTTAAGCGCAACACGCTTCTGAAAAAAAAAAAAAGGAGATAGATAAGGCAGAGACCTGCCCTTTCAACGTACTTAGCTGGAGACCAGAATCCAGCCCTGATTGTAAAAACTCCAGAATCCTGGAGACCGAAAAGACCCTACAAGGAAAAGATCTTATCTCACACCAAGCGATATAGGCTTTCCAAGTCCTATAGTAGGTGACGGAAGAAGACCTCTTCCGGGCACTGATCAGAGTCTTAATGACTGAATCCGAAAGACCCTCCTCCTTCAGGATGGAGGTTTCAGCAGCCAGGCCATCAAACCCAGCGCTGGTAAATTGGGGTAACACAATTGACCCTGAGTGAGCAGAACGGGCCGAAGAGGCAGAACGAACTGGTCCACTGCCAGCCGAACGATGTCTGCGAACCTCACTCGCCTTGGCCACCTTGGGGCCATGAGAACGGCGGACACCTTTTCCAGAGCCAACTTCCGAAGCACCCTGCCCAGCATGGGCATCGGAGGAAACAGGTATAGAAATCCCAGAACTCCCCAGCTCAGGGACATGGCGTCCACTGCCAGAGCCAGAGGATCCTGGGAGAGCGACACGAAGTTCGGGAGCCTGCGAGAGGCAAACAGGTCCACCTCCGGGGTCCCCCATCGGAGACACAGTGAGCGAAACACCCGAGGATGGAGAGCCCATTCTCCCAGACGGGGAGAGCCCCTGCTCAACCGGTCCGCTACCTGGTTCTTCACCTCTGGAATGTAAACCGCAGAGAGACAAGGAACATGGGACACCGCCCAGGTCAGGATCAGGGACACTTCTCTGAGAGCACTCAGACTTCGAGTCCCTCCCTGATGACCGATGTAAGCAACCGCTGTTTGATTGTCTGAACGCACCTGGACCGGAAGGCCCAGAACGTGCTGAGTCAGGAGAGCAAGCATCCGACGGATGGTTCTCAGTTTCAGAATATTGGTGGGTAAGTGGGCCTCTTGAGGTCCCCACTGCCCCTGAAACTGCAGCTCCTTCCAGAAACCGCCCCATCCCGACAGACTGGCGTCCGCGGTGACAATTTTCCAAAGGAGGGTCAGGAAAAAACCTGCCCTACACCAGATTGGTCGAGACCAACCACCACAGGAGGGACTGCCGGACCCGGGAGGACAACTGGAAGGACTGATCCAGCGACCGAGGCTGCTGGTCCCAAGACGCTAACAGAAAAAGCGGAAGCGTTCTCGTGTGAATTTGGGCAAAAGGAAGAAACACTCTGTGTTGATGAGAGTCCAGGCCGGGACGAACCGACCCATCTTTTCTCGGGGACTCGTATTCCAGGTCGTAACCGGCCGACACTACCTCCTGGATCCATCTGCTTGGAACCACTTGGTTCCAAACCTGGGAGAAGTGTCGCCATAGTCCCCCCACCCGCACGGGTGAGGGCAGCCCCTCATTGCTGAGAGGGCTTATCAGCAGGTTTGGGCTTGGTGCCCCAGGATTGAGTGGGCCGGCCACGGCCCCTCCCCCGAGTCCAACCTGCACCTCTGGTAGCGGGAAAGGAAGCCCCCCTGCCCGCTCTGAATCCTCGAAAGGAAGGCCTACCGGAACCTGCCCCCCTAAAGGGGCCACGAGGCCTCTTGCGTTGTGGCATCTTACCACCCTTTGCGACTGAATCAATTTTCTCCCTAAACAGACGCAACCCCAAAAAGGGGAGAGCTGTGAGCACCTTCTTAGAAACTGCGTCCGCCGACCACTGACGCAGCCATACTGACCGGCGAATAGCCACCAGCATAGCCGCTGCCTTGCTACTCATAGCCAGCGCATCGTCCTGAGCGGATAGGAAATAGGACACAAAAGATTCACACTGCTTAAACGCAGTAAACTGTTTAGAAGCGGGATTGAGATCCTCATATAGCCCCTGAATTAAAGACCTAATCGCCAATAGAAGAAGGGCTGAAGCACACACCGGGCGCAACGCTGACTCGGAATAAATAAAACCATGGCGCGCGTATTGGTCAGTCCGACGATCTTCCCCATCTTTAGGGACAGTGGTCTCAGCAGACTGTACCATAGCCGTGCTGGAGAGCCCTAGCACAGGGGTATCGACGTCAGGAGGGACAGACCAAAGCTTTACCAACTCTGGCGGAAAAGGATAACGCTTTTCCCAACTGGAAGGGATTCCAGATAACCGCGTGGGATGTTCCCATTCCTTAAGGACCACCCTCTCAAAGTGGTGTTGTCTGGGAAAAACCCAACGCGGCTGAGGCTCCTTAAACAACTGACCCTTTGGCAGGGTGACAGCCTCAGGTGGACCTAAATTCAAAATTTTAAACATTTGAGCCAGAATGGAGGGGGTGTCAAAAACAACCCCCTCCGACCAATCGGCAATCGCATCAGCCTCAAGCTGATCTGCAGGCTCATCTGACTCCAACAGGAATTCTTCCTCGTTCGGGGATCCATCGGACCATTCCACAGGCTCACATAACTCGTCCTGTGGAGCCGAAGATACCGGAGTCAGGTGCCTCCGTTTTGCAGCGGCCTTTAACCCTGCTTTAACGGGCACTACTTTCCGGGGGCTGGCCGACCGTGCTGCCACCTCGGACTGCGAATCCCCACTTTTGACAGTGTCATGCGGGATCCAGAACAGGGAGGGCGAGGTAGGCGATGATGAAGGTTGCGATGGGCCAGCAGCCGAAGCAACAGACTGGCACGCAATGCTCTGCTTTGCACAAGGGATGCAAATAAAGACATCATCAGCTGGGAGTAGATCCTCATATAGCCCCTCAACTTACGCACCCCCCAAATGGCTCAGAAGAACCGTTTCCGGCAATAACGGAAGCCTCCATATGGTGATTTATGGTATTCACAATTTTTGGGCTTTAAGGCATAAGCCAACCCGGGATGCCCCCTTATTTGTAAATGTCCCGGAAGGGAGGATTTTTATTTATATATATTGTTTTTTTTTTAAAAAGGAAGGTCCCCCTTAATAATCTATATATAAATATAGATTGTATATATATATATATATATATATATATATATATATATATGTCCCAATTTAGGAGAAAAAGAGACTGGCCAGGCAATAAAGAACTGGGAGGCTACTAATTGAAGAACAGTAAAAAAAACCCAGAAACCAATGGCAACATGCAATATAACATACATACACAGCACCAAGTGCTTTGAAGAGGCAATAAAACTGGCCTCTGATTTTCCTCCTTATATTAATAAAATATATTACTTTTTAATAAACAGTCAAACCCATAAAAATATAGACGGCCCCACCAGGTGAGGCCGCTTACCTGCCCCAGTAAGGCTTACAAAAGCCCAGCACCCAACCAAAGAGGTGGTGGAGACAGGCAGAAAATGTCAGCTAAGGCGGGAGTGGCCGATTAAAACAAAGGAGAAAAGCGGAGGGGGGAGGGGAGCTGGATAAGGTGAGAAAAGCGCAGGCAGCCAAAAGCAAGCCTGACACTATACAGCCTGCCCCGGTCACCCCTAAAGCTCTGGCTCTACAGGCCAGCAGCAGCAGCCCGCAAAACAGAGACTGCCATATAAGGAGGAATCAAAGTCAGGCCATATGCACACTCACTTGCAGTGCAGCCTGACAACGTTGAAATAAGCAAAACACATGAACATACAGTAAACCATACACACAATACACATCCCTCTACCCCCCCCCCCCCCATAGTGAAGGGAGAAGGGACCGTAATGGGAGAGAAAGGGGCTACGGGGACCATCGGGACAGGGGCATCCCATTTCCGGATCACCATGCCGGATAGCCGCATTGCCCCACGCATGAGGTCGAGCGGAGGAGATAAGCTCCTAGGCACTTAAAGTGCCATCTACCATTTGCCCAGTGAGCAGCCTAGGCTGGGAGGCTTCCATTCCACCATCAAGGTATAAACACTCAAACCGGGCAGAAATAGACCAAAAGGGGGGTGCCGGGGTAAGACCCCGGATACCTGTAAGCAGGAGACTTAAATCTTCTGTCTTGTCGTCCAGCAGAGAGAAAAATACTGGTGATTGAAGGGAGGTACCAGGTATATATATGCCGGAAGGGGGCTCGTTACAAGACTTCCTCTCTGCACTACGTCACCTGGCGGTGAGTTAACCCATTAAGTGAAGAATATTAAAAAGTGAAGCGGGGTGTGTGGCACACCAAGAATATATCCACCTCTTGCTTTTCTACCAAAACCTTGTTTTAAAGCTTGCTGTAATGTATTTAACTGACCCTCACCGGGGGCTTTCTTTTTAAGAGCATCTGAGAGTTTTTGCATTTGGTTTTAGGGCCAGGTCTTGAAAGGCTAGTTAGTGTTAAAGGCCACACACCTGGCCAAAAATATCCACCTCTTGCTTTTGTACAAAAACCTTGTTTTAAAACTTGCTGTAATGTATTTAGCTGACCCTCACCAAGGACATCCCATTGAGTTGCATCTGAGAGTTTTTGCATTTTATTTTTATGCCTAGGTATTGAAAGCCTAGGTAGTGTTAAAGGCCACGCAAAGCCGCACACCTGCCCAAAAATACAGAGCTCTTGCTGTTATACCAAAACCTTGATTCAAAGCTTGCCTAGCACATTTAGTGGCCTAATCAGGGCATCCCATTTAGTTGCATGTGAGTTTTTCTGCATTTTGTTTTATGCCCAAGTGTTGAAAGTCTAGTTAATGTTAAAGGCCACAGAGAACTACACAAATTCCCAAAAATATAGAGCTCTTGCTGTTGTACCAAAACCTTGTTTTAAAGCTTGCTGTAGCATATTTAACTGACACACCTGCTGCTGTTACAAAATTATTGTTTTAAGTGTTGTGTAGCGTATTGTTTTCCCACCATAAATGCACTAAGTATGTCAGGCAGAGAAGTGGCAGAATGTGCACAGAGGAGTGGCAGAGGCCTAAATTCATAAGGCAGAGGTCACAGCAGACTAGGGGCGAGTGGCAGCAGTCATGACAGGCTTAATCTCCTGTATCAGCTAGCGGTTGTGTCTCGACCAGCAACGCATCTGCCGTCATCAATTGGTTTATGTGGTCATCCACTTCATCACAAGTGACATCTGACACCCCTAGTCAACAGTTGGTAAGTCTCTCGGACACAACCCTCAATTGGAATGGCCCGGGAACAGTCCCTGTCCTCTTATTGCCTCTGTCCTATGCCGTCCCCTCCCCCAGTATTGTATCTTATGCTTTGGGTTCAGCTCCACTATTCAGTAAGGACGATCTGATAGAGAACAGTCAGTAGCTACTGTCCAGCCAAGGAGACTTCCTTCGCTTGGCGGCCAAGTACTGATGAGGAGAGTGGCATGGGAGGTGGTTTTGCGAGCATTCCAGCTCATGCAGTAGACACTGTTGAGGAACCCGAGGATGATATCAGTGATGTTCAGACACAACTCGATGATGATGAAGCTGATCGCGCTTTGGAGCCGGGTGCAGAAGGGGCTTCATCATCATCAGGAGAAGAGAGTTGCAGGTTGCCCATGATTCAGCAAGGTGGTAGCATAGTTGGCAGTCAGCATAGTGGCAGAATTGGAAAGTCTGGAGGCAAAAGTGCCAGCTGCTGGGGTAGACCACCTGCTGTGTGGCAGGCTACTTTCCCTGGAGGTAGTGGAACAAAGGTTTCCTGGAGTCGACGGCAGTAGTAGTGAATTAGTGTGGGAAAATCAGCTACTCGCGGGTGTCGCAGTTTTCCATCAAGCATCGGCAGGAGGGTTACATGGCCACATGCAAGATGTGTAGGCAGAAGGTGAAGCGTGGCCAGGGCCCCAATGTTAGCACCACTGCCCTGCGGCAACATATACAGCGTCACCATAAAGCAGCCTGGGAGAACTGAGGGTAAAAGTGGTGGTCCAGCCTGCTGTCTCACCTAGGGGCTGTGTCATACCCATCCTCTGTCACTCCAGATGCTCCTGTTCCTCCTACTAAGAGTCAGTCATTCCGTTGCTGGTGCTGCAGTCCCTCCCTTTTCAGGTGGTGGACTCTGCACCCTTCAGAGAAATGATGGCTTGTGTCGAGCCGAGGTGGAGAGTGCCAAGCTGTCATTTCTTTGCGAAAATGGCAGTACCAGCCCCGCACAATTTTGTTGAACAGAAGGTGGGCCTGTCCTTGAGCCTGTCAGTGTTTACCAAAGTGCACAGCAGCGCCGACGACTGGAGCTGTAACTACGGTTAGGAACAATACATGTCCTTTATGGCCCACTGGGTGAATGTGGTTCCTGCACAGCCACAACAGCAACTTGGACAGGTCACGCCGCCTTGGCCTCCACGCTCCCAGGCCATTGTGCCTGTGACAGTATGCAACTTCGCCTCCTCATCCTCCACTGCATGGACAAGTCTCAGTGCCCCTTCAGCCTACCATGTGTGCAGAGAACGGGGGTTTCATACTGTTCTTAAAATGTTTCACCTTGGCGAACGTCACACGGGGAGGAACTGCTAAAATTCATTAATCAAGAAATCAAATCATGGCTTATTCCACAAAAACTGCAAATGGGAACCATGGAGACAATGGAAAGAACATCTTGTCATGTCATGAAGCCTGAGCCATGCACCCTGTATGGCACACGTGTTAAATCTAGTTGTCAAGCATTTTGTGAAGTCTTCCACTCCATCTGCAAGACATCCTAACAATAGGAGGGAAACTTGCATGCACTTCAGCCACTCCTACACTGCAAAGCACACCCTTCTTGAGCTGCAGAATGGTATCCCCCAACATAGTCTGATTTGCTATGGTTCCACCCGTTGGAATTCCACCCTCCATATGTTGGACCGACTATATGAACAGAGAAAAGCCATCACCAATTTCTTGATGATCCAAGTGGATAGGGCACAGTTTAGGTTTGGCAAAATGGGCGTTTTTTCTAGTCATCTGACAGGAGAGGAGGAGCGGGAGCAGCTAGAGGAGCTAGAGCTTTGCGAGGAAGGCAAGGCAGAGGACCCAGACACACCGTGGCAGTATACTGTGGAGATGGAGGCAGGTAGCTCCTCCAAGTCACTTGCACAAAAGTCACAATGCATGCGTACGTGTTTGCGTAGTGACCACCGAATTGTCACAATTTAGCAGTGGGACGACTTCTGGCTCTCCACCTTATTGGACCCTTGCCACCGGCATGAAATGGGGGACTTTTTTACACCCGCTGAAAGGGAGGAAAAACTGACCAACTACTGAGACATCCTACATAGTCAGTTGGTCGATGCCTATCAGTGCCATCATCAATCCTCTTACAGGTCTGACTCGGGGGTCCTCTGCACTCACCTTCCACTGCCATGGCTGCTGTGGAGGTGTGCGGTTGCAGGAGCAGGACCGCTTCATCAGCAGCAGCCTGAGTCTACAGTCGCTAATGAGTAGCTTTCTTCACCCGCATAGTAAGGCAACTCATGAGCAGCAGGTAGACCTGGAGCAGGAACTGAGCCAGCAGGTTGTGGCATACCTTGATATGACCATGCCAACACACCTTGAGGATCCACTGGACTTCTGGGCAGCCAAACTTGATTTGTGGCTGCAACTAGCAGAGTTTGCCATAGGAAAGCTGTCCTGCCTGGTCCATAGTAACCCCAAGGAGAACTCATCTGTCCATAAGAAATGGGGAGAGACTTACATTTGTGAAGATAAATCAGGCATGTCTCAGCCAGGATTTCCACCCACCAATGCCTGATGCATCAGAGTAGATTGATCATGGTGCCACACCAACACTTCACAAATATGGATAATGCAAACGAGATTTACGGCTCTGTTCCCCAGTAACAGACATTCCCCCGCATCACACGACAAGTAAGTATTGAGGTAATGCATTACCTAAAACTTAACTATTAATAATATTCTTAGGATACATATATATACCCAAAATGTTTATATATATATTATTTTCTCCTCATGCTGCTGCCAACTCCAGGGTGTGTCTATCAGGAAATATATGGGCTCCTCATGCTGCTGCCAACTCCAGGGTGTGTCTTTCAGGTAGGTAATATATGGGCTCATCATGATGCTGCCAACTCCAGGGTCTCTTTCAGGCAATATATGTTCTCCTCATGCTGCTGCCAACTCCAGTGTGTGTCTTTCAGGCAATATATGTGCAGTCCTCATGCTGCTGCCAACTCCAGTGTGTCTTTCAGGCAGTATATGGGCTCCTCGTGCTGCTGCCAAATCCAGTTTGTGTCTTTCAGGCAATATATGGGCCCCTTGTGCTGCTGCCAAATCCATTGCGTGTCTTTCAGGCAATATATGGGCCCCTTGTGCTGCTGCCAAATCCAGTGCGTGTCTTTCAGGCAATATATAGGCTCCTCATGCTGCTGCCAACTCCAGTGTGTCTTTCAGGTAATATATGGGCTCCTCATGTTGATGCCAACTCCAATGTGTCTTTCAGGCAATTCGCTCATCTCTACATGCAACATCAGAATCACATCATTAAGATTCCTAGCTGAAAAGGACGCGTCACATATGGCTTGCTAGTGGCTAGTTGGAAATTACCCTTTAGTGTAAAGCTTGAGAGTCTTTATTCGTCATTCTCTGCTCCTACAGCCACCCCAAATTATGGAGAGAGGAGTTCCAATGGGTCAGTACATCACAGATCATTCACTGGTAGGCAATGCTGTCTTTGCAGCTCAAAGTGTAATTCCACTTTTGTTGGCTATTTTTAAAAGTTCATATTATCTTGTGGCAATATGATGTGCTCAAGATGCTGAGCTTATTCATTTTTGTATTTTCTTTTATTTTTTTTTGCAAAGCAGGAAAAACTATTTAAATAATGCACTCTCTTTTTAAATAACAATATATGAAATCACAGCAGAAATCAATGTGTGCATACCCATATAATGGGTCCCAAGAAACTCTACTTAAAAAAGTAGATTGAAGCACACACCAAAAATGCAGTTCAAGTGATGCTTATATTTTTAAATCTCCAGTAAAGAATATATATTTATTAATATATAATATATATTATATAAGATATATATTATATAAGAATATATAAGAATATTGCCTGAAAAACACACCCTGGAGTTGGCAGCAGCATAAGGAAATCATATATTGCTTGAAAAACACACCCTGAATTTGGCAGCAGCATTAGGAGCCCATATATTGCCTAAAAAAAAACGACCCTGGAGTTGGCAGCAGCATAAGGAACCCATATATTGCTTGAAAGACACACCCTTAATTTGGCAGCAGCATTAGGAGCCCATATATTGCCTGAAAGACACACCCAGGAGTTGGCAGCAGCATTAGGAGCCCAAATATTACCTGAAAGATACACTCTGGACTTAGCAGCAGCATATGGAGCCCATATATTGTCCGAAAGAGACACTGGAGTTGGCAGCAGCATAGGGAGCAGATATATTGCTTAAAAAAAACACACCCTGGAGTTGGCAGCAGTATTAGGAGCTCATATGTTGCCTGAAAGCACATTGGAGTTGGCAGCAGCATTAGGAGCCCATATATTGCCTGAAAGACACACCTAGGAGTTGGCAGCAGCATTAGGAGCCCAAATATTGCCTGAAAGACACACTCTGGACTTGGCAGCAGCATATGGAGCCCACATATTGCCCGAAAGAGACACTGGAGTTGGCAGCAGCATTAAAACACATTGAAGTTGGCAGCAGCATTAGGAGCTCATATATTGCCTGAAAAACACACCCAGGTGTTGGCAGCAGCATTACGAGCCCAAATATTGCCTGAAAGACACACTCTGGACTTGGCAGCAGCATATGGAGCCCATATATTGCCCGAAAGAGACACTGGAGTTGGCAGCAGCATAGGGAGCAGATATATTGCTTAAAAAAAACACACCCTGGAGTTGGCAGCAGTATTAGGAGCTCATATATTGCCTGAAAACACATTGGAGTTGGCAGCAGCATTAGGAGCACATATATTGCCTGAAAGACACACCCAGGAGTTGGCAGCAGCATTAGGAGCCCATATATTTCCTGAAAAACATACCCTGGAGTTGGCAGCAGCACAGGAAGCACATATATTGCCTGAAAGAAACACCCTGGAGTTGGCAGCAGCATTAGGAGCTCATATATTGCCCGGAAAACATATTGGAGTTGGCAGCAGTATTAAGAGCTCATATATTGCCTGAAAAACACATTGGAGTTGGCAGCAGCATTAGGAGTCCATATATTGCCTGAAAGACACACAGTGGCGTTAACAGCAGCATAGGGAGCCTATATATTGCCTGAAAAACACATCCTGGAGTTGGCAGCAGCATAGGGAGCCCATATATTGCCTGAAAAACACACCCTGGAATTGGCAGCAGCATAAGGAACCCATATATTGTTTGAAAGACCCACCCTGGATTTGGCAGCAGCATTAGGAGCCCATATATTGCCTAAAACCCACCCAGGAGTTGGCAGCAGCATAGAGAGTCCATATATTGCCTACAAAACACACCCAGGCGTTGGAAGCAGCACTAGGAGCCCATATATTGCCTGGAAAACACACCATGAAGTTGACAGCAGCATAGGGAGCCCATATATTGCTTGAAAAACACATTGGAGTTGGCAGCAGCATAAGGAGCCCATATATTGCCTGAAAAAAACACACCCAGGAGCTGGCAGCAGTACTAGGGACCCATATATTGCCTGAAAAACACACACAGGATTTGGCAGCAGCATTAGGAGCCCATATATTTCCTGAAAGAGACACCCTGGAGTCGGCAGCAGCATTAGGAGCTCATATATTGCCTTAAAAACACCCTGGAGTTGGCAGCAGTATTTAGAGCTCATATATTGCCTGAAAAACACATTGGAGTTGGCAGCAGCATTAGGAGCCCATATATTGCCTGAAAGACACACAGTGGAGTTGGCAGCAGCATAGGGAGCCCATATATTGCCTGAAAGACACACAGTGGAGTTGGCAGCAGCATAGGGAGCCCATATATTGCCTGAAAAACACACCCTGGTGTTGGTAGCAGCATTAGGAGCCCATATATTGTCTGAAAAACACACCCTGGAGTTGGCAGCAGCATAGGGAGCCCATATATTGCCTGAAAAACACACCCTGGAGTTGGCAGCAGCAAAATGAACCCATATATTACTTGAGAGACACACCCTGAATTTGGCAGCAGCAATAGGAGCCCATATATTGCCTGAAAGACACACCCAGGAGTTGGCAGCAGCATTAGGAGCTCATATATTGCCTGAAAGAGACACTGGAGTTGGCAGCAGCATAGGGAGCAGAAATATTGCTTGAAAAACAGTTGGCAGCAGTATTAGGAGCGCATATATTGCCTGAAAACACATTGGAGTTGGCAACAGTATTAAGAGCTCATATATTGCTTGAAAAACACATTGGAGTTGGCAGTAGCATTAGGAGCCCATATATTGCCTGAAAGACACACAGAGGAGTTGGCAGCAGCATTAGGAGCCCATATATTGCCTGAAAAACACACCCTAGAGTTGGCAGCAGCATAGGAAGCACATATATTGCCTGGAAGAGAAACCCTGGAGTTGGCAGCAGCATTAGGAGCTCATATATTGCCCAAAAAACACATTGGAGATGGCAGCAGTATTAAGAGCTCATATATTGCATGAAAAGCACATTGGAGTTGGCAGCAGCATTAGGAGCCCATATATTGCCTGAAAGAAACACAGTGGGGTTGGCAGCAGAATATGGAGCCCATATATTGCCTGAAAAACACACCCTGAAGTTGGCAGCAGCATTAGGAGCCCATATATTGCCTGAAAAACACTCCCTGAAATTGGCAGCAGCATAGGGAGCCCATATATTGCCTGAAAAAAACACCCTGGAGTTGGCAGCAGCATAAGGAACCCATATATTGCTTGAAAGACACACCCTTAATTTGGCAGCAGGATTAGGAGCCCATATATGGCCTGAAAGACACGCCCAGGATTTGGCAGCAGCATTAGGAGCCCATATATTGCCTGAAAGACACACAATGGAGTTGGCAGCAGCATAGGGAGCCCACATATTGCCTGCAAAACACATTGAAGTTGGCAGCAGCATTAGGAGCTCATATATTTCCTGAAAAACACATTGGAGTTGGCATGAGTATTAAGAACTCATATATTGCCTGAAAAACACATTGGAGTTGGCAGCAGCATTAAGAGCCCATATATTGCCTGAAAAACACACAGTGGAGTTGGCAGCAGCACAGGGAGCCCATATATTGCCTGAAAGACACACCCTGGAGTTGGCAGCAGCATAAGGAGCCCATTTATTGCCTGAAAAACACACCCTGGAGTAGGTAGAAGCATATGGAGCCCATATATTGCCTGAAAAACACACCCTGGAGTTGGCAGCAGCATGAGGAACCCATATGTTGCTTGAAAGACACACCCTGGATTTGGGAGCAGCATTAGGAGCCCATATATTGCCTGAAAGACACACAGTGGAGTGGGCGGCAACATAGGGAGCCCATATAATGGCTGAAAGAGACACTGGAGTTAGCAGCAGCATAGGGAGCCCATATATTGCCTGAAAAACACACCCTGGAGTTAGCAGCAGTATTAGGAGCTCATATATTGCCTGAAAACACATTGGAGTTGGCAGCAGTATTAGGAGCTTATATATTGCCTGAAAAACATATTGGAGTTGGCAGCAGCATAAGGATCCCATATATTGCCTAAAAGACACACCCAGGAGTTGGAAGCAGCATTAGGAGCCCATATATTGCCTGAAAAACACACCCTGGAGTTGGCAGCAGCATTAGGAGCCCATATATTGCCTGAAAGACACACCCATGAGTTGGCAGTAGCATTAGGAGCCCATATATTGCATGACAAACACACCCTGGAGTTGGCAGCAGCATTAGGAGCCCATATATTGCCTGAAAACACATTGGAGTTGGCAGCAGTATTAGGAGCTCATATATTGCCTGAAAACACATTTGAGTTGGCAGCAGCATTAGGAGCCCATATATTGCCTGAAAAACACATTGGAGTTGGCAGCAGCATTATGAGCCCATATATTGCCTGAAAAACTCACCCTGGAGTTGGCAGCAGCATTAGGAGCCCATATATTGCATGAAAGACACACCCTGGAGTTGGCAGCAGCATTAGGAGCCCATATATTGCCTGAAAAACACACCCTGGAGTTGGCAGCAGCATTAGGAGCCTATATATTGCCTGAAAACACATTGGAGTTGGCAGCAGCATTAGGAGCCCATATATTGCCTGAAAAACACACACTGGAGTTGGCAGAAGAATTAGGAGCCCATATATTGCCTGAAAGACATACCCTGTTGTCGGCAGTAGCATTAGGAGCCCATATATTGGCTGAAAAACACATTGGATTTGACAGCAGCATTAGGAGCTCATATATTGCCTGAAAAATACAATGGAGTTGGTAGCAGCATTAGGAGCCCATATATTGGCTGAAAAACACATTGGAGTTGGCAGCAGTATTAGGAGCTCATATATTGACTGAAAAACACAGTGGAGTTGGCAGCAGCATAGGGAGCCCATATATTGGCTGAAAAACACATCAGAGTTGGCAGCAGTATTAGGAGCTCATATATTGACTGAAAAACACATTGGAGTTGGCAACAGCATTAGGAGCCCATATATTGCCTGAAAGACACACAGTGGAGTTGGCAGCAGCATAGGGAGCCCATATATTGGCTGAAAGACACACATAGGAGTTGGCAGCAGCAGAAGGAGCCCATATATTGGCTGAAAGACACACATAGGAGTTGGCAGCAGCAGAAGGAGCTACCATGCATCAGCTACTCACATGCATCAGCAATTGGTGGGTGGAAATCCTGGCTGATCCATCCCTGATTCATCTTCACAAAGGTGAGTCTCTCCACATTTTTAGTGGACAGATGAGTTCTCCTTGGTGTTACTATGGCCCCCGCAGCACTAAAGACTCACTCAGATGGCACACTACTGGCCGGGCAGGACAGCTTTCCCAGGGCAAACTCTGCCAGTTGCGGCCTCAAGTCAAGTTTGGCTGCCCAGAAGTCCAGCGGATCCTCAAGGTGCGTTGGCATGGTCATTTCAAGGTATGACATGACCTGCTGGTTCAGGCCCTGCTCCAGGTCTTCCTGTTGCTCGTGAGTAGCCTCACTATGCTGGTGCAGAAAGCTACTCATTAGCGACTGAAGACTGAGGCTGCTGCTGATGGAGCTGCTGCTACTGCTCCTGCCACCCCCCCCCGGCAGCCATGGCAGTGGAAGGTGAGCGCAGAGGTCCTCCCGAGTCAGACCTGCGAGAGTATGGACCATAGGCATCGGCCAACTGATTACGTAGAATGTCTTTTTAGTAGGTCAGTTTGTCCTCCCTCTCAGTTGGTGTAAAAAATGTCCCCATTTTGTGCCGGTAGCAAGGGGCCAATAAGGTGAAGAGCCAGTAGTCATCCCGCAGAAAGAGACAATTCTGCGGTCACTACGCAAGCATGCATCGTGCCATTTGTGCAAGTGACTCGCAGGGACTACCTGTCTCCATCTCCACTGCATACTGCCACAGTGTGTCTGGGTCCTCTGTCTCGCCTTCCTCACAACCATCTAGCTCCACTGGCTGCTCCTGCTCCTCCTCTCCTGTCAGATGACTAGATAAACCGCCCATTTTGCCAAAATTAAACTGTGTTTCACTGTGCTCCTCCTCCTCAGCTTCCATGGGGTTTATGTGGCCGTGAAATGTATGCGCCATGTCTGCAGTGCCCTGACCAGCCATGGTTTCCAACATGTGTTGTATTACATGAAGAAGCGGAATTACGTCGTCCATGTCGTAATCTTGGCTTCCTCAAAGGGCCTGAGCAAACGGCAGGTGTCAAGTATGAGCTGCCACTGGTTCACATTAAAGTTACACAGGGGAGTCCCCCTATCTGCTTGGATCATCAAGAAATCAGTGATGACTTTTCTCTGTTCGTATAGTCGATCTAACATATTTAGGGTGGAATTCCAATGGGTGGGAACATCACAAATCAGACTATGTTGGGGGATACCGTTCTGACGCTGTAGCTCATGAAGGGTGTGCTTGGCGGTGTAGGAGTGGCTGAAGTGCATACAAAGTTTCCTTCCCGTTGTTAGGATGTCTTGCAGATGGGGGGAAGACTTCAGAAAATGCTTGACAACTAGGTTGAACACGTGTGCCATATAGGGCGCATGGCTCAGCCTTCCTTGTCGCAGCGCAGACAAGATGTTACTCCCATTGTCAGTCACCATGGTTCCCATTTTCAATTTCCATGGAGTAAGCCATGTTTTGATTTCTTGATGAATGAATTTAAGGAGCTCCTCCCCTGTGTGACTCCGTTCGCCAAGGCAAACCATGTGAAGCACAGCGTAACACCACCGTGCCCTGCACACATGGTAGGCTGAAGGGGCATTGAGAATTGACCGTACAGTGGAGGCTGAGGAGACGGCGGAGGATGAGAAGGTGGAGTCGCACACTGCAAGAGGACAAATGGCCTGGGAGCGTGGAGGCCGAAGAGGTGTGACCTGTCTAAGTTGCTGTGCAGAAACCACATTCACCCAGTGGGCCGTAAAGGACATGTATTGTCCCTGTCCGCAGTTACAGCTCCAGATGTCGGCGCTGTTGTGCACTTTGGTGCACACCGACAGGCTTAAGGACTGGCCCACCTTCTGCTCAACAAATTTGTGCAGGGCTGGTACTGCCGTCTTTGCAAAGAAATTACGGCTTGGGACCTTCCAGCTTGTTTCGGCACTAGCCATCAGCTCTCTGAAAGGTGCAGAGTCCACCACCGTAAAAGGGAGGGACTGCAGACCCAGCAACTTGGACAGGAGCACATTTAGCTTCTGCACTGTAGGATGAGTGGGCGCATACTGTTGTCTCTTGGACATGGCTCTGCTGATGGATTGCAGGCGGGATGACTGACTGGCAAAGGATGGGTATGATGCACAGCTACCTTCGGCTGAGGTGCTGGAGCCTTGGCTGGGTGAAATTGAAAGTGGCGTGGCACTGGCTGACGCAGCAGGCTGGACCCCCACTTCGGAGCCTCGGTTCTCCCAGGCTGCTTTATGGTGACGCTGCATGTGTTGCCGCAGGGCCGTGGTACCAACATTGGGGCCCTGCCCAGGCTTGACCTTCTGTCTACACATCTTGCATGTGGCCAGGTTACCCTCCTGCGGATGCTTAATGATAAAGTGCCACACTGCCGAGTAGCTAATTTTCCCTCCAACAGCCCACACTAATTCACTGCTACTGCTGCCAACTCCAGGAACCCCTGCTCCACTACCTCTCAGGAAGGCAGCCTGCCGCGCAGCAGGTGGTTTACCCGACCCCGGCTACGTGTGGCTCCAGACATCCCAATTCTGCCACCATGCTGACTGCCAACCCTACTGCCACCTTGCTGCCTCAGCTGCTGACTCTGGGGCAACCTGGGACCCTCTTCTCCTGATGATGATGAAGCCCCTTCTGCACTGGGCTCCCAAGTGCGATCGGCTTCATCATCATTATCATCAAGTTGTGTCTGCACGTCACTGATGTCCTCCTCGGTTTCCACAAGAGCGCGTGCTGCAGGAGACGGAACGCTCACCACACCACCTCCCACGCCACTCTCCAGTGTTTGTCTGCCTAGTGAAAGAAGCTGCGGATGTCTCCTCCATTTCTTGGCTGGGCAGTAGCTGCTGACTGTCCTCTAACACATAGTCCTCACTGAATAGTGGAGCTGAACCCAAAGCATAAGATACGTCATCTGGCGGGGGGGGTGTAGGAGAGAGGCAATGGAAGGACAGGGGCTTCTCCCGGGCCATTCCAACTCAGGGTTGTGTCCGTGGGAACCTACCGACTGTTGACTGGGGGTGTCAGATGTCACTTGTGATGAGATTGATGACCGCGTTAACCAATCGATGATGGCAGATGCGTTGCTGGTCGTGACACGACCGCTAGCAGATACCGGGAGATCAGGACTCTCACCACGATTCCTGCTGCCACTCGCCCCTAGTCTGCTGCGATCTCTGCCTGATGAATCTAGGGCACTCCTCGGTGCACATCCTGGCACATCTCTGCCTGACATTTTCACAGCGTTTAGGAGGGAAAACAATACACTACACTACACCTAGAACAGTATTTTTGTAACAGCAGGTGTGTAGAAAAGTTAGATCAAAATATCACTGTAGCTAAAAGCTAATGCAAAAAGACACTGTCAGATGGTCTTACACAGGATGCACCTGGTCAGAGTTAAATGCACCACAGCCAGTTTTAAAACATGGTTTTTGTTCAAAATGTAAAAAAGGTAAAGATGCAGGTGCTCTTAAAAGTGCTAGTATTCGGGATGCCCCCCGGTGAAAGACAATGGGTGCTTTAAACTTGAAAACCAGACTTTTTTAAACAAAAGGTAAGTCGGCCGATACTCTTAAAAGATAAGTGGTAGCACTGACAATGGCCCCTGGTGAAAGGCAATGGGTGCTTTAAACTTGAAAACCAGACTTTTTTTTTAAAAAAGGCAAAAGGTTAGTAGGCAGGTACTCTTAAAAGATGAGTGCTAGCACTGACAATGGCCCCCCGTGAAAGCTAATGGGTGCTTTAAACTTGTAAACCAGACTTTTTTATACAAAAGGAAAATATGCAGGTACTCTTAAAAGACACGTGCTAGTATTTGGGATGCCCCCCGAAAGGCAAAGTTTGCTTAAAAAGTGACTTTGTTTACAAAATGCAACCAGTTAGTAGACAGGTAGTCTTGAAATATTTATGCTAGTATTTGGGATGCCACCTCTTCGCATACACAGGTTGGCTGCTTTGATAGTGGAAAAGTGACTTTCATTACAAAATGCAACCAGTTAGTAAACAGGTACTCTTAAAATATTTATGCTAGTATTTGGGAATCCCCCCCAACGCTTTTTAAAGAATGACACCAGAAAAAGGAAAAGCTCAATAGGCAGGTGTGTTATTAACACTATAAATAGGTTTGAAAGCTAATGCAAACACTTTAAAATTTCCCTGTCTTTCTTTATTTTTATATACCGTATTTTTCGCCCTATAAGACGCACCTGCCCATAAGACGCACCTAGGATTTGGGGGAAGAAAATGAGAAAAAAAATATTTTAAACCAAAAACGCACCATTCCCATAGGCCATGTGGGATGCCCCCATTCCATAGACAGTGTGGCATCCCCCCTCCCATTCCCCATATACCCATTGGCTGTGTGGCATCCCCCTCTTCCCCCATTAGTATAGGCTGTGTGGCATCCCCCTCTCCCCCCATTAGTATAGGCTGTGTGGCATCCACCTCTCCCCCCATTCCCATTGGCTGTATGGCATCCCCCCTCCCCCCATTAGTATAGGCAGTGTGGCATCCCTCTCTCCCCATTCCCATAGGCAGTGTGGCATCCCCCTCCCGCCATTAGCATAGGCTGTGTGGCATCCCCCTCCCCCCATTAGTATAGGCTGTGTGGCATCCCCCTCCCCCCATTAGTATAGGCTGTGTGGCATCCCTCTCTCCCCATTAGTATAGGCTGTGTGGCATCCCTCTCTCCCCATTCCTATAGGTTGTGTGGCATCCCCCTCCCCCCATTAGAATAGGCTGTGTGGCATCCCTCTCTCCCCATTCCCATAGGCTGTGTGGCATCCCTCTCTCCCCATTCCCATAGGCTGTGTGGCATCCCCCTCCCCCATTTGTATAGGCTGTGTGGCATCCCTCTCTCCCCATTCCCATAGGCTGTGTGGCCTCCCCATCTCCCCATTCCCATACGCTGTGTGGCACCCCCCTCCCCCCATTAGAATAGGCTGTGTGGCATCCCTCTCTCCCCATTCACATAGGCTGTGTGGCATCCCCCTCCCCCCATTAGTATAGGCTGTGTGGCATCCCTCTCTCCCCATTCCCATAGGCTATGTGGCATCCCCCTCTCCCCATTCCCATAGGCTGTGTGGCATCCCCCTCTCCCCATTGCCATAGGCTGTGTGGCATCCCCCTCCCCCCATTAGAATAGGCTGTGTGGCATCCCTCTCTCCCCATTCACATAGGCTGTGTGGCATCCCCCTCCCCCCATTAGTATAGGCTGTGTGGCATCCCTCTCTCCCCATTTCCATAGGCAGTGTGGCATCCCCCTCCCCCCATTAGCATAGGCTGTGTGGCATCCCCCTCCCCCCATTAGTATAGGCTGTGTGGCATCCCCCTCCCCCCATTAGTATAGGCTGTGTGGCATCCCTCTCTCCCCATTAGTATAGGCTGTGTGGCATCCCCCTCTCCCCATTCCCATAGGCTGTGTGGCATCCCCCTCCCCCATTAGAATAGGCTGTGTGGCATCCCTCTCTTCCCATTCCCATAGGCTGTGTGACATCCCCCTCCCCCCATTAGTATAAGCTGTGTGGCATCCCTCTCTCCCCATTCCCATAGGCTGTGTGGCATCCCCCTCCCCCATTTGTATAGGCTGTGTGGCATCCCTCTCTCCCCATTCACATAGGCTGTGTGGCATCCCCCTCCCCCCATTAGTATAGGCTGTGTGGCATCCCTCTCTCCCCATTTCCATAGGCAGTGTGGCATCCCCCTCCCCCCATTAGCATAGGCTGTGTGGCATCCCCCTCCCCCCATTAGTATAGGCTGTGTGGCATCCCCCTCCCCCCATTAGTATAGGCTGTGTGGCATCCCTCTCTCCCCATTTGTATAGGCTGTGTGGCATCCCCCTCTCCCCATTCCCATAGGCTGTGTGGCATCCCCCTCCCCCATTAGAATAGGCTGTGTGGCATCCCTCTCTTCCCATTCCCATAGGCTGTGTGACATCCCCCTCCCCCCATTAGTATAAGCTGTGTGGCATCCCTCTCTCCCCATTCCCATAGGCTGTGTGGCATCCCCCTCCCCCATTTGTATAGGCTGTGTGGCATCCCCCTCCCCCATTTGTATAGGCTGTGTGGCATCCCTCTCTCCCCATTCCCATAGGCTGTGTGGCCTCCTCCTCTCCCCATTCCCATACGCTGTGTGGCATCCCCCTCCCCCCATTAGAATAGGCTGTGTGGCATCCCTCTCTCCCCATTCACATAGGCTGTGTGGCATCCCCCTCCCCCCATTAGTATAGGCTGTGTGGCATCCCTCTCTCCCCATTCCCATAGGCTGTGTGGCATCCCGCTCTCCCCATTCCCATAGTCTGTGTGGCATCCCTCTCCCCCATTCCCACAGGCTATGTGGCATCCCCCTGTCCCCATTCCCATAGGCTGTGTGGCATCCCTCTCCCCCCATTCCCATAGGCTGTGTGGTATCCCCCTCTCCCCATTCCCATAGGCTGTGTGGCATCCCTCTCCCCCCATTCCCATAGGCTATGTGGCATCCCCCTCTCCCCATTCCCATAGGCTGTGTGGCATCCCCCTCTCCCCATTGCCATAGGCTGTGTGGCATCCCCCTCCCCCCATTAGAATAGGCTGTGTGGCATCCCTCTCTCCCCATTCACATAGGCTGTGTGGCATCCCCCTCCCCCCATTAGTATAGGCTGTGTGGCATCCCCCTCTCCCCATTCCCATAGGCTGTGTGGCATCCCCCTCTCCCCATTCCCATAGTCTGTGTGGCATCCCTCTCTCCCCATTCCCATAGGCTGTGTGGCCTCCCCCTCTCCCCATTCCCATAGGCTGTGTGACATCCCCCTCCCCCCATTAGAATAGGCTGTGTGGCATCCCTCTCTCCCCATTCACATAGGCTGTGTGGCATCCCCCTCCCCCCATTAGTATAGGCTGTGTGGCATCCCTCTCTCCCTATTCCCATAGGCTGTGTGGCATCCCCCTCTCCCCATTCCCATAGTCTGTGTGGCATCCCTCTCCCCCATTCCCATAGGCTATGTGGCATCCCCCTGTCCCCATTCCCATAGGCTGTGTGGCATCCCTCTCCCCCCATTCCCATAGGCTGTGTGGCATCCCCCTCTCCCCATTCCCATAGGCTGTGTGGCATCCCTCTCCCCCCATTCCCATAGGCTATGTGGCATCCCCCTCTCCCCATTCCCATAGGCTGTGTGGCATCCCCCTCTCCCCATTGCCATAGGCTGTGTGGCATCCCCCTCCCCCCATTAGAATAGGCTGTGTGGCATCCCTCTCTCCCAATTCACATAGGCTGTGTGGCATCCCCCTCCCCCCATTAGTATAGGCTGTGTGGCATCCCTCTCTCCCCATTCCCATAGGCTGTGTGGCATCCCCCTCTCCCCATTCCCATAGTCTGTGTGGCATCCCTCTCCCCCATTCCTATAGGCTATGTGGCACCCCCCTGTCCCCATTCCCATAGGCTGTGTGGCATCCCTCCCCCCCCATTCCCATAGGCTGTGTGGCATCCCCCTCTCCCCATTCCCATAGGCTGTGTGGCATCCCCCTCTCCCCATTCCCATAGGCTGTGTGGCATCCCTCTCCCCCCATTCCCATAGGCTATGTGGCATCCCCCTCCCCCCATTCCCATAGGCTGTGTGGCATCCCCCTCTCCCCATTGCCATTGGCTGTGTGGCATCCCCCTCCCCCCATTAGTATAGGCTGTGTGGCATCCCCCTCCCCCCATTCCCATAGGCAGTGTGGCATCCCCCTCCCCCATTAGTATAGGCTGTGTGGCCCCTCTCCCCCCATTCCCATAGGCAGTGTGGCCCCTCTCCCCCCATTCCCACCCCCTCCCCCCCATTAGTATAGGCAGGCACCATGTAAAAAAAAAAAAAGTTAAACTCACCTGTTCGCTGACACCGCTGCGCTGAACGGCCGGCTCCGTGAATGGGGTGGGCGTGGCCTGCGCCGCAGCGTCGGCGCAGGCCATGCCCACCCCATTCACGAGCTGGCTCTGTCCCGGCCCCGCCGCTGCGATCGCTGTTTTTTTTTTTTTTTTTTTTTTACACTCACTTTTGGGGAAAAATAAGTGCGTCTTATAGGGCGAAAAATACGGTATTTTTTATTTATGTCATTTTCAAGTTACAATAAAAACTGTTTAGAAAACAGAAAATAAGACAATAAACATACACTTCTTATAGGGTGTTGTCTTAACAGAGCAGTCTACATATCTTCGTTAGTTCCGCTGGGGCCGCTTCGTCTAGTCTCCAAACCAGTGGGGGGTCGGTCACCCAACACCCATCTTACGGCCCCGTCCGGTATCAACGGTACCGGCCAGGCCAACCTCGGGGTCGGACCCGCCAATCTAAAGGCCCGAAGAGGGAGCCAGGCGAATGCCCACCATCCAACATCTCTGGCTTGCACCACCAAGCCCCAATCGGGTCATTGATGCTACTTCAACCTGCTTCCAATTGAAACATTCTGAAGAAATACCAAAGCTACCAAAGAAGACAAGAAGAAGAAAGAGCAAGGAGAGTAGAGGAGGATAAAACAGGTTGGGAAGAAACACTGCAGGGGGGGGATGGGCAAGGAGCGGGAGACATACCAATTCCTTTAACCAAGATCTGACTCTAATAGAGAACTGTAATTCTGTGAGTATGTGAATGCATCCCAACAGGCCCATTTATGGAAATGTGTCTCCGCAGATTCATTGTGGGAGCCGATATAAGACCCTCGTACCTTTCAATTTCAACCACTTTACTCACCCACTGTGAGACCGTTGGGGGTGTAGATTTCTTCCAGTGCAAGCGGATGCAGGCCCTTGCGGCATTCACCATCTGACTCAGGACCGATTTACGATACCTCTTGGTGGGCATTCCCGAGTGGTGGAGGAGGAAGAAGGCGGGGCCATCTGGCAACACCTCATCCATCATCTTTTGCATTGTGTCCTTTACCCCCGACCAAAACCTCCAAGCTCTGGGCACGACCAAAAGATGTGAAGCAGGCCCCCCCTTTCCCTGCTACAATGCCAGCACAGAGGGGAAACTGCGGGGCACCACTTGTTAATCAGGGCCGGAACTCTGTACCATCTCGTTAGTAATTTGTAATTGCACTCCTTATATCTGGTGCATACAGAGGTCTTATGGGCTAGGCTCATAATCGTACTCCTTTGCCCGCATGTAAACGTAACCCCCAGGTCGCTCTCCCATTTTAGGAGGAACGTGGGGGCAGCCTGATCCTGCGGGCTAATGAGTAGCTTGTAAGCGGCCAAAAGTACGTGTCTTAGAGGACCACTTTCCTCACAAAGCTTCTTGAATATGGAGGATTTTCTCAGCTGACCTGTCTGGTGCCTAAGGGATGAAAGAAAATAAATTAACTGCATCCTCTGCTATTGATTTCACCTAGGTAGCCCTTTCGAGTGTGCCAGTTCACCCAATGAGTTCCAGTCTCCTTTGTCATGAAAGTGGCTTACCCTGCAAATCCCCCTCTCCAACCATTTCCCTGCTGTCCTACCACTTACTCCCGGTGGAAATTCAGGGTTCCCCAGAATTGGAAACATTGGCGAAGGTGTCGGGGAGATGTCCTTGAGCGGAAAGTGTTTCTGATACATCTTAAGGGAAGCCCCTACTGTAGGATGTTTCCACTCTGAGCCTAGAGCCTGTTTTTTGAGCCATGGGAGGGATTTCAGAGGGAGGGCCGTGCAGCTCTGCTCAATCTGCACCCACTGCTTTTGTCGTGCATGTCTACACCAATCCACCACCCTATTCAGGTGAGCAGAGGCGTAATACAGCCCAGGGGTCGGGAAAGGCCATTCCGCCCTCTTCTTTTGCTCTGATCAGTATCTTCTTCCCTGTCTTTCTCTGTCTGTCTATCTATCCCTCGCTCTCTTCCTGCCTGATCTGCTCTGGCAGCAATACAGTGTCAGAATGATCTTTCGCAAAATGGCCGCTGTTTACATGGGGCTGTGACATCATCGGTAAGTCTGTCTGCTGAAAGGTAGCATGTGACACCTACCCTAGATTCCTTGCCCCATGGGACATTTCCTGACATGTGGATCCACCATTTTAGATGGGGTGTATAGGAGTAAATGGAGTTTTAAGGAAGCGATTCAAGCGATCGATTTGCGACGATATTCGGAATCGTAACAAATCGAATTTTTCCTGAAATTTGTAACAAATTCGGGTTCGTCAGAATCGTTTCGCTCATCTATACTCGTAATGTGTATTTTCACTTTTTTTCTGTATGTAAACGTGTGTACGCATGATGCAGAGCCGCCATCGTGAGCCTTCCATTTACTGTTCTTAGCTGTGTACGCCATCGATAATTTTCCGGCTCTCGTTGCATCCTCTAGCAAAAATATGGTTAGTTATAATTAGAGATGAGTGAACTTTTGAAAAATTCGATTCGACTGATTCGCCGAATTTTCCGACAAAAATCGTTTCGACTCGAATTTATTCGCGACGAATCGCTATTAAAAACGGCTATTTCGGTATTTTTTATTTATGTCATTTTCAAGTTAAAAAAAAAAACTGTTTAGAAAACAGAAAATAAGACAATAAACATACACTTCTTATAGGGTGTTGTCTTAACAGAGCAGTCTACATATCTTCGTTAGTTCCGCTGGGGCCGCTTCGTCTAGTCTCCAAACCAGTGGGGGGTCGGTCACCCAACACCCATCTTACGGCCCCGTCCGGTATCAACGGTACCGGCCAGGCCAACCTCGGGGTCGGACCCGCCAATCTAAAGGCCCGAAGAGGGAGCCAGGCGAATGCCCACCATCCAACATCTCTGGCTTGCACCACCAAGCCCCAATCGGGTCATTGATGCTACTTCAACCTGCTTCCAATTGAAACATTCTGAAGAAATACCAAAGCTACCAAAGAAGACAAGAAGAAGAAAGAGCAAGGAGAGTAGAGGAGGATAAAACAGGTTGGGAAGAAACACTGCAGGGGGGGATGGGCAAGGAGCGGGAGACATACCAATTCCTTTAACCAAGATCTGACTCTAATAGAGAACTGTAATTCTGTGAGTATGTGAATGCATCCCAACAGGCCCATTTATGGAAATGTGTCTCCGCAGATTCATTGTGGGAGCCGATATAAGACCCTCGTACCTTTCAATTTCAACCACTTTACTCACCCACTGTGAGACCGTTGGGGGTGTAGATTTCTTCCAGTGCAAGCGGATGCAGGCCCTTGCGGCATTCACCATCTGACTCAGGACCGATTTACGATACCTCTTGGTGGGCATTCCCGAGTGGTGGAGGAGGAAGAAGGCGGGCCATCTGGCAACACCTCATCCATCATCTTTTGCATTGTGTCCTTTACCCCCGACCAAAACCTCCAAGCTCTGGGCACGACCAAAAGATGTGAAGCAGGCCCCCCCTTTCCCTGCTACAATGCCAGCACAGAGGGGAAACTGCGGGGCACCACTTGTTAATCAGGGCCGGAACTCTGTACCATCTCGTTAGTAATTTGTAATTGCACTCCTTATATCTGGTGCATACAGAGGTCTTATGGGCTAGGCTCATAATCTTACTCCTTTGCCCGCATGTAAACGTAACCCCCAGGTCGCTCTCCCATTTTAGGAGGAACGTGGGGGCAGCCTGATCCTGCGGGCTAATGAGTAGCTTGTAAGCGGCCGAAAGTACGTGTCTTAGAGGACCACTTTCCTCACAAAGCTTCTTGAATATGGAGGATTTTCTCAGCTGACCTGTCTGGTGCCTAAGGGATGAAAGAAAATAAATTAACTGCATCCTCTGCTATTGATTTCACCTAGGTAGCCCTTTCGAGTGTGCCAGTTCACCCAATGAGTTCCAGTCTCCTTTGTCATGAAAGTGGCTTACCCTGCAAATCCCCCTCTCCAACCATTTCCCTGCTGTCCTACCACTTACTCCCGGTGGAAATTCAGGGTTCCCCAGAATTGGAAACATTGGCGAAGGTGTCGGGGAGATGTCCTTGAGCGGAAAGTGTTTTTGATACATCTTAAGGGAAGCCCCTACTGTAGGATGTTTCCACTCTGAGCCTAGAGCCTGTTTTTTGAGCCATGGGAGGGATTTCAGAGGGAGGGCCGTGCAGCTGTGCTCAATCTGCACCCACTGCTTTTGTCGTGCATGTCTACACCAATCCACCACCCTATTCAGGTGAGCAGAGGCGTAATACAGCCCAGGGGTCGGAAAAGGCCATTCCGCCCTCTTCTTTTGCTCTGATCAGTATCTTCTTCCCTGTCTTTCTCTGTCTGTCTATCTATCCCTCGCTCTCTTCCTGCCTGATCTGCTCTGGCAGCAATACAGTGTCAGAATGGCCGCTGTTTACATGGGGCTGTGACATCATCGGTCAGTCTGTCTGCTGAAAGGTAGCATGTGACACCTACCCTAGATTCCTTGCCCCATGGGACATTTCCTGACATGTGGATCCACCATTTTAGATGGGGTGTATAGGAGTAAATGGAGTTTTAAGGAAGTGATTCAAGCGATCGATTTGCGACGATATTCGGAATCGTAACAAATCGAATTTTTCCTGAAATTTGTAACAAATTCGGGTTCGTCAGAATCGTTTCGCTCATCTATACTCGTAATGTGTATTTTTCACTTTTTTTCTGTATGTAAACGTGTGTACGCATGATGCAGAGCCGCCATCGTGAGCCTTCCATTTACTGTTCTTAGCTGTGTACGCCATCGAGAATTTTCCGGCTCTCGTTGCATCCTCTAGCAAAAATATGGTTAGTTATAATTAGAGATGAGTGAACTTTTGAAAAATTCGATTCGACTGATTCGCCGAATTTTCCGACAAAAATCGTTTCGACTCGAATTTATTCGCGACGAATCGCTATTAAAAACGGCTATTTCTGAGCCTCATAGAGCCTCAATAGGGTTGTAAACCATTCTGCCTTGCTGTAACACGCATAGGATGCGTGCTGGGTTAGTTAAATAATACTTTGAATAAATATCACATGCAGATCAGAGGCATCGCTAATGGAATCGCAGAGCGGCACAATTCCAGAGAGTTGAAGTGGCATCACTATGAGGGGCAGGAGCCCAAACATTGCTTTAAAGAGACACTGGAGTTGGCAGCAGCAGGAGCCCAAAAATTGGATGAATCACACCCTGGAGTTGGCAGCAGCAGCAGCAGCCCAAACATTACTTTAAAGAGACCCTGGGGTTGGCTTCAGGAGCCCAAAAATTGGATGAATCACACCCTGGAGTTGGCAGCAGCAGCAGGAGCCCAAACATTACTTTAAAGAGACACTGGGGTTGGCTTCAGGAGCCCAAAAATTGGATGATTCACACCCTGGAGTTGGCAGCAGCAGCAGCAGGATCCCAAATATTACTTTAAAGAGACCCTGGGGTTGGCTTCAGGAGCCCAAAAATTGGATGATTCACACCCTGGAGTTGGCAGCAGCAGGAGTCCAAATATTACTTTAAAGAGACCCTGGGGTTGGCTTCAGGAGCCCAACAATTGGATGAATCACACCCTGGAGTTGGCAGCAGCAGCAGGAGCCCAAAACATTACTTTAAAGAGACACTGGGGTTAGCTTCAGTAGCCCAAAAATTGGATGAATCACACCCTGGAGTTGGCAGCAGCAGCAGCAGGAGCCCAAATATTACTTTAAAGAGACACTGGGGTTGGCTTCAGGAGCCCAAAAATTGGATGAATCACACCCTGGAGTTGGCAGAAGCAGCAGCAGGAGCCAAAACATTACTTTAAAGAGACACTGGAGTTGGCTTCAGGAGCCCAAAAATTGGATGATTCACACCCTGGAGTTGGCAGCAGCAGCAGCAGCCCAAACATTACTTTAAAGAGACACTGGGGCTGGCTTCAGGAGCCCAAAAATTGGATGATTCACACCCTGGAGTTGGCAGCAGCAGCAGCAGGAGCCCAAATATTACTTTAAAGAGACCCTGGGGTTGGCTTCAGGAGCCCAAAAATTGGATGAATCACACCCTGGAGTTGGCAGCAGCAGAAGCCCAACCATTCCTTTAAAGAGACACTGGGGTTGGCTTCAGGAGCCCAAAAATTGGATGATTCACACCCTGAAGTTGGCAGCAGCAGCAGCAGCAGGAGCCCAAATATTACTTTAAAGAGACCCTGGGGTTGGCTTCAGGAGCCCAAAAATTGGACGAATCACACCCTGGAGTTGGCAGCAGCAGCAGGAGCCCAAACATTACTTTAAAGAGACACTGGGGTTGGCTACAGTAGCCCAAAAATTGGATGAATCACACCCTGGAGTTGGCAGCAGCAGCAGCAGGAGCCCAAATATTACTTTAAAGAGACCCTGGGGTTGGCTTCAGGAGCCCAAAAATTGGATGAATCACACCCTGGAGTTGGCAGCAGCAGCAGGAGCCCAAATATTACTTTAAAGAGACCCTGTAGTTGGCTTCAGGAGCCCAAAAATTGGATGAATCACACCCTGGAGTTGGCAGCAGCAGCAGCAGGAGCCCAAACATTACTTTAAAGAGACACTGGGGTTGGCTTCAGTAGCCCAAAAATTGGATGAATCACACCCTGGAGTTGGCAGCAGCAGCAGGAGCCCAAATATTACTTTAAAGAGACACTGGAGTTGGCTTCAGGAGCCCAAAAATTGGATGAATCACACCCTGGAGTTGGCAGCAGCAGCAGGAGCCAAAACATTACTTTAAAGAGACACTGGAGTTGGCTTCAGGAGCCCAAAAATTGGATGAATCACACCCTGGAGTTGGCAGCAGCAGCAGGAGCCAAAACATTACTTTAAAGAGACACTGGAGTTGGCTTCAGGAGCCCAAAAATTGGATGATTCACACCCTGGAGTTGGCAGCAGCAGCCCAAACATTACTTTAAGGAGACACTGGGGTTGGCTTCAGGAGCCCAAAAATTGGATGATTCACACCCTGGAGTTGGCAGCAGCAGCAGGAGCCCAAAACATTACTTTAAAGAGACACTGGGGTTGGCTTCAGTAGCCCAAAAATTGGATGAATCACACCCTGGAGTTGGCAGCAGCAGCAGCAGGAGCCCAAATATTACTTTAAAGAGACACTGGGGTTGGCTTCAGGAGCCCAAAAATTGGATGAATCACACCCTGGAGTTGGCAGAAGCAGCAGCAGGAGCCAAAACATTACTTTAAAGAGACACTGGAGTTGGCTTCAGGAGCCCAAAAATTGGATGATTCACACCCTGGAGTTGGCAGCAGCAGCAGCAGCCCAAACATTACTTTAAAGAGACACTGGGGCTGGCTTCAGGAGCCCAAAAATTGGATGATTCACACCCTGGAGTTGGCAGCAGCAGCAGCAGGAGCCCAAATATTACTTTAAAGAGACCCTGGGGTTGGCTTCAGGAGCCCAAAAATTGGATGAATCACACCCTGGAGTTGGCAGCAGCAGAAGCCCAACCATTCCTTTAAAGAGACACTGGGGTTGGCTTCAGGAGCCCAAAAATTGGATGATTCACACCCTGAAGTTGGCAGCAGCAGCAGCAGCAGGAGCCCAAATATTACTTTAAAGAGACCCTGGGGTTGGCTTCAGGAGCCCAAAAATTGGATGAATCACACCCTGGAGTTGGCAGCAGCAGCAGGAGCCCAAACATTACTTTAAAGAGACACTGGGGTTGGCTACAGTAGCCCAAAAATTGGATGAATCACACCCTGGAGTTGGCAGCAGCAGCAGCAGGAGCCCAAATATTACTTTAAAGAGACCCTGGGGTTGGCTTCAGGAGCCCAAAAATTGGATGAATCACACCCTGGAGTTGGCAGCAGCAGCAGGAGCCCAAATATTACTTTAAAGAGACCCTGGGGTTGGCTTCAGGAGCCCAAAAATTGGATGAATCACACCCTGGAGTTGGCAGCAGCAGCAGCAGGAGCCCAAACATTACTTTAAAGAGACACTGGGGTTGGCTTCAGTAGCCCAAAAATTGGATGAATCACACCCTGGAGTTGGCAGCAGCAGCAGGAGCCCAAATATTACTTTAAAGAGACACTGGAGTTGGCTTCAGGAGCCCAAAAATTGGATGAATCACACCCTGGAGTTGGCAGCAGCAGCAGGAGCCAAAACATTACTTTAAAGAGACACTAGAGTTGGCTTCAGGAGCCCAAAAATTGGATGAATCACACCCTGGAGTTGGCAGCAGCAGCAGGAGCCAAAACATTACTTTAAAGAGACACTGGAGTTGGCTTCAGGAGCCCAAAAATTGGATGATTCACACCCTGGAGTTGGCAGCAGCAGCCCAAACATTACTTTAAGGAGACACTGGGGTTGGCTTCAGGAGCCCAAAAATTGGATGATTCACACCCTGGAGTTGGCAGCAGCAGCAGCAGGAGCCCAAATGTTACTTTAAAGAGACCCTGGGGTTGGCTTCAGGAGCCCAAAAATTGGATGAATCACACCCTGGAGTTGGCAGCAGCAGCAGGAGCCCAAACATTACTTTAAAGAGACACTGGGGTTGGCTTCAGTAGCCCAAAAATTGGATGAATCACACCCTGGAGTTGGCAGCAGCAGCAGGAGCCCAAACATTACTTTAAAGAGACACTGGGGTTGGCTTCAGTAGCCCAAAAATTGGATGAATCACACCCTGGAGTTGGCAGCAGCAGCAGCAGCAGGAGCCCAAATATTACTTTAAAGAGACCCTGGGGTTGGCTTCAGGAGCCCAAAAATTGGATGAATAACACCCTGGAGTTGGCAGCAGCAGCAGGAGCCCAAACATTACTTTAAAGAGACACTGGGGTTGGCTTCAGTAGCCCAAAAATTGGATGAATCACACCCTGGAGTTGGCAGCAGCAGCAGCAGGAGCCCAAATATTACTTTAAAGAGACACTGGAGTTGGCTTCAGGAGCCCAAAAATTGGATGATTCACACCCTGGAGTTGGCAGCAGCAGCAGGAGCCCAAACATTACTTTAAAGAGACCCTGGGGTTGGCTTCAGGAGCCCAAAAATTGGATGAATCACACCCTGGAGTTGGCAGCAGCAGCAGGAGCCCAAACATTACTTTAAAGAGACACTGGGGTTGGCTTCGGTAGCCCAAAAATTGGATGAATCACACCCTGGAGTAAGCAGCAGCAGCAGCAGCAGGAGCCTAATATTACTTTAAAGAGACACTGGAGTTGGCTTCAGGAGCCCAAAAATTGGATGAATCACACCCTGGAGTTGGCAGCAGCAGCAGCAGCAGGAGCCAAAACATTACTTTAAAGAGACACTGGAGTTGGCTTCAGGAGCCCAAAAATTGGATGATTCACACCCTGGAGTTGGCAGCAGCAGCCCAAACATTACTTTAAAGAGACACTGGGGTTGGCTTCAGGAGCCCAAAAATTGGATGATTCACACCCTGGAGTTGGCAGCAGCAGCAGCAGGAGCCCAAATATTACTTTAAAGAGACCCTGGGGTTGGCTTCAGGAGCCCAAAAATTGGATGAATCACACCCTGGAGTTGGCAGCAGCAGCAGGAGCCCGAACATTACTTTAAAGAGACACTGGGGTTGGCTTCAGTAGCCCAAAAATTGGATGAATCCCACCCTGGAGTTGGCAGCAGCAGCAGGAGCCCGAATATTACTTTAAAGAGACACTGGAGTTGGCTTCAGGAGCCCAAAAATTGGATGAATCACACCCTGGAGTTGGCAGCAGCAGGAGCCAAAACATTACTTTAAAGAGACACTGGAGTTGGCTTCAGGAGCCCAAAAATTGGATGATTCACACCCTGGAGTCGGCAGCAGCAGCAGCAGGAGCCCAAATATTACTTTAAAGAGACCCTGGGGTTGGCTTCAGGAGCCCAAAAATTGGATGAATCACACCCTGGAGTTGGCAGCAGCAGCAGGAGCCCAAACATTACTTTAAAGAGACACTGGGGTTGGCTTCAGTAGCCCAAAAATTGGATGAATCACACCCTGGAGTTGGCAGCAGCAGGAGCCCAAATATTACTTTAAAGAGACCCTGGGGTTGGCTTCAGGAGCCCAAAAATTGGATGAATCCTACCCTGGAGTTGGCATCAGCAGGAGCCCAAAAATTGGCCTAAAGACATAAATATGTTTTGCACCATTTGGAAAGTGTAAAATGTGACACCATGCTGAATCTAGTCGCATGCATCAGGCATTGGTGGGTGGAAACCCTGGCTGATCCATCCCTGATTCATGTTGACAAAGGTTAGTCTCGCCACATTTTTAGTTGACAGACGAGTTCTCCTCGCCGTAACTATGGCCCCCGCCGCACTAAACACCCACTCAGATGGCACGCTACTTGCCGGGCAGGACAGCTTTTCCAGAGCAAACTCTGCTAGTTGCGGCCACAAATCAAGTTTGGCTGCCCAGAAGTCCAGCGGATCCTCAAGGTGTGTTGGCATGGTCATGTCAAAGTATGACATGACCTGCTGGTTGAGGTCCTGCTCCAGGTCTTCCTGCTGCTCATGAGTAGCCTCACTATGCGGGTGTAGAAAGCTACTCAGTAGCGACTGAAGACTGAGGCTGCTGCTGCTGATGGAGCTGCTGCTGCTGCTCCTGCCAACCCCCCCAGCAGCCATGGCAGTGGAAGGTGAGCGCAGAGGACCCCTCGAGTCAGACCTGCGAGAGTATGGACCATGGCGCAGATAGGCATCGGCCAACTGCCTACGTAGAATGTCTTTGTAGTAGTTCAGTTCTCCCTCTCGGTGGGTTTAAAAAATGCCCCCATTTTGTGCCGGAAGCGAGGGTCCAATAAGGTGGACCGCCAGAAGTCATCCCGCCGACAGATGGAAACAATTCTGGGGTCACTACGCAAGCACGTGAGCATGCTTCTGCCATTTGCGCAAGTGACTCGGATGGACTACCTGTCTCCATCTCCACTGCATACTGCCACGGTGTGCCCAGGTCCTCTGTCTCGCCTTCCTCAAAAACCTCTAGCTCCTCTGGCTGCTCCTGCTCCTCCTCTCCTGTCCGCTGACTAGATAAACCAGCCATTTCGCCAAGCCTAAACTGTGTTTCGCTGGGCAACTCCTCCTCCTCCTATTCCTCCTCCTCCTCCAGTTCAGCTCCAACGGGGTTCATGTGGCCGTAAGATGTAAACGCCATGTCTCCAGTGCCCTGACCAGCCATGGTTTCCAACATGTGCTGTAGTACATGAAGCAGTGGAATCACGTCGTTCATCCCGTAATCCTGCCGATTGACAAATAAAGTGGCTTCCTCAAAGGGCCTGAGCAAACGGCAGGTGTCACGTATGAGCTGCCACTAGTTGACATTGAAGTTACACAGGGGAGTCCCCCTATCTGCTTGGTTCATCAGGAAATCCGTGATGGCTTTTCTCTGTTCATATAATCGGTCCAACATGTGAAGGGTGGAATTCCAACGGGTGGAAACATCGCAAATCAGACTATGTTGGGGGATACCATTCTGACACTGTAGCTCAAGAAGGGTGTGTTTGGCGGTGTATGAGTGGCTGAAGTGCATGCAAAGTTTCCTTGAAGTTGTTAGGATGTCTTGCAGATGGGGGGAACACTTCAGAAACCGCTTGACAACCAGATTGAGGACGTGAGCCATGCAGGGGGCATGGGTCAGGCTTCCTTGGTGCAGCGCAGACAAAATGTTCTTCCCATTGTCGGTAACCATGATTCCCATTTTAAGTTTTCTTGGAGTAAGCCATGTTTGGATTTCCTGATGAATACATTTAAGCAGTTCCTCCCCTGTGTGACTCCGTTCGCCAAGACAAACCATGTGAAGCACTGCGTGACACCTCCATGCCCTGCACACATGGTAGACTGGAGGGGCACTGAGACTTGAGCCTACAGTGGAGGGTGAAGAGATGGCGGAGGATGAGGAGGCCGAGTCGCACGGTGTCACAGGCCCAACGGGCAGGAAGCGCGGAGGCCGAAGCGGCGTGACCTGTCCAAGTTGCTGCTGCTGCTGCAAAGGGACCACATTCACCCAGTGGGCCGTAAACGACATGTACTGTCCCTGACCGTAGTTACAGCTCCAGATGTCGGTGCTGCCATGCACTTTGCTACACACCGACAGGCTCAAGGACTGGCCCACCTTCTGTTCAACAAAAGTGTGCAGCGCTGGTACTGCCTTCTTGGCAAAGAAATGACGGCTTGGGACTCTCCACCTCGGCTCGGCACAAGCCATCAGTTCTCTGAAAGGTGCAGATTCCACCACCTGAAAAGGGAGCGACTGCAGCACCAGCAACTTGGACAGGAGCACATTCAGCTTCTGCGCCGTAGGATGAGTGGGCGCATACTGCTGTCTCTTGGACATGGCTTCGCTGATGGATTGCTGGTGGGATGCATGACTTGGAGGAGGAGGAGGAGGAGCAGGAGCGACAGAGGATGGGTATGACGCACAGCTGCCTTCGGCTGAGGTGCTGGAGCCTTGGCTGGCAGAAATTGGGAGCGGCGTGCCACCTGGTGAGGAAGCAGACTGGACCACCCCTTGGGAGCCTCGGTTCTCCCAGGTCGCTTTATGGTGACGCATCATATGTTGACGCAGGGCCGTGGTGCCAACATTTGGACCCTGGCCACGCTTCACCTTTTGCCTACATACACTTGCATGTGGCCATGTTACCCTCCTGCGGATGCTTCAGGAAAAACTGCCACACTGCCGAGTAGCTACTTTTCCCACCCCCTGGCCTCACTGATTCACTGCTGCTGTTGCCAACTCCAGGAACCCCTGCTCCACTACCTCCCGATAAGGTAGACTGCCGCACAGCAGGTGCTCTACCCCGGCCGGCTCCAGCCTTTGGAATTGTGCCCCCACGCTGACTGCTACCACCTTGCTGCCTCAGCTGCTGACTCCGGGGCAACCTGCGCCCCTCTTCTCCTGATGATGACGATGAAGCCCCTTCATCACCCGGCTCCCAAGTGCGATCGTCATCATCATTATCACCGAGTTGTGGCTGTACGTCACTGATGTTCGTGGATTCGTCAACAGTGTCTGGCGCAGGAGCTGGAACGCTCGCAGCACCCACGACACTGTCCACATCACTATTTGTCTGCCTAGCTAAAGAAGCCACCTCCATTTCTTGGCTGGGCAGTAGCTGCTGACTGTCCTCTATCTGATCGTCCTCCTCACTAAAGAGTGGAGCTGAACCCAAAGCATACGATACGTCGCTGGGGGAGGGAACGGCGTAGGACAGAGGCAATGGGAGGACAGGGACTGCTCTCGGGGCATGCCAACTCAGGGTTGTGTCAGAGGAACCTACCGACCCTAGACTGGGGGTCTCAGATGTAAGTTGTGATGATGTTGTTGATGAGCGCGTCAACCAATCTACCACGGCAGATGCGTTACTGGTGGAGACCCGACCGCTAGAAGATACTGGCAGATTAGGTCTCTCAGCGTGACTCCTGCTGCTACTGGCCCCCAGTCTGCTGCGAGCTATGCCTGCGGAATCTTGGCCTCTGCCACTCCTCTTTTCACTTCCAGGCACTTGTCTGCCCGACATAGTCTAACTGGCGTGTTAGTAGGTGATATTTAAAGAACCCCCAGGCAGCAGTGGGTCTATATGAAACAGAATATAATGCACACCAAAAGTGAGCAGTAACACTCAGCCTCCAACAGGCCTGCCTAGTTTAAATAAGAGAGCTGCTTAGTGTAAATAAAAAGGGGTATGCTATGTTACAGAATGGGATGCCCCAACAGCCAGCAGTGCACCTGGCAGCAGTAAGACTATGCACAGCAAAAGTGTCTTTATCAGGCCTAATTTCTATTAGAATAAGTGCAAATGGTTATGGTATTAAATAGAGGCTGGTGTAGTCACAGAATGGGATGCCCCAAAAACCAGAGAGCACCTGGCAGCAGTAAGGCTATGCACAGCAAAAGTGTCTTTATCAGGCCTAATTTCTATTAGAATAGGTGCAAATGGTTATGGTATTAAATAGAGGCTGGTGTAGTCACAGAATGGGATGCCCCAAAAACCAGAGAGCACCTGGCAGGCAGCAGTAAGACTATGCACAGCAAAAGTGTCTTTATCAGGCCTAATTTCTATTAGAATAAGTGCAAATGGTTATTATGGTATTAAATAGAGGCTGGTGTAGTCACAGAATGGGATGCCCCAAAAACCAGAGAGCACCTGGCAGGCAGCAGTAAGACTATGCACAGCAAAAGTGTCTTTATCAGGCCTAATTTCTATTAGAATAAGTGCAAATGGTTATTATGGTATTAAATAGAGGCTGGTGTAGTCACAGAATGGGATGCCCCAAAAACCAGAGAGCACCTGGCAGGCAGCAGTAAGACTATGCACAGCAAAAGTGTCTTTATCAGGCCTAAATTATATTAGAATAAGTGCAAATGGTTATTATGGTATTAAAAAGAGGCTGGTGTAGTCACAGAATGGGATGCCCCAAAAACCAGAGAGCACCTGGCAGGCAGCAGTAAGACTATGCACAGCAAAAGTGTCTTTATCAGGCCTAATTTCTATTAGAATAAGTGCAAATGGTTATGGTATTAAATAGAGGCTGGTGTAGTCACAGAATGGGATGCCCCAAAAACCAGAGAGCACCTGGCAGGCAGCAGTAAGACTATGCACAGCAAAAGTGTCTTTATCAGGCCTAATTTCTATTAGAATAAGTGCAAATGGTTATTATGGTATTAAAAAGAGGCTGGTGTAGTCACAGAATGGGATGCCCCAAAAACCAGAGAGCACCTGGCAGGCAGCAGTAAGACTATGCACAGCAAAAGTGTCTTTATCAGGCCTAATTTCTATTAGAATAAGTGCAAATGGTTATTATGGTATTAAATAGAGGCTGGTGTAGTCACAGAATGGGATGCCCCAAAAACCAGAGAGCACCTGGCAGGCAGCAGTAAGACTATGCACAGCAAAAGTGTCTTTATCAGGCCTAATTTCTATTAGAATAAGTGCAAATGGTTATTATGGTATTAAATAAAGGCTGGTGTAGTCACAGAATGGGATGCCCCAAAAACCAGAGAGCACCTGGCATGCAGCAGTAAGACTATGCACAGCAAAAGTGTCTTCATCAGGCCTAATTTCTATTAGAATAAGTGCAAATGGTTATTATGGTATTAAATAGAGGCTGGTGTAGTCACAGAATGGGATGCCCCAAAAACCAGAGAGCACCTGGCAGGCAGCAGTAAGACTATGCACAGCAAAAGTGTCTTTATCAGGCCTAATTTCTATTAGAATAAGTGCAAATGGTTATTATGGTATTAAATAGAGGCTGGTGTAGTCACAGAATGGGATGCCCCAAAAACCACAGAGCACCTGGCAGGCAGCAGTAAGACCATGCACAGCAAAAGTGTCTTTATCAGGCCTAATTTCTATTAGAATAAGTGCAAATGGTTATGGTATTAAATAGAGGCTGGTGTAGTCACAGAATGGGATGCCCAAAAAACCAGAGAGCACCTGGCAGGCAGCAGTAAGACTATGCACAGCAAACGTGTCTTTATCAGGCCTAATTTCTATTAGAATAAGTGCAAATGGTTATTATGGTATTAAATAGAGGCTGGTGTAGTCACAGAATGGGATGCCCCAAAAACCAGAGAGCACCTGGCAGCATTAAGGCTATGCACAGCAAAAGTGTCTTTATCAGGCCTAATTTCTATTAGAATAAGTGCAAATGGTTATTATGGTATTAAATAGAGGCTGGTGTAGTCACAGAATGGGATGCCCCAAAAACCAGAGAGCACCTGGCAGGCAGCAGTAAGACTATGCACAGCAAAAGTGTCTTTATCAGGCCTAATTTCTATTAGAATAAGTGCAAATGGTTATTATGGTATTAAATAGAGGCTGGTGTAGTCACAGAATAGGATGCCCCAAAAACCAGAGAGCACCTGGCAAGCAGCAGTAAGACTATGCACAGCAAAAGTGTCTTTATCAGGCCTAATTTCTATTAGAATAAGTGCAAATGGTTATGGTATTAAATAGAGGCTGGTGTAGTCACAGAATGGGATGCCCCAAAAACCAGAGAGCACCTGGCAGCAGTAAGACTATGCACAACAAAAGTGTCTTTATCAGGCCTAATTTCTATTAGAATAAGTGCAAATGGTTATTATGGTATTAAATAGAGGCTGGTGTAGTCACAGAATGGGATGTCCCAAAAACCAGAGAGCACCTGGCAGCAGTAAGACTATGCACAGCAAAAGTGTCTTTATCAGGCCTAATTTCTATTAGAATAAGTGCAAATGGTTATTATGGTATTAAATAGAGGCTGGTGTAGTCACAGAATGGGATGCCCCAAAAACCAGAGAGCACCTGGCAGGCAGCAGTAAGACTATGCACAGCAAAAGTGTCTTTATCAGGCCTAATTTCTATTAGAATAAGTGCAAATGGTTATTATGGTATTAAATAGAGGCTGGTGTAGTCACAGAATGGGATGCCCCAAAAACCAGAGAGCACCTGGCAGGCAGCAGTAAGACTATGCACAGCAAAAGTCTCTTTATCAGGCCTAATTTCTATTAGAATAAGTGCAAATGGTTATGGTATTAAATAGAGGCTGGTGTAGTCACAGAATGGGATGCCCCAAAAACCAGAGAGCATCTGGCAGGCAGCAGTCAGACTATGCACAGCAAAAGTGTCTTTATCAGGCCTAATTTCTATTAGAATAAGTGCAAATGGTTATTATGGTATTAAATAGAGGCTGGTGTAGTCACAGAATGGGATGCCCCAAAAACCAGAGAGCACCTGGCAGCAGTAAGACTATGCACAGCAAAAGTGTCTTTATCAGGCCAAATTTCTATTAGAATAAGTGCAAATGGTTATTATGGTATTAAATAGAGGCTGGTGTAGTCACAGAATGGGATGCCCCAAAAACCAGAGAGCACCTGGCAGCAGTAAGACTATGCACAGCAAAAGTGTCTTTATCAGGCCTAATTTCTATTAGAATAAGTGCAAATGGTTATTATGGTATTAAATAGAGGCTGTTGTAGTCACAGAATGGGATGCCCCAAAAACCAGAGAGCACCTGGCAGCAGTAAGACTATGCACAGCAAAAGTGTCTTTATCAGGCCTAATTTCTATTAGAATAAGTGCAAATGGTTATTATGGTATTAAATAGAGGCTGGTGTAGTCACAGAATGGGATGCCCCAAAAACCAGAGAGCACCTGGCAGCAGTAAGACTATGCACAGCAAAAGTGTCTTTATCAGGCCTAATTTCTATTAGAATAAGTGCAAATGGTTATTATGGTATTAAATAGAGGCTGGTGTAGTCACAGAATGGGATGCCCCAAAAACCAGAGAGCACCTGGCAGGCAGCAGTAAGACTATGCACAGCAAAAGTGTCTTTATCAGGCCTAATTTCTATTAGAATAAGTGCAAATGGTTATTATGGTATTAAATAGAGGCTGGTGTAGTCACAGAATGGGATGCCCCAAAAACAAGAGAGCACCTGGCAGGCAGCAGTAAGACTATGCACAGCAAATGTGTCTTTATCAGGCCTAATTTCTATTAGAATAAGTGCAAATGGTTATTATGGTATTAAATAGAGGCTGGCGTAGTCACAGAATGGGATGCCCCAAAAACCAGAGAGCACCTGGCAGCAGTAAGGCTATGCACAGCAAAAGTGTCTTTATCAGGCCTAATTTCTATTAGAATAAGTGCAAATGGTTATGGTATTAAATAGAGGCTGGTGTAGTCACAGAATGGGATGCCCCAAAAACCAGAGAGCACCTGGCAGGCAGCAGTAAGACTATGCACAGCAAAAGTGTCTTTATCAGGCCTAATTTCTATTAGAATAAGTGCAAATGGTTATTATGGTATTAAATAGAGGCTGGTGTAGTCACAGAATGGGATGCCCCAAAAACCAGAGAGCACCTGGCAGCAGTAAGGCTATGCACAGCAAAAGTGTCTTTATCAGGCCTAATTTCTATTAGAATAAGTGCAAATAGTTATTATGGTAATAAATAGAGGCTGGTGTAGTCACAGAATGGGATGCCCCAAAAACCAGAGAGCACCTGGCAGGCAGCAGTAAGACTATGCACAGCAAAAGTGTCTTTATCAGGCCTAATTTCTATTAGAATAAGTGCAAATGGTTATTATGGTATTAAATAGAGGCTGGTGTAGTCACAGAATGGGATGCCCCAAAAACCAGAGAGCACCTGGCAGCAGTAAGACTATGCACAGCAAAAGTGTCTTTATCAGGCCTAATTTCTATTAGAATAAGTGCAAATGGTTATTATGGTATTAAATAGAGGCTGGTGTAGTCACAGAATGGGATGCCCCAAAAACCAGAGAGCACCTGGCAGGCAGCAGTAAGACTATGCACAGCAAAAGTGTCTTTATCAGGCCTAATTTCTATTAGAATAAGTGCAAATGGTTATTATGGTATTAAATAGAGGCTGGTGTAGTCACAGAATGGGATGCCCCAAAAACCAGAGAGCACCTGGCAGGCAGCAGTAAGACTATGCACAGCAAAAGTGTCTTTATCAGGCCTAATTTCTATTAGAATAAGTGCACATGGTTATTATGGTATTAAATAGAGGCTGGTGTAGTCACAGAATGGGATGCCCCAAAAACCAGAGAGCACCTGGCAGCAGTAAGGCTATGCACAGCAAACGTGTCTTTATCAGGCCTAATTTCTATTAGAATAAGTGCAAATGGTTATGGTATTAAATAGAGGCTGGTGTAGTCACAGAATGGGATGCCCCAAAAACCAGAGAGCACCTGGCAGCAGTAAGACTATGCACAGCAAAAGTGTCTTTATCAGGCCTAATTTCTATTAGAATGAGTGCAAATGGTTATTATGGTATTAAATAGAGGCTGGTGTAGTCACAGAATGGGATGCCCCAAAAACCAGAGAGCACCTGGCAGGCAGCAGTAAGACTATGCACAGCAAAAGTGTCTTTATCAGGCCAAATTTCTATTAGAATAAGTGCAAATGGTTATTATGGTATTAAATAGAGGCTGGTGTAGTCACAGAATGGGATGCCCCAAAAACCAGAGAGCACCTGGCAGCAGTAAGGCTATGCACAGCAAAAGTGTCTTTATCAGGCCTAATTTCTATTAGAATTAGTGCAAATAGTTATTATGGTAATAAATAGAGGCTGGTGTAGTCACAGAATGGGATGCCCCAAAAACCAGAGAGCGCCTGGCAGGCAGCAGTAAGACTATGCACAGCAAAAGTGTCTTTATCAGGCCTAATTTCTATTAGAATAAGTGCAAATGGTTATTATGGTATTAAATAGAGGCTGGTGTAGTCACAGAATGGGATGCCCCAAAAACCAGAGAGCACCTGGCAGCAGTAAGACTATGCACAGCAAAAGTGTCTTTATCAGGCCTAATTTCTATTAGAATAAGTGCAAATGGTTATTATGGTATTAAATAGAGGCTGGTGTAGTCACAGAATGGGATGCCCCAAAAACCAGAGAGCACCTGGCAGCAGTAAGACTATGCACAGCAAAAGTGTCTTTATCAGGCCTAATTTCTATTAGAATAAGTGCAAATGGTTATTATGGTATTAAATAGAGGCTGGTGTAGTCACAGAATGGGATGCCCCAAAAACTAGAGAGCACCTGGCAGGCAGCAGTAAGACTATGCACAGCAAAAGTGTCTTTATCAGGCCTAATTTCTATTAGAATAAGTGCAAATGGTTATTATGGTATTAAATAGAGGCTGGTGTAGTCACAGAATGGGATGCCCCAAAAACCAGAGAGCACCTGGCAGCAGTAAGGCTATGCACAGCAAAAGTGTCTTTATCAGGCCTAATTTCTATTAGAATAAGTGCAAATGGTTATGGTATTAAATAGAGGCTGGTGTAGTCACAGAATGGGATGCCCCAAAAACCAGAGAGCACCTGGCAGCAGTAAGACTATGCACAGCAAAAGTGTCTTTATCAGGCCTAATTTCTATTAGAATAAGTGCAAATGGTTATTATGGTATTAAATAGAGGCTGGTGTAGTCACAGAATGGGATGCCCCAAAAACCAGAGAGCACCTGGCAGGCAGCAGTAAGACTATGCACAGCAAAAGTGTCTTTATCAGGCCTAATTTCTATTAGAATAAGTGCAAATGGTTATTATGGTATTAAATAGAGGCTGGTGTAGTCACAGAATGGGATGCCCCAAAAACCAGAGAGCACCTGGCAGGCAGCAGTAAGACTATGCACAGCAAAAGTGTCTTTATCAGGCCTAATTTCTATTAGAATAAGTGCAAATGGTTATTATGGTATTAAATAGAGGCTGGTGTAGTCACAGAATGGGATGCCCCAAAAACCAGAGAGCACCTGGCAGCAGTAAGGCTATGCACAGCAAAAGTGTCTTTATCAGGCCTAATTTCTATTAGAATAAGTGCAAATGGTTATGGTATTAAATAGAGGCTGGTGTAGTCACAGAATGGGATGCCCCAAAAACCAGAGATCACCTGGCAGGCAGCAGTAAGACTATGCACAGCAAAAGTGTCTTTATCAGGCCTAATTTCTATTCGAATAAGTGCAAATGGTTATTATGGTATTAAATAGAGGCTGGTGTAGTCACAGAATGGGATGCCCCAAAAACCAGAGAGCACCTGGCAGGCAGCAGTAAGACTATGCACAGCAAAAGTGTTTTTATCAGGCCTAATTTCTATTAGAATAAGTGCAAATGGTTATTATGGTATTAAACAGAGGCTGGTGTAGTCACAGAATGGGATGCCCCAAAAACCAGAGAGCACCTGGCAGGCAGCAGTAAGACTATGCACAGCAAAAGTGTCTTTATCTGGCCGAATTTCTATTAGAATAAGTGCAAATGGTTATTATGGTATTAAATAGAGGCTGGTGTAGTCACAGAATGGGATGCCTCACAGCAGACTTGAGATCAGCTCAGTATATATGCACAGTAAGTGTATAAGCAGCCTGAAAATGCTAACAAAGCCAGTCAGCCAGCCAGTAACACTCAGGCTGGATGAAAAAAAAAAAATCTCCCTGTGACTGCCTCCAATTTTTCCTAATTTCGCTGCTTTTCGCTGACTCTCTGTCTGTCTCCTGCCTGTCTCCTGCCTGTCTCCAGCCTGTCCCTGTCTGTCCCTGTCTGTCTAACTGTCTCTCCCTGCCTACAGCAGCGTCCTGTCTCTCACGAATGCAATAGAGAAATGAAGAAAAGCAAGATGTCCGCCGACTTAAATAGCGCTGTGACGTCACCGGGCTTGCTGGCTGCTGATAGGCTGCATGTGACTGTCCCAGCTTGCACTGGCGCGGGGTTGATGTCTGGACATGTCCCGTCCGCCATCTTAGAATGCCTGTAATGTAAATGACTGGATGTTAAAGGAAAACTTCGAGCGATCGAATCGCGGGGAAATTCGGATTCGATCCGAATCCAATTTTTCATGAAATTCGGATAGAATCCGGGTTCGTCCGGATCGATTCGCTCATCCCTAGTTATAATGTCATATTTGTTAATGAAGACATTTCAATTCGAATGTGTGTATGACATCACCCACCTTGGTGAGCATTATCTAACAGATGAAAAAAAAAACAAATGTCATTAATTAAAACATCATACAAATCACAAGGTTAATGATAGCAGCTGTCAGGAACCGCTTACCTGATCCCCGTTCCAGCGACGTCTCCAGGCGGCCAGCTGCATCTGTCATTGTGCGGCGGCCGCGCCGAGCGGCGTCGGCTCGAGCAGCGTCGGCTCGAGCGGCGCCCAGCTCAGCCACGCCCCCCGCTTCCTCCTCCAGGAGACGTGCTCGCGCGCGGCCGCGAGCACGTGTCTGTTATGCCCTCCGGCGGCGCTGAATCCTAGGGGATTGAGGGCTTCGCCCTCTTCTGCTCTGCAGCCAATTACCCTTGGAATCCTATGTGCTCCAATCAGTACACTGCTTCCCTCAGACCTGTTCCTATAAAGGCAATTCCCTCTCAGTTGTGAATTGCCTGTGATAGCGCTCAGAACCCTGTGTTACCTACTCCTGTGAAGTCTAGCCTGTTGCCGATTTGATTGTACGACCATTCTCGATCCTGAATCCTTGTTGCCGACCTCTGCCTGAATTGACGCCTCTCGATCCTGAATCCTTGTTGCCGACCTTTGCCTGAACTGACCCTTCTAGATCCTGATCCCCAGTTGCTGACCTCTGCCTGAACCCCGACTACGTCTTGCCTGACCCCTGGTGCCGCTACGATCTCTGCCTTCCCGTTATCGACCTATTGCCTGTCTCTGGACTTCCGTCACTCACGCTCTTGCTATTGGTTCTCCAGTCCTCCCACATATAAGCTTACATCCTTTGAGCCATTAAGTCCTGGGGGCAACCGATCCCGGGTAGGCGTATCTTGCGTCCCGGCAAGCGGGGGCTCCTACAGGTGAAGCTGGCTGTGGAGATTGGGGGTTGTGAGCTTATTAAGAGGGCTGGAGTTACCCCGAGCGTGACAGCAGCTTCATAATTATCGTTCCCCCTAACATTTCAAGGCTTTAGCTATCCTTCTAGATGCCATTTTAGGGATGTGCACATGTGCGCACTAACTTTCGCTTGCCGCGGCGTTTATAAGCAAATTTGTTCCTCCTTTTTTTTGCCTGCGCTACCTAATCGCATATGCATGCCTGCACAAACACTTACTAGCATAACTGTCTCCTGTTGCTTGCGGGTAAACAGGATGGGAGCCATATTATTCAGATATTACAATAAATATGTTGTGCCCCAGCGGTTTCCGGGATGTGCACGGCCGTATGCACGACGTCAACGTCATACCCAGTCATAACTATTTAAAGGGTACCTGTACACACAGCTGAGTGTCTTTACAGATATTGATATGCCTGCCAATAGAGGTAGCCGCCAGACCCCCAAGCCCCATGTACGGCATGATCGGCGTGGCGTATACCGGGAAGCAACTTCAAGGCAACATAGTGGCAGGCCTGCAACTAGGTCCCACAAAACCAGTGGCCACTTGCAGCCTACGAGGACATCCACTCGTAGGCTGCAAGGATCCACTGGTGTCGACTCCAGCGCCATCAAAATCTGGCACATCCTGGAAGGCCAAGGAAACTTCCTCCAGGCATAATGCTCCCTGTCCAACAACATCCAGAAACATAGGGAGCACTACTATTAAGGGCAAGGGGAAGACTAGGTCCCACACCGCAGGTTTAGGCCTAATGATGTCCTGGCTGGCTCATCCTGGGTCGGTGGCATAGTAGGTGACATTCTTGTCTGACTTTCAGCCTACGAATAGCCAGACCTTTTGCTATGAAAGGATTATGCTGGACTTGCTTGGGGGCTGGGTGTCATAGGCTGGCTGGCAAAAGAAGTTGCAGCCATTGATCTGCCCGCTGACTCAGGACTCTCAACATTTAATGCTCAAATTGGCCTCGAGCAGGAAAGGGTGTTGTTGGGGGGCTATGGATTCTTGCCCTAGTCTTCCCCTTGCCCTTAATACTAGTGCTCCCTATGGTTCGGGATGGGGAGCATTCTGGCTGGAGGAAGTCTACTTGGCCATCCTGGATTTTGAGGGGGGTGGAGTCTGCCCCAATGGATCCTTCCTTTGCCTATTGGATGCCCTCGTAGGCTGCAAGTGCCATTTTCCACCTAATTTCCCTACCTAATTTAAAATAATTTTACTTTTTTCTGTTCTGTGTTTTTTGTGATTTGGGATCTGTTTGGTTAGGAAAAGATTTGTGCTGTTCAAGTAAATATTTGTAAATAAAAATTCATTAATCTCTAATCATTTCAAAAATACCATTTTGTGAGTACTCACCTGAAAAATGGATATTGTCAGTGTGCCACACACCCCGCTTCCCCTTTAATTCTTACGATCGGGTTACTCCACCAGCAGGTGGCGACGTGCAGGGAGAAGTCTTGAAAACGAGCCCCTTCCGGCCTATATATACCTGGGACCTCCCACTGAAACATCAGTTATTTAAAAAGCAGAAAGACAAGGTACCAGGAAATCCAACGGTAACCTCAAAATAAAGAAAAGCTTCACCATATAAAGGATTCGGGATACCGAAAAGGGCGGGTGAAGTGGGGTGTGTGGCACACTGACAATATCCATTTTTCAGGTGAGTACTCACAAAATGGTATTATTCTCAGTGTGCCACACACCCCGCTTCCCCTTTAATTCTTACGATCGGGACATCCAAAAGCAGTGTCCGCAAGGGATGGGTATCCAAAGGCAAGGTGAAGCATAACTTAAACGACTGCAGTCTGCATAACTTTGCGGCCAAACACAGCATCCGCTGAGGCCCGCACATCAACCTTGTAAAAAGTATGAACAGAAGACCAAGTAGCGGCCTTACAAACTTGTTCAACAGAAGCTTGGTGCTGAAAAGCCCAAGACGCTCCAACGGCGCGAGTAGAATGAGCAGTGATACGAAAAGGGGGAACTTTCCCCTTAGCAGAATAGGCCGCAATAATGGCCTGACGTATCCATTTGCTAATGGAAGATTTGGCCGGTGCCAAACCCTTCCTAGGCCCACAGGGCACAACAAAAAAGGCATCAGTTTTACGAAAAGGAGAAGTAATAATCAAATAGTACTTAACACGGCGTACTACATCCAAACAATGCAAAACCCTCTCCTTGTCATTCTTAGGCTTAGGACACAGGGAGGGAAGAACAATATCTTGGTTCAAATGAAAAGCAGAAACAACCTTAGGAAGAAAGTCTGGTTTGAACCGAAAGACCACTTTGTCCTGATGCCTCTCAAAGTAGGGCGCCTGGATAGACAAGGCCGCCAACTCCGAGAAACGCCGAACCAAAGTGATAGCTACCAAGAAAACAATCTTCTGAATCAGGGTAGACAGCGCAATATCTTGCAAAGGCTCAAAGGGAGGAGCCTGAAGAGCAGAAAGAACCAAATTCAAGTCCCAAACAGGGAGTAATGGTTTCCTGGGAGGCCACACATGCGTAACCCCCTGGAAAAAAGTTTTAACTTAGGGATGAAGCGCAAAACCCTTCTGAAAAAAGATAGATAAGGCAGAAACCTGCCCTTTCAAAGTACTCAGCTGAAGACCAGAGTCCAGCCCAGATTGTAAAAACTCCAGAATTCTGGAGACCGAAAAGACCCTACAAGGAAAAGATCTAACCTCACACCAAGCGATATAGGTTTTCCAAGTCCTATAGTAGGTGATAGAAGAAGACCTCTTTCGGGCACCGATCATAGTCTTAATAACCGAGTCAGAAAGACCCTCCTCCTTTAAGATGGAGGTCTCAGCGGCCAAGCCATTAAAACCAGCGTTGGTAAACTGGGGTAAGACAGCCGACCCTGAGCGAGCGGACCGGACCGAAGAGGCAGAATGAGCTGATTTACTGTCAGCCAAACGATGTCTGCGCACCACACTCGTCTTGGCCGTCTTGGGGCCACGAGAATGGCAGACACCCTTTCCAGAACCAGCTTCCGTACCACCCAGCCTAGCATGGGTATCAGAGGAAACAGGTACAGAAAACCCGGGTTCCCCCGGATCCTGGGAGGGCGACACAAAGATCGGGAGCCTGCAATTGTGACGAAAGGGAAACAGGACCCCCTCTGGTGTCCCCCACCGGAGCAGACTGCAGACTGCCGAGAGACAAGGAACATGTGCCTTCGCCCAGGTCAGGATCAGGGACTCCACTCTGAGGGCAACCAGACTGCAAGTCCCTCCCTGATGATTGAAGTAAGCAACCGTTGTTTGACTGTCCGAGTGTAGCTGACCCAGAAGGCCCAGACCATCATGGGACACAAGAGCAAGAACCAGATGGAAGGCTCTCAGCTCCAGAACAGACGGCCGAGGATTGGAAAGAAGGACCCAAGCCAACTCCTGAATCAGACAAATTTTGGACTGAGTGAGCAACACCCTGTGTTGACCAGAATCCGACCGCATTCCCAGAAAGGACACCACCCTGGCTAGAGCAAGGGGGGACCTGGGAAGTTTGAAAAACTTCAGATGCAGGACGGGGCAAGCTGACCCGTCCTTCTAGGGGACTGCGAAGAGAATGGTGTAAAAATCGAGGCCCACCTCTAAGTGCGGATGAACGCTATTTCTAGGAAGAACCGTGAAGGAGGGCGAGACTCGAACTCCGGTTTGTAACCGGGCGACACCACCTCCCAGATCTACGTGTCCGGAGACTCCCAGCCTTAAACCAGGGAGAAGTGTCGCAATCGTCCCCCCACCCACACGGGTGAGGGCAGCCCCTCATTGCTGAGCGGGCTTAGCAGTAGGTTTGGGCTTGGCGCCCCAGGACTGACCGGGACGGCCACGACCTCTTCCCCGGGACCAACCTACAGCCCCGGTAACAGGAAGGGAAGCCCCTCTGCCCGCTCTGGCTCCCCGAAAGGAGGGACTAAAGGAACTCGCACCCCTAAAGGAGCGACGAGGTTTCTTGAATTGAGGCAACTTACCATCCTTGGTAACAGCATCCAATTTCTCTCCAAAAAGGCGTAAACCTAAGAAGGGTAGCACTGTAAGCGCCCGTTTAGAGTTAAGGTCCGCCGTCCACTGGCGCAGCCATATAGACCGACAAATAGCCACCAGCAAAGCCGCTGTCCTGCTACTCGTCGCAAGAGCATCGTCCTGAGCAGTCAGGACAAAAGAAACAAACAACTCACACTGCTTGAGAGAGCTAAACATATCACAAGCGGGATCAAGATCTGCGAGCAGATCCCTAATAATGGATCTAACGGCCAGCAGAAGAAGCGCCGAAGCACAAATTGGCCGTAGTGTCGACCCGGCACCGATAAAACCATGGTGGGCCAATTGATCAACCCGACTATCCTCACCATCCTTAATGGTAGCGGTGCCAGAAAGGTGCAACGCAGCCGGGCCAGTCAACCCCAACACCGGGGTATCGACTTCGGGGGGCACTGACCAAAGCTTCACCAAGTCCTCCGGAAAGGGATAACGCTTATCCCAATTAGGAGGAGTTCCAGCCAGGTGCGTGGGTTGTTCCCATTCTTTAAGGACAAGCTTCTCAAAGGGCTGTTGCCTGGGAAACACCAAACGCGGCTGGGGTACATCAAACAGCTCACCCTTTGGCAGAGGGACCACCGCAGGCGGATCCAAGGCCAAAACGTTAAACATTTGAGCCAAAATGGAAGGAGTGTCAAGGGACACCCCCACAGCCTGATCACCAGTAGTGTCAAACAATAGCTGGTCTGCAGGCTCATCCGACTCCTCAAGGAGTTCCCCCTCCTCATCAGGGGGACAATCGGAATAGTCTCAAAAATTCAGGTACCTCACCCTCCGAGGCAGGTACTGCCGGAGCAAGGTGCTTCCGCTTAGCCGTAGCCTTCTGAGCCACTGAAGCGGAGATAATTTTCTCGAGGTTGGCCAACCGCGCATGCACCTCGGAATGCGAATCCCCATTTTTGACAGTGTCACACGGGGTCCGGACTAGGTTGGGGGGGATAGGAGATGACGGAAGTTGCGAGGAGCCAGAAGCCGGAGCAATGGACTGGCACGCAATGTTCTGCTGAGCACATGGAACGCATAATATGACATCATCGCCTGGGAGCGGAACCCCACAACCCCCACAAAACCTGGATAGCCCCGAGGAGCCATTTCCGGTAACATTGGAAGCCTCCATATGGTGAATTTGTGGTATTCGCCACAAACCAGGGTTTTACGCATTAAGCAACCCGGGATGCCCCTTTGTAATTAAAGTCCCGGAAGTGGGAGGATTTTTTTCGTTTTTTTAAACCTAGGAAAATCCCTATTTAGAGACTAAGACTAGCCAGGTATAACAGAGCCTGCAGTAAGGGAATCCCAGAATCTGTGGGGGAAAAGAGACCACAGTCAGACCCCAGCCACAATCATACATAACCAATAAGGCAAACATATATGGCTTAGTTTAAACATCTTGAATAAATATACATGACATGTAATTTCAAGGCAAAGCAGAGTGCAAAAAAGAGTACATACTGGTATGAATACATGCCCATACACATATATATAAATATATACACACTACACATATATATATATATATATATATATAATCCTGAGGAAGTGACGTGAGTGACGTCACGCAACGCGTAGATGGCAGGGGCAGTGGGCTGGTGGTCATTTGGTTATGTGAGTGTATTCCTTCTTTATTGGGGTCAGTATTTCTGAGTCCTCCCTGGCTTGTCCCTTATTGGTGGTAGTTTGTCATTAGATTTTTGGTTATGGGCCTGAATTGGGTCTGGTACACGATATGTAAATAGGGTGAATATATTAATTGTTTGTGTATATATATATTTGATATTGAATTATGCTGGTTGTATATTGATTGTTATTAGCACTTTTTGCACTGTAGCACTTTAGGTTTATTGAATTTAGCTAGGAGATTTATTATGTACTGTATATATATTAATTATAGCTGCCATCTCCACTGCCCCCAGAAGTGTGGTTCTCTTTCTCTTCCTTATTGAATCTTATTGTGGTGTTTTTAGTGTTTTTAAACCTATGTTCAGTGTCTGTAGTTATGTGACTTGATTACTAATAAAATAAAACATTTTTAAACTAGCAGTGGTGCCATATTGTAGTGAGTGTTAAGGAAGGTAGTGGGACCTTCCCCATAGTGTGTACATATACATAAACACACACCAATATTCATAATGGTAATGTGCACTATCACAGCCACTGGAGCACATATCCCACCTATGTGATAAATAAGTCAACCTATAAGACGGATGACATAAACAATATCCCCCATAAGTAGAAATGCCCCGGTGGGGCCGTTTACCTGTGAAGCTTCTGCCGCATAGATGTGAAGGGCGGGCCCGGAGACAGCACGTCCCGGCCACGCAGAGCGAGGCCGCAGAGAGCGCGGCCCCGCCCCTAGTGACGTGGCTCGTCCAATGGCGAGCCGCAACCGAAAAGAGAGGGAAATACAAAAACGAGCAGTAAAAAACAGGCCCCAGCAGCCCCAGCCATGCGCTGACATTAAAAACTAACAAGACCCTTCACAGTAAAAGTAAAGCACTCATGCACACTACACACACACACAACCCCCCCCTTAGCGAAGGGAGAAGGCCGAGTGGGAGAAGGTGACCTAAAGGGAACATCGGGACAGGGGCATCCCAAATCCGGATTACCAGCCGGATAGCCGCATTGCCCCACAAGTGGGGTCGAGCGGAGGAGATAGGCTCCGAGGCACCTAAAGTGCCATCTACCTTTGCCCAGCCAGCAGCCTAGGCTGGGAGGCTTCCATTTAAGTAGGCATAATAAACACACTAGAACTGGGCAGAAATAGACCAAAAGGGGATGCCGGATTTTACCCCGGCTACCTGCAAGCAGGAGACTTCATTCTTCTGTCTTGTCGCTTTATGCAGAGAGAAAAAACTGGTGATTCAGTGGGAGGTCCCAGGTATATATAGGCCGGAAGGGGCTCGTTTTCAAGACTTCTCCCTGCACGTCGCCACCTGCTGGTGGAGTAACCCGATCGTAAGAATTAAAGGGGAAGCGGGGTGTGTGGCACACTGAGAATATGTTTTTAGTATTATTTTTTAGCCATAAGCAAAGCTTTGTATAAATAATATAAAATTGTTGATTCACAATGAAATTATATAAATAATGAAACAAAAACACCAAAACATAAATAAAGCTTAACTAAAATGATTAGAAATTAGGTGTGCCTGGCCTGGCTGGCCAGAAGCACTCTGGGTGCCATCATATAACTCATCTGGAATGCCTATAAGTGCTGCAGAGGGGGACACATCGATATATTGGGGGACCTTCTGTATAATGGCAAAATTATGCAAGACACAGCACGCCATTATGATCTTAAGGACCTTGCTTGGGTCATATTGCAGGGCCCCCCCTGTATGGTCCAGGCATCGGAATCTACTCTTCAGAAGCCCAAATGCCCTCTCAACCACAGCCCGGGTCTTCCGATGGGAACGATTATAGCCCTCCTGTGGCTGCGTCTGAGGCCGCAGGATCGGTGTCATCAGCCACGGCAGCAATGGATAACCTGAATCCCCTTAAAATAATAAAACACCAAATTAGTCTCAACTTCATAGTTACATTGTATATCATTTAATCAGAGGGAAAGAACATTATATGTTGAGACAGGGTTATCAAAAAATACATTGAAACCCTAATAAAGCTATTTGGTAACACCCAGTAGCCAACCACCAGACAAGTTTCCAGATTCAAACCGACGATAGAGGCTGGAATTCCTCAGGATGTAGGCATCGTAGGTGGATCTGGGAAAACCTGCCATGACACTCAGGAACCAAAGGTCAGGACCCATGACTGCTTGCACATTAATGGAGTGTCCCATCTTCCGGTTCCTGTAATAGCAGAAAAAACGGATTTTAGTAACCAAAAAAAAATCCTAAAATAACCACCAAAAAAAAAACACCTTAAGGGACCATTATTCTTTCTTATTGGGTGTTAAGAAAATATAAATAGCAAGAAAACAACTAATTCTTAGCTGGTAACTCTTGATTAAGGGCTACATTAACATGATTGATTTAGATCTACATTAAAAGATACAGTGCTACAATGATTTCATATAAGTCAGGAGGTTCCCATAAACCACATACCTATAGAGATATTCGTCAGCAGCTGGAGGCACCAGCGCTACATGCATACAGTCGATCGCACCCATGACGTTAGGCATATCGGCTATATCATAAAAGCCCAACTTAACCGCATTCCAGGCTACCATGTTGTCAGGAAAAAAGATGTATTTTTGACACATGGTATCTATACCATCCAAAAACTTGTTGCGTGTGCGGCTCAGCATAGGCTGGGACATCCCCACGGAGAGGGCACCCAGCCTCTGGAATGAGCCGTTCGCTAAAAATTGCAGGCAGCCAACCATTTTGGTCATACCTGCAATTGCATGCCCCTTCCTTGTGGTGGGGACCAACCATGGCCACAGCTCACTATACAGGTTATGGAGGGAAACACGGTTAAGTCCGGTGAGCTTGAATAACTCAACGTCATGCATGCGATCGATGTCCAAACGTGCACGATGCAACCTGGAATCTGCCATGCTGATGCATAGCATGCAGCGTAGCAGCAATCGCTGATATTCCTCCACGTACTCAGCAAACATCATCTCCGATCTCAACAGCTAACTTTCTCCTACAAAACAACCCTGTAAGTTGAACGAATACAAACTCATTTTATTGGCTGGGTTGTAATCAACAATCAAGGCTCTGAATCATGCGCAAGCCCATACCAATAACGTAACTTGCCCGACATAACGAAAGTTTTACGAAAAATATACGCCAATCAAAAGTGCGTATTCGCGCAGAACAGAAATGCATATGCGCATGAAAAAAGTAAGGAAAATACCAAAAAGGCATGGAAAAACTCACAAAACATAAACAAACACAAGCGAAAGTACATGTGAAAGAGGCTTTGAATCAGCCCTTATGACTCCTATATCCAATGTTGCCCCTGTCCAGTCTCAAAACTCCTAGTCTTGAAACTCCAACAGTACCATTACTAGCCCCCCATTGTCCCTTAGTTTGTGATTTACTTCATCTGGCTATCCCTCCTCTACCTCTCCTCCACACTGAAACTATCCATCAATCGCCACCCCCAGTTACCCCCTTTCCTGCCCTTAAGTTCCCCAGCCCACTCTGACCCACTTTTCCCAACCAATAATTGCTCACACCCCCTCCCAGCCTCGCTCCACGGCACTAGAAACCTATTAACCTACCGCACCCAGTTAGACCTCTTCCCAAACCCTTCCCACACCCTAGTTGTAAACACAAAAAGTATTGGTGACAGAATTACGGTAAGTTTAAAGACATCAAAAAAGCTGGACTATTCTTAAACTGCCAGACGCCTGTCAATGGCTTCTCAATTTATCTTTGACTTTAACTTTTTTTGCTTATAAAATGCAATATTATGCAATATTAGGGTTAATTTATGCCTCGCACCAAAAACACCAAAACCATGCACAACTGCATCCACATGCTGAAACTTGCCATTCATGAAACACAGCTCTTTTGTATGTGGTAATGGCCAAGCTCCATGCACATTGTGCTGGCTAAGACAGTCAGTGGTCCCTGTGGCAAATTTGTTTCTCTATTCTTAAATCTGTAGTATATTCCATGTGGCGCGAGTGTTCTCCTTGTTTTTCTATGTAGGATTTTAGTGTGTGTTATCTTGAATCTATTTGAGCTACAGTGTTGTGGTTTCCAATTTTATGTCCCAGATTTTCTAAATACCACTCTCCCCTGCTTTGTTTAGCGTATTAGTGTTTAATAATTGAGTTTCTAATGTTCTAATGTATTGTTTCTTCATGCTCCTTTTTTTATTTAACCATTTGTGGCCGAATGTCCACAATTTTAGTGATTGTAGCATAAAACAATATTAACTTGTAAAATTATTTTCTGATTTTTTTTTTACAAAATTATGAAAAATAGTTATAAAAACAGAAAATTAACTTGTGGCAGACACTTTCATTAAAAAAATTAAAAAAAACATGTCGGATATTTCCAGGATGTATAAGAAAGGAAGGGACAGCACCAACCAATAAATCCTAGTACTGGTGCCCAGCTCTGGTAGGTACCTATTTGAACCAAAAAGATACAAGTGGAGGGGGTGCCCAAACCCCTAACAAAGGATTATACCAGAGACTTACAATGGCACTCTCTTAATTGAAATGCATATAAAGTTTATTAAAGTCTCAACATTACATTACAGAACACATTAAAATAGCCTTAAAAAACACATAACAGTTACACAGTCTGCCATAGGGGTAAGATGTTGCCAATTGGGACCAATAAATATATAAAGATAAAAAAAATTGTATATAATCTTAATTAATCAGTGTCAAGTGCTTCCAAATTGCATTAAATCACAAGAATAAACTCAAGTTAGTGCAAAAAAATGCAAGCAATGAGGTAGGTGCAAATCCCCAAAAAATCATAAAAATATATGTCTCATCTTACATGTCCATAAAGTACATCAAATAGATCACCACTGAACCCCCCCAACCCCGCAATGCGTTTCGTGACTAACAGTCACTTCCTCAGGCAGAGTTCCCAGCGAATAGGTGCCGTTTGTCCCTGTTTTGTACTCACCTCCCAGCACTCCCCCGCCCCATGCTCAAACAGCCCGCAGTCAGCAGGTGCACTCCAAGCTGGAGTGCGGAAATGCGTCTCGTGATTGTGAAATGCTCCGGCCAGCAGCGCGCCACCTCCACCTGCAGATGGGAGGCAGAGCAGCGCATGTCTGGCTGGGTGCGGCGCGGGACTGGGTGCAAGGAAGGTGAGTACCCCCGTGGACAACGAGCATTGATCAATATACAAAATTAAACACTACAAAAACAAATTCTTCTATATATTTTAATGCCTATCCAAGAAATGAATAATACAAATATATAGGATTTGGTGTATACATGGCATCATTAACCTATATCAAGCAATATATATGGAGCCCAGATAATGTCCTACGGGGCAAAACACAAAGTAACCAATGTAGAGTGGGGTTAGTAACTATCCCCAAAGGTATCTATTGTCAATTATAGCTAAATACAATATACATTGATGGTATGGGTGTCTGTCTCACTACATTGCCGCAAAGGTAGTTTTAATCAGATTATCATTTAATATGGTTATGGCATTCAGGCCAGCCCTTAAAGGGGGAGCCCACAAAGAGAAAAAGGTGATATATATATGGACTGCCTAAAAAGGAGCAATAAAGCAGCAATGAGGAACCACAACAAACAATATCAAATGTTTAACAGAATACACAAAAGTGGGTGGAGTGACCCCAATCACAACACCCCATCTGAATGCAGATTAGAAGGGAGGAAATATTCTCCAATGCCAAACTTCTTTTCAAATATCAGCATTGGAGTACGTGGGGAAACTTCATCTGAACCGTTCTCGCTACCAGCATCCATTCGGGAGCGAAGAGTGTCTCAGAGAAACCACCAGCAGTAATATATGACCTGGTCACACACAGGAAAACAATATGCTTATTTATATGTGCAAGTAAACCCTACCCCCACCCATCCCCCTCCTCACCATGCCCAGAACCCCCTCTGTGATCATCACACATGAACCCATACATAACAATGAAACATACCCTCCATATCACCAAGCCACCAACCCCTAAAACCTTAATAGACCTGTGTGTGTGAGGTTGCAAATAAAGTGGGTCTCTTTACTCGCGGCATGGCAAGAACACAAAGGATGGGATCCTGGTGGGACAATTCCTCACAGTGAGGCAAAATTGCTCATCTGTGGAAGATTTCACACTTAAATCAACTGCTTTGGCGGATCACTTTCACAGACGTGGGTACCCCAAACTTCTGGCCAGGGTGCGCCCGCTGACTGCCGGTTGTTTGAGAGTGGGGCGGGGGAGCGCTCGAAGGTGAGTACAAAACAGGGACAAACGGCACCTATTCGCTGCATACTCTGAGGAATGGAACTGTTAGTCATGAAACACGTTGCAGGGTTTGGGGGGCTCAATGGTGACCTATTTTTTTTTAAAAGTTTCTTTTTATTTGCAGTTCAACAAACATCAAAACTACCACAACAAGTGACATATAACATTGAGGTGCCGCAGGCACCCTTCTCAGTAGCACAATTTTAATGATATTTAGACACGACAACCATACACTCACACATTCATACTGTCTGGACTTAGATATTTAGTAAACTGTTCCCTGAGATGAAGGGGTAAGTCAAGAAGCCGTTTCTCCCAGGATGTCTCCCTTGTTTCCTCTGTTCCATTTTAACTCGCTCAATGCCCGCAAGTAAGCAGGCACGCCCCCTCAGTTTAACCCTGTCCCTCCTTAATCGTCCTCAGAAGCAGTGTCCTGACTCTGCAGCCAGGGACCCCACACCTTTTCAAACTTATCGGGCACCCCCCTGGCCGTGTATGTCAGTTTGTACATCGTAAGCTTCTGGTTAACTAGAGCCCTCCACGCCTGTACTGAGGGTTTGGCCGGATGTTTCCAATTAAGCAGAACGCATTTCCTGGCATAAAAGAGCAGCAGCCTAAATAATGACTTTAGCGCCCCCGTCACTGACAGTGGCTCAACCACTCCCAGAAGACATATGGGAATCGAACCAGCGATCCGGATGCCCACCACCCCACCAATCAGGTCCATCACCTCTCCCCAATATCCCACCAGGACCCCGCAGGACCAGGTCATATGTTCCCATGAGCCAACCTCCCTCTCGCACCTGGGGCATATATCACTATCCAATAATCCCATCTTATGCAGACGCATTGGCGTGATGTAGGCCTGATGCAACCACTTGGTCTGGATAAATATGTCTCTGGCTTCTATGACCGATGTGTGTATGTTCTCTAAGATTTCTTCCCAGTCATCCCGTTCTAAAGTCTGGTCCAGCATTTGCCACCTACTTTCAATTTTCCCCCTAGGGGACTCCAGTCCAGCAACCAGACACTTGTATAATGTGGAGACAGGTTTCCCCAAGTCCGGTCCCCTCACCACACTCTCCACGCAGGACACCGAAAAGTTCGGGCCGTCCCTACGGAATTGGGTCTGCAAAGCATGCCTGAGTTGCAGGTAGCGGAAGAAGTCCCGATGGGAAATTCGAAAGACCTCCCGTATTTGGTCGAACGAGAGAAGCACTCCGTCTCTGTACATCTGGCCCAGCACCCGGAGGCCTCGCCCATCACAGAACTGCAGGTCTTGCATAGCAACCAGCTCAGGAAGTTTGGGGTTGTTCCAGAGAGGAGCAAAGGGGGACCAGTACTGGGCCTCGACCTGATTCCTGTCCAACCTGGCCACCCTTTCCCATATGTTACACACTACCCTCATACAACCGGTAGCCTCTCGGACCCCCCGAACACCCCTATACACCAAAAGGGATAGCCTCCCAGGGGAACCCAGCACCTCCGCCTCCAGCCTCACCACCGGGTTGTTTTGCGGCTGACAGAGCCACCAGTGCGCGAACAGAAGCTGCGTGGCATAGTAATACAGTTGCATATGTGGGACCGCCAGTCCTCCCTCCGTGACCTGCGCTTTCATTATTTGTCTGTTCAGCCTAGGTGGAGATTGCCCCCAGATAAAGCCAAACAGAATTGAATCCAGCATCTTGAAATGGGAAACGGGTAGCAGGACTGGCGAGGCCTGGTAGATATACAGAAACTTTGGAAGGAAAATCATTTTATATATATTGATTCTGCCCATAACTGACAGCGGCAAGTTCGCCCACTGGGTGACCCTCTGCTTTAGCTTTGACACGACAGGGGCAATATTTAGAGATATGAATTCGCTTGGTTGCCTGCTAATCAGGATCCCCAGGTATTTAAATTGTTGGACAATTTTAAGTTGGGACCTTGGGGAAATGTCGGGGGAAACAAGCTCATCCACTAACATTAAACTAGATTTATCCCAGTTAATCCTCAGGCCTGAGAATCTCCCAAACACACTAATAGTGTCTAGAGCTGCATCAAGAGACTTATGGCCATCCGCCAGGTACAACAGTGTGTCGTCTGCATAGAGAGATATCTTTTCCTCCACTGCTCCCAACTTCCATCCAACAATGCTTGGGGAGTTCCTGACAATGATCGCCAGGGGTTCAATAGCTAGTGCAAAAAGCAACGGTGAGAGTGGGCACCCCTGTCTTGTCCCCCTATGCAACACAAATGAGTCAGAGTAACACCCATTGACCCGTATCCGAGCTGTTGGCCGGTCATATAACAGTTTGGTGTATGTAATGAAGCTGGCAGGAATCCCAAATCTTTCTAAAATTGCCCAAAGATATTCCCACTCCACTGAATCAAAGGCCTTTTCATTATCTAACGAGATGACCACTCTCTCCCCCTGATTATCGTGTACAATTTGGAGATTTGACATCAGCCTACGGAGATTCACCCCCGTGGTACGCCCCGGCATAAACCCTGACTGGTCTGGCCCAATCAAGTGTAGAATAACCTTGTTCAACCTGGTGGCCAGTATTTTGGCTAATATTTTGGCATCTTGGTTCAGCAGGGATATGGGACGGTAAGACGCGCAGGAGTCAGGGGGTCTCCCCTCTTTATAGATGAGGACCACATGTGCCTCACGAAAAGAGGCCGGTAGGCACCCACTCTCAAGGGCTTGTATCAGCACTTCCCACAGCTTGGGAGTCACCTGTTCAGGGTCCTGTTTATACCACTCAGCCGGCATCCCATCCGGTCCCGGCGCCCTCCTGCTAGAGAGCATTTTAATTGCGCCAGAGACCTCATCCATGGTGATGGGGGCACTCAGGGCCTCCTGATCATCCTCAGTCAGCCTAGGGAAGGCAATCTGATCCAGATAATCACCCAGGTCAGTTGCTCCATAGCTCGCCCTTGAAGAATACAAGGCTGAGTAGTATTCCAGGAACCTCTGGGCTATCTCCTTTCCCCCCGTCACCCTCGACCCGCTGTCCAGGATTTCGGCAATGTGATTGGACTGGCTTTCAGCTCTTGCTAGGTAGGCCAGGGTCTTACCGTTCTTGTCCCCTTTATCAAAGATTGCTGCCTGCTTATATAGTAGCAGTTTCCTAGCTGAGTCAGTCAAAAGCAGGTTATATTCCCTTTTAAGAGCCAACAATATTGAGTGGTCCCCGCTGTCTAACGTTGTACTATACTTCTCCTCCGCTAGCTAGCTATCTTACTTCCACCGAGGTCTCCATCATATTACACTCCCAGAATGCCTCAGTAGAGGACTGCAGACTGCTCTTAATGTCGGGGGATTCCAACCAAAGAGGGTTCAGGGTCCACCCAACCCAGTTTTCCTGTCGCAGTGACAGTTCAGCTGTTATCAACAGGGGAGAGTGGTCCGGGACCCCCCTCGGGAGGTAGTTGCAGGCTGCGACCCTGGCTAGAAAGTCGGACGAGGAGAACGCCAGGTCAATTCTAGACAGGGACTTGTGTGTAACCGAGTGACAGGAGTAAGCCCTGTCAGCGGGGTGCTTCCACCTCCAAAGTTCCTGCAGCCCCAGAGCCTCCACCCAATTGGCCAGCTGAGTCCTGGGGCCCGGATTCTTACCCATCCTGTCCATCGCCGAGTCCAAAACCATATTAAAGTCCCCTAGTAGCAGAATCGGGGCTGGGGGGTAGGAGAGTACTTTCTCCATTATTCTATCCAGTGTCCTAGCAGAGAACGGTGGGGGAACATACACTCCGACTATTATCATAACAGTATCCATTAGTTTAGCATGGAGGATAACATAACAACCCTCTCGGTCGGTGTGTACTGAAAACACCACAAACGGGGTACCCTTAGAGACCAACACTGAAACACCTCTTGAGTAGGCCGAGAATGGGGCGTGAAAGGAACTCTGGATCCATGGCTTCTTCAAGGCCAGTACCCTTTGACCCACCAAATGGGTCTCTTGGAGAATGACTACGTTCGGCTTGTGCCTCTTTACACACTGGAGGACAGTAGCCCTCTTAATCTTATCGTTAAGCCCCCTGACATTCCAGGAGAGAAATTTACACTCACCCATCATTACCGCTTAAGATATCCCTATCAGGGGCTGCGTCCCTGCGGTTCACCATCCCTCCCAGAGAGCCTCTCGTTACTTGAGTCCAGCAATCATACTTCACAGTCATACCAACATATAGACAACAGTTCAAAAAACAGATAGTACAGTACTTAAAATCTAACCAACAGTTCCCCGCCCCCTCCCCCCCACCCCGCTCCACCACCCCCCAACTCTGGCGAGCATCAAATCCCTCCCAACCAAAAACAACAACAGGTGTAACTTGTTGCAACTGGGATGCAGGTACCTACACCTAGTGGGCCTGCAACAAAGGATTAACCACTTAATTGTCACTAGGGGGCAGGCTAGCTGTCTCAGGCTCCCAGGGTCGCATAGAAGCAGACACAGGGGGGGGAGGGGGGCAAATCAAGGAGTGGGGAAGGGGGGGAAGAAGGGAGGAAGAGAAGGGAAGGGGGAAGGGGGGAGGGCCGTGGAAAGGGGCCTGCATCACTCCCCGGGGAACCCGAGCCCCACCTCTCCCGCGACTATCAGGACAGGATACTTTGGTGACTTGGGCAATATCTCACAGTGTAACAACCGACAACCTTTAACTTTCAAACTTGGCGGATCACCCCAGCCCTACAGGGCCGAGCAGGGGTGCACCCCAGGTCCGACAGCCGGGGAACCCCAAGGGGCCGGCGCCCTGGGCCACAAACCAGCACTGGTAACAATGTAGTAAGTCTTGGCACCTCTCTGGACCAGGTCCCAGTCCATCAGGCCCCAGGCAGAGAGTCCAGCCAAGCGTTGGCCTCCTCGGCCGAGACAAAGAACCTAGTGGACTCCCCGTCTTGCACACGTAGCCGCGCCGGGAACATCATGGAGTACTTGATTTTCTTCTTGCGGAGCCTCTCTCTTATTCCATTAAAGGAACGGCGCATCTTTTGGACTTCAGGTGTAAAGTCCGGGAAGAAGGACAAACGGCTATTGTCATAGGTCACCACCCCTTTCGTCCTTGCTGCAGCCAGGATAGCGTCCCTGTCCCTGTAGTGGAGGACTTTAAATATGAAGGGTCTTGGCGGCGATCCTGGAGGGAGGGGTCTCACGGGAATCCTGTGCGCTCTTTCCACCGTGAAAAATTTAGTCAGATTGGCCGGGGTCAGCGTCTCCCTCACGAGGTTCTCGACAAACTGTTCTGGGGAATGGTGACCTATTTGATGCACTTTATGGACATGTAAGATGAGACATATATTTTTATGAATTTTTTGTGATTTGCACCTACCTCATTGCTTGCATTTTTTTGCACTAACTTGAGTTAATTCTTGTGATTTGATGCACTTTGGAAGCAGACACTTTAGAGATTAATTAAAATTATATACAATTTTTTTATCTTTATATATTTATTGGTCCCACTTGGCAACATCCTACCCCCCCTGTGGTAGACTGTGTAACTGTTATGTGTTTTTTAAGGCTATTTTAATATGTCCTGTAATGTAATTTTAAGACTTTAATAAACTTTATATGTATTTCAATTGAGAGAGTGCCATTGTAAGTCTCTGGTATAGTCCTTTGTTAGGGGTTTCGGCACCCCCTCCGCTTGCATCTTATTTCCAGGATGTGTTTAACAAATGAATGGAATAAGCATGTGAGTAAGGTGGGCATTTCCCCCCTGCTTTTTGGTGGAAACAAAATGAGGCATGAAAACAAACATATTTGCGCACACTTATCACCCCTTAAAACAACAATAATCGGTAAATCGCTCGAAAATGTACTCTTATCAGTAAATTTGCACAATAAATTTTTCTCCACGTGCAAATTTACACGCCAAAAATTGTGCACAAAAAAAGATGTCGGGAGAGGGGGAAAAACGCGTGAAAACTATCTTTACTTTTGAATAGTGTGTGTAAATGACTTTACTTACAAGCATGTATCAACCTTATTGTCACAAGGTTACCGTTTCTGTATAACTGCATTGTCCTTCATATTGTCCACCCATAAGCCAATAAAAAAAATCCTTGCTGGTTTTATTAGCAAAAAGGAAGAGCAGCTTTGTGAAGTGTCCAATAATTCTTTATTTTTAACTCCGTTTTTTTTCACAGGAGTTTCAACCTGTGAGAGAGCAGCTTTATATAAGTGCAGCGGGACAAAATTGGATAGTAGTCTTAAAAACTGCAGTAGTTGGAAAACAGCAGGAGTTGAAAAAGGAATTTATTGTGGCAAGTACAGCATTAACTTATCAGCCTTACCTATAATGATTATCTAGCTGTCTGGCTTGGTTTAGTGTAACTCTTGTCTGGCTGTTTTTCATAGCACTCTGTGGAACTTGCAATGCTGTCCAATTTGTATGCGGATGTCAGGGTTGTTTGGCAAGATTTCGAGATTAAAGTCTTTAGTTTGTACTGTTCAGTCAGTACAAGTTGTGAAGCTATCACAGTCTGTAAAGCAGCTTTTTATACAGCCACCACCCCCACAAAGACTTCACAAGAAAGGGGAAACGTGGAAAACTGTTGCCTCTGGAAGACTGTGTAATATATAACATAAACATACAAAGTTTGGACTATGCCAATATAATCCATATGCTGTTCATTCTGAGCTAGATGTGGATGTATCTGCCGATGTAAGCAATGATAAGTTGCATGATTTGGAAAGTTCAAGTGGACTTAAATAAAGGACTAAGCAAAATGAGTGCAAAAGGACAGCTAGGTACAGTTACAAAACCGACAAATAGGAGAAGGTATCTTCTGGTTGGTGATTCAACAATTAAAGTCGTGGACTTTGGACACGGTAAAGATGAGCTAAAGGAGGTGAGGTGTCTCTGTTAATAGGGATAAGAGATGTAAGGCTGCAAGCAATATAACAGAGTGGATATTGTGCTACATCTTAGCACAAATTATTTATCCCCCAAAAATTGTTTACTGTACAAAGGGACTTGCAAAATTTTAGTCAGCAAAGTAACAGGTTCTATCACATTTTCTGAAGTTTTGACAGTTTGTAAACAGAAAAAAAAAGTCACCCAACATCGCCAAGTTCAGTGTGGTTACATCAGTGGTGTGAAGACAAAGGCTTTGGATGTATTAGTCATGATGTTAGAAGGTGGTCAAACAAGGATTTGTATAAGAGGGATGGTTTGCAACCTTCACTGAAAAGCACGGAAGAACCTGGAGTGGAACTCAAAACATTTTTTGATAGAGATTTAAACTAGATGAAGGGGGCAGAGATTTTGTTTTTAACAATAAATCTTTATTGAGGTAGACAAGGCACATAAAAGATCAGCAATTCCATACATCAATCTTGCCCATGACAAAGTACCGAGCATTATGGGTTATCACTTTTACATATCCTGCTCGCCATCTGGGTTAACTACCCCCCTGACTGTCACGGAGCGCGTGCTTCATTACTCCCGTCCACCAGCTTTTCTATTACAGAACAGGGAAAATTATAGGGATGGGGGACTCAGGGAGGGAAGGGACTGGTTTGGAAGGTGCACCCCCAACCCGGTAATGCTTCAGCACCATGGCAATGCGACGGTAGCTCCATGGCAGCACCCAGGTCCGGGATGGGAAAGAACGGGAGCCGACCTGCCACCCTTCAGGGCTGCCTCACCTCCCACACCAGGGGGGATAGTTTTCCTCTCCCTCTCTCCCCATCAATAATCTCTGTTGACGTTGGCTTGGCTGATTAGGCACATAGTAATGGTCAAGAGATAAAGGAGGTAGGGAGGGTCAAAGGGGGTCCCCAGCCAAGCATTCTCCTTTCTTTGCGTCTATCTCCCATCTTTCTCAGGACACCCATCATGTGGCCTTACTTTCAACTGATTCTGTAAATATGTTCCAATGAACCCAGAGCTGTAAGCTCCTCCATTCGCCTAATCTCTTCTACTCTTTGAATCCATGCACCCACAGAGGGCGGTACCAGGTTGCCCCAGCGAGCCAGCATGCATGCTCGGGTGGCGTTTATCAGATGTATCACCAGGGGTTTCCTGTACTTCCCCACTGACTGAGCCATGGAGAGCAGGGCCTCCAGCGTGAGGGGGTCCGGCTCTCCCATTATCTTGTGAATCCAACTCCTAATCTCTCGCCAGATGCCCTTGATTTTCTCAGAAAATATGGAGAAGCGTGCCTTGGGCTTTCTCGCATCTCCAGCAGAGGGAAGAGACCGATGGCAAAATTGGCGGAACCTCTGGGGCATGCTGTACCATCGGCTCAAGAGTTTATATCCTGCCTCCTGATACTGGTTGCTAATCGATGGTCTTTGCTCCAGTTCCAGGATTCTCCTTTTGGACGGAAGTGAAGGAGGATTTAAGATCCCTCTCCCATGCCTCTTGAAACTCTGGGTTGATCAACAGTTGCCCTCCAGGAGGTCCTGAACCGTCCCCCTGCCAGCCACCTTCCACCTCCGAAATTCTGCGTCCAGTTGTCCCGGCATGAAATCCAGCACACCTAATACCGAGCTAAGAGGAGAGGGGGATGGAGCATTACTTTCCTTTGGTGCATACCTTGCCCACACCCTAAGCGTCAGGCCGATTGTCGGATGTGACCTGAGCTTGTTGGGCAGAACTGGCTTTGGACCACAGAAGATCCGCCAGTGGGACAGGGGCCCACTGCTGTTCTATCAGGTGCGGTGTCAGCTGCACTCCCAAGTATTTAGTTGAGTCTGCAGCCAAGCGGAAGGCCACCACTTTATGCTCTGCGTGACCACAGGTTACTACCTTTATGTCCGGGTTTGCCCCTATCCGCCTAAGGAAGGGTTCAAGAGTTAGAATAAAGATAATTGGCGATAGTGGGCATTCCTGCTGTGTACCATTTGTTATGACCAGGGAGTCTGAATGCACCCCATTTACCTTGATGCAAGCCGAGGGTGAGGAGTACAAGGACAGTACCCAGGTCCGCTTGCTCTCTTGTAGCCCTATGTGCTCCAATGTTGCCCAGATGAAGTCCCAGTGTACCTTGTCGAACTCTTTCTCCACATCAGTCGATAGAATAAGGGCAGGGACCTCATCCGTGTGGATCGTTATGTATCAATGATCCAAGACTCCGAGTCTAGCGGCTAGAATTTTTGCAAAGAGCGTTAGATCCACATTTAAGAGTGATATTGGCCTGTAATTGGAGCACAAAAGGGGGTCTTTACCCTGTTTGTGAATGACCGTTACATGGGCTCTCAACATGTCTGATGAAATAGTCTGTTCTGCTGAGAAGGAATTGAAGGCTGTCACCACACATGGGGTTAGGATGTCACCCAGCCATTTGTAATAGGATACGGTAAACCCGTCTGGGCCCAGGGATTTGCCTGGGTCAGTGGACTTGACTGCTTGTGTCCACTCCCATGCTGACAATAGAGCTTCCAAAGCTTCCGCTAGTCCCTGCTCCTGCTCAGGATACCTGGTGATTTGATGTAGCTCCACGCTCTCTGAAGCGTGTCCCTCCAGCCATTCTCCCCCTTAGCAAGGTTGTATAAATTTTGATAGAAAGCTTGGAATGCCCTTGCTATATCCTCTGGGGTGGAGAGTTGATGGCCACTCTGTCCCAGTATTTGGGGTTCAAAGTTCCTCGCCCTCTGCTCCCTAAGCGCTCTTGCAATGCGGCTGCATTTATTCTCGTACTCATAGAAGGAGCGTCTGGTTTTCAGAAAGGTTACCTTTTCTTTGGGGTATGGGGGCCCTTGGCATTCAGAGAGATGATTCTTTTTTTTTTTTTTTTTTTTTTTAAATTGTAATTTTTATTAAGGAGACAGGCATTACAGACAGGCCAAACAAAGTATACAGATGGCAACTCGTTAAACACATTGAAAATACATAGTGAGATTTACACAGAATAATGCCATTACTCAAAGATGCAATTACACCCAGCAATTGCCAGTTTAGATTTGTATGACCTGATCCGCAACCCAAGCCCCCACATTTTATTTTAAATTATACAAGAACAGGGTAACTAAGTACATAACACATGACGAAACAGAAAGAACGAACAGTAGGGAGAGTGAAAAGAAGAGAACAGAAAGGGGAGGGCTGGGAGGATGGGGGGGGCTGGGAAAAGTGGTATGGGGGGAAAAGCTCGCTCAGTGTCAATCTGGCATCACTCCTGAAGAAAGCCAAGGTAATCGGCCGAGAGCGTAAACTGATCCCATGCGCTCCACATCCTCCTGTATTTGTCTAGGGTTCCTTTCACTGAGGCCGTCAGTTCCTCCATCCTGCTCACATCTCCCACTCTTGACAGCCACATGGCTGTTGAAGGTGGAACGGGCGATTTCCAACACGCTGGAATGCATGTCTTTGCAGCATTCAGCAGTGGGGCCAGAAGGGATTTGCCCCTCTTACTTATAGAGGTGGGGGCCAGGTTGAGGAGGTAGCTGGCCGGGTCCTCTCAGGGAGACGATTCTAACCTCTGACATGCACTTGGCATTGGGACCCAGGGGACCGGGGGAAGGCATAGGTAGGCGGGTCTGGGCCAAGGGGTAAACAGGGAACCCAGGTGAGGGGGGCCCAGGGGCAGTAGGGGTAAAGGGGAAAAAGGAGTAAGAATCTATTAGTGGGGTAAACCAAAAAACAAATTCCGCCTGCCTCTTTGGGGCACACTAATCCCTGGTGGGCTGGCCTATGTGGGGAAACAAAAACTGGTGCAACATGTCTGCGGAGGCCCGGTCTCTCCAGCCCGAGCAGTCCCCCCTCTTCAGGGAGGCAAAACCAACTTGAAATTTTACACAAAGCACTTCAACACATAACACTTATAACAACCATTACATGTAGTGAATTATCCACCTCTATCCCCCAAGCCCTTCACCCTACCTCCCCATCCCCCCACCCATTTCATCTCTCAGCCGCAGTCCTCCAGATCAGCCCCCTAGGGTGTCAGAGAGTATTTGCCCTTGCCCACTTGAGACTGCATGGACTGGGGCACGCTAAGCCCAGTCTATTTTGGGTACAAGGCAGGTCACGGCGGGAAGGGGGAAGAAGAAAAAAATAACACCACCAAGCTCCTCTCCACCCACCAGCCCCACAGCCTCCCTCACCCATGGACACCCCTGCAGGATGTCATAACGCGCCCACCTACCCATCGCCTGGGCACCCTAGAACTCCGCACCCCAGCAGCCCACCTCCCGTAGGTGTGGGCTGGAGGGGTACCACCCACCAAGCCACCACACCTCCCCCGTTATCACCGGGGAGGGCACCCCCAACCCCTGAGCGCTCTCAGGCCAAGGTGTCAAGCCAATCACCCACCCGGCCAGCAGCCCCCATCCAGAGGGGGCACTAGACACCCCCGGGCAGTGCCCAGACAGCCATGCACAGCCACCCCCCCATATTTTCCTTGTTAGTGAGCCACTGGGACAGGCCAGCTGAGTCCACATGATTAGGGGTATGTCCACGGGCGGCAGAGGGAAGTACCCCCAGGTCCATCGTTGTACGGATGGAGAAGAAAAGAAAAAAGATTTAAAGTGGGTCTAATGTTAGGGCCTGGGAGTCAGCTGGAATTCACAGTGACTATTCATTTATTCTTCCAGAGGGGGGGAGAGCCTCCTCCCCATGGAGGCCCATGGCCCCGCGGCACTCTTCTTTTCCTGGGCCTCTGTGGCAGAGATTGGAATGATGGGAAGTCCTGCCAATTAGGCACCCTTAGCGGGGGGGTACCCAGGTCTCCTGGGGTTCGAAGCATGAAGGAACCACCATCCTTTCTGATGACTAGGTGGAAAGGGAAGCCCCATTTGTATACTGCTCTGACTTTTTTTCTCTGCAACAGTGGTTTCAGTTATTGCCTCATCCACAGCGTTGAGCAAGCCAGGTCCAGTAGAATATTAACTTGCCTGGGGCCGAAAGTGATCTGGCCAGCATCCATTGATTTTTTTTAAATGTCCTCTTTTACTTTACTGGCAATTTTAATTTTCCAAATCGTTGTACTGTAGCTTCAGGTTGGAGATCTGGGCTAATTAAGACACATTTGCTTGCTCCAGGTGAGAGAGGTGCTCCTCCATGGACTCCTTTGCATTCTCCAAGTTGTCATCCGGTCTTCCACTGCAGCCGCATTATGTTGAATGGATTCTCTTTCCGGAAGGATTTCTCAATCCTAGAGACCATTACTTCTAGGTCAACTTTAGTTGGCATTGACTTTAGGTCCACTTTAGTTGGGTGGTGAGAAGAAGAGACTTCAAGTTGTAGTCGTTCTCTTGGGGGGCACACTCAGTGCTCTGAGCTGGCTTTGCTCTCCTGGATGTTTCTGTCCTGGGCCCGTGCATTGGCGGTCGTCCCACCTCCACCATCCTCCCCGGTGCGTCCTTCATGCCAAGGGCCCCCTCCTATGGCCAGATCCTCCCGTGGGCGTCCACTCCAGCTGCCCACTCCATCCCCTGACTTATGCACATCTGGGGGGTCTGCTCCCAGTGGATCTCATCCTCGGCTTCCGGTGACCTCATCTGTGCAATGGGCCAGTCCTCTGAGGGTGAAGCACTCCCAGCTCTTAAGGTGTATTGTGATCACTGCCGAGTGTTAGAGGGGTCTGGCTCTTTAAGGTTCTCTTGTAAAAGGTCTCCTGCACTGCGGTTAATTGCTCCCCCCTGTCCCTCTCTGCTGCTGGCTGCTGGGGAGCGTTGGGATGTCTCCTCATTTACTCCCTGCCACTGCGCTCCTGGGTCAGGGGCCATGCTGAGGATTTATACCGAGTTGTGCCCAGGGCTGGGGATGGGGCTAAAGCTGGTGTTGGTTGGGGAGCTACCCCGCAATCCAGAGCTCTCCTCCTCCCCTGGGTGTATGTTCTCTCCCCGTCGGCTATGGGGAAGAGGCTGCCCGCTCGCCCGCCCTTGTACTTCTTGCTAATCTAGAGCATGGTGTCTCTTCTCTGCTTCCGCCCTCTGTCATTCTGTTCGGAGACGCGTCCCCATCGCCTCCTTCCTTGTGATGCTCCTCACCCTCCACCAACAGCCAAGTCTGTCCCCAACTATAGAAATAAGAATAGCTTATTTGTTCAGTATTTTCAGATGGTGGCTTTTAACCCTTTAAGTGCCAGCCTACCTATCTTTTGTCACCCTCTGTTGCCAGACCATGTTTCACTATTTTGCGCTACACATGTTCAATTGTGATTTTTGAAAGGATTTCCAGGGATTTCCCAGGAAAATTATATCTTGTTTTTTTCAGCAGAGTCTGGGCTTCAACATGAAATGTCTTGTATGGCCTTTTTTAGTTATTCTCAATACTTTTCGGTGAAACGTGCAAAAAGTTTGTCAATAAAATCTTATTGCATGCCAAACCCCAATTTCTCCTGGTTACAGTGGTGCCACATATGTATTGGTAGACATGCTTTCCTGCCCAGGAGACTCCCCCAAACAGAAACAGAGCTTTAGGAGATTTTCAGATAAATTACTACTGCAATATGCGCACCTTGCAGTTTTTCCAGAAAAACAACCCTTTACATTTGAAATACCCCCACAAACTATATATTCTCTGGAAGTACAGGCCTCAAGCTTTCTAGGCGTACCAAGCTTGTTTACGTGGGCATAGTTTTCTGGAAGTAATCCCTCAATCAATTCTTTGGTTGCACAAAGTTTCCCTAAAAAAGAATAAAAAGGAAGAATCAAGCCACATTTTCCTAAAAAAAAACTATATGCAGACAAGAAAAAACAAGTAAAATCTCAAAAAACAACATGCCCCGAACAGAACAATATCCAACATGCATAGCTACTGTCAAGGGAAGAGTTGGCAAACACCCCAATGTAAAGCATGCGCGTAACGGTAATTTTACTTTCTGTTCAGCTCTGCAGACAAACTGCGCACCTTGCAATTTTTCAACCAAAACAACCCTTTACATTTGTAATATCCCCCATTAACCATATATTCCCTGAAAGTACACATTTTAAGCTTTCTAAGACTACCCAGTTTGTTGTAGTGGGCTTCTTAAGTTGCACAGGGTTTCCCTTAAAAAATGAAAAAAAAACCTGAATAAACAACATGTTTTCCTGAAATATAAATATGCAAACAAGAAGCCGAGCAGAACAATACCCGACATGCATAGGTACTATTAACCCTTTTAATTGCCAGCCTACTTGAAGTTTTGTCACCCTCTGTTGACAGGTCATTTTTCCCCATTCTGCGCCATGTTGAAACGTGCTTTTTGCAGGAATTTCCAAAAATTATAGATATATATTTTGCAGAAGAGTTTAGGCTTTAACATGAAATGTCTGGTTTGTAATTTTTCTACTTTTTTAAAAAATATTTTTGTGTAAAAAAACAACAACAAAAAAATATATATTTTAGTAGACAATTGTCTCCTTTATTTTAAATAAAACATTTACTTTATTAGAGAAAACCATATTGCATGTGAAAGCCCCATTTCTACATACGGTACCACATATGTATCAGTAGCCCCCCGTTCCTGCCCAGGAGATCCCCCAAACTGAAAATAGCACTTTATAACATTTACAAATAAAATACAACTACTATCCACACTATAAACATAAGAGGTTAATTATAAAAAAATGACATAGGGTCCCCCCTCATTTTTGGGGGGGAATTTTAAGGGTTAAAAACCCTTAAAACTCTTCAAAAAATGATATGGGGTCCCCCTTACCCATCATAACCAGCCCGGGACCAGATATGGGGGCTTGTAGAAACAGGATGCAGGGGCCAGGTTTGGTGGCCCCCGCCCTGCCGGCTACAAGCTATGTGCCCCTGTGGACCTGGGCTCTTCTGACCCCCCTAGCCCCCAGCCCTGTGAACTGGTATAGGGGTCTCATGGATCCCTTACCAGTTCACAAGGGGTTAAGTGTAAAAAAACACACAGAGACAAGCAGAAAAAATATTTTATTTGATTTTTTTTATACTTTTAAATACTTACCTCCCATCCATCCCTGTGTCCCATGCTGATCACTCTGGCTTCTGCTTTCCTGCTGCTGCTAGAAGCCTTTTATAGATGCTGGGCAACAGAGCATAAAGGGTTTATTAAAAAAAATGACATAGGGTCCCCCTTACTCAGCATTACCAGCCCGGGACCAGCTATGGGGGGCTTGTAAAAACAGGGCACAGGGGCCAGCTCTTGTGGCCCCCCACCCTGCAGACTACAAGCCCACACACCCTCTTTGGGCCCGGGCTCTTCTGCCTCCTGGGCTTTGGGGAGGCCGGTAATTGGGGGTGCCAGGGGTTAAAGGCAAGTCACCCACTATTTGCAGGTGACTTGCCAGCCCTCAGCCTTGTGAACTGGTATAGGGATATCATTGATCCCTTACCAGTTCACAAAGGGTTAAATATAAACACACAGACACTTTACTTACAGTCCCTATGACTGAAACCATTCCCTTTCAACTGGTAAGGGTCCAAATGATTGGAGAATGGCCAATGTCGTACCATCTATAGGTAAAACTAATCGAAAAAAACTGATAATTTCTAAACTTAAGATTAACATCTATTTGGACCCCAAACAGCAGACGGCAGATCATGTCAGACTAACCTTTTTGATTCCTTTGACAATGTCACTAAAGTGTTAGATAAAGCTGGTGCTGTGGATATTGCTTATCTGGATTTTAGCAAAGCTTTTGACACTGTACCACATAAAGAACTAATAAGTTACTGAAGTTAGGACTCAATCCCTGGATAGTTCGGTTCAGCGGATTTTTAAGCTGGCTGAAGGATAGGTTGTGTTGTCGGTAATGGCATGCAATCTGAACAAGTGGTGTAGCACAAGGCTCTGTCCTGGGCCCCATTCTTTTTAATATGTTTGTTAGAGACATAGGAGATGTCTGCAACATGGAAAATGATTTAGCTTTACTGGATCAATGGTCAAAACTGTGGAAACTGGGGTTAAATGTCTCTAAATGTAAAACCATGCATTTGGGTAGAAGGAATCCCTGTTCTAAATACCATATGGGCAGTACTGTGTTAGCCAAGACTATGGACAAGAGAAATTTAAGGATATTGATTACTGAAAGCTTCAAAATGAGTGGACAGTGTAGCCAGGCAGCAGGAAAGGCAAGCAGGATGCTTTGCTGCATAGCTGGAGGCATCACCAGTGAAAAGAGGGGGGTTGTGATGCTGCTGTATAGAGCCCTGGTAAGGCCACAGCTAGAATACTGTGTGCAGTCCTGGAGATCTTACCTGTAAATAGACATTAGCCTCGATTCAGAGAATACACAAAAAAACTTTCGTGCCGATCTGTTTTTTTTGTGAAATGTTTCCGTTCTCGTATGAGCGTACGAGTGATTCAATGCATGCATTGAAAACCTTCTGTAAAGTTTCCGTCCGTTCGTACGGCAGATTACGAATTACGCGGATGTCATTTTCCATCCAGACTTTTCCGTTTCATTTCCACATGTTACAACGTAGGCTTTCATTTTTGCCCTTTTCCCATCGTATCCTCCAACGAATCCTTTACGTTTCCCGAAAGATTCTGTTTCTATTTTACAAAAAATAATCGTCCAGACGGATTCCTTACGATCTGCGCCTGCGCACTACAACCTTAACTCATTAAAGTGCTTGCATACATATTTGCCACCCTCACTTCTACTACAATGTTTAGCTAAATCACTTAGCACTATCCTCCATCTTCCCTTTTGGCCCCTTAAAGCTCAATCAAACCACTTAGCACTATCCTCCATCTTCCCTTTTGGCCCCTTAAAGCTCACCCAAACCACTTAGCACTATCCTCCATCTTCCCTTTTGGAACCTTAAAGCTCACCCAAACCACTTAGCACTATCCTCCATCTTCCCTTTTGGAACCTTAAAGCTCACCCAAACCACTTCTCGGTCATGTGAATATTCATCTTTAAATATTTCTGGGCCCATTAGTTTTGTGTTAATGTATTTTGTAAATGAAATGACACTAACATTTTTTTGGGATGCCATCATAAAATATAAAATGTATCAAAATTGTGAAAATTTTACATTTTTACAACTATAAAAAACAAAAAACAAAATACATAGCAATGGCAGGCCACAGAACATTATTCTTCATCAGTGGTTCCCAACGAGTTGCGCAGCTCCTGCATCTCGCCCACCAACTGAAGGACCCTGACACTCCTTTGTGCCACTCTGGCACGTGTGGTCCCTGTTAAGAAACGTAAATTAAAATATTGGTATAACCTTGTTGGGGGTCATACTGCAGTGCCCCCCCCCCCCCTGTATGGTCCAAACACCTAAATCTGGACTTCAAAAGCCAGAGGGCCCTCGCCACCACGGCCCGGGTTTTGCATAGTGCCCGATTAGAGAACCCCTGGCCCGCATTCTGCAGGCAAAGAACGGGCATCAGGAGCATGGGCGAGTGGCACATCTTGCAGTTCCTGCAACCAAATATAAAATAATTACACAAAGCAAAGGTAACCAACTAAAACAAGAACTCCTACAACAAATTAAGATTCAAGTTCAACAATCCAAATATAATTCACAAACGCTTCGGCGAACTGAGCAACTTCAAAGTGAACCTGTCCAAAACGGAGATCCTGAACATCTCACTGCCTGCTGAAACCCAGAGCCTTTTGCAGGCAAACTTCCCGTTCAGGTGGCAGAAAGAGGCCATTAAGTACTTGGGCGTCCAGATACCCTCTGACCTGGGGACCCTACATAAACTTAATTACGCCCCACTCTTGCACTCCACGATTTCTACCCTCAATTCCTATAACAAGAAGCAACACTCATGGCTAGGCCGTATAAATATTCTCAAAATGGATATACTCCCGAGGTTTTTGTATTTGTTCTAGGCGGTCCCTCTGGCCCCAGAACGGGGCTTTTTTCAATCCCTCCAGAGGGTCTTCTTTAAATTTGTCTGGGGTAGTGGGAGGCCCAGAATTCGGCGGGAGATGCTTCTTAGGTCTAAGTCGGGGGGAGGGCTTGGATCCCGGATCTTCGAACATATCACGCTGCCTCGGTGCTGGTCCGCCTGTCGGATTGGTTCCACCATAGAGACGATAAATGTTGGGTCGGTTTGGAGCAGGCCATCTCCCCCCTCAGCCTAGTGGCCTTGCCTTGGATTGATCCTCCCTCCAGACCTGGGACTCAGGATCTGCCGTAATTGGTTGGCCCTTTACTGAAGATATGGGACAGATTGTTGAGGCAGGGAGGGTTGTCACTCAGACCGGGACCCCTGACCCCTCTGTTTGACAACCCGCTATTTCCACCTGGGATGCATGTTCGGTCTTTTCTCATATGGGATTCGTCCCGGGATGTCAGGTTGGGCGAGGTGGTGTCGGGAGACTGGGAGTATCTCTTGGCTTTTACACGCTCAGCTGGTGGCATATGTCAAATCCATCACACCAGCCTCTTGCTTATCCCGCCCTCTTACACCTCTGGAGAGGGTGTTGTGAGACCCTTCTCCTCCCAAGCACGTGATCTCCCTTCTCTACAAGATTCTTCGGGATGAGGGGGAGGATGGACGGCTGCCTCGGTATTGCGGGGGGTGGGAGGAAGACTTGGGACAAACGCTTGAGCCTGATGACTGGGAAAAGTCCTTTATACTCACCCATAATCTGTCAGTGGCGTCTAGAGCTCAGGAACGGAACTACAAAATCCTGGCAAGATGGTACAGATGTCCGTCAGATCTGGTGAAATTTGGGGGGGCAGACACTGGTGACTGCTGGAGGTGCGGTGGGCCCCAGGGAAATATGTTACACATCTGGTGGGAGTGCCCGAGGATACAGGCTTTCTGGGAGGGAGTATTGGGAATCTACGAGCACTTGACGCTGGAAAAGATCCCCCACACCCCGCAGGTTACGCTCCTCTCGATGATCCCCGGGCCAGTGCCAACAATTAAAAAGGGGTTACTGAGACATTTGCTCACGGCTGCCAGGGCAGTGGTACCTAGACATTGGCATTCCACAACTGCTCCATCTTTGGTGGAGTGGTATGGGGAGGTGGAGAACATTAAGAGGTTGGAAGGGTTGATGTTGGAGGGGATGGAAGGGGGCACCCAGAGATTTCTCAAGACATGGACGCTATGGGAGGTCTCTCGGTACACTCCCGACTTTCAGATATTACTGGAGACCGGATGAGATCTCGGGGCGATGAGGTGGTGGCGCGGATGGGGCCATAGGGCCTTTTATTATATTTCCTTCTATCCTTTTTATCCTCCTGATCATTGCAGTGGGCCTTGGCTGGGTGGGGAGTCTGGATGGGGCGCAGGCTTGGAACCCCAGGAATCTCCGTTCCTGTTCTCCTTGTGCTTTTGTCCTTGTTTTCGTCTTGTTTTGTTTGTCTTGTCTGCCCTTCATATCCCCTTCTTTCTCCTCTTTCTCTTTGTTTCTATCTCTTTTTCGACTCACAGGGGGATGACCTAGGTCACTGTATTTTGGACTTGAGAGAGGGAACAAGTCAGGGGTAGAAGAATACCTGCTCGTGAGAGGTGACCCGGTTGTTGAATTAGATACCATTGGCATCTGCTGGCAGACACCCCGGGCCTGGTCCTTTCGGGTGCCTTGCCGGGATCGAGGCGTTTCAGGGCCCTCTCAGTGTGGAATGGTGTCCCCTCTCATGGAAGTGGACGCGACATACCCAACCTAGGATCCCCTTGCTAATGTAATGTAATGTAAAGTCTTGTGTTGTTTTTGCTATGCTCCTATGTGTGTATTTCTTGAAAATCTCTCATTCAATAAAGATATATTGAAACCAAATATAATTCACAAAGGACATAAGTCTAAAAAAAAATTATATGGATGTGTGGGAAAATAAATGTTTACATGCTAAGGACTTATTAAGGTCAGCATTAAAATGCTTCTATAAGGCATACATGAAATGTATTGATTCAGGTATGCATTGCTATACAATTTATGGCCTCGGCCATGCTGATACATGCAATGCCTTGGTGCTAAAGGCACGCAGACTCCTCCACAGAGCCACAAAACATGTTCAACAATAGCAATCCGAGCCCTCAAAGGTCTTGTAAGTGGATCGGAAATGAAACGGATTTATAGGGTGGTGATCCGTCGGAAATCAGCTCTCTGAATCAGATGGAAGCTCTCTGAATCAACGGAAGTTTTCTGAAGGAACGGAAAATTTCCGATTTTGTTTGGAAAATGATCCGAACTAACGGAAATGTTCCGATTTGCTTCCGATTATCGGAAGCGCATTCCCGAACGTTCGTGCGAGTAGAAAATGGACGAAAAAGAGGAAAAAAATGACAAACACCCACCAAAACTTTCACAGACAGCTACGGAAGTCCGGACGAATGTGTCTCTGAATTATTCAAATAGAAGTGGTCCAAATGTGGGCAACAAAAATGGTAGACAGACTTAAGCTTAAAATCAGGAGAGACTTAAAGTGGTACCAACAGTCGGAAATGACTTAAACCAGACCAACATAAGAAACAGTGCTAATATGCATCCCTCCAATTTTGATTGGTAGCACATAAAAAATAATGTATCTTTTTCTAACTCCTGCTGGTATCAATTTTTAAAAACAAGATGTTGGTTCATGCATTTGCAGGTCACCTGCAAACAGGAAGTGTTGCTCGGCTTCCTGTTACCGTGCATTGTCAGTTATGTCAGTTGGGATTGGAAGCTCCAAAATGGCTGCTACCTTTCTTTTCCAACTGTCCCAGGCTGTTGGTGTGGTTTAAAGAACTTAATTTGTACAGTCTAGATGAAAGAAGGGAGAGAGGGGGGCGTGACTGAGCCCATGTGTAAAAGGATTAAATAAGGTTGAGGAGGGAAGTGCTTTTAAGAAAAAACTTAATAATAAATTGGGGGGGAGGTCAGGAACAAAATGTTATTTTACAGAAAGAGTAGGAGGTGCTTGAAACAAACTTCCAGTAGAGGTAGTTGAAAAAATGACAGTAAGTGAATTTAAACATGCCTGGGATAAGCATACATCTATCCTAAGATAAAGAGTACATACAGTATACACATAAGGGCAGACTAGATGGACATTATGGTTACCTTCTGCCGTCAACCTTCTATATCTCTGACTATTGTGTCTGCCACGGACTAATCAGAAATATCACAGATATAACAATATTTTTGTAATATCTGAAAATGTCCATGCAGATATAAAGATTTGAATATTCTGTCAGTGGTAAAGTGGAACATTTTACTGTGACCTTCTCATTAATCCTCGTCAGGCCCAGACAAATTATATCCCTGGACACTCAGGGCAGTTTGAGAATATTATGGTTTAAGAATGGTGACTGGGGAGACTGAGGGGCTTTTAGCCAGGAAGCTAATTCCTGGAGGCCATAGCAATGGTCACTACTGGATGCTACATACACAGACCAGGAACTGAGCAGTTGTAGTCATAAGCTGGGGACAGGTGAGCAGGTTCACATGATGGGACAGGTGTGCACAGACTGGAAAGAGGTGAGTGGGATAAAAGACTGGAAACAGTGGTGGGGAGTCACAGGCTAGGAACAGAGCAGAGACACTGGTTAGGAACATACAGGTCCTTCTCAAAAAATTAGCATATAGTGCTAAAGTTCATTATTTTCCATAATGAAATGATAAAAAATAAACTTTCATATATTTGAGATTCATTGCACACCAACTGAAATTTTTCAGGTCTTTTTTTGCTTTAATACTGATGATTTTGCCATACAGCTCATGAAAACCCCCAAATCCTATCTCAAAAAATTAGCATATCATGAAAAGGTTCTAGAGAACCTCAAACGAGCTATTAACCTAATCATTTGAATCAACTAATTAACTCTAAACACCTTCAAAATATTCCTGAGGCTTTTAAAAAAGCCCAGCCTGGTTCATTACTCAAAATCGCCATCATGGGTAAGACTGCCGACCTGACTGCTGTCCAGAAGGCCATCATTGACACCCTCAAGCAAGAGGGTAAGACCCAGAAAGAAATGTCTGAACAAATAGGCTGTTCCCAGAGTGCTGTATCAAGGCACCTCAATGGGAAGTCTGTGGCAAGGAAAAAATGTGGCAGAAAACGCTGCACAACGAGAAGAGGTGACCGGATCCTGAGGAAGATTGTGGAGAAGGACCGATTCCAGACCTTGGGGGAAACATCCAGAGCCACCGTGCACAGGCGTGGGCAGGAAATGGGCTACAGGTGCCGCATTTCCCAGGTCAAGCCACTTTTGAACCAGAAACAGAGGCAGAAGCGCCTGACCTGGGCTACAGAGAAGCAGCACTGGACTGTTGCTCAGTGGTCCCAAGTACTTTTTTCTGATGAAAGCAAATTTTGCATGTCATTCGGAAATCAAGGTGCCAGAGTCTGGAGGAAGACTGGGGAGAAGGAAATGCCAAAATGCCTGAAGTCCAGTGTCAAGTACCCACAGTCAGTGATGGTCTGGGGTGCCATGTCAGCTGCTGGTGTTGGTCGACTGTGTTTTATAAAGGGCAGGGTCAATGCAGCTAGCTATCAGGAGATTTTGGAGCACTTCATGCTTCCATCGGCTGAAAAGCTTTTTGGAGTTGATGTTTGCATTTTTCAGCACGATCTGGCACCTGCTGACAGTGCCAAAACCACTGGTAAATGGTTTACTGACCATGGTATTACTGTGCTCAATTGGCCTGCCAGCTCTCCTGATCTGAACCCCGTAGAGAATCTGTGGAATATTGTGAAGAGAAAGTTGAGAGACACAAGACCCAACACTCTGGATGAGCTTAAGGCCGCTATCGAAGCATTATGGGCCTCCATAACACCGCAGCAGTGCCACAGGCTGATTGCCTCCATGCCACGCCGCATTGAAGCAGTCATTTCTGCAAAAGGATTCCCGACCAAGTATTGAGTGCATAACTGAACATAATTATTTGAAGGTTGACTTTTTTTTATTAAAAACACTTTTCTTTTATTGGTCGGATGAAATATGCTAATTTTTTGAGATAGGATTTTGGGGTTTTCATGAGCTGTATGGCAAAATCATCAGTATTAAAGCAAAAAAAGACCTGAAAAATTTCAGTTGGTGTGCAATGAATCTCAAATATCTGAAAGTTTAATTTTTATCATTTCATTATGGAAAATAATGAACTTTAGCACTATATGCTAATTTTTTGAGAAGGACCTGTATATACACATAAGACATTCAACTTGTCTACGCCACCAGAGTGGCAAGCCATCAACCATCTGTGGGTGTGAGAGCTCCCTTGCGCAATCCAGAGCCAGTAACCAACCCATATCTTCAGCAAAGCTCTCGATGGTGGAGGGTGGACTAGGCCCCAGCCAGTCCAGCGATGGTTGCAGAGTTGAGAAAGAAAAAACAGAGGGCAGATGGAACACAGCAAAGCAGACAGATTTAAGGTACAGTGGGCAAGAGATACATACAGACAAAGGAAGTTCTGGGCCCCATTACATACAGCAGAGGATTTGGCCCCCAGTACAGACTATGGTGGACCTGAGCAACAGTAAACAAAGCAAGGGATGTGGGTAGAGAGAGCTGGAAAGTACACTTTAGACAAAGATGCAGTGATCCAGACCAAAAGTTGTTCTTGTCTGCTTCAGTAAAGCTTAACTGGTTCTCCATAAACTGGCCTGCTAATTGCATATTATTGTTCTAGTGCTTTGCATTTATATAAATTAATAATACAAAAAAGTGAACCTTACCTGCTGGCTGTCTAGTATATTCTAAAAGAAAAAACAGCAGTCAAAACAAGGGAAGAAAGAAAAAGTTATAGTAGTGATGAAGGGTGTCTCATACAGAATACTATTATGCGGATCAACACCTGTGCAGGTGCAGGTGTACAAAGGAGGAAAGAGGCTAATGTAATGATTACAGGCATTCTGTGGGTCATGTGCGTGGGGGGCTTCAGCATTATGGTTGCCCACACCAGCCTGTCTTATTGTCGCCATACCAACAACCGCACCTGCATGGATGTTGGTCCGCTTCAGTGAAAGATACTACATTTAGTATATAGATGCATCCCTATTTACCCATGCTGACCATTTTTTCAGTGGGACACTTAAAGAGGAACACACAGGAATATCACTTTCCCGTGTGTTGTTCCCCTCAGACCCATGTGTGTATATCTTCACACTTGACCATTACACTCACCTTCCTTGTATTCCCATGGTGCAGGCTCAGCCAAAAACTGAGCGCGCGGGTTGGCTGTGCAACCAGCTTCATTCTGTTAGTGGTTAAGCAGATGAACAGAGCCAAGTGTGTGCCAACTGCATGTCCCACTTAGCTTCTACCAGTGGTTTATCTGCACCAGTCATTCAGAAAGGCCAGGCATGAGTGCACGAACAGCTAGAGATGAGCGGGAATATGGCTATGGCGCCGAGACATATGCCTGAAAAACACATGGGAGTTGGCAGCAGCATTAGGAGCCCATAAATTGCCTGAAAGACACACAGTGGAGTTGGCAGCAGCATAGGGAGCTCATATATTGCCTGAAAGACACACAGTGGAGTTGGCAGCAGCATAGGGAGCCCATATATTGCCTGAAAAACAAACCCCGGAGTTGGCAGCAGCATAGGGAGCCCATATATTGCCTGAAAAACACATTGGAGTTGGCAGAAGCAGCATTAGGAGCCCATATATTGCCTGAAAAACACATTGGAGTTGGCAGCAGTATTAGGAGCTCATATATTGCCTGAAAAACACATTGCAGTTGGCAGCAGCATAGGGAGCCCATATATTGCCTGAAAGAGACACTGGAGTTGGCAGCAGCATTAGGAGCCCATATATTGCCTGAAAGACACACAGTGGAGTTGGCAGCAGCATAGGGAGCCCATATATTGCCTGAAAAACACATTGGAGTTGGCAGCAGTACTAGGAGCTCATATATTGCCTAAAACACATTGGAGTTGACATCAGTATTAGGAGCTCATATATTGTCTGAAAAACACATTGGAGTTGGCAGCAGTATTAGGAGCTCATATATTGTCTGAAAAACACATTGGAGTTGGCAGCAGCATTATGAGCTCATATATTGCCTGAAAGTCACACCCAGTAGTTGGCAGCAGCATAAGGAGCTCATATATTGCCTGAAAGACACACCCTGGAGTTGGCAGCAGCAGAAGGAGCTACCATGCATAAGCTACTCGCATGTATCAGATATTGGTGGGTGGAAATCCTGGCTGATCCATGCCTGATTCATCTTCACAAAGGTGAGTCTCTCCACATTTTTTCTGGACAGACGAGTTCTCCTTGGCGTTACTATGGCCCCCGCAGCACTGAAGACCCGCTCAGATGACACACTACTGGCCGGGCAGGACAGCTTTCCCAGGGCAAACTCTGCCAGTTGCAGCTACAAGTCAAGTTTGGCTGCCCAGAAGTCCAGCGGATCCTCAAGGTGCGTTGGCATGGTCATTTCAAGGTATGACACAACCTGCTGGTTCAGGCCCTGCTCCGGGTCTTCCTGCTGCTCATGAGTAGCCTCACTATGCTGGTGCAGAAAGCTACTCATTAGCGACTGAAGACTGAGGCTGCTGCTGATGGAGCTGCTGCTGCTCCTGCCACCCCCCCGGCAGCCATGGCAGTGGAAGGTGAGCGCAGAGGTCCCCCCAAGTCAGACCTGCGAGAGTATGGATCATGGCGCAGATAGGCATCGGCCAACTGACTACATAGAATGTCTTTGTAGTAGGTCAGTTTGTCCTCCGTCTCAGTGGGTGTAAAAAATGCCCCCATTTTCTGCCGGTAGCAAGGGTCCAATAAGGTGGAGAGCTCTGTCTCCCGCAGAAAAATGGAGACAATTCCAAGCATGTGAGCATCCATTTGTGCAAGTGACTCGGAGGGACTACCTGTCTCCATCTCCACTGAATACTGCCACAATGTGTCTGGGTCCTCTGTCTCGCCTTCCTCACAACCCTCTAGCTTCACTGGCTGCTCCTGCTCCTCCTCTCTTGTCAGATGACTAGATAAACCGCCCATTTTGCCAAAACTCAACTGTGCTTCACTGTGCTCCTCCTCCTCAGCTCCCACAGGGTTTATGTGGCCATGAAATGTATGTGCCATGTCTCCAGTGCCCTGACCAGCCATGGTTTCCAACATAAAGAAGCAGAATCACGTCGTTCATGCCGTAATCCTGGCGACTGACAAATAAAGTGGCTTCCTCAAAGGGCCTGAGCAAACGGCAGGTGTCACGTATGAGCTGCCACTGGTTCACATTAAACTTACACAGGGGAGTCCCCCTATCTGTGTGGATCATCAAGAAATCAGTGATGGCTCTGTTCGTACAGTCGATCTAACATATGTAGGGTCGATTCCAATGGGTGGGAACATCGCAAATCAGACTATGTTGGGGGATACTGTTCTGACGCTGTAGCTCAAGAAGGGTGTGCTTGACAGTGTAGGAGTGGCTGAAGTGCATACAAAGTTTCCTTCCCGTTGTTAGGATGTCTTGCAGATGGGGGGAAGACTTCAGAAAATGCTTGACAATAAAGGTTGAACATATGTGCCATACAGGGCGCATGGCTCAGCCTTCCTTGTCGCAGCACAGACAAGATGTTACTCCCATTGTCAGTCACCATGGTTCCCATTTCCAATTTACATGGAGTAAGCCATGTTTTGATTTCTTGATGAATGAATTTCAGGAGCTCCTCCCCTGTGTGACTCCGTTCGCCGAGGCAAACCATGTGAAGCACAGCACAGCACCGCCATGCCCTGCACACATGGTAGGCTGAAGCGGCATTGAGAATTGACCGTACAGTGGAGGCTGAGGAGACGGCGGAGGATGAGGAGGTAGAGTCACACACTGTGACAGGCAAAATGGCCTGGGAGCGTGGAGGCCGAAGCGGTGTGACCTGTCCATGTTGCTGTGCAGGAACCACATTCACCCAGTGGGCCATAAAGGACATGTATTGTCCCTGACCGTAGTTACAGCTCCAGATGTCGGCGCTGCCGTGCACTTTGGTGCACACCGACAGGCTCAAGGACTGGCCCACCTTCTGATCAACAAATTTGTGCAGGGCTGGTACTACCTTCTTTGCATAGTAATGATAGCTTGGGACTCTCCACCTCGGCTCAGCACTAGCCATCAGCTCTCTGAAAGGTGCAGAGTCCACCACCGTAAAAGGGAGGGACTGCAGCACCAGCAACTTGGACAGGAGCACATTTAGCTTCTGTGCCCTAGGATGAGTGGGCGCATACTGTTGTCTCTTGGACATGGCTTTACTGATGGATTGCTGGCGGGATGACTGACTTTTAGTAGGAGGAGCAGGAGCATCTGGAGCGGCACAGGATGGGTATGACGCACAGCTACCTTCGGCTGAGGTGCTGGAGCCTTGGCTGGGTGAAATTGGAAGTGGCGTGGCACTGGCTGAAGCAGCAGGCTGGACCCCCACTTCGGAGCCTCGGTTCTCCCAGGTTGCTTTATGGTGATGCTGCATGTGTGGCCGCAGGGCCATGGTACCAATATTGGGGCCCTGGCCACGCTTCACCTTCTGTCTGCACATCTTGCATTTGGCCAGGTTACCCTTCTGCAGATGCTTGATAAAAAAGTGCCACAGTGCCGAATAGCTAATTTTCCCTCCAACAGTCCACACTAATTCACTGCTACTGCTGCCAACTCCAGGAACCCCTGCTCCACTACCTCCCGGGAAGGCAGCCTGCTGCGCAGCAGGTGGTCTACCCTGCCCCCGGCCACGTGTGGCTCCAGACATCCCAATTCTGCCACCATGCTGACTGCCAACCCTACCACCACCTTGCTGCCTCAGCTGCTGACTCTGGGGCAACCTGGTACCCTCTTCTCCTGATGATGATGAAGCCCCTTCTGCACCGGGCTCCTAAGTGCGATCAGCTTCATCATCATCATCGAGTTGTGTCTGCACGTCACTGATGTCCTCCTTGGTTTCCACAAGAGCGTGTGCTGCAGGAGACGGAACGCTCGCCACACCACCTCCCATGCCACTCTCCTCCTCAGTGTTTGTCTGCCTAGTGAAAGAAGCGACGGATGTCTCCTCCATTTCTTGGCTGGGCAGTAGCTGCTGACTGTCCTCTAACACATTGTCCTCACTGAATAGTGGAGTTGAACCCAAAGCATAAGATACGGTGGCTGGAGGGGGGTGTAGGACAGAGGCAATGGAAGGACAGGGGCTGCTCCCAGGCCATGCTAACTCAGGGTTGTGTCCGAGGAACCTACCGACTGTTGACTTGGGGTGTCAGATGTCACTTGTGATAAGGTCGATGACCGTGTTAACCAATCGATAATGGCTGATGCGTTGCTGATCGAGACACAACCCCTAGCAGATACTGGGAGATCAGGCCTCTCACCGCGACTCCTGCTGCCCCTCGCCCCTAGTCTGCTGTGACCTCTGCCTGATGAATCTAGGCCTCTCCTTGGTGCACATCCTGGCACATCTCTGCCTGGTATTTTTACTGCATTTAGGAGGGAAAAACAATACACTACACTACACCTAGAACAGTATTTTTGTAACAGCAGGTGCGTAGAAAAGTTAGATCAGAATAGGCAGACACTGTATCTTAAAGCTAATGCAAAAAGACACTGTCAGATGGTCTCACACAGGATGCTCCTGGTCAGAGTTAAATGCACCACAGGCAGTTTTAAAAAGTGTTTTTTGTTCAAAATGTAAAAAAGGTAAAGATGCAGGTACTCTTTAAAGCGCAAGTGCTAGTACTTGGGATGCCCCCCGGTGAAAGGCAATGGGTGCTTTAAACTTGAAAAACAGACTTTTTTTTAAAATAGGCAAAAGGTTAAAAGGCAGGTACTCTTAAAAGATAAGTGGTAGTACTGACAATGGCCCCCGGTGAAAGGTAATGGGAGCTTTAAACTTTAAAACCAGACTTTAAAAAAAAAAGGCAAACGGTTAGTAGGCAGGTACTCTTAACCCTTTCAGTACCAAGCGCGTCGATTCTACGTGCTTGCTTCCACTCCACTTAAGTGCCAAGCACGTAGAATCTACGTGCTTGAATTTTCCCCCTGCTATTAAAAAAAAAATAAAAATCAAAAATACTCACCTGACCCCTCGTTGGATCCGGCTGGGTCTCCTCTTTAATTTGGTGCTATCTGATCCCCCGTGGGGGGTCGGATGGCTCCAGGAGAGCCCTCAGAATAACCCCCCGCCCCGCTTGGCAGCAGCAGCTGCTAACTGTAAAAAAAAAATAAAATAAAAATGACATTTACTTACCTGCAGTCGTGCTGCCTCCCTCCGGGCCTCCTCTTCACTGGGGGGGCCCCCCAGCCTCTTCAGCTTCAGGGGAGAGCCTGAAATTGCTCTCCCCCTCCTCTCCCGATGGCCGCCGCCATCTTGCTGTTAAGCCCCGCCCCTTGGGGCTTAAAGTGGACCAACACCCAGGATTTTGACTATCCTGGGTTCTGGTCCACTTCAGGGGGGCACCCCGATTAGGGGTGCCCCACTGTGTAAAACCCCCCAGAAACACCCCAATACTCACCTCACAACGCTCCCACGTGGCCGGGTGACAGCGACGGACAAGCGCTGACAGCGATGGACAAGCCAGCGCGCCGCCGCCGCCGAGGAGGTGAGTTTTTGGGGGGTTTTCGGGGGGGTCCCTCACCGAGATCGGGATGTCCCGCGGTGAGGGAGGTGATCGGTCCGGGAATCTTAAAGATTCCCGGGCCGATCACCCCAGGGGTCACTTCCGGGCGTCTTGCTGCCTCCCCTCAGCTCAGCTGTCAGATGCCCTGGTGATCGCTGGGCAGAGCAGTGGAGGGGCAGGGGATGCTCTGATCCCCTGCCCCCCCCTCTGGCCAGCGATCACCAGGGCATCTGACAGCTGATGAACACAGGAGCTGACAATCGGGTGAGGTGAGTAAAGTTTTTTTTTTTTTTAATAAATGACATTTTTGTGTCTGCCTTTTTTTTTTACTGTTAACCCTTTGTGAACTGGTAAGGGGTCCATGAGACCCCTTATAGCAGTTCACAATGCTGGGGTCTGGCAAGCCACCTGCAACTAGCGGGTGTCTTGCCATTAACCCTCGCACCCCCAATTACCTGCCTCCCCAAAGCCCAGGGGGGGCAGAAGAGCCCGGACCCACACAGGGTATGTGGGCTTGTAGGCTGCAGGGTGGGGGGCCACAAAAGCTGGCCCCTCCACTCTGTTCCTACAAGCCCCCATAGCTGGTCCCGGGCTGGTTATGATGGGTAAGGGGGACCCTACGTCATTTTTTTTTTAATTTTAAGGGTTAGGGTTAGCCTAACCCTAACCCTTAAAATTAAAAAAAAAGGGTTCCCCCCCCCTGGGAGGGGGGACCTTACGTCATTTTTATTTTATTTTTAAAGGTTAGGGTTAGCTTAACCCTAACCCTTAAAATTAAAAAAAAAGGGTTCCCCTACGTCATTTTTTTTATTTTTAAGGGTTAGGGTTAGCCTAACAGTAACCCTTAAAATTAAAAAAAAAAAATCAAAAACATCTTTTAAGGGTGAGGGTTAGGCTAACCCTAACCCTTAAAAAAAAAAAAAAAAAAAAATGACGTAGGGCCAGGGGGGGGGGGGACCCATTTTTTTTTTAATAACCCTAACCCTTAAAATTCCAAAAAAAAATGGGTTCCCCCCCCCCTGGCCCTACGTCATTTTAAAATTCCCCCCAAAAAATGGGGAGCCCCCCCCCCCCCCGGGAGGGAGGACCCTGCGTCATATATATATATATTTTTTTTTTAAGTGTTAGGGTTAGCCTAACCCTAACCCTTAAAATTCCAAAAAAATGACATAGGGTCCCCCCTCCCGGGGGGGGGGGGGGGGGGGGCTCCCCATTTTTTGGGGGGAATTTTAATCTTTGTATATTTTTTTATTTTTAAGGGTTAGGGTTAGCCTAACCCTAACCCTTAAAATTCCCCCAAAAAAGGGGTCCCTATGTCATTTTTTTTTTAATTAACCCCTTATGTTTATAGTGTGGATAGTAGTTGTATTTTATTTGTAAATGTAATAAAGTGCTCTTTTCAGTTTGGGGGGTCTCCAGGGCAAGAATGGGGGGGCTACCGATACATATGTGGTACCGTTGTAATCGGGAGAAAAGGGACTATCACATGCAATATGGTTTTCATTTAAAAAAAAAGGTTTTATTTAAAATAAAGGAGACAATTGTCTAAAAAATATATATATTTTTTTTTTTTTTTGTTTTTTAAGCAGAAATATTCAAAAAACAGTAGAAAAATTACAAACAAGACATTTCATGTTAAAGCCTAAACTCTGCTGCAAAAAATGTATATGCAATGTATATAATTTTTCTGGAAATTCCAGCAAAAATCACGGTTAATCATGCCACAAAATGGGGAAAAATGACCTGTCAACAGAGGGTGACAAAACTTCAAGTAGGCTGACAATTAAAAGGGTTAATAGTAAATATGCATTTTAGGTATTGTTCTGCTCGGGGGACCTTGCGCTTTCAGATTTAGCTTGTTTTTTCTTGTTTGCATATTGATATTTTAGGAAAACATGGTTTTTATTCTGCTTTTTTATAATTGTTTTTAGGGAAACCCTGTGCAACCTAAGAATTCTTCAATGGATTACTTCCAGAAAGATGAGTCCACTACAACAAGCTCAGTACTCTTAGAAAGCTTAACGTGTACATTCAGGGAATATATGGTTTATGAGGATATTCTAAATATAAAGGGTTGTTTTGGTTGAAAAATCGCAAGGTGCGTACTTTGTCTGCAGAGCTGAAATTTTTAAGTAAAATTACCGTTATGCGCATGCTTTACTTTGGGGTGTTTGGCAACTCTTCCCTTGACAGTACCTATGCATGTTGGGTATTGTTCTGTTCGGGGGATGTTGCTTTTTCAGATTTTACTTGTTTTTTTCTGTTTGCATATGGTTTTTTTTTTAGGAAAATGTGGCTTTGATTCTTCTTTTTTATTCTTTTTTAGGGAAACTCTGTGCAACCAAAGAATTGATTGAGGGATTACTTCCAGAAAATTGCGCCCATGTCAACAAACCTGGTACGCCTAGAAAGCTTGAGGTGTGTACTTCCAGAGAATATATAGTTTGTGGGGGGTATTTCAAATTTAAAGGGTTCTTTTTCTGGAAAGACCGCAAGGTGCGCTTACCGCGGTGCATGGTTGCATTTTAGCTGAAAATCTCCTAAAGCGCTGTTTCAGTTTGTCTCCTGGGCAGGAAAGGGTGTCTACCAATACATATGTGGTAACGCTGTGACCGGGATTAATTGGGGTTTCACATGCAATAAGATTTTATTGACAAACTTACATTTTTTATTACAAAAAACACTACAAATTGCAAAAAATAGATTTTTTTTATTTTTTTGCACATATTTTACCCAAAAGTATTGAGAATACACCTAAAAAATTACAAACAAGACATTTCATGTTAAAGCCCAGACTCTGCTGAAAGAAACAATATATCATGTTCCTGGGAAATCCCTGGAAATCCCTTCAAAAATCACATTTGAACATGGGGAGCGCAAAATAGTGCAAAATGGTCTGGCACCAAGGGTGACAAAAAATCCAGGTAGGCTGGCAGCGAAAGGATTAAAAGATAAGTGCTAGTATTTGGGATGCCCCCCCCTGGTGAAGGGAAATTGGAGCTTTAAACTTGTAAACTAGACTTTTTTATACAAAAGGCGAGTCGGTCGGTACTCTTAACCCTTTAAACGCCAGCCACGTAAAATTTACGTGGCTGCCTCTCCTGCAGTTAACTGCCAGCCACGTAAATTTTACGTGCCTGACTTTCCCCACTAATAGTAAAAAAAGTTTTAAAAAAAGTCACTTACCTGACCCCTCGTTTGATTCAGCCGGGTCTCCTCTTCAAGATGCTGGTCTCCGATCGTTCATCGGACCTCCTCCTGGAAGGCTCTCTCCCCTCTGCTGTTCCGATGGCGGCCGCAATCTTTTGGGGTGGGGCCAATGACGTCATCCCGGTCCCGGGATCTGTGTCTTTTTTTCAGTTAACCCTTTGTGAGCTGGTAAGGGGTCTATAAGACCCCTATACCAGCTCACAAGGCTCTGGGTATGGCAAGTCACCTGCGGCGAGCCACTATGGCTATGTGGGCTAGTAGCCTGCAGGGCCAGGGGCCACCAGCGCTGGCCCCTGCGCCCTGTTCTACAAGCCCCCATAGCTGGCCTGGGTCAGTAACGCTGGGTAGGGGGGACCCTACGTAATTTTTGGGGGGATTTTTAAGGGTTTTTAACCCTTAAATTTCCCCCCAAAAATGGGGTCCCCCCCCCCGGGAGAGGGGACCCTATGTCAATTTTTTTTTTAATTAACCCCTTATGTCCTGTCGCCCAGCTGGTAATAAATGCTTCCAGCATTTTGTGGTGTGTGGTTTTTTTTTAAGTGGACTAACACCCAGGATTTTGACTATCCTGGGTATTGGTCCTTTTCCCCGGGGCATCCCGGTCAAGTAAGTGGTAGCGGGTGTTCTGTGGGGTGTCACACAGAGGGGCATCCCAATTTTGGATGCCCCAGGGGGAGGAAATAGAATGGTCTGGGAAGCTTATAGATTCCCGGGCCGATCAGCCCTGGGTGTTGGTCCACTTTAACCCATTGTGAACTTGTAAGGAGTCCATGAAACCCCTATACCAGTTCACAAGGCTGGGGGCTGTCAAGTCACCCTTTATAGTGTGGATTGTAGTTGTATTTTATTTTTACATGTTATAAACTGTTTTTACAGTTTGGGGGGTCTTCTGAACAGTAACGGGGGGCTACCGATACATATGTGGTACCGTTGTAATCGGGAGAAATGGGGCTTTCACATGCAATATGGTTTTCTTTAAAAAATTTTAGTTTTATTTGAAATAAAGGAGACAAATTTCTAAAAAATATTTTTTTTATTTTGTTTTGTTTAATTTACTCAAAAATTTAAAAAAAAAACAGTAAAAAAATTACAAACAAGACATTTCATGTTAAAGCCTAAACTCTGCCGCAAAAATAAAATATATAATTTAACTGGAAATTCCTGCAAAAAGCACAGTTAAGCATAGCGCAAAATGGTGAAAAATGACCCGTCAAGAGAGGGTGACAAAACCTCAAGTAGGCTGGCAGTTAAAAGGGTTAATAGAACCTATGCATGTTGAGTATCGTTCTGCTCGGGGGACCTTGCGCTTTCAGATTCAGCTTGTTTTTTTTTTGTTTGCATATTGATATTTTAGGAAAACTCATTTTTTATTCTGCTTTATTATACATTTTTTAAGGAAACCCTGTGCGACCAAAGAATTCTTTGAGGGATTACTTTCAGAAAGATGGGCCCACTACAACATGCTGGGTACGCTTAGAAAGCTTATCATGTGTACTTTCAGGAATGTATGGTTTGTGGGGGGTATTCCAAATGTAAAGGGTTTTTGGCAGAAAAAGCGCAAGGTGCGTACTTTGTCTGCAGAGTTGAAATTTTCAAGCAAAATTACCATTGTGCATATGTTTTACTTTTTGGTGTTTGGCAACTCTTCTTTTGACAGTAGCTATGCATGTTGGGTATCGTTCTGTTCGGGGGATGTTGCTTTTTCAGATTAACTTGTTTTTTCTTGTTTGCATATATTTTTTTTTAGGAAAATGTGGCTTTTATCCTGTTTTTTTTATCCTTTTTTAGGGAAGCTCTGTGTAACCAAAGAATACATTGAGGGAGAACTTCCAGAAAACTGTGGCAACATCAACAAGCCTGGTACGCCTAGAAAGCTTGAAGTGTGTATTTCCAGAGAATATATCATTTGTGAGGGGTATTTCAAATGTAAAGGGTTGTTTTTATTAAAAAACTGCAAGGTGCACATAGCGCTTAGCATAGCTGTATTTGATCTAAAAATCTCTTAAAGTGCTGTTTCAGTTTGAGGGAGTCTCCTGGGCAGGAAAGGGTGTCTACCAATACATATGTGGTACCGTTGTAACTGGGAGAAATTGGGATTTCACACTCAATAAGATTTTATTGACAAACTTACATTTTATTATAAAAAAAAAAACTACAAATTGTAAAAAATAGATTTTTTTAATTTTTTTGCACATATTTCACCCCAAAATATTAAAAAACACTTGAAAAATGACAAACAAGACATTTCATGTTAAAGCTCAGACTCTGCTGAAAAAAACAATATATAATTTTCCTGGGAAATCCATGGAAATCCCTTCAAAAATCACAATTGAACATGGGGAGCGCAAAATAGTGCAAAATGGTCTGGCAACAAAGGGTGACAAAAACTCCAGGTAGGCTGGCGGTTAAAGGGTTAAAAGATAAGTGGTAGCACTGACAATGGCCCTCGGTGAAAGGCAATGGGTGCTTTAAACTTGAAAACCAGACTTTTTTATACAAATCGCAAAAGGTTAGTAGGCAGGTACTTTAAAAAGATAAGTGGTAGCACTGACAATGGCCCCTGGTGAAAGGCAATGGGTGCTTTAAACTTGTAAACCAGACTTTTTATACAAAAGGCAAAGGTTAGTAGGAAGGTACTCTTAAAAGATAAGTGCTAGTATTCGGGATGCCCCCCTGGTGAAAGGCAATGGGTGCTTTAAACTTGTAAACCAGACTTTTTTATACAAAAGGCAAAAGGTTAGTAGGCAGGTACTCTTAAAAGATAAGTGTTAGAACTGAAAATGCCCCCCTGGTGAAAGGCAATGGGTGCTTTAAACTTGAAAACCAGACTTTTTTTAAAAAAAGGCAAAAGATTAGTAGGCAGGTACTCTTAAAATAAAAGTGGTAGCAATGACAATGGCCCCCGGTGAAAGGCAATGGGTGCTTTAAACTTGAAAACCAGACTTTTTTATACAAAAGGCAAAAGGTTAGTAGGCAGGTACTTTTAAAAGACACGTGCTAATATTTGGAATGCCCCCCCGGCGAAAGGAAAAGTTTGCTTAAAAAGTGACTGATTACCAAATGCAACCAGTTAGTAGACAGGTAGTCTTGAAATATTAATGCTAGTATTTGGGATGCCCCCTCTTCAAATACACAGGTTGGCTGCTTTGATAGTGGAAAAGTGACTTTGATTACAAAATGCAACCAGTTAGTAGACAGGTAGTCTTGAAATATTTATTCTAGTGTTTGGGATGCCCCCTCTTCAAATACACAGGTTGGCTGCTTTGATAATTGAAAAGTGACTTTGATTACAAAATGCAACCAGTTAGTAGACAGGTAGTCTTGAAACATTTATGCTAGTACTTGGGATACCCCCTCTTCAAGTACACAGGTTGGCTGCTTTGATAGTGGAAAAGTGACTTTGATTACAAAATGCAACCAGTTAATAGACAGGTACTCTTGAAATATTATTGCTAGTATTTGGGATGCCCCCTCTTCAAATACACAGGTTGGCTGCTTGGATAGTGGAAGAGTGACTTTGATTACAAAATGCTAGGGATGAGCGCATCGATCCGGATGAACCCGGATTCGATCCGAATTTCATGAAGAATTCGATTTGGATCGAATCCAAATTTCCCCATGCTTCGATCGCTCGAAGTTTTTCTTTAACATCCATTCATTTACATTACAGGCATTCTAAGATGGCGGACGGGACATTTCCAGGCATCTAACCCGCTCCAGTGCATACTGGGGCAGTCACATGCAGCCTATCAGCAGCCAGCAAGCCTGGTGACGTCACAGCGCTATTTAAGGCGGCGGACATCTTGCTTTTCCTCATTTCTCTATTGCAGGAGACAGGACACTGCTGTATTCAGGGAGAGACAGTTAGAGAGCCAGGGACAGACAGGGACAGGCAGGAGACAGGCAGGAGAAAGGCAGGAGACAGGCAGGAAGTCAGCGAGAAGCAGGGAAAGTTAGGAAATATCGGAGGCAGTGACAGGGAGATTTTTTTTTTTTCATAAAGCCTGAGTGTTACTGGCTGGCTGACTGGCTTTGTTAGCTGTTTCAGGCTGCTTATACACCTTTGATGTGCATATATACTGAACTGATCTCAAGTCTGCTGTGGGAACATTACCATTTTGTAAGATCTCATTAGCCCCTGTATTTCCTCTAAGCTGCACACTTATTTAAAGTAATTTGGCCTGTTGGAGCCTGCTTAGACACTTTTACTGTGCATATATACTGATCTCAAGTCTGCTGTGGGGGCATCCCATTCTGTAACATCACATTAGCCTCTGTATTTCCTCTAAGCTGCACACTTATTTAAAGTAATTTGGCCTGTTGGAGCCTGCTTAGACACTTTTACTGTGCATATATACTGATTAGAGATGAGCGAACTTTTGAAAAATTCGATTCGACTGATTCGCCGAATTTTCCGACAAAAATCGTTTCGACCCGAATAAATTCGCGACGAATCGCTATTAAAAACGGCTATTTCTGAGCCTCCTAGAGCCTCAATAGGGTTGTAAACCCTTCTGCCTTGCTGTAACACGCACAGGATGCGTGCTGGGTTAGTTAAATAATACTTTGAATAAATATCACATGCAGATCAGAGGCATCGCTAATAGAATCGCAGAGCGGCACAATTGCAGAGAGTTGAAGTGGCATAACTATGAGGGGCAGGAGCCCAAACATTGCTTTAAAGAGACACTGGAGTTGGCAGCAGCAGGAGCCCAAAAAGTGGATGAATCACACCCTGGAGTTGGCAGCAGCAGCAGGAGCCCAAACATTACTTTAAAGAGACCCTGGGGTTGGCTTCAGGAGCCCAAAAATTGGATGAATCACACCCTGGAGTTGGCAGCAGCAGCAGCAGCAGCAGCCCAAATATTACTTTAAAGAGACCCTGGGGTTGGCTTCAGGAGCCCAAAAATTGGATGAATCACACCCTGGAGTTGGCAGCAGCAGCAGGAGCCCAAATATTACTTTAAAGAGACCCTGGGGTTGGCTTCAGGAGCCCAAAAATTGGATGAATCACACCCTGGAGTTGGCAGCAGCAGCAGGAGCCCAAACATTACTTTAAAGAGACCCTGGGGTTGGCCTCAGGAGCCCAAAAATTGGATGAATCACACCCTGGAGTTGGCAGCAGCAGGAGCCCAAATATTACTTTAAAGAGACCCTGGGGTTGGCCTCAGGAGCCCAAAAATTGGATGAATCACACCCTGGAGTTGGCGGCAGCAGCAGCAGCAGCAGGAGCCCAAACATTACTTTAAAGAGACTCTGGGGTTGGCTTCAGGAGCCCAAAAATTGGATGAATCACACCCTGGAGTTGGCAGAAGTTGGCAGCAGCAGCAGCAGGAGCCCAAATATTACTTTAAAGAGACCCTGGGGTTGGCCTCAGGAGCCCAAAAATTGGATGAATCACACCCTGGAGTTGGCAGCAGCAGGAGCCCAAATATTACTTTAAAGAGACCCTGGGGTTGGCCTCAGGAGCCCAAAAATTGGATGAATCACATCCTGGAGTTGCAAGCAGCAGCAGGAGCCCAAACATTACTTTAAACAGACCCTGGGGTTGGCTTCAGGAGCCCAAAAATTGGATGAATCACACCCTGGAGTTGGCAGCAGCAGGAGCCCAAATATTACTTTAAAGAGACCCTGGGGTTGGCCTCAGGAGCCCAAAAATTGGATGAATCACACCCTGGAGTTGGCAGCAGCAGCAGGAGCCCAAACATTACTTTAAAGAGACACTGGGGTTGGCTTCAGGAGCCCAAAAATTGGATGAATCACACCCTGGAGTTGGCAGAAGTTGGCAGCAGCAGCAGCAGCAGCAGGAGCCCAAATACTACTTTAAAGAGACCCTGGGGTTGGCCTCAGGAGCCCAAAAATTGGATGAATCACACCCTGGAGTTGGCAGCAGCAGGAGCCCAAATATTACTTTAAAGAGACCCTGGGGTTGGCCTCAGGAGCCCAAAAATTGGATGAATCAAACCCTGGAGTTGCAAGCAGCAGCAGGAGCCCAAACATTACTTTAAAGAGACCCTGGGGTTGGCTTCAGGAGCCCAAAAATTGGATGAATCACACCCTGGAGTTGGCAGAAGTTGGCAGCAGCAGCAGCAGGAGCCCAAATATTACTTTAAAGAGACCCTGGGGTTAGCCTCAGGAGCCCAAAAATTGGATGAATCACACCCTGGAGTTGGCAGCAGCAGCAGCAGCAGGAGCCCAAACATTACTTTAAAGAGACACTGGGGTTGGCTTCAGGAGCCCAAAAATTGGATGAATCACACCCTGGAGTTGGCAGAAGTTGGCAGCAGCAGCAGCAGCAGCAGGAGCCGAAATATTACTTTAAAGGGGCCCCTGGGTTGGCCTCAGGAGCCCAAAAATTGGATGAATCACACCCTGGAGTTGGCGGCAGCAGCAGCAGCAGCAGCAGCAGCAGGAGCCCAAACATTACTTTAAAGAGACCCTGGGGTTGGCCTCAGGAGCCCAAAAATTGGATGAATCACACCCTGGAGTTGGCAGCAGCAGCAGCAGGAGCCCAAACATTACTTTAAAGAGACACTGGGGTTGGCCTCAGGAGCCCAAAAATTGGATGAATCACACCCTGGAGTTGCAAGCAGCAGCAGGAGCCCAAACATTACTTTAAACAGACCCTGGGGTTGGCTTCAGGAGCCCAAAAATTGGATGAATCACACCCTGGAGTTGGCAGAAGTTGGCAGCAGCAGCAGCAGCAGCAGGAGCCCAAACATTACTTTAAAGAGACTCTGGGGTTGGCTTCAGGAGCCCAAAAATTGGATGAATCACACCCTGGAGTTGGCAGAAGTTGGCAGCAGCAGCAGCAGGAGCCCGAATATACACTGGAGTTGGCTTCAGGAGCCCAAAAATTGGATGAATCACACCCTGGAGTTGGCAGGAGTTGACAGCAGCAGCAGCAGCAGGAGCCCAAATATTACTTTAAAGAGACACTGGGGTTGGCTTCAGGAGCCCAACAATTGGATGAATCACACCCTGGAGTTGGCAGAAGTTGGCAGCAGCAGCAGCAGGAGCCCAAAAAATGGCCTAAAGACATAAATATGTTTTGCACCATTTGGAAAGTGTAAAACGTGGCACCATGCTGAATCTAGTCGCATGCATCAGACATTGGTGGGTGGAAATCCTGGCTGATCCATCCCTGATTCATTTTGACAAAGGTGAGTCTCTCCACATTTTTAGTTGACAGACGAGTTCTCCTCGCCGTAACTATGGCCCCCGCCACACTAAACACCCGCTCAGATGGCACGCTACTTGCCGGGCAGGACAGCTTTTCCAGGGCAAACTCTGCTAGTTGCGGCCACAAATCAAGTTTGGCTGCCCAGAAGTCCAGCGGATCCTCAAGGTGTGTTGGCATGGTCATGTCAAAGTATGACATGACCTGCTGGTTCAGGTCCTGCTCCAGGTCTTCCTGCTGCTCATGAGTAGCCTCACTATGCGGGTGTAGAAAGCTACTCATTAGCGACTGAAGACTGAGGCTGCTGCTGCTGATGGAGCTGCTGCTGCTGCTCCTGCCAACCCCCCCAGCGGCCATGGCAGTGGAAGGTGAGCGCAGAGGTCCCCTCGAGTCAGACCTGCGAGAGTATGGACCATGGCGCAGATAGGCATCGGCCAACTGCCTACATAGAATGTCTTTGTAGTAGTTGAGTTTGTCCTCCCTCTCGGTGGGTTTAAAAAATGCCCCCATTTTGTGCCGGAAGCGAGGGTCCAATAAGGTGGACAGCCAGAAGTCATCCCGCCGACAGATGGAAACAATTCTGGGGTCACTACGCAAGCACGTGAGCATGCTTCGTGCCATTTGCGCAAGTGACTCGGATGGACTACCTGTCTCCATCTCCACTGCATACTGCCACGGTGTGCCCGGGTCCTCTGTCTCGCCTTCCTCAAAAACCTCTAGCTCCTCTGGCTGCTCCTGCTCCTCCTCTCCTGTCCGCTGACTAGATAAACCAGCCATTTCGCCAAGCCTAAACTGTGTTTCGCTGGGCAACTCCTCCTCCTCCTCTTCCTCCTCCTCCTCCAGTTCAGCTCCAACGGGGTTCATGTGGCCGTAAGATGTAAACGCCATGTCTCCAGTGCCCTGACCAGCCATGGTTTCCAACATGTGCTGTAGTACATGAAGCAGTGGAATCACGTCGTTCATCCCGTAATCCTGCCGACTGACAAATAAAGTGGCTTCCTCAAAGGGCCTGAGCAAACGGCAGGTGTCACGTATGAGCTGCCACTGGTTGACATTGAAGTTACACAGGGGAGTCCCCCTATCTGCTTGGATCATCAGGAAATCCGTGATGGCTTTTCTCTGTTCATATAATCGGTCCAACATGTGAAGGGTGGATTTCCAACGGGTGGAAACATCGCAAATCAGACTATGTTGGGGGATACCATTCTGACGCTGTAGCTCAAGAAGGGTGTGTTTGGCGGTGTAGGAGTGGCTGAAGTGCATGCAAAGTTTCCTTGAAGTTGTTAGGATGTCTTGCAGATGGGGGGAACACTTCAGAAACCGCTTGACAACCAGATTGAAGATGTGAGCCATGCAGGGGGCATGGGTCAGGCTTCCTTGGCGCAGCGCAGACAAAATGTTCTTCCCATTGTCGGTAACCATGATTCCCATTTTAAGTTTTCTCGGAGTAAGCCATGTTTGGATTTCCTGATGAATACATTTAAGCAGTTCCTCCCCTGTGTGACTCCGTTCGCCAAGACAAACCATGTGAAGCACTGCGTGACACCTCCGTGCCCTGCACACATGGTAGACTGGAGGGGCACTGAGACTTGAGCCTACAGTGGAGGGTGAGGAGATGGCGGAGGATGAGGAGGCCGAGTCGCACGGTGTCACAGGTCCAATGGGCAGAGAGTGCGGAGGCCGAAGCGGCGTGACCTGTCCAAGTTGCTGCTGCTGCTGCAAAGGGACCACATTCACCCAGTGGGCCGTAAACGACATGTACTGCCCCTGACCGTAGTTACAGCTCCAGATGTCGGCGCTGCCATGTATTTTGCTACACACCGACAGGCTCAAGGACTGGCCCACCTTCTGTTCAACAAAAGTGTGCAGCGCTGGTACTGCCTTCTTGGCAAAGAAATGACGGCTTGGGACTCTCCACCTCGGCTCGGCACAAGCCATCAGTTCTCTGAAAGGTGCAGATTCCACCACCTGAAAAGGGAGCGACTGCAGCACCAGCAACTTGGACCGGAGCACATTCAGCTTCTGCGTCGTAGGATGAGTGGGCGCATACTGCTGTCTCTTGGACATGGCTTCGCTGATGGATTGCTGGCGGGATGCATGACTTGGAGGAGGAGGAGCAGGAGCGACAGAGGATGGGTATGACGCACAGCTGCCTTCGGCTGAGGTGCTGGAGCCTTGGCTGGCAGAAATTGGGAGCTCACTTGGTGAGGAAGCAGACTGGACCACCCCTTGGGAGCCTCGGTTCTCCCAGGTCGCTTTATGGTGACGCATCATATGTTGACGCAGGGCCGTGGTGCCAACATTTGGACCCTGGCCACGCTTCACCTTTTGCCTACATATCTTGCATGTGGCCATGTTACCCTCCTGCGGATGCCTCAGGAAAAACTGCCACACTGCCGAGTAGCTACTTTTCCCACCCCCTGGCCTCACTGATTCACTGCTGCTGTTGCCAACTCCAGGAACCCCTGCTCCACTACCTCCTGATAAGGTAGACTGCCGCACAGCAGGTGCTCTACCCCGGCCCCGGCCGGATCCAGCCTTTGGAATTGTGCCCCCATGCTGACTGCTACCACCTTGCTGCCTCAGCTGCTGACTCCGGGGCAACCTGCGCCCCTCTTCTCCTGATGATGACGATGAAGCCCCTTCCTCACCCGGCTCCCAAGTGCGATCGGCTTAATCGTCATCATCATCATCACCGAGTTGTGGCTGTACGTCACTGATGTTCGTGGATTCGTCAACAGTGTCTGGCGCAGGAGCTGGAACGCTCGCAGCACCCACGACACTGTCCACATCACTATTTGTCTGCCTAGCTAAAGAAGCCACCTCCATTTCTTGGCTGGGCAGTAGCTGCTGACTGTCCTCCTGTATCTGATCGTCCTCCTCACTAAAGAGTGGAGCTGAACCCAAAGCATAGGATACGTCGCAGAGGGAGGGAACGGCGTAGGACAGAGGCAATGGGAGGACAGGGACTGCTCTCGGGGCATGCCAACTCAGGGTTGTGTCAGAGGAACCTACCGACCCTAGACTGGGGGTCTCAGACGTAAGTTGTGATGATGTTGTTGATGAGCGCGTCAACCAATCTACCACGGCAGATGCGTTACTGGTGGAGACCGGACCGCTAGCAGATACTGGCAGATTAGGTCTCTCAGCGTGACTCCTGCTGCTACTGGCCCCCAGTCTGATGCGAGCGCTGCCTGCGGAATCTTGGCCTCTGCCACTCCTCTTTTCACTTCCAGGCACTTGTCTGCCCGACATAGTCTAACTGGCGTGGTAGTAGGTGATATTTTAAGATCCCCCGGGCAGCGGTGGGTCTATATGAAACAGAATATAATGCACACCAAAAGTGAGCAGTAACACTCAGCCTCCAACAGGCCTGCTTAGTGTAAATAAGAGAGCTGCTTAGTGTAAATAAAGAGGGGTATGCTATGTTACAGAATGGGATGCCTCAACAGAAGTGCACCTGGCAGGCAGCAGTAAGCCTATGCCCAGCAAAAGTGTCTTTATCAGGGCTAATTTCAATTATAATAAGTGCAAATGGTTATATGGTCTTAAACAGAGGCTGCTGTAGTCACAGAATGGGATGCCCCAAAAAAAGATCCAGTAGTGCTATGCCCAGCAAAAGTGTCTTTATCAGGGCTAATTTCAATTATAATAAGTGAAAATGGTTATATGGTCTTAAACAGAGGCTGCTGTAGTCACAGAATGGGATGCCCCAAAAAAGATCCAGTAGTGCTATGCCGAGCAAAAGTGTCTTTATCAGGCTAATTTCAAATATAATAAGAGCAAATGGTTATATGGTCTTAAACAGAGGCTGCTGTAGTCACAGAATGGGATGCCCTGGCAGGGTCCAGAAGTACTATGCCCAGCAAAAGTGTCTTTATCAGGCTAATTTCAAATATAATAAGAGCAAATGGTTATATGGTCTTAAACAGAGGCTGCTGTAGTCACAGAATGGGATGCCCTGGCAGGGTCCAGAAGTACTATGCCCAGCAAAAGTGTCTTTATCAGGCTAATTTCAAATATAATAAGAGCAAATGGTTATATGGTCTTAAACAGAGGCTGTTGTAGTCACAGAATGGGATGCCCTGGCAGGGTCCAGAAGTACTATGCCCAGCAAAAGTGTCTTTATCAGGCCTAATTTCAATTATAATAAGTGCAAATGGTTATATGGTCTTAAACAGAGGCTGCTGTAGTCACAGAATGGGATGCCCTGGCAGGGTCCAGAAGTACTATGCCGAGCAAAAGTGTCTTTATCAGGCTAATTTCAAATATAATAAGAGCAAATGGTTATATGGTCTTAAACAGAGGCTGCTGTAGTCACAGAATGGGATGCCCTGGCAGGGTCCAGAAGTACTATGCCGAGCAAAATTGTCTTTATCAGGCTAATTTCAAATATAATAAGAGCAAATGGTTATATGGTCTTAAACAGAGGCTGCTGTAGTCACAGAATGGGATGCCCTGGCAGGGTCCAGAAGTACTATGCCCAGCAAAAGTGTCTTTATCAGGCCTAATTTCAATTATAATAAGTGCAAATGGTTATATGGTCTTAAACAGAGGCTGCTGTAGTCACAGAATGGGATGCCCTGGCAGGGTCCAGAAGTACAATGCCGAGCAAAAGTGTCTTTATCAGGCTAATTTCAAATATAATAAGAGCAAATGGTTATATGGTCTTAAACAGAGGCTGCTGTAGTCACAGAATGGGATGCCCTGGCAGGGTCCAGAAGTACTATGCCGAGCAAAAGTGTCTTTATCAGGCTAATTTCAAATATAATAAGAGCAAATGGTTATATGGTCTTAAACAGAGGCTGCTGTAGTCACAGAATGGGATGCCCTGGCAGGGTCCAGAAGTACTATGCCCAGCAAAAGTGTCTTTATCAGGCTAATTTCAAATATAATAAGAGCAAATGGTTATATGGTCTTAAACAGAGGCTGCTGTAGTCACAGAATGGGATGCCCTGGCAGGGTCCAGAAGTACTATGCCGAGCAAAAGTGTCTTTATCAGGCTAATTTCAAATATAATAAGAGCAAATGGTTATATGGTCTTAAACAGAGGCTGCTGTAGTCACAGAATGGGATGCCCTGGCAGGGTCCAGAAGTACTATGCCGAGCAAAAGTGTCTTTATCAGGCCTAATTTCAATTATAATAAGTGCAAATGGTTATATGGTCTTAAACAGAGGCTGCTGTAGTCACAGAATGGGATGCCCTGGCAGGGTCCAGAAGTACTATGCCGAGCAAAAGTGTCTTTATCAGGCTAATTTCAAATATAATAAGAGCAAATGGTTATATGGTCTTAAACAGAGGCTGCTGTAGTCACAGAATGGGATGCCCTGGCAGGGTCCAGAAGTACTATGCCGAGCAAAAGTGTCTTTATCAGGCTAATTTCAAATATAATAAGAGCAAATGGTTATATGGTCTTAAACAGAGGCTGCTGTAGTCACAGAATGGGATGCCCTGGCAGGGTCCAGAAGTACTATGCCCAGCAAAAGTGTCTTTATCAGGCCTAATTTCAATTATAATAAGTGCAAATGGTTATATGGTCTTAAACAGAGGCTGCTGTAGTCACAGAATGGGATGCCCTGGCAGGGTCCAGAAGTACTATGCCGAGCAAAAGTGTCTTTATCAGGCTAATTTCAAATATAATAAGAGCAAATGGTTATATGGTCTTAAACAGAGGCTGCTGTAGTCACAGAATGGGATGCCCTGGCAGGGTCCAGAAGTACTATGCCGAGCAAAAGTGTCTTTATCAGGCTAATTTCAAATATAATAAGAGCAAATGGTTATATGGTCTTAAACAGAGGCTGCTGTAGTCACAGAATGGGATGCCCTGGCAGGGTCCAGAAGTACTATGCCCAGCAAAAGTGTCTTTATCAGGCTAATTTCAAATATAATAAGAGCAAATGGTTATATGGTCTTAAACAGAGGCTGCTGTAGTCACAGAAGGGGATGCCCTGGCAGGGTCCAGAAGTACTATGCCGAGCAAAAGTGTCTTTATCAGGCTAATTTCAAATATAATAAGAGCAAATGGTTATATGGTCTTAAACAGAGGCTGCTGTAGTCACAGAATGGGATGCCCTGGCAGGGTCCAGAAGTACTATGCCGAGCAAAAGTGTCTTTATCAGGCTAATTTCAAATATAATAAGAGCAAATGGTTATATGGTCTTAAACAGAGGCTGCTGTAGTCACAGAATGGGATGCCCTGGCAGGGTCCAGAAGTACTATGCCCAGCAAAAGTGTCTTTATCAGGCTAATTTCAAATATAATAAGAGCAAATGGTTATATGGTCTTAAACAGAGGCTGCTGTAGTCACAGAATGGGATGCCTCACAGCAGACTTAAGATCAGTTCAGTATATATGCACAGTTAGTTAGTATAAGCAGCCTGAAAACGCTAACAAAGCCTGTCAGGCTGGATGAAAAAAAAAAAAAAAAACTCCCTGTGACAGGCTGACAGCCTCCGATTTTTCTACCTTTCCCTGTTTTTCGCTGACTTTCTGTCTGTCTCCTGTCTGTCTCCTGCCTGTCTCCAGCCTGTCCCTGTCTGTCCCTGCCTGTCTAACTGTCTCTCCCTCAGCTACACAGCGTTCTGTCTCTCACGAATGCAATAGAGAAATGAGGCAGGAAAGCAAGATGGCCGGCCTTAAATACCGCTGTGACGTCACCGGGCTTGCTGGCTGCTGATAGGCTGCATGTGACTGTCCCAGCTTGCACTGGCGCGGGGTTGATGTCTGGACATGTCCCGTCCGCCATCTTAGAATGCCTGTAATGTAAATGAATGGATGTTAAAGGAAAACTTCGAGCGATCGAATCGTGGGGAAATTCGGATTCGATCCGAATCGAATTTTTCCTGAAATTCGGATCGAATCCGAGTTCGTCCGGATCGATTCGCTCATCCCTAATACTGATCTCAGGTCTGCTGTAGGGGCATCCCATTCTGTAAAATCACATTAGCCTCTGTATTTCCTCTAAGCTGCACACTTATTTAAAGTAATTTGGCCTGTTGGAGCCTGCTTAGACACTTTTACTGTGCATATATACTGATCTCAAGTCTGCTGTGGGGGCATCCCATTCTGTAACATCACATTAGCCTCTGTATTTCCTCTAAGCTTCACACTTATTTAAAGTAATTTGGCCTGTTGGAGCCTGCTTATCCACTGTTGATGTGCATATATACTGTTCTAAAGCCTGCTTGGGGGTATCCCATTCTGTAATATACCATTAGCCTCTGTATTTCCTCTAAGCTGCACACTTATTTAAAGTAATTTGGCCTGTTGGAGCCTGCTTAGACACTTTTACTGTGCATATATACTTAACTTAAGTCTGCTGTAGGGGCATCCCATTCCGTAACATCACATTAACCTCTGTATTTCCTTTAAGCTGCACACTTATTTAAAGTAATTTGGCCTGTTGGAGCCTGCGTAGACACTTTTGCTGTGCATATATTCTAATCTCAGGTCTGCTGTGGGGGCATCCCATTCTGTAACATCACATTAGCCTCTGTATTTCCTCTAAGCTGCACACTTATTTAAAGTAATTTGGCCTGTTGGAGCCTGCTTAGACACTTTTACTGTGCATATATACTGATCTCAAGTCTGCTGTAGGGGCATCCCATTCTGTAACATCACATTAACCTCTGTATTTCCTCTAAGCTGCACACTTATTTAAAGTAATTTGGCCTGTTGGAGCCTGCTTAGACACTTTTACTGTGCATATATACTGATCTCAAGTCTGCTGTAGGGGCATCCCATTCTGTAACATCACATTAACCTCTGTATTTCCTCTAAGCTGCACACTTATTTAAAGTAATTTGGCCTGTTGTAGCCTGCTTAGACACTTTTACTGTGCATATATACTAATCTCAAGTCTGCTGTGGGGGCATCCCATTCTGTAACATCACATTAGCCTCTGTATTTACTCTAAGCTGCACACATATTTAAAGTAATTTGGCCTGTTGGAGCCTGCTTAGACACTGTTGCTTTGTATATAAACTGATCTCAGGTCTGCTGTGGGGAATCCCATTCTGTAACATACCATACCCCTCTTGATCTTCACTAAGCTGCACACTTATTTGAAGTAATTTGGCCTGTTGGAGCCTGCTTAGACACTTTTACTGTGCATATATACTAATCTCAAGTCTGCTGTAAAGGCATCCCATTCTGTAACATCACATTAACCTCTGTATTTCCTCTAAGCTGCACACTTATTTAAAGTAATTTGGCCTGTTGGAGCCTGCTTAGACACTTTTACTGTGCATATATACTGATCTCAAGTCTGCTGTGGGGGCATCCCATTCTGTAACATCACATTAGCCTCTGTATTTCCTCTAAGCTGCACACTTATTTAAAGTAATTTGGCCTGTTGGAGCCTGCTTAGACACTTTTACTGTGCATATATACTGATCTCAGGTCTGCTGTGGGGGGCATCCCATTCTGTAACATCACATTAGCCTCTGTATTTCCTCTAAGCTACACACTTATTTAAAGTAATTTGGCCTGTTGGAGCCTGCTTAGACACTTTTACTGTGCATATATACTTATCTTAAGTCTGCTGTAGGGGCATCCCATTCTGTAACATCACATTAACCTCTGTATTTCCTATAAGCTGCACACTTATTTAAAGTAATTTGGCCTGTTGGAGCCTGCTTAGACACTGTTGCTGTGCATATATACTGATCTCAGGTCTGCTGTGGGGGCATCCCATTCTGTAACATCCCATTAGCCTTTGTATTTACTCTAAGCTGCACACTTATTTGAAGTAATTTGGCCTGTTGGAGCCTGCTTAACCACTGTTGCTGTGCATATATACTGTTCTAAAGCCTGCTTTGGGGTATCCCATTCTGTAACATACCATTAGCCTCTGTATTTCCTCTAAGCTGCACAATTATTTAAAGTAATTTGGCCTGTTGGAGCCTGCTTAGACACTTACTGTGCATATATACTTATCTTAAGTCTGCTGTAGGGGCATCCCATTCTGTAACATCACATTAGCCTCTGTATTTCCTCTAAGCTGCACACTTATTTAAAGTAATTTGGCCTGTTGGAGCCTGCTTAGACACTTTTACTGTGCATATATACTGATCTCAGGTCTGCTCCCACAGCACTTATCCCATTCTGAGGTCTGTTGTGGGGGCATCCCATTTGTTTTTGACTGCTTTTAATAAACCAGGCCGCAGGGCACCCCAAAGCTGCACCTTGAACCCTATCTGTTTATACTAAATAAGCAAATACATAAAAATGTCAGGCAGACAAAGGCCAGGATGTTCAAAGAGGAGTGGCAGAGGCCAAGATTCAGCAGGCAGAGGTCACAGCAGACTAGGGGCGAGTGGCAGCAGGAGTCACGGTGAGAGACCTGGTCTGCCAGTATCTGCTAGCGGCCGTGTCTCCACCAGTAACGCATCTGCCGTGGTAGATTGGTTAACGCGCTCATCAACAACATCATCACAAGTTACGTCTGAGACACCCAGTCTAGGGTCGGTAGGTTCCTCTGACACAACCCTGAGTTGGCATGCCCCGAGAGCAGTCCCTGTCCTCCCATTGCCTCTGTCCTATGCCGTTCCCTCCCCCAGTGACGTATCCTATGCTTTGGGTTCAGCTCCACTCTTTAGTGAGGAGGACTGTCAGGGACCGCTGGACACCCTTCTCTCGTGAGCCAACAATCCCCAATCTCCACCGCCTCTTGTGCCTATAGACAAGCCCCTGCTTGCTGGAGACACGGGTTATGCCTCTCCAGACTCGGTTGCCCCCAGGTCTTACTGGCGCAAAGATTGCTGGCTTACGATAAAGACGGATGAACTGCGGGGTATCCCAAATCAGGAGTTCATGCACCAAAGTCTGTAAACGTCAAAACCAAGGGGCAAGGCAAAGAGTAGTCGGGACTGGCAAGGGTCAAGGCCGGGTGATCACAGAAGCGCGGTATCCAAGGGGTTAAGCAGAAACGAAGTCAGACAGGCAGAAGGTCGGTTCAGGCAGCGAGCAGGAGTAGTCAAGGACGAAGCCGGATCAAACACACTAAGACGAGATTCAGAAGCACACCCAAGCTAGTAAATGGCTATAACAGGCACTGGTGGTTCGGGCGGGACAATATTTAAATGGTGACTGACCAATGGGAAGGGGAATGTGCTGATTGGTGCAACACACGATCTCACCCCTGATAGGAGAAACTCCAGGGACTGGACTGCCCTGGCCAGTCAGGCTGTCCATTCCCTGACCTTCCCAGAGCAGAGGATTCCTGGGTCAGGATTGGTCCTTTTAAATCTGCCCCCGGCGAATGCGCTGGGAGCAGCGCCGCCGGGGGACATAAAGGGAACGTGCTAGCACGCGGGCACATGCACGGCCGTCGGCTGCTGGTGCGCCCGACGCTGGAGGGGCGGCTGCCTGGCGCGGCCGCCGGAGGGGCCGCGCCACCAGTGAGCGTGCGGAGGCACCGCGGGACAGACTCCCAGGTAAGTTCCTTACAAGGACGATCAGATAGAGGACAGTCAGCAGCTACTGCCCAGCCAAGAAATGGAGGTGGCTTCTTTAGCTAGGCAGACAAATAGTGATGTGGACAGTGTCGTGGGTGTTGCGAGCGTTTCAGCTCCTGCGCCAGACACTGTTGACGAATCCACGAACATCAGTGACGTACAGCCACAACTCGGTGATAATGATGATGACGATGAAGCCGATCGCACTTGGGAGCCGGGTGATGAAGGGGCTTCATCGTCATCATCAGGAGAAGAGGGGCGCAGGTTGCCCCGGAGTCATCAGCTCAGGCAGCAAGGTGTTAGCAGCATGGTTGGCAGTCAGCATGGGGGCACAATTGTAAAGCCTGGAGCCAAACGGGGCCGGGCGGGGTAGAGCACCTGCTGCGCGGCAGGCTACCTTATCGGGAGGTAGTGGGGCAGGGGTTCCTGGAGTTGGCGACAATAGCAGCGAATCAGTGAGGCCTGTTGGTGGGAAAAGTAGCTACTCGGCAGTGTGGCAGTTTTTCCTGAAGCATCCGCAGGAGGGTAACATGGCCACATGCAAGATATGTAGGCAGAAGGTGAAGCGTGGCCAGGGCCCAAATGTTGGCCCCACGGCCCTACGTCAACATATGATGTGTCACCATAAAGCGACCTGGGAGAACCGAGGCTCCCAATGGGTGGTCCAGTCTGCTTCCTCACCAAGTGGCACGCCGCTCCCAATTTCTGCCAGCCAAGGCTCCAGCACCTCAGCCGAAGGCAGCTGTGTGTCATACCCATCCTCTGTCGCTCCTGTTCCTCCTCCTCCTCTTCCAAGTCATGCATCCTGCCAGCAATCCATCAGCGAAGCCATGTCCAAGAGACAGCAGTATGCGCCCACTCATCCTACGGTGCAGAAGCTGAATGTGCTCCTGTCCAAGTTGCTGGTGCTGCAGTCGCTCCCTTTTCAGGTGGTGGACTCTGCACCTTTCAGAGAACTGATGGCTTGTGCCGAGCCGAGTCGGAGAGTCCCAAACCGTAATTTCTTTGCCAAGAAGGCAGTACCAGCGCTGCACACTTTTGTTGAACAGAAGGTGGGCCAGTCCTTGAGCCTGTCGGTGTGTAGCAAAGTGCATGGCAGCGCCGACGTCTGGAGCTGTAACTACGGTCAGGGACAGTACATGTCGTTTACGGCCCACTGGGTGAATGTGGTCCCTTTGCAGCAGCAACTTGGACAGGTCACGCCGCTTCGGCCTCCGTGTTCCCTGCCCGTTGGGCCTGTGACACCGTGCTACTCGGCCTCCTCATCCTCCGCCATCTCCTCACCCTCCACTGTAGGCTCAAGTCTCAGTGCCCCTCCAGTCTACCATGTGTGCAGGGCACAGAGGTGTCACGCAGTGCTTCACATGGTTTGTCTTGGCGAACGGAGTCACACAGGGGAGGAAATGCTTAAATGTATTCATCAGGAAATCCAAACATGGCTTACTCCAAGAAAACTTAAAATGGGAATCATGGTTACCGACAATGGGAAGAATATTTTGTCTGCGCTGCACCAAGGAAGGCTGACCCATGCCCCCTGCATGGCTCACGTCTTCAATCTGGTTGTCAAGCGGTTTCTGAAGTGTTCCCCCCATATGAAAGACATCCTAACAACTTCAAGGAAACTTTGCATGCACTTCAGCCACTCATACACCGCCAAACACACCCTTGAGCTACAGCATCAGAACGGTATCCCCCAACATAGTCTGATTTGCGATGTTTCCACCCGTTGGAATTCTACCCTTCACATGTTGGACCGATTATATGAACAGAGAAAAGCCATCACGGATTTCCTGATGATCCAAGCGGATAGGGGGACTCCCCTGTGTAACTTCAATGTCAACCAGTGGCAGCTCATACGTGACACCTGCCGTTTGCTCAGGTCCTTTGAGGAAGCCACTTTATTTGTCAGTCGGCAGGATTACGGGATGAACGACGTGATTCCACTGCTTCATGTACTACAGCACATGTTGGAAACCATGGCTGGTCAGGGCACTGGAGACATGGCGTCTACATCTTACGGCCACATGAACCCCATTGGAGCTGAACTGGAGGAGGAGGAGGAAGAGGAGGAGGAGTTTCCCAGCGAAACACAGTTTAGGCTTGGCGAAATGGCTGGTTTATCTAGTCAGCGGACAGGAGAGGAGAAGCAGGAGCAGCCAGAGGAGCTAGAGGTTTTTGAGGAACAGAGGACCCGGACACACCGTGGCAGTATGCAGTGGAGATGGAGACAGGTAGTCCATCCGAGTCACTTGCGCAAATGGCAGGAAGCATGCTCACATGCTTGCGTAGTGACCCCAGAATTGTTTCCATCTGTCGGCGGGATGACTTCTGGCTGTCCACCTTATTGGACCCTCGCTTCCGGCACAAAATGGGGGCATTTTTTAAACCCACCGAGAGGGAGGACAAACTGAACTACTACAAAGACATTCTACGTAGGCAGTTGGCCGATGCCTATCTGCGCCATGGTCCATACTCTCGCAGGTCTGACTCGAGGGGACCTCTGTGCTCACCTTCCACTGCCATGGCTGCTGGGGGGGTTGGCAGGAGCAGCAGCAGCAGCTCCATCAGCAGCAGCCTCAGTCTTCAGTCGCTAATGAGTAGCTTTCTACACCCGCATAGTGAGGCTACTCATGAGCTGCAGGAAGACCTGGAGCAGGACCTGAACCAGCAGGTCATGTCATACTTTGACATGACCATGCCAACACACCTTGAGGATCCGCTGGACTTCTGGGCAGCCAAACTTGATTTGTGGCCGCAACTAGCAGAGTTTGCCTTGGAAAAGCTGTCCTGCCTGGCAAGTAGTGTGCCATCTGAGCGGGTGTTTAGTGCGGCGGGGGCCATAGTTACGGCAAGGAGAACTCGTCTGTCAACTAAAAATGTGGAGAGACTCACATTTGTCAAAATGAATCAGGGATGGATCAGCCAGGATTTCCACCCACCAATGCCTGATGCATGCGACTAGATTCAGCATGGTGCCACGTTTTACACTTTCCAAATGGTGCAAAACATATTTATGTCTTTAGGCCAGTTTTTGGGCTCCTGCTGATGCCAACTTCAGGGTGTGCCTTCCAACCAATTTTTGGGCTCCTGCTGATGCCAACTTCAGGGTGTGCCTTTCAGCCAATGTTTGGCCTCCTGCTGCTGCTGCTTGCAACTCCAGGGTGTGATTCATCCAATTTTTGGGCTCCTGCTGCCAACTCCAGTGTCTCTTTAAAGTAATGTTTGGACTCCTGCTGCTGCCAACTCCAGGGTGTGATTCATCCAATTTTTGGGCTCCTGCTGCCAACTCCAGTGTCTCTTTAAAGTAATGTTTGGGCTCCTGCTGCTGCTGCTGCTGCCAACTCCAGGGTGTGATTCATCCAATTTTTGGGCTCCTGCTGCCAACTCCAGTGTCTCTTTAAAGTAATGTTTGGGCTCCTGCTGCTGCTGCTGCCAACTCCAGGGTGTGATTCATCCAATTTTTGGGCTCCTGCTGCCAACTCCAGTGTCTCTTTAAAGTAATGTTTGGGCTCCTGCTGCTGCTGCTGCCAACTCCAGGGTGTGATTCATCCAATTTTTGGGCTCCTGCTGCCAACTCCAGTGTCTCTTTAAAGTAATGTTTGGGCTCCTGCTGCTGCTGCCAACTCCAGGGTGTGATTCATCCAATTTTTGGGCTCCTGCTGCCAACTCCAGTGTCTCTTTAAAGTAATGTTTGGGCTCCTGCTGCTGCTGCTGCCAACTCCAGGGTGTGATTCATCCAATTTTTGGGCTCCTGCTGCCAACTCCAGTGTCTCTTTAAAGTAATGTTCGGGCTCCTGCTGCTGCTGCTGCCAACTCCAGGGTGTGATTCATCCAATTTTTGGGCTCCTGCTGCCAACTCCAGTGTCTCTTTAAAGTAAAGTTTGGGCTCCTGCTGCTGCTGCTTGCAACTCCAGGGTGTGATTCATCCAATTTTTGGGCTCCTGCTGCCAAGTCCAGTGCCTCTTTAAATTAATGTTTGGGCTCCTGCTGCTGCCGCTTGCAACTCCAGGGTGTGATTCATCCAATTTTTGGGCTCCTGCTGCCAACTCCAGTGTCTCTTTAAAGTAATGTTCGGGCTGCTGCTGCTTGCCACTCCAGGATGTGATTCATCCAATTTTTGGGCTCCTGCTGCCAACTCCAGTGTCTCTTTAAAGTAATGTTTGGGCTCCTGCTGCTGCTGCTTGCAACTCCAGGGTGTGATTCATCCAATTTTTGGGCTCCTGCTGCCAACTCCAGTGTCTCTTTCAAGCTATGTTTGGGCTCCTGCTGCTGCTTGCAACTCCAGGGTGTGATTCATCCAATTTTTGGGCTCCTGCAGCCAACTCCAGTGTCTCTTTAAAGCAATGTTTGTGCTCCTGCTGCTGCTTGCAACTCCAGGTTGTGATTCATCCAATTTTTGGCCTCCTGCAGCCAACTCCAGTGTCTCTTTAAAGCAATGTTTGGGCTCCTGCCCCTCATAGTGATGCCACCAACTCTCTGCAATTGTGCCGCTCTGCGATGCCTCTGATCTGCATGTGATATTTATTTACAGTATTATTTAACTAACCCAGCACGCATCCTATGCGTTTTACAGCAAGGCAGAATGGTTTACAACCCTATTGAGGCTCTAGGAGGCTTAGAAATAGCCGTTTTTAATAGCGATTCGTCGCGAATAAATTCGGACTAAACAAATTTTGTCGGAAAATTCGGCGAATCAGCCGAATCGAATTTTTCAAAAGTTCGCTCATCTCTACAAAATGCAACCAGTTAATAGGCAGGTACTCTCGAAATATTAATGCTAGTATTTGGGATGCCCCCTCTTCAAATACACAGGTTGGCTGCTTTGACAGTGGAAAGGTGACTTTGATTACAAAATGCAACCAGTTAGTAGACAGGTAGTCTTGAAATATTTACTCTAGTGTTTGGGATGCCCCCTCTTCAAATACACAGGTTGGCTGCTTTGATAATGGAAAAGTGACTTTGATTACAAAATGCAACCAGTTAGAAGACAGGTAGTCTTGAAATATTTATGCTAGTGTTTGGGATGCCCCCTCTTCAAATACACAGGTATTCACACCAATCAATATAGGACCTCCAAGTCCTGTAGTAAACAACAGAGGAAGACTTTTTCCTAGCTCTAACAAGAGTCTTAATGACCGCGTCAGAAAGACCTGTCTCTTTTAAGATGGAGATTTCAGCAGCCGCCAAAGCCAGCGTTGGTAAATTGGGGTAACAGAGTTGACCTTGGGTGATGAGATCTGGAAGAAGAGGTAGATGCAACTGATCCTCTGCCAGCCTTGTGATGTCTGCGAACCACAGACGTCTTGGCCATCTTGGAGCCACCAGGATTGCTGGCGCCCCTTCCAGAACTAGCTTGCGCACCACCTTGCTTATCATGGAGAATGGGGGAAACAGATACAGGAACCCCAGATCCTTCCAGGCCAGAAACATGGCATCCACTGCCACTGCCAGAGGATCCTGGGATAGAGACACACACACTGAAAGTTTGTGGTTGTGACGAGAAGCAAACAGGTCCAACCGTGGAGTCCCCCACTTGTGACAAAGAAACTGAAAGATCCTGGGATTGAGAGACCACTCTCCCTGGCGAGCGCATGCTCTGCTCAGGGAGCCTGCCTCCACATTCTCTATCCCCGGAATGTAAACTGACGATATGCAGGGAACATTGAACTCTGCCCAGTGGAGGATCAGAGACACTTCCAGGAGGGCACCCCAACTGCGAGTCCCTCCTTGGTGATTGATGTATGCAACCGCTATTCGGTTGTCTGACCGAATCTGAACCGGCAGACCCCTCAAGAAATGAGTCAATCGAAGTAGGACTAAATGAATGGCCCGAAGCTCCAATACATTGATTGGAGAGTGAGCCTCCTGCGGCCCCCACAAACCCTGGAACCGATGTTCCCTCCAGATGCCCCCCCAGCCCATGAGGCTGCCATCTGTGGCGACCAATTCCCAACAGGGGGTCAAAAATGACTTGCCGCTTCCGAGATTGCTCGAAGTCAGCCACCACTGAAGGCACTGCAGAACGTGGGGAGACAACAGACAAACCCGATTTAAAGACAGCGAGCACTTGTCTCACTTTTCCAAGAGAAAGAGCCGAAGAGTCCTCATGTGAAACTGTGCAAACGGGACCGCTTCGAATGTGGCCACCATCAGCCCCACTAGCCTCATCCCCAGGCAGATAGGCTGACGAGGATTAGACAAGAACAGACAAATTAAATCCTGAATCAGAACAACTTTGGACTGAGGAAGAAATACCCTGGCCTAAAGGGTATCCAGTATCAGACCCAGAAAGGGAATCTGCCTGATGGGGCAAAGAGAAGATTTTGCACGGTTTATCACCCAACCGAATCTCTCTAGCGTCACCACCACCGTCCTGGTGTCCAATTCCGCCTGATTGAAGGACGGGGCTGTGATGAGAAGGTCGTCCAGGAATGGCACAATGCGAATGCCTTGGACCCTGAGAATAGCCATTACTTCTGCCAACACCTTGGTAAACACTCTTGGGGACGAAGTAAGACCGAATGTGTCAGTCTCCTCGCCTTTCCTGCCCTTTAAGGCATCGTGAGCGCGCCATACCACGGACTGCATGCAGCAGCAGACATGCTCAGCTGCATGGTTTTAACAGAGCAGGCTCTTCTTCTGTCGCATGCTCCATAGTGACACCTGCTGTTCAGCCCATTGGAAGTGCACAAGGCCTAGAGTGTAAGCTCTTGGACTTGATTTCACCTCCTGGTGTCCTGAGTTTGAATGGACAGGAAGTGACTTCACCAGACTCTGGCACATCCCTCCCTGTGCTGATTGATAGCCCTATTTAAGAGGACAGCTGGCCTACAGCCAATGCTGTGTTATCAGCTTACTTCCTGGACCTTGCTTTTCCTGATTCCTGAATACCTGATCGAATACCTGGATTTATATACGGACGGATAACCTGATTTTTGACGCGGATTGCTTATGGACTTTGCCTGTTTTCTGCCTGCCTCTGACCCCGGATTCACCATTGGACTCTGCTCAGACTTTTTATTTGCTCTTTGGAGTTTTTTCTGCTTCACTTCGCCCCATACCTGGAGCTCAGCTCAGCTCTCCCCATGATTGTAGCCAGGAGGCTTGACAGTATAACACAGCCATAACATGAGCTTCGGTGGGGAACCCTGTCAATTTGATAATTTGATGCAGCAAGTCTTTTTCCTCTGTGCAGCCGTCCAGGGCTTACAGGGAGGCTTTACTCAGCTTGTGGATCGGCTAAATCAACTCACGCCCCCGACAGTATCTTCTGCTACAGCTGTTCCTACTACACAGGGGGCAGATTCCGGGGTCACCCCTGAACCCCAAGTTCCTTTCCCGGAATTTTTCTCAGGAAATCGCCAGAAGTTTCGTGCTTTTAGGAACAGTTGTCAGTTATTATTTTCTCTGCAACCACGAACCTATGCTGCTGAGGAAGTTCGGGTCAGAATTGTTATTTCCCTTCTGCAAGGGCCTCCCCAAACATGGGCCCATTGTCTTCTGGAGCAAAATCATCCTTGTCTGGCCTCTGTTGATTTCTTTTCTTTTCTGCTATGGCAGCCATCTATGATGATCCCGGACATGTTGCATCAGCAGAGGCAGCTCTCCGTAATTTGCAACAGGGTCGCCGTCCAGTTGAGGAGTATGTTGCCGATTTTCATTGCTGGAGTTTTGACACCCTGTGGAATGAGCCAGCTTTAAAACATCAGTTTCGTTTAGGTCTTTCTGAACTGATTAAGGATGAACTGGCCCACTTCGACACTCCTGAAACTTTAAATGAACTTACTCTTGCAGCCATTCAGGTGGATCGCCGGATGCGGGAACGCCGTGAAGAGCGTTCAGCCCTAGCCCAATGGTTTGCTCCACGGTCCTCGCCTGCATCACCTGACTCTCCGCAGACCGATTCGGGGGTTATCAAGCCCATGCAACTGGGAACCATCCGGGCTGCTTTGTCCCAAGAGGAAAGACTGCGCCGGAGGCGGCTAAACCTTTGCATGTACTGCGGGAACCCCGGACACTTTCGGGTTAATTGTCCCACCAGACCCGCAGCTATGAAGAGATCAACACCTCTTATTAAGAGCACACCACTTCCTGTGCCTGATTCTCACCTCTCTGTGCTTCTTAGTTTACAACTTCCTGGAGGAAGGGTTGAGACCAGGGCCATGATTGACTCCGGGGCCTGCAGCTGTTTCATGGACTTAGAATTCGCACAGACTCACAATATTCCATGTGAAGTTCGGCCTACCCCTCTGCTTCTCACTTTGGCCGACGGATCTACCGTCAAGTCCGGACCGGTGTCCCATAGAACTAAATCGCTTGGCTGCTCTACTCCTGATGGACACTCAGAATTAATACACTTTGATTTAATGCACTCTCCTTTGTACCCTATTATTTTGGGTTTCCCGTGGCTCTCTATACATAACCCCGTCATCGACTGGTCTTCCGGTTCAGTTTCTTTGTTCTCTCCCTATTGCAACCAATTTTGCAGACAGCAGGAGAGTAACCTCTCTGTAGTAACCCTTAATCCACCGGATTCCCTTCCGCCTGCGTATCTAGAGTTCCAGGATGTGTTTGACAAAAATGGTGCAGACCAGCTACCTCCTCACCGCTCTTATGACTGTCCAATCGACCTTCTATCTGGGTCGGCCATCCCTTTTGGACGTATTTCTCCGTTGTCTGAAGCCGAGTTACAGACTCTCCGTGAATATATTGATGAAAACCTGGCTAAGGGTTTTATTAGACATTCCACTTCGCCTGCAGGAGCAGGGATATTCTTCGTGGAGAAGAAGGATGGGTCTCTGAGACCCTGTATAGATTACCGGGCCCTCAATCAAATTACAGTCAAGAACCGATACCCTTTGCCCTTGATTTCTGAACTCTTCCAGCGTTTGGGGTCCGCTCGGTTCTTTACCAAGTTGGACTTGAGGGGAGCCTACAACTTAATTCGGATCCGTCAAGGTGACGAATGGAAGACGGCCTTCCGCACACGATATGGTCACTTTGAATACCTGGTCATGCCGTTCGGACTCTGTAATGCTCCGGCAACCTTCCAGCACTTTGTAAATGACGTGTTCCGGGATTATCTTGATATTTTCGTCATCATCTACCTGGATGATATACTAATCTTCTCTTCCTCCCTCTCGGAACATCGGGAACATGTCCGTCGTGTCCTTCTGCGTCTTCGAGAGCATCAATTATACGCCAAACTGGAGAAATGTCAGTTTGAACAACCTTCTATTCAGTTCCTGGGGTTACTTATCACCAGTACCGGCATTGTGATGGATCCTGAGAAGGTGGCTGCCGTCTTGGACTGGCCACAACCTATGAATCGCAAGGAAGTACAGCGTTTCATTGGCTTCGCCAACTTTTACAGACGTTTTATTAAAGATTTCTCACAGATAGTCCGCCCTATCACCGATCTCACCCGTAAGAATACTCCATTTGTCTGGTCTGAAGCTGCTGAGGAGGCCTTCTCTCATCTTAAGGAGCGTTTCACTTCTGCCCCTATCTTGAGACATGCCGACCCCGAGCTCCCTTTTGTACTTGAAGTAGATGCCTCCGTCAATGCTGTAGGAGCAGTACTCTCTCAACGAGTAGTATCAGACGCAGAAAGGGAATCTGCCTGATGGGGCAAAGAGAAGATTTTGCATGGTTTATCACCCAACCGAATCTCTCTAGCGTCACCACCACCGTCCTGGTGTCCAATTCCGCCTGATTGAAGGACGGGGCTGTGATGAGAAGGTCGTCCAGGAATGGCACAATGCGAATGCCTTGGACCCTGAGAATAGCCATTACTTCTGCCAACACCTTGGTAAACACTCTTGGGGACGAAGTAAGACCGAATGTGTCAGTCTCCTCGCCTTTCCTGCCCTTTAAGGCATCGTGAGCGCGCCATACCACGGACTGCATGCAGCAGCAGACATGCTCAGCTGCATGGTTTTAACAGAGCAGGCTCTTCTTCTGTCGCATGCTCCATAGTGACACCTGCTGTTCAGCCCATTGGAAGTGCACAAGGCCTAGAGTGTAAGCTCTTGGACTTGATTTCACCTCCTGGTGTCCTGAGTTTGAATGGACAGGAAGTGACTTCACCAGACTCTGGCACATCCCTCCCTGTGCTGATTGATAGCCCTATTTAAGAGGACAGCTGGCCTACAGCCAATGCTGTGTTATCAGCTTACTTCCTGGACCTTGCTTTTCCTGATTCCCGAATACCTGATCGAATACCTGGATTTATATACGGACGGATAACCTGATTTTTGACGCGGATTGCTTATGGACTTTGCCTGTTTTCTGCCTGCCTCTGACCCCGGATTCACCATTGGACTCTGCTCAGACTTTTTATTTGCTCTTTGGAGTTTTTTCTGCTTCACTTCGCCCCATACCTGGAGCTCAGCTCAGCTCTCCCCATGATTGTAGCCAGGAGGCTTGACAGTATAACACAGCCATAACATGAGCTTCGGTGGGGAACCCTGTCAATTTGATAATTTGATGCAGCAAGTCTTTTTCCTCTGTGCAGCCGTCCAGGGCTTACAGGGAGGCTTTACTCAGCTTGTGGATCGGCTAAATCAACTCACGCCCCCGACAGTATCTTCTGCTACAGCTGTTCCTACTACACAGGGGGCAGATTCCGGGGTCACCCCTGAACCCCAAGTTCCTTTCCCGGAATTTTTCTCAGGAAATCGCCAGAAGTTTCGTGCTTTTAGGAACAGTTGTCAGTTATTATTTTCTCTGCAACCACGAACCTATGCTGCTGAGGAAGTCCGGGTCAGAATTGTTATTTCCCTTCTGCAAGGGCCTCCCCAAACATGGGCCCATTGTCTTCTGGAGCAAAATCATCCTTGTCTGGCCTCTGTTGATTTCTTTTCTTTTCTGCTATGGCAGCCATCTATGATGATCCCGGACATGTTGCATCAGCAGAGGCAGCTCTCCGTAATTTGCAACAGGGTCGCCGTCCAGTTGAGGAGTATGTTGCCGATTTTCATTGCTGGAGTTTTGACACCCTGTGGAATGAGCCAGCTTTAAAACATCAGTTTCGTTTAGGTCTTTCTGAACTGATTAAGGATGAACTGGCCCACTTCGACACTCCTGAAACTTTAAATGAACTTACTCTTGCAGCCATTCAGGTGGATCGCCGGATGCGGGAACGCCGTGAAGAGCGTTCAGCCCTAGCCCAATGGTTTGCTCCACGGTCCTCGCCTGCATCACCTGACTCTCCGCAGACCGATTCGGGGGTTATCAAGCCCATGCAACTGGGAACCATCCGGGCTGCTTTGTCCCAAGAGGAAAGACTGCGCCGGAGGCGGCTAAACCTTTGCATGTACTGCGGGAACCCCGGACACTTTCGGGTTAATTGTCCCACCAGACCCGCAGCTATGAAGAGATCAACACCTCTTATTAAGAGCACACCACTTCCTGTGCCTGATTCTCACCTCTCTGTGCTTCTTAGTTTACAACTTCCTGGAGGAAGGGTTGAGACCAGGGCCATGATTGACTCCGGGGCCTGCAGCTGTTTCATGGACTTAGAATTCGCACAGACTCACAATATTCCATGTGAAGTTCGGCCTACCCCTCTGCTTCTCACTTTGGCCGACGGATCTACCGTCAAGTCCGGACCGGTGTCCCATAGAACTAAATCGCTTGGCTGCTCTACTCCTGATGGACACTCAGAATTAATACACTTTGATTTAATGCACTCTCCTTTGTACCCTATTATTTTGGGTTTCCCGTGGCTCTCTATACATAACCCCGTCATCGACTGGTCTTCCGGTTCAGTTTCTTTGTTCTCTCCCTATTGCAACCAATTTTGCAGACAGCAGGAGAGTAACCTCTCTGTAGTAACCCTTAATCCACCGGATTCCCTTCCGCCTGCGTATCTAGAGTTCCAGGATGTGTTTGACAAAAATGGTGCAGACCAGCTACCTCCTCACCGCTCTTATGACTGTCCAATCGACCTTCTATCTGGGTCGGCCATCCCTTTTGGACGTATTTCTCCGTTGTCTGAAGCCGAGTTACAGACTCTCCGTGAATATATTGATGAAAACCTGGCTAAGGGTTTTATTAGACATTCCACTTCGCCTGCAGGAGCAGGGATATTCTTCGTGGAGAAGAAGGATGGGTCTCTGAGACCCTGTATAGATTACCGGGCCCTCAATCAAATTACAGTCAAGAACCGATACCCTTTGCCCTTGATTTCTGAACTCTTCCAGCGTTTGGGGTCCGCTCGGTTCTTTACCAAGTTGGACTTGAGGGGAGCCTACAACTTAATTCGGATCCGTCAAGGTGACGAATGGAAGACGGCCTTCCGCACACGATATGGTCACTTTGAATACCTGGTCATGCCGTTCGGACTCTGTAATGCTCCGGCAACCTTCCAGCACTTTGTAAATGACGTGTTCCGGGATTATCTTGATATTTTCGTCATCATCTACCTGGATGATATACTAATCTTCTCTTCCTCCCTCTCGGAACATCGGGAACATGTCCGTCGTGTCCTTCTGCGTCTTCGAGAGCATCAATTATACGCCAAACTGGAGAAATGTCAGTTTGAACAACCTTCTATTCAGTTCCTGGGGTTACTTATCACCAGTACCGGCATTGTGATGGATCCTGAGAAGGTGGCTGCCGTCTTGGACTGGCCACAACCTATGAATCGCAAGGAAGTACAGCGTTTCATTGGCTTCGCCAACTTTTACAGACGTTTTATTAAAGATTTCTCACAGATAGTCCGCCCTATCACCGATCTCACCCGTAAGAATACTCCATTTGTCTGGTCTGAAGCTGCTGAGGAGGCCTTCTCTCATCTTAAGGAGCGTTTCACTTCTGCCCCTATCTTGAGACATGCCGACCCCGAGCTCCCTTTTGTACTTGAAGTAGATGCCTCCGTCAATGCTGTAGGAGCAGTACTCTCTCAACGAGAATCTGAGCAAGGAGAACTCCATCCCGTAGCCTTCTTTTCCAGAAAACTGTCTTCAGCAGAGCAAAACTATGATGTTTGTGACCGAGAACTTCTTGCTATCAAACTTGCCCTGGAGGAATGGCGTTATCTATTGGAAGCTGCCAGACATCCAATTTTGATCCTCACGGAACACAAGAACCTGGAGTATCTTCGGTCTGCAAAAAGACTCCGGCCACATCAGGCAAGGTGGTCACTATTCTTTTCCAGATTCTCTTTTCATATTTCTTACTGTCCAGGAAACAAAAATACCAAACCTGATGCACTCTCCCGTCTTCATCCTTCTGACCAAGGTCCTGAACCTGTGGAGCCCACTATTTTGCAACCGAACCATTTTTTGTTACTTGAATCTGAACTCATTGCTGAGATTCGACGAGCATCCGATTCTATCCCAGAGAACCTACAATCTGAACTATCACGAGTAGATGGAATTCTGGTCCATCAAGAAAAGATTTTTGTTCCTGAATCTTTACGTTCCAGGGTTCTGGCCGAATTCCATGATCACCCCTTGGCAGGCCATTTCGGGCTCAAGAAGACGCTACATCTGATTCAACGTCATTTCTGGTGGCCCACCTTAAGAGCAGACTGTATATCATATGTTTCTTCTTGTGGGACGTGTGCCCGGAATAAACACATAACCACCAAACCTGCAGGTCTTCTCATGCCTCTCCCAGTGCCAGAACGTCCCTGGGAACATATTTCTATGGACTTTATTGTAGAACTTCCACCTTCGGACAACAACAACACTATCTTGGTGGTTGTGGACTATTTAACCAAGTTTGTTCATTTTAGAGCTTTCCCCAGCCTTCCTTCCTCCGGCCTCAAAGTTAGCACAAGTTTTTGTGAAAGAGATTGTCCGCTTACACGGCCTGCCGTCTAAGATTGTGTCTGACCGCGGTTCCCAATTTACTGCCCGGTTCTGGACAGCGCTCTGTAGGAGTTTACGGATCACTTTGGCCCACTCATCGGCCTATCATCCCCAGACCAACGGACAAACTGAATGGGTGAATCAATCACTGGAGCAGTACATACGATGCTACTCCTCGGCCCTGCAGGACAATTGGACACAGTTACTCCCATTAGCTGAACTGGCTTATAATAACTCTGTCCATTCTTCGACCCGCCTCACTCCGTTTGCTGCAAATTATGGATTTGATGCCAAGACCTTGCCTGATACCTGCATCCCAGTGAATGTACCGCCGGCTGCAGATTTAGGAGCTCATCTAACTGCCACTCATCAGATGCTCCGAACAACCCTTCGAGCTGCCCAAGAACGTTACAAAAGGACAGCAGACACTCATCGGTCTTCAGCTTCCAATTTTGCAGTAGGAGATCAAGTCCTGCTCTCTACCACTCATCTAAGGCTTCATCTTCCCTCTAAGAAGTTGGGTCCTAAGTTTATCGGGCCTTTTAAGATTAAGAGAGCTATTAATGAAGTTGCCTTTGAATTGGAATTACCTAATCGCCTGAAGATACACCCAGTTTTTCACGTGTCCCTTTTAAAGAAAGGAACTTTTAGAGATTCCCAAGACAAACCTCCTGATCCAATTATTGTGGATGGTGAAGAGGAATATGAGGTTGAACAGATCCTGGATTCACGGAAGAGAGGTGCCTCCATTCAGTATCTTGTTCGTTGGAAAGGTTACGGCCCAGAGGAAGATTCCTGGGAGCCATCTAGTAATCTCAATGCTCCACAATTAATCAGAGCTTTTCAGCGAAGACTCTCTAGATCGGCCGCCCAGAGGCATCCTTTAAGGGGGGGCAATGTCAGTCTCCTCGCCTTTCCTGCCCTTTAAGGCATCGTGAGCGCGCCATACCATGGACTGCATGCAGCAGCAGACATGCTCAGCTGCATGGTTTTAACAGAGCAGGCTCTTCTTCTGTCGCATGCTCCACAGTGACACCTGCAGTTCAGCCCATTGGAAGTGCACAAGGCCTAGAGTGTAAGCTCTTGGACTTGATTTCACCTCCTGGTGTCCTGAGTTTGAATGGACAGGAAGTGACTTCACCAGACTCTGGCACATCCCTCCCTGTGCTGATTGATAGCCCTATTTAAGAGGACAGCTGGCCTACAGCCAATGCTGTGTTATCAGCTTACTTCCTGGACCTTGTTTTTCCTGATTCCTGAATACCTGATCGAATACCTGGATTTATATACGGACGGATAACCTGATTTTTGACGCAGATTGCTTATGGACTTTGCCTGTTTTCTGCCTGCCTCTGACCCCGGATTCACCATTGGACTCTGCTCAGACTTTTTATTTGCTCTTTGGAGTTTTTTCTGCTTCACTTCGCCCCATACCTGGAGCTCAGCTCAGCTCTCCCCATGATTGTAGCCAGGAGGCTTGACAGAATGGAAGGGCCACAAACTGAAAATGCTGGTTTTCTACTGTGAACCTGAGAAATCTCTGGTGAGCGGAACTGATGGGAATGTGCAGATAAGCATCCTTGATGTCTATAGACGTCATAAAGTCCCCCTGACGGAGAGCGTCGACCGTTGAACGCAATGATTTCATGCGGAACTTTCTGAAACGGATAAATAGATTGAGTCGCCTTAGATCTAGAATAGGCCGAACAGAGCCGTCCTTTTTGGGTACCGTAAATAGATTGGAATAAAAGGCCAGACCCTTTTCCGCTGGAGGCACCAGACGGATGACATCCATGTTTAAGAGGTTCGTCACCGCCGCACGGAGCCCTTGCGCGATCACCGGATCCGCGGGCATCCGGGATCTGAAAAATCTGGGAGGAGGCCTGAACTCGAATTTGGGGGGCTTGGAAGTAGACTTAGACCCCCAACTCTGACCTGCACGGCCACGTCCTCTACCTTTGTTCCATGCAGTCCCCCTTGGGGCTGAAAAGGCCGATCCTCTACCAGATCTGGAACCATGAAAGGAAGGGTTAAAGGAGGCCAATCCCCGAAAGGAACGATGCTGCCTCTTACGCTGAGGCAATTTGCCTCCTTTAATGACAGAATCCAACTTCTCACCAAAAAGGCGCAATCCCCCAAAGGAAAGTGCGGTGAGTGACTTCTTAGCCACAGTATCAGCTGCCCACTGGCGTAACCATATAGACCGCCGAATAGCAACTAGCAAGGTGGAAGTTCAGCTGCACATGGCCAAGGAATCATCCAAAGCAGAAAGTACAAATGACACAAATGCTTGAGAGCGACAAACTCATCAGAGGCTGGATCAAGCCCTGAGGTATTCAATAGATCTCTAACAACAGACCTAATAGCAACTGCCATAAGTGCCCGAAGCACCCACAGGCCGCAAGGCTGAGCCAACGCTAGAAAAAGCATGACAAGCCATTTGATCAATACGTTTGTCTTCCCCATCCTTAAGAGTAGTAGATTCTGGAGAATATAAAATAGAGGAATTGGACAAACTGAGCACAGGAGCATCCACCTCAGGGGGGGATGACCAACGCCTAACAGTGTCTGCTGGAAAGGGATATTTCTTATCCCAGTTAAAAGGAACGCCAGGAAGCCGCTCAGGCTTCTCCCATTCCTTAAGAATGATGTCCTCAAAATGCTTTTGATTAGGAAAATCTAAACGAGGCTTGGAAGCTCCAAAGAACTCCCCTTTTTGAGGAGGGACTGCTTCGGGGGAGCAATTGCCAATACCTCATACAATTGAGCAAGAGCTTTAGGGGTGTCAACAACCTCCCCTTCTCCTAGTTCAGCGTCAATACCCACAAATTGCTGAGCATCAGAAACATCAGATCCCTCAAAAAATTCCCCTTCCTCCAATGGAGAAAGGTCCGACCAATCAAGGCGCTCGCAACTATCAAACTCACTAGCTGGAGTGGCAGGAGTTAAATGTTTTTTCTTAGCTGAGGCCTTCTTGGCCACAGAGCTAGACATTAATTTTTCAATGTGAGACAATCTGGCACATACATCAGAAAGTGACTCTCCACCCATGACAATATCACTGGGGGTATGGACAAGACAAGGTGGTGTGGGGGAAGAAGCAGGAGCCACTGACCCTGAGGCTTGGACCCCTGACTGCTTCATTATAACCAATTGAGCACAAGATAAACAAAGAAATGCATTATCCCCAAAAAGGGATGCCCCACAACGTAAACACTGCCGAGTCTGTCCAGAGGGCACTGAAAGCCCAGTATCCTGCGATGCCTCCATATGTTGTCTTTTTTTTTTTTATACTTAATTATTTATAGTCGCCAAGTATGTGGGATTTACGCAAAAAGCTAACCGGGATGCCTCTAAATAATCCCAAGTGGGAGGATTTAATAAAAGGACCAGGAGAAACCCCTAATGAAGAGTTTCCACCTAGAAGAAGATACAATAATAAACCTTATGCACTTAAAGAGTAAAGAGACCAACCAAAAAATATCCCTTTAGCAAGGCTAAAGGGTACTCACAGCACCAGCGACAGGACAGGCGACCAGACCAGGCGACCAGACGCCGCGCGCCAAGCCACGCCCACATCCAGGTCCGCACGCTGCAAAAAGAGAGGGAAATTCAAATCCCTCACCAGCAAAGAACCGCAGGTAAGCCAAAAAACAAAAGGAAAATCTCACAGATCTTATCCTCTCTACTTTACTCCTTTAACTATATCTTCAAAAGTGCATAGGACAACAACACTCCCTTCCAATAAAGACCCCCCTCCTTATCACCCCTGCAGGGCCTAGGAGAGCAAAGGGGGAAGGCACAAGGAAGCACCCTAAGGCACAGGGAGTTTTATAGGGATAGGGCATCCCATGCCGGGGGACACCAACCCGGATACCGCCTACCCCTTATTTGAAGTCTCACGGGGGAGAAGCTCCCATATACACCCAAGGGTGAATCTACCCTTGCCCGAGCCCTTAGCCAAGGCTGGGAGGCATATCGTAAGCATAACAGTAAAAAATGAGGTTCAGGCAGAAATAGAGAAAGGCCGGGAGTTACCCCGGCTACCTGCAGGAAGGAGAGTCATCTTCTGAATGCTTCCCCGACTGCAGAGACGAAAGACTGGGGAATAATGGGAGGTCCCAGGTACTTATGGACCAGGAGGGGCTCCTTTTGTTCCATGTCATCTCTGCAAGATCGCCCTCTACAGGCCGGTTTCCCAAGTGTCATGGATGTTGGAAGCGGGGTGTGTGACATACTAGGAATATACAACCAGTTAATAGACAGGTACTCTTGAAATACTAATGCTAGTATTTGGGATGCCCCCTCTTCAAATACACAGGTTGGCTGCTTTGATAGTGGAAAAGTGACTTTAATTACAAAATGCCACCAGTAAATAGACAGGTACTCTTGAAATACTGATGCTAGTATTTGGGATGCCCCCTCTTCAAATACACAGGTTGGCTGCTTTGATAGTGGAAAAGTGACTTTGATTACAAAATGCAACCAGTTAGTAGACAGGTAGTCTTGAAATATTTATGCTAGTGTTTGGGATGCCCCCTCTTCAAATACACAGGTTGGCTTCTTTGATAGTGGAAAGGTGACTTTGATTACAAAATGCCACCAGTTAATAGACAGGTACTCTCGAAATATTAATGCTAGTATTTGGGATGCCCCCTCTTCAAATACACAGGTTGGCTGCTTTGACAGTGGAAAAGTGACTTTGATTACAAAATGCAACCAGTTAGTAGACAGGTACTCTTGAAATATTTATTCTAGTGTTTGGGATGCCCCCTCTTCAAATACACAGGTTGGCTGCTTTGATAGTGGAAAAGTGACTTTGCTTACAAAATGCAACCAGTTAGTAGACAGGTAGTCTTGTATTATTTATGCTAGTGTTTGGGATGTCCCCTCTTGAAATACACAGGTTGGCTGCTTTGATAATGTAAAAGTGACTTTGATTACAAAATTCAACCAGTTAGTAGACAGGTAGTCTTGAAATATTTATGCTAGTATTTGGGATGCCCCCTCTTCAAATACACAGGTTGGCTGCTTAAATAGTGGAAAAGTGACTTTGATTACAAAATACAACCAGTTAATTGACAGGTACTCTTGAAATATTATTGCTAGTATTTGGGATGCCCCCACTTCAAATTCACAGGTTGGCTGCTTTGATAGTGGAAGAGTGACTTTGATTACAAAATGCAACCAGTTAGTAGACAGGTACTCTTGAAATACTAATGCTAGTATTTGGGATGCCCCCTCTTCAAATACACAGGTTGGCTGCTTTGATAGTGGAAAAGTGACTTTGATTACAAAATGCAACCAGTTAGTAGATAGGTAATCTTGAAATATTTATGCTAGTGTTTGGGATGCCCCTCTTCAAATACACAGGCTGGCTGCTTTGATAGTGGAAAAGTGACTTTGATTACAAAATACAGCCAGTTAATAGACAGGTACTCCTGAAATACTAATGCTAGTATTTGGGATGCCCCCTTTTCAAATACACAGGTTGGCTGCTTTGATAGTGGAAAAGTGACTTTGATTACATAATGCCACCAGTTAATAGACAGGTACTCTTGAAATATTGATGCTAGTATTTGGGATGCCCCTCTTCAAATATACAGGTTAGCTGCTTTGACAATGGAAAAGTGACTTTGATTACAAAATGCAACCAGTTAGTAGACAGGTACTCTTGAAATATTATTGCTAGTATTTGGGATGCCCCCTCTTCAAATACACAGGCTGGCTGCTTTAACAGTGGAAAAGTGACTTTGATTACAAAATGCAACCAGTTAGTAGACAGGTACTCTTGAAATATTATTGCTAGTATTTGGGATGCCCCCTCTTCAAATACACAGGCTGGCTGCTTTAACAGTGAAAATGTGACTTTCGTTACAAAATGCACAATGTTACTAGACAGCTACTCTTCAAATATTTATGCTAGTATTTGGGATGCCCCCCTGTCCAAAGACACAGGCTGGCTACTTTACCAGTGAAAAGGTTACTTTCTTTACATACTGCAACCAGTTAGCAGACAGCTACTCTTCAAATATTTATGCTAGTATTTGGGATGCCCCCTTGTCCAAAGACACAGGCTGGCTGCTTTTATAGTAAGCATGTGACTTTCTTTACAAAATGCACAATGTTAATAGACAGGTACTCTTCAAATATTTATGCTAGTATTTGGGATGCTCTCCTGGTCAAAGACACAGGCTGGCTGCTTTTACAGTGAAAAGGTAACTTTCTATACAAAATGCAACCAGTTAGCAGACAGCAACTCTTCAAATATTTATGCTAGTATTTGAGATGCCCCATGTTCAAATACACAGGCTTGCTGCTTTTACAGTGAAAAAGTGACTTTCTTTACAAAATGCAACCAGTTAGCAGACAGCTACTCTTCAAATATTTATGCTAGTATTTTGGATGCCCCATGTTCAAATACACAGGCTTGCTGCTTTTACAGTGAAAAAGTGACTTTCTTATTTTACTAAGATTTTATTGAAGTTAGCAAAAGGTTCACAATGCAAGTCATAACAGTTGTACATAATAATATGCAAAAGTAATTACTATATGCAGGTACAATCAATCAAGAGCTAGATGTAAGGAGAGAAAAATCGACCTGAAGAGAGTGGCTGGAGATATGTATAGTTAAAGTAAGAAAAATAGGGGGAGATTACGTTGCAATAATCATCATTTCAATAGAGTAACGGTACCTTTAACTGGTGAACAACATTTACTGATCGCTAGTGAAAATTGTAATGTAGACAGTAATTAAATGTAAATGCCAAGGATTTCTTATTAACAACATTAGAACCAAAAAACTTCGTTTCATTGTTTTCCAATAACAGACACAAAAGGAATAGGGGGGGGACTGGGGGGGATGGGGGATTCCAAGGGGGATTGCATCTAGTGAAGGAGCAACAGCTGGATTGAGTAAGCAGTCGCCGGAGGGGCTGGATGTATATTCTCATACTGGAAAAATTGGGTCTGTAAGGTTTTTGGGCATGTCAATAAACTTCATCCAGGGATTCCAAGTGGAATAAAACTTATCATAGCTATCATTTCTAACAGCAGACATCTTCTCATTGCTCATTATGTCCGAAATTCTATTCTGGACCTCAGTCCACGCCAAGGTGGGCAATTTCCAATTCCTAGCAATGGTTGCTCGCACCGCTGAGAAGATGTGCTGCATTAGTCGCCATTCCTGCTTCGTATATATGGCTGATTTGAGAGAAAGTAAAGATTCCCAGGGGTCCCCCCTTATTTCTATGTGGAGGATTTTCGAGAGTACTTTTTCCCATATGGCCCTAACTACAGGGCAATACCACCATATGTGGGACATGGTCCCCGTCTCTTGGCATTCCCTGAAGCAGAGGGGAGAGTCAGAGGAGGAGAATTTATGGATTTGGTCCGGGGTATAATACCAACGGTACATAACTTTGTAAGCATTCTCCAATATCAGAGCGTTATATGATGTTTTGCCCACATTCCTCCAGATTTGCTGCCATTCCTCCTCCAATTTAGAAGCTCCCAGCTCCCGTTCCCATTTAAGCATATAGTTATGCTTTATTGAGGTGGGTGGGGATATCAATGTGGCGTAAATGCTAGAGATCAATCCCCTTGCAAATTGATCCTGGGAGCATCTGCGTTCAAAATCTTATAGGGTGGGGAAGTTTTATTAAGAAGGCTTCTCACAAAGTGCTGGACCTGGAGTAATCTAAAGACCTCAGAGGGGGGGGTCCTCCCCTGAATTCAAGTCTCGGGGGAGTTTTAACCCTGAGGTCATATGGAGTTTGTCTACCGACGTGAGCCCCTTCTTTTTCCACCATTTGTATCCCGAAGTTTCGAAGAGCCCTGGTGGGAAGGAGGGGTTACCGAATAATGGGGAAGCAGGAAGGTGCGGGGAGGAGAGTAAATGGCTTACCCTGTCCCAGATTGATAAGGAGAAATTTAGGAAGGTGGGAAGGGGCTTTGGTCTACGCGTTCTGGGAACCCATAGTAGTGCCTCCGGGGCTACAGGCTTACAACTGTCCATATCATTTATGACCCACCAAGGTTTGTGAACAGATGCCTGGAACAAGACCAAAGAAGCCACCTGTGCTGCAATATAGTATTTGTGTAGAGAGGGGAAAGCCAATCCACCTTGTTCTTTTTTTATAAAAAGAGAATGCGCCTCTTAACCCTGGGCTTGGATTTATTCCAGGCAAATGACATCATCTTCCGCTGCAGGAGATCCAACACCCGTCCAGGAACGGGGACAGGGAGTACAAGAAACAAATATAAGATTTTCGGGAGGAATGACATTTTTAATGCTGCTATTCTGCCTAGCCATGAGAGCCTTACAAAGTGCCAGGATTGCAGTAGTCTGTCCAAAGATTTAATCAACTCTGGATAATAAACATGATATATTTTATCTCGGCTAGCCGTCAGTTTAATCCCCAGATATGACAATTTTGGCGTCCACCCCCATAAAAAGTTTTGCTGTAGTAGACGCTTAGTCTGGTCACGGAGGAAAACATCAAGAGCTGTAGATTTTGAGGCATTCAAAGTGAGGCCCGATATTTGACTGAAGGAGGAGAGGAGCGAGATAGCATTTGGGGCTGAAATATGTGGGGACGAAAGCATAAGCAGCATATCGTCTGCAAATAAAGAAATTTTATGCTCAGTTCCTCCCCAAGGGATACCGTTAACAGAGGAGCTAAGTCTCAGCGTGGGGACAGTGGGCATCCCTGCCTAGTACCTCTTTTGATGTGAAAGCTTTTGGAGGTGTAACCTGCGTATTTAATGTGAGCTGATGGATTAGTATATAGAGCAGAGATCCAAGAAATCAGACCCGGGCCGAATTTCCAGTTATGGAGAACACTATAAAGGTATTGCCAGGAGAGGGAGTCAAAAGCTTTGTCTATGTCAAGAGAAAGTAGCATTGCTTCTATATTCTGTGTCTGAGCTCTCTCTATCAATTTCAAGATTCGTCTGACTCCGTCCCCTGCCTGCCTCCTAGGGACAAAACCCACCTGATCTATATGAATTAGATTAGGTAAAAACTTGTTTATTCTGTTTGCTAAAATTTTTGATAGAATTTTTAAATCAATATTCAATAACAATAAGGGTCTATAATTAGTCCAGTTAAGGGGGTCCTTCCCTGGCTTAGGGAGCATAACCACAGAGGCCCTAAGCATGTCTGGGTCCATGGGATTTCCTCTCTGAACATAGTTATATACCTTAGCCAGGCGGGGGGCTATTATAGGAGCCAATTTTTTATAAAATAATGCAGTAAAGCCGTCAGGTCCGGGCCTTCTGCTTGATTTTAAGGACTTGATGGCCCTAAAGATTTCCTCCAATTGAATGTCTTCATCTACTTTCTGACTACACTCTTCAGAAAGCAGAGGTAGCTTAATGTCGGCAAAAAAGTCCCGGATCCGACCTGCATTGGGAGGGGGGAGGCCTCGTAAAGCTTTGACAGACCTGTAGAAAACCCCTCCACTATCTCAGTGGGATTATTGGTTACCAGGCCATTTCTGATTCTGAGTTTTATGGGTGCCGAGATATGGTCCTGGCATTTTAATTGGGAGGCCAGGAGGGACCCTGGCTTGTTCGCTGATATGTAATATTTATGGTTGGATCTCCGATATCTACCTTCCGCCTTTAGGGCTTGGGTGACCTTTGAAGTCTGCTGCCGCCTCCGCAAATTTAAGTTGGAGATGACGGGACAAGGCTAGTCTCTCCTTCTTTTTCTTGGATGCAAGACTTATAAAGTGCCCCCTCATCACAGCTTTGAAAGCTCCCCAGACCATGACAGGCGATACTTCAGCATTTTCATTTACTGTAAAATATTCTCTGGCTGTGTTAGAAACTTCTTCCACCAAAGCCTTAGAAGACAGCAAAGAGTCATTGAGAATCCATGAAGAGGGTCTTTGTTTAGTAATGAGCGCTTTGCATGAAATCAAGACCAGATCATGGTCAGACCAGGGGATCGCATGGATTGTAGCTTTCTCCACCTGAGGGAGGAAGTTAAAAGGGACAAATATATGGTCTATAGAGCTTTGAATCTGTCCGAGAGCTCAGTAAGGGTTGAAGCTTGAATTTGCCTTCCCTGGTAAGCAAAGGAAAGTTTAAAGGGGAATCCCCATCTGTACCGGATCCCCCTCGCTTAGAGAACCTGAAGGTATGGTTTAAAGGATCTGCGCTTGAGAATGGTGGTCTGCGATAGATCTGCAAAAATTGAATAGTTGTGGGTTTGGAACAAAAGAGGCGCTTTCTCCCTGGAGGCTTTTAAGACCGCTTCCTTCGTCTGGTAGTAGTGAAATTTCACTATAATATCGCGAGGAGGACCTTCTGAGGGCCTTTTGGTGAGCAGTCAGTTAAACAAAGTTCAAATATGCATATCTGGAGAGGTTCACTCCACCATCCAGCCGGGGCCCCCCTCCCCGAGACCCCGGGGGGCACCCACCCGGACAACCAAGTTGGTCCAGGGGACGCCCAGCCGGGGCCCCGGACAGCAAGGGCACCCAAAGACCAGTGCAATAAATCCTGATCCTGTAAAGGCAGGAGGGAGGAGACCCCCGACAGACGTCAAACAAGCAGCCACTAACGTAATATTCTAAAAAAGAAAAGAGAAAAAAAAAAGCCATGAAGGCCGCAATAACGGTGTGTGTGAGTAGGCGAACGGAGGGAAAACAGATTAACCAGAAAAATACATGGCAGTAAATGGGCAGATGTCCATAGGTGCTACTCATGTCCCCAGACAGTGTCCTCGGGTACTGCCTTGTATACAAACTGAAGACAGGGATATTAAACTCTGAGGAAGACCAGCTCAAACGTCACAAGCCAGTGAGAAGCCCTGTGGAAAACGTGGGCCGTACCAGGTTAACCCGGAGCAGATGGGCAAAAATGGCAAGATGTTCAGCTTTTCTGGACTGGGTGGAACATCTGGGAGAGGAGGCGCTTCATCGGCTGGGACTTCAGTGGTTGTCTTTGGGGTTTAGGGGATGGAGTGACTTGCCTGTTGTTCCGCTGGCTGGGTCTCGGAGTGCAAGGCGTGGACGGGAGTGAAGAGGCCAGTGCATCCCCGTCCGTCATCTTGATATCTAGAGCTTTGAATCTGTCCAAGAGCTCAGTAAGGGTTGAAGCTTGAATTTGCCTTCCCTGGTAAGCAAAGGAAAGTTTAAAGGGGAATCCCCATCTGTACCGGATCCCCCTCGCTTAGAGAACCTGAAGGTATGGTTTAAAGGATCTGCGCTTGAGAATGGTGGTCTGCGATAGATCTGCAAAAATTGAATAGTTGTGGGTTTGGAACAAAAGAGGCGCTTTCTCCCTGGAGGCTTTTAAGACCGCTTCCTTCGTCTGGTAGTAGTGAAATTTCACTATAATATCGCGAGGAGGACCTTCTGAGGGCCTTTTGGTGAGAGCGCGGTGTGCCCTGTCCAGCTCAAGCCTATCCACAGGGATATCGGGAACCAGTTCTCGGAGGAGTGCTGTGACAGTGCCGGACACATCTTCCATTGTTTCTGGTAAACCCCGGAATCTGAGATTAGATCTTCTATTCCGGTTCTCAAGCTCTTCGTTCTGCCCCTTTAAGAGGGCGATTTCTTCATGCAGTTGTGTCTGGAGGGAATCCTGGGTGTCCAGAACTGTTGTGACATAATCCATTCTTGACTCAAGAGCATCTGTTCTACCCCCCAATTCTCTAATCTCGCACAGCAGGGTATCTGTGTGTTTAGAAGTCACCTCCGTCACTTCTTCTCTTACTATCGCTCTTAGCTGGGAGAGGATGTCACTCTGGATGGACAGGCCCTGCGCAGCCTGCTGTAAGGTATGTGATGGGGAGGGTGGGGAACGGACCCAGCTGTCCACCGAGTCCACAGAGCTCTCATCTATCCTGTGTGCGCAGTGCTCCCCTGCCCCAGCAGAGTCCTCCTGCGTGGATGTGTGCTCTGCGCAGGCCCTCCCTGCTGACTCCTCGGCCGCCATCTTGCCTCCCGCAGCCGCCGACTTGCGACCTTCTCTACCACCCTTCTTCCTCTGAGATGCGGCGTGCAACGCTGCCGTTCCGCTGCCCGGGGTGTTCCCCCCGCCTACCTGAAATGTTGCCGGTGAAACGGGCACCGCTCAAGCTCAGCTGTTTGATTCGGGCCTCCCGACACTGCGGAGCCGAGGGATCAAGCTGCCATTCGCTCAGCCACGTGCGCGCGCCCCCGAAAAAGTGACTTTCTTTACAAAATGCACAATGTTAATAGACAGGTACTCTTCAAATATTTATGCTAGTATTTGGGATGCTCCCCTGTCCAAAGACACAGGTTGGCTGCTTTAACAGGAAAAAAGTGACTTTCTTTACAAAATGCAACCAGTTAGCTGACAGCTACTCTTCAAATATTTGTGCTAGTATTTGGGATGCCCACCTGTCCAAAGACACAGGCTGACTGTTTTTACGGTGAAAAAGTGACTTTCTTTACAAAATGCACAATGTTACTCGACAGGTATTCTTCAAATATTTATGCTAGTATTTGGGATGCTGCCCTGTCAAAAGACACAGGCTGGCTGCTTTAACAGTGAAAAAGTGACTTTCTTTACAAAATGCAACCAGTTTGCAAACAGTTACTCTTCAAGTATTTATGCTAGTATTTGGGATGCCCCTCTGTTCAAACACACAGGCTGGCTGCTTTAACAGTGAAAAAGTGACTTACTTTACAAAATGCAACCAGTTAGCAGACATCTACTCTTCAAATATTTATGCTAGTATGTGAGATGCCCCCTGTCCAAAGAAAAAGGCTGACTGCTTTTACGGTGAAAAAGTGACGTTCTTTACAAAATGCACAATGTTACTAGATAGCTACTCTTCAAATATTTATGTTAGTATTTGGGATGCCCACCTGTCCAAAGAGACAGGCTATCTGTGTTAACAATGAAAAGTGACTTTCTTTACAAAATGGAACCAGTTAGCAGACAGCTACTCTTCAAACATTTATGCTAGTATTTGGGATGCCCCATGTTTAAATACACAGGCTTGTTGCTTTTACAGTGAAAGAGTGACTTTCTTTACAAAATGCACCATGTTAATAGACAGTTACTCTTCAAATATTTATGCTAGTATTTGGGATGCTGCCCTGTCCAAAGACACAGGGTGGCTGCTTTAACAGTGAAAAGTTACTTTCTTTACAAAATGCAACCAGGTAACAGACAGCTACTCTTCAAATATTTATGATAGTATTTGGGACCCTCCCACCCCCGTCCAAAGACACAGGCTGGCTGCTTTTACAGTGAAAAAGTGACGTTCTTTACAAAATGCACAATGTTACTAGATAGCTACTCTTCAAATATTTATGCTAGTATTTGGGATGCCCACCTGTCCAAAGAGACAGGCTGGCTGCGTTAACAATGAAAAGTGACTTTCTTTACAAAATGGAACCAGTTAGCAGACAGTTACTCTTCAAATATTTATGCTAGTATTTGGGATGCCCCATGTTCAAATACACAGGCTTGCTGCTTTTACAGTGAAAAAGCGACTTTCTTTAAAAAAAGCACAATGTCAATAGACAGGTATTCTTCAAATATTTATGCTAGTATTTGGGATGCCCCCTGTTCAAAGACACAGGCTGGCTGTTTTAACAATGAAAAGTGACTTGCTTTACAAAATGCAACCAGTTAGCAGAGAGCTACTCTTCAAATATTTATGCTAGTATTTGGGATGCCCCATGTTCAAAGACACAGGCTGGCTGCTTTAACAGTGAAAAGGTGACTTTCTTTACAAAATGCAACCAGTTAGCAGACAGCTACTCTTCAATTATTTATGCTAGTATTTGGGATGCCTCATGTTCAAAGACACAGGCTGGCTGCTTTAACAGTGAAAAGTGACTTTCTTTACAAAATGCAACCAGTTAGCAAACAGCTACTCTTAAAATATTTGTGCTAGTATTTGGGACGCCCCTCTGTTCGAAGACACAGGCTGCTGCTTTTAGGGTGAAAAAGTGACTTTCTTTACAAAATGCACAATGTTACTAGACAGGTACTTTTCAAATATTTATGCTAGTATTTGGGATGCTGCGCTGTCCGAAGACACAGGGTGGCTGCTTTAACAGTGCAAAGTGACTTTCTTTACAAAATGCAACCAGGTAACAGACAGCTACTCTTCAAATATTTATTCTAGTATTTGGGACCCCCCCCCCCCCCCCCCCCTCCGTCCAAAGACACAGGCTGGCTGCTCTTACAGTGAAAGAGTGACTTTCTTTACAAAATGCACCATGTTAATAGACAGGTACTCTTCAAATATTTATGCTAGTATTTGGGATGCTGCCCTGTCCAAAGACACAGGCTGGCTGCTTTAACTGTGAAAAGTGACTTTCTTTACAAAATGCAACCAGTTAGCAGACAGGTACTCTTCAAATATTTATGCTAGTATTTGGGATACCCCCTGTTCAACGACACAGGCTGCCTGCTTTTACAGTGAAAAAGTGCCTTTCTTACAAAATGCACAATGTTACTAGATAGCTACTCTTCAAATATTTATGCTAGTATTTGGGAAGCCCCCTGTCCAAAGACACAGGCTGGCTGCTTAACAGTGAAAAAGTGACTTTCTTTACAAAATGCAACCAGTTAGCAGACAGGGACTCTCCAAATATTTATGCTAGTATTTGGGAAGCCCCTTGTCCAAAGACACAGGTTGGCTGCATTTACATTGAAAAAGTGACTTTCTTTACAAAATGCACAATGTTAATAGACAGGTACTCTTCAAATATTTATGCTAGCATTTGGGAAAGTGACTTTCTTTACAAAATGCACAATGTTAATAGACAGGTACTCTTCAAATATTTATGCTAGTATTTGGGATGCCCCTTGTCCAAAGACACGGGCTGGCTGCTTTTACAGTGAAAAAGTGACTTTCTTTACAAAATGCACACTGTTAATAGACAGGTACTCTTCAAATATTTATGCTAGTATTGGGGATGCCCCACTGTCCAAAGACACAGGCTGGCTGCTTTTACATTGAAAAAGTGACTTTCTTTACAAAATGCACAATGTTAATAGACAGGTACTTTACAAATATTTATGCTGGTATTTGGGATGCTGCCCTGTTCAAAGACACAGGCTGGCTGTTTTAACAGTGAAAAGTGACTTTCTTTACAAAATGCAACCATTTAGCAGACAGGTTCTCTTCAAATATTTATGCTAGTATTTGGGATGCCCCCTTGTACAAAGACACAGACAGTGAAAAAGTTACTTTCTTTACAAAATGCACAATGTTACTAGACAGGTACTCTTCAAATATTTATTCTAGTATTTGGGATGCCCCCTTGTCCAAAGACACAGACAGTGAAAAAGTGACTTTCTTTACAAAATGCACAATGTTACCAGACAGATACTTTTCAAATATTCATGCTAGTATTTGGGATGATGCCCTGTCCAAAGACACAGGGTGGCTGCTTTTACAGTGAAAAAGTGACTTTCTTTACAAAATGCACAATGTTACCAGATAGGTACTCTTCAAATATTTATGCTAGTAATTGGGATGCCCCCTGTCCAAAGACACAGACAGTGAAAAAGTGACTTTCTTTACAAAATGTACAATGCTAGTAGACAGGTATTCTTCAAATATGTATGCTAGTATTTGGGATGCCCCCTGTACAAAGACACAGGTTGGCTGCTTTTACAGTGAAATGTGACTTTCTTTACAAAATGCAACCAGTTAGCAGACAACTACTCTTCAAATATTTATGCTAGTATGTGAGATGCCCCCCCCCCTGTCCAAAGACACAGGTTTGCTGCTTTTACGGTGAAAAAGTGACTTTCTTTACAAAATACACAATGTTACTAGATAGCTACTCTTCAAATACTTATGCTAGTATTTGGGAAGCCCACATGTCCAAAGACACAGTTTGGCTGCTTTTACAGTGAAATAGTGACTTTCTATACAAAATGCAACCAGTTAGCAGACAGGTACTCTTCAAATATTTATGCTAGTAATTGGGATGCCCCCCTGTCCAAAGACACAGGCTGGCTGCTTTAACAGTAAAAAGTGACTTTCTTCACAAAATGCCACCAGTTAGCAGACAGGTACTCTTCAAATATTTATGCTCGTATTTGAGATTCCCCCCTGTTCAAAGACACAGGCTGGCTGCTTTTATAGTTAAAAAGTGACTTTCAGTACATATTGGAAGGGTTGTAGATTGGCATATTCATAGGTCGCAGAAGGACTGGGTTCGTATAGAGGGGGAGGTCGAGGAGGGGGGGAGACTGGATGTTCTTAGCAGCTTGAGGGGATGTGATATCCCAGGTGCGATTAAAACTCATCCACTGGTGGGGGCATCCCTGGAGGTCTTAGGTGTGCTCTGTAAAGGTTCAGGGGCGCTCGCCTCCCGCCCTGGCCACCTGACCCCGCTTGGTGGCAACCCAGCTTTCCCACCGGGGCTGGACTCCCCGCTCTTAAAAGACTGCAAGGGTCCTAGGCCGCTGAGGGCATACCACCTGTGGGATAGAGGGGCTTTCATAGATAAACAGAAACTGCAACTGCTATTGGAAAAGGACGTCTCTGTCCTCTCCTATCTCCAGATGCGGCACTTTCTCTCATCAAAAGATGTTATAGCAGGATTGCGCAAGGACCCTACTGAATTTGAAAGAGCCTGTCTGGGCATGGGACCGGATTCACACCTTTTATCGTGGGCTTACGGGATGTTGAGGCGGAGTGATAAGTTGGAGGGGAGGCCATGGGAGAGAAGGTGGGAAGCGGACCTAGGCCGACCCATCTCAGAAGAGGAATGGGAAAATGTGTATAAATCTGCCCATAAAGGATTAATAAGCAGCTCGATGCAGGAGACTAATTATAAGCTGATCACACGTTGGTATCGGACTCCGGAACTGTTACATTCCTTCTTCCCCCTGGTTCCAGATATATGCTGGAGATGTGGACGGTCTGGAGCTTCGATGCTGCATATTTGGTGGTCCTGTCAGGCCCTGGGCGACTATTGGTCAAAGGTGAGGGAACTATGCACTCACATTATGGGTGAACCACTAGAATGGAATGCTGAGACGGTTTTGCTGGGGTGGTCCCCGGATAGTAGAGGGATAGCGGGCGGAGCCCCTCTAGCTAGACATCTCTTAAACGCCGCTAGGGTGCTTATTCCAAGGAACTGGAGGTCTCAGAGAGCCCCCACAATCAGAGATTGGGTATGTCAGCTCAATCATGTGGAACATATGGAGGAAATATGCTATGCTAGACAAGATAGGCTGGAAGCGTATAGAAAGATTTGGACGACGTGGTCACTTTTCAAAGACACAGCAGTTTATAAAAAGGTGTGGGAGTGACTTACCCCGGTAGATACTATATTGGGAGGATGGAGTAGATCTACTGGCGGGATGCTCTGGAGGGTGGCTGGAGGGCCTTGTCCCCCCCCTCTTAGGGATTGCCCGATTACTCACTAGCGGTTGAATCCCCCCTGACTGGTACTAACTGGCAAGGGTTCTCTCGTTCTTGTCTCTTCCCCTCTATTCTTTCTCTTTTCTCTTGGTTCCCCTGTTCCCTTTTCCTCCTCTTTGTACCTCTAGTCTTTCTCTACCTTTTAGTCGGACTGAATGTGAGTGTGGATGTCGTCTATATGTTTTCTCCCCGTTGGTCATTAGGTCTGTCTCCTGTGTAGTTGGTCTGTAGTAAGTTTGTCAACGGGGTTGCTAAGGCGGGGTCAGTCATTATCCCCCAATCACTATATTATCCCAGGGAGTTAACTGGTAACACTAGGAATATACGGGTTACACCCCCTGTACAGTTGGGGCCCTCCCCCCATATTGTATAAGGAGGACACAGGAAGGAGGTTCCCCCGTTATCTGCCCCTGAGCAGCTGTTCAAGAGGGGCATTGTTTTGAAATAGTTTTTACCCTGACTTGAAGAATGTATTATATTGCTATGTTGCATGTATGACCCCTGTAATATGTGCTAACAATTGCTACTGTCTGTATTTTTGTCTTTTGTTCTAAATATACCAATAAAAATTGAGTATGTTAAAAAGTGACTTTCTTTACAGAATGCAACCAGTTAGCAGACAACTACTCTTCAAATATTTGTGCTAGTATGTGAGATGCCCCCTGTTCAAAGACACAGGCTGGCTGCTTTTACGGTGAAAAGGTGACTTTCTTTACAAAATGCACAATGTTAATAGACAGGTAAACTTCAAATATTTATGCTAGTATTTGGGATGCCACCCTGTTCAAAGACACAGGATGGCTGCGTTAACAGCGAAAAAAGGACTTTCTTTACAAAATACACAATGTTAATAGACAGGTACTCTTCAAATATTTATGCAAGTATTTGGGATTCTGCCCTGTCCAAAGACACAGGCTGGCTGTTTTAACCGTGAAAAGTGACTTTCTTTACAAAATGCAACCAGTTAGCAGACAGGTTCTCTTCAAATATTTATGCTAGCATTTGGGATGCCCCCTTGTCCAAAGACACAGACAGTAAAAAAGTTACTTTCTTTACAAAATGCACAATGGTAATAGACAGGTACTCTTCAAATATTTATGCTAGTATTTGGGATGCTCCCTGTCCAAAGACACAGGCTGGCTGCTTTTACAGTGAAAAGGTGACTTTCTTTACAAAATTCAACCAGTTGGCAGAAAGGTACTCTTCAAATATTTATGCTAGTATTTGGGATGCTCCCTGTCCAAAGACACAGGCTGGCTGCTTTTACAGTGAAAAAATAACTTTCTTTAAAAAATGCACAATGTTAAAAGACAGCTACTCTTCAAATATTTATGCTAGTATTTGGGATGCCCCCTTGTTCAAAGATGCAGGCTGGCTGCTTTTACAGTGAAAAAGTGACTTTCTTTACAAAATGCACAATGTTAATAGACAGCTACTCTTCAAATATTTATGCTAGTATTTGGGATGCTCTCCTGTCCAAAGACACAGATTTCATACCATTCAAGCATTAAAAATATGAAAAAGATTTTTTGGGGGGTTCACAGTCACCCCTTGGCATCACCAACCCTCCAGTTGTATCAACCTTTACCAATCTTGAATAGTAAAATACAGTAGAGTTTGCGATTTTTTTGTATTTAAAGCTCTTTCATCAAATCCTAACCTTTCTAGCTCACAAAATAACAAACACAAAACATTCAGAGAGGCCCATACATGGCCCCTTAGCCAGCAGCCACAATAACTGTCTAAATGACCATTGATAATAAGATGTATTATTCAAATAATCTGTAAAATTAATCAAACTGATTTAAAAATAACAAGTCAATTCAGTAGAAAAAAGCATGAGACTTTTACTTTTATTGAATCCCCCCGATAGGAAGACAATGAAAGTCAAAGGCATGTTTTACTACTGAGAAAAGTACTGAGCTTTATACTCCTTTTTTATAATGTAGTAAAAAGTGTTACTGACTTTCATTGCCTTCTTATCTGATGAGTCATTAAAAGGTTAATTGTCATGCTTATTACCGATGATTTGATTTTCTGAATACCATGAGATATTTTTTCAAACTTTAGTGAATTAATGCTGATGTCTTTCTTGGTGATTACATGTATTAAAGCGGCTGGTGAAAATGAAAAAATCAAAAATGGCAGAAAAAAGCTTTTCCTTGATTGCTAAAAAACATCTTTTCAATCCTTTTCTTAACAGCAGCATGTTTAAAAACCAATGTCTTTGGATAACAATTTAACAACCCACATGAATTCAGTACTTTATAATTCTAAAAATGCAAAGGCCCTCCTGATTCATTAGTAGATGGAGCTATCATGAAAAAAAGAAAACACATTTCAGAAGAGCTCAAATATATTTTTAAAACCAAGTAAGGAATTCTTAAGAATATTCCGATCCGCCATGGGTTATTTTAAAATGTGCAAAAATACCCCATTTTGAACCAACTTAATCCACGGAAATGGTTAGTTCAAATGGTCCTATTGTTACAAAAGAAACAATCTCCATGTTCTTCCAACTTAATTTTTTGGGGGTTCTCAGGCACTTCTTGGCATCACCAGCCCACCAGTTGTTACCTATCTTGAATAGTAAACTACAGTAGAGTTTGTAATTTAAAGCTGTTTATAAAGATCCTAACCTTTCTAGGTCATTTATTAACAAACACAAAGCAGTCAGAAGGTCCTCTACATGGCCCTTTAAAGAAGCAAATCTATTATTGAAAATCAATATGCAGAATTCGACTTAACAGCAATAACTGTATAAATGACCATTGATAATAAGAGGTATTATTCAACTAATCTGTAGCATTAATCAAGCTGATTTAATAATAACACTGATTACACACATTGAGAAAGAGCTTCTATTTCAATTAAGCAAAGTAAATGGAAAGATGAGATTATCAAAACCAAACAATCCTTGAATATCTTTGTAACAAAGCAATATATTAGCTTTTCAGTGCCAACATACCAATAAAGTGAAAGGAAATTCTATTAACCCCATTCTTCATGGACAACTGGCACAAATCTGCACTAATTTGTCAAAATTAACCTGATGATCTTTTTTCCCTATAGTAACCTTATAAATTTCCTCAGAAAGTCATGTCTAGTAGTTACTGTCAGTGCAAACAGTGAGAAAAGGCTTTTGTTGCATCCCTATAAATTAAATGAGCCAGTCTCTCCATTTGAAGAAAATGGCCAGGATTCACTTAGAGTTTAGAAAAATTCTCATGCTAGTAAAACATTCAAATCAATAGAAAAAAGTATGAGAATTTCACTTTTAATGAATCACCCAACAGGAAGACAGTGAAAGTCAATGGCATTATTTACTCCAAAGAAAAAGAAAATTCTGTGAGTGCTCACCTGTAGAATTAACTTCTCTTCCATTATTACTTCAGGACATCAGAAATTTTCAGAGATGAATGGGTTAACCTTTCCCGAAGGGTGTGGTCTGCAAGAACAAAAGTGTGTCTCCACCTCCCGGGCCTATATCCACCTGGCTGTCTTGATGCACTTCAGTTTAATTAAAAAGCAGTAGAACCAGCATTTTTTATGCTGATCAACAATTACAGAAACTATTTACATATTTACCACTCCACTAAAAGTAGGCATCCAAGATATGGACATAGTAATCTAGCAGACAGGGAGGGTCTGATGTCTTGAAGTAATGATGGACGAGAAATTAATTCTACAGGTGAGTTTTCACAAAATTTTCTTTTCTCTTCCATTTTACTTCAGGCCATCAGAAGAATTCAGAGACAAATAGGACCTCCAAAAGCAGTACCCTAAATCAGGTGGGATCCCCAAACCTTATTCCTTTCAGGAAAAAAACATTCCAAAAACCCTTATTCCTGAAAGGAATAAGACATTCCAAAAACCCTTATTCCTGAAAGGAATAAGACATTCCAAAAACCCTTATTCCTGAAAGGAATAAGACATTCCAAAACCATCTAATTACCACTGTATGTAATTCCTTCCTACCAAAGGCTCTACCTTATAGAATTTGGTAAATGTATGAGCTGAAAACCAAGTAGCGGCTTTATATACTTGTTCTATTGAAGCTTGATGCTAAAAAGCCCAAGAGGCTCCAATGGCTCTTGTCGAATGAGCAGTAGTCCAAAAAGGAGAATCCTTTCCCTTAGGGAATATAGGCTCTTACCACTGCCTGTCTAATCCATCGCTGATGGTAGACTAAGATGGTGGAAGACCTTTCCGTGGACCGTCAGGTATGACAAATAAGGAGTCCGACCTACGGAAAGATTGTGTAGTAATGAGATAGTATCTTAGTGCTTTCACTACATCCAGAAGAATCCTTTCTTTATTGGACACTGGAGTAGGACATAAGGAAGGCAATTCACAAATCCTTGTCCGTATGTAACACTAAATAAGGAGACTTAACTGATAAACTGCTAATTCAGAAACCTTACTTACTGAGGTTATTGCCACTAAAAAGATAACCTTAAGAGTCAATAAAACGAATGACGTATCTGCCAGTGGTTCAAAAGGAGGACCCTAATAAAGAGCTAATAACTAAGTTCAGGTCCCAAACAGGCAGAAGTGGCTTACAAGGAGGCTGCACATGAGTGACTCCCTATACAAAAAGTTTTGATACATTTATTTACAGCAATGGGTTTCTGAATAAAAAGATAGATAAAGCAGATATCTGCCTTTCTGCCAAAAAATCAAATATTCTGGGAACACAAAAAATTCTACCAGCGAATCTTCTGGATTCGCACCAAGCGATAATGCTTGCCAGACTCTATACTAGGTCATTTGATAAAGAATTTTTCCTGGCCTGAATTATAGTCTGGATGACTTTGGCAGAAAACCCCCTTTCTGCCAAGATAAAGAATTCAACTGCCAGGCCATCCAAGCCAGAACATGTGAATTGGGATGCCTTAGAGGCCCCTGTTTGAGAATATCTGGATCGTTGGGTAACCTCCACGAGTTGCCCATCCTTACTATGTCTGAGAACCAGCTTATTCTTGGCCACCGAGGAGCCACCAAATGAATGACTCTTGAAGCTATGATATGATATTTGACTTAAGAATTCTACTGGATAGTCAGTTATCCAATGTCGATCAGTCTGTGTATCCTTGGGGGTCCCCTGACATGATGGGGCCAATATCAACAGATAGTCTAAGTAAGAGATTATATATATACCCTGACTTCTTAGAGAAAACATGAGACCTGCCAACACCTTGGTAAACACCTTTGATGTTGAAGATAGACTGAAGGGTAACGCCACAAACTGAAGATGTAGGCCACCTCCAGCTTTGTAGGTATGCATCCTTATATATATGAAACAAGAAAGTTCCCGCACTGCCACCTATGAATATATAAATCTGGATGCTGGCTTGGGAGGTGACAACCCACAGGGTTGATTAGGTCAAAGGAACAGGAATGGTGAGTGGTCAGCCAAACTCGCCAGTACCTCCCTACTATCTATACATGATAGGCCGCTCAACAGAAAGCAATTATCTTACTGTACAAAAAGTTTTTATTATGAGCCAAGAAAAAGAAAACAAGACATACATTTAAAATACATGAATTAAAACTCCACTTGTGGGGTGTAACGGGATTTATAAGGACTTTTTACAAAAGCATCTGTACATATCTTCTAATAAAATGCAATTATGCAGGCTATGGTCACCAATATATGCATTTGCCATACGTATTTCGGTATTAACAATATCTATGAAAATAAAGGGTATATTCAATGCCACGCGAGCTATCCCTCAGGTGCTATAGAGTTGTGATAAGAGTGTTAGAAAACGTGCAGAAGTGAACAATAAGAAAACAGTGATAAAAAGCAAAGCAACACAAAAAGAGGGACATAGGTGTCCCAGTGGTGAAAAGAAATACTAGTGAGAGCCGAAATTTTCAGTGTGATTACAAGTGTGAAAATTGTGATAAAAGGGATAAGAACCCGGGCATGAATATATTCATATATTTATCTGGGTTGATGTATATGGTATGCATATATATAAAAAAGGTAGTCACAATGTGCACAATTGCACTTCTAGTACAAAAATCAATTAAGCCTCAATATGAAGTGCAAACATAATTATGAAACAATGTACTTTACCAGATCATGCTGTCCAAGTCCACATGCACCCTCACAATGCCAGCACTGACGCGTTGCGTGGCAACCACTTGCGCCACTTCATCAGAGTGTGATGAAGTGGCGCAAGTGGTTGCCACGCAACGCGTCAGTGCTGGCATTGTGAGGGTGCATGTGGACTTGGACAGCATGATCTGGTAAAGTACATTGTTTCATAATTATGTTTGCACTTCATATTGAGGCTTAATTGATTTTTGTACTAGAAGTGCAATTGTGCACATTGTGACTACCTTTTTTATATATATGCATACCATATACATCAACCCAGATAAATATATGAATATATTCATGCCCGGGTTCTTATCCCTTTTATCACAATTTTCACACTTGTAATCACACTGAAAATTTCGGCTCTCACTAGTATTTCTTTTCACCACTGGGACACCTATGTCCCTCTTTTTGTGTTGCTTTGCTTTTTATCACTGTTTTCTTATTGTTCACTTCTGCACGTTTTCTAACACTCTTATCACAACTCTATAGCACCTGAGGGATAGCTCGCGTGGCATTGAATATACCCTTTATTTTCATAGATATTGCTAATACCGAAATACGTATGGCAAATGCATATATTGGTGACCATAGCCTGCATAATTGCATTTTATTAGAAGATATGTACAGATGCTTTTGTAAAAAGTCCTTATAAATCCCGTTACACCCCACAAGTGGAGTTTTAATTCATGTATTTTAAATGTATGTCTTGTTTTCTTTTTCTTGGCTCATAATAAAAACTTTTTGTACAGTAAGATAATTGCTTTCTGTTGAGCGGCCTATCATGTATAGATAGTAGGGAGGTACTGGCGAGTTTGGCTGACCACTCACCATTCCTGTTCCTCATCCTTATATATACACTGTGGACGAGATATGGCAGATCTCAATGCTTCTGCTTTCTGTGGAATTCGGGATACCCCCTGACCAAGATAATCTCCAAGGGGGTCTGGCTCCTAATTTGATCTTGTAACCTGAGGATACAATTTCCTGTATCAAAATATCTGTTACATGACGCCTCCAAATCTGAGCAAAACGCAGAAGCGGTCCCCCCACACCTACAAGAGCAGGGGCATCCCTTAATGTCTGAGCAGACTTTGAAGGGGGTCTGGTTTTATCCTGCCAGACATCTGTTGCCTTAATTTGGAACTTTGTCCCATTCCAAAAAAAAATCTCTTCGGTATCCCAAAGAGGCCAACCTCTAGCCAGAACCCTGGAGTATTAGAGGCCCTGCGGAAGCAGTATTAGACTTCGGGTTTTGTGGCAGATTAGTAGATTTACCACTAGTAGCATGCTTTACCATGTCAAACAAGCACTCCCCAAACAGACACCCCACCTTAAAGGGAAGTCCTGTCATTCTCTTCATGTTAGAGGATAAATCTTTTCTTTAAAAAAACCTTTTTAGTAGCCAATCCTTCTAAATAACTTTCTAAAGGTTTAGGACCACTTGAGGGCTGTCGACAGAGTTTAAAGACTCAGAAGGAGGCTATGGCAGCCACAATATCCTCTTCAAAACTCAGAGGATTTTTTTTTCAAAACCTTCTTAGTAGCCAAATGACTTGCTAAAGGATTTAGGTCCGCTTGAAGGCTGCCAGGGGGGATTTTAAGCTCAGAGGGCACCGGCAACAAGGGTCAGAACCCTTGCAGGGAGGAGACAATTGTCTTCCATATCCACTACTACCGTCGCATAACCCTGCCCACCGCGCTATCCTCGTCCAGTGTCTGCATACTGGACATGGGGTGAATCTATGTGCTAAACAACCAGATATGATTACACCAGCTGCCTCCGTTATGGTGATTAATACTAGATTACCTAACAGGGGCATCTAAAACCTAGTATATGAATAGTTGTAAGACTATTCTGAGAGCTCAGAGGGTGAACCACATATATTATATATATTGCCAGACTTATCCCACAATCTTATATATATATATTTATATATGAATAAAATATCATATTAACACACATCATTAAAAATTACCTACCTAAAGATTTAGGTCCACTTGAGGGTGGCCGTGCAGCGGCTCTGAAGCAGACCCTTTTTGTCGGCCAACAACCCCAGTATCAAGCTGCCAGCTTCAAGTGAAGGCGGCAGGAGGAGAACCTCGATCTCAGCGGTACTCGGCGCTTCATCCGGCCGAAAATCTTCCAGTGAGAGCGGCTGGAGGAGAACCGCAATGTTAGCGGCACTTGCTGCTTTGCCTGGCCGAAAATATTCCAGCGCGAGCATCCGGAGGTCCGCAATGTTAGCGGTACCTGCTGCTTCGCCCGGCCAAAAATGTTCCAGTGCGAGCAGCCGGGGGAGAACCACGATGTTAGCGGTACTTGCCACTTGGCCTGGCCGAAAATGTTCCAGTGCGAGTGGCCGGAGGAGAACCGCAATGTTAGCTGTATTTGTCGCTTAGCCAAGCCGAAAATCTTCCAGTGCAAGCAGCCAGGTAAGAACTGTGATGTTAGCGGTACTTGCCGCTTCGCCTGGCCGAAAGTCTACCAGCGAGAGCGGGGCGAGAAAGGAGCCGCACACCGGTGCTCGTTGCTGTGCTAAGCCGAAAATGTTTCCACAGCGGCGGGGAGATTCAATGCCTTGAGTCGGAGGAGGTGAACACTCCTCATTGATCGCTGGAAAGAAGCCTTTGCTCCCTTCTTGCCACAAATAAAGTAAAAACACATAATTGACACATGGGAAGAGTAATAAAGAGGAAATAAATTCCCCTGGTTCCCCTCAATTAGGTTCACCAGACAAAAACCTTATGGCAGCTTTTTCCTGTGGCGGAATTCTTAGCCAGGAGTGTCACTCTTTTTTAAAAAACAAAAAGGTGACACCCCACAGTGCCCCAAGACCTTGGCGCTTACCTTACCATCCTGATCCGAATGTAGTGGGTCCACTCAGAGGAGTATGAGGGCCCAGGAACATTCAGGTTTCCATTACCCCCGCTTCCAAGGCATAATTCCTTTAAAAACAAAAAGTAAATGGGAGAGGAGTTTAGATAAATCCTTGCAGTTACACTGCAAGAAAGAAAGCTTAAGAGTATCAAGTCAGCCAGGTGGATATACGCCCAGGAGGTGGAGACACACCTTTGTTCTTGCAGACCACACCCTTCAGGAAAGGTTACACCATTTGTCTCTGAATTCTTCTGATGGCCTGAAGAAAAATGGGAGAGAAAGTACAGAGCTTTTTATTCCTTTTTACTCTGTAGTAGAAAGTGCCATTGGTTTTCATTGCCTTCATATCTGGTGATGCAATAAAAGAGAAATTTGCATGCTTTTTCCTCATGAATTGAATTTGTTACTTCCATGAGATTATTTTCAATCTTTAGTGAAACAATGACTATGTCTATCTTAGTGATGTATTAAAGGGGCTGGTGAAAATGAATATATCAAAAATAGAAGAAAAAGGCTTGTCCTTGATAGATAAAGAACCTCTTTTCAATCTTTACTTAACAGCAACATGTTTCAAAATCAATATCTTTTAGGAAAACAATTGGCTTAACAACACATGATTTAAGTTCTTTATAACTCTGAAAAGGTGCATGCCCACCTTGTTTATAGGTAGCTGGAGCTGCCATGAAAAAGAAACAATTCATATTGCAGAAGAGCTCAAATATATTTTCAAAACCAAGTAGAGATTTCATGAGATTGTTCCATCCATAATGGGTTATATGCAAAAATTTCACTAAAATGGTTAGGTCAAAAGCTGCTATTGCTAGAAATGAAAGGATTTCCCTGTCCTTTCAACTCTAAACAAGAAATGTGACATTATTCCCTTTTAAGAGCTAACATTTTTATTGAGTTTTTAAGAGAAGGGGTCAGTAAAACTATTTAATAAATTTCACGCATTAGAAATATGACTTGATTATTATTGGGTTCTCAGTCACTCCTTGGCATTACCATCCCTCCAGTTGAACTAGTCTTTACCAATCTTGAATACTAACCTACAGTAGAGTTTGCAATTATTTAAGTATTTAAAGAACTTTCTGCCTCATAAATTAACAAACACAAAAGAGTCAGAGGGGCTCATACATGGCCCTTTAACCAAGCAAGTCTATTATTGATTAATGAAAATCAAAATGCAGAAATTAAAATAACAGACAGCAATAACTGTATAAATGACCATTGATAAAAAGATGTATTATTCAACTAATCTGTACCATTAATCAAACTGATTTAATAATAACACTGATTAAACATGAAGGCTTAACTGGTTGAGCAAGAACTTTTTTTTCAATCAAGCAAAAGAAATGGAAAGGCAAGAAGCCGAAAAGATAAAATGAAATATCCAAAACCAAACAAAGCTCAAATATCTTTGGAACATAGCAAACCATTAGCTTTTCCAGTGTCAGCATACCAAAAAAGCTAAAGAAAAATCTATAAACCCCCTTCTTCATGAATAACTTACAAAAGTATGCACCACTTTGTCAAATTAACCTGATGATCTATATAGTAACCTGATTCATTTTTTCAGAACTTCATGTCTAATAGTTAGAGTGTTATTGGCTTCCATTGCCTTCCAATTTGATGAGTCATTAAAAGTGAAATTTTCATGCTTTTTAATCATGATTTAAAATTCTTAATACCATGAGATATTTTTTCAAACTTTAGTGAATCGATGCTGATGTCTTTCTTGGTGCTTACATGTATTAAAGCAGCTGGTGAAAATAAAAAAATAAAAAATAGCAGAAAAAAGGTTTCCCTTGATTGATAAGCTATAAAGCAGCGGGAGAGCAGAAGCTAGGGTGATCAGCGTGGGACACAGGGCCCAGGGATGGATGGGAGGTACGTTTTTTACCTCTACAAGCCCCAATTGCTGGTCCCCGGCGGGTTATGATGGGTAAGAGGGACCCTTGTCATTATTTTAGGGGGATTTTTAATGGGTTTTTAACCTATGTCATTTTTTTATAATTAACCCCTTATGTTTACAGTTTGAATAGTAGTTGTATTTTATTTGTATATGTTATAAAGTGCTCTTTTCAGTTTGGGGGGTCTCCTGGGCAAGAATGGGGGGCTACAAATACATATGTGTTACTGTTGTAATCAGGAGAAATGGGGCAATATGGTTTTCATTAATAGTTTAGTTTAGTTAATAGATTAGTTTTTTTGCGCAAAAATATTTTAAAAAACAGTAGAAAAATTACAAAGAAGACATTTCATGGTAATGCCTAAACTCTGCTGCAAAAATATATATAATTTTTTTGGAAATACCTGCAAAAATCACTGTTAAACATTGCGTAAAAAGCTGAAAAATGACTTGTCAACAGAGGGTGACAAAACTTAAAGTAGGCAGGTAATTAATAGTATATATGCATGTTGGGTATTGTTCTGTTAGGGGGACCTTGTTCTTTCTGATTTAGCTTGTTTTTTTGCATATTGATATTTTAGGAAAACATGTTTTTTATTCTGATTTTTTATACTTTTTTTTAGGGAAACCCTGTGCAACCTAAGAATTCTTCGAGAGATTACTTTCAGAAAGATGAACCCACTAAAACAAGCTGAGTACAATTAGAAAGCTTAATATGTGTACTTTCACAGAATATATGTTTTATGGTTGATATTCCAAATGTAAGGGTTGTTTTGGTTGAAAAATCGCAAGGTGAGTACTTTGTCTGCAGAGCTGACATTTTCAAGAAAAACTACCGTTATGCACATGCTTTACTTTGGGGTGTTTGGCAACTCTTTCCTTGACAGTACTTATGTATGTTGCATATTGTTCTGTTCAAGGGACCTTGTTTTTTCAGATTTAACTTGTTTTTTCTTGTTTGCATATAATTATAGTTTTACTTTTAGGAAAATGTGGCTTTGATTCTTTTTTATTCTTTTAGGGAAACTCTGTGCAACCAGAGAATTGCTTGAGGGATTACTTCCAGAAAACTATGCTCACATAAACAAGGCTGATACGCCTAGAAAGCTTGAGGTGTGTACTTCCAGAGAATATATCATTTGTGGGAGGTATTTCAAATGTAAAGGGTTGTGACCATTAACATTTTTTTATGCAACCCTGTTTTACAAACAGCACTTTTTATGGTGTATTTAAATGCATGATATACGACTCAGAATGAGAGTTTTTAGGTTGATCTGGGGAATTTACACAGCAGGGTATCCCTAATTGTTATGCCCCAAGAAAGTGGACCATAACCCAGTATGCTAAAAAACCCAGGTTTTTCTCCACTTTAAAATAGCAGATACATATTCCAGATAGTACAGAGCTATGGAAGATGATGGCTCTTTATAAGTAAACAAAAATAATATTCCAGTAGTTATACATTTTACATTTTTGTATTTAAAAAATATACCTGGATGTGTTGGGATTTCTTGAGCTGCAAATAAAAACCAGATTATTAGGATTAATTTTCCTTTACATAAATAGTGGCTAGCCAGGCCACAGGAGGCCAGAAGATGGAGGAGCAGCAGGCAAGGTAATTTATCCCTGCCCAATGTCCCTGAGGTTTTTTCTCCAGTGGTGTGAGTAAACACACCCTGCTCTGAGCAGCAGGTGGGAGTGGCCTGCACTGAGCATCGACCACTCACTGCAAAGAGTAGGGAGTTTGCTCTGTGTGCTTGCCGGCGAAGAAGAAGCAGCGGCAGCAGGGAAGGTGAGGATTGTGGACGTCCGGTATAGCAAGGACATCAGGCAGGGATCAGTTACCCTGCTCACACATCTGCCACTGCTCCATATTCTGGCCTCCTGTGGTTGTGGCGGCTCGGCCAACAGTGCAAGAGCGATATATGTTGGAGTTTACTATTTTTTTTTTATTTGCCCAATAAGACTCACTGACATTCCCCCTCCCCCAGTTTTGGGGAACAATAAGTGCTTCTTATGGGATAAAAAAAGAGAGCTATGAAGCCAGATTTGTTAAGATGGTGTCTATCAAGGTGAGAGTTGGGGGAACACTGGTCTAGATGCTCCCAAAGATGGAGCTGTACAATACTGACTTGTAAACTGTAAACAGTTGACCTTAAGGTGTGAGTTACATCCTGATTGTGCTGCTGCACAATATATATAGATATATATAAAGATGCTGTATCTGTATGCACCCTTTACGGACTATTTAGAGGTTGGAAATGCTGAAGGTCCAGCAACATCTGACCTATTTACTGTATTTAACTAACAACTGGTTAACCCTTTAAATGCCAAGCTTCTACGTGGTTGCTTCTCCTACTGTTAAGTGCCAAGCACGTAGAAACTACACGCTTGGCATTTCCCCCTGTTAGTTAAAAAATAGAAATTAAAAGAAACTCACCTCTGGTATGCAAGGAAAGCTGGGGGTCTCCTCTTACTGGGGGGCATCCGATCCCTCCCTTGGGGTCTCCCATCTTCAGCAGGGGACTTGAAGCCCCTGTTTTCACTGCTGACACTTGCGGCTTCACCAGGGGGGTTCCGATCCCCCCCTGGGCTCCGCAGGCTTCATGTGAGGACCCTCTTCCAGGTCCTCACCTCCTCTAATGACGGTGCTGGCCGCCACCCATAGGCCCCGCCTTTTGTGGGAGGAGCGGGATGACGTCATCCCGCTCCTCTTAATCCCTCACCCCAGCTCTGGTGTTCTTCAGATGCCAGTAGTAGCGGTGCGGAGCAGGTGAGAGGCGAGAAGGCTCGGACTGGAGCCTTCTCGCCTCTCACTGCCCTGCTCCGATCACTAAACAAAAAATAGCTGTCATTTTTTTTCTATCTGTGTCAGTGTCTTCATTTTTACATTTAACCCCTTGTGAGACCCCTATAACAGTTCACAAGGATGGTGGCTGGAAAGTCACCTGTGGCTAGCGGGTACCCCCAATTACCTGCCTTCCCAAAGCCCAGGCAGAAGAGCCCTGGCCATAGGCTATGTGGGCTTGTAGCCTGCAGGGTGCCCTGTTCCTACAAACCCTGCATAGCTGGTCCCAGGCTAATCATTTTGGGTAGGGGGACCCACATAATTTTTGGGGAGGATTTTCAGCCCTTAAAATTCCCCAAAAAATGGGGTCCCCCCCAGGAGGGTGGAACCTATGTCATTTTTTTTATTTAAACCCTTATGTTATGTCACCCAGCAGCTATAAAAGGCTTCCAGCAGGTGAACAGAAGCCAGTGATTAGCAAGGGACACAGTGCTCCAGGGTGGATGGGAGCTAAGTATTATAAAAAAAACTAATAAAATATTTTTTTTCTGTGTATGTGTTTTTTTTTACATCTAATTTTTTTCTTGATTTAACACTTTGTAGTGTGGATGGTAGTTGTAAATGTTATAAAGTACTTGTTTCAGTTTGAGGGGGCTCCTGGGCAGGAATGGGGGGCCACCAATACATATGTGGTACCGTTCTAATTGGTAGAAATGGGGCTTTCACGTGTAATATGGTTTTCTTTAATAAAATACATTATTAATTTAAAATAAAATACACAATTTAATTTTTTTTTTTTTTTACTTAATAATATTGCAAAAAAACAATAAAAATTACAAACAAGACATTTCATGTTAAAGCTTAAACTCAAACTACAAAAAAATATATAAATTTCCTGAAAATTCCAGCAAAAATGGCGCAAAACATGGCGCAAAATGGGGAAGATGACCTTTCAACAGAGGGTAACAAAATTTCAAGTAGGCTGGCAATTAAAAGGGTTAAAAGTAGCTATGCATGTTGGGTATTGTTCTGTTCAGGGACCTAGGGCTTTCTGATTTAGCTTGTTTTTTTCTTGTTTGCATATTTATATTTTAGGAAAAGGTGTTTTTTATTCTGCTTTTTTATACATTTTTTAGAGAAACCCTGCCCAACCAAAGAATTATTTAAAGGGATTACTTCCAGAAAGATGAGCCCACTACAACAAGATGGGTAAACTTAGAAAGCTTGACGTGTGTACTTTCAGGGAATATATGGTTTGTAGAGGGTATTCCAAATGTAAAGGGTTGTTTTGGTTGAAAAATCGCAAGGTGCGCACTTTATCTTCAGAGCTGAAATTTTCAAGTAAAATTACCTTTACGCACATGTTTTACTTTAGGGTGTTTGGCAACTCTTCCCCTTGACAGGACCTATGCATGTTGGGTATCGTTCTGTTCGGGGGATGTTGCTTTTTCAGATTAAATTTGTTGTTTCTTGTTTGTATATAGTTTTTTTTAGGAAAATGTGGCTTTGATTCTGCATTTTTATCCTTTTTTAGGGGAACTCTTTGCAACCAAAGAATACATTGAGGGATTACTTCCAGAAAACTGTGGCCACATCAACAAACCTGGTATGCCTAGAAAGCTTGATGTGTGTACTTCCAGAGAATGGTTTGTTGGGGGTATTTCAAATGTAAAGGGTTGTTTTTATTGAAAAACTGCAAGGTGTGCCTAGCGCATAGCATAGTTGTATTTTATCTGTAAATCTCCTAAAGCCCTGTTTCAGTTTTGGGGAGTGTCCTGGGCAGGAAAGGGTGTCTATCAATACATATGGGGTACCGTTGTAACCGGGAGAAAATAGGATTACACACGCAGTAAAATTTTATTGACAAACGTACATTTTTTATTACAAAAAACACTACAAATTGTAAAAAATAGATTTTTTTTTCCTCATATTTCACCCAAAAATATTGAAAATACACCTAAAAAATGACAAACAAGACATTTCATGTTGAAGCCCAGACTCTGTTGAAAAAAATGATATATAATTGTTCTGGGAAATCCCTTCAAAAATCACATTTGAACATGCGTAGTGCAAAATAGTGATAAATTGTCTGGCAACAAAGCGTGACAAAAACTCTGGCACTTAAAGGGTTAAATTTAAGTAGGAATATTATTTCCTGCCACATTTATATTATGGCAGGTGTCCTTTAATGGCTGAGCAACATTCACCTGCTCTTTCTAGCAATGGGCTGTATAACATTTTTTTCAATGTAACAAATTTACCAGTAAAGGCAGAGAACTGTTTGTGATTAAAACAAATATATCCAATCTTTCCCCAGAAAGAGGGGGCAAATCCTTTAAACAAATACTTTTTTTGCACCAAGAATCTAGTGATCTGTCAGTGCATTTCACAGATTTACCTGCCTTAGATACTTTAAAGTTAGCTTTACAAAAACTGAGGCTCTGAACATTTCTTTGTCCAACAATACCCAAGTGAACTTCCTCTTTAAATGGCAGAAATAATCCATCAAATACTTGGGAGTGCAGCTCGCCTATGACCTAGATAGCTTATTCAAGTGAATTATGCACCGTTTCTTTTCAAAACCCTGGACAGCCTAAAATCATATGGTAAAACTCAGTATAAGACTCTCAGCCCTATATAGACCTAAGGGAGTGGCTTAGGCTTCCTGGACCTCAAGTTTACTATACTTTAGCAATTTTAGTTAGACTATAGCTCAGGACCTCATGGCGCTCCACTCAAACCCAAGGCACACCTGTCAGAACCCGAGGATACCTGTCTTCGTTGTGAGACTGCAATCCCCAATCTCCACAGCCAGCTTCACCTATAGACAAGCCCCTGTTTGACGGGACGCTATATACGCCTCGCCGGACACGGTTGCCCCCAGGACTTGATGGCTCAAAGATTGTAGGCTCACGGCCAGTGAAGACAGATAAACTGAAAGTCAGACTGGGCAAAGTAGGTAAGTACTGGAAACAGTTTGGGTGCTTCAGAAACAGGTAAGTACTGGAAGCAATTCGGGTGCTCAGGAGAAATCAAGCGAAGTCAGACATCAAGCAAAGGGTCACACCAGGAGGTCAGAGAGCTGCGCAGTACAAAGGGATGAGACGGAGACGTAGTTGAGATTCAAGCAGATGGTCAATAACAATATGTACAGGAAGTCACGGGAGAAATCACGAAGCAACCTAAACGCTATCATAGGCACTGACAGACTGAAGTGGTAATCCCTTTATAGGACTGAGCCCGGGTGGCTTGGACAGGGAGGCAGTGACTGTGATTGGTGTACTTCAGATCTGTGTGCTGATTGGTGCCCTTTGGATCTGTGGGATGATTGGTTCACTTAGAGGGCTCTGGGCTGATTGCCCCAGCTGAACTTTAAAGGCATTTTGGCCCGAACTTGATCTCCTAGGCTTATCTCTTCTAAATAGCCTCCAACGGCCGCCCTGTGTGCAGCGCCACCGAAGGACATAAGCTGACAAGCACGAGTCGAATGACACGTGGACGAGGGGGGAGGGCGCCCTCAGTGACGCACATGCCACCAGACCTGGTGCCTGAGGCGGAAGCGGCTGCTGGGCAGGAAAAACCCCAGCCAGTCGTCTAAGGACACAACAGGTACACCCTGACAACACCTTGCCAATTCTGACTCACTCCCTGTTGATCATTTGGCACTCAAAATTCCCAGCAGATCTTATCAAATTTGGTAGGGTTGATTCTAGTAAGTGGGAGTGTCCTCCCAAGTGTTTACCATATATAAATTTCTAACCACAGAGAATATCTCTAACAATCCCCAGGTTGCCCTCTTATCCATGATACTGGGGTCGGTTTCAACCTTAAAGTTCTCACTTACTCACTGCTGCTAGATCGATGATTCCTCACCACTGGCACTCCCAGAATGTTCCCACTATTGTGGAGTGGGCACAAGAGGTAGAAAATATTAGGATAATGGAGAACTTGGTCCTGGAAGGAGTGGAGAATGGGATGAAATTCAAAACTTGGTCAGTCTGGTTGACATCCAGAAACTCACTTGTATTTCAGGCACTGCTTCAGTCAGTGTAATGGGAGCTCCTGTCACAACGCCAGTTTTTAAACCACAACAAGTGGGTTAAGTACCTATCTGGGACTTCTTCCTATTGGAATATTGCTGCTTCCTTTCCCCCTTTCTGTCGCCCTTTTTTCTCTTAAACCATCCTAAATGTTCTTATCTTTCCTTCTTGTTTTTATCTCTTCCCAGTTGGACTCCATACTAGTGGGTATCTCTATCAGCTAAACTAAAGTTACTGAGTAAATAGCAAATTGCTGGAACAGAGAGCTTAAAGTTGACACAGAATGAGATTTATGTATGGATGTTGAATGTATTTTTATTTCTTTATTTGACAAGGCGTGGCTGGTGCAAGTCCCCATTTAATACCTGCTCGATCCACGTGAGTTTGAAAATGCACTGTACTGCTTTCCTGTCTTAAACCTCAATAAAATTATATTGCAAAAAAATAATTTTGCTTTCTTGCTTGAATGGTCTACCAATTTAATATGTACACTTTGATTCTTCTCATAAAAAAGGTGGGCACATGAACACCTTTTTCAATGCATTTGTTCAGTGTGTCCCAAGCCTTAGCACCATGTAATTACAACATATAAAGGTGTGTCTCTTGTATGAACTACACATACCTCCTGTGGGTGGTGTAGCTGGTAAATCTAAAAGAAAAAATTAAAACAAATGAACAATTAATTATACATGTAATGAGAAATAAAGGGACATGTAATTTTTATCATGGCAAATGTAAGCTATTATCTAAGATAATAAATGATTCTATCCTTTGTAAGGCTATATGCATTCCAAAGCACATGGCCTGATTGGATGGAGTGTGGCACAGTACCCATGAATAACCTGAGCATGCACGAAATGGATATGGATAGGATCTTTACTAGATGTATGGCTATACAGCAAGATGCAAAGGATAAGAAGTCTCTAATCAAAAAGGTGGCATTTACCAGGCACAAGAAATGTAAGTATGACCGGATATTAATATCCTAAATAGATTTTTTGGAGGCCCAGATGATCCCTTGTGGATAAGAAATGGCCCTAAATGCATATTTACATAACAGGGACAGATGCTCATACTATCAAACCACAGAAAGTTAGACAGAGAAAGATGAGACCTGAGGGGGAGAAGGTACCCTTCAGCATATCAGAATCTGTGTTTACAGTTACACAGTTGCAACCCACCATATGCTGAGATCCATGTTAGGCTTAAGATAGGGGGGTTAACAAGACCAAAAGGCTCAAAGGTAAAGGAACAACCTAAACAACTTAAGTAACTTCTTAAATTTCATCCTCAATAAACAAAGTAGAATTCATATTGAGAATATTAAAACGTCTATAATAATATTGCTCAGTCTCTTCATTTGTTTGAGGCATTTCTCAGTTTGGCTTCATCGGACATGACCAACATGCCTGGAAGCCATGTTGGGACATTGAAAGGAATAAAATATTATTTAGAGCAGTGTTCCCCAACCTTCTCCTTGTGAGCCACCAACAGGCTCTCCACAAGGACACAGAGCTATACAGGAAGCAATTTGATAAAAAAAACTGACCTGTTGGTGGCTCTCGAGGAGAGGGTTGGGGGAACACTGTTTTAGTGTATTGGAATTGCATTCCACATGCAGCATCACAGAGGATGTGGAGCCTGTAGGCATGTAAACACATTGGGATCCACTTTATTTTGGGCTCTATTGCAGAAATGTACCAGAAGAATTACCTTCTGCTCAAACACCCCATGACTAGATGGTCAGCTTTGCAACAATACATTTTTGTGTCACAAGTGTGTTATCTATTATATTTTTTGCAAGTCTGTGAATGGCAAGGTGGTCATTCAAAACACAAAAAGTGTCAAACCTTTTTCTTTTATTTATTTACTTAAAATAATGTTGGCACCTGGTTGCTTGCTAAGTTCTGCTTTATCACAAAACCCACAGTATATCAACCTCTCAAAAAATCTAAATGGATTTTCTTATGGTTTAAAATAGGTATAAGTAAAATAAATCATTTTCCAAGTTAGGAGAGGTAGTCGGAGCTGTTCTCACTCAGCACACAATAAAGTGAAATAAAAATAGGCCCTTATTCATGAAGGGATAGTGTCAGGTAGTGCCTTGTAAATGACAGGTAGCAACAGGTAGCGTCAGGTGAACACCGGACACGGCAGGCAATTACACATTTAGCAAGCAGAATCTGTTGAGCAACTGAGATAACGCCATGTAGCTTCTGATTCATCATTCAGCGTTCTGCCTAGCAGAGGGCCACGTATTACCTCTCGCTACCTGTCTCTCCCATACATTCCAATGGACGTTCTTTTATTTCTCTTTAAACGGGGTTTTTGTTTTATTATTTTTTTTTAATTCTCAAATAATGTTGGGATCTTTCCTTGCCTTAAAAAAATCCATTTTTGCATTTTATTTATTTTTTTGAATGTTGATATATTTATGCAGAATTGATACTACAGGTCTGTCATTAATGTGTTCATGTTACAATGTTATTACAATGTAATTCCATATGTTTTCGCTTTGTTACTGGTGGATACCTGTTAAAAATACCATTTTGTGAGTACTCACCTGAAAAATGGATATTGTCAGTGTGCCACACACGCCGCTTCCCCTTTAATTCTTCACGATTGGGTTACTCACCGCCAGGTGACGCTGTTGCAGAGAGGAAGTCTTGTAATGAGCCCCCTTCCGGCCTATATATACCTGGTACCTCCCATTTAACACCAGTGATTTAAAAAGCAGAAAGACAAGGTACCAGTAATCTAACGGTAAACTCATAATAAATAAAAGCTTCACCATATAAAGGATTTGGGATAAGGCGGGGGTGAAGCGGGGTGTGTGGCACACTGACAATATCCATTTTTCAGGGGAGTACTCACAAAATGGTATTATTCTCAGTGTGCCACCCACCCCGCTTCCCCTTTAATTCTTCACGATTGGGACATCCAAAAGCAGTGTCCACAAGGGATGGGTATCCGAAGGCAAAAATGAAGCATAACTTAAATGACTGCAGTCTGCAGAACTTTGCAGGCAAAAACAGCATCCGCTGAGGCCCGCACATCAACTTTGTAAAACTTAGAAAAAGTATGAACAGAAGACCAAGCGGCCTTACAAACTTGTTCAACAGAAGCTTGGTGCTGAAAAGCCCAAGACGCTCTAACGGCGCGAGTAGAATGAGCAGTGATACGAAAAGGGGGAACTTTCCCCTTAGCAGAATAGGCCGCAATAACGGCATGACGTATCCATTTGCTAATGGAAGATTTGGCCGGTGCCAAACCCTTCTTAGGCCCACATGGCACAACAAAAAAGGCATCCATCTTACGAAAAGGAGACGTAATAATCAAATAGTACTTAACACAGCATACTACATCCAAACAATGCAAAACCCTCTCTTTGTCATTCTTAGGATTAGGACACAAGGAGGGAAGAACAATATCCTGATTCAAATGAAAAGCAGAAACAACCTTAGGAAGAAAGTCTGGTTTGAACCGAAAGACCACTTTATCCTGATGCCTCTCAAAGTAAGGCGCCTGGATAGACAAGGCCGCCAACTCCGAGACACGCCGGGCCGAAGTGATAGCTACCAAGAAGACAATCTTCTGAGTCAGGGTAGACAAAGCAATATCTTGCAAAGGCTCAAGAGGAGGAGCCTGAAGAGCAGAAAGAACCAAATTCAAATCCCAAACAGGGAGTAATGGTTTCCTGGGGGGGCGCACATGCGTAACCCCCTGGAAAAAAGTTTTAACTAAAGGATGAAGCGCAAAACGCTTCTGAAAAAAGATAGATAAGGCAGAAACTTGCCCTTTCAAAGTACTTAGATGAAGACCAGAGTCCAGCCCTGATTGTAAAAACTCCAGAATCCTGGAGACCGAAAAGACCCTACAAGGAAAAGATCTCATCTCACACCAAGCGATATAGGCTTTCCAAGTCCTATAGTAGATGATAGAAGAAGACCTCTTCGGGGCACTGATCAGAGTCTTAACGACTGAGTCAGAAAGACCCTCCTCCCTCAAGATGGAGGTTTCAGCAGCCAGGCCGCCAAACCCAGCGCTGGTAAATTGGGGTAACACAACCGACCCTGAGTGAGCAGATCGGGCCAAAGAGGCAGAACGAACTGGTCCACTGCCAGCCAAATGATGTCTGCGAACCACACTCGCCTTGGCCACTTTGGGGCCACGAGAACGGCGGACACCCTTTCCAGAGCCAGCTTCCGTACCACCCTGCCTAGCATGGGTATCGGAGGAAACAGGTACAGAAACCCCAGATCCCCCCAGCTCAGGGACATGGCATCCACTGCCAGAGCCAGAGGATCCTGGGAGAGCGACACGAAGTTCGGGAGCCTGCAATTGTGATGAGAGGCAAACAGGTCCACCTCCGGCGTCCCCCATCGGAGACACAGTGAGCGAAAAGCCTGAGGATGGAGAGCCCATTCTCCCAGACGGGAAGAGCCCCTGCCCGGAAGGCCCAGAACGTGTTGACTCAGGAGAGCAAGAACCCGACGGATGGCTCTCAGTTCCAGAACATTGATGGGTAAGTGGGCCTCTTGAGGTCCCCACTGCCCCTGGAACTGAAGCTCCTTCCAGAATCCGCCCCATCCCGAAAGACTGGCGTCCATGGTGACAATTTCCCAAAGAGGAAAGCGTCCTCGTGTGAAATTGAGCAAAAGGAACTGCCTCGAAGGAGGCAACCATAAACCCTACCAGCCTCATCCCCGGACGGATGGACGGCCGAGGATTGGAAAGTAGGACCCGAGCCAACTCCTGAATCAGATGAATTTTGGACTGGGGGAGAAACACCCTGTGTTGACGAGAGTCCAACTGCATCCCCAGAAAGGACACCACCCTGGCCGGAGCGAGGGAGGACTTCGGGAAGTTGATCACCCAACCAAAGCTTTCCAGCGTGGAGACCACCATTGACCACCACGAATTGAAAATGCTGATCTTTCATCACGAATCGAAGAAAACGTTGATGAGCCTGGCAGATGGGAACATGAAGATAAGCATCCTTGATGTCTATGGACGTCATGAAGTCCCCCTGCCGAAGGGAACCGACGGCCGTACGCAAAGTTTCCATGCGAAACTTCCGAATACGGATTAAGTTGTTGAGTAATTTCAGGTCCAGGACGGGACGAACCGACCCGTCCTTTTTGGGGACTGTGAAAAGATTGGAGTAGAAACCGAGGCCCATCTCTTAAGCGCGGTACCGGCCGGATGACCGCCATTTCTAACAGATTCTTTACCAACGCCAGGAGCCCCTGTGCGGCCAAAGGATCGATGGGCACCCGAGACCGAAAGAACCGTGAAGGAGGGCGAGACTCGAATTCCAGTTTGTAACCGGACGGCACCACCTCCCGGATCCATCTGTCCGGAACCTCCTGGTCGCAAACCTGGGAGAAGTGTCACAATCGTCCCCCCACCCGCACGGGTGAGGGCAGCCCCTCATTGCTGAGCGGGCTTACCAGCAGGCTTGGGCTTGGTACCCCAGGACTGAGTGGGATGTCAACGGCCCCTCCCCGGGTCCAACCTGCACCTCTGGTAGCGGGAAAGGAAGCCCCCCTACCCACTCTGAATCCCCGAAAGGAAGGCCTAACAGTACTTGTCCCCCGAAAGGGACGACAAGTCCTCTTGCGTTGAGGCATTTTACCACCTTTTGCAACTGAATCAATTTTATCACCAAACAGTCGCAAGCCCAAAAAGGGAAGTGCTGTGAGCACCTTTTTAGAAACTAAGTCCGCCGACCACTGGCGCAGCCACACTGACCGACGAATAGCCACCAGCATTGCCGCTGTCCTGCTACTCATAGCCAGCGCATCGTCCTGAGCGGTCAGAACATAGGAAATAAAAGACTCACACTGCTTAAGAGCACAAAACTCATTACAAGCAGGATCAAGATCCACACACAGATCCTGAATAACGGACCTAACCAACAATAGAAGAAGCGCCGAAGCACACACCGGGCGCATCGTCGATCCGGCACTAAGAAAACCATGGCGAGCATACTGGTCAATCCGACGATCCTCACCATCCTTAAGGGCAGTGGTCTCAGAAGACTGCACCATAGCCATGCTAGAGAGCCCTAGCACAGGGGTATCGACGTCAGGGGGAACCCACCAAAGCTTCACCAATTCTGGCGGAAAAGGATAGCGTTTATCCCAACTGGAAGGAATTCCAGTTAACAGCGTGGGATGTTCCCATTTCTTAAGCACAACCCTCTCAAAGTGTTGTTGTCTGGGAAATACCAAACGCGGCTGAGGCACATTAAACAACTCACCCTTTGGCAGGGCGACAGCCTCAGGCGGATCTAAATTCAAAATTTAAAACATTTGAGCCAGAATGGAGCCAGAATCGATCGCCAATAGCATCGACCTCAAGCTGATCTGCAGGCTAATCTGACTCCACCAGGAGTTCCCCCTCCTCGTCCAGGGAGTAATCGGACCAATCCACAGGCTCACATCCCTCATCCTGTGAAGCAGGAGCTACAGGAGAAAGGTGTTTCCGTTTCGCAGTGGCCTTCAACCCTGCTTTAACAGAAACTATCTTCTCGAGGTTGGACAATCGTGCAGACACCTCGGATTGCGAATCCCCACCTTTGACAATGTCACACGGGGTCCGGAACAGGGAGGGAGGGGTAGGAGATGATGGAAGTTGCGAGGAGCCAGAAGCCGGAGCGACGGACTGACGCACAATATTCTGCTTTGCACAAGGAATGCATAATATAACATCATCGCCTAGGAGCGGAGTCCCACAGCCCCCACACAGCCTGGATGGCCCAGAAGAGCCATTTCCGGTATTATCGGAAGCCTCCATATGGTGATTTATGGTATTCACACAACCATGGGTTTTAGGCATAAGCCACCCGGGATGCCCCTTTACATTAATGTCCCGGGAGGGAGGATTTAATTTAAGATTATAATTATCCCCTTTTTCTTATTTTTTTTTATTTTTTTTTTTATTCCAATATATATATAAATATGTCCCAATTTAGAGAAAAAGGACTAGCCAGGTATAATAGAACCGGGAAGCCACTGCATTGAGGGAATCCCAGGATCTGTGGGGAAAAACAACAGTAAGATCCCCAGAAAAAAAGGGGCAGCATGCAGTACAACATTCATGCAACAGTATAACACATAGTAAAAACACACCAGAGTGCTTTAAAGAGGTCAAAGAATTTTAACCAGCAAAACTCTTTTCCTTTCTTTCTTTTTTTTTTTTAAAAATCAGTCAGGCACCAAAACAGCAGCAGTAGCAGCAGTAGCAGCAGTAGCAGCAGATAATACACTTGTGTGGCTGAGTGCCCCGCACCTGAACTTCTGATGAGAGGAAGGAAATGCGGCTGGGGCCGCGCTGTACGACGACGCCAGTCTAGCCACGCCCCCTCTGACGTCATCCGGGCCCCGCCCCCATCCAGATTCAAACTGTGCGGCCCGCCGGTGCCGCAAAACAAGAGGGCACCCGACGCCCTCAGTAAACGGAGGGGGAGGGGGAGGGAAGCCCTTGCTAGGGAGAAAGCAGCCATACGCCTAAAGCGCTGATAGTGTGGCCCGCCGAACGGCGGTGCCAACAACGAGAGGACGCCAATTCAAAGGGAGGGAAGGGGAGGGGGGGAAGCGTCACAGGCAGCATCAGGCATGCCTGCCACAGCATGGCCCGCCCCGGCCGCCCTAAAGCAAAACCAAACTCTGGCCATTCAGGCCCAGCAGCAGCCCGCACAATGGCGGAGCTGCCAGTGAGAGAAAAGAGGACAATCAGTGTGGCCAATGTGTAAAAGAAAAAGAGATAACCAGAGATAACCAGTCAGGGCGCGTGCACCCATCCTGCGGTGCTGACCTGAACACAGACAAGGTTATCCAAATAAGAAAAAACATACAAGGAAAATACCACATGCATAAACACATCCCTCCACCCCCCCCCCCCCATAGTGAAGGGAGAAGGGACCGTAACGGGAGAGCAAAGGGCCAAGGGAAACCTCGGGACAGGGGCATCCCAAATCCGGATCACCATGCCGGATAGCCGCATTGCCCCTAAACAAGAGGTCGAGCGGAGGAGATAAGCTCCTAGGCACCTATAGTGCCATCTACCAATTGCCCAGTGAGCAGCCTGAGCTGGGAGGCTTCCATTTAACCATATAGGTAACAAACAATCAAACCGGGCAGAAATAGACCCAAAGGGGGTGTCGGGGTAAGACCCCGGCTACCTGCAAGCAGGAGACTTCATTCTTCTGCCTTGTCGTCATGCAGAGAGAAAAACACTGGTGTTAAATGGGAGGTACCAGGTATATATAGGCCGGAAGGGGGCTCGTTACAGGACTTCCTCTCTGCAACAGCGTCACCTGGCACACTGAGAATAAACAGACTTTCATCACACAGCCTCCAGCGCTCTGGGCTACAGTGAAGCATTTTTGAGCGCCGGTGGTGTGTGAGGCTGTTTTTTGGATAAATATGGTGTCGGTCGCACTGACCAGTCACTAACATTCGCTCCCATACAGTGCTGTACTGGTCATATAGCAACTCCCCACAATGTATTCATCAATGCTGCACAGCGACTGAGTCGCTCTGAACTAGTGAACCACGGGCGAGCACAGCAACTACTAGTGAGCGCTCTGAAATGCCTACTACAGACGCTCGTCTGTCGCTACCTGTCGCTAATAATGAATCAGCCTGATTTTCTTATATGTAAAAATCAAAATCCCTTCCACACGTAATGAAACAGTGGTGTAGGTAAGTTGCAAATGGCTTAGCTTAAATGTCACTTTTTAGTCTGTCCACTAATAAGAAAAATACAAACATCTTCTTTACCCTTTCCTGTCTATGTTAGAAATCAGAAGCCACGGGGGTGGGGAACCTGAGGCACTGGGGAGGGAAAAAGAAACCCATTTTTTGGTATTACAGCCGGGCTTATAGTGTAATTAGACCAATTTATTACTGTGTAGTATAACTAATTTATTATACCTTTAAATGCCTTTACTTTAGGACAGCTTGTTTTTAGAATAAAACATGCATGCTCTTAAATGCATTCCACATGACAATACTGCAGGTCTAATCATTTTAACTATAAAAATATAGGAACTTTTATGTCAGAGAATACAATATAACACTTCATTTTGAATAGGAATAAGGTTCTGAATTGTAGCTGTCCACCTAATGCTCATCATGACTGACTTTTGAATATGAGTGAGCTTTTTTAGCAACAATTCTCATTCTAGAGTATTGATGACAGCTGCACTTATTGTATTGTAATATTTTCTTCTGGGAATATCAGTAAAGTGGACCTAAACTATCTCTGGTAGTTCCATGTTCTGCAAAGGCACTGAACTAACCTAATACCTACTTTTTGTTAAAGTGGACCAACACCCACCGGTGATCGGCCCGGGAATCTATAAGATTCCCGGGCCGATCACCTCCCACCCCGCGGGACACCTGAGATCGGGATGTCCCATGGGGTGAAACCCCCCCAAACACCCCAAACTCCTTACCTCAGTTTCGGCTCCTCCGCCTCCCTCGCGCCCCTCTAGACGTGCGCGCGCCCGCACTGGCCGTCTGTGAATGGCCGGCGCGGGCACGCGCGCGTCAAGAGGGACGCGCGGGAGGCGGAGGAGCCGTTTGTCCGCGGCTTGTCCGTCGGCGCGGGGAGAGGTGAGTTCGGGGAGGTTTCACACAGCGGGGCACCCCGATCGGGGGTGCCCCACCGAAGTGGACCAAGACCCAGGATAGTCAAAATCCTGGGTGTTGGTCCACTTTAAGGATTTTCATTAAACAGTGGGATCAAAAATGGCTACACAAATGTGCAGCGGCTGTATCCTCTGCAACAGAAGGTTGGCCATCATACTGCCATTTCTGTGTCCCTGATGCATGGGAAACACCAAACATCTATTTTATGAGGGTCTCACAGGCAGTGGAAGAATATGAGTTAGGGTTCCTGCAGACCAGGGCTTTCCCTAGCACAGGTTTAAAGGCCCTAATTGTTAGGGAGTTTATTTTGTTGATATTTTGTCAGATTTTATTCAAGGTTTTATTGCAGCACACTGTATGTAAAACATACCTATAACAACAGGTGATGATGCATCTAGTTCTGGAAGCAAATAGATTTTTAAATTATTATTTTTCTGTAAACATGAAAAATGTAAAACTAGCTTTGCTTAACCATGTTTCACTATTTATACATGTTCAGCTGTGATTATTGAAGAGATTTTCAGGGGGGTAAATATGTGCAAGAAAATAATAAAAAATATTTTGACAATTTGTAGTTTTTTTTGTAAAAAAAAAGTTTTTCAATAAAATCAAATTGAGAGTAAATGCCCTATTTCTGCAGGTTAAAATTGTACCACATATGTATTTGTACATACCTTTTCCTGCCCAGGAGACTCCCCCAAACTGAAACAGTGCTTCAGGAGTTAATAAGGTAAAATAAAACTGCTATGCGCACCTTGCAGTTTTTAAACAAAAACTACCCTTTACATTTGAAATATCCACCAAATTATATATTCCTTGGAAACAAACACCTTTCTAGGCATACCAGGCTTGTTGATGTTGGTGCAGTTATCTGGAAAGAATCCCTCTATTTATTTTTTGGGTTGCACAGGGTTTCCTTAAAAAAGAATAAAAAAGAAGAATCAAACATTTTCCATAAAAAACAACATGCAAAAAGAAAAAAACAAGTTGAATCTGAAAAATTAAGGACCCTAAAGAGAATACCGAACATGTATAGTTACTGTCAAGGGCAGAGCAAAGTAAAGCATGTGTGTAAGGGTAATTTTACTTAAAAATTTCATCTCTGCAGACAAAGTGCACACCTTGAGCTTTTTCAACCAACTTTCAGGAAATATGGTTTGTGAGGGGCATGCCAAATGTGAACACTTTAAGCTTTCTAGATGTATCCAGCTTGTTGTAATGGGTGCATCTTTCTGGAAGTAACCCCTCAAAGAATACTTTGGTTGCACAGGGTTTCCCTAAAAAATGTCCAAAAAAGCAGAAAGAAAACATGTTTTTCTAAAATATCAATTTGCAAACAAGAAAAACCAAGCTAAATCTGAAATTGCAAGGTCCCCTGAACAGAACAATGCCCAAAATGCATAGCTATTTTTAACCCTTTTTATTGCCAACCTACTTGACATGTAAAATAGGGTGCAGAGGCCATCCTTGGTGACCTCCAGCCCTGCAGGCTACAAGTCCACATAGCCTAAATGGCCCTGGGCTCTTTTGTCCACCCTTTGGTCTTTGGAGAGGCAGGTAATGGGGGGCTGGGCATTAATGGCAAGTCACCCACTAGCCACAAGGGACTCGCTAGACCCCATGCATTGTGAATTGGTATACCGGTATATGGATCCCTTACCAGTTCACAAAGGGTTAAATGTAAAAAAAACACACACACAATTACCTCCCATCGATGCATCCCTGAACATTGTGTCCCAACGCCTCATGCCCTACCACTGTGTCCCACACCCCCAGCTCTCCTGGAGCACGAGGAGTGGCCAGAACATATTTTGAGCATATTTGTTTACGGCAGCAGGGAAAAATGCAAACACATAGAAACTACGTGCTTGGCACTTAAAGGCTTAAATCATGTTACCAAACACTATACACCTTTGTGCGTTTCTTTAGCTAGTTAAAACCTGAAACCCTTAGCCTTAAAGAAGGTCACATTTTTAAACCTGTGTGTGAAGCCCCATATCAGCATCTTAAGCATCTCTTTTTCCAAAAAAAGGTGACCAGATTTCCTCAGAGCAGTAACTGCCACTGAAGCGGGCCCGTGCCTTAATGATGAGGACATCCAAAAACCTGTGTGCAAAAGTAGTTAAGGTGACTTTGCATTTCAGCAGGATTATATATAGTGAAAAAAATCGAAGTTCAAATCAGGCTTACTTGACTTTGCAGTGTGGCTTAAAAGGGGGCCTACTGAACATTGATCCATGGAATCATGCTTTGCGTGGTATAGTAGCTCGGTCTGGTTATGTCGGGGCTTACATACTGTCACCCAAAAAATGCTCACTGGGAATAATTAGAAAGGAACCATTTCCTCTTTTATGAATTTATTACCGCTGAATGACTGTAAATAGCTTGTCCATGTTATGTAATTGTGCTTGCTTAAGTTTCATGTATAAACAATGCAAAGAAAGCTTATTGTTTCTTATTTCTATCCCACTGTGAGAGCAATGCTATGTGTTGTATTGATTAGTACATACAAGTAATACAATATGTTGCCACTTTTGTTAATCTATTGCACTTCACAATCCTTTATAAAAAATATTAAAACCAAAAATTAATTTTGATTCCATCAGAGCAAATGGACAATTCGGTTATCACAAATCACAAGAAATCTGGATTTGTGCTGAAATATTTTTTCACTGAACTTTGGACCGAACTCCAGTTCTAGGAGGTTGGTTCACTCATATCTAGTCAAGTGCAAATTACTTCAGGGAAGCGCCCTTGGGTGGGTTAATATAAATTGGTCCCAATCCTGCTATCAGCTTTAAAGAGTGGGCTGACATGGTGTTTTCATCAGGGTTTGACCAAGAGGCAGAAACACATGCATGTTCGAGGAGGTCTGGGATTGTAGCAAACAGATGTGTGATCACATAAGATCAGATCAGAGTAAGAAAAAATTCTTAAAAGCATTGTTAACATTTTATGGGGGATTTTAAAATTATTTTTAATACAGAAGAGTGTATATTTGAAAAATTTGGTTTGGACAAATTGCCAAATTTCTAAGAATTTTGGGTTCATCCAAATTGCATTTTTAATGAATCCCTGTTACAAAATAAAAAAGCTCCTTTCTGCGCTCGTTTCAGTGGTTGGTTGATGCACACTGCCAGATCTCTCTTTGTTCATGTCCAGTGGTTGGCGGTGGACATTTACAGGGTTGACGGACCACCATGACCGGCATGCATGATCCTAAGTGTGGTGAACATTCCATTCCACTCTTCAAGCTGCCTCCCATTACTCCTGCCCGGCGGCTGGTGGTGGGTACTTTCCTCAGTAGTGCCAGAAGTAGGCTCACACAGCTGACAGTCTTCATCACTCCCCTCCTGCTGTGCATTACCCACAGCAGCAGGTAAGTGGAAAGAAGCCAGCCATGCTGTCAATGCCTGGCACTGGACCAAAGATGGGGGGGAGGGGCAGTGTGCATGATCCTCAGTGCAATAAGCACCCCATGCAACTCTCCAAATAATGCTTCTGTCCAGCGGCGGGTGCTTTTACAGTAGCAGCTGACAGGATGGGTGGCTTGCTCACCCCCCCTCCTGCTGTGTCAGTACCCACCACCTAACCAGAGAGATCGGGGAGCCAACTTGCAGAATTGCGTGGGACAGCCGGCTATATTGAGGATTGTGGCAGGGGATTGTGGAGAAGCCGACTGCGCTGTCAGTGCCTGGCGACAACTGCCCACCACTGGACCCAAGTGATAATGGAGCCAGCGGGCCGGTAAGTGACAGGGAGATTCAGGAAGAGTTTGATTGGCACCTATCACAGAGAACAAGGATTTGGGTCAAATAGAAGTTTCCCTAAATTTCAGAGTGAATTCCGATTTGGATAAATAGGTTAGTTTTTTGAAATGTTATCCTAATATTACTATTCAAAATAGGTTTTCCCTATGCCTGCTATAGTTTAGTTTGAAAATGCTTTAACTTATTGTGGGTTGTGTTTTCCTCAGTGAATTGACTTATGGGGTATTCATGCTTTAAAAGTAAAGTAAGTCAAAACCCAGGTTTTTCACTCGCTGGGTTTTGGCCCTCTTTACAGGGGCATACTGTTTTTGGCCAAATCCGTGAACCCAGCGAAGACATACTCCGATGATCATTGCAGTTTGCCTGTTACTGGCATCTCACTCTAACTGTGTGTACTGGCTACCAGCTATTCAGATATGCTTGGTGCAGAGGATGGCAGAGGAGGCTCTTTCTTGCTTCATGGGATTATCATTTGACATAAGTAACTGATGATCTAGGGAAGGTTTCACACTGTGGTGCATTCCAAATAATCATATCCCCCAGGGGAGGCCTTTCATCTGGCCCTGGAGTCATTTAGGATGTAAAGAGTTTAGACTGGCATCTGCTCAATGTGTTAAAGTTTTAGGACACAGTTTAGTTAAATATTTCTATTATGTAGTCAGGTTGTGCCTTCATATGTATTAGGAAACACTCCCTCCAGTTGTGCTACAGACCGGGCACCCACTGCATCTTTTGCCTAGACAAATAGGTTTTAGTACCCTATATTGCCGTTTCCCCATTGCTGTGTTTAAATTGGTGGTGCAGACATTGGGCTAACTGCATGAGAACGAAGCAGAGTAAGAGGAGGAGTCAACAAGCAGCACCAAATGATGTACAGTATTCCTGGGTGGTGGAAGGATATGCGCCAAAGTGCTTCCTGCCTTAGTCCAGGCCTCTACTACATTGACTAAGTGGGTGGGTAGAGAGATGTCCCTGTCCATGTTTACATGTCCACATGTCATAGCATTACACAGTGAACATCTTATTTTCTCCACAACTTGATGGTGCAGGGCAGAGATGGCCTGCTGAGAAAAGTTGGGGTGGTTGAGAGTGGTGTATTGTGGGACAGCCACAATCATCAGTCTGTCTTCACCAGACAGAATGTAAGCATTTCAAATATTTGCAGATGAGCACAGATGAGTGGTATTAAAAACCAAGCAAGTGCAAAGCAGCTGGGCAGAACTGAGTAGTTGTATTATATACCCAGTAAATGCTATGAAGATGGGCACACAAGAGTTGCATTATATACCCAGTAAATGTTATGCAGATGGGGACAGATGAGATGTATTATATACCCAGTAAATGCTACGCAGAGGGGCATAGATAAGTTGCAGTATATACCCAGTAAATTCTATGCAGAGCGGCAAAGAAAAGTGGTATTATATACACAGTAAATGCTATGCAGATAGGCACAGATGAGTTTTATTATATTATGAGTAAATGCTATGCAGATGGACACAGAAGATTTGTCATTATATACCCAGTAAATGCTATGCACACAGGCACAAATGAGTTGTATTAAATGGCCAGATGTATTAGATATTGAAGGCAACAGACAAATGTGCTTTTATGTGCCTCCCTAGCAGTCCCTCCAGCCACCACTACCAAGTCTCCCTATGTCACTGTCCTAAAAAGGGCAGTTTTCTTATTGTCCCTCACTCCAGCAGCAGCAACCTTTCACTATCTACTCAGTGCTGACATGGCAACTGGCCAATCACAGCTATGCCCAAAATGTGATGTAAAAATCTGGTTGATTGGCAGCTGACCAACAAACCAACCAATTTCCTGGCTTTCCAGGTTTGGCCAAACAACGAACTTAAGAACGGATTTCAAACGGAAGTATTTGCTTGGTAGAGATGAGGGAATTTTTGAAAAAATCAATTCGGCCGATTCACCAAAATTTCCGGAAAAATTTGTTTCGGTCCGAATTTATTTGCGATGAATCGCTACTAGTAAAGGCTATTTCTGGCCTTCCGAGAGCCTCAATAGGGTTTTGAAACATTTTGCTTTGCTGTAACACACATAGGATGCATGCTGGGTTAGTAAAATAATATTGTAAAGAAGTAGGAAATGCAGATCAGGGGCATTGCTATTAGAATCACAGTCGTAGAGCAGCACAATTACAGAGCCTTGAAGTGGAATCAGCATGAGGAGCCCATATATTGCCTGAAAGACACACCCTGGAGTTTGCAGCAGCATGGGGAGCCCATATATTGCCTTAAAGATACCCTGGAGTTGGCATCAGCATGAGGAGCCCATATATTGCCTGAAAAACACATCATGGAGTTGGCAGCAGCATAAGGAGCAGATATTTTGCCTGAAAGACACATTGGAGTTGACAGTAGCATGGGGAGCCCATATATTGCCTTAAAAACACCCTGGAGTTGGCATCAGCATGATAAGCACATATATTGCCTGAAAGACACACTGGAGTTGGCAGCAGCATAAGGAACCCATATATTGGCTGAAATACACACTGGAGTTGGCAGCAGCATGATGAGCACATATGTTGCCTGAAAGACACACTGGAGTTAGCAGCAGCATAAGGAGCCCATATATTACCTGAAAAACACACCCTGGAGTTGACAGCAGCATGAGGAGCCCATAAATTGCCTGAAAGACACATTGGAGTTGGCAGCATGGGGAGCCCATATATTGCGTTAAATACACACTCTGGAGTTGGCAGCAGCATGAGGAGCCCATATATTGCCTGAAAAACACACCATGGAGTTTGCAGCAGCATAAGGAGCCCATATATTGCCTGAAAGACACCCTGGAGTTGGCAGCAGCATAAGGAGCCCATATATTGCCTGAAAGACACATTGGAATTGACAGCATGGGGAGCCCATATATTGCCTTAAATACACATCCTGATGTTGACAGCAGCATGAGGAGCCCATATATTGCCTGAAAGACACATCCTGATGTTGGCAGCAGCATGGGGAGCCCATATATTGCCTGAAAGACATGCCTCGGAGTTGGAAGCAGCATGAGGTACCCATATATTGCCTGAAAGGCACATTGGAGTTGGCAGCAGCATTGGGAGCCCATATATTGCCTTAAAACACACCATGGAGTTGGCAGCAGCATGAGGAACCCATATATTGCCTGAAAGACATATTATGATGTTGGCAGCAGCATGGGGAGCCCATATATTGCCTGAAAGACATGCCCTGGAGTTGGCAGCAGCATGAAGTGCCCATATATTGCCTGAAAGACATGCCCTGGAGTTGGCAGCAGCATGAAGAGAGCATATACAAATTTGGGGCACATATATCTTATCCTAAGAATATTGTTAAAAATTAAGATTATTGTAAAGCATTTTCTTAATAATTACTTGTGGCCTGATGCAGAGGAATGTCTGTAACTGGAGAACAGTGCCTTAAATCTGTTTTGCACTATCCATATTTCTGAAGTGTTGGTCTGGCACCATGATCAATCTACTCTGATGCATCAGGCATTGGTGGGTGGAAATCCTGGCTGATCCATGCCTGATTCATCTTCACACAGGTCAGTTTCTCCATAGTTACACAACTGCTGGTGTTGTACAAAAAAACATTTTTCAAGCGTACTGGAGCACACTGAACTGCCCTCATCAGTGCATCACACTAGGTCTTCAGGACCTAGTTACTACTTAGTGAAAGGCCAAACATAGTTACACACCTGCTGCTGTTATCAACAAATCCTGTTTTAAGCGTAGTGTGGCATTTTGTCCTCCCCAAATATATGCACTAAGTATGTCAGACAGAGAAGAGCAAGGATGGGCACAGAAGAGTGGCAGAGGCCTTCATTTATCAAGCAGAGGTCACAGCAGAATAGAAGTGAGTGGCAGCAGGAGTCTCAGCAAGAGGCCTGATCTCCCAGTATCAGCTAGCAGTCGTGTATCGACCAGCAACCCATCTGCCTTCATCCACTTCATCAAAAATCTGACACCCCCAGTCAACTGTCGGTTGTATCTTATGCTTTGGGTTCAGCTCCACTATTCAGTGAGGACGATCTGATAGAGAAACATCAGCAGCTAGTGCCCAGCAAAGAAGTGGAGGAGACACTCGCTACTTCCTCCACTAGGTGGGCAAGTAGTGATTAGGAGAGTGGCGTGGGAGGTGGCGTTGCAAGCGTTCTGGCTTCTGAAGCAGACACTGTTGAGTAACCTGAGGAGGACATCAGTAATGTGCAGACACAACTCGATGATGATGATTATTATTTTTAATTTTATTAATAATATATATATATATATATATATATATATATATATATATATATAGCGGCATCATCTTCTGTAGCGCTTTACAGGGTGTGATTACAAAGTAAAACATATAGTACAGGGAACACTGCAAAACTCGAAGCTACAAGGTTCAAACCAAGTGTTATGAGCACAGGAGACAATATGAAAGAGAGTCCTGCCTGTCACGCTCTGGGTACTGCAACAATCCACTTAGGTAACTCCAGCCCTCTCGGTAAGACCTCAACCCCCAATCTCCGCAGCCAGCTTCACCTATAGGAGCCCCCGCTTGCCGGGACGCAGAACACGCCTGCCCGGGATCGGTTGCCCCCAGGACTTCAATGGCTCAAAGATTGGAGTCTTACTGTTCAGAGGTCTGGAGAACCCTTGGCTGGAAGTGGTATTGAGTAGCCCAATAGCTGAGCGATTGACGGAAGTCCAAGAACAGACTGGAGTTTGGCAACGGGAGGTCCGAGATGGCAGCAGTACAAAGGAGTAGGCAGTTCGTGGTCTAGGTTCAGGGCGATGGTCGGCAACAGGAACACAGATCGGGGATGGTCAAACACAGGCGAAGGTCGGCAACAGGAACACAGATCGGGGATGGTCAAACACAGGCGAAGGTCGGCAACAGGAACACAGATCGAGGATGGTCAGAAAACAGGCGAAGGTCGGCAACAGGAACAACAATGATTCACAGGAGGCTACCAACAAACTAGGATCAAGGCGCTATAACAGGCACTGGGCAACTGAAGGGGGAAACTTTATATAAGGACAGACAAGAAGGGAAGGTGTAGGTGATTGGAGAACACAGGATCACAGTACTGATTGGGGGAGCAAGGAGTGCCCACCCCATCTATGGGCTCATTGGCCCAGACAAGGAGGGGGGGCGTAAGCCCCACAGAACCTAGGGCTCATTGGCCCCTTTAATCCGAACCAGGGGGCGTGCCGATGCCCCCTGGCTAATCTATCTTTGCTCAGCGCGCCCGCCGGAGGGAAAACACATCTCGGGCACACGCGCGCTGGACCGGGGCCCAGGTAAGTGCCGATTAGTGACACTACCCCCCCCTTCACGAGGGGCCTCCGGACCCTCACCCGGTTTTTCCGGATTATCACGGTGGAATTTCCGTACAAGAGCTTTGGCATGAACATCCCTCGCAGCCACCCAACATCTTTCTTCTGGGCCATAGCCAACCCAGTCCACCAAGTATTGTAAAGAATTGCGCATCCTGCGAGAATCCAAGATCTTATTTACTTCATACTCGGGCTCATTATCCACAAGAATAGGTGCAGGACCAGCAAGAGGCGTATTCTTCACCGGTTTTAACAGTGAAACGTGAAAAGAGTTGGGTATTCTCATAGTTGGCGGGAGTTGAACTTTAAAAGACACATTATTCAACCTTTTAATTATAGGAAAGGGGCCAATGAATTTTGGACCCAACTTGCAAGAAGGTTGACGGGGGCGCAATATTTTTAGTGGAGACCCAAACTAAATCGCCTACTTGAAGAGTGGGCTCCCGTGATCTACGACGATCGGCAAATTTTTTATATCTTAAACTAGTAGTCTTAAGAATTTCCTGAACATGTGTCCAGATATTCTTCCGTTCTTGAAGCCACTCCTCCAACGCCGGCAAGTTGGAGGGTGATCCTGAAAGGGAAGAACCTCTAGGATTTTTCCCAAAATTACAATAAAATGGTGATATCTTGGTACTCTCACTAGGCGCGTTATTGTAAGCAAATTCGGCGAAATCAATAAAATCTGCCCATTGTTCTTGGGCATCAGAGACATAACACCTTAAGTACTGTTCCAAAGTTTGATTAGTTCTTTCCGTCTGCCCATTGGACTGGGGATGGTAAGCAGACGAAAGAGAGATCTGTATACCCAACCGCGAACAGAAATGTTTCCAAAAACGTGAAGTAAATTGGACACCCCCCGATCAGAGACAATATTGGACGGAATTCCATGAATACGAAAAATATGTGAAATAAATAGTCGAGAAAGCTCTGGTGCAGAAGGAAGCTTGGCCAAAGGAACGAAATGTGCCATCTTACTGAAACGATCTACGACCACCCAAATAACAGTATTCCCATGTGATAAAGGCAAATCTACAATAAAATCCATAGAAATATGAGTCCATGGTTCAGCAGGGATATCAAGTGGGACTAAACACCCACTAGGGGCCTTGTGAACCCCCTTACTTCGCGCACAAACAGAACATGCGTCGATAAAGGCAGTAATATCGCGTCGCATAGTAGGCCACCATACAAGACGTCAGGCTAGAATGAAAGTTTTATGATTTCCTAGATGTCCAGCAGTTTTGGCATCGTGAAACTCGCGAATTACATCAGAACGCAGATGCGGTGGTACAAACTGACACCCTAAAGGTACATCTACAGGGGATTCATTTTGAAATGGCACCAAGGCATTCGAAAGATCAGGAAGCAAGGCCCCAATCACGCAACCCACAGGCAAAATAGGTTCACCCATATCACCCCGATCCTTACAATCCCCAAACAAGCGGGACAGAGCATCTGCCTTAGAATTTTTTACTCCTGGTTTAAATGTTATTATAAAATTAAAGCGCGAGAAAAATAATGCCCAACGAGCCTGACGAGAGTTCAGTCTCTTAGCTGAGCTAATGTACTCGAGGTTTTTGTGATCAGTATAGACCGTGATCGGATACAATGACCCCTCCATCCAATGACGCCATTCATCAAAAGCCAGTTTAATCGCCAATAACTCCCTGTTTCCAACATCATAGTTCTGTTCCGCGGCACTAAATTTCCGTGAGAAGTAGGCGCAAGGATGCAAAAGTTCAGGATGACCAGAGTATTGCGACAACACCGCCCCCACACCCAACTCGGATGCATCTACTTCAATGGTAAAAGGTTTATTAACGTCAGGGTGAACTAAAACTGGCGCCGAAGTAAAAGCCTGTTTTAGAGTCAGGAAGGCCTCATTGACCGAAGATGACCAGTTTACAGTGAAGGCGCCCTTGCGAGTAAGGTTGGTGAGAGGAGCAACAATATTGGAAAAACCCTTAATAAAGCGTCGATAGAAATTAGCGAAACCTAAAAAACGCTGTAATTCTTTTAAAGACTTGGGTTGTACCCAATCCCGCACCGCCGAAACTTTCCCCGCATCCATCTCTAACCCCTGGCTAGAGATTATATAACCCAAAAGGGAACGGTAGTGACCTCAAACATACATTTAGAAATCTTTGCATACAAGTTATTCTCTCTCAGTTTTTGAAGTACCATTTTCACATGTTGTCTATGTTGGGACAAAGACTTAGAGAAAATGAGGATATCATCCAAATAAATCACCATGAATCTGCCCAAATAGTCTCGGAAGACATCATTAACAAAGTCTTGGAAGACCGCAGGAGCATTACAAAGGCCAAAGGGCATGACTAGATATTCGTAATGACCATCTTTAACATTGAATGCAGTTTTCCACTCATCTCCTTGCCGAATACGAATAAGGTTGTAGGCCCCCTTTAAGTCTAACTTGGAGAACACCTGAGCACCTACTACTTGATTAAATAAATCCCCAATCAAGGGAAGGGGATACCGTTTTTTTACCGTGATCTTATTCAGGGCTCTGTAATCTATGCAAGGCCTTAAACCACCATCTTTTTTCTCCACAAAGAAGAAGCCAGCCCCCGCAGGCGAAGTAGAAGGACGGATGAACCCCTTGCTTAAATTCTTGGAGATGTACTCCTTCATTGCCTGTTATTCCAGCCAGGTAAGATTATAAATCTTCCCTCTAGGAGGGATGGTCCCGGGGAGCAGGTCAATGGGGCAGTCATAGGGCCTATGTGGGGGAAGGGAATCTGCGGAACGTTCAGAAAAAACATCAGCCCAATCTGCGTAAGGCTGAGGCAATCCCTGTGGCAGCATCTGAAAACTTTTGAGGGCAGTGGAAAAACAATGTGTCTTGCAGTAATTACTCCACCTCACTAAATCCCCATTCTGCCAGTCTAAAATGGGGTTGTGGAGTTTTAACCAGGGATATCCCAGTACTACCGGGGTTTTCGGACAATCAAAAACCAAGAACTCGATATATTCTGAGTGGGAAGAGCCAACAATTAAATTGAGAGGTAGGGTCTTGGTACTAACCAGACCTCCCTGGATGGCCTTCCCATTTATGGCCAGAACCTGTAGAGATTTTCCAAGGGGTACCAGCGGAATTCCCAGGACGGAGATCATGCTCCGATCCAGGAAATTACCTGCAGCTCCACTATCGATAAAGGCGGATACTGCCCGTTTGGAAGGACCCCAAGAAAGCTCTACGGGGATTAACATTTTATTCAAGTGAGAGTAATTAACGGACTCACCTAGATCAGTACTCTCCTCCTGATCTAGGCGAGGAAGTTTCCCGCCGGGTATCCCTTGTTCGGACAGGACCTAGCAAAATGTCCCGGATTCCCACAATATAAGCAGAGACCCATGGAGCGTCTACGCTGCTTCTCGTCCTGGGTAAGACGAGCTCTACCGACCTGCATGGGTTCTTCCAGTGAGGTAGAAGGTGTGTTTGCCCCAGGGAAAGTGGGTGGGTTGGGGGTCTGAGATGGCTTAAAGGACGAGGAAGTCCTAACCCTTTCCCTGGCTCTTTCCCTAAGACGCCGATCTATATTGATGGAGACCTGCATTAGCTGGTCTAGATCTGCTGGTGTAGGGAAATTGACCAAAGCGTCCTTGATACCCTCTGATAGACCCATACGGAACTGGCTACACAGGGCTGGGTCATTCCATCTGGAGTCTACTGCCCACCGTCGGAATTCTGAACTGTAATCTTCGGCAGTATTCCGACCTTGCTTCAAGGCCCGAAGCCTGTTTTCGGCTGTGGACTGCTGGTCTGGGTCGGCATATAACACACCCATAGCCTGAAAAAAGGATGAAACGGAGTGCAGGGCAGCATCATCGGGAGGCAGGCTAAAAGCCCATGATTGGGGATCTCCCTGCAAAAGGGAGATAACTAACCCCACCCGTTGGGTCTCGGTGCCTGAGGATACGGGCCTCAATCTGAAGTACAGCTCACAGGAATTTTTAAAATTGGAGAATTTGGCTCGGTCTCCAAAAAATTTCTCAGGTAACGGGACCTTCGGCTCCGACACGTGAGGTGGTACAGCGGATGCAGGATTTTGCCTGGTTTCTTGATTGGCTCTCTCTGGGCAAGTTGATTTATAGCTGTGGCCATAGCCTGTACTTGCTGTACCAGGTCGTCCATGGTGGCCTGTTATAATGTCACGCTCTGGGTACTGCAACAATCCACTTAGGTAACTCCAGCCCTCTCGGTAAGACCTCAACCCCCAATCTCCGCAGCCAGCTTCACCTATAGGAGCCCCCGCTTGCCGGGATGCAGAACACGCCTGCCCGGGATCGGTTGCCCCCAGGACTTCAATGGCTCAAAGATTGGAGTCTTACTGTTCAGAGGTCTGGAGAACCCTTGGCTGGAAGTGGTATTGAGTAGCCCAATAGCTGAGCGATTGACGGAAGTCCAAGAACAGACTGGAGGTTGGCAACGGGAGGTCCGAGATGGCAGCAGTACAAAGGAGTAGGCAATTCGTGGTCCAGGTTCGGGGCGATGGTCGGCAACAGGAACACAGATCGGGGATGGTCAAACACAGGCGAAGGTCGGCAACAGGAACACAGATCGGGGATGGTCAAACACAGGCGAAGGTCGGCAACAGGAACACAGATCGAGGATGGTCAGAAAACAGGCGAAGGTCGGCAACAGGAACAACAATGATACACAGGAGGCTACCAACAAACTAGGATCAAGGCGCTATAACAGGCACTGGGCAACTGAAGGGGGAAACTTTATATAGGGACAGACAAGAAGGGAAGGTGTAGGTGATTGGAGAACACAGGATAACAGTACTGATTGGGGGAGCAAGGAGTGCCCACCCCATCTATGGGCTCATTGGCCCAGACAAGGAGGGGGGGCGTAAGCCCCACAGAACCTAGGGCTCATTGGCCCCTTTAATCCGAACCAGGGGGCGTGCCGATGCCCCCTGGCTAATCTACAGCCTCCGGCGGGCGCGCTGAGCACAGCGCCGCCGGAGGGAAAACACATCTCGGGCACGCGCGCGCGCCCGGGAACTGATGACTCGCGCGCGAGGAGGGAGAGGGGCCGTGCTTGGCGCCGCCTGAGCAGACGCCGCACGGCGCGGCCGCCGGGCCGGAGCTGCTGGGGCCGGCCGCCGACAACGCTGGACCGGGGCCCAGGTAAGTGCCGATTAGTGACACTGCCCTTGCAAGCTTACAGTCTAATGGATGGGGTGGAGACAAAAGGTAGGGGTCACAAGTGGTAGAGCTTGAGTTGGGCTGCACGTGCTGTTCGAAGGTTATAGGAGTTGCTTAAGCCAGGATATATGCCCTGTCTGAAGAAGTGAGTTTTGAGGGCACTTTTAAAGGCTTGGAGAGAAGGAGAGTGAGGGTTTTAGTGGTCAGCATGGTGGCAGAAGGGGAAAGTCTGGAGGCTAATGTGCCTGGGGTAGACCAATTGCTGCGCAGCAGACTACCTTCCCGGGAGGTAGTGGAAGAGGGGTTCCCGGAGTCGGCGGCGGCAGCAGCAGTGAATTAGTGTGGACTGTTGATGGGAAATTCAGCTACTTGGCTATGTGGCAGTTTTTCATCAAGCATCTGCAGGAAGTTAGCATGGCCACATGCAAGTATGTGTATGCAGAAGGCGGAACGTAGCCAGGTTCCCAATGTTGACCCCACAGCCCTGCATCAACATATGCAGCGTCACCATAGTGGCCTGGGAAAGTTGGCTTCAAAGTGGTGGTCCAGCCTGCTGCATTACCAGTGGCACACCACTCCCTGTTCCAGCCAGCCAAGGCTTCACCACCTCCTGTGTGTCATACCCATCCTCTGTCGGTCCAGATGCTCCTCCTCCTCTTACTCAGAGTCAGTTATTCTGCCAGCAATCCATTGGCGAAGTTATGGCCAAGCGACAACAGTATGTGCCCACTCATCCAATGTGCAGAAGCTAAATGTGCTCCTGTATAAGTTGATGGTGCTGCAGTCCCTCCCTTTCAGGTGGTGGACTCTTCACCTTTCAGAGAACTGATGGCTTGTGCCGAGTCGAGGTGAAGAGTCCCAAGCTGTTATTTCTTTGCAAAGAAAGGCAGTACCAGCCCTGTACAATTTTGTTGAACAGAAGGTGGGCCAGTCTGTGAGCCTGTCTGTGTGTACCAAAGTGCATGGCAGCGCCTATGACAATACATGTCCTTTAAGGCCCACTGGGTGAATGTGGTTCCTGCACAACAGCAACTTGGACAGGTCACACTACTGTGGCCTCCATGCTCCTAGCCCATTGTGCCTGTGACAGTACGTGACTCCATATCCTTATTCTCCCCCGTCTCTGCAGCCTCCACTGCATGGACAAGTCTCAGTGCCCCTCCAGTTTACCATGTGTGCAGGACATGGCAGTGTCACGCTGTTCTTCACATGGTTTGCCTTGGCGAATGGAATCACACATGGGAGGAACTGCTAAAAATCATTAATAAAGAAATCAAATCATGGCTTACTCCACGAAAACTACAAATGGGAACCATGGTGACCGACAATGGGAAGATGTAAGATGTTGGTTCCTTGTGTTAACTTTAAAAAGGACTATTGGGTCATCCAGATATAATCTCAGCTATGATAAATCCAGGAACAAATATTGAGCCAAAACCAACAATTGATGAGTGGATTTAATTAAAATAGGGGCAGTTACATTACAGAAAAAGTAATAATATGAATAGTGTAAATATTATGTAATGTTGCAATTTCCATACAAAAAGGCGGTAATCTCTCTCAAGTTAATTCAGCCAGGGCCTTTTGTCCTTTGCCCAGCCCCCGCCATACTGCCTGCATGGCAGCCCTTCATGTCTCCTGCATTGTCAGAGGGGAAGCAAAGAGAAGAAGACCCCTCCCCCACGTTCCCTGCTTTAATATAATTCTCTGGTCAAACTTTAACTCTCCACTACCCAACTGTTATGTAATGTTTAAAACCAAGTAAGGAATTCTTAAGAATATTCCAATCCGCCATGGGTTATTTTAAAATATGCAAAAATACCACATTTTGAACCAACTAATTTAACAAAAATTGCTATTGCTAGAAATAAAAGGATTTCCCTGTCCTTTCAACCCTAAACAAGAAATGTGAAATTTTCCCATCATTTTTAGAAGGATATTTTACCTTTAGAGCTAACATTTTTTATTGAGTTTTTAAGAGAAGGGGGTCAGAAAACTGTTTCATAAATTTCACGCATTAAAAATGTGACTTGATTATTTTTGGGTTCTCAGTCACTCCTTGTCATTACTACCCCTCCAGTTGTATTAGCCTTTCACCAATCTTGAATAGTAACATACAGTAGAGTTTTTAATTATTTAAGTATTTAAAGCTGTTTTTAGCAAAAACCTAACCTTACTAACTCATAAATTAACAAAAGTCAGAGGGGTTCATACATGGCCCTTTAACCAAGCAAGTCTATTATTGATTATTGAAAATCAATATGCAGACATTAAAATAACAGACAGCGATAACTGTATAAATGACCATTGATAATAAGATGTATTATTAAACTAATCTGTACTATTAATCAAACTGATTTAATAATAACACTGATTAAACATGAAGGCTTGGTTGAGCAGGAGCTTTTTTTTTTTAAACCATTAGTTTTTCCAGTGTCAGCATACCAATAAAGCTAACAAAAAACTATTAACCTCCTTCTTTATGGATAACTCACAGAATTCTGCACCAATTTGTCAAATTAACCCAATATTCTCTATAGTAACCTGATTCATTTTCCCAGAACTTCATGTCCAATAGTTAATGTCAATGCAAACCTTGACAATAGGCTTCCTGTGCATCCCTATAAATTAAATTTACCAGTTCCTCCATTTGAAGCAAATGGCCAGGATTCACTTAGAGTTGAGAAAAATTCTCATGTTAGAAATACATTCAATTCAGTAAAAAAAAAGCATGAGAATTTCACTTTTATTGAAACACCCGATAGGAAGACAATGAAAGTCAAAGGCATTTTTTACTCCTGAGAAAAGTACTGAGCTTTATACTCCTTTTTACTATGTAGTAAAAAGTGTTATTGGCTTTCGTTGCCTTCCTATCTGACGAGTCATTAAATGTAAAATTCTCATGCTTTTCACTCATGATTTGAACTTCTGAATACCATCAGATTTTTTTTCAAACTTTAGTGAATCAATGCCGATGTCTTTCTTGGTGATTACATGTATTAAAGCGGCTGGTGAAAATAAAAAAATTAAAAATAGCAGAAAAAAAGCTTTTCCTTGATTGATAAAAAACATCTTTTCAATCCTTTTCTTAACAGCAACATGTTTAAAAACCAATATGTCTTTGGATAACAATTTAACAACCCACATGAATTCAGTACTTTATAACTCTTAAAATGCAAAGGCCCACCTGATTCATTAGTAGATGTAGCTACAATGAAAAAGACAGAAAACACATTTCAGAAGAGCTCAAATATATTTTTAAAACCAAGTAAGGAATTCTTAAGAATATTCCGATCCGCCATGGGTTATTTTAAAATGTGAAAAAATACCACATTTTGAACCAACTATTTTCACAAAAAATGGTTAGGTCAAAAGGTGCTATTGCTAGAAATGAAAGGATTTCCCTGTCCTTTCAACCCTTAACAAAAATGTCCCATTTTTCCCATCATTTTTAGAAGGATATTCCACCTTTAGAGCTAACATTTTTATTGAGTTTTTAAGTGAAGGGGGTCAGAAAACAGTTTCATAAATTTCATGCATTATTAATAAATGTGACTTGATTATTTTTGGGTTCTCAGTCACTCCTTGTCATTACTACCCCTCCAGTTGTATTAGCCTTTACCAATCTTGAATAGTAAAATACAGTAGAGTTTTTAATTATTTAAGTATTTAAAGCTGTTTTTAGCAAAAACCTAACCTTACTAACTCATAAATTAACAAACACAAAAGAGTCAGTGGGGTTCATACATGGCCCTTTAACCAAGCAAGTCTATTGGTGATTAATGAAAATCAATATGCAGACATTAAAATAACAGAAAGCGATAACTGTACAAATGACCATTGATAATAAGATGTATTATTCAACTAATCTGTACTATTAATCAAACTGATTTAATAATAACACTGATTAAACATGAAGGCTTACTTGGTTGAGTAGGAGCTTTTTTTTCAATCAAGCAAAAGAAAAGGAAAGGCAAGATTTAGAAAAGATAAAATGAAATATCCAAAACCAAACAAAGCTCAAATATCTTTGGAACATAGCAAACCATTAGTTTTTCCAGTGTCAGCATACCAATAAAGCTAACGAAAAACTATTACCCTCCTTCTTTATGGATAACTTAAAGAATTCTGCACCAATTTGTCAAATTAACCCAATATTCTCTATAGTAACCTGATTCATTTTCCCAGAACTTCATGTCCAGTAGTTAATGTCAATGCAAACCTTGACAATAGGCTTCCATTGCATCCCTATAAATTAAATGAACCAGTTCCTCCATTTGAAGCAAATGGCCAGGATTTACTTAAAGTTGAGAAAAATTCTCATGTTAGAAATACATTCAATTCAGTAAAAAAAAAGCATGAGACTTTCACTTTTATTGAAACACCCGATAGGAAGGCAATGAAAGTCAAAGGCATTTTTTACTCCTGAGAAAAGTACTGAGCTTTATACTCCTTTTTACTATGTAGTAAAAAGTGTTATTGGCTTTCATTGTCTTCCTATCTGACGAGTCATTAAATGTAAAATGCTCATGCTTTTTACTCATGATTTGAACTTCTGAATACCATCAGATTTTTTTTCAAACTTTAGTGAATCAATGCCGATGTCTTTTTGGTGATTACATATATTAAAGCGGCTGGTGAATATAAAAAAATCAAAAATAGCAGAAAAAAAGCTTTTCCTTGATTGATAAAAAACATCTTTTCAATCCTTTTCTTAACAGCAACATGTTTAAAAAACAATATGTCTTTGGATAACAATTTAACAACCCACATGAATTCAGTGCTTTATAACTCTTGAAATGCAAAGGCCCACCTGATTCATTAGTAGATGTAGCTACAATGAAAAAGACAGAAAACACATTTCAGAAGAGCTCAAATATATTTTTAAAACCAAGTAAGGAATTCTTAAGAATATTCCGATCCGCCATGGGTTATTTTAAAATGTGCAAAAATACCACATTTTGAACCAACTAATTTCACAAAAAATGTTTAGGTCAAAAGGTGCTATTTCTAGAAATGAAAGGATTTCCCTGTCCTTTCAACCCTAAACAAAAATGTCACATTTTTCCCATCATTTTTAGAAGGATATTCCACCTTTAGAGCTAACATTTTTATTGAGTTTTTAAGAGAAGGGGGTCAGAAAACAGTTTCATAAATTTCACGCATTATTAATAAATGTGACTTGATTATTTTTGGGTTCTCAGTCACTCCTTGTCATTACTACCCCTCCAGTTGTATTAGCCTTTACCAATCTTGAATAGTAAAATACAGTAGAGTTTTTAATTATTTAAGTATTTAAAGCTGTTTTTAGCAAAAACCTAACCTTACTAACTCATAAATTAACAAACACAAAAGAGTCAGAGGGGTTCATACATGGCCCTTTAACCAAGCAAGTCTATTGGTGATTAATGAAAATAAATATGCAGACATTAAAATAACAGACAGCGATAACTGTACAAATGACCATTGATAATAAGATGTATTATTCACCTAATCTGTACTATTAATCAAACTGATTTAATAATAACACTGATTAAACATGAAGGCTCACTTGGTTGAGTAGGAGCTTTTTTTTCAATCAAGCAAAAGAAAAGGAAAGGCAAGATTTAGAAAAGATAAAATGAAATATCCAAAACCAAACAAAGCGCAAATATCTTTGGAACATAGCAAACCATTAGTTTTTCCAGTGTCAGCATACCAATAAAGCTAACAAAAAACTATTAACCTCCTTCTTTATGGATAACTTAAAGAATTCTGCGCCAATTTGTCAAATTAACCCAATATTCTCTATAGTAACCTGATTCATTTTCCCAGAACTTCATGTCCAACAGTTAATGTCAATGCAAACCTTGACAATAGGCTTCCATTGCATCCCTATAAATTAAATGAACCAGTTCCTCCATTTGAAGCAAATGGCCAGGATTTACTTAAAGTTGAGAAAAATTCTCATGTTAGAAATACATTCAATTCAGTAAAAAAAAAAGCATGAGACTTTCACTTTTATTGAAACACCCGATAGGAAGGCAATGAAAGTCAAAGGCATTTTTTACTCCTGAGAAATGTACTGAGCTTTATACTCCTTTTTACTATGTAGTAAAAAGTGTTATTGGCTTTCATTGCCGTCCTATCTGACGAGTCATTAAATGTAAAATGCTCATGCTTTTTACTCATGATTTGAACTTCTGAATACCATCAGATTTTTTTTCAAACTTTAGTGAATCAATGCCGATGTCTTTTTGGTGATTACATATATTAAAGCGGCTGGTGAATATAAAAAAATCAAAAATAGCAGAAAAAAAGCTTTTCCTTGATTGATAAAAAACATCTTTTCAATCCTTTTCTTAACAGCAACATGTTTAAAAAACAATATGTCTTTGGATAACAATTTAACAACCCACATGAATTCAGTACTTTATAACTCTTAAAATGCAAAGGCCCACCTGATTCATTAGTAGATGTAGCTACAATGAAAAAGACAGAAAACACATTTCAGAAGAGCTCAAATATATTTTTAAAACCAAGTAAGGAATTCTTAAGAATATTCCGATCCGCCATGGGTTATTTTAAAATGTGCAAAAATACCACATTTTGAACCAACTAATTTCACAAAAAATGGTTAGGTCAAAAGGTGCTATTGCTAGAAATGAAAGGATTTCCCTGTCCTTTCAACCCTAAACAAAAATGTCCCATTTTTCCCATCATTTTTAGAAGGATATTCCACCTTTAGAGCTAACATTTTTATTGAGTTTTTAAGTGAAGGGGGTCAGAAAACAGTTTCATAAATTTCACGCATTATTAATAAATGTGACTTGATTATTTTTGGGTTCTCAGTCACTCCTTGTCATTACTACCCCTCCAGTTGTATTAGCCTTTACCAATCTTGAATAGTAAAATACAGTAGAGTTTTTAATTATTTAAGTATTTAAAGCTGTTTTTAGCAAAAACCTAACCTTACTAACTCATAAATTAACAAACCCAAAAGAGTCAGAGGGGTTCATACATGGCCCTTTAACCAAGCAAGTCTATTATTGATTAATGAAAATCAATATGCAGAAATTAAAATAACAGACAGCGATAACTGTATAAATGACCATTGATAATAAGATGTGTTATTCAACTAATCTGTACTATTAATCAAACTGATTTAATAATAACACTGATTAAACATGAAGGCTTACTTGGTTGAGTAGGAGCTTTTTTTTCAATCAAGCAAAAGAAAAGGAAAGTCAAGATTTAGAAAAGATAAAATGAAATATCCAAAACCAAACAAAGCTCAAATATCTTTGGAACATAGCAAACCATTAGTTTTTCCAGTGTCAGCATACCAATAAAGCTAACGAAAAACTATTACCCTCCTTCTTTATGGATAACTTAAAGAATTCTGCACCAATTTGTCAAATTAACCCAATATTCTCTATAGTAACCTGATTCATTTTCCCAGAACTTCATGTCCAGTAGTTAATGTCAATGCAAACCTTGACAATAGGCTTCCATTGCATCCCTATAAATTAAATGAACCAGTTCCTCCATTTGAAGCAAATGGCCAGGATTTACTTAAAGTTGAGAAAAATTCTCATGTTAGAAATACATTCAATTCAGTAAAAAAAAAGCATGAGACTTTCACTTTTATTGAAACACCCGATAGGAAGGCAATGAAAGTCAAAGGCATTTTTTACTCCTGAGAAAAGTACTGAGCTTTATACTCCTTTTTACTATGTAGTAAAAAGTGTTATTGGCTTTCATTGTCTTCCTATCTGACGAGTCATTAAATGTAAAATGCTCATGCTTTTTACTCATGATTTGAACTTCTGAATACCATCAGATTTTTTTTCAAACTTTAGTGAATCAATGCCGATGTCTTTTTGGTGATTACATATATTAAAGCGGCTGGTGAATATAAAAAAATCAAAAATAGCAGAAAAAAAGCTTTTCCTTGATTGATAAAAAACATCTTTTCAATCCTTTTCTTAACAGCACGTTGTTTAAAAAACAATATGTCTTTGGATAACAATTTAACAACCCACATGAATTCAGTGCTTTATAACTCTTGAAATGCAAAGGCCCACCTGATTCATTAGTAGATGTAGCTACAATGAAAAAGACAGAAAACACATTTCAGAAGAGCTCAAATATATTTTTAAAACCAAGTAAGGAATTCTTAAGAATATTCCGATCCGCCATGGGTTATTTTAAAATGTGCAAAAATACCACATTTTGAACCAACTAATTTCACAAAAAATGTTTAGGTCAAAAGGTGCTATTGCTAGAAATGAAAGGATTTCCCTGTCCTTTCAACCCTAAACAAAAATGTCACATTTTTCCCATCATTTTTAGAAGGATATTCCACCTTTAGAGCTAACATTTTTATTGAGTTTTTAAGAGAAGGGGGTCAGAAAACAGTTTCATAAATTTCAGGCATTATTAATAAATGTGACTTGATTATTTTTGGGTTCTCAGTCACTCCTTGTCATTACTACCCCTCCAGTTGTATTAGCCTTTACCAATCTTGAATAGTAAAATACAGTAGAGTTTTTAATTATTTAAGTATTTAAAGCTGTTTTTAGCAAAAACCTAACCTTACTAACTCATAAATTAACAAACACAAAAGAGTCAGAGGGGTTCATACATGGCCCTTTAACCAAGCAAGTCTATTATTGATTAATGAAAATCAATATGCAGAAATTAAAATAACAGACAGCGATAACTGTATAAATGACCATTGATAATAAGATGTATTATTCAACTAATCTGTACTATTAATCAAACTGATTTAATAATAACACTGATTAAACATGAAGGCTTACTTGGTTGAGTAGGAGCTTTTTTTTCAATCAAGCAAAAGAAAAGGAAAGGCAAGATTTAGAAAAGATAAAATGAAATATCCAAAACCAAACAAAGCTCAAATATCTTTGGAACATAGCAAACCATTAGTTTTTCCAGTGTCAGCATACCAATAAAGCTAACGAAAAACTATTACCCTCCTTCTTTATGGATAACTTAAAGAATTCTGCACCAATTTGTCAAATTAACCCAATATTCTCTATAGTAACCTGATTCATTTTCCCAGAACTCTATGTCCAGTAGTTAATGTCAATGCAAACCTTGACAATAGGCTTCCATTGCATCCCTATAAATTAAATGAACCAGTTCCTCCATTTGAAGCAAATGGCCAGGATTTACTTAAAGTTGAGAAAAATTCTCATGTTAGAAATACATTCAATTCAGTAAAAAAAAAAGCATGAGACTTTCACTTTTATTGAAACACCTGATAGGAAGGCAATGAAAGTCAAAGGCATTTTTTACTCCTGAGAAAAGTGCTGAGCTTTATACTCCTTTTTACTATGTAGTAAAAAGTGTTATTGGCTTTCATTGCCGTCCTATCTGACGAGTCATTAAATGTAAAATGCTCATGCTTTTTACTCATGATTTGAACTTCTGAATACCATCAGATTTTTTTTTCAAACTTTAGTGAATCAATGCCGATGTCTTTTTGGTGATTACATATATTAAAGCGGCTGGTGAATATAAAAAAATCAAAAATAGCAGAAAAAAAGCTTTTCCTTGATTGATAAAAAACATCTTTTCAATCCTTTTCTTAACAGCAACATGTTTAAAAAACAATATGTCTTTGGATAACAATTTAACAACCCACATGAATTCAGTACTTTATAACTCTTAAAATGCAAAGGCCCACCTGATTCATTAGTAGATGTAGCTACAATGAAAAAGACAGAAAACACATTTCAGAAGAGCTCAAATATATTTTTAAAACCAAGTAAGGATTTCTTAAGAATATTCCGATCCGCCATGGGTTATTTTAAAATGTGCAAAAATACCACATTTTGAACCAACTAATTTCACAAAAAATGGTTAGGTCAAAAGGTGCTATTGCTAGAAATGAAAGGATTTCCCTATCCTTTCAACCCTAAACAAAAATGTCCCATTTTTCCCATCAATTTTAGAAGGATATTCCACCTTTAGAGCTAACATTTTTATTGAGTTTTTAAGTGAAGGGGGTCAGAAAACAGTTTCATAAATTTCACGCATTATTGATAAATGTGACTTGATTATTTTTGGGTTCTCAGTCACTCCTTGTCATTACTACCCCTCCAGTTGTATTAGCCTTTACCAATCTTGAATAGTAAAATGCAGTAGAGTTTTTAATTATTTAAGTATTTAAAGCTGTTTTTAGCAAAAACCTAACCTTACTAACTCATAAATTAACAAACACAAAAGAGTCAGAGGGGTTCATACATGGCCCATTAACCAAGCAAGTCTATTATTGATTAATCAAAATCAATATGCAGACATTAAAATAACAGACAGCGATAACTGTATAAATGACCATTGGTAATAAGATGTATTATTCAACTAATCTGTACTATAAATCAAACTGATTTAATAATAACACTGATTAAACATGAAGGCTTACATGGTTGAGTAGGAGCTTTTTTTTCAATCAAGCAAAAGAAAAGGAAAGGCAAGATTTAGAAAAGATAAAATGAAATATCCAAAACCAAACAAAGCTCAAATATCTTTGGAACATAGCAAACCATTAGTTTTTCCAGTGTCAGCATACCAATAAAGCTAACGAAAAACTATTACCCTCCTTCTTTATGGATAACTTAAAGAATTCTGCACCAATTTGTCAAATTAACCCAATATTCTCTATAGTAACCTGATTCATTTTCCCAGAACTCTATGTCCAGTAGTTAATGTCAATGCAAACCTTGACAATAGGCTTCCATTGCATCCCTATAAATTAAATGAACCAGTTCCTCCATTTGAAGCAAATGGCCAGGATTTACTTAAAGTTGAGAAAAATTCTCATGTTAGAAATACATTCAATTCAGTAAAAAAAAAAGCATGAGACTTTCACTTTTATTGAAACACCCGATAGGAAGGCAATGAAAGTCAAAGGCATTTTTTACTCCTGAGAAAAGTACTGAGCTTTATACTCCTTTTTACTATGTAGTAAAAAGTGTTATTGGCTTTCATTGCCGTCCTATCTGACGAGTCATTAAATGTAAAATGCTCATGCTTTTTACTCATGATTTGAACTTCTGAATACCATCAGATTTTTTTTTCAAACTTTAGTGAATCAATGCTGATGTCTTTTTGGTGATTACATATATTAAAGCGGCTGGTGAATATAAAAAAATCAAAAATAGCAGAAAAAAAGCTTTTCCTTGATTGATAAAACACATCTTTTCAATCCTTTTCTTAACAGCAACATGTTTAAAAAACAATATGTCTTTGGATAACAATTTAACAACCCACATGAATTCAGTACTTTATAACTCTTAAAATGCAAAGGCCCACCTGATTCATTAGTAGATGTAGCTACAATGAAAAAGACAGAAAACACATTTCAGAAGAGCTCAAATATATTTTTAAAACCAAGTAAGGATTTCTTAAGAATATTCCGATCCGCCATGGGTTATTTTAAAATGTGCAAAAATACCACATTTTGAACCAACTAATTTCACAAAAAATGGTTAGGTCAAAAGGTGCTATTGCTAGAAATGAAAGGATTTCCCTGTCCTTTCAACCCTAAACAAAAATGTCCCATTTTTCCCATCAATTTTAGAAGGATATTCCACCTTTAGAGCTAACATTTTTATTGAGTTTTTAAGTGAAGGGGGTCAGAAAACAGTTTCATAAATTTCACGCATTATTGATAAATGTGACTTGATTATTTTTGGGTTCTCAGTCACTCCTTGTCATTACTACCCCTCCAGTTGTATTAGCCTTTACCAATCTTGAATAGTAAAATGCAGTAGAGTTTTTAATTATTTAAGTATTTAAAGCTGTTTTTAGCAAAAACCTAACCTTACTAACTCATAAATTAACAAACACAAAAGAGTCAGAGGGGTTCATACATGGCCCATTAACCAAGCAAGTCTATTATTGATTAATCAAAATCAATATGCAGACATTAAAATAACAGACAGCGATAACTGTATAAATGACCATTGGTAATAAGATGTATTATTCAACTAATCTGTACTATAAATCAAACTGATTTAATAATAACACTGATTAAACATGAAGGCTTACATGGTTGAGTAGGAGCTTTTTTTTTCAATCAAGCAAAAGAAAAGGAAAGGCAAGATTTAGAAAAGATAAAATGAAATATCCAAAACCAAACAAAGCTCAAATATCTTTGGAACATAGCAAACCATTAGTTTTTCCAGTGTCAGCATACCAATAAAGCTAACAAAAAACTATTACCCTCCTTCTTTATGGATAACTTAAAGAATTCTGCACCAATTTGTCAAATTAACCCAATATTCTCTATAGTAACCTGATTCATTTTCCCAGAACTTCATGTCCAGTAGTTAATGTCAATGCAAACCTTGACAATAGGCTTCCATTGCATCCCTATAAATTAAATGAACCAGTTCCTCCATTTGAAGCAAATGGCCAGGATTTACTTAAAGTTGAGAAAAATTCTCATGTTAGAAATACATTCGGGGCGTGGCCTGACACTCGGATGGCGCGGACGTGAGTTGGCGAGCTCCTGCCCCACCGAGAGTTTTATAGCTTAAAATAGCATCAACCAGTACCAGACTCACCTGCGAAACATACCCTATGAAGGGCAGAAGACGAAGGGAGAGGAAGAAAGTGACAGCCGCCGGTCCGCGAGCGAGGAGGTCGGCGATGGAGGAGGACGGGAGGAGCCACGTGGGCGCAGCCATGGCGCCGTTGCTTGCCGCGTTAGAGACCAGCTGCTCGGAGGAGTCGGAGCCGAGCCCCGGCCGGACCCGGGAGAGCGGGGCGACAATGCGGCCCTCGGCGGGCAGAGCGCCAACACAGCCACCGGGAACAGAGACGGTGGAGGTGACGCGACCAGCGGGGAAACACGAGGGATCTCCGCCCTCACAGAGACAGCTGACAGCGTCGCGGGTAGACCAGGGGCGACGGCCCGAAGGTAGGAGAGGCGGCGGTGAAGGGGAGCCGGTGGCAGACACGCTGGAAGGCGCTACAGGGAGAGCCCCCAGCGGGGAGGGGGGAGACCGAGGAGAGTGCTCCAATATGGCGCCCTCACACTATCAGCCCTGGGAGCAGAAGACATGCGAGGCAGGAGACCCTGGGAGAGAGAAACAGCAGGGGGAATATCAAGCCCTGTCCTCAGTTAAAGCACGGGCCCCAGGCGTCTCCCTTCCTGCCCAGTACCAACCCGGCGACCCCCACTCTGCACAGACTGCAAATGCAGGATCCCAGAAACCCCCATCCTGTGAAAGCAACAGTCACCACACAGCCACTGCAGCCCCAGCCCACCAACTGCCTGCCAGACAGGCTCGCACTCCAACCAGAGAGGCCACAGCAGCAGGGAGGCTGGAAAGCTACGGTTTTGTAGCCACTGACCGGGTAAACAGGATGCCGGCGCTGGGACCCCATCCCTCAGGACTTTCCTCCCCCCCGCCCGCGTCCCCCCGCCCTCTTCCACAGAGGATGCAGCGCTCCAGAAGCACCCCTCTGCCTGAGCCTGTCCCGAGAGGGGAGTCCCACCTGGCCCCCACGGCGCCCCAGGAAAGCGGCAGTCATGGAGCTGAAGACCCCACCCTGGGCATCCCCTCACGCCCGTGGCCCCGGTGCAGGGAGCTGTCACCGCTAGATCTGCCGGTAGAAATGCTGACTCTTCCACAGGAGCCCGTGTCGCCGCCGGTTATGGGACCACCGCCCGCTGTTGATCTCCCGTCCCCGATACTATACCCAGACTCCCCCGCGACTTCATCCGCGATCGGAGGATGCAACGCAACACCATCCACCAGCAACATCCATCAGGAAACACTCTCTTTCTTAAAGTCCATTCCCACCAAAGCTGATTTTGAAGCACTGATCAGAAGATATGAAGCAGCCTATAAAAAAGATATATCTGAGGTCAGAGGCCAGATCCATTCGTTAGACGCCAGAGTCACCTCTAATCAGGCTGCTACTGAAACAGCGCTGGCCGATATGGAGGCGAGGATCGAGAGTCAAAACGCGCAAATTCTACAACTACAACTCCAGCATGACGACTTGGAGAACAGACACAGGCGCAACAATCTTCGGGTCCGTGGCATCCCTGAGGCCTCTTCGGCAGGGATGCAAACACTCCGATCGAGATTGACAGAGCGCACAGAGCGCTAGGCCCGCCAAGCACTGACCCGTCTCGGCCCAGGGACATTGTTTGTCGTATACACTACTATAACATCAAAGAGGAAATCTCCCGGAGAGCATGGAGGCACGGCCCGATAGACTTTGACGGAGCGAATGTTACTATATTCCCAGACCTATCCAGGCGCACTCTGCAGATGCGTAGGCTACTACGACCGGTCCTCGATTTGATCAGATCCGCCAGAGCAACCTACAGATGGGGGTACCCCCTCCACCTAATTGTGAGCAGAGATGGCAACTCCTTTTCCCTCCGGACTTACCAGGACTTGGAGGGCCTGTTTTCATTCCTCAGTGTTGACCCGATCCCGGTGCCTAACTGGCTGATGCCCTCTCCCTCTCCTCCACCTCGGAGATCCAGGAGTGCTGTACCCAGAAATCGAAGGGACAATAGATCGCGAAGACCGAGAGAGAGACCGCTGAGGCCCTTAGATAGCGAGCAGTAGCCGAGGCTTGGTTGCTCTATGTCTGATATCTATCCGTTGCCGGCCTAGGGGCTTGTTGCCCCTGTGCTTAGTACACTCTGCTTGTCCAATTCCCTCCTCCACCGATGGACGAGGTTCCCCTTCCCCGTTAATTTACTGTTAGAGTCTTGGTCTTAGTTGATGCATTATTTTGTTGGTGATCGCTTCTCTCAGTGGGGCGACTGACTCCGTGACCCGTTGCCGGACACAGTCCCCCACTTAGGCCAGTCTCTGACCTCTCCCGTTTGGGGATAGGCCACAGACTTAGCGAGTTCGCTACTTAGTTGTCCCTCCTTTGAGGGTTCTGGCTGGCGTAGCCGGTGTCACTGTTACTGTCTTTGTCCTCCCCCCCTTCTTGCTCTTCCTCCTCCCCCCCTGCTGTTCCGGCCCCCCCCTGTTCCTTCCCCATTGTTCCGTCTGTTCCCCACTTGCACCTGCTGCCCCCTCCCCCCCCTTACTTCTATTAAAAATAGCCACAATGAGCGATATTAAACTGGTTTCTTTCAACGTGAAGGGACTGAACACGCCTGAGAAAAGGAGGGCGATCCTAAGAAACCTCAGGGCCTTGAGAGCGAGCGTGGCCTTTCTCCAAGAAACGCACTTTAAGGTGGCAAACCCACCGACCATGAGAGACAAATCGTTCCCGACCTCATACCACAGCTATTCTCCGGACTCCCGGTCGAGAGGGGTGAGCCTGCTGATTTCAAGGTCGGTACTCTGGGAAGAGGTGGGGGTGCTGGGTGGTGGAGAGGGAAGATGGCTCTTTGTTAAAGTAAGGATCTGCTCTGAGCTTTTCACCTTTGTGAACATTTACTGCCCAAACACTAGACAGGTAGACTTCCTAGAGGAGACACTAACCAAGATGGCTGAGTTTGCAGAGGGCAGGGTGGTAGTTGGTGGAGACTTTAACCTCACGCTAGACCCGCTGATAGACACCTCCAGGGGCCACACATACCTCTCTTACACCAAACTTAGGAAACTCAAAAGGCTCCTACACACACACCAACTGGTAGACCCCTGGCGTATCCTCCACCCTGACGGTAGAGATTACACGTTCTATTCTCCCCCACATAATATGTATTCGAGGCTAGACTTTTTTCTTATCCAGCACCATTCATTGCAGAGAGTCGAACTGGCGGATATCGGTAGCATCGTACTATCTGACCACGCCCCGATTAGCCTCACGCTGTCCGCGCACAACCCGACACCCCGTTCCTGGTCATGGAAACTCAATACCTCCCTGATTCAGGATATAGCCTTCAGGGACAAGCTAAAACAGAACCTCAGGGAGTACTTCGACAGGAACTCCACCCCGGGCTACGACCCTGCAGTGGTCTGGGAGGCACACAAATGCGTAGCTAGAGGGCTCCTTATCCAGCAGGGGGCTAGTGTCAAGAAAAAGAGGGGTAAGAGTTAGTGGAGAAAATTCAAAAATTAGAGACACTACACAAACAATCTCTAGCCTCGGAGCATCTGGCGGCTCTGACCGCCCTCAGGGACCGGCTACGCAGAGTCTGTAATGACTCGGTCAAACTCCAACTCATCAAATGTAGGAAAACCTACTATGAGTCAGGAGATAAGTGCGGTCGCTTGCTGGCCATGGCCCTGAGGGGGGAAAGAGCCAAAACATATGTCCCCAAGGTGCAGGATGAGATGGGAGACATGAAACACAAGGCCTCGGAGATAGCCAGAGTTTTCAGACAATACTACAAGGACCTCTACAACTTGCCGATAGACAGGGCACGCAATAGGGCCTTAGACATAGCCGACTACCTCCGACGCTCTAGACTCCCTAAACTCCCGTCCGGAGCGCTGAGCAATCTGGAAGACCCGATCACACATGAGGAAATAGCTTTAGTAATGAAGAACTCGGCAGCTGGGAAAGCCCCGGGACCTGACGGGTTTCCCCTATTCTATTACAAAACCTTTACAGAAATACTCTCGCCCAGAATGCTAGAGGTGTTCAACTCCATGGGTTCGGGCAACACTTTTCCGAGAGACAGTCTTTCCGCACAAATTGTGGTAATAGGGAAGGAAGGTAAGGACCCCACCCTTGCCTCCAGCTACAGACCGATATCCCTCCTGAACGCTGATGTCAAGCTATTTGCAAAAATATTGGCATCACGCCTGGCTCCGCACCTCCATCATGTGGTTCATTTAGATCAAGTTGGCTTCATGCCTTTCAGAGAAGCCAGAGACAACACCACTAAGACGCTGAACCTCATTATTCTGGCGCTGCAACGGAACCTCCACACGTTACTCCTCTCGACCGACGCTGAAAAAGCGTTTGATAGGGTGCAATGGGACTTCATGTTTGGAGTCCTACGGCACATTGGGCTTGGTGATAGCATGCTGGGCTGGATTACTAGCCTATACCACGGGCCATCTGCTGTAGTAAAAGTCAACGGTGTGACCTCTAAACCATTTGACATCGGTAATGGGACAAGACAGGGATGTCCTTTGTCACCCCTACTATTCATCTTAACGTTGGAGCCACTCCTCTGCAGCGTCAGAATTAATCAGAGCATACAGGGATTGTCCTTCCCCTCGGGGCACTATAAAATAGCTGCGTACGCGGACGACCTGCTATTCTTCGTGACCAGCCCAGAGGTCTCTCTCCCAAATCTAGTGAAAGAACTGGAAACATATAAAAACCTCTCCAGTTATAAGATCAATTTGCAAAAGTCGGAGATTCTCAATATTAATCTCCCGGCGACTAGAGAGACCAACCTTAGTCAATCCTTCCCTTTCAAATGGGCTCGTGAACACATTACTTACCTGGGGCGTGAAGATGAGCAGGTCTCCGAGTAGGCTCTTTGACCTCAATTTCCCCCCAATCTTACAAGCCTTCACTAGAGATGTAGAGTCCTGGTCGCACAAGAAACTCTCGTGGTTCGGGAGGTGTAACTCCCTAAAGATGAACCTACTACCTCACCTCCTATACCTACTACAAGCCCTCCCGATCGAGGTCCCTGATTCCTTCCTCCGGAGGATTGGAGGAATCTTCTCCAAGTTCATCTGGCTGGGAAGAAATCCGAGAGTTAGTAAGAATCTCTTGATGAGACCCAAGGAGGAGGGAGGACTCGGGGTGCCAGACCCGGGACTATACTATGTAGCCGCCCATCTCACCAGGGTTGTCGACTGGAACAGACATGTCGCACACAAACAGTGGGTTCGGATCGAGCAAAACGGTTCTCTATTCCCCCTGGGAGGCCTGCCATGGGTAGCAAAACAAGCCACGAAGCAAGAGCTCTCACATCCAACAATAGGGGCCACACTCAAAGTATGCCACAGAGTTTTCCAGCGGGAGGAGGTCTCCCCCCCTCTCCCCGCTCTTCCCGATACTAGGGAACCCAGAATTCTCCCCGGGAATAAGAGGTGAGATAGCTGACCAATGGATCAAAAAGGGAATCTGCCGCGCCAAACATTATCGCCACATCAGTAACAGCACGTCACTAGAGGGACTGGCAGAGACTCATGGCCTCCCGATGTGGGACACGTGGCAGTGTAGACAGCTCATTCACTTCCTCCAGTACCTTAGACATCAATTGAGCCGCTTGAGGGAACTCACTAGCTTTGAGAGAATGTGTGAGGACGAGGGCCCTGCCAGACACACCCTCTCCCAAACGTACAAAATGATCGTTGGTGGCCGAGACTCGGGCGTTCTCCCCTGCCTCTCTAGGTGGGGAGAGGATCTTGGAATCAACCTCACACTAAAACAGTGCAAGAAAATAATAGTACTGTCACACAGGTCCTCAGTGTGCACTAAGTATAAGGAATGCAACTACAAGGTGCTTACACGCTGGTATAGAGTCCCGACATTACTGCATAAATGGTTCCCCGGGGTCCCCCCGTCATGCTGGAGGTGTAATTCTGAGCGGGGCGACCTCCTGCACATCTTCTGGTCGTGTCAGGCCCTGCAGCCATTCTGGAGAAAGGTCAGAGAAGTGACACAGCGAATGACTGAATGGGTCATACCATGGGATCCGGCCTTCTTCCTTCTCCACCACTCGGCTATACCCACCAAGAGTTACCGGGGGTCGGTGGTGTGCCAATTAGTTAACGCCGCAAAAGCGTGTGTCCGTTCGCGTTGGAAGAGCCAGTCTCCTCCATGCACTGCACAGTGGCTCGCTAGGGTTGGAGACATTGAGAGATTTGAGGGGATGATTGCAGCCCAGCGTGAGTCGGAGGAGAAGCACAGGATAAAATGGGCTCTCTGGGTTGATTTTACCATGACACAAGAATATAGCGACCTGCTGGTGGTATAGTGGCGTAGAGATCCAAATTGTCCGTCTTCTCCCCTGGACTTCCCCCCCGCTCATCCCTCTCCTCTCCTCCCCACTCCTCCACTTCCCCCCCCATTGCCTATTCCCGCTCCCCCCTCTGTATACCCTCACCCCATCTGTTTTTGTTTGTTATAAATTCTACCTAACTGTTCCGAGATGGCTCAGTCTTAGTGGTCCAATGACTATGCACTGACTGCCTTTTGGTTTGTCGTGGGGGGCTCGTTGATGGGTCTGTGCGGTGATCCCCGACCTACTCTATCCATGCCGCTTGGCATGGTAGTTCGGGTCGCGGCAGGACGGTGAGAGACGGGACTGGTAACTTGCCAGGCTCGCTTGGTGATGCATCGGGAGGCACCGGACCCCTCAGCCGACCCCCTCTAAGCACTCCTAACTTATTAGATGATGACTCTGCTATGTACTGATCTATCGCTGAGTATTTCGTTTACCATGCTATTGTCCTTCTTCTCTGTTTTTGTAAATTTGAAAACTGTTAAATAAATAAAGAATTCATAGGGGCCGTCTAGGGGCCGATTGGGGTCAAAGACTCCCTGGCTGGCCCACAGGGACTGGCACCTCTGTTGCTGATAATTTCACATAGATGACCCAGTCATACGGGTGCGGCCCACCACATGTGTATTAATCGTTGGTTCGCAGGATGATGGGTCTAGGTCTCTTGGACGATGTCCACGGCTATAAATATATCCTGTTGCTGTCATGTATGCCCTAACTGCATCCCTTTTTTCTGTACGCTTTCTTTTTCTGTATGCTTCCTTTGTATACTTGTTTGATCAAAAACTTAATAAAGATATATTGCATAAAAAAAAGAAATACATTCAATTCAGTAAAAAAAAAGCATGAGACTTTCACTTTTATTGAAACACCCGATAGGAAGGCAATGAAAGTCAAAGGCATTTTTTACTCCTGAGAAAAGTATTGAGCTTTATACTCCTTTTTACTATGTAGTAAAAAGTGTTATTGGCTTTCATTGCCTTCCTATCTGACGAGTCATTAAATGTAAAATGCTCATGCTTTTTACTCATGATTTGAACTTCTGAATACCATCAGATTTTTTTTCAAACTTTAGTGAATCAATGCCGATGTCTTTTTGGTGATTACATACATTAAAGCGGCTGGTGAATATAAAAAAATCAAAAATAGCAGAAAAAAAGCTTTTCCTTGATTGATAAAAAACATCTTTTCAATCCTTTTCTTAACAGCAACATGTTTAAAAAACAATATGTCTTTGGATAACAATTTAACAACCCACATGAATTCAGTGCTTTATAACTCTTGAAATGCAAAGGCCCACCTGATTCATTAGTAGATGTAGCTACAATGAAAAAGACAGAAAACACATTTCAGAAGAGCTCAAATATATTTTTAAAACCAAGTAAGGAATTCTTAAGAATATTCCGATCCGCCATGGGTTATTTTAAAATGTGCAAAAATACCACATTTTGAACCAACTAATTTCACAAAAAATGGTTAGGTCAAAAGGTGCTATTGCTAGAAATGAAAGGATTTCCCTGTCCTTTCAACCCTAAACAAAAATGTCACATTTTTCCCATCATTTTTAGAAGGATATTTCACCTTTAGAGCTAACATTTTTATTGAGTTTTTAAGAGAAGGGGGTCAGAAAACAGTTTCATAAATTTCACGCATTAATAAATGTGACTTGATTATTTTTGGGTTCTCAGTCACTCCTTGTCATTACTACCCCTCCAGTTGTATTAGCCTTTACCAATCTTGAATAGTAAAATACAGTAGAGTTTTTAATTATTTAAGTATTTAAAGCTGTTTTTAGCAAAAACCTAACCTTACTAACTCATAAATTAACAAACACAAAAGAGTCAGAGGGGTTCATACATGGCCCTTTAACCAAGCAAGTCTATTATTGATTAATGAAAATCAATATACAGAAATTAAAATAACAGACAGCGATAACTGTACAAATGACCATTGATAATAAGATGTATTATTCAACTAATCTGTACTATTAATCAAACTGATTTAATAATAACACTGATTAACCCTTTAAGTGCCAGCCTACCTGGAGTTTTTGTCACACTCTGTTGCCAGACCATTTTGCATTATTTTGCGCTCCCCATGTTCAAATGTGATTTTTGAAGGGATTTCCAGGGATTTCCCAGGAAAATGATATATTGTTTTTTTCAGCAGAGTCTGGGCTTTAACATGAAATGTCTTGTTTGTCATTTGTTAGGTGTATTCTTAATATTTTTGGGTGAAATATGTGCAAAAAAAAAAAAAAAAAAATTTTTACATATTGTAGTTTTTTTTGGAATAAAAAATGTAAGTTTGTCAATAAAATCTTATTGCGTGTGAAATCCCAATTTCTCCCGGTTACAGCGGTACCACATATGTATTGGTAGACACCCTTTCCTGCCCAGGAGACTCCCCCAAACTGAAACAGCGCTTTAGGAGATTTTCAGATAAAATACAACTATGCTATGCAATATGCGCACCTTGCGGTTTTTCCAGAAAAACAACCCTTTACATTTGAAATACCCCCAACAAACTATATATTCTCTGGAAGTACACACCTCAGGCTTTCTAGGCGTACCAGGCTTGTGGATGTGGCCATAGTTTTCTGGAAGTAATCCCTCAACGTAATCTTTGGTTGCAAAGAGTTTCCCTAAAAAAAGGATAAAAAAGCAGAATCAAAGCCTTATTTTCCTAAAAAAACTATATACAAACAAGAAAAAACAAGTTTAATCTGAAAACGCAACATCCCCCGAACAGAACAACACCCAACATGCATAGGTTCTGTCAAGGGAAGAGTTGCCAAACACCCCAAAGTAAAGCATGCGCATAACGGTAATTTTACTTGAAAATTTCAGCTCTGCAGACAAAGTGCGCACCTTGCGATTTTTCAACCAAAACAACCCTTTACATTTGGAATATCCCCCATAAACCATATATTCCCTGAAAGTACACACGTTAAGCTTTTTAAGGGTACCCAGCTTGTTGTAGTGGGCTCATCTTTCTGGAATTAATTCCTCAAAGAATTCTTTGGTTGCGCAGGGTTTCCCTAAAAAATGTATAAAAAAGCTGAATAAAAAACACCTTTTCCTAAAATATAAATATGCAAACCAGAAAAAACAAGCTAAGTCTGAAAGCGCAAGGTCCCCCGAACAGAACAATACCCAACATGCATAGGTACTATTAACCCTTTTAATTGCCAGCCTACTTGAGATTTTGTAACCCTCTGTTGACAGGCCATTTTCCCCATTTTGCGTCATGTTTTGCGACATGTTTTGCGCCATTTTTGCTGTAACTTTCAGAAAAATTATATATATATTTTTTGCAGCAGAGTTTAGACTTTAACATGAAATGTCTTGTTTGTAATTTTTTTTTTTTTTTTACAATATTAAGTGAAAAAAAAATAAATAAATAAATAAAAAATTTTTTTTAGAAAATTGACTCCTTTATTTTAAATAAAAAATGTATTTTATTAAGGAAAATCATATTGCATGTGAAAGCCCCATTTCTACCGATTAGAACGGTACCACATATTTATCGGTAGCCCCCCGTTCCTGCCCAGGAGACCCCCCTAACTGAAACAAGTATTTTATAACATTCACAAAAAAAATACAAAAACCATCCACACTACAAAGGGTTAAATCGGGAAAAAAAATGACATAGGGTCCCCCCTCCCAGGGGAGGGAGACCCCATTTTTTTTTTGATTTTTAAGGGTTAAAAACCCTTAAAAATCAAAAAAAAAATTGACGTGGGGTCCCCCTTACCCAAAGTAACCAGCCCGGGACCAGCTATGGGGGCTTGTAGGCACAGAGTGGGGGGGCCAGCTTTTGTGGCCCCCCCACCCTGCAGCCTACGAGCCCACATAGCCCATGTGGGCCCGGGCTCTTCTGCCCCCCCTGGCCTTTGGGGAGGCAGGTAATGGGGGTGCCGGGGGTTAATGGCAAGCCACCCGCTAGCGCAGGTGGCTTGCCATCCCCCTAGCCTTGTGAACTGGTATAGGGGTCATGGACCCCTTACCAGTTCACAAGGGGTTAAAAGTAAATAATGACACAGACACACATAAAGAAAAAAATATTTTATTAATTTTTATTTTTTTTTTACACTGTACTCACCTCCCATCCATCCTGGAGCACTCTGTCCCTCGGCGATCACTGGCTTCTGCTCACTTGCTAGAAGCCTTTTATAGCTGCTGGATGACAGATTACAAAGGGTTAATCAAAAAAAAAAATGACATAGGGTCCCCCCTCCAAGGGGGGGCGGACCCCATTTTTTTTTTATTTTTAAGGGTTAAAAACCCTTAAAAATCAAAAAAAAAATTGACGTGGGGTCCCCCTTACCCACAGTAACCAGCCCGGGACCAGCTATGGGGGCTTGTAGGCACAGAGTGGGGGGGCCAGCTTTTGTGGCCCCCCCACCCTGCAGCCTACGAGCCCACATAGCCCATGTGGGCCCGGGTTCTTCTGCCCCCCCCGGCCTTTGGGGAGGCAGGTAATGGGGGTGCCAGGGGTTAATGGCAAGCCACCCGCTAGCGCAGGTGGCTTGCCATCCCCCCAGCCTTGTGAACTGGTATAGGGGTCATGGACCCCTTACCAGTTCACAAGGGGTTAATAGTAAAAAAATGACACACACACAGAGAAAAAAAAATCTTTATTTTTCTTTTTTTACACCATACTCACCTCCGATCCGACGTCCCTCGCCGCTGTCCCGCGCCGATCACCTCACTGACAGATGCCGGTGGTGATCGGCGCAGGGCGGGTGACAGGCGAGGGGGCTCCGATCGGAGCCTCCTCACCTGACATCCGCCCTGCTCCGATCACCACCGGCATCTGACAGATGCCGGAGCTCGGAGGGGGTATAGGAGGAACGGGATGACGTCATCCCGCTCCTCCCACAATGGGCGGGGCTAAGCGGCGGCGGCCATCGCCGCCATTACAAGAGGTGAGGACCCGGAAGAGGGTCCTCACCTGAAGACTGCGCAGCCCAGGGGGGGGATCGGACCCCCCCTTGGTGAAGAGGAGACCCGGACAGAAGGCTCGGGCGCGGAGGTGAGTAAATGACAGTTTTATTTATTTATTTTTTTTTACAGCGGCGATCAGCGCTGGAAACGGGGGGGGGCGGCTGGTTTCGGGCCCCCCCTGAAGACGGAGGACAACGGGGGGGCGATCGGATGCCCCCCCAAGGAAGAGGGGACCCCAGGCTTCACAGGGATACCGGAGGTAAGTGATTTTTTTTTTCTATTTTTTAACTGTTTGGGGGAAATGCCAGGCACGTAGTTTCTACGTGCTTGGCACTTAACGGTAGGAGAAGCAACCACGTAGAAACTACGTGCTTGGCATTTAAAGGGTTAAACATGAAGGCTCACTTGGTTGAGTAGGAGCTTTTTTTTCAATCAAGCAAAAGAAAAGGAAAGGCAAGATTTAGAAAAGATAAAATGAAATATCCAAAACCAAACAAAGCTCAAATATCTTTGGAACACAGCAAACCATTAGTTTTTCCAGTGTCAGCATACCAATAAAGCTAACAAAAAACTATTAACCTCCTTCTTTATGGATAACTTAAAGAATTCTGCGCCAATTTGTCAAATTAACCCAATATTCTCTATAGTAACCTGATTCATTTTCCCAGAACTTCATGTCCAATAGTTAATGTCAATGCAAACCTTGACAATAGGCTTCCATTGCATCCCTATAAATTAAATGAACCAGTTCCTCCATTTGAAGCAAATGGCCAGGATTCACTTAGAGTTGAGAAAAATTCTTATGTTAGAAATACATTCAATTCAGTAAAAAAAAAGCATGAGACTTTCACTTTTATTGAAACACCCGATAGGAAGACAATGAAAGTCAAAGGCATTTTTTACTCCTGATAAAAGTACTGAGCTTTATACTCCTTTTTACTATGTAGTAAAAAGTGTTATTGGCTTTCATTGCCTTCCTATCTGACGAGTCATTAAATGTAAAATTCTCATGCTTTTCACTCATGATTTGAACTTCTGAATACCATCAGATTTTTTTTCAAACTTTAGTGAATCAATGCCGATGTCTTTCTTGGTGATTACATGTATTAAAGCGGCTGGTGAAAATAAAAAAATTAAAAATAGCAGACAAAAAGCTTTTCCTTGATTGATAAAAAACATCTTTTCAATCCTTTTCTTAACAGCAACATGTTTAAAAACCAATATGTCTTTGAATAACAATTTAACAACCCACATGAATTCAGTACTTTATAACTCTTAAAATGCAAAGGCCCACCTGATTCATTAGCAGATGGAGCTAATATGAAAAAGAAAGAAAACACATTTCAGAAGAGCTCAAATATATTTTTAAAACCAAGTAAAAAATTCTTAAGAATATTCCGATCCGCCATGGGTTATTTTAAAATGTGCAAAAATACCACATTTTGAACCAACTAATTTCACAAAAAATGGTTAGGTCAAAGAGTGCTATTGCTAGAAATGAAAGGATTTCCCTGTCCTTTCAACCCTAAACAAAAATGTCACATTTTTCCCATCATTTTTAGAAGAATATTCCACCTTTAGAGCTAACATTTTTATTGAGTTTTTAAGAGAAGGGGGTCAGAAAACAGTTTCATAAATTTCACGCATTAATAAATGTGACTTGTTTATTTTTGGGTTCTCAGTCACTCCTTGTCATTACTACCCCTCCAGTTGTATTAGCCTTTACCAATCTTGAATAGTAAAATACAGTAGAGTTTTTAATTATTTAAGTATTTAAAGCTGATTTTAGCAAAAACCTAACCTTACTAACTCATAAATTAACAAACACAAAAGAGTCAGAGGGGTTCATACATGGCCCATTAATCAAGCAAGTCTATTATTGATTAATCAAAATCAATATGCAGACATTAAAATAACAGACAGCGATAACTGTATAAATGACCATTGGTAATAAGATGTATTATTCAACTAATCTGTACTATAAATCAAACTGATTTAATAATAACACTGATTAAACATGAAGGCTTACTTGGTTGAGTAGGAGCTTTTTTTTTCAATCAAGCAAAAGAAAAGGAAAGGCAAGATTTAGAAAAGATAAAATGAAATATCCAAAACCAAACAAAGCTCAAATATCTTTGGAACATAGCAAACCATTAGTTTTTCCAGTGTCAGCATACCAATAAAGCTAACGAAAAACTATTACCCTCCTTCTTTATGGATAACTTAAAGAATTCTGCACCAATTTGTCAAATTAACCCAATATTCTCTATAGTAACCTGATTCATTTTCCCAGAACTTCATGTCCAGTAGTTAATGTCAATGCAAACCTTGACAATAGGCTTCCATTGCATCCCTATAAATTAAATGAACCAGTTCCTCCATTTGAAGCAAATGGCCAGGATTTACTTAAAGTTGAGAAAAATTCTCATGTTAGAAATACATTCAATTCAGTAAAAAAAAAAGCATGAGACTTTCACTTTTATTGAAACACCCGATAGGAAGGCAATGAAAGTCAAAGGCATTTTTTACTCCTGAGAAAAGTACTGAGCTTTATACTCCTTTTTACTATGTAGTAAAAAGTGTTATTGGCTTTCATTGCCTTCCTATCTGACGAGTCATTAAATGTAAAATGCTCATGCTTTTTACTCATGATTTGAACTTCTGAATACCATCAGATTTTTTTTCAAACTTTAGTGAATCAATGCCGATGTCTTTTTGGTGATTACATATATTAAAGCGGCTGGTGAATATAAAAAAATCAAAAATAGCAGAAAAAAAGCTTTTCCTTGATTGATAAAAAACATCTTTTCAATCCTTTTCTTAACAGCAACATGTTTAAAAACCAATATGTCTTTGGATAACAATTTAACAACCCACATGAATTCAGTACTTTATAACTCTTAAAATGCAAAGGCCCACCTGATTCATTAGTAGATGTAGCTACAATGAAAAAGACAGAAAACACATTTCAGAAGAGCTCAAATATATTTTTAAAACCAAGTAAGGAATTCTTAAGAATATTCCGATCCGCCATGGGTTATTTTAAAATGTGCAAAAATACCACATTTTGAACCAACTAATTTCACAAAAAATGGTTAGGTCAAAAGGTGCTATTGCTAGAAATGAAAGGATTTCCCTGTCCTTTCAACCCTAAACAAAAATGTCCCATTTTTCCCATCATTTTTAGAAGGATATTCCACCTTTAGAGCTAACATTTTTATTGAGTTTTTAAGAGAAGGGGGTCAGAAAACAGTTTCATAAATTTCACGCATTATTAATAAATGTGACTTGATTATTTTTGGGTTCTCAGTCACTCCTTGTCATTACTACCCCTCCAGTTGTATTAGCCTTTACCAATCTTGAATAGTAAAATACAGTAGAGTTTTTAATTATTTAAGTATTTAAAGCTGTTTTTAGCAAAAACCTAACCTTACTAACTCATAAATTAACAAACACAAAAGAGTCAGAGGGGTTCATACATGGCCCTTTAACCAAGCAAGTCTATTATTGATTAATCAAAATCAATATGCAGACATTAAAATAACAGATAGCGATAACTGTATAAATGACCATTGGTAATAAGATGTATTATTCAACTAATCTGTACTATAAATCAAACTGATTTAATAATAACACTGATTAAACATGAAGGCTTACTTGGTTGAGTAGGAGCTTTTTTTTTCAATCAAGCAAAAGAAAAGGAAAGGCAAGATTTAGAAAAGATAAAATGAAATATCCAAAACCAAACAAAGCTCAAATATCTTTGGAACATAGCAAACCATTAGTTTTTCCAGTGTCAGCATACCAATAAAGCTAACGAAAAACTATTACCCTCCTTCTTTATGGATAACTTAAAGAATTCTGCACCAATTTGTCAAATTAACCCAATATTCTCTATAGTAACCTGATTCATTTTCCCAGAACTTCATGTCCAGTAGTTAATGTCAATGCAAACCTTGACAATAGGCTTCCATTGCATCCCTATAAATTAAATGAACCAGTTCCTCCATTTGAAGCAAATGGCCAGGATTTACTTAAAGTTGAGAAAAATTCTCATGTTAGAAATACATTCAATTCAGTAAAAAAAAAAGCATGAGACTTTCACTTTTATTGAAACACCCGATAGGAAGGCAATGAAAGTCAAAGGCATTTTTTACTCCTGAGAAAAGTACTGAGCTTTATACTCCTTTTTACTATGTAGTAAAAAGTGTTATTGGCTTTCATTGCCTTCCTATCTGACGAGTCATTAAATGTAAAATGCTCATGCTTTTTACTCATGATTTGAACTTCTGAATACCATCAGATTTTTTTTTCAAACTTTAGTGAATCAATGCCGATGTCTTTTTGGTGATTACATATATTAAAGCGGCTGGTGAATATAAAAAAATCAAAAATAGCAGAAAAAAAGCTTTTCCTTGATTGATAAAAAACATCTTTTCAATCCTTTTCTTAACAGCAACATGTTTAAAAAACAATATGTCTTTGGATAACAATTTAACAACCCACATGAATTCAGTACTTTAAAACTCTTAAAATGCAAAGGCCCACCTGATTCATTAGTAGATGTAGCTACAATGAAAAAGACAGAAAACACATTTCAGAAGAGCTCAAATATATTTTTAAAACCAAGTAAGGAATTCTTAAGAATATTCCGATCCGCCATGGGTTATTTTAAAATGTGCAAAAATACCACATTTTGAACCAACTAATTTCACAAAAAATGGTTAGGTCAAAAGGTTCTATTGCTAGAAATGAAAGGATTTCCCTGTCCTTTCAACCCTAAACAAAAATGTCCCATTTTTCCCATCATTTTTAGAAGGATATTCCACCTTTAGAGCTAACATTTTTATTGAGTTTTTAAGTGAAGGGGGTCAGAAAACAGTTTCATAAATTTCACGCATTATTAATAAATGTGACTTGATTATTTTTGGGTTCTCAGTCACTCCTTGTCATTACTACCCCTCCAGTTGTATTAGCCTTTACCAATCTTGAATAGTAAAATACGGTAGAGTTTTTAATTATTTAAGTATTTAAAGCTGTTTTTAGCAAAAACCTAACCTTACTAACTCATAAATTAACAAACACAAAAGAGTCAGAGGGGTTCATACATGGCCCTTTAACCAAGCAAGTCTATTATTGATTAATGAAAATCAATATACAGAAATTAAAATAACAGACAGCGATAACTGTATAAATGACCATTGATAATAAGATGTATTATTCAACTAATCTGTACTATTAATCAAACTGATTTAATAATAACACTGATTAAACATGAAGGCTTACTTGGTTGAGTAGGAGCTTTTTTTTCAATCAAGCAAAAGAAAAGGAAAGGCAAGATTTAGAAAAGATAAAATGAAATATCCAAAACCAAACAAAGCTCAAATATCTTTGGAACATAACAAACCATTAGTTTTTCCAGTGTCAGCATACCAATAAAGCTAACGAAAAACTATTAACCTCCTTCTTTATGGATAACTTACAGAATTCTGCACCAATTTGTCAAATTAACCCAATATTCTCTATAGTAACCTGATTCATTTTCCCAGAACTTCATGTCCAATAGTTAATGTCAATGCAAACCTTGACAATAGGCTTCCATTGCATCCCTATAAATTAAATGAACCAGTTCCTCCATTTGAAGCAAATGGCCAGGATTCACTTAGAGTTGAGAAAAATTCTTATGTTAGAAATACATTCAATTCAGTAAAAAAAAAGCATGAGACTTTCACTTTTATTGAAACACCCGATAGGAAGACAATGAAAGTCAAAGGCATTTTTTACTCCTGAGAAAAGTACTGAGCTTTATACTCCTTTTTACTATGTAGTAAAAAGTGTTATTGGCTTTCATTGCCTTCCTATCTGACGAGTCATTAAATGTAAAATTCTCATGCTTTTCACTCATGATTTGAACTTCTGAATACCATCAGATTTTTTTTCAAACTTTAGTGAATCAATGCCGATGTCTTTCTTGGTGATTACATGTATTAAAGCGGCTGGTGAAAATAAAAAAATTAAAAATAGCAGACAAAAAGCTTTTCCTTGATTGATAAAAAACATCTTTTCAATCCTTTTCTTAACAGCAACATGTTTAAAAACCAATATGTCTTTGAATAACAATTTAACAACCCACATGAATTCAGTACTTTATAACTCTTAAAATGCAAAGGCCCACCTGATTCATTAGCAGATGGAGCTAATATGAAAAAGAAAGAAAACACATTTCAGAAGAGCTCAAATATATTTTTAAAACCAAGTAAAAAATTCTTAAGAATATTCCGATCCGCCATGGGTTATTGTAAAATGTGCAAAAATACCACATTTTGAACCAACTAATTTCACAAAAAATGGTTAGGTCAAAGGGTGCTATTGCTAGAAATGAAAGGATTTCCCTGTCCTTTCAACCCTAAACAAAAATGTCACATTTTTCCCATCATTTTTAGAAGGATATTCCACCTTTAGAGCTAACATTTTTATTGAGTTTTTAAGAGAAGGGGGTCAGAAAACAGTTTCATAAATTTCACGCATTAATAAATGTGACTTGATTATTTTTGGGTTCTCAGTCACTCCTTGTCATTACTACCCCTCCAGTTGTATTAGCCTTTACCAATCTTGAATAGTAAAATACAGTAGAGTTTTTAATTATTTAAGTATTTAAAGCTGTTTTTAGCAAAAACCTAACCTTACTAACTCATAAATTAACAAACACAAAAGAGTCAGAGGGGTTCATACATGGCCCTTTAACCAAGCAAGTCTATTATTGATTAATGAAAATCAATATGCAGAAATTAAAATAACAGACAGCGATAACTGTATAAATGACCATTGATAATAAGATGTATTATTCAACTAATCTGTACTATTAATCAAACTGATTTAATAATAACACTGATTAAACATGAAGGCTTACTTGGTTGAGTAGGAGCTTTTTTTTCAATCAAGCAAAAGAAAAGGAAAGGCAAGATTTAGAAAAGATAAAATGAAATATCCAAAACCAAACAAAGCTCAAATATCTTTGGAACATAACAAACCATTAGTTTTTCCAGTGTCAGCATACCAATAAAGCTAACGAAAAACTATTAACCTCCTTCTTTATGGATAACTTACAGAATTCTGCACCAATTTGTCAAATTAACCCAATATTCTCTATAGTAACCTGATTCATTTTCCCAGAACTTCATGTCCAATAGTTAATGTCAATGCAAACCTTGACAATAGGCTTCCATTGCATCCCTATAAATTAAATGAACCAGTTCCTCCATTTGAAGCAAATGGCCAGGATTCACTTACAGTTGAGAAAAATTCTTATGTTAGAAATACATTCAATTCAGTAAAAAAAAAGCATGAGACTTTCACTTTTATTGAAACACCCGATAGGAAGACAATGAAAGTCAAAGGCATTTTTTACTCCTGAGAAAAGTACTGAGCTTTATACTCCTTTTTACTATGTAGTAAAAAGTGTTATTGGCTTTCATTGCCGTCCTATCTGACGAGTCATTAAATGTAAAATGCTCATGCTTTTTACTCATGATTTGAACTTCTGAATACCATCAGATTTTTTTTCAAACTTTAGTGAATCAATGCCGATGTCTTTTTGGTGATTACATATATTAAAGCGGCTGGTGAATATAAAAAAATCAAAAATAGCAGAAAAAAAGCTTTTCCTTGATTGATAAAAAACATCTTTTCAATTCTTTTCTTAACAGCAACATGTTTAAAAAACAATATGTCTTTGGATAACAATTTAACAACCCACATGAATTCAGTACTTTATAACTCTTAAAATGCAAAGGCCCACCTGATTCATTAGTAGATGTAGCTACAATGAAAAAGACAGAAAACACATTTCAGAAGAGCTCAAATATATTTTTAAAACCAAGTAAGGATTTCTTAAGAATATTCCGATCCGCCATGGGTTATTTTAAAATGTGCAAAAATACCACATTTTGAACCAACTAATTTCACAAAAAATGGTTAGGTCAAAAGGTGCTATTGCTAGAAATGAAAGGATTTCCCTGTCCTTTCAACCCTAAACAAAAATGTCCCATTTTTCCCATCATTTTTAGAAGGATATTCCACCTTTAGAGCTAACATTTTTATTGAGTTTTTAAGTGAAGGGGGTCAGAAAACAGTTTCATAAATTTCACGCATTATTAATAAATGTGACTTGATTATTTTTGGGTTCTCAGTCACTCCTTGTCATTACTACCCCTCCAGTTGTATTAGCCTTTACCAATCTTGAATAGTAAAATGCAGTAGAGTTTTTAATTATTTAAGTATTTAAAGCTGTTTTTAGCAAAAACCTAACCTTACTAACTCATAAATTAACAAACACAAAAGAGTCAGAGGGGTTCATACATGGCCCATTAACCAAGCAAGTCTATTATTGATTAATCAAAATCAATATGCAGATATTAAAATAACAAACAGCGATAACTGTATAAATGACCATTGATAATAAGATGTATTATTCAACTAATCTGTACTATAAATCAAACTGATTTAATAATAACACTGATTAAACATGAAGGCTTACTTGGTTGAGTAGGAGCTTTTTTTTTCAATCAAGCAAAAGAAAAGGAAAGGCAAGATTTAGAAAAGATAAAATGAAATATCCAAAACCAAACAAAGCTCAAATATCTTTGGAACATAGCAAACCATTAGTTTTTCCAGTGTCAGCATACCAATAAAGCTAACGAAAAACTATTACCCTCCTTCTTTATGGATAACTTAAAGAATTCTGCACCAATTTGTCAAATTAACCCAATATTCTCTATAGTAACCTGATTCATTTTCCCAGAACTTCATGTCCAGTAGTTAATGTCAATGCAAACCTTGACAATAGGCTTCCATTGCATCCCTATAAATTAAATGAACCAGTTCCTCCATTTGAAGCAAATGGCCAGGATTTACTTAAAGTTGAGAAAAATTCTCATGTTAGAAATACATTCAATTCAGTAAAAAAAAAAGCATGAGACTTTCACTTTTATTGAAACACCCGATAGGAGGCAATGAAAGTCAAAGGCATTTTTTACTCCTGAGAAATGTACTGAGCTTTATACTCCTTTTTACTATGTAGTAAAAAGTGTTATTGGCTTTCATTGCCGTCCTATCTGACGAGTCATTCAATGTAAAATGCTCATGCTTTTTACTCATGATTTGAACTTCTGAATACCATCAGATTTTTTTTCAAACTTTAGTGAATCAATGCCGATGTCTTTTTGGTGATTACATATATTAAAGCGGCTGGTGAATATAAAAAAATCAAAAATAGCAGAAAAAAAGCTTTTCCTTGATTGATAAAAAACATCTTTTCAATCCTTTTCTTAACAGCAACATGTTTAAAAAACAATATGTCTTTGGATAACAATTTAACAACCCACATGATTTCAGTATTTTATAACTCTTAAAATGCAAAGGCCCACCTGATTCATTAGTAGATGTAGCTACAATGAAAAAGACAGAAAACACATTTCAGAAGAGCTCAAATATATTTTTAAAATCAAGTAAGGAATTCTTAAGAATATTCCGATCCGCCATGGGTTATTTTAAAATGTGCAAAAATACCACATTTTGAACCAACTAATTTCACAAAAAATGGTTAGGTCAAAAGGTGCTATTGCTAGAAATGAAAGGATTTCCCTGTCCTTTCAACCCTAAACAAAAATGTCCCATTTTTCCCATCATTTTTAGAAGGATATTCCACCTTTAGAGCTAACATTTTTATTGAGTTTTTAAGTGAAGGGGGTCAGAAAACAGTTTCATAAATTTCACGCATTTTTAATAAATGTGACTTGATTATTTTTGGGTTCTCAGTCACTCCTTGTCATTACTACCCCTCCAGTTGTATTAGCCTTTACCAATCTTGAATAGTAAAATACAGTAGAGTTTTTAATTATTTAAGTATTTAAAGCTGTTTTTAGCAAAAACCTAACCTTACTAACTCATAAATTAACAAACACAAAAGAGTCAGAGGGGTTCATACATGGCCCTTTAACCAAGCAAGTCTATTATTGATTAATGAAAATCAATATGCAGAAATTAAAATAACAGACAGCGATAACTGTATAAATGACCATTGATAATAAGATGTATTATTCAACTAATCTGTACTATTAATCAAACTGATTTAATAATAACACTGATTAAACATGAAGGCTTACTTGGTTGAGTAGGAGCTTTTTTTTCAATCAAGCAAAAGAAAAGGAAAGGCAAGATTTAGAAAAGATAAAATGAAATATCCAAAACCAAACAAAGCTCAAATATCTTTGGAACATAACAAACCATTAGTTTTTCCAGTGTCAGCATACCAATAAAGCTAACGAAAAACTATTAACCTCCTTCTTTATGGATAACTTAAAGAATTCTGCACCAATTTGTCAAATTAACCCAATATTCTCTATAGTAACCTGATTCATTTTCCCAGAACTTCATGTCCAATAGTTAATGTCAATGCAAACTTTGACAATAGGCTTCCATTGCATCCCTATAAATTAAATGAACCAGTTCCTCCATTTGAAGCAAATGGCCAGGATTTACTTAAAGTTGAGAAAAATTCTCATGTTAGAAATACATTCAATTCAGTAAAAAAAAAGCATGATACGTTCACTTTTATTGAAACACCCGATAGGAAGGCAATGAAAGTCATAGGCTTTTTTTACTCCTGAGAAAAGTACTGAGCTTTATACTCCTTTTTACTATGTAGTAAAAAGTGTTATTGGCTTTCATTGCCTTCCTATCTGATGAGTCATTAAATGTAAAATGCTCATGCTTTTTACTCATGATTTGAACTTCTGAATACCATCAGATTTTTTTTCAAACTTTAGTGAATCAATGCCGATGTCTTTTTGGTGATTACATATATTAAAGCGGCTGGTGAAAATAAAAAAATCAAAAATAGCAGAAAAAAAGCTTTTCCTTGATTGATAAAAAACATCTTTTCAATCCTTTTCTTAACAGCAACATGTTTAAAAAACAATATGTCTTTGGATAACAATTTAACAGCCCACATGAATTCAGTGCTTTATAACTCTTGAAATGCAAAGGCCCACCTGATTCATTAGCAGATGGAGCTAATATGAAAAAGAAAGAAAACACATTTCAGAAGAGCTCAAATATATTTTTAAAACCAAGTAAAAAATTCTTAAGAATATTCCGATCCGCCATGGGTTATTTTAAAATGTGCAAAAATACCACATTTTGAACCAACTAATTTCACAAAAAATGGTTAGGTCAAAGGGTGCTATTGCTAGAAATGAAAGGATTTCCCTGTCCTTTCAACCCTAAACAAAAATGTCACATTTTTCCCATCATTTTTAGAAGGATATTCCACCTTTAGAGCTAACATTTTTATTGAGTTTTTAAGAGAAGTGGGTCAGAAAACAGTTTCATAAATTAAACGCATTAATAAATGTGACTTGATTATTTTTGGGTTCTCAGTCACTCCTTGTCATTACTACCCCTCCAGTTGTATTAGCCTTTACCAATCTTGCATAGTAAAATGCAGTAGAGTTTTTAATTATTTAAGTATTTAAAGCTGTTTTTAGCAAAAACCTAACCTTACTAACTCATAAATTAACAAACACAAAAGAGTCAGAGGGGTTCATACATGGCCCATTAACCAAGCAAGTCTATTACTGATTAATCAAAATCAATATGCAGACATTAAAATAACAGACAGCGATAACTGTATAAATGACCATTGGTAATAAGATGTATTATTCAACTAATCTGTACTATAAATCAAACTGATTTAATAATAACACAGATTAAACATGAAGGCTTACTTGGTTGAGTAGGAGCTTTTTTTTTCAATCAAGCAAAAGAAAAGGAAAGGCAAGATTTAGAAAAGATAAAATGAAATATCCAAAACCAAACAAAGCTCAAATATCTTTGGAACATAGCAAACCATTAGTTTTTCCAGTGTCAGCATACCAATAAAGCTAACGAAAAACTATTACCCTCCTTCTTTATGGATAACTTAAAGAATTCTGCACCAATTTGTCAAATTAACCCAATATTCTCTATAGTAACCTGATTCATTTTCCCAGAACTTCATGTCCAGTAGTTAATGTCAATGCAAACCTTGACAATAGGCTTCCATTGCATCCCTATAAATTAAATGAACCAGTTCCTCCATTTGAAGCAAATGGCCAGGATTTACTTAAAGTTGAGTAAAATTCTCATGTTAGAAATACATTCAATTCAGTAAAAAAAAAAGCATGAGACTTTCACTTTTATTGAAACACCCGATAGGAAGGCAATGAAAGTCAAAGGCATTTTTTACTCCTGAGAAAAGTACTGAGCTTTATACTCCTTTTTACTATGTAGTAAAAAGTGTTATTGGCTTTCATTGTCTTCCTATCTGACGAGTCATTAAATGTAAAATGCTCATGCTTTTTACTCATGATTTGAACTTCTGAATACCATCAGATTTTTTTTCAAACTTTAGTGAATCAATGCCGATGTCTTTTTGGTGATTACATATATTAAAGCGGCTGGTGAATATAAAAAAATCAAAAATAGCAGAAAAAAAGCTTTTCCTTGATTGATAAAAAACATCTTTTCAATCCTTTTCTTAACAGCAACATGTTTAAAAAACAATATGTCTTTGGATAACAATTTAACAACCCACATGAATTCAGTGCTTTATAACTCTTGAAATGCAAAGGCCCACCTGATTCATTAGTAGATGTAGCTACAATGAAAAAGACAGAAAACACATTTCAGAAGAGCTCAAATATATTTTTAAAACCAAGTAAGGAATTCTTAAGAATATTCCGATCCGCCATGGGTTATTTTAAAATGTGCAAAAATACCACATTTTGAACCAACTAATTTCACAAAAAATGTTTAGGTCAAAAGGTGCTATTTCTAGAAATGAAAGGATTTCCCTGTCCTTTCAACCCTAAACAAAAATGTCACATTTTTCCCATCATTTTTAGAAGGATATTCCACCTTTAGAGCTAACATTTTTATTGAGTTTTTAAGAGAAGGGGGTCAGAAAACAGTTTCATAAATTTCACGCATTATTAATAAATGTGACTTGATTATTTTTGGGTTCTCAGTCACTCCTTGTCATTACTACCCCTCCAGTTGTATTAGCCTTTACCAATCTTGAATAGTAAAATACAGTAGAGTTTTTAATTATTTAAGTATTTAAAGCTGTTTTTAGCAAAAACCTAACCTTACTAACTCATAAATTAACAAACACAAAAGAGTCAGAGGGGTTCATACATGGCCCTTTAACCAAGCAAGTCTATTGGTGATTAATGAAAATAAATATGCAGACATTAAAATAACAGACAGCGATAACTGTACAAATGACCATTGATAATAAGATGTATTATTCACCTAATCTGTACTATTAATCAAACTGATTTAATAATAACACTGATTAAACATGAAGGCTCACTTGGTTGAGTAGGAGCTTTTTTTTCAATCAAGCAAAAGAAAAGGAAAGGCAAGATTTAGAAAAGATAAAATGAAATATCCAAAACCAAACAAAGCGCAAATATCTTTGGAACATAGCAAACCATTAGTTTTTCCAGTGTCAGCATACCAATAAAGCTAACAAAAAACTATTAACCTCCTTCTTTATGGATAACTTAAAGAATTCTGCGCCAATTTGTCAAATTAACCCAATATTCTCTATAGTAACCTGATTCATTTTCCCAGAACTTCATGTCCAACAGTTAATGTCAATGCAAACCTTGACAATAGGCTTCCATTGCATCCCTATAAATTAAATGAACCAGTTCCTCCATTTGAAGCAAATGGCCAGGATTTACTTAAAGTTGAGAAAAATTCTCATGTTAGAAATACATTCAATTCAGTAAAAAAAAAAGCATGAGACTTTCACTTTTATTGAAACACCCGATAGGAAGGCAATGAAAGTCAAAGGCATTTTTTACTCCTGAGAAATGTACTGAGCTTTATACTCCTTTTTACTATGTAGTAAAAAGTGTTATTGGCTTTCATTGCCGTCCTATCTGACGAGTCATTAAATGTAAAATGCTCATGCTTTTTACTCATGATTTGAACTTCTGAATACCATCAGATTTTTTTTCAAACTTTAGTGAATCAATGCCGATGTCTTTTTGGTGATTACATATATTAAAGCGGCTGGTGAATATAAAAAAATCAAAAATAGCAGAAAAAAAGCTTTTCCTTGATTGATAAAAAACATCTTTTCAATCCTTTTCTTAACAGCAACATGTTTAAAAAACAATATGTCTTTGGATAACAATTTAACAACCCACATGAATTCAGTACTTTATAACTCTTAAAATGCAAAGGCCCACCTGATTCATTAGTAGATGTAGCTACAATGAAAAAGACAGAAAACACATTTCAGAAGAGCTCAAATATATTTTTAAAACCAAGTAAGGAATTCTTAAGAATATTCCGATCCGCCATGGGTTATTTTAAAATGTGCAAAAATACCACATTTTGAACCAACTAATTTCACAAAAAATGGTTAGGTCAAAAGGTGCTATTGCTAGAAATGAAAGGATTTCCCTGTCCTTTCAACCCTAAACAAAAATGTCCCATTTTTCCCATCATTTTTAGAAGGATATTCCACCTTTAGAGCTAACATTTTTATTGAGTTTTTAAGTGAAGGGGGTCAGAAAACAGTTTCATAAATTTCACGCATTATTAATAAATGTGACTTGATTATTTTTGGGTTCTCAGTCACTCCTTGTCATTACTACCCCTCCAGTTGTATTAGCCTTTACCAATCTTGAATAGTAAAATACAGTAGAGTTTTTAATTATTTAAGTATTTAAAGCTGTTTTTAGCAAAAACCTAACCTTACTAACTCATAAATTAACAAACCCAAAAGAGTCAGAGGGGTTCATACATGGCCCTTTAACCAAGCAAGTCTATTATTGATTAATGAAAATCAATATGCAGAAATTAAAATAACAGACAGCGATAACTGTATAAATGACCATTGATAATAAGATGTGTTATTCAACTAATCTGTACTATTAATCAAACTGATTTAATAATAACACTGATTAAACATGAAGGCTTACTTGGTTGAGTAGGAGCTTTTTTTTCAATCAAGCAAAAGAAAAGGAAAGTCAAGATTTAGAAAAGATAAAATGAAATATCCAAAACCAAACAAAGCTCAAATATCTTTGGAACATAGCAAACCATTAGTTTTTCCAGTGTCAGCATACCAATAAAGCTAACGAAAAACTATTACCCTCCTTCTTTATGGATAACTTAAAGAATTCTGCACCAATTTGTCAAATTAACCCAATATTCTCTATAGTAACCTGATTCATTTTCCCAGAACTTCATGTCCAGTAGTTAATGTCAATGCAAACCTTGACAATAGGCTTCCATTGCATCCCTATAAATTAAATGAACCAGTTCCTCCATTTGAAGCAAATGGCCAGGATTTACTTAAAGTTGAGAAAAATTCTCATGTTAGAAATACATTCAATTCAGTAAAAAAAAAGCATGAGACTTTCACTTTTATTGAAACACCCGATAGGAAGGCAATGAAAGTCAAAGGCATTTTTTACTCCTGAGAAAAGTACTGAGCTTTATACTCCTTTTTACTATGTAGTAAAAAGTGTTATTGGCTTTCATTGTCTTCCTATCTGACGAGTCATTAAATGTAAAATGCTCATGCTTTTTACTCATGATTTGAACTTCTGAATACCATCAGATTTTTTTTCAAACTTTAGTGAATCAATGCCGATGTCTTTTTGGTGATTACATATATTAAAGCGGCTGGTGAATATAAAAAAATCAAAAATAGCAGAAAAAAAGCTTTTCCTTGATTGATAAAAAACATCTTTTCAATCCTTTTCTTAACAGCACGTTGTTTAAAAAACAATATGTCTTTGGATAACAATTTAACAACCCACATGAATTCAGTGCTTTATAACTCTTGAAATGCAAAGGCCCACCTGATTCATTAGTAGATGTAGCTACAATGAAAAAGACAGAAAACACATTTCAGAAGAGCTCAAATATATTTTTAAAACCAAGTAAGGAATTCTTAAGAATATTCCGATCCGCCATGGGTTATTTTAAAATGTGCAAAAATACCACATTTTGAACCAACTAATTTCACAAAAAATGTTTAGGTCAAAAGGTGCTATTGCTAGAAATGAAAGGATTTCCCTGTCCTTTCAACCCTAAACAAAAATGTCACATTTTTCCCATCATTTTTAGAAGGATATTCCACCTTTAGAGCTAACATTTTTATTGAGTTTTTAAGAGAAGGGGGTCAGAAAACAGTTTCATAAATTTCAGGCATTATTAATAAATGTGACTTGATTATTTTTGGGTTCTCAGTCACTCCTTGTCATTACTACCCCTCCAGTTGTATTAGCCTTTACCAATCTTGAATAGTAAAATACAGTAGAGTTTTTAATTATTTAAGTATTTAAAGCTGTTTTTAGCAAAAACCTAACCTTACTAACTCATAAATTAACAAACACAAAAGAGTCAGAGGGGTTCATACATGGCCCTTTAACCAAGCAAGTCTATTATTGATTAATGAAAATCAATATGCAGAAATTAAAATAACAGACAGCGATAACTGTATAAATGACCATTGATAATAAGATGTATTATTCAACTAATCTGTACTATTAATCAAACTGATTTAATAATAACACTGATTAAACATGAAGGCTTACTTGGTTGAGTAGGAGCTTTTTTTTCAATCAAGCAAAAGAAAAGGAAAGGCAAGATTTAGAAAAGATAAAATGAAATATCCAAAACCAAACAAAGCTCAAATATCTTTGGAACATAGCAAACCATTAGTTTTTCCAGTGTCAGCATACCAATAAAGCTAACGAAAAACTATTACCCTCCTTCTTTATGGATAACTTAAAGAATTCTGCACCAATTTGTCAAATTAACCCAATATTCTCTATAGTAACCTGATTCATTTTCCCAGAACTCTATGTCCAGTAGTTAATGTCAATGCAAACCTTGACAATAGGCTTCCATTGCATCCCTATAAATTAAATGAACCAGTTCCTCCATTTGAAGCAAATGGCCAGGATTTACTTAAAGTTGAGAAAAATTCTCATGTTAGAAATACATTCAATTCAGTAAAAAAAAAAGCATGAGACTTTCACTTTTATTGAAACACCTGATAGGAAGGCAATGAAAGTCAAAGGCATTTTTTACTCCTGAGAAAAGTGCTGAGCTTTATACTCCTTTTTACTATGTAGTAAAAAGTGTTATTGGCTTTCATTGCCGTCCTATCTGACGAGTCATTAAATGTAAAATGCTCATGCTTTTTACTCATGATTTGAACTTCTGAATACCATCAGATTTTTTTTTCAAACTTTAGTGAATCAATGCCGATGTCTTTTTGGTGATTACATATATTAAAGCGGCTGGTGAATATAAAAAAATCAAAAATAGCAGAAAAAAAGCTTTTCCTTGATTGATAAAAAACATCTTTTCAATCCTTTTCTTAACAGCAACATGTTTAAAAAACAATATGTCTTTGGATAACAATTTAACAACCCACATGAATTCAGTACTTTATAACTCTTAAAATGCAAAGGCCCACCTGATTCATTAGTAGATGTAGCTACAATGAAAAAGACAGAAAACACATTTCAGAAGAGCTCAAATATATTTTTAAAACCAAGTAAGGATTTCTTAAGAATATTCCGATCCGCCATGGGTTATTTTAAAATGTGCAAAAATACCACATTTTGAACCAACTAATTTCACAAAAAATGGTTAGGTCAAAAGGTGCTATTGCTAGAAATGAAAGGATTTCCCTATCCTTTCAACCCTAAACAAAAATGTCCCATTTTTCCCATCAATTTTAGAAGGATATTCCACCTTTAGAGCTAACATTTTTATTGAGTTTTTAAGTGAAGGGGGTCAGAAAACAGTTTCATAAATTTCACGCATTATTGATAAATGTGACTTGATTATTTTTGGGTTCTCAGTCACTCCTTGTCATTACTACCCCTCCAGTTGTATTAGCCTTTACCAATCTTGAATAGTAAAATGCAGTAGAGTTTTTAATTATTTAAGTATTTAAAGCTGTTTTTAGCAAAAACCTAACCTTACTAACTCATAAATTAACAAACACAAAAGAGTCAGAGGGGTTCATACATGGCCCATTAACCAAGCAAGTCTATTATTGATTAATCAAAATCAATATGCAGACATTAAAATAACAGACAGCGATAACTGTATAAATGACCATTGGTAATAAGATGTATTATTCAACTAATCTGTACTATAAATCAAACTGATTTAATAATAACACTGATTAAACATGAAGGCTTACATGGTTGAGTAGGAGCTTTTTTTTCAATCAAGCAAAAGAAAAGGAAAGGCAAGATTTAGAAAAGATAAAATGAAATATCCAAAACCAAACAAAGCTCAAATATCTTTGGAACATAGCAAACCATTAGTTTTTCCAGTGTCAGCATACCAATAAAGCTAACGAAAAACTATTACCCTCCTTCTTTATGGATAACTTAAAGAATTCTGCACCAATTTGTCAAATTAACCCAATATTCTCTATAGTAACCTGATTCATTTTCCCAGAACTCTATGTCCAGTAGTTAATGTCAATGCAAACCTTGACAATAGGCTTCCATTGCATCCCTATAAATTAAATGAACCAGTTCCTCCATTTGAAGCAAATGGCCAGGATTTACTTAAAGTTGAGAAAAATTCTCATGTTAGAAATACATTCAATTCAGTAAAAAAAAAAGCATGAGACTTTCACTTTTATTGAAACACCCGATAGGAAGGCAATGAAAGTCAAAGGCATTTTTTACTCCTGAGAAAAGTACTGAGCTTTATACTCCTTTTTACTATGTAGTAAAAAGTGTTATTGGCTTTCATTGCCGTCCTATCTGACGAGTCATTAAATGTAAAATGCTCATGCTTTTTACTCATGATTTGAACTTCTGAATACCATCAGATTTTTTTTTCAAACTTTAGTGAATCAATGCTGATGTCTTTTTGGTGATTACATATATTAAAGCGGCTGGTGAATATAAAAAAATCAAAAATAGCAGAAAAAAAGCTTTTCCTTGATTGATAAAACACATCTTTTTTCCAATCCTTTTCTTAACAGCAACATGTTTAAAAAACAATATGTCTTTGGATAACAATTTAACAACCCACATGAATTCAGTACTTTATAACTCTTAAAATGCAAAGGCCCACCTGATTCATTAGTAGATGTAGCTACAATGAAAAAGACAGAAAACACATTTCAGAAGAGCTCAAATATATTTTTAAAACCAAGTAAGGATTTCTTAAGAATATTCCGATCCGCCATGGGTTATTTTAAAATGTGCAAAAATACCACATTTTGAACCAACTAATTTCACAAAAAATGGTTAGGTCAAAAGGTGCTATTGCTAGAAATGAAAGGATTTCCCTGTCCTTTCAACCCTAAACAAAAATGTCCCATTTTTCCCATCAATTTTAGAAGGATATTCCACCTTTAGAGCTAACATTTTTATTGAGTTTTTAAGTGAAGGGGGTCAGAAAAAAGTTTCATAAATTTCACGCATTATTGATAAATGTGACTTGATTATTTTTGGGTTCTCAGTCACTCCTTGTCATTACTACCCCTCCAGTTGTATTAGCCTTTACCAATCTTGAATAGTAAAATGCAGTAGAGTTTTTAATTATTTAAGTATTTAAAGCTGTTTTTAGCAAAAACCTAACCTTACTAACTCATAAATTAACAAACACAAAAGAGTCAGAGGGGTTCATACATGGCCCATTAACCAAGCAAGTCTATTATTGATTAATCAAAATCAATATGCAGACATTAAAATAACAGACAGCGATAACTGTATAAATGACCATTGGTAATAAGATGTATTATTCAACTAATCTGTACTATAAATCAAACTGATTTAATAATAACACTGATTAAACATGAAGGCTTACATGGTTGAGTAGGAGCTTTTTTTTTCAATCAAGCAAAAGAAAAGGAAAGGCAAGATTTAGAAAAGATAAAATGAAATATCCAAAACCAAACAAAGCTCAAATATCTTTGGAACATAGCAAACCATTAGTTTTTCCAGTGTCAGCATACCAATAAAGCTAACAAAAAACTATTACCCTCCTTCTTTATGGATAACTTAAAGAATTCTGCACCAATTTGTCAAATTAACCCAATATTCTCTATAGTAACCTGATTCATTTTCCCAGAACTTCATGTCCAGTAGTTAATGTCAATGCAAACCTTGACAATAGGCTTCCATTGCATCCCTATAAATTAAATGAACCAGTTCCTCCATTTGAAGCAAATGGCCAGGATTTACTTAAAGTTGAGAAAAATTCTCATGTTAGAAATACATTCGGGGCGTGGCCTGACACTCGGATGGCGCGGACGTGAGTTGGCGAGCTCCTGCCCCACCGAGAGTTTTATAGCTTAAAATAGCATCAACCAGTACCAGACTCACCTGCGAAACATACCCTATGAAGGGCAGAAGACGAAGGGAGAGGAAGAAAGTGACAGCCGCCGGTCCGCGAGCGAGGAGGTCGGCGATGGAGGAGGACGGGAGGAGCCACGTGGGCGCAGCCATGGCGCCGTTGCTTGCCGCGTTAGAGACCAGCTGCTCGGAGGAGTCGGAGCCGAGCCCCGGCCGGACCCGGGAGAGCGGGGCGACAATGCGGCCCTCGGCGGGCAGAGCGCCAACACAGCCACCGGGAACAGAGACGGTGGAGGTGACGCGACCAGCGGGGAAACACGAGGGATCTCCGCCCTCACAGAGACAGCTGACAGCGTCGCGGGTAGACCAGGGGCGACGGCCCGAAGGTAGGAGAGGCGGCGGTGAAGGGGAGCCGGTGGCAGACACGCTGGAAGGCGCTACAGGGAGAGCCCCCAGCGGGGAGGGGGGAGACCGAGGAGAGTGCTCCAATATGGCGCCCTCACACTATCAGCCCTGGGAGCAGAAGACATGCGAGGCAGGAGACCCTGGGAGAGAGAAACAGCAGGGGGAATATCAAGCCCTGTCCTCAGTTAAAGCACGGGCCCCAGGCGTCTCCCTTCCTGCCCAGTACCAACCCGGCGACCCCCACTCTGCACAGACTGCAAATGCAGGATCCCAGAAACCCCCATCCTGTGAAAGCAACAGTCACCACACAGCCACTGCAGCCCCAGCCCACCAACTGCCTGCCAGACAGGCTCGCACTCCAACCAGAGAGGCCACAGCAGCAGGGAGGCTGGAAAGCTACGGTTTTGTAGCCACTGACCGGGTAAACAGGATGCCGGCGCTGGGACCCCATCCCTCAGGACTTTCCTCCCCCCCGCCCGCGTCCCCCCGCCCTCTTCCACAGAGGATGCAGCGCTCCAGAAGCACCCCTCTGCCTGAGCCTGTCCCGAGAGGGGAGTCCCACCTGGCCCCCACGGCGCCCCAGGAAAGCGGCAGTCATGGAGCTGAAGACCCCACCCTGGGCATCCCCTCACGCCCGTGGCCCCGGTGCAGGGAGCTGTCACCGCTAGATCTGCCGGTAGAAATGCTGACTCTTCCACAGGAGCCCGTGTCGCCGCCGGTTATGGGACCACCGCCCGCTGTTGATCTCCCGTCCCCGATACTATACCCAGACTCCCCCGCGACTTCATCCGCGATCGGAGGATGCAACGCAACACCATCCACCAGCAACATCCATCAGGAAACACTCTCTTTCTTAAAGTCCATTCCCACCAAAGCTGATTTTGAAGCACTGATCAGAAGATATGAAGCAGCCTATAAAAAAGATATATCTGAGGTCAGAGGCCAGATCCATTCGTTAGACGCCAGAGTCACCTCTAATCAGGCTGCTACTGAAACAGCGCTGGCCGATATGGAGGCGAGGATCGAGAGTCAAAACGCGCAAATTCTACAACTACAACTCCAGCATGACGACTTGGAGAACAGACACAGGCGCAACAATCTTCGGGTCCGTGGCATCCCTGAGGCCTCTTCGGCAGGGATGCAAACACTCCGATCGAGATTGACAGAGCGCACAGAGCGCTAGGCCCGCCAAGCACTGACCCGTCTCGGCCCAGGGACATTGTTTGTCGTATACACTACTATAACATCAAAGAGGAAATCTCCCGGAGAGCATGGAGGCACGGCCCGATAGACTTTGACGGAGCGAATGTTACTATATTCCCAGACCTATCCAGGCGCACTCTGCAGATGCGTAGGCTACTACGACCGGTCCTCGATTTGATCAGATCCGCCAGAGCAACCTACAGATGGGGGTACCCCCTCCACCTAATTGTGAGCAGAGATGGCAACTCCTTTTCCCTCCGGACTTACCAGGACTTGGAGGGCCTGTTTTCATTCCTCAGTGTTGACCCGATCCCGGTGCCTAACTGGCTGATGCCCTCTCCCTCTCCTCCACCTCGGAGATCCAGGAGTGCTGTACCCAGAAATCGAAGGGACAATAGATCGCGAAGACCGAGAGAGAGACCGCTGAGGCCCTTAGATAGCGAGCAGTAGCCGAGGCTTGGTTGCTCTATGTCTGATATCTATCCGTTGCCGGCCTAGGGGCTTGTTGCCCCTGTGCTTAGTACACTCTGCTTGTCCAATTCCCTCCTCCACCGATGGACGAGGTTCCCCTTCCCCGTTAATTTACTGTTAGAGTCTTGGTCTTAGTTGATGCATTATTTTGTTGGTGATCGCTTCTCTCAGTGGGGCGACTGACTCCGTGACCCGTTGCCGGACACAGTCCCCCACTTAGGCCAGTCTCTGACCTCTCCCGTTTGGGGATAGGCCACAGACTTAGCGAGTTCGCTACTTAGTTGTCCCTCCTTTGAGGGTTCTGGCTGGCGTAGCCGGTGTCACTGTTACTGTCTTTGTCCTCCCCCCCTTCTTGCTCTTCCTCCTCCCCCCCTGCTGTTCCGGCCCCCCCCTGTTCCTTCCCCATTGTTCCGTCTGTTCCCCACTTGCACCTGCTGCCCCCTCCCCCCCCTTACTTCTATTAAAAATAGCCACAATGAGCGATATTAAACTGGTTTCTTTCAACGTGAAGGGACTGAACACGCCTGAGAAAAGGAGGGCGATCCTAAGAAACCTCAGGGCCTTGAGAGCGAGCGTGGCCTTTCTCCAAGAAACGCACTTTAAGGTGGCAAACCCACCGACCATGAGAGACAAATCGTTCCCGACCTCATACCACAGCTATTCTCCGGACTCCCGGTCGAGAGGGGTGAGCCTGCTGATTTCAAGGTCGGTACTCTGGGAAGAGGTGGGGGTGCTGGGTGGTGGAGAGGGAAGATGGCTCTTTGTTAAAGTAAGGATCTGCTCTGAGCTTTTCACCTTTGTGAACATTTACTGCCCAAACACTAGACAGGTAGACTTCCTAGAGGAGACACTAACCAAGATGGCTGAGTTTGCAGAGGGCAGGGTGGTAGTTGGTGGAGACTTTAACCTCACGCTAGACCCGCTGATAGACACCTCCAGGGGCCACACATACCTCTCTTACACCAAACTTAGGAAACTCAAAAGGCTCCTACACACACACCAACTGGTAGACCCCTGGCGTATCCTCCACCCTGACGGTAGAGATTACACGTTCTATTCTCCCCCACATAATATGTATTCGAGGCTAGACTTTTTTCTTATCCAGCACCATTCATTGCAGAGAGTCGAACTGGCGGATATCGGTAGCATCGTACTATCTGACCACGCCCCGATTAGCCTCACGCTGTCCGCGCACAACCCGACACCCCGTTCCTGGTCATGGAAACTCAATACCTCCCTGATTCAGGATATAGCCTTCAGGGACAAGCTAAAACAGAACCTCAGGGAGTACTTCGACAGGAACTCCACCCCGGGCTACGACCCTGCAGTGGTCTGGGAGGCACACAAATGCGTAGCTAGAGGGCTCCTTATCCAGCAGGGGGCTAGTGTCAAGAAAAAGAGGGGTAAGAGTTAGTGGAGAAAATTCAAAAATTAGAGACACTACACAAACAATCTCTAGCCTCGGAGCATCTGGCGGCTCTGACCGCCCTCAGGGACCGGCTACGCAGAGTCTGTAATGACTCGGTCAAACTCCAACTCATCAAATGTAGGAAAACCTACTATGAGTCAGGAGATAAGTGCGGTCGCTTGCTGGCCATGGCCCTGAGGGGGGAAAGAGCCAAAACATATGTCCCCAAGGTGCAGGATGAGATGGGAGACATGAAACACAAGGCCTCGGAGATAGCCAGAGTTTTCAGACAATACTACAAGGACCTCTACAACTTGCCGATAGACAGGGCACGCAATAGGGCCTTAGACATAGCCGACTACCTCCGACGCTCTAGACTCCCTAAACTCCCGTCCGGAGCGCTGAGCAATCTGGAAGACCCGATCACACATGAGGAAATAGCTTTAGTAATGAAGAACTCGGCAGCTGGGAAAGCCCCGGGACCTGACGGGTTTCCCCTATTCTATTACAAAACCTTTACAGAAATACTCTCGCCCAGAATGCTAGAGGTGTTCAACTCCATGGGTTCGGGCAACACTTTTCCGAGAGACAGTCTTTCCGCACAAATTGTGGTAATAGGGAAGGAAGGTAAGGACCCCACCCTTGCCTCCAGCTACAGACCGATATCCCTCCTGAACGCTGATGTCAAGCTATTTGCAAAAATATTGGCATCACGCCTGGCTCCGCACCTCCATCATGTGGTTCATTTAGATCAAGTTGGCTTCATGCCTTTCAGAGAAGCCAGAGACAACACCACTAAGACGCTGAACCTCATTATTCTGGCGCTGCAACGGAACCTCCACACGTTACTCCTCTCGACCGACGCTGAAAAAGCGTTTGATAGGGTGCAATGGGACTTCATGTTTGGAGTCCTACGGCACATTGGGCTTGGTGATAGCATGCTGGGCTGGATTACTAGCCTATACCACGGGCCATCTGCTGTAGTAAAAGTCAACGGTGTGACCTCTAAACCATTTGACATCGGTAATGGGACAAGACAGGGATGTCCTTTGTCACCCCTACTATTCATCTTAACGTTGGAGCCACTCCTCTGCAGCGTCAGAATTAATCAGAGCATACAGGGATTGTCCTTCCCCTCGGGGCACTATAAAATAGCTGCGTACGCGGACGACCTGCTATTCTTCGTGACCAGCCCAGAGGTCTCTCTCCCAAATCTAGTGAAAGAACTGGAAACATATAAAAACCTCTCCAGTTATAAGATCAATTTGCAAAAGTCGGAGATTCTCAATATTAATCTCCCGGCGACTAGAGAGACCAACCTTAGTCAATCCTTCCCTTTCAAATGGGCTCGTGAACACATTACTTACCTGGGGCGTGAAGATGAGCAGGTCTCCGAGTAGGCTCTTTGACCTCAATTTCCCCCCAATCTTACAAGCCTTCACTAGAGATGTAGAGTCCTGGTCGCACAAGAAACTCTCGTGGTTCGGGAGGTGTAACTCCCTAAAGATGAACCTACTACCTCACCTCCTATACCTACTACAAGCCCTCCCGATCGAGGTCCCTGATTCCTTCCTCCGGAGGATTGGAGGAATCTTCTCCAAGTTCATCTGGCTGGGAAGAAATCCGAGAGTTAGTAAGAATCTCTTGATGAGACCCAAGGAGGAGGGAGGACTCGGGGTGCCAGACCCGGGACTATACTATGTAGCCGCCCATCTCACCAGGGTTGTCGACTGGAACAGACATGTCGCACACAAACAGTGGGTTCGGATCGAGCAAAACGGTTCTCTATTCCCCCTGGGAGGCCTGCCATGGGTAGCAAAACAAGCCACGAAGCAAGAGCTCTCACATCCAACAATAGGGGCCACACTCAAAGTATGCCACAGAGTTTTCCAGCGGGAGGAGGTCTCCCCCCCTCTCCCCGCTCTTCCCGATACTAGGGAACCCAGAATTCTCCCTGGGAATAAGAGGTGAGATAGCTGACCAATGGATCAAAAAGGGAATCTGCCGCGCCAAACATTATCGCCACATCAGTAACAGCACGTCACTAGAGGGACTGGCAGAGACTCATGGCCTCCCGATGTGGGACACGTGGCAGTGTAGACAGCTCATTCACTTCCTCCAGTACCTTAGACATCAATTGAGCCGCTTGAGGGAACTCACTAGCTTTGAGAGAATGTGTGAGGACGAGGGCCCTGCCAGACACACCCTCTCCCAAACGTACAAAATGATCGTTGGTGGCCGAGACTCGGGCGTTCTCCCCTGCCTCTCTAGGTGGGGAGAGGATCTTGGAATCAACCTCACACTAAAACAGTGCAAGAAAATAATAGTACTGTCACACAGGTCCTCAGTGTGCACTAAGTATAAGGAATGCAACTACAAGGTGCTTACACGCTGGTATAGAGTCCCGACATTACTGCATAAATGGTTCCCCGGGGTCCCCCCGTCATGCTGGAGGTGTAATTCTGAGCGGGGCGACCTCCTGCACATCTTCTGGTCGTGTCAGGCCCTGCAGCCATTCTGGAGAAAGGTCAGAGAAGTGACACAGCGAATGACTGAATGGGTCATACCATGGGATCCGGCCTTCTTCCTTCTCCACCACTCGGCTATACCCACCAAGAGTTACCGGGGGTCGGTGGTGTGCCAATTAGTTAACGCCGCAAAAGCGTGTGTCCGTTCGCGTTGGAAGAGCCAGTCTCCTCCATGCACTGCACAGTGGCTCGCTAGGGTTGGAGACATTGAGAGATTTGAGGGGATGATTGCAGCCCAGCGTGAGTCGGAGGAGAAGCACAGGATAAAATGGGCTCTCTGGGTTGATTTTACCATGACACAAGAATATAGCGACCTGCTGGTGGTATAGTGGCGTAGAGATCCAAATTGTCCGTCTTCTCCCCTGGACTTCCCCCCCGCTCATCCCTCTCCTCTCCTCCCCACTCCTCCACTTCCCCCCCCATTGCCTATTCCCGCTCCCCCCTCTGTATACCCTCACCCCATCTGTTTTTGTTTGTTATAAATTCTACCTAACTGTTCCGAGATGGCTCAGTCTTAGTGGTCCAATGACTATGCACTGACTGCCTTTTGGTTTGTCGTGGGGGGCTCGTTGATGGGTCTGTGCGGTGATCCCCGACCTACTCTATCCATGCCGCTTGGCATGGTAGTTCGGGTCGCGGCAGGACGGTGAGAGACGGGACTGGTAACTTGCCAGGCTCGCTTGGTGATGCATCGGGAGGCACCGGACCCCTCAGCCGACCCCCTCTAAGCACTCCTAACTTATTAGATGATGACTCTGCTATGTACTGATCTATCGCTGAGTATTTCGTTTACCATGCTATTGTCCTTCTTCTCTGTTTTTGTAAATTTGAAAACTGTTAAATAAATAAAGAATTCATAGGGGCCGTCTAGGGGCCGATTGGGGTCAAAGACTCCCTGGCTGGCCCACAGGGACTGGCACCTCTGTTGCTGATAATTTCACATAGATGACCCAGTCATACGGGTGCGGCCCACCACATGTGTATTAATCGTTGGTTCGCAGGATGATGGGTCTAGGTCTCTTGGACGATGTCCACGGCTATAAATATATCCTGTTGCTGTCATGTATGCCCTAACTGCATCCCTTTTTTCTGTACGCTTTCTTTTTCTGTATGCTTCCTTTGTATACTTGTTTGATCAAAAACTTAATAAAGATATATTGCATAAAAAAAAGAAATACATTCAATTCAGTAAAAAAAAAGCATGAGACTTTCACTTTTATTGAAACACCCGATAGGAAGGCAATGAAAGTCAAAGGCATTTTTTACTCCTGAGAAAAGTATTGAGCTTTATACTCCTTTTTACTATGTAGTAAAAAGTGTTATTGGCTTTCATTGCCTTCCTATCTGACGAGTCATTAAATGTAAAATGCTCATGCTTTTTACTCATGATTTGAACTTCTGAATACCATCAGATTTTTTTTCAAACTTTAGTGAATCAATGCCGATGTCTTTTTGGTGATTACATACATTAAAGCGGCTGGTGAATATAAAAAAATCAAAAATAGCAGAAAAAAAGCTTTTCCTTGATTGATAAAAAACATCTTTTCAATCCTTTTCTTAACAGCAACATGTTTAAAAAACAATATGTCTTTGGATAACAATTTAACAACCCACATGAATTCAGTGCTTTATAACTCTTGAAATGCAAAGGCCCACCTGATTCATTAGTAGATGTAGCTACAATGAAAAAGACAGAAAACACATTTCAGAAGAGCTCAAATATATTTTTAAAACCAAGTAAGGAATTCTTAAGAATATTCCGATCCGCCATGGGTTATTTTAAAATGTGCAAAAATACCACATTTTGAACCAACTAATTTCACAAAAAATGGTTAGGTCAAAAGGTGCTATTGCTAGAAATGAAAGGATTTCCCTGTCCTTTCAACCCTAAACAAAAATGTCACATTTTTCCCATCATTTTTAGAAGGATATTTCACCTTTAGAGCTAACATTTTTATTGAGTTTTTAAGAGAAGGGGGTCAGAAAACAGTTTCATAAATTTCACGCATTAATAAATGTGACTTGATTATTTTTGGGTTCTCAGTCACTCCTTGTCATTACTACCCCTCCAGTTGTATTAGCCTTTACCAATCTTGAATAGTAAAATACAGTAGAGTTTTTAATTATTTAAGTATTTAAAGCTGTTTTTAGCAAAAACCTAACCTTACTAACTCATAAATTAACAAACACAAAAGAGTCAGAGGGGTTCATACATGGCCCTTTAACCAAGCAAGTCTATTATTGATTAATGAAAATCAATATACAGAAATTAAAATAACAGACAGCGATAACTGTACAAATGACCATTGATAATAAGATGTATTATTCAACTAATCTGTACTATTAATCAAACTGATTTAATAATAACACTGATTAACCCTTTAAGTGCCAGCCTACCTGGAGTTTTTGTCACACTCTGTTGCCAGACCATTTTGCATTATTTTGCGCTCCCCATGTTCAAATGTGATTTTTGAAGGGATTTCCAGGGATTTCCCAGGAAAATGATATATTGTTTTTTTCAGCAGAGTCTGGGCTTTAACCCTTTCGCTGCCAGCCTACCTGCAGCATTTGCCACTCCCTGTTGCCAGACGATGTTTCACCATTTTGCGCTACACATATTCAACTGTCATTTTTGAAGGGATTTCCAGGGATTTCCCAGGAAAATTATATATTGTTTTTTTCAACAGAGTCTGGGCTTTAACATGAAATGTCTTGTTTGTATTTTTTAGGTGTATTCTCAATTTTTTTGGGTGAAATGTGTGAAAAAAAACAAAAAAAAAACATTTTTTTACAATTTGTAGAGTTTTTTTGTAATAAAAAATGTAAGTTTGTCAATAAAATCTTATTGCGTGAGAAACCCCAATTTCTCCCGGTTACAGCGATACCACATATGTATAGGTAGACACCCTTTCCTGCCCAGAAGCCTTTTATAGCTGCTGGATGACAAATGGTTAATTAAAAAAAAAAATGACATAGGGTCCCCCTTCCCGGGGAGGGGGACCCCGTTTTTTTTTGGATTTTGAAGGGTTAAAAACCCTTCAAAATCCAAAAAAAAAAATGACGTGGGGTCCCCCTTACCCAAAGTAACCAGCCCGGGACCAGCTATGGGGGCTTGTAGGCACAGAGTGGGGGGGCCAGCTTTGGTGGCCCCCCCACCCTGCAGCCTACGAGCCCACATAGCCTATGTGGGCCCGGGCTCTTCTGCCCCCCCCTGGCCTTTGGGGAGGCAGGTAATGGGGGTGCGGGGGTTAATGGCAAGCCACCCGCTAGGGCAGGTGACTTGCCACCCCCCCAGCCTTGTGAACTGGTATAAGGGGTCTCATGGACCCCTTACCAGCTCACAAAGGGTTAATGTGAAAAAAAAACACCACACAATAATAAAAAGTATTTTATTAGAAAAAAAAAAAATTTTTTTTTACTGTACTTACCTTCGATTGCAAGCTCTTGTCCCTCGCCGCTCAGCTGACAGATGCCGGTGATCGGCATCCAGAGAAGGAGAAGGCAGGAGATCAGAGGATCTCCTGTCACCTCCTTACCCTGTGCCGATCACCGGCATCTGAGAAGCTGAGAAGGCTGAAGCCTGAGATCGGGGCCGGGATGACTTCATAAGCCCCGCCCCCAAGGGGGCGGGGCTTAGAGGCATGATGGCGGCCGCCATCGTGCAGAAGAGAGGAGAGAGCCTCCCAGGCTCTCTCCTGAAGATCGGTAAGTCCTGGGGGGGGATCGGAGGCCCCCCAGGTGAAGAGGAGGGACAGCGGGAGCCAGCGCACACACAGGTAAGTGAATGTCATTTTTATTTTTTTATTTTTTTACAGTTAGAAGCTGCTGCTGCAGAAGCGGGGGGGGGCGGCCTATTCCGGGGGCTCTCCTCGAGCCATCCGACCCCCCACGGGGGATCGGATGGCACCAAATTAAAGAGGAGACCCGGCCGGATCCAACAAGGGGTCAGGTGAGTATTTGTTGTTTTTACTTTTTAAACTACAAGCGAGGAAATTCAAGCACGTAACACCTACGTGCTTGGCACTTAAGGCCCAGCCAAGCCAGCACGTAGGTGTTACGTGCTTGGCAACAAAAGGGTTAACATGAAATGTCTTGTTTGTCATTTGTTAGGTGTATTCTTAATATTTTTGGGTGAAATATGTGCAAAAAAAAAAAAAAAAAAATTTTTACATATTGTAGTTTTTTTTGGAATAAAAAATGTAAGTTTGTCAATAAAATCTTATTGCGTGTGAAATCCCAATTTCTCCCGGTTACAGCGGTACCACATATGTATTGGTAGACACCCTTTCCTGCCCAGGAGACTCCCCCAAACTGAAACAGCGCTTTAGGAGATTTTCAGATAAAATACAACTATGCTATGCAATATGCGCACCTTGCGGTTTTTCCAGAAAAACAACCCTTTACATTTGAAATACCCCCAACAAACTATATATTCTCTGGAAGTACACACCTCAGGCTTTCTAGGCGTACCAGGCTTGTGGATGTGGCCATAGTTTTCTGGAAGTAATCCCTCAACGTAATCTTTGGTTGCAAAGAGTTTCCCTAAAAAAAGGATAAAAAAGCAGAATCAAAGCCTTATTTTCCTAAAAAAACTATATACAAACAAGAAAAAACAAGTTTAATCTGAAAACGCAACATCCCCCGAACAGAACAACACCCAACATGCATAGGTTCTGTCAAGGGAAGAGTTGCCAAACACCCCAAAGTAAAGCATGCGCATAACGGTAATTTTACTTGAAAATTTCAGCTCTGCAGACAAAGTGCGCACCTTGCGATTTTTCAACCAAAACAACCCTTTACATTTGGAATATCCCCCATAAACCATATATTCCCTGAAAGTACACACGTTAAGCTTTTTAAGGGTACCCAGCTTGTTGTAGTGGGCTCATCTTTCTGGAATTAATTCCTCAAAGAATTCTTTGGTTGCGCAGGGTTTCCCTAAAAAATGTATAAAAAAGCTGAATAAAAAACACCTTTTCCTAAAATATAAATATGCAAACCAGAAAAAACAAGCTAAGTCTGAAAGCGCAAGGTCCCCCGAACAGAACAATACCCAACATGCATAGGTACTATTAACCCTTTTAATTGCCAGCCTACTTGAGATTTTGTAACCCTCTGTTGACAGGCCATTTTCCCCATTTTGCGTCATGTTTTGCGACATGTTTTGCGCCATTTTTGCTGTAACTTTCAGAAAAATTATATATATATTTTTTGCAGCAGAGTTTAGACTTTAACATGAAATGTCTTGTTTGTAATTTTTTTTTTTTTTTTACAATATTAAGTGAAAAAAAAATAAATAAATAAATAAAAAATTTTTTTTAGAAAATTGACTCCTTTATTTTAAATAAAAAATGTATTTTATTAAGGAAAATCATATTGCATGTGAAAGCCCCATTTCTACCGATTAGAACGGTACCACATATTTATCGGTAGCCCCCCGTTCCTGCCCAGGAGACCCCCCTAACTGAAACAAGTATTTTATAACATTCACAAAAAAAATACAAAAACCATCCACACTACAAAGGGTTAAATCGGGAAAAAAAATGACATAGGGTCCCCCCTCCCAGGGGAGGGAGACCCCATTTTTTTTTTGATTTTTAAGGGTTAAAAACCCTTAAAAATCAAAAAAAAAATTGACGTGGGGTCCCCCTTACCCAAAGTAACCAGCCCGGGACCAGCTATGGGGGCTTGTAGGCACAGAGTGGGGGGGCCAGCTTTTGTGGCCCCCCCACCCTGCAGCCTACGAGCCCACATAGCCCATGTGGGCCCGGGCTCTTCTGCCCCCCCCTGGCCTTTGGGGAGGCAGGTAATGGGGGTGCCAGGGGTTAATGGCAAGCCACCCGCTAGCGCAGGTGGCTTGCCATCCCCCCAGCCTTGTGAACTGGTATAGGGGTCATGGACCCCTTACCAGTTCACAAGGGGTTAATAGTAAAAAAATGACACACACACAGAGAAAAAAAAATCTTTATTTTTCTTTTTTTACACCATACTCACCTCCGATCCGACGTCCCTCGCCGCTGTCCCGCGCCGATCACCTCACTGACAGATGCCGGTGGTGATCGGCGCAGGGCGGGTGACAGGCGAGGGGGCTCCGATCGGAGCCTCCTCACCTGACATCCGCCCTGCTCCGATCACCACCGGCATCTGACAGATGCCGGAGCTCGGAGGGGGTATAGGAGGAACGGGATGACGTCATCCCGCTCCTCCCACAATGGGCGGGGCTAAGCGGCGGCGGCCATCGCCGCCATTACAAGAGGTGAGGACCCGGAAGAGGGTCCTCACCTGAAGACTGCGCAGCCCAGGGGGGGGATCGGACCCCCCCTTGGTGAAGAGGAGACCCGGACAGAAGGCTCGGGCGCGGAGGTGAGTAAATGACAGTTTTATTTATTTATTTTTTTTTACAGCGGCGATCAGCGCTGGAAACGGGGGGGGGCGGCTGGTTTCGGGCCCCCCCTGAAGACGGAGGACAACGGGGGGGCGATCGGATGCCCCCCCAAGGAAGAGGGGACCCCAGGCTTCACAGGGATACCGGAGGTAAGTGATTTTTTTTTTCTATTTTTTAACTGTTTGGGGGAAATGCCAGGCACGTAGTTTCTACGTGCTTGGCACTTAACGGTAGGAGAAGCAACCACGTAGAAACTACGTGCTTGGCATTTAAAGGGTTAAACATGAAGGCTCACTTGGTTGAGTAGGAGCTTTTTTTTCAATCAAGCAAAAGAAAAGGAAAGGCAAGATTTAGAAAAGATAAAATGAAATATCCAAAACCAAACAAAGCTCAAATATCTTTGGAACACAGCAAACCATTAGTTTTTCCAGTGTCAGCATACCAATAAAGCTAACAAAAAACTATTAACCTCCTTCTTTATGGATAACTTAAAGAATTCTGCGCCAATTTGTCAAATTAACCCAATATTCTCTATAGTAACCTGATTCATTTTCCCAGAACTTCATGTCCAATAGTTAATGTCAATGCAAACCTTGACAATAGGCTTCCATTGCATCCCTATAAATTAAATGAACCAGTTCCTCCATTTGAAGCAAATGGCCAGGATTCACTTAGAGTTGAGAAAAATTCTTATGTTAGAAATACATTCAATTCAGTAAAAAAAAAGCATGAGACTTTCACTTTTATTGAAACACCCGATAGGAAGACAATGAAAGTCAAAGGCATTTTTTACTCCTGATAAAAGTACTGAGCTTTATACTCCTTTTTACTATGTAGTAAAAAGTGTTATTGGCTTTCATTGCCTTCCTATCTGACGAGTCATTAAATGTAAAATTCTCATGCTTTTCACTCATGATTTGAACTTCTGAATACCATCAGATTTTTTTTCAAACTTTAGTGAATCAATGCCGATGTCTTTCTTGGTGATTACATGTATTAAAGCGGCTGGTGAAAATAAAAAAATTAAAAATAGCAGACAAAAAGCTTTTCCTTGATTGATAAAAAACATCTTTTCAATCCTTTTCTTAACAGCAACATGTTTAAAAACCAATATGTCTTTGAATAACAATTTAACAACCCACATGAATTCAGTACTTTATAACTCTTAAAATGCAAAGGCCCACCTGATTCATTAGCAGATGGAGCTAATATGAAAAAGAAAGAAAACACATTTCAGAAGAGCTCAAATATATTTTTAAAACCAAGTAAAAAATTCTTAAGAATATTCCGATCCGCCATGGGTTATTTTAAAATGTGCAAAAATACCACATTTTGAACCAACTAATTTCACAAAAAATGGTTAGGTCAAAGAGTGCTATTGCTAGAAATGAAAGGATTTCCCTGTCCTTTCAACCCTAAACAAAAATGTCACATTTTTCCCATCATTTTTAGAAGAATATTCCACCTTTAGAGCTAACATTTTTATTGAGTTTTTAAGAGAAGGGGGTCAGAAAACAGTTTCATAAATTTCACGCATTAATAAATGTGACTTGTTTATTTTTGGGTTCTCAGTCACTCCTTGTCATTACTACCCCTCCAGTTGTATTAGCCTTTACCAATCTTGAATAGTAAAATACAGTAGAGTTTTTAATTATTTAAGTATTTAAAGCTGATTTTAGCAAAAACCTAACCTTACTAACTCATAAATTAACAAACACAAAAGAGTCAGAGGGGTTCATACATGGCCCATTAATCAAGCAAGTCTATTATTGATTAATCAAAATCAATATGCAGACATTAAAATAACAGACAGCGATAACTGTATAAATGACCATTGGTAATAAGATGTATTATTCAACTAATCTGTACTATAAATCAAACTGATTTAATAATAACACTGATTAAACATGAAGGCTTACTTGGTTGAGTAGGAGCTTTTTTTTTCAATCAAGCAAAAGAAAAGGAAAGGCAAGATTTAGAAAAGATAAAATGAAATATCCAAAACCAAACAAAGCTCAAATATCTTTGGAACATAGCAAACCATTAGTTTTTCCAGTGTCAGCATACCAATAAAGCTAACGAAAAACTATTACCCTCCTTCTTTATGGATAACTTAAAGAATTCTGCACCAATTTGTCAAATTAACCCAATATTCTCTATAGTAACCTGATTCATTTTCCCAGAACTTCATGTCCAGTAGTTAATGTCAATGCAAACCTTGACAATAGGCTTCCATTGCATCCCTATAAATTAAATGAACCAGTTCCTCCATTTGAAGCAAATGGCCAGGATTTACTTAAAGTTGAGAAAAATTCTCATGTTAGAAATACATTCAATTCAGTAAAAAAAAAAGCATGAGACTTTCACTTTTATTGAAACACCCGATAGGAAGGCAATGAAAGTCAAAGGCATTTTTTACTCCTGAGAAAAGTACTGAGCTTTATACTCCTTTTTACTATGTAGTAAAAAGTGTTATTGGCTTTCATTGCCTTCCTATCTGACGAGTCATTAAATGTAAAATGCTCATGCTTTTTACTCATGATTTGAACTTCTGAATACCATCAGATTTTTTTTCAAACTTTAGTGAATCAATGCCGATGTCTTTTTGGTGATTACATATATTAAAGCGGCTGGTGAATATAAAAAAATCAAAAATAGCAGAAAAAAAGCTTTTCCTTGATTGATAAAAAACATCTTTTCAATCCTTTTCTTAACAGCAACATGTTTAAAAACCAATATGTCTTTGGATAACAATTTAACAACCCACATGAATTCAGTACTTTATAACTCTTAAAATGCAAAGGCCCACCTGATTCATTAGTAGATGTAGCTACAATGAAAAAGACAGAAAACACATTTCAGAAGAGCTCAAATATATTTTTAAAACCAAGTAAGGAATTCTTAAGAATATTCCGATCCGCCATGGGTTATTTTAAAATGTGCAAAAATACCACATTTTGAACCAACTAATTTCACAAAAAATGGTTAGGTCAAAAGGTGCTATTGCTAGAAATGAAAGGATTTCCCTGTCCTTTCAACCCTAAACAAAAATGTCCCATTTTTCCCATCATTTTTAGAAGGATATTCCACCTTTAGAGCTAACATTTTTATTGAGTTTTTAAGAGAAGGGGGTCAGAAAACAGTTTCATAAATTTCACGCATTATTAATAAATGTGACTTGATTATTTTTGGGTTCTCAGTCACTCCTTGTCATTACTACCCCTCCAGTTGTATTAGCCTTTACCAATCTTGAATAGTAAAATACAGTAGAGTTTTTAATTATTTAAGTATTTAAAGCTGTTTTTAGCAAAAACCTAACCTTACTAACTCATAAATTAACAAACACAAAAGAGTCAGAGGGGTTCATACATGGCCCTTTAACCAAGCAAGTCTATTATTGATTAATCAAAATCAATATGCAGACATTAAAATAACAGATAGCGATAACTGTATAAATGACCATTGGTAATAAGATGTATTATTCAACTAATCTGTACTATAAATCAAACTGATTTAATAATAACACTGATTAAACATGAAGGCTTACTTGGTTGAGTAGGAGCTTTTTTTTTCAATCAAGCAAAAGAAAAGGAAAGGCAAGATTTAGAAAAGATAAAATGAAATATCCAAAACCAAACAAAGCTCAAATATCTTTGGAACATAGCAAACCATTAGTTTTTCCAGTGTCAGCATACCAATAAAGCTAACGAAAAACTATTACCCTCCTTCTTTATGGATAACTTAAAGAATTCTGCACCAATTTGTCAAATTAACCCAATATTCTCTATAGTAACCTGATTCATTTTCCCAGAACTTCATGTCCAGTAGTTAATGTCAATGCAAACCTTGACAATAGGCTTCCATTGCATCCCTATAAATTAAATGAACCAGTTCCTCCATTTGAAGCAAATGGCCAGGATTTACTTAAAGTTGAGAAAAATTCTCATGTTAGAAATACATTCAATTCAGTAAAAAAAAAAGCATGAGACTTTCACTTTTATTGAAACACCCGATAGGAAGGCAATGAAAGTCAAAGGCATTTTTTACTCCTGAGAAAAGTACTGAGCTTTATACTCCTTTTTACTATGTAGTAAAAAGTGTTATTGGCTTTCATTGCCTTCCTATCTGACGAGTCATTAAATGTAAAATGCTCATGCTTTTTACTCATGATTTGAACTTCTGAATACCATCAGATTTTTTTTTCAAACTTTAGTGAATCAATGCCGATGTCTTTTTGGTGATTACATATATTAAAGCGGCTGGTGAATATAAAAAAATCAAAAATAGCAGAAAAAAAGCTTTTCCTTGATTGATAAAAAACATCTTTTCAATCCTTTTCTTAACAGCAACATGTTTAAAAAACAATATGTCTTTGGATAACAATTTAACAACCCACATGAATTCAGTACTTTAAAACTCTTAAAATGCAAAGGCCCACCTGATTCATTAGTAGATGTAGCTACAATGAAAAAGACAGAAAACACATTTCAGAAGAGCTCAAATATATTTTTAAAACCAAGTAAGGAATTCTTAAGAATATTCCGATCCGCCATGGGTTATTTTAAAATGTGCAAAAATACCACATTTTGAACCAACTAATTTCACAAAAAATGGTTAGGTCAAAAGGTTCTATTGCTAGAAATGAAAGGATTTCCCTGTCCTTTCAACCCTAAACAAAAATGTCCCATTTTTCCCATCATTTTTAGAAGGATATTCCACCTTTAGAGCTAACATTTTTATTGAGTTTTTAAGTGAAGGGGGTCAGAAAACAGTTTCATAAATTTCACGCATTATTAATAAATGTGACTTGATTATTTTTGGGTTCTCAGTCACTCCTTGTCATTACTACCCCTCCAGTTGTATTAGCCTTTACCAATCTTGAATAGTAAAATACGGTAGAGTTTTTAATTATTTAAGTATTTAAAGCTGTTTTTAGCAAAAACCTAACCTTACTAACTCATAAATTAACAAACACAAAAGAGTCAGAGGGGTTCATACATGGCCCTTTAACCAAGCAAGTCTATTATTGATTAATGAAAATCAATATACAGAAATTAAAATAACAGACAGCGATAACTGTATAAATGACCATTGATAATAAGATGTATTATTCAACTAATCTGTACTATTAATCAAACTGATTTAATAATAACACTGATTAAACATGAAGGCTTACTTGGTTGAGTAGGAGCTTTTTTTTCAATCAAGCAAAAGAAAAGGAAAGGCAAGATTTAGAAAAGATAAAATGAAATATCCAAAACCAAACAAAGCTCAAATATCTTTGGAACATAACAAACCATTAGTTTTTCCAGTGTCAGCATACCAATAAAGCTAACGAAAAACTATTAACCTCCTTCTTTATGGATAACTTACAGAATTCTGCACCAATTTGTCAAATTAACCCAATATTCTCTATAGTAACCTGATTCATTTTCCCAGAACTTCATGTCCAATAGTTAATGTCAATGCAAACCTTGACAATAGGCTTCCATTGCATCCCTATAAATTAAATGAACCAGTTCCTCCATTTGAAGCAAATGGCCAGGATTCACTTAGAGTTGAGAAAAATTCTTATGTTAGAAATACATTCAATTCAGTAAAAAAAAAGCATGAGACTTTCACTTTTATTGAAACACCCGATAGGAAGACAATGAAAGTCAAAGGCATTTTTTACTCCTGAGAAAAGTACTGAGCTTTATACTCCTTTTTACTATGTAGTAAAAAGTGTTATTGGCTTTCATTGCCTTCCTATCTGACGAGTCATTAAATGTAAAATTCTCATGCTTTTCACTCATGATTTGAACTTCTGAATACCATCAGATTTTTTTTCAAACTTTAGTGAATCAATGCCGATGTCTTTCTTGGTGATTACATGTATTAAAGCGGCTGGTGAAAATAAAAAAATTAAAAATAGCAGACAAAAAGCTTTTCCTTGATTGATAAAAAACATCTTTTCAATCCTTTTCTTAACAGCAACATGTTTAAAAACCAATATGTCTTTGAATAACAATTTAACAACCCACATGAATTCAGTACTTTATAACTCTTAAAATGCAAAGGCCCACCTGATTCATTAGCAGATGGAGCTAATATGAAAAAGAAAGAAAACACATTTCAGAAGAGCTCAAATATATTTTTAAAACCAAGTAAAAAATTCTTAAGAATATTCCGATCCGCCATGGGTTATTGTAAAATGTGCAAAAATACCACATTTTGAACCAACTAATTTCACAAAAAATGGTTAGGTCAAAGGGTGCTATTGCTAGAAATGAAAGGATTTCCCTGTCCTTTCAACCCTAAACAAAAATGTCACATTTTTCCCATCATTTTTAGAAGGATATTCCACCTTTAGAGCTAACATTTTTATTGAGTTTTTAAGAGAAGGGGGTCAGAAAACAGTTTCATAAATTTCACGCATTAATAAATGTGACTTGATTATTTTTGGGTTCTCAGTCACTCCTTGTCATTACTACCCCTCCAGTTGTATTAGCCTTTACCAATCTTGAATAGTAAAATACAGTAGAGTTTTTAATTATTTAAGTATTTAAAGCTGTTTTTAGCAAAAACCTAACCTTACTAACTCATAAATTAACAAACACAAAAGAGTCAGAGGGGTTCATACATGGCCCTTTAACCAAGCAAGTCTATTATTGATTAATGAAAATCAATATGCAGAAATTAAAATAACAGACAGCGATAACTGTATAAATGACCATTGATAATAAGATGTATTATTCAACTAATCTGTACTATTAATCAAACTGATTTAATAATAACACTGATTAAACATGAAGGCTTACTTGGTTGAGTAGGAGCTTTTTTTTCAATCAAGCAAAAGAAAAGGAAAGGCAAGATTTAGAAAAGATAAAATGAAATATCCAAAACCAAACAAAGCTCAAATATCTTTGGAACATAACAAACCATTAGTTTTTCCAGTGTCAGCATACCAATAAAGCTAACGAAAAACTATTAACCTCCTTCTTTATGGATAACTTACAGAATTCTGCACCAATTTGTCAAATTAACCCAATATTCTCTATAGTAACCTGATTCATTTTCCCAGAACTTCATGTCCAATAGTTAATGTCAATGCAAACCTTGACAATAGGCTTCCATTGCATCCCTATAAATTAAATGAACCAGTTCCTCCATTTGAAGCAAATGGCCAGGATTCACTTACAGTTGAGAAAAATTCTTATGTTAGAAATACATTCAATTCAGTAAAAAAAAAGCATGAGACTTTCACTTTTATTGAAACACCCGATAGGAAGACAATGAAAGTCAAAGGCATTTTTTACTCCTGAGAAAAGTACTGAGCTTTATACTCCTTTTTACTATGTAGTAAAAAGTGTTATTGGCTTTCATTGCCGTCCTATCTGACGAGTCATTAAATGTAAAATGCTCATGCTTTTTACTCATGATTTGAACTTCTGAATACCATCAGATTTTTTTTCAAACTTTAGTGAATCAATGCCGATGTCTTTTTGGTGATTACATATATTAAAGCGGCTGGTGAATATAAAAAAATCAAAAATAGCAGAAAAAAAGCTTTTCCTTGATTGATAAAAAACATCTTTTCAATCCTTTTCTTAACAGCAACATGTTTAAAAAACAATATGTCTTTGGATAACAATTTAACAACCCACATGAATTCAGTACTTTATAACTCTTAAAATGCAAAGGCCCACCTGATTCATTAGTAGATGTAGCTACAATGAAAAAGACAGAAAACACATTTCAGAAGAGCTCAAATATATTTTTAAAACCAAGTAAGGATTTCTTAAGAATATTCCGATCCGCCATGGGTTATTTTAAAATGTGCAAAAATACCACATTTTGAACCAACTAATTTCACAAAAAATGGTTAGGTCAAAAGGTGCTATTGCTAGAAATGAAAGGATTTCCCTGTCCTTTCAACCCTAAACAAAAATGTCCCATTTTTCCCATCATTTTTAGAAGGATATTCCACCTTTAGAGCTAACATTTTTATTGAGTTTTTAAGTGAAGGGGGTCAGAAAACAGTTTCATAAATTTCACGCATTATTAATAAATGTGACTTGATTATTTTTGGGTTCTCAGTCACTCCTTGTCATTACTACCCCTCCAGTTGTATTAGCCTTTACCAATCTTGAATAGTAAAATGCAGTAGAGTTTTTAATTATTTAAGTATTTAAAGCTGTTTTTAGCAAAAACCTAACCTTACTAACTCATAAATTAACAAACACAAAAGAGTCAGAGGGGTTCATACATGGCCCATTAACCAAGCAAGTCTATTATTGATTAATCAAAATCAATATGCAGACATTAAAATAACAGACAGCGATAACTGCATAAATGACCATTGGTAATAAGATGTATTATTCAACTAATCTGTACTATAAATCAAACTGATTAAAAAATAACACTGATTAAACATGAAGGCTTACTTGGTTGAGTAGGAGCTTTTTTTTTCAATCAAGCAAAAGAAAAGGAAAGGCAAGATTTAGAAAAGATAAAATGAAATATCCAAAACCAAACAAAGCTCAAATATCTTTGGAACATAGCAAACCATTAGTTTTTCCAGTGTCAGCATACCAATAAAGCTAACGAAAAACTATTACCCTCCTTCTTTATGGATAACTTAAAGAATTCTGCACCAATTTGTCAAATTAACCCAATATTCTCTATAGTAACCTGATTCATTTTCCCAGAACTTCATGTCCAGTAGTTAATGTCAATGCAAACCTTGACAATAGGCTTCCATTGCATCCCTATAAATTAAATGAACCAGTTCCTCCATTTGAAGCAAATGGCCAGCATTTACTTAAAGTTGAGAAAAATTCTCATGTTAGAAATACATTCAATTCAGTAAAAAAAAAAGCATGAGACTTTTACTTTTATTGAAACACCCGATAGGAAGGCAATGAAAGTCAAAGGCATTTTTTACTCCTGAGAAAAGTACTGAGCTTTATACTCCTTTTTACTATGTAGTAAAAAGTGTTATTGGCTTTCATTGCCGTCCTATCTGACGAGTCATTAAATGTAAAATGCTCATGCTTTTTACTCATGATTTGAACTTCTGAATACCATCAGATTTTTTTTCAAACTTTAGTGAATCAATGCCGATGTCTTTTTGGTGATTACATATATTAAAGCGGCTGGTGAATATAAAAAAATCAAAAATAGCAGAAAAAAAGCTTTTCCTTGATTGATAAAAAACATCTTTTCAATCCTTTTCTTAACAGCAACATGTTTAAAAAAACAATATGTCTTTGGATAACAATTTAACAACCCACATGAATTCAGTACTTTATAACTCTTAAAATGCAAAGGCCCACCTGATTCATTAGTAGATGTAGCTACAATGAAAAAGACAGAAAACACATTTCAGAAGAGCTCAAATATATTTTTAAAACCAAGTAAGGAATTCTTAAGAATATTCCGATCCGCCATGGGTTATTTTAAAATGTGCAAAAATACCACATTTTGAACCAACTAATTTCACAAAAAATGGTTAGGTCAAAAGGTGCTATTGCTAGAAATGAAAGGATTTCCCTGTCCTTTCAACCCTAAACAAAAATGTCCCATTTTTCCCATCATTTTTAGAAGGATATTCCACCTTTAGAGCTAACATTTTTATTGAGTTTTTAAGTGAAGGGGGTCAGAAAACAGTTTCATAAATTTCACGCATTATTAATAAATGTGACTTGATTATTTTTGGGTTCTCAGTCACTCCTTGTCATTACTACCCCTCCAGTTGTATTAGCCTTTACCAATCTTGAATAGTAAAATACAGTAGAGTTTTTAATTATTTAAGTATTTAAAGCTGTTTTTAGCAAAAACCTAACCTTACTAACTCATAAATTAACAAACACAAAAGAGTCAGAGGGGTTCATACATGGCCCTTTAAACAAGCAAGTCTATTATTGATTAATGAAAATCAATATGCAGAAATTAAAATAACAGACAGCGATAACTGTATAAATGACCATTGATAATAAGATGTATTATTCAACTAATCTGTTCTATTAATCAAACTGATTTAATAATAACACTGATTAAACATGAAGGCTTACTTGGTTGAGTAGGAGCTTTTTTTTCAATCAAGCAAAAGAAAAGGAAAGGCAAGATTTAGAAAAGATAAAATGAAATATCCAAAACCAAACAAAGCTCAAATATCTTTGGAACATAACAAACCATTAGTTTTTCCAGTGTCAGCATACCAATAAAGCTAACGAAAAACTATTAACCTCCTTCTTTATGGATAACTTACAGAATTCTGCACCAATTTGTCAAATTAACCCAATATTCTCTATAGTAACCTGATTCATTTTCCCAGAACTTCATGTCCAATAGTTAATGTCAATGCAAACCTTGACAATAGGCTTCCATTGCATCCCTATAAATTAAATGAACCAGTTCCTCCATTTGAAGCAAATGGCCAGGATTCACTTAGAGTTGAGAAAAATTCTTATGTTAGAAATACATTCAATTCAGTAAAAAAAAAGCATGAGACTTTCACTTTTATTGAAACACCCGATAGGAAGACAATGAAAGTCAAAGGCATTTTTTACTCCTGAGAAAAGTACTGAGCTTTATACTCCTTTTTACTATGTAGTAAAAAGTGTTATTGGCTTTCATTGCCGTCCTATCTGACGAGTCATTAAATGTAAAATGCTCATGCTTTTTACTCATGATTTGAACTTCTGAATACCATCAGATTTTTTTTCAAACTTTAGTGAATCAATGTCGATCCCTTTTTGGTGATTACATATATTAAAGCGGCTGGTGAATATAAAAAAATCAAAAATAGCAGAAAAAAAGCTTTTCCTTGATTGATAAAAAACATCTTTTCAATTCATTTTTTAACAGCAACATGTTTAAAAAACAATATGTCTTTGGATAACAATTTAACAACCCACATGAATTCAGTACTTTATAACTCTTAAAATGCAAAGGCCCACCTGATTCATTAGTAGATGTAGCTACAATGAAAAAGACAGAAAACACATTTCAGAAGAGCTCAAATATATTTTTAAAACCAAGTAAGGACTTCTTAAGAATATTCCGATCCGCCATGGGTTATTTTAAAATGTGCAAAAATACCACATTTTGAACCAACTAATTTCACAAAAAATGGTTAGGTCAAAAGGTGCTATTGCTAGAAATGAAAGGATTTCCCTGTCCTTTCAACCCTAAACAAAAATGTCCCATTTTTCCCATCATTTTTAGAAGGATATTCCACCTTTAGAGCTAACATTTTTATTGAGTTTTTAAGTGAAGGGGGTCAGAAAACAGTTTCATAAATTTCACGCATTATTAATAAATGTGACTTGATTATTTTTGGGTTCTCAGTCACTCCTTGTCATTACTACCCCTCCAGTTGTATTAGCCTTTACCAATCTTGAATAGTAAAATGCAGTAGAGTTTTTAATTATTTAAGTATTTAAAGCTGTTTTTAGCAAAAACCTAACCTTACTAACTCATAAATTAACAAACACAAAAGAGTCAGAGGGGTTCATACATGGCCCATTAACCAAGCAAGTCTATTATTGATTAATCAAAATCAATATGCAGAAATTAAAATAACAGACAGCGATAACTGTATAAATGACCATTGATAATAAGATGTATTATTCAACTAATCTGTACTATTAATCAAACTGATTTAATAATAACACTGATTAAACATGAAGGCTTACTTGGTTGAGTAGGAGCTTTTTTTTCAATCAAGCAAAAGAAAAGGAAAGGCAAGATTTAGAAAAGATAAAATGAAATATCCAAAACCAAACAAAGCTCAAATATCTTTGGAACATAACAAACCATTAGTTTTTCCAGTGTCAGCATACCAATAAAGCTAACGAAAAACTATTAACCTCCTTCTTTATGGATAACTTACAGAATTCTGCACCAATTTGTCAAATTAACCCAATATTCTCTATAGTAACCTGATTCATTTTCCCAGAACTTCATGTCCAATAGTTAATGTCAATGCAAACCTTGACAATAGGCTTCCATTGCATCCCTATAAATTAAATGAACCAGTTCCTCCATTTGAAGCAAATGGCCAGGATTCACTTAGAGTTGAGAAAAATTCTTATGTTAGAAATACATTCAATTCAGTAAAAAAAAAGCATGAGACTTTCACTTTTATTGAAACACCCGATAGGAAGACAATGAAAGTCAAAGGCATTTTTTACTCCTGAGAAAAGTACTGAGCTTTATACTCCTTTTTACTATGTAGTAAAAAGTGTTATTGGCTTTCATTGCCGTCCTATCTGACGAGTCATTAAATGTAAAATGCTCATGCTTTTTACTCATGATTTGAACTTCTGAATACCATCAGATTTTTTTTCAAACTTTAGTGAATCAATGCCGATGTCTTTTTGGTGATTACATATATTAAAGCGGCTGGTGAATATAAAAAAATCAAAAATAGCAGAAAAAAAGCTTTTCCTTGATTGATAAAAAACATCTTTTCAATTCTTTTCTTAACAGCAACATGTTTAAAAAACAATATGTCTTTGGATAACAATTTAACAACCCACATGAATTCAGTACTTTATAACTCTTAAAATGCAAAGGCCCACCTGATTCATTAGTAGATGTAGCTACAATGAAAAAGACAGAAAACACATTTCAGAAGAGCTCAAATATATTTTTAAAACCAAGTAAGGATTTCTTAAGAATATTCCGATCCACCATGGGTTATTTTAAAATGTGCAAAAATACCACATTTTGAACCAACTAATTTCACAAAAAATGGTTAGGTCAAAAGGTGCTATTGCTAGAAATGAAAGGATTTCCCTGTCCTTTCAACCCTAAACAAAAATGTCCCATTTTTCCCATCATTTTTAGAAGGATATTCCACCTTTAGAGCTAACATTTTTATTGAGTTTTTAAGTGAAGGGGGTCAGAAAACAGTTTCATAAATTTCACGCATTATTAATAAATGTGACTTGATTATTTTTGGGTTCTCAGTCACTCCTTGTCATTACTACCCCTCCAGTTGTATTAGCCTTTACCAATCTTGAATAGTAAAATGCAGTAGAGTTTTTAATTATTTAAGTATTTAAAGCTGTTTTTAGCAAAAACCTAACCTTACTAACTCATAAATTAACAAACACAAAAGAGTCAGAGGGGTTCATACATGGCCCATTAACCAAGCAAGTCTATTATTGATTAATCAAAATCAATATGCAGAAATTAAAATAACAGACAGCGATAACTGTATAAATGACCATTGATAATAAGATGTATTATTCAACTAATCTGTACTATTAATCAAACTGATTTAATAATAACACTGATTAAACATGAAGGCTTACTTGGTTGAGTAGGAGCTTTTTTTTCAATCAAGCAAAAGAAAAGGAAAGGCAAGATTTAGAAAAGATAAAATGAAATATCCAAAACCAAACAAAGCTCAAATATCTTTGGAACATAACAAACCATTAGTTTTTCCAGTGTCAGCATACCAATAAAGCTAACGAAAAACTATTAACCTCCTTCTTTATGGATAACTTACAGAATTCTGCACCAATTTGTCAAATTAACCCAATATTCTCTATAGTAACCTGATTCATTTTCCCAGAACTTCATGTCCAATAGTTAATGTCAATGCAAACCTTGACAATAGGCTTCCATTGCATCCCTATAAATTAAATGAACCAGTTCCTCCATTTGAAGCAAATGGCCAGGATTCACTTAGAGTTGAGAAAAATTCTTATGTTAGAAATACATTCAATTCAGTAAAAAAAAAGCATGAGACTTTCACTTTTATTGAAACACCCGATAGGAAGACAATGAAAGTCAAAGGCATTTTTTACTCCTGAGAAAAGTACTGAGCTTTATACTCCTTTTTACTATGTAGTAAAAAGTGTTATTGGCTTTCATTGCCGTCCTATCTGACGAGTCATTAAATGTAAAATGCTCATGCTTTTTACTCATGATTTGAACTTCTGAATACCATCAGATTTTTTTTCAAACTTTAGTGAATCAATGCCGATGTCTTTTTGGTGATTACATATATTAAAGCGGCTGGTGAATATAAAAAAATCAAAAATAGCAGAAAAAAAGCTTTTCCTTGATTGATAAAAAACATCTTTTCAATTCTTTTCTTAACAGCAACATGTTTAAAAAACAATATGTCTTTGGATAACAATTTAACAACCCACATGAATTCAGTACTTTATAACTCTTAAAATGCAAAGGCCCACCTGATTCATTAGTAGATGTAGCTACAATGAAAAAGACAGAAAACACATTTCAGAAGAGCTCAAATATATTTTTAAAACCAAGTAAGGATTTCTTAAGAATATTCCGATCCACCATGGGTTATTTTAAAATGTGCAAAAATACCACATTTTGAACCAACTAATTTCACAAAAAATGGTTAGGTCAAAAGGTGCTATTGCTAGAAATGAAAGGATTTCCCTGTCCTTTCAACCCTAAACAAAAATGTCCCATTTTTCCCATCATTTTTAGAAGGATATTCCACCTTTAGAGCTAACATTTTTATTGAGTTTTTAAGTGAAGGGGGTCAGAAAACAGTTTCATAAATTTCACGCATTATTAATAAATGTGACTTGATTATTTTTGGGTTCTCAGTCACTCCTTGTCATTACTACCCCTCCAGTTGTATTAGCCTTTACCAATCTTGAATAGTAAAATGCAGTAGAGTTTTTAATTATTTAAGTATTTAAAGCTGTTTTTAGCAAAAACCTAACCTTACTAACTCATAAATTAACAAACACAAAAGAGTCAGAGGGGTTCATACATGGCCCATTAACCAAGCAAGTCTATTATTGATTAATCAAAATCAATATGCAGACATTAAAATAACAAACAGCGATAACTGTATAAATGACCATTGATAATAAGATGTATTATTCAACTAATCTGTACTATAAATCAAACTGATTTAATGATAACACTGATTAAACATGAAGGCTTACTTGGTTGAGTAGGAGCTTTTTTTTCAATCAAGCAAAAGAAAAGGAAAGGCAAGATTTAGAAAAGATAAAATGAAATATCCAAAACCAAACAAAGCTCAAATATCTTTGGAACATAGCAAACCATTAGTTTTTCCAGTGTCAGCATACCAATAAAGCTAACGAAAAACTATTACCCTCCTTCTTTATGGATAACTTAAAGAATTCTGCACCAATTTGTCAAATTAACCCAATATTCTCTATAGTAACCTGATTCATTTTCCCAGAACTTCATGTCCAGTAGTTAATGTCAATGCAAACCTTGACAATAGGCTTCCATTGCATCCCTATAAATTAAATGAACCAGTTCCTCCATTTGAAGCAAATGGCCAGGATTTACTTAAAGTTGAGAAAAATTCTCATGTTAGAAATACATTCAATTCAGTAAAAAAAAAAGCATGAGACTTTCACTTTTATTGAAACACACGATAGGAAGGCAATGAAAGTCAAAGGCATTTTTTACTCCTGAGAAAAGTACTGAGCTTTATACTCCTTTTTACTATGTAGTAAGAAGTGTTATTGGCTTTCATTGCCGTCCTATCTGACGAGTCATTAAATGTAAAATGCTCATGCTTTTTACTCATGATTTGAACTTCTGAATACCATCAGATTTTTTTTCAAACTTTAGTGAATCAATGCCGATGTCTTTTTGGTGATTACATATATTAAAGCGGCTGGTGAATATAAAAAAATCAAAAATAGCAGAAAAAAAGCTTTTCCTTGATTGATAAAAAACATCTTTTCAATCCTTTTCTTAACAGCAACATGTTTAAAAAACAATATGTCTTTGGATAACAATTTAACAACCCACATGATTTCAGTACTTTATAACTCTTAAAATGCAAAGGCCCACCTGATTCATTAGTAGATGTAGCTACAATGAAAAAGACAGAAAACACATTTCAGAAGAGCTCAAATATATTTTTAAAATCAAGTAAGGAATTCTTAAGAATATTCCGATCCGCCATGGGTTATTTTAAAATGTGCAAAAATACCACATTTTGAACCAACTAATTTCACAAAAAATGGTTAGGTCAAAAGGTGCTATTGCTAGAAATGAAAGGATTTCCCTGTCCTTTCAACCCTAAACAAAAATGTCCCATTTTTCCCATCATTTTTAGAAGGATATTCCACCTTTAGAGCTAACATTTTTATTGAGTTTTTAAGTGAAGGGGGTCAGAAAACAGTTTCATAAATTTCACGCATTATTAATAAATGTGACTTGATTATTTTTGGGTTCTCAGTCACTCCTTGTCATTACTACCCCTCCAGTTGTATTAGCCTTTACCAATCTTGAATAGTAAAATACAGTAGAGTTTTTAATTATTTAAGTATTTAAAGCTGATTTTAGCAAAAACCTAACCTTACTAACTCATAAATTAACAAACACAAAAGAGTCAGAGGGGTTCATACATGGCCCATTAATCAAGCAAGTCTATTATTGATTAATCAAAATCAATATGCAGACATTAAAATAACAGACAGCGATAACTGTATAAATGACCATTGGTAATAAGATGTATTATTCAACTAATCTGTACTATAAATCAAACTGATTTAATAATAACACTGATTAAACATGAAGGCTTACTTGGTTGAGTAGGAGCTTTTTTTTCAATCAAGCAAAAGAAAAGGAAAGGCAAGATTTAGAAAAGATAAAATGAAATATCCAAAACCAAACAAAGCTCAAATATCTTTGGAACATAGCAAACCATTAGTTTTTCCAGTGTCAGCATACCAATAAAGCTAACGAAAAACTATTACCCTCCTTCTTTATGGATAACTTAAAGAATTCTGCACCAATTTGTTAAATTAACCCAATATTCTCTATAGTAACCTGATTCATTTTCCCAGAACTTCATGTCCAATAGTTAATGTCAATGCAAACCTTGACAATAGGCTTCCATTGCATCCCTATAAATTAAATGAACCAGTTCCTCCATTTGAAGCAAATGGCCAGGATTTACTTAAAGTTGAGAAAAATTCTCATGTTAGAAATACATTCAATTCAGTAAAAAAAAAGCATGAGACTTTCACTTTTATTGAAACACCCGATAGGAAGGCAATGAAAGTCAAAGGCATTTTTTACTCCTGAGAAAAGTACTGAGCTTTATACTCCTTTTTACTATGTAGTAAAAAGTGTTATTGGCTTTCATTGCCTTCCTATCTGACGAGTCATTAAATGTAAAATGCTCATGCTTTTTACTCATGATTTGAACTTCTGAATACCATCAGATTTTTTTTTCAAACTTTAGTGAATCAATGCCGATGTCTTTTTGGTGATTACATATATTAAAGCGGCTGGTGAATATAAAAAAATCAAAAATAGCAGAAAAAAAGCTTTTCCTTGATTGATAAAAAACATCTTTTCAATCCTTTTCTTAACAGCAACATGTTTAAAAACCAATATGTCTTTGGATAACAATTTAACAACCCACATGAATTCAGTACTTTATAACTCTTAAAATGCAAAGGCCCACATGATTCATTAGTAGATGTAGCTACAATGAAAAAGACAGAAAACACATTTCAGAAGAGCTCAAATATATTTTTAAAACCAAGTAAGGAATTCTTAAGAATATTCCGATCCGCCATGGGTTATTTTAAAATGTGCAAAAATACCACATTTTGAACCAACTAATTTCACAAAAAATGGTTAGGTCAAAAGGTGCTATTGCTAGAAATGAAAGGATTTCCCTGTCCTTTCAACCCTAAACAAAAATGTCACATTTTTCCCATCATTTTTAGAAGGATATTCCACCTTTAGAGCTAACATTTTTATTGAGTTTTTAAGAGAAGGGGGTCAGAAAACAGTTTCATAAATTTCACGCATTATTAATAAATGTGACTTGATTATTTTTGGGTTCTCAGTCACTCCTTGTCATTACTACCCCTCCAGTTGTATTAGCCTTTAAAATCTTGAATAGTAAAATACAGTAGAGTTTTTAATTATTTAAGTATTTAAAGCTGTTTTTAGCAAAAACCTAACCTTACTAACTCATAAATTAACAAACACAAAAGAGTCAGAGGGGTTCATACATGGCCCTTTAACCAAGCAAGTCTATTATTGATTAATGAAAATCAATATGCAGAAATTAAAATAACAGACAGCGATAACTGTATAAATGACCATTGATAATAAGATGTATTATTCAACTAATCTGTACTATTAATCAAACTGATTTAATAATAACACTGATTAAACATGAAGGCTTACTTGGTTGAGTAGGAGCTTTTTTTTCAATCAAGCAAAAGAAAATGAAAGGCAAGATTTAGAAAAGATAAAATGAAATATCCAAAACCAAACAAAGCTCAAATATCTTTGGAACATAACAAACCATTAGTTTTTCCAGTGTCAGCATACCAATAAAGCTAACGAAAAACTATTAACCTCCTTCTTTATGGATAACTTACAGAATTCTGCACCAATTTGTCAAATTAACCCAATATTCTCTATAGTAACCTGATTCATTTTCCCAGAACTTCATGTCCAATAGTTAATGTCAATGCAAACCTTGACAATAGGCTTCCATTGCATCCCTATAAATTAAATGAACCAGTTCCTCCATTTGAAGCAAATGGCCAGGATTCACTTAGAGTTGAGAAAAATTCTTATGTTAGAAATACATTCAATTCAGTAAAAAAAAAGCATGAGACTTTCACTTTTATTGAAACACCCGATAGGAAGACAATGAAAGTCAAAGGCATTTTTTACTCCTGAGAAAAGTACTGAGCTTTATACTCCTTTTTACTATGTAGTAAAAAGTGTTATTGGCTTTCATTGCCGTCCTATCTGACGAGTCATTAAATGTAAAATGCTCATGCTTTTTACTCATGATTTGAACTTCTGAATACCATCAGATTTTTTTTCAAACTTTAGTGAATCAATGCCGATGTCTTTTTGGTGATTACATATATTAAAGCGGCTGGTGAATATAAAAAAATCAAAAATAGCAGAAAAAAAGCTTTTCCTTAATTGATAAAAAACATCTTTTCAATTCTTTTCTTAACAGCAACATGTTTAAAAAACAATATGTCTTTGGATAACAATTTAACAACCCACATGAATTCAGTACTTTATAACTCTTAAAATGCAAAGGCCCACCTGATTCATTAGTAGATGTAGCTACAATGAAAAAGACAGAAAACACATTTCAGAAGAGCTCAAATATATTTTTAAAACCAAGTAAGGATTTCTTAAGAATATTCCGATCCGCCATGGGTTATTTTAAAATGTGCAAAAATACCACATTTTGAACCAACTAATTTCACAAAAAATGGTTAGGTCAAAAGGTGCTATTGCTAGAAATGAAAGGATTTCCCTGTCCTTTCAACCCTAAACAAAAATGTCCCATTTTTCCCATCATTTTTAGAAGGATATTCCACCTTTAGAGCTAACATTTTTATTGAGTTTTTAAGTGAAGGGGGTAAGAAAACAGTTTCATAAATTTCACGCATTATTAATAAATGTGACTTGATTATTTTTGGGTTCTCAGTCACTCCTTGTCATTACTACCCCTCCAGTTGTATTAGCCTTTACCAATCTTGAATAGTAAAATGCAGTAGAGTTTTTAATTATTTAAGTATTTAAAGCTGTTTTTAGCAAAAACCTAACCTTACTAACTCATAAATTAACAAACACAAAAGAGTCAGAGGGGTTCATACATGGCCCATTAACCAAGCAAGTCTATTATTGATTAATCAAAATCAATATGCAGACATTAAAATAACAGACAGCGATAACTGTATAAATGACCATTGGTAATAAGATGTATTATTCAACTAATCTGTACTATAAATCAAACTGATTTAATAATAACACTGATTAAACATGAAGGCTTACTTGGTTGAGTAGGAGCTTTTTTTTTCAATCAAGCAAAAGAAAATGAAAGGCAAGATTTAGAAAAGATAAAATGAAATATCCAAAACCAAACAAAGCTCAAATATCTTTGGAACATAGCAAACCATTAGTTTTTCCAGTGTCAGCATACCAATAAAGCTAACGAAACACTATTACCCTCCTTCTTTATGGATAACTTAAAGAATTCTGCACCAATTTGTCAAATTAACCCAATATTCTCTATAGCAACCTGATTCATTTTCCCAGAACTTCATGTCCAGTAGTTAATGTCAATGCAAACCTTGACAATAGGCTTCCATTGCATCCCTATAAATTAAATGAACCAGTTCCTCCATTTGAAGCAAATGGCCAGGATTTACTTAAAGTTGAGAAAAATTCTCATGTTAGAAATACATTCAATTCAGTAAAAAAAAAAGCATGAGACTTTCACTTTTATTGAAACACCCGATAGGAAGACAATGAAAGTCAAAGGCATTTTTTACTCCTGAGAAAAGTACTGAGCTTTATACTCCTTTTTACTATGTAGTAAAAAGTGTTATTGGCTTTCATTGCCGTCCTATCTGACGAGTCATTAAATGTAAAATGCTCATGCTTTTTACTCATGATTTGAACTTCTGAATACCATCAGATTTTTTTTCAAACTTTAGTGAATCAATGCCGATGTCTTTTTGGTGATTACATATATTAAAGCGGCTGGTGAATATAAAAAAATCAAAAATAGCAGAAAAAAAGCTTTTCCTTGATTGATAAAAAACATCTTTTCAATCCTTTTCTTAACAGCAACATGTTTAAAAAACAATATGTCTTTGGATAACAATTTAACAACCCACATGAATTCAGTACGTTATAACTCTTAAAATGCAAAGGCCCACCTGATTCATTAGTAGATGTAGCTACAATGAAAAAGACAGAAAACACATTTCAGAAGAGCTCAAATATATTTTTAAAATCAAGTAAGGAATTCTTAAGAATATTCCGATCCGCCATGGGTTATTTTAAAATGTGCAAAAATACCACATTTTGAACCAACTAATTTCACAAAAAATGGTTAGGTCAAAAGGTGCTATTGCTAGAAATGAAAGGATTTCCCTGTCCTTTCAACCCTAAACAAAAATGTCCCATTTTTCCCATCATTTTTAGAAGGATATTCCACCTTTAGAGCTAACATTTTTATTGAGTTTTTAAGTGAAGGGGGTCAGAAAACAGTTTCATAAATTTCACGCATTATTAATAAATGTGACTTGATTATTTTTGGGTTCTCAGTCACTCCTTGTCATTACTACCCCTCCAGTTGTATTAGCCTTTACCAATCTTGAATAGTAAAATACAGTAGAGTTTTTAATTATTTAAGTATTTAAAGCTGTTTTTAGCAAAAACCTAACCTTACTAACTCATAAATTAACAAACACAAAAGAGTCAGAGGGGTTCATACATGGCCCATTAACCAAGCAAGTCTATTATTGATTAATCAAAATCAATATGCAGACATTAAAATAACAGACAGCGATAACTGTATAAATGACCATTGGTAATAAGATGTATTATTCAACTAATCTGTACTATAAATCAAACTGATTTAATAATAACACTGATTAAACATGAAGGCTTACTTGGTTGAGTAGGAGCTTTTTTTTTCAATCAAGCAAAAGAAAATGAAAGGCAAGATTTAGAAAAGATAAAATGAAATATCCAAAACCAAACAAAGCTCAAATATCTTTGGAACATAGCAAACCATTAGTTTTTCCAGTGTCAGCATACCAATAAAGCTAACGAAACACTATTACCCTCCTTCTTTATGGATAACTTAAAGAATTCTGCACCAATTTGTCAAATTAACCCAATATTCTCTATAGCAACCTGATTCATTTTCCCAGAACTTCATGTCCAGTAGTTAATGTCAATGCAAACCTTGACAATAGGCTTCCATTGCATCCCTATAAATTAAATGAACCAGTTCCTCCATTTGAAGCAAATGGCCAGGATTTACTTAAAGTTGAGAAAAATTCTCATGTTAGAAATACATTCAATTCAGTAAAAAAAAAAGCATGAGACTTTCACTTTTATTGAAACACCCGATAGGAAGGCAATGAAAGTCAAAGGCATTTTTTACTCCTGAGAAAAGTACTGAGCTTTATACTCCTTTTTACTATGTAGTAAAAAGTGTTATTGGCTTTCATTGCCGTCCTATCTGACGAGTCATTAAATGTAAAATGCTCATGCTTTTTACTCATGATTTGAACTTCTGAATACCATCAGATTTTTTTTCAAACTTTAGTGAATCAATGCCGATGTCTTTTTGGTGATTACATATATTAAAGCGGCTGGTGAATATAAAAAAATCAAAAATAGCAGAAAAAAAGCTTTTCCTTGATTGATAAAAAACATCTTTTCAATCCTTTTCTTAACAGCAACATGTTTAAAAAACAATATGTCTTTGGATAACAATTTAACAACCCACATGAATTCAGTACGTTATAACTCTTAAAATGCAAAGGCCCACCTGATTCATTAGTAGATGTAGCTACAATGAAAAAGACAGAAAACACATTTCAGAAGAGCTCAAATATATTTTTAAAATCAAGTAAGGAATTCTTAAGAATATTCCGATCCGCCATGGGTTATTTTAAAATGTGCAAAAATACCACATTTTGAACCAACTAATTTCACAAAAAATGGTTAGGTCAAAAGGTGCTATTGCTAGAAATGAAAGGATTTCCCTGTCCTTTCAACCCTAAACAAAAATGTCCCATTTTTCCCATCATTTTTAGAAGGATATTCCACCTTTAGAGCTAACATTTTTATTGAGTTTTTAAGTGAAGGGGGTCAGAAAACAGTTTCATAAATTTCACGCATTATTAATAAATGTGACTTGATTATTTTTGGGTTCTCAGTCACTCCTTGTCATTACTACCCCTCCAGTTGTATTAGCCTTTACCAATCTTGAATAGTAAAATACAGTAGAGTTTTTAATTATTTAAGTATTTAAAGCTGTTTTTAGCAAAAACCTAACCTTACTAACTCATAAATTAACAAACACAAAAGAGTCAGAGGGGTTCATACATGGCCCTTTAACCAAGCAAGTCTATTATTGATTAATGAAAATCAATATGCAGAAATTAAAATAACAGACAGCGATAACTGTATAAATGACCATTGATAATAAGATGTATTATTCAACTAATCTGTACTATTAATCAAACTGATTTAATAATAACACTGATTAAACATGAAGGCTTACTTGGTTGAGTAGGAGCTTTTTTTTCAATCAAGCAAAAGAAAAGGAAAGGCAAGATTTAGAAAAGATAAAATGAAATATCCAAAACCAAACAAAGCTCAAATATCTTTGGAACATAACAAACCATTAGTTTTTCCAGTGTCAGCATACCAATAAAGCTAACGAAAAACTATTAACCTCCTTCTTTATGGATAACTTACAGAATTCTGCACCAATTTGTCAAATTAACCCAATATTCTCTATAGTAACCTGATTCATTTTCCCAGAACTTCATGTCCAATAGTTAATGTCAATGCAAACCTTGACAATAGGCTTCCATTGCATCCCTATAAATTAAATGAACCATTTCCTCCATTTGAAGCAAATGGCCAGGATTCACTTAGAGTTGAGAAAAATTCTTATGTTAGAAATACATTCAATTCAGTAAAAAAAAAGCATGAGACTTTCACTTTTATTGAAACACCCGATAGGAAGACAATGAAAGTCAAAGGCATTTTTTACTCCTGAGAAAAGTACTGAGCTTTATACTCCTTTTTACTATGTAGTAAAAAGTGTTATTGGCTTTCATTGCCGTCCTATCTGACGAGTCATTAAATGTAAAATGCTCATGCTTTTTACTCATGATTTGAACTTCTGAATACCATCAGATTTTTTTTCAAACTTTAGTGAATCAATGCCGATGTCTTTTTGGTGATTACATATATTAAAGCGGCTGGTGAATATAAAAAAATCAAAAATAGCAGAAAAAAAGCTTTTCCTTGATTGATAAAAAACATCTTTTCAATTCTTTTCTTAACAGCAACATGTTTAAAAAACAATATGTCTTTGGATAACAATTTAACAACCCACATGAATTCAGTACTTTATAACTCTTAAAATGCAAAGGCCCACCTGATTCATTAGTAGATGTAGCTACAATGAAAAAGACAGAAAACACATTTCAGAAGAGCTCAAATATATTTTTAAAACCAAGTAAGGATTTCTTAAGAATATTCCGATCCGCCATGGGTTATTTTAAAATGTGCAAAAATACCACATTTTGAACCAACTAATTTCACAAAAAATGGTTAGGTCAAAAGGTGCTATTGCTAGAAATGAAAGGATTTCCCTGTCCTTTCAACCCTAAACAAAAATGTCCCATTTTTCCCATCATTTTTAGAAGGATATTCCACCTTTAGAGCTAACATTTTTATTGAGTTTTTAAGTGAAGGGGGTCAGAAAACAGTTTCATAAATTTCACGCATTATTAATAAATGTGACTTGATTATTTTTGGGTTCTCAGTCACTCCTTGTCATTACTACCCCTCCAGTTGTATTAGCCTTTACCAATCTTGAATAGTAAAATGCAGTAGAGTTTTTAATTATTTAAGTATTTAAAGCTGTTTTTAGCAAAAACCTAACCTTACTAACTCATAAATTAACAAACACAAAAGAGTCAGAGGGGTTCATACATGGCCCATTAACCAAGCAAGTCTATTATTGATTAATCAAAATCAATATGCAGATATTAAAATAACAAACAGCGATAACTGTATAAATGACCATTGATAATAAGATGTATTATTCAACTAATCTGTACTATAAATCAAACTGATTTAATAATAACACTGATTAAACATGAAGGCTTACTTGGTTGAGTAGGAGCTTTTTTTTTCAATCAAGCAAAAGAAAAGGAAAGGCAAGATTTAGAAAAGATAAAATGAAATATCCAAAACCAAACAAAGCTCAAATATCTTTGGAACATAGCAAACCATTAGTTTTTCCAGTGTCAGCATACCAATAAAGCTAACGAAAAACTATTACCCTCCTTCTTTATGGATAACTTAAAGAATTCTGCACCAATTTGTCAAATTAACCCAATATTCTCTATAGTAACCTGATTCATTTTCCCAGAACTTCATGTCCAGTAGTTAATGTCAATGCAAACCTTGACAATAGGCTTCCATTGCATCCCTATAAATTAAATGAACCAGTTCCTCCATTTGAAGCAAATGGCCAGGATTTACTTAAAGTTGAGAAAAATTCTCATGTTAGAAATACATTCAATTCAGTAAAAAAAAAAGCATGAGACTTTCACTTTTATTGAAACACCCGATAGGAAGGCAATGAAAGTCAAAGGCATTTTTTACTCCTGAGAAAAGTACTGAGCTTTATACTCCTTTTTACTATGTAGTAAAAAGTGTTATTGGCTTTCATTGCCGTCCTATCTGACGAGTCATTCAATGTAAAATGCTCATGCTTTTTACTCATGATTTGAACTTCTGAATACCATCAGATTTTTTTTCAAACTTTAGTGAATCAATGCCGATGTCTTTTTGGTGATTACATATATTAAAGCGGCTGGTGAATATAAAAAAATCAAAAATAGCAGAAAAAAAGCTTTTCCTTGATTGATAAAAAACATCTTTTCAATCCTTTTCTTAACAGCAACATGTTTAAAAAACAATATGTCTTTGGATAACAATTTAACAACCCACATGATTTCAGTATTTTATAACTCTTAAAATGCAAAGGCCCACCTGATTCATTAGTAGATGTAGCTACAATGAAAAAGACAGAAAACACATTTCAGAAGAGCTCAAATATATTTTTAAAATCAAGTAAGGAATTCTTAAGAATATTCCGATCCGCCATGGGTTATTTTAAAATGTGCAAAAATACCACATTTTGAACCAACTAATTTCACAAAAAATGGTTAGGTCAAAAGGTGCTATTGCTAGAAATGAAAGGATTTCCCTGTCCTTTCAACCCTAAACAAAAATGTCCCATTTTTCCCATCATTTTTAGAAGGATATTCCACCTTTAGAGCTAACATTTTTATTGAGTTTTTAAGTGAAGGGGGTCAGAAAACAGTTTCATAAATTTCACGCATTTTTAATAAATGTGACTTGATTATTTTTGGGTTCTCAGTCACTCCTTGTCATTACTACCCCTCCAGTTGTATTAGCCTTTACCAATCTTGAATAGTAAAATACAGTAGAGTTTTTAATTATTTAAGTATTTAAAGCTGTTTTTAGCAAAAACCTAACCTTACTAACTCATAAATTAACAAACACAAAAGAGTCAGAGGGGTTCATACATGGCCCTTTAACCAAGCAAGTCTATTATTGATTAATGAAAATCAATATGCAGAAATTAAAATAACAGACAGCGATAACTGTATAAATGACCATTGATAATAAGATGTATTATTCAACTAATCTGTACTATTAATCAAACTGATTTAATAATAACACTGATTAAACATGAAGGCTTACTTGGTTGAGTAGGAGCTTTTTTTTCAATCAAGCAAAAGAAAAGGAAAGGCAAGATTTAGAAAAGATAAAATGAAATATCCAAAACCAAACAAAGCTCAAATATCTTTGGAACATAACAAACCATTAGTTTTTCCAGTGTCAGCATACCAATAAAGCTAACGAAAAACTATTAACCTCCTTCTTTATGGATAACTTAAAGAATTCTGCACCAATTTGTCAAATTAACCCAATATTCTCTATAGTAACCTGATTCATTTTCCCAGAACTTCATGTCCAATAGTTAATGTCAATGCAAACTTTGACAATAGGCTTCCATTGCATCCCTATAAATTAAATGAACCAGTTCCTCCATTTGAAGCAAATGGCCAGGATTTACTTAAAGTTGAGAAAAATTCTCATGTTAGAAATACATTCAATTCAGTAAAAAAAAAGCATGATACGTTCACTTTTATTGAAACACCCGATAGGAAGGCAATGAAAGTCAAAGGCTTTTTTTACTCCTGAGAAAAGTACTGAGCTTTATACTCCTTTTTACTATGTAGTAAAAAGTGTTATTGGCTTTCATTGCCTTCCTATCTGATGAGTCATTAAATGTAAAATGCTCATGCTTTTTACTCATGATTTGAACTTCTGAATACCATCAGATTTTTTTTCAAACTTTAGTGAATCAATGCCGATGTCTTTTTGGTGATTACATATATTAAAGCGGCTGGTGAAAATAAAAAAATCAAAAATAGCAGAAAAAAAGCTTTTCCTTGATTGATAAAAAACATCTTTTCAATCCTTTTCTTAACAGCAACATGTTTAAAAAACAATATGTCTTTGGATAACAATTTAACAGCCCACATGAATTCAGTGCTTTATAACTCTTGAAATGCAAAGGCCCACCTGATTCATTAGCAGATGGAGCTAATATGAAAAAGAAAGAAAACACATTTCAGAAGAGCTCAAATATATTTTTAAAACCAAGTAAAAAATTCTTAAGAATATTCCGATCCGCCATGGGTTATTTTAAAATGTGCAAAAATACCACATTTTGAACCAACTAATTTCACAAAAAATGGTTAGGTCAAAGGGTGCTATTGCTAGAAATGAAAGGATTTCCCTGTCCTTTCAACCCTAAACAAAAATGTCACATTTTTCCCATCATTTTTAGAAGGATATTCCACCTTTAGAGCTAACATTTTTATTGAGTTTTTAAGAGAAGTGGGTCAGAAAACAGTTTCATAAATTAAACGCATTAATAAATGTGACTTGATTATTTTTGGGTTCTCAGTCACTCCTTGTCATTACTACCCCTCCAGTTGTATTAGCCTTTACCAATCTTGCATAGTAAAATGCAGTAGAGTTTTTAATTATTTAAGTATTTAAAGCTGTTTTTAGCAAAAACCTAACCTTACTAACTCATAAATTAACAAACACAAAAGAGTCAGAGGGGTTCATACATGGCCCATTAACCAAGCAAGTCTATTACTGATTAATCAAAATCAATATGCAGACATTAAAATAACAGACAGCGATAACTGTATAAATGACCATTGGTAATAAGATGTATTATTCAACTAATCTGTACTATAAATCAAACTGATTTAATAATAACACAGATTAAACATGAAGGCTTACTTGGTTGAGTAGGAGCTTTTTTTTTCAATCAAGCAAAAGAAAAGGAAAGGCAAGATTTAGAAAAGATAAAATGAAATATCCAAAACCAAACAAAGCTCAAATATCTTTGGAACATAGCAAACCATTAGTTTTTCCAGTGTCAGCATACCAATAAAGCTAACGAAAAACTATTACCCTCCTTCTTTATGGATAACTTAAAGAATTCTGCACCAATTTGTCAAATTAACCCAATATTCTCTATAGTAACCTGATTCATTTTCCCAGAACTTCATGTCCAGTAGTTAATGTCAATGCAAACCTTGACAATAGGCTTCCATTGCATCCCTATAAATTAAATGAACCAGTTCCTCCATTTGAAGCAAATGGCCAGGATTTACTTAAAGTTGAGTAAAATTCTCATGTTAGAAATACATTCAATTCAGTAAAAAAAAAAGCATGAGACTTTCACTTTTATTGAAACACCCGATAGGAAGGCAATGAAAGTCAAAGGCATTTTTTACTCCTGAGAAAAGTACTGAGCTTTATACTCCTTTTTACTATGTAGTGAAAAGTGTTATTGGCTTTCATTGCCGTCCTATCTGACGAGTCATTAAATGTAAAATGCTCATGCTTTTTACTCATGATTTGAACTTCTGAATACCATCAGATTTTTTTTCAAACTTTAGTGAATCAATGCCGATGTCTTTTTGGTGATTACATATATTAAAGCGGCTGGTGAATATAAAAAAATCAAAAATAGCAGAAAAAAAGCTTTTCCTTGATTGATAAAAAACATCTTTTCAATCCTTTTCTTAACAGCAACATGTTTAAAAAACAATATGTCTTTGGATAACAATTTAACAACCCACATGAATTCAGTACTTTATAACTCTTAAAATGCAAAGGCCCACCTGATTCATTAGTAGATGTAGCTACAATGAAAAAGACAGAAAACACATTTCAGAAGAGCTCAAATATATTTTTAAAACCAAGTAAGGATTTCTTAAGAATATTCCGATCCGCCATGGGTTATTTTAAAATGTGCAAAAATACCACATTTTGAACCAACTAATTTCACAAAAAATGGTTAGGTCAAAAGGTGCTATTGCTAGAAATGAAAGGATTTCCCTGTCCTTTCAACCCTAAACAAAAATGTCCCATTTTTCCCATCATTTTTAGAAGGATATTCCACCTTTAGAGCTAACATTTTTATTGAGTTTTTAAGTGAAGGGGGTCAGAAAACAGTTTCATAAATTTCACGCATTATTAATAAATGTGACTTGATTATTTTTGGGTTCTCAGTCACTCCTTGTCATTACTACCCCTCCAGTTGTATTAGCCTTTACCAATCTTGAATAGTAAAATGCAGTAGAGTTTTTAATTATTTAAGTATTTAAAGCTGTTTTTAGCAAAAACCTAACCTTACTAACTCATAAATTAACAAACACAAAAGAGTCAGAGGGGTTCATACATGGTCCATTAACCAAGCAAGTCTATTATTGATTAATCAAAATCAATATGCAGACATTAAAATAACAGACAGCGATAACTGTATAAATGACCATTGGTAATAAGATGTATTATTCAACTAATCTGTACTATAAATCAAACTGATTTAATAATAACACTGATTAAACATGAAGGCTTACTTGGTTGAGTAGGAGCTTTTTTTTTCAATCAAGCAAAAGAAAAGGAAAGGCAAGATTTAGAAAAGATAAAATGAAATATCCAAAACCAAACAAAGCTCAAATATCTTTGGAACATAGCAAACCATTAGTTTTTCCAGTGTCAGCATACCAATAAAGCTAACGAAAAACTATTACCCTCCTTCTTTATGGATAACTTAAAGAATTCTGCACCAATTTGTCAAATTAACCCAATATTCTCTATAGTAACCTGATTCATTTTCCCAGAACTTCATGTCCAGTAGTTAATGTCAATGCAAACCTTGACAATAGGCTTCCATTGCATCCCTATAAATTAAATGAACCAGTTCCTCCATTTGAAGCAAATGGCCAGGATTTACTTAAAGTTGAGAAAAATTCTCATGTTAGAAATACATTCAATTCAGTAAAAAAAAAAGCATGAGACTTTCACTTTTATTGAAACACCCGATAGGAAGGCAATGAAAGTCAAAGGCATTTTTTACTCCTGAGAAAAGTACTGAGCTTTATACTCCTTTTTACTATGTAGTAAAAAGTGTTATTGGCTTTCATTGCCGTCCTATCTGACGAGTCATTAAATGTAAAATGCTCATGCTTTTTACTCATGATTTGAACTTCTGAATACCATCAGATTTTTTTTCAAACTTTAGTGAATCAATGCCGATGTCTTTTTGGTGATTACATATATTAAAGCGGCTGGTGAATATAAAAAAATCAAAAATAGCAGAAAAAAAGCTTTTCCTTGATTGATAAAAAACATCTTTTCAATCCTTTTCTTAACAGCAACATGTTTAAAAAACAATATGTCTTTGGATAACAATTTAACAACCCACATGATTTCAGTACTTTATAACTCTTAAAATGCAAAGGCCCACCTGATTCATTAGTAGATGTAGCTACAATGAAAAAGACAGAAAACACATTTCAGAAGAGCTCAAATATATTTTTAAAATCAAGTAAGGAATTCTTAAGAATATTCCGATCCGCCATGGGTTATTTTAAAATGTGCAAAAATACCACATTTTGAACCAACTAATTTCACAAAAAATGGTTAGGTCAAAAGGTGCTATTGCTAGAAATGAAAGGATTTCCCTGTCCTTTCAACCCTAAACAAAAATGTCCCATTTTTCCCATCATTTTTAGAAGGATATTCCACCTTTAGAGCTAACATTTTTATTGAGTTTTTAAGTGAAGGGGGTCAGAAAACAGTTTCATAAATTTCACGCATTATTAATAAATGTGACTTGATTATTTCCAGTTGTATTAGCCTTTACCAATCTTGAATAGTAAAATACAGTAGAGTTTTTAATTATTTAAGTATTTAAAGCTGTTTTTAGCAAAAACCTAGCCTTACTAACTCATAAATTAACAAACACAAAAGAGTCAGAGGGGTTCATACATGGCCCTTTAACCAAGCAAGTCTATTATTGATTAATGAAAATCAATATGCAGAAATTAAAATAACAGACAGCGATAACTGTATAAATGACCATTGATAATAAGATGTATTATTCAACTAATCTGTACTATTAATCAAACTGATTTAATAATAACACTGATTAAACATGAAGGCTTACTTGGTTGAGTAGGAGCTTTTTTTTCAATCAAGCAAAAGAAAAGGAAAGGCAAGATTTAGAAAAGATAAAATGAAATATCCAAAACCAAACAAAGCTCAAATATCTTTGGAACATAACAAACCATTAGTTTTTCCAGTGTCAGCATACCAATAAAGCTAACGAAAAACTATTAACCTCCTTCTTTATGGATAACTTAAAGAATTCTGCACCAATTTGTCAAATTAACCCAATATTCTCTATAGTAACCTGATTCATTTTCCCAGAACTTCATGTCCAATAGTTAATGTCAATGCAAACCTTGACAATAGGCTTCCATTGCATCCCTATAAATTAAATGAACCAGTTCCTCCATTTGAAGCAAATGGCCAGGATTTACTTAAAGTTGAGAAAAATTCTCATGTTAGAAATACATTCAATTCAGTAAAAAAAAAGCATGATACTTTCACTTTTATTGAAACACCCGATAGGAAGGCAATGAAAGTCAAAGGCTTTTTTTACTCCTGAGAAAAGTACTGAGCTTTATACTCCTTTTTACTATGTAGTAAAAAGTGTTATTGGCTTTCATTGCCTTCCTATCTGATGAGTCATTAAATGTAAAATGCTCATGCTTTTTACTCATGATTTGAACTTCTGAATACCATCAGATTTTTTTTCAAACTTTAGTGAATCAATGCCGATGTCTTTTTGGTGATTACATATATTAAAGCGGCTGGTGAAAATAAAAAAATCAAAAATAGCAGAAAAAAAGCTTTTCCTTGATTGATAAAAAAACATCTTTTCAATCCTTTTCTTAACAGCAACATGTTTAAAAAACAATATGTCTTTGGATAACAATTTAACAACCCACATGAATTCAGTGCTTTATAACTCTTGAAATGCAAAGGCCCACCTGATTCATTAGCAGATGGAGCTAATATGAAAAAGAAAGAAAACACATTTCAGAAGAGCTCAAATATATTTTTAAAACCAAGTAAAAAATTCTTAAGAATATTCCGATCCGCCATGGGTTATTTTAAAATGTGCAAAAATACCACATTTTGAACCAACTAATTTCACAAAAAATGGTTAGGTCAAAGGGTGCTATTGCTAGAAATGAAAGGATTTCCCTGTCCTTTCAACCCTAAACAAAAATGTCACATTTTTCCCATCATTTTTAGAAGGATATTCCACCTTTAGAGCTAACATTTTTATTGAGTTTTTAAGAGAAGTGGGTCAGAAAACAGTTTCATAAATTAAACGCATTAATAAATGTGACTTGATTATTTTTGGGTTCTCAGTCACTCCTTGTCATTACTACCCCTCCAGTTGTATTAGCCTTTACCAATCTTGCATAGTAAAATGCAGTAGAGTTTTTAATTATTTAAGTATTTAAAGCTGTTTTTAGCAAAAACCTAACTTTACTAACTCATAAATTAACAAACACAAAAGAGTCAGAGGGGTTCATACATGGCCCATTAACCAAGCAAGTCTATTACTGATTAATCAAAATCAATATGCAGACATTAAAATAACAGACAGCGATAACTGTATAAATGACCATTGGTAATAAGATGTATTATTCAACTAATCTGTACTATAAATCAAACTGATTTAATAATAACACAGATTAAACATGAAGGCTTACTTGGTTGAGTAGGAGCTTTTTTTTCAATCAAGCAAAAGAAAAGGAAAGGCAAGATTTAGAAAAGATAAAATGAAATATCCAAAACCAAACAAAGCTCAAATATCTTTGGAACATAGCAAACCATTAGTTTTTCCAGTGTCAGCATACCAATAAAGCTAACGAAAAACTATTACCCTCCTTCTTTATGGATAACTTAAAGAATTCTGCACCAATTTGTCAAATTAACCCAATATTCTCTATAGTAACCTGATTCATTTTCCCAGAACTTCATGTCCAGTAGTTAATGTCAATGCAAACCTTGACAATAGGCTTCCATTGCATCCCTATAAATTAAATGAACCAGTTCCTCCATTTGAAGCAAATGGCCAGGATTTACTTAAAGTTGAGTAAAATTCTCATGTTAGAAATACATTCAATTCAGTAAAAAAAAAAGCATGAGACTTTCACTTTTATTGAAACACCCGATAGGAAGGCAATGAAAGTCAAAGGCATTTTTTACTCCTGAGAAAAGTACTGAGCTTTATACTCCTTTTTACTATGTAGTAAAAAGTGTTATTGGCTTTCATTGCCGTCCTATCTGACGAGTCATTAAATGTAAAATGCTCATGCTTTTTACTCATGATTTGAACTTCTGAATACCATCAGATTTTTTTTCAAACTTTAGTGAATCAATGCCGATGTCTTTTTGGTGATTACATATATTAAAGCGGCTGGTGAATATAAAAAAATCAAAAATAGCAGAAAAAAAGCTTTTCCTTGATTGATAAAAAACATCTTTTCAATCCTTTTCTTAACAGCAACATGTTTAAAAAACAATATGTCTTTGGATAACAATTTAACAACCCACATGATTTCAGTACTTTATAACTCTTAAAATGCAAAGGCCCACCTGATTCATTAGTAGATGTAGCTACAATGAAAAAGACAGAAAACACATTTCAGAAGAGCTCAAATATATTTTTAAAATCAAGTAAGGAATTCTTAAGAATATTCCGATCCGCCATGGGTTATTTTAAAATGTGCAAAAATACCACATTTTGAACCAACTAATTTCACAAAAAATGGTTAGGTCAAAAGGTGCTATTGCTAGAAATGAAAGGATTTCCCTGTCCTTTCAACCCTAAACAAAAATGTCCCATTTTTCCCATCATTTTTAGAAGGATATTCCACCTTTAGAGCTAACATTTTTATTGAGTTTTTAAGTGAAGGGGGTCAGAAAACAGTTTCATAAATTTCACGCATTATTAATAAATGTGACTTGATTATTTCCAGTTGTATTAGCCTTTACCAATCTTGAATAGTAAAATACAGTAGAGTTTTTAATTATTTAAGTATTTAAAGCTGTTTTTAGCAAAAACCTAACTTTACTAACTCATAAATTAACAAACACAAAAGAGTCAGAGGGGTTCATACATGGCCCTTTAACCAAGCAAGTCTATTATTGATTAATGAAAATCAATATGCAGAAATTAAAATAACAGACAGCGATAACTGTATAAATGACCATTGATAATAAGATGTATTATTCAACTAATCTGTACTATAAATCAAACTGATTTAATAATAACACAGATTAAACATGAAGGCTTACTTGGTTGAGTAGGAGCTTTTTTTTCAATCAAGCAAAAGAAAAGGAAAGGCAAGATTTAGAAAAGATAAAATGAAATATCCAAAACCAAACAAAGCTCAAATATCTTTGGAACATAGCAAACCATTAGTTTTTCCAGTGTCAGCATACCAATAAAGCTAACGAAAAACTATTACCCTCCTTCTTTATGGATAACTTAAAGAATTCTGCACCAATTTGTCAAATTAACCCAATATTCTCTATAGTAACCTGATTCATTTTCCCAGAACTTCATGTCCAGTAGTTAATGTCAATGCAAACCTTGACAATAGGCTTCCATTGCATCCCTATAAATTAAATGAACCAGTTCCTCCATTTGAAGCAAATGGCCAGGATTTACTTAAAGTTGAGTAAAATTCTCATGTTAGAAATACATTCAATTCAGTAAAAAAAAAAGCATGAGACTTTCACTTTTATTGAAACACCCGATAGGAAGGCAATGAAAGTCAAAGGCATTTTTTACTCCTGAGAAAAGTACTGAGCTTTATACTCCTTTTTACTATGTAGTAAAAAGTGTTATTGGCTTTCATTGCCGTCCTATCTGACGAGTCATTAAATGTAAAATGCTCATGCTTTTTACTCATGATTTGAACTTCTGAATACCATCAGATTTTTTTTCAAACTTTAGTGAATCAATGCCGATGTCTTTTTGGTGATTACATATATTAAAGCGGCTGGTGAATATAAAAAAATCAAAAATAGCAGAAAAAAAGCTTTTCCTTGATTGATAAAAAACATCTTTTCAATCCTTTTCTTAACAGCAACATGTTTAAAAAACAATATGTCTTTGGATAACAATTTAACAACCCACATGATTTCAGTACTTTATAACTCTTAAAATGCAAAGGCCCACCTGATTCATTAGTAGATGTAGCTACAATGAAAAAGACAGAAAACACATTTCAGAAGAGCTCAAATATATTTTTAAAATCAAGTAAGGAATTCTTAAGAATATTCCGATCCGCCATGGGTTATTTTAAAATGTGCAAAAATACCACATTTTGAACCAACTAATTTCACAAAAAATGGTTAGGTCAAAAGGTGCTATTGCTAGAAATGAAAGGATTTCCCTGTCCTTTCAACCCTAAACAAAAATGTCCCATTTTTCCCATCATTTTTAGAAGGATATTCCACCTTTAGAGCTAACATTTTTATTGAGTTTTTAAGTGAAGGGGGTCAGAAAACAGTTTCATAAATTTCACGCATTATTAATAAATGTGACTTGATTATTTCCAGTTGTATTAGCCTTTACCAATCTTGAATAGTAAAATACAGTAGAGTTTTTAATTATTTAAGTATTTAAAGCTGTTTTTAGCAAAAACCTAACCTTACTAACTCATAAATTAACAAACACAAAAGAGTCAGAGGGGTTCATACATGGCCCTTTAACCAAGCAAGTCTATTATTGATTAATGAAAATCAATATGCAGAAATTAAAATAACAGACAGCGATAACTGTATAAATGACCATTGATAATAAGATGTATTATTCAACTAATCTGTACTATTAATCAAACTGATTTAATAATAACACTGATTAAACATGAAGGCTTACTTGGTTGAGTAGGAGCTTTTTTTTCAATCAAGCAAAAGAAAAGGAAAGGCAAGATTTAGAAAAGATAAAATGAAATATCCAAAACCAAACAAAGCTCAAATATCTTTGGAACATAACAAACCATTAGTTTTTCCAGTGTCAGCATACCAATAAAGCTAACGAAAAACTATTAACCTCCTTCTTTATGGATAACTTAAAGAATTCTGCACCAATTTGTCAAATTAACCCAATATTCTCTATAGTAACCTGATTCATTTTCCCAGAACTTCATGTCCAATAGTTAATGTCAATGCAAACCTTGACAATAGGCTTCCATTGCATCCCTATAAATTAAATGAACCAGTTCCTCCATTTGAAGCAAATGGCCAGGATTTACTTAAAGTTGAGAAAAATTCTCATGTTAGAAATACATTCAATTCAGTAAAAAAAAAGCATGATACTTTCACTTTTATTGAAACACCCGATAGGAAGGCAATGAAAGTCAAAGGCTTTTTTTACTCCTGAGAAAAGTACTGAGCTTTATACTCCTTTTTACTATGTAGTAAAAAGTGTTATTGGCTTTCATTGCCTTCCTATCTGATGAGTCATTAAATGTAAAATGCTCATGCTTTTTACTCATGATTTGAACTTCTGAATACCATCAGATTTTTTTTCAAACTTTAGTGAATCAATGCCGATGTCTTTTTGGTGATTACATATATTAAAGCGGCTGGTGAAAATAAAAAAATCAAAAATAGCAGAAAAAAAGCTTTTCCTTGATTGATAAAAAAACATCTTTTCAATCCTTTTCTTAACAGCAACATGTTTAAAAAACAATATGTCTTTGGATAACAATTTAACAACCCACATGAATTCAGTGCTTTATAACTCTTGAAATGCAAAGGCCCACCTGATTCATTAGCAGATGGAGCTAATATGAAAAAGAAAGAAAACACATTTCAGAAGAGCTCAAATATATTTATTTTTAAAACCAAGTAAAAAATTCTTAAGAATATTCCGATCCGCCATGGGTTATTTTAAAATGTGCAAAAATACCACATTTTGAACCAACTAATTTCACAAAAAATGGTTAGGTCAAAGGGTGCTATTGCTAGAAATGAAAGGATTTCCCTGTCCTTTCAACCCTAAACAAAAATGTCACATTTTTCCCATCATTTTTAGAAGGATATTCCACCTTTAGAGCTAACATTTTTATTGAGTTTTTAAGAGAAGTGGGTCAGAAAACAGTTTCATAAATTAAACGCATTAATAAATGTGACTTGATTATTTTTGGGTTCTCAGTCACTCCTTGTCATTACTACCCCTCCAGTTGTATTAGCCTTTACCAATCTTGCATAGTAAAATGCAGTAGAGTTTTTAATTATTTAAGTATTTAAAGCTGTTTTTAGCAAAAACCTAACTTTACTAACTCATAAATTAACAAACACAAAAGAGTCAGAGGGGTTCATACATGGCCCATTAACCAAGCAAGTCTATTACTGATTAATCAAAATCAATATGCAGACATTAAAATAACAGACAGCGATAACTGTATAAATGACCATTGGTAATAAGATGTATTATTCAACTAATCTGTACTATAAATCAAACTGATTTAATAATAACACAGATTAAACATGAAGGCTTACTTGGTTGAGTAGGAGCTTTTTTTTCAATCAAGCAAAAGAAAAGGAAAGGCAAGATTTAGAAAAGATAAAATGAAATATCCAAAACCAAACAAAGCTCAAATATCTTTGGAACATAGCAAACCATTAGTTTTTCCAGTGTCAGCATACCAATAAAGCTAACGAAAAACTATTACCCTCCTTCTTTATGGATAACTTAAAGAATTCTGCACCAATTTGTCAAATTAACCCAATATTCTCTATAGTAACCTGATTCATTTTCCCAGAACTTCATGTCCAGTAGTTAATGTCAATGCAAACCTTGACAATAGGCTTCCATTGCATCCCTATAAATTAAATGAACCAGTTCCTCCATTTGAAGCAAATGGCCAGGATTTACTTAAAGTTGAGAAAAATTCTCATGTTAGAAATACATTCAATTCAGTAAAAAAAAAAGCATGAGACTTTCACTTTTATTGAAACACCCGATAGGAAGGCAATGAAAGTCAAAGGCATTTTTTACTCCTGAGAAAAGTACTGAGCTTTATACTCCTTTTTACTATGTAGTAAAAAGTGTTATTGGCTTTCATTGCCGTCCTATCTGACGAGTCATTAAATGTAAAATGCTCATGCTTTTTACTCATGATTTGAACTTCTGAATACCATCAGATTTTTTTTCAAACTTTAGTGAATCAATGCCGATGTCTTTTTGGTGATTACATATATTAAAGCGGCTGGTGAATATAAAAAAATCAAAAATAGCAGAAAAAAAGCTTTTCCTTGATTGATAAAAAACATCTTTTCAATCCTTTTCTTAACAGCAACATGTTTAAAAAACAATATGTCTTTGGATAACAATTTAACAACCCACATGAATTCAGTACGTTATAACTCTTAAAATGCAAAGGCCCACCTGATTCATTAGTAGATGTAGCTACAATGAAAAAGACAGAAAACACATTTCAGAAGAGCTCAAATATATTTTTAAAATCAAGTAAGGAATTCTTAAGAATATTCCGATCCGCCATGGGTTATTTTAAAATGTGCAAAAATACCACATTTTGAACCAACTAATTTCACAAAAAATGGTTAGGTCAAAAGGTGCTATTGCTAGAAATGAAAGGATTTCCCTGTCCTTTCAACCCTAAACAAAAATGTCCCATTTTTCCCATCATTTTTAGAAGGATATTCCACCTTTAGAGCTAACATTTTTATTGAGTTTTTAAGTGAAGGGGGTCAGAAAACAGTTTCATAAATTTCACGCATTATTAATAAATGTGACTTGATTATTTTTGGGTTCTCAGTCACTCCTTGTCATTACTACCCCTCCAGTTGTATTAGCCTTTACCAATCTTGAATAGTAAAATACAGTAGAGTTTTTAATTATTTAAGTATTTAAAGCTGTTTTTAGCAAAAACCTAACCTTACTAACTCATAAATTAACAAACACAAAAGAGTCAGAGGGGTTCATACATGGCCCTTTAACCAAGCAAGTCTATTATTGATTAATGAAAATCAATATGCAGAAATTAAAATAACAGACAGCGATAACTGTATAAATGACCATTGATAATAAGATGTATTATTCAACTAATCTGTACTATTAATCAAACTGATTTAATAATAACACTGATTAAACATGAAGGCTTACTTGGTTGAGTAGGAGCTTTTTTTTCAATCAAGCAAAAGAAAAGGAAAGGCAAGATTTAGAAAAGATAAAATGAAATATCCAAAACCAAACAAAGCTCAAATATCTTTGGAACATAACAAACCATTAGTTTTTCCAGTGTCAGCATACCAATAAAGCTAACGAAAAACTATTAACCTCCTTCTTTATGGATAACTTACAGAATTCTGCACCAATTTGTCAAATTAACCCAATATTCTCTATAGTAACCTGATTCATTTTCCCAGAACTTCATGTCCAATAGTTAATGTCAATGCAAACCTTGACAATAGGCTTCCATTGCATCCCTATAAATTAAATGAACCATTTCCTCCATTTGAAGCAAATGGCCAGGATTCACTTAGAGTTGAGAAAAATTCTTATGTTAGAAATACATTCAATTCAGTAAAAAAAAAGCATGAGACTTTCACTTTTATTGAAACACCCGATAGGAAGACAATGAAAGTCAAAGGCATTTTTTACTCCTGAGAAAAGTACTGAGCTTTATACTCCTTTTTACTATGTAGTAAAAAGTGTTATTGGCTTTCATTGCCGTCCTATCTGACGAGTCATTAAATGTAAAATGCTCATGCTTTTTACTCATGATTTGAACTTCTGAATACCATCAGATTTTTTTTCAAACTTTAGTGAATCAATGCCGATGTCTTTTTGGTGATTACATATATTAAAGCGGCTGGTGAATATAAAAAAATCAAAAATAGCAGAAAAAAAGCTTTTCCTTGATTGATAAAAAACATCTTTTCAATTCTTTTCTTAACAGCAACATGTTTAAAAAACAATATGTCTTTGGATAACAATTTAACAACCCACATGAATTCAGTACTTTATAACTCTTAAAATGCAAAGGCCCACCTGATTCATTAGTAGATGTAGCTACAATGAAAAAGACAGAAAACACATTTCAGAAGAGCTCAAATATATTTTTAAAACCAAGTAAGGATTTCTTAAGAATATTCCGATCCGCCATGGGTTATTTTAAAATGTGCAAAAATACCACATTTTGAACCAACTAATTTCACAAAAAATGGTTAGGTCAAAAGGTGCTATTGCTAGAAATGAAAGGATTTCCCTGTCCTTTCAACCCTAAACAAAAATGTCCCATTTTTCCCATCATTTTTAGAAGGATATTCCACCTTTAGAGCTAACATTTTTATTGAGTTTTTAAGTGAAGGGGGTCAGAAAACAGTTTCATAAATTTCACGCATTATTAATAAATGTGACTTGATTATTTTTGGGTTCTCAGTCACTCCTTGTCATTACTACCCCTCCAGTTGTATTAGCCTTTACCAATCTTGAATAGTAAAATGCAGTAGAGTTTTTAATTATTTAAGTATTTAAAGCTGTTTTTAGCAAAAACCTAACCTTACTAACTCATAAATTAACAAACACAAAAGAGTCAGAGGGGTTCATACATGGCCCATTAACCAAGCAAGTCTATTATTGATTAATCAAAATCAATATGCAGATATTAAAATAACAAACAGCGATAACTGTATAAATGACCATTGATAATAAGATGTATTATTCAACTAATCTGTACTATAAATCAAACTGATTTAATAATAACACTGATTAAACATGAAGGCTTACTTGGTTGAGTAGGAGCTTTTTTTTTCAATCAAGCAAAAGAAAAGGAAAGGCAAGATTTAGAAAAGATAAAATGAAATATCCAAAACCAAACAAAGCTCAAATATCTTTGGAACATAGCAAACCATTAGTTTTTCCAGTGTCAGCATACCAATAAAGCTAACGAAAAACTATTACCCTCCTTCTTTATGGATAACTTAAAGAATTCTGCACCAATTTGTCAAATTAACCCAATATTCTCTATAGTAACCTGATTCATTTTCCCAGAACTTCATGTCCAGTAGTTAATGTCAATGCAAACCTTGACAATAGGCTTCCATTGCATCCCTATAAATTAAATGAACCAGTTCCTCCATTTGAAGCAAATGGCCAGGATTTACTTAAAGTTGAGAAAAATTCTCATGTTAGAAATACATTCAATTCAGTAAAAAAAAAAGCATGAGACTTTCACTTTTATTGAAACACCCGATAGGAAGGCAATGAAAGTCAAAGGCATTTTTTACTCCTGAGAAAAGTACTGAGCTTTATACTCCTTTTTACTATGTAGTAAGAAGTGTTATTGGCTTTCATTGCCGTCCTATCTGACGAGTCATTAAATGTAAAATGCTCATGCTTTTTACTCATGATTTGAACTTCTGAATACCATCAGATTTTTTTTCAAACTTTAGTGAATCAATGCCGATGTCTTTTTGGTGATTACATATATTAAAGCGGCTGGTGAATATAAAAAAATCAAAAATAGCAGAAAAAAAGCTTTTCCTTGATTGATAAAAAACATCTTTTCAATCCTTTTCTTAACAGCAACATGTTTAAAAAACAATATGTCTTTGGATAACAATTTAACAACCCACATGATTTCAGTATTTTATAACTCTTAAAATGCAAAGGCCCACCTGATTCATTAGTAGATGTAGCTACAATGAAAAAGACAGAAAACACATTTCAGAAGAGCTCAAATATATTTTTAAAATCAAGTAAGGAATTCTTAAGAATATTCCGATCCGCCATGGGTTATTTTAAAATGTGCAAAAATACCACATTTTGAACCAACTAATTTCACAAAAAATGGTTAGGTCAAAAGGTGCTATTGCTAGAAATGAAAGGATTTCCCTGTCCTTTCAACCCTAAACAAAAATGTCCCATTTTTCCCATCATTTTTAGAAGGATATTCCACCTTTAGAGCTAACATTTTTATTGAGTTTTTAAGTGAAGGGGGTCAGAAAACAGTTTCATAAATTTCACGCATTTTTAATAAATGTGACTTGATTATTTTTGGGTTCTCAGTCACTCCTTGTCATTACTACCCCTCCAGTTGTATTAGCCTTTACCAATCTTGAATAGTAAAATACAGTAGAGTTTTTAATTATTTAAGTATTTAAAGCTGTTTTTAGCAAAAACCTAACCTTACTAACTCATAAATTAACAAACACAAAAGAGTCAGAGGGGTTCATACATGGCCCTTTAACCAAGCAAGTCTATTATTGATTAATGAAAATCAATATGCAGAAATTAAAATAACAGACAGCGATAACTGTATAAATGACCATTGATAATAAGATGTATTATTCAACTAATCTGTACTATTAATCAAACTGATTTAATAATAACACTGATTAAACATGAAGGCTTACTTGGTTGAGTAGGAGCTTTTTTTTCAATCAAGCAAAAGAAAAGGAAAGGCAAGATTTAGAAAAGATAAAATGAAATATCCAAAACCAAACAAAGCTCAAATATCTTTGGAACATAACAAACCATTAGTTTTTCCAGTGTCAGCATACCAATAAAGCTAACGAAAAACTATTAACCTCCTTCTTTATGGATAACTTAAAGAATTCTGCACCAATTTGTCAAATTAACCCAATATTCTCTATAGTAACCTGATTCATTTTCCCAGAACTTCATGTCCAATAGTTAATGTCAATGCAAACTTTGACAATAGGCTTCCATTGCATCCCTATAAATTAAATGAACCAGTTCCTCCATTTGAAGCAAATGGCCAGGATTTACTTAAAGTTGAGAAAAATTCTCATGTTAGAAATACATTCAATTCAGTAAAAAAAAAGCATGATACGTTCACTTTTATTGAAACACCCGATAGGAAGGCAATGAAAGTCAAAGGCTTTTTTTACTCCTGAGAAAAGTACTGAGCTTTATACTCCTTTTTACTATGTAGTAAAAAGTGTTATTGGCTTTCATTGCCTTCCTATCTGATGAGTCATTAAATGTAAAATGCTCATGCTTTTTACTCATGATTTGAACTTCTGAATACCATCAGATTTTTTTTCAAACTTTAGTGAATCAATGCCGATGTCTTTTTGGTGATTACATATATTAAAGCGGCTGGTGAAAATAAAAAAATCAAAAATAGCAGAAAAAAAGCTTTTCCTTGATTGATAAAAAACATCTTTTCAATCCTTTTCTTAACAGCAACATGTTTAAAAAACAATATGTCTTTGGATAACAATTTAACAGCCCACATGAATTCAGTGCTTTATAACTCTTGAAATGCAAAGGCCCACCTGATTCATTAGCAGATGGAGCTAATATGAAAAAGAAAGAAAACACATTTCAGAAGAGCTCAAATATATTTTTAAAACCAAGTAAAAAATTCTTAAGAATATTCCGATCCGCCATGGGTTATTTTAAAATGTGCAAAAATACCACATTTTGAACCAACTAATTTCACAAAAAATGGTTAGGTCAAAGGGTGCTATTGCTAGAAATGAAAGGATTTCCCTGTCCTTTCAACCCTAAACAAAAATGTCACATTTTTCCCATCATTTTTAGAAGGATATTCCACCTTTAGAGCTAACATTTTTATTGAGTTTTTAAGAGAAGTGGGTCAGAAAACAGTTTCATAAATTAAACGCATTAATAAATGTGACTTGATTATTTTTGGGTTCTCAGTCACTCCTTGTCATTACTACCCCTCCAGTTGTATTAGCCTTTACCAATCTTGCATAGTAAAATGCAGTAGAGTTTTTAATTATTTAAGTATTTAAAGCTGTTTTTAGCAAAAACCTAACCTTACTAACTCATAAATTAACAAACACAAAAGAGTCAGAGGGGTTCATACATGGCCCATTAACCAAGCAAGTCTATTACTGATTAATCAAAATCAATATGCAGACATTAAAATAACAGACAGCGATAACTGTATAAATGACCATTGGTAATAAGATGTATTATTCAACTAATCTGTACTATAAATCAAACTGATTTAATAATAACACAGATTAAACATGAAGGCTTACTTGGTTGAGTAGGAGCTTTTTTTTTCAATCAAGCAAAAGAAAAGGAAAGGCAAGATTTAGAAAAGATAAAATGAAATATCCAAAACCAAACAAAGCTCAAATATCTTTGGAACATAGCAAACCATTAGTTTTTCCAGTGTCAGCATACCAATAAAGCTAACGAAAAACTATTACCCTCCTTCTTTATGGATAACTTAAAGAATTCTGCACCAATTTGTCAAATTAACCCAATATTCTCTATAGTAACCTGATTCATTTTCCCAGAACTTCATGTCCAGTAGTTAATGTCAATGCAAACCTTGACAATAGGCTTCCATTGCATCCCTATAAATTAAATGAACCAGTTCCTCCATTTGAAGCAAATGGCCAGGATTTACTTAAAGTTGAGTAAAATTCTCATGTTAGAAATACATTCAATTCAGTAAAAAAAAAAGCATGAGACTTTCACTTTTATTGAAACACCCGATAGGAAGGCAATGAAAGTCAAAGGCATTTTTTACTCCTGAGAAAAGTACTGAGCTTTATACTCCTTTTTACTATGTAGTGAAAAGTGTTATTGGCTTTCATTGCCGTCCTATCTGACGAGTCATTAAATGTAAAATGCTCATGCTTTTTACTCATGATTTGAACTTCTGAATACCATCAGATTTTTTTTCAAACTTTAGTGAATCAATGCCGATGTCTTTTTGGTGATTACATATATTAAAGCGGCTGGTGAATATAAAAAAATCAAAAATAGCAGAAAAAAAGCTTTTCCTTGATTGATAAAAAACATCTTTTCAATCCTTTTCTTAACAGCAACATGTTTAAAAAACAATATGTCTTTGGATAACAATTTAACAACCCACATGATTTCAGTATTTTATAACTCTTAAAATGCAAAGGCCCACCTGATTCATTAGTAGATGTAGCTACAATGAAAAAGACAGAAAACACATTTCAGAAGAGCTCAAATATATTTTTAAAATCAAGTAAGGAATTCTTAAGAATATTCCGATCCGCCATGGGTTATTTTAAAATGTGCAAAAATACCACATTTTGAACCAACTAATTTCACAAAAAATGGTTAGGTCAAAAGGTGCTATTGCTAGAAATGAAAGGATTTCCCTGTCCTTTCAACCCTAAACAAAAATGTCCCATTTTTCCCATCATTTTTAGAAGGATATTCCACCTTTAGAGCTAACATTTTTATTGAGTTTTTAAGTGAAGGGGGTCAGAAAACAGTTTCATAAATTTCACGCATTTTTAATAAATGTGACTTGATTATTTTTGGGTTCTCAGTCACTCCTTGTCATTACTACCCCTCCAGTTGTATTAGCCTTTACCAATCTTGAATAGTAAAATACAGTAGAGTTTTTAATTATTTAAGTATTTAAAGCTGTTTTTAGCAAAAACCTAACCTTACTAACTCATAAATTAACAAACACAAAAGAGTCAGAGGGGTTCATACATGGCCCTTTAACCAAGCAAGTCTATTATTGATTAATGAAAATCAATATGCAGAAATTAAAATAACAGACAGCGATAACTGTATAAATGACCATTGATAATAAGATGTATTATTCAACTAATCTGTACTATTAATCAAACTGATTTAATAATAACACTGATTAAACATGAAGGCTTACTTGGTTGAGTAGGAGCTTTTTTTTCAATCAAGCAAAAGAAAAGGAAAGGCAAGATTTAGAAAAGATAAAATGAAATATCCAAAACCAAACAAAGCTCAAATATCTTTGGAACATAACAAACCATTAGTTTTTCCAGTGTCAGCATACCAATAAAGCTAACGAAAAACTATTAACCTCCTTCTTTATGGATAACTTAAAGAATTCTGCACCAATTTGTCAAATTAACCCAATATTCTCTATAGTAACCTGATTCATTTTCCCAGAACTTCATGTCCAATAGTTAATGTCAATGCAAACTTTGACAATAGGCTTCCATTGCATCCCTATAAATTAAATGAACCAGTTCCTCCATTTGAAGCAAATGGCCAGGATTTACTTAAAGTTGAGAAAAATTCTCATGTTAGAAATACATTCAATTCAGTAAAAAAAAAGCATGATACGTTCACTTTTATTGAAACACCCGATAGGAAGGCAATGAAAGTCAAAGGCTTTTTTTACTCCTGAGAAAAGTACTGAGCTTTATACTCCTTTTTACTATGTAGTAAAAAGTGTTATTGGCTTTCATTGCCTTCCTATCTGATGAGTCATTAAATGTAAAATGCTCATGCTTTTTACTCATGATTTGAACTTCTGAATACCATCAGATTTTTTTTCAAACTTTAGTGAATCAATGCCGATGTCTTTTTGGTGATTACATATATTAAAGCGGCTGGTGAAAATAAAAAAATCAAAAATAGCAGAAAAAAAGCTTTTCCTTGATTGATAAAAAACATCTTTTCAATCCTTTTCTTAACAGCAACATGTTTAAAAAACAATATGTCTTTGGATAACAATTTAACAGCCCACATGAATTCAGTGCTTTATAACTCTTGAAATGCAAAGGCCCACCTGATTCATTAGCAGATGGAGCTAATATGAAAAAGAAAGAAAACACATTTCAGAAGAGCTCAAATATATTTTTAAAACCAAGTAAAAAATTCTTAAGAATATTCCGATCCGCCATGGGTTATTTTAAAATGTGCAAAAATACCACATTTTGAACCAACTAATTTCACAAAAAATGGTTAGGTCAAAGGGTGCTATTGCTAGAAATGAAAGGATTTCCCTGTCCTTTCAACCCTAAACAAAAATGTCACATTTTTCCCATCATTTTTAGAAGGATATTCCACCTTTAGAGCTAACATTTTTATTGAGTTTTTAAGAGAAGTGGGTCAGAAAACAGTTTCATAAATTAAACGCATTAATAAATGTGACTTGATTATTTTTGGGTTCTCAGTCACTCCTTGTCATTACTACCCCTCCAGTTGTATTAGCCTTTACCAATCTTGCATAGTAAAATGCAGTAGAGTTTTTAATTATTTAAGTATTTAAAGCTGTTTTTAGCAAAAACCTAACCTTACTAACTCATAAATTAACAAACACAAAAGAGTCAGAGGGGTTCATACATGGCCCATTAACCAAGCAAGTCTATTACTGATTAATCAAAATCAATATGCAGACATTAAAATAACAGACAGCGATAACTGTATAAATGACCATTGGTAATAAGATGTATTATTCAACTAATCTGTACTATAAATCAAACTGATTTAATAATAACACAGATTAAACATGAAGGCTTACTTGGTTGAGTAGGAGCTTTTTTTTTCAATCAAGCAAAAGAAAAGGAAAGGCAAGATTTAGAAAAGATAAAATGAAATATCCAAAACCAAACAAAGCTCAAATATCTTTGGAACATAGCAAACCATTAGTTTTTCCAGTGTCAGCATACCAATAAAGCTAACGAAAAACTATTACCCTCCTTCTTTATGGATAACTTAAAGAATTCTGCACCAATTTGTCAAATTAACCCAATATTCTCTATAGTAACCTGATTCATTTTCCCAGAACTTCATGTCCAGTAGTTAATGTCAATGCAAACCTTGACAATAGGCTTCCATTGCATCCCTATAAATTAAATGAACCAGTTCCTCCATTTGAAGCAAATGGCCAGGATTTACTTAAAGTTGAGTAAAATTCTCATGTTAGAAATACATTCAATTCAGTAAAAAAAAAAGCATGAGACTTTCACTTTTATTGAAACACCCGATAGGAAGGCAATGAAAGTCAAAGGCATTTTTTACTCCTGAGAAAAGTACTGAGCTTTATACTCCTTTTTACTATGTAGTGAAAAGTGTTATTGGCTTTCATTGCCGTCCTATCTGACGAGTCATTAAATGTAAAATGCTCATGCTTTTTACTCATGATTTGAACTTCTGAATACCATCAGATTTTTTTTCAAACTTTAGTGAATCAATGCCGATGTCTTTTTGGTGATTACATATATTAAAGCGGCTGGTGAATATAAAAAAATCAAAAATAGCAGAAAAAAAGCTTTTCCTTGATTGATAAAAAACATCTTTTCAATCCTTTTCTTAACAGCAACATGTTTAAAAAACAATATGTCTTTGGATAACAATTTAACAACCCACATGAATTCAGTACTTTATAACTCTTAAAATGCAAAGGCCCACCTGATTCATTAGTAGATGTAGCTACAATGAAAAAGACAGAAAACACATTTCAGAAGAGCTCAAATATATTTTTAAAACCAAGTAAGGATTTCTTAAGAATATTCCGATCCGCCATGGGTTATTTTAAAATGTGCAAAAATACCACATTTTGAACCAACTAATTTCACAAAAAATGGTTAGGTCAAAAGGTGCTATTGCTAGAAATGAAAGGATTTCCCTGTCCTTTCAACCCTAAACAAAAATGTCCCATTTTTCCCATCATTTTTAGAAGGATATTCCACCTTTAGAGCTAACATTTTTATTGAGTTTTTAAGTGAAGGGGGTCAGAAAACAGTTTCATAAATTTCACGCATTATTAATAAATGTGACTTGATTATTTTTGGGTTCTCAGTCACTCCTTGTCATTACTACCCCTCCAGTTGTATTAGCCTTTACCAATCTTGAATAGTAAAATGCAGTAGAGTTTTTAATTATTTAAGTATTTAAAGCTGTTTTTAGCAAAAACCTAACCTTACTAACTCATAAATTAACAAACACAAAAGAGTCAGAGGGGTTCATACATGGTCCATTAACCAAGCAAGTCTATTATTGATTAATCAAAATCAATATGCAGACATTAAAATAACAGACAGCGATAACTGTATAAATGACCATTGGTAATAAGATGTATTATTCAACTAATCTGTACTATAAATCAAACTGATTTAATAATAACACTGATTAAACATGAAGGCTTACTTGGTTGAGTAGGAGCTTTTTTTTTCAATCAAGCAAAAGAAAAGGAAAGGCAAGATTTAGAAAAGATAAAATGAAATATCCAAAACCAAACAAAGCTCAAATATCTTTGGAACATAGCAAACCATTAGTTTTTCCAGTGTCAGCATACCAATAAAGCTAACGAAAAACTATTACCCTCCTTCTTTATGGATAACTTAAAGAATTCTGCACCAATTTGTCAAATTAACCCAATATTCTCTATAGTAACCTGATTCATTTTCCCAGAACTTCATGTCCAGTAGTTAATGTCAATGCAAACCTTGACAATAGGCTTCCATTGCATCCCTATAAATTAAATGAACCAGTTCCTCCATTTGAAGCAAATGGCCAGGATTTACTTAAAGTTGAGAAAAATTCTCATGTTAGAAATACATTCAATTCAGTAAAAAAAAAAGCATGAGACTTTCACTTTTATTGAAACACCCGATAGGAAGGCAATGAAAGTCAAAGGCATTTTTTACTCCTGAGAAAAGTACTGAGCTTTATACTCCTTTTTACTATGTAGTAAAAAGTGTTATTGGCTTTCATTGCCGTCCTATCTGACGAGTCATTAAATGTAAAATGCTCATGCTTTTTACTCATGATTTGAACTTCTGAATACCATCAGATTTTTTTTCAAACTTTAGTGAATCAATGCCGATGTCTTTTTGGTGATTACATATATTAAAGCGGCTGGTGAATATAAAAAAATCAAAAATAGCAGAAAAAAAGCTTTTCCTTGATTGATAAAAAACATCTTTTCAATCCTTTTCTTAACAGCAACATGTTTAAAAAACAATATGTCTTTGGATAACAATTTAACAACCCACATGATTTCAGTACTTTATAACTCTTAAAATGCAAAGGCCCACCTGATTCATTAGTAGATGTAGCTACAATGAAAAAGACAGAAAACACATTTCAGAAGAGCTCAAATATATTTTTAAAATCAAGTAAGGAATTCTTAAGAATATTCCGATCCGCCATGGGTTATTTTAAAATGTGCAAAAATACCACATTTTGAACCAACTAATTTCACAAAAAATGGTTAGGTCAAAAGGTGCTATTGCTAGAAATGAAAGGATTTCCCTGTCCTTTCAACCCTAAACAAAAATGTCCCATTTTTCCCATCATTTTTAGAAGGATATTCCACCTTTAGAGCTAACATTTTTATTGAGTTTTTAAGTGAAGGGGGTCAGAAAACAGTTTCATAAATTTCACGCATTATTAATAAATGTGACTTGATTATTTCCAGTTGTATTAGCCTTTACCAATCTTGAATAGTAAAATACAGTAGAGTTTTTAATTATTTAAGTATTTAAAGCTGTTTTTAGCAAAAACCTAGCCTTACTAACTCATAAATTAACAAACACAAAAGAGTCAGAGGGGTTCATACATGGCCCTTTAACCAAGCAAGTCTATTATTGATTAATGAAAATCAATATGCAGAAATTAAAATAACAGACAGCGATAACTGTATAAATGACCATTGATAATAAGATGTATTATTCAACTAATCTGTACTATTAATCAAACTGATTTAATAATAACACTGATTAAACATGAAGGCTTACTTGGTTGAGTAGGAGCTTTTTTTTCAATCAAGCAAAAGAAAAGGAAAGGCAAGATTTAGAAAAGATAAAATGAAATATCCAAAACCAAACAAAGCTCAAATATCTTTGGAACATAACAAACCATTAGTTTTTCCAGTGTCAGCATACCAATAAAGCTAACGAAAAACTATTAACCTCCTTCTTTATGGATAACTTAAAGAATTCTGCACCAATTTGTCAAATTAACCCAATATTCTCTATAGTAACCTGATTCATTTTCCCAGAACTTCATGTCCAATAGTTAATGTCAATGCAAACCTTGACAATAGGCTTCCATTGCATCCCTATAAATTAAATGAACCAGTTCCTCCATTTGAAGCAAATGGCCAGGATTTACTTAAAGTTGAGAAAAATTCTCATGTTAGAAATACATTCAATTCAGTAAAAAAAAAGCATGATACTTTCACTTTTATTGAAACACCCGATAGGAAGGCAATGAAAGTCAAAGGCTTTTTTTACTCCTGAGAAAAGTACTGAGCTTTATACTCCTTTTTACTATGTAGTAAAAAGTGTTATTGGCTTTCATTGCCTTCCTATCTGATGAGTCATTAAATGTAAAATGCTCATGCTTTTTACTCATGATTTGAACTTCTGAATACCATCAGATTTTTTTTCAAACTTTAGTGAATCAATGCCGATGTCTTTTTGGTGATTACATATATTAAAGCGGCTGGTGAAAATAAAAAAATCAAAAATAGCAGAAAAAAAGCTTTTCCTTGATTGATAAAAAAACATCTTTTCAATCCTTTTCTTAACAGCAACATGTTTAAAAAACAATATGTCTTTGGATAACAATTTAACAACCCACATGAATTCAGTGCTTTATAACTCTTGAAATGCAAAGGCCCACCTGATTCATTAGCAGATGGAGCTAATATGAAAAAGAAAGAAAACACATTTCAGAAGAGCTCAAATATATTTTTAAAACCAAGTAAAAAATTCTTAAGAATATTCCGATCCGCCATGGGTTATTTTAAAATGTGCAAAAATACCACATTTTGAACCAACTAATTTCACAAAAAATGGTTAGGTCAAAGGGTGCTATTGCTAGAAATGAAAGGATTTCCCTGTCCTTTCAACCCTAAACAAAAATGTCACATTTTTCCCATCATTTTTAGAAGGATATTCCACCTTTAGAGCTAACATTTTTATTGAGTTTTTAAGAGAAGTGGGTCAGAAAACAGTTTCATAAATTAAACGCATTAATAAATGTGACTTGATTATTTTTGGGTTCTCAGTCACTCCTTGTCATTACTACCCCTCCAGTTGTATTAGCCTTTACCAATCTTGCATAGTAAAATGCAGTAGAGTTTTTAATTATTTAAGTATTTAAAGCTGTTTTTAGCAAAAACCTAACTTTACTAACTCATAAATTAACAAACACAAAAGAGTCAGAGGGGTTCATACATGGCCCATTAACCAAGCAAGTCTATTACTGATTAATCAAAATCAATATGCAGACATTAAAATAACAGACAGCGATAACTGTATAAATGACCATTGGTAATAAGATGTATTATTCAACTAATCTGTACTATAAATCAAACTGATTTAATAATAACACAGATTAAACATGAAGGCTTACTTGGTTGAGTAGGAGCTTTTTTTTCAATCAAGCAAAAGAAAAGGAAAGGCAAGATTTAGAAAAGATAAAATGAAATATCCAAAACCAAACAAAGCTCAAATATCTTTGGAACATAGCAAACCATTAGTTTTTCCAGTGTCAGCATACCAATAAAGCTAACGAAAAACTATTACCCTCCTTCTTTATGGATAACTTAAAGAATTCTGCACCAATTTGTCAAATTAACCCAATATTCTCTATAGTAACCTGATTCATTTTCCCAGAACTTCATGTCCAGTAGTTAATGTCAATGCAAACCTTGACAATAGGCTTCCATTGCATCCCTATAAATTAAATGAACCAGTTCCTCCATTTGAAGCAAATGGCCAGGATTTACTTAAAGTTGAGTAAAATTCTCATGTTAGAAATACATTCAATTCAGTAAAAAAAAAAGCATGAGACTTTCACTTTTATTGAAACACCCGATAGGAAGGCAATGAAAGTCAAAGGCATTTTTTACTCCTGAGAAAAGTACTGAGCTTTATACTCCTTTTTACTATGTAGTAAAAAGTGTTATTGGCTTTCATTGCCGTCCTATCTGACGAGTCATTAAATGTAAAATGCTCATGCTTTTTACTCATGATTTGAACTTCTGAATACCATCAGATTTTTTTTCAAACTTTAGTGAATCAATGCCGATGTCTTTTTGGTGATTACATATATTAAAGCGGCTGGTGAATATAAAAAAATCAAAAATAGCAGAAAAAAAGCTTTTCCTTGATTGATAAAAAACATCTTTTCAATCCTTTTCTTAACAGCAACATGTTTAAAAAACAATATGTCTTTGGATAACAATTTAACAACCCACATGATTTCAGTACTTTATAACTCTTAAAATGCAAAGGCCCACCTGATTCATTAGTAGATGTAGCTACAATGAAAAAGACAGAAAACACATTTCAGAAGAGCTCAAATATATTTTTAAAATCAAGTAAGGAATTCTTAAGAATATTCCGATCCGCCATGGGTTATTTTAAAATGTGCAAAAATACCACATTTTGAACCAACTAATTTCACAAAAAATGGTTAGGTCAAAAGGTGCTATTGCTAGAAATGAAAGGATTTCCCTGTCCTTTCAACCCTAAACAAAAATGTCCCATTTTTCCCATCATTTTTAGAAGGATATTCCACCTTTAGAGCTAACATTTTTATTGAGTTTTTAAGTGAAGGGGGTCAGAAAACAGTTTCATAAATTTCACGCATTATTAATAAATGTGACTTGATTATTTCCAGTTGTATTAGCCTTTACCAATCTTGAATAGTAAAATACAGTAGAGTTTTTAATTATTTAAGTATTTAAAGCTGTTTTTAGCAAAAACCTAACTTTACTAACTCATAAATTAACAAACACAAAAGAGTCAGAGGGGTTCATACATGGCCCTTTAACCAAGCAAGTCTATTATTGATTAATGAAAATCAATATGCAGAAATTAAAATAACAGACAGCGATAACTGTATAAATGACCATTGATAATAAGATGTATTATTCAACTAATCTGTACTATAAATCAAACTGATTTAATAATAACACAGATTAAACATGAAGGCTTACTTGGTTGAGTAGGAGCTTTTTTTTCAATCAAGCAAAAGAAAAGGAAAGGCAAGATTTAGAAAAGATAAAATGAAATATCCAAAACCAAACAAAGCTCAAATATCTTTGGAACATAGCAAACCATTAGTTTTTCCAGTGTCAGCATACCAATAAAGCTAACGAAAAACTATTACCCTCCTTCTTTATGGATAACTTAAAGAATTCTGCACCAATTTGTCAAATTAACCCAATATTCTCTATAGTAACCTGATTCATTTTCCCAGAACTTCATGTCCAGTAGTTAATGTCAATGCAAACCTTGACAATAGGCTTCCATTGCATCCCTATAAATTAAATGAACCAGTTCCTCCATTTGAAGCAAATGGCCAGGATTTACTTAAAGTTGAGAAAAATTCTCATGTTAGAAATACATTCAATTCAGTAAAAAAAAAAGCATGAGACTTTCACTTTTATTGAAACACCCGATAGGAAGGCAATGAAAGTCAAAGGCATTTTTTACTCCTGAGAAAAGTACTGAGCTTTATACTCCTTTTTACTATGTAGTAAAAAGTGTTATTGGCTTTCATTGCCGTCCTATCTGACGAGTCATTAAATGTAAAATGCTCATGCTTTTTACTCATGATTTGAACTTCTGAATACCATCAGATTTTTTTTCAAACTTTAGTGAATCAATGCCGATGTCTTTTTGGTGATTACATATATTAAAGCGGCTGGTGAATATAAAAAAATCAAAAATAGCAGAAAAAAAGCTTTTCCTTGATTGATAAAAAACATCTTTTCAATCCTTTTCTTAACAGCAACATGTTTAAAAAACAATATGTCTTTGGATAACAATTTAACAACCCACATGATTTCAGTACTTTATAACTCTTAAAATGCAAAGGCCCACCTGATTCATTAGTAGATGTAGCTACAATGAAAAAGACAGAAAACACATTTCAGAAGAGCTCAAATATATTTTTAAAATCAAGTAAGGAATTCTTAAGAATATTCCGATCCGCCATGGGTTATTTTAAAATGTGCAAAAATACCACATTTTGAACCAACTAATTTCACAAAAAATGGTTAGGTCAAAAGGTGCTATTGCTAGAAATGAAAGGATTTCCCTGTCCTTTCAACCCTAAACAAAAATGTCCCATTTTTCCCATCATTTTTAGAAGGATATTCCACCTTTAGAGCTAACATTTTTATTGAGTTTTTAAGTGAAGGGGGTCAGAAAACAGTTTCATAAATTTCACGCATTATTAATAAATGTGACTTGATTATTTCCAGTTGTATTAGCCTTTACCAATCTTGAATAATAAAATACAGTAGAGTTTTTAATTATTTAAGTATTTAAAGCTGTTTTTAGCAAAAACCTAACCTTACTAACTCATAAATTAACAAACACAAAAGAGTCAGAGGGGTTCATACATGGCCCTTTAACCAAGCAAGTCTATTATTGATTAATGAAAATCAATATGCAGAAATTAAAATAACAGACAGCGATAACTGTATAAATGACCATTGATAATAAGATGTATTATTCAACTAATCTGTACTATTAATCAAACTGATTTAATAATAACACTGATTAAACATGAAGGCTTACTTGGTTGAGTAGGAGCTTTTTTTTCAATCAAGCAAAAGAAAAGGAAAGGCAAGATTTAGAAAAGATAAAATGAAATATCCAAAACCAAACAAAGCTCAAATATCTTTGGAACATAACAAACCATTAGTTTTTCCAGTGTCAGCATACCAATAAAGCTAACGAAAAACTATTAACCTCCTTCTTTATGGATAACTTAAAGAATTCTGCACCAATTTGTCAAATTAACCCAATATTCTCTATAGTAACCTGATTCATTTTCCCAGAACTTCATGTCCAATAGTTAATGTCAATGCAAACCTTGACAATAGGCTTCCATTGCATCCCTATAAATTAAATGAACCAGTTCCTCCATTTGAAGCAAATGGCCAGGATTTACTTAAAGTTGAGAAAAATTCTCATGTTAGAAATACATTCAATTCAGTAAAAAAAAAGCATGATACTTTCACTTTTATTGAAACACCCGATAGGAAGGCAATGAAAGTCAAAGGCTTTTTTTACTCCTGAGAAAAGTACTGAGCTTTATACTCCTTTTTACTATGTAGTAAAAAGTGTTATTGGCTTTCATTGCCTTCCTATCTGATGAGTCATTAAATGTAAAATGCTCATGCTTTTTACTCATGATTTGAACTTCTGAATACCATCAGATTTTTTTTCAAACTTTAGTGAATCAATGCCGATGTCTTTTTGGTGATTACATATATTAAAGCGGCTGGTGAAAATAAAAAAATCAAAAATAGCAGAAAAAAAGCTTTTCCTTGATTGATAAAAAAACATCTTTTCAATCCTTTTCTTAACAGCAACATGTTTAAAAAACAATATGTCTTTGGATAACAATTTAACAACCCACATGAATTCAGTGCTTTATAACTCTTGAAATGCAAAGGCCCACCTGATTCATTAGCAGATGGAGCTAATATGAAAAAGAAAGAAAACACATTTCAGAAGAGCTCAAATATATTTATTTTTAAAACCAAGTAAAAAATTCTTAAGAATATTCCGATCCGCCATGGGTTATTTTAAAATGTGCAAAAATACCACATTTTGAACCAACTAATTTCACAAAAAATGGTTAGGTCAAAGGGTGCTATTGCTAGAAATGAAAGGATTTCCCTGTCCTTTCAACCCTAAACAAAAATGTCACATTTTTCCCATCATTTTTAGAAGGATATTCCACCTTTAGAGCTAACATTTTTATTGAGTTTTTAAGAGAAGTGGGTCAGAAAACAGTTTCATAAATTAAACGCATTAATAAATGTGACTTGATTATTTTTGGGTTCTCAGTCACTCCTTGTCATTACTACCCCTCCAGTTGTATTAGCCTTTACCAATCTTGCATAGTAAAATGCAGTAGAGTTTTTAATTATTTAAGTATTTAAAGCTGTTTTTAGCAAAAACCTAACTTTACTAACTCATAAATTAACAAACACAAAAGAGTCAGAGGGGTTCATACATGGCCCATTAACCAAGCAAGTCTATTACTGATTAATCAAAATCAATATGCAGACATTAAAATAACAGACAGCGATAACTGTATAAATGACCATTGGTAATAAGATGTATTATTCAACTAATCTGTACTATAAATCAAACTGATTTAATAATAACACAGATTAAACATGAAGGCTTACTTGGTTGAGTAGGAGCTTTTTTTTCAATCAAGCAAAAGAAAAGGAAAGGCAAGATTTAGAAAAGATAAAATGAAATATCCAAAACCAAACAAAGCTCAAATATCTTTGGAACATAGCAAACCATTAGTTTTTCCAGTGTCAGCATACCAATAAAGCTAACGAAAAACTATTACCCTCCTTCTTTATGGATAACTTAAAGAATTCTGCACCAATTTGTCAAATTAACCCAATATTCTCTATAGTAACCTGATTCATTTTCCCAGAACTTCATGTCCAGTAGTTAATGTCAATGCAAACCTTGACAATAGGCTTCCATTGCATCCCTATAAATTAAATGAACCAGTTCCTCCATTTGAAGCAAATGGCCAGGATTTACTTAAAGTTGAGAAAAATTCTCATGTTAGAAATACATTCAATTCAGTAAAAAAAAAAGCATGAGACTTTCACTTTTATTGAAACACCCGATAGGAAGGCAATGAAAGTCAAAGGCATTTTTTACTCCTGAGAAAAGTACTGAGCTTTATACTCCTTTTTACTATGTAGTAAAAAGTGTTATTGGCTTTCATTGCCGTCCTATCTGACGAGTCATTAAATGTAAAATGCTCATGCTTTTTACTCATGATTTGAACTTCTGAATACCATCAGATTTTTTTTCAAACTTTAGTGAATCAATGCCGATGTCTTTTTGGTGATTACATATATTAAAGCGGCTGGTGAATATAAAAAAATCAAAAATAGCAGAAAAAAAGCTTTTCCTTGATTGATAAAAAACATCTTTTCAATCCTTTTCTTAACAGCAACATGTTTAAAAAACAATATGTCTTTGGATAACAATTTAACAACCCACATGAATTCAGTACGTTATAACTCTTAAAATGCAAAGGCCCACCTGATTCATTAGTAGATGTAGCTACAATGAAAAAGACAGAAAACACATTTCAGAAGAGCTCAAATATATTTTTAAAATCAAGTAAGGAATTCTTAAGAATATTCCGATCCGCCATGGGTTATTTTAAAATGTGCAAAAATACCACATTTTGAACCAACTAATTTCACAAAAAATGGTTAGGTCAAAAGGTGCTATTGCTAGAAATGAAAGGATTTCCCTGTCCTTTCAACCCTAAACAAAAATGTCCCATTTTTCCCATCATTTTTAGAAGGATATTCCACCTTTAGAGCTAACATTTTTATTGAGTTTTTAAGTGAAGGGGGTCAGAAAACAGTTTCATAAATTTCACGCATTATTAATAAATGTGACTTGATTATTTTTGGGTTCTCAGTCACTCCTTGTCATTACTACCCCTCCAGTTGTATTAGCCTTTACCAATCTTGAATAGTAAAATACAGTAGAGTTTTTAATTATTTAAGTATTTAAAGCTGTTTTTAGCAAAAACCTAACCTTACTAACTCATAAATTAACAAACACAAAAGAGTCAGAGGGGTTCATACATGGCCCTTTAACCAAGCAAGTCTATTATTGATTAATGAAAATCAATATGCAGAAATTAAAATAACAGACAGCGATAACTGTATAAATGACCATTGATAATAAGATGTATTATTCAACTAATCTGTACTATTAATCAAACTGATTTAATAATAACACTGATTAAACATGAAGGCTTACTTGGTTGAGTAGGAGCTTTTTTTTCAATCAAGCAAAAGAAAAGGAAAGGCAAGATTTAGAAAAGATAAAATGAAATATCCAAAACCAAACAAAGCTCAAATATCTTTGGAACATAACAAACCATTAGTTTTTCCAGTGTCAGCATACCAATAAAGCTAACGAAAAACTATTAACCTCCTTCTTTATGGATAACTTACAGAATTCTGCACCAATTTGTCAAATTAACCCAATATTCTCTATAGTAACCTGATTCATTTTCCCAGAACTTCATGTCCAATAGTTAATGTCAATGCAAACCTTGACAATAGGCTTCCATTGCATCCCTATAAATTAAATGAACCATTTCCTCCATTTGAAGCAAATGGCCAGGATTCACTTAGAGTTGAGAAAAATTCTTATGTTAGAAATACATTCAATTCAGTAAAAAAAAAGCATGAGACTTTCACTTTTATTGAAACACCCGATAGGAAGACAATGAAAGTCAAAGGCATTTTTTACTCCTGAGAAAAGTACTGAGCTTTATACTCCTTTTTACTATGTAGTAAAAAGTGTTATTGGCTTTCATTGCCGTCCTATCTGACGAGTCATTAAATGTAAAATGCTCATGCTTTTTACTCATGATTTGAACTTCTGAATACCATCAGATTTTTTTTCAAACTTTAGTGAATCAATGCCGATGTCTTTTTGGTGATTACATATATTAAAGCGGCTGGTGAATATAAAAAAATCAAAAATAGCAGAAAAAAAGCTTTTCCTTGATTGATAAAAAACATCTTTTCAATTCTTTTCTTAACAGCAACATGTTTAAAAAACAATATGTCTTTGGATAACAATTTAACAACCCACATGAATTCAGTACTTTATAACTCTTAAAATGCAAAGGCCCACCTGATTCATTAGTAGATGTAGCTACAATGAAAAAGACAGAAAACACATTTCAGAAGAGCTCAAATATATTTTTAAAACCAAGTAAGGATTTCTTAAGAATATTCCGATCCGCCATGGGTTATTTTAAAATGTGCAAAAATACCACATTTTGAACCAACTAATTTCACAAAAAATGGTTAGGTCAAAAGGTGCTATTGCTAGAAATGAAAGGATTTCCCTGTCCTTTCAACCCTAAACAAAAATGTCCCATTTTTCCCATCATTTTTAGAAGGATATTCCACCTTTAGAGCTAACATTTTTATTGAGTTTTTAAGTGAAGGGGGTCAGAAAACAGTTTCATAAATTTCACGCATTATTAATAAATGTGACTTGATTATTTTTGGGTTCTCAGTCACTCCTTGTCATTACTACCCCTCCAGTTGTATTAGCCTTTACCAATCTTGAATAGTAAAATGCAGTAGAGTTTTTAATTATTTAAGTATTTAAAGCTGTTTTTAGCAAAAACCTAACCTTACTAACTCATAAATTAACAAACACAAAAGAGTCAGAGGGGTTCATACATGGCCCATTAACCAAGCAAGTCTATTATTGATTAATCAAAATCAATATGCAGATATTAAAATAACAAACAGCGATAACTGTATAAATGACCATTGATAATAAGATGTATTATTCAACTAATCTGTACTATAAATCAAACTGATTTAATAATAACACTGATTAAACATGAAGGCTTACTTGGTTGAGTAGGAGCTTTTTTTTTCAATCAAGCAAAAGAAAAGGAAAGGCAAGATTTAGAAAAGATAAAATGAAATATCCAAAACCAAACAAAGCTCAAATATCTTTGGAACATAGCAAACCATTAGTTTTTCCAGTGTCAGCATACCAATAAAGCTAACGAAAAACTATTACCCTCCTTCTTTATGGATAACTTAAAGAATTCTGCACCAATTTGTCAAATTAACCCAATATTCTCTATAGTAACCTGATTCATTTTCCCAGAACTTCATGTCCAGTAGTTAATGTCAATGCAAACCTTGACAATAGGCTTCCATTGCATCCCTATAAATTAAATGAACCAGTTCCTCCATTTGAAGCAAATGGCCAGGATTTACTTAAAGTTGAGAAAAATTCTCATGTTAGAAATACATTCAATTCAGTAAAAAAAAAAGCATGAGACTTTCACTTTTATTGAAACACCCGATAGGAAGGCAATGAAAGTCAAAGGCATTTTTTACTCCTGAGAAAAGTACTGAGCTTTATACTCCTTTTTACTATGTAGTAAGAAGTGTTATTGGCTTTCATTGCCGTCCTATCTGACGAGTCATTAAATGTAAAATGCTCATGCTTTTTACTCATGATTTGAACTTCTGAATACCATCAGATTTTTTTTCAAACTTTAGTGAATCAATGCCGATGTCTTTTTGGTGATTACATATATTAAAGCGGCTGGTGAATATAAAAAAATCAAAAATAGCAGAAAAAAAGCTTTTCCTTGATTGATAAAAAACATCTTTTCAATCCTTTTCTTAACAGCAACATGTTTAAAAAACAATATGTCTTTGGATAACAATTTAACAACCCACATGATTTCAGTATTTTATAACTCTTAAAATGCAAAGGCCCACCTGATTCATTAGTAGATGTAGCTACAATGAAAAAGACAGAAAACACATTTCAGAAGAGCTCAAATATATTTTTAAAATCAAGTAAGGAATTCTTAAGAATATTCCGATCCGCCATGGGTTATTTTAAAATGTGCAAAAATACCACATTTTGAACCAACTAATTTCACAAAAAATGGTTAGGTCAAAAGGTGCTATTGCTAGAAATGAAAGGATTTCCCTGTCCTTTCAACCCTAAACAAAAATGTCCCATTTTTCCCATCATTTTTAGAAGGATATTCCACCTTTAGAGCTAACATTTTTATTGAGTTTTTAAGTGAAGGGGGTCAGAAAACAGTTTCATAAATTTCACGCATTTTTAATAAATGTGACTTGATTATTTTTGGGTTCTCAGTCACTCCTTGTCATTACTACCCCTCCAGTTGTATTAGCCTTTACCAATCTTGAATAGTAAAATACAGTAGAGTTTTTAATTATTTAAGTATTTAAAGCTGTTTTTAGCAAAAACCTAACCTTACTAACTCATAAATTAACAAACACAAAAGAGTCAGAGGGGTTCATACATGGCCCTTTAACCAAGCAAGTCTATTATTGATTAATGAAAATCAATATGCAGAAATTAAAATAACAGACAGCGATAACTGTATAAATGACCATTGATAATAAGATGTATTATTCAACTAATCTGTACTATTAATCAAACTGATTTAATAATAACACTGATTAAACATGAAGGCTTACTTGGTTGAGTAGGAGCTTTTTTTTCAATCAAGCAAAAGAAAAGGAAAGGCAAGATTTAGAAAAGATAAAATGAAATATCCAAAACCAAACAAAGCTCAAATATCTTTGGAACATAACAAACCATTAGTTTTTCCAGTGTCAGCATACCAATAAAGCTAACGAAAAACTATTAACCTCCTTCTTTATGGATAACTTAAAGAATTCTGCACCAATTTGTCAAATTAACCCAATATTCTCTATAGTAACCTGATTCATTTTCCCAGAACTTCATGTCCAATAGTTAATGTCAATGCAAACTTTGACAATAGGCTTCCATTGCATCCCTATAAATTAAATGAACCAGTTCCTCCATTTGAAGCAAATGGCCAGGATTTACTTAAAGTTGAGAAAAATTCTCATGTTAGAAATACATTCAATTCAGTAAAAAAAAAGCATGATACGTTCACTTTTATTGAAACACCCGATAGGAAGGCAATGAAAGTCAAAGGCTTTTTTTACTCCTGAGAAAAGTACTGAGCTTTATACTCCTTTTTACTATGTAGTAAAAAGTGTTATTGGCTTTTATTGCCTTCCTATCTGATGAGTCATTAAATGTAAAATGCTCATGCTTTTTACTCATGATTTGAACTTCTGAATACCATCAGATTTTTTTTCAAACTTTAGTGAATCAATGCCGATGTCTTTTTGGTGATTACATATATTAAAGCGGCTGGTGAAAATAAAAAAATCAAAAATAGCAGAAAAAAAGCTTTTCCTTGATTGATAAAAAACATCTTTTCAATCCTTTTCTTAACAGCAACATGTTTAAAAAACAATATGTCTTTGGATAACAATTTAACAGCCCACATGAATTCAGTGCTTTATAACTCTTGAAATGCAAAGGCCCACCTGATTCATTAGCAGATGGAGCTAATATGAAAAAGAAAGAAAACACATTTCAGAAGAGCTCAAATATATTTTTAAAACCAAGTAAAAAATTCTTAAGAATATTCCGATCCGCCATGGGTTATTTTAAAATGTGCAAAAATACCACATTTTGAACCAACTAATTTCACAAAAAATGGTTAGGTCAAAGGGTGCTATTGCTAGAAATGAAAGGATTTCCCTGTCCTTTCAACCCTAAACAAAAATGTCACATTTTTCCCATCATTTTTAGAAGGATATTCCACCTTTAGAGCTAACATTTTTATTGAGTTTTTAAGAGAAGTGGGTCAGAAAACAGTTTCATAAATTAAACGCATTAATAAATGTGACTTGATTATTTTTGGGTTCTCAGTCACTCCTTGTCATTACTACCCCTCCAGTTGTATTAGCCTTTACCAATCTTGCATAGTAAAATGCAGTAGAGTTTTTAATTATTTAAGTATTTAAAGCTGTTTTTAGCAAAAACCTAACCTTACTAACTCATAAATTAACAAACACAAAAGAGTCAGAGGGGTTCATACATGGCCCATTAACCAAGCAAGTCTATTACTGATTAATCAAAATCAATATGCAGACATTAAAATAACAGACAGCGATAACTGTATAAATGACCATTGGTAATAAGATGTATTATTCAACTAATCTGTACTATAAATCAAACTGATTTAATAATAACACAGATTAAACATGAAGGCTTACTTGGTTGAGTAGGAGCTTTTTTTTTCAATCAAGCAAAAGAAAAGGAAAGGCAAGATTTAGAAAAGATAAAATGAAATATCCAAAACCAAACAAAGCTCAAATATCTTTGGAACATAGCAAACCATTAGTTTTTCCAGTGTCAGCATACCAATAAAGCTAACGAAAAACTATTACCCTCCTTCTTTATGGATAACTTAAAGAATTCTGCACCAATTTGTCAAATTAACCCAATATTCTCTATAGTAACCTGATTCATTTTCCCAGAACTTCATGTCCAGTAGTTAATGTCAATGCAAACCTTGACAATAGGCTTCCATTGCATCCCTATAAATTAAATGAACCAGTTCCTCCATTTGAAGCAAATGGCCAGGATTTACTTAAAGTTGAGTAAAATTCTCATGTTAGAAATACATTCAATTCAGTAAAAAAAAAAGCATGAGACTTTCACTTTTATTGAAACACCCGATAGGAAGGCAATGAAAGTCAAAGGCATTTTTTACTCCTGAGAAAAGTACTGAGCTTTATACTCCTTTTTACTATGTAGTGAAAAGTGTTATTGGCTTTCATTGCCGTCCTATCTGACGAGTCATTAAATGTAAAATGCTCATGCTTTTTACTCATGATTTGAACTTCTGAATACCATCAGATTTTTTTTCAAACTTTAGTGAATCAATGCCGATGTCTTTTTGGTGATTACATATATTAAAGCGGCTGGTGAATATAAAAAAATCAAAAATAGCAGAAAAAAAGCTTTTCCTTGATTGATAAAAAACATCTTTTCAATCCTTTTCTTAACAGCAACATGTTTAAAAAACAATATGTCTTTGGATAACAATTTAACAACCCACATGAATTCAGTACTTTATAACTCTTAAAATGCAAAGGCCCACCTGATTCATTAGTAGATGTAGCTACAATGAAAAAGACAGAAAACACATTTCAGAAGAGCTCAAATATATTTTTAAAACCAAGTAAGGATTTCTTAAGAATATTCCGATCCGCCATGGGTTATTTTAAAATGTGCAAAAATACCACATTTTGAACCAACTAATTTCACAAAAAATGGTTAGGTCAAAAGGTGCTATTGCTAGAAATGAAAGGATTTCCCTGTCCTTTCAACCCTAAACAAAAATGTCCCATTTTTCCCATCATTTTTAGAAGGATATTCCACCTTTAGAGCTAACATTTTTATTGAGTTTTTAAGTGAAGGGGGTCAGAAAACAGTTTCATAAATTTCACGCATTATTAATAAATGTGACTTGATTATTTTTGGGTTCTCAGTCACTCCTTGTCATTACTACCCCTCCAGTTGTATTAGCCTTTACCAATCTTGAATAGTAAAATGCAGTAGAGTTTTTAATTATTTAAGTATTTAAAGCTGTTTTTAGCAAAAACCTAACCTTACTAACTCATAAATTAACAAACACAAAAGAGTCAGAGGGGTTCATACATGGTCCATTAACCAAGCAAGTCTATTATTGATTAATCAAAATCAATATGCAGACATTAAAATAACAGACAGCGATAACTGTATAAATGACCATTGGTAATAAGATGTATTATTCAACTAATCTGTACTATAAATCAAACTGATTTAATAATAACACTGATTAAACATGAAGGCTTACTTGGTTGAGTAGGAGCTTTTTTTTTCAATCAAGCAAAAGAAAAGGAAAGGCAAGATTTAGAAAAGATAAAATGAAATATCCAAAACCAAACAAAGCTCAAATATCTTTGGAACATAGCAAACCATTAGTTTTTCCAGTGTCAGCATACCAATAAAGCTAACGAAAAACTATTACCCTCCTTCTTTATGGATATCTTAAAGAATTCTGCACCAATTTGTCAAATTAACCCAATATTCTCTATAGTAACCTGATTCATTTTCCCAGAACTTCATGTCCAGTAGTTAATGTCAATGCAAACCTTGACAATAGGCTTCCATTGCATCCCTATAAATTAAATGAACCAGTTCCTCCATTTGAAGCAAATGGCCAGGATTTACTTAAAGTTGAGAAAAATTCTCATGTTAGAAATACATTCAATTCAGTAAAAAAAAAAGCATGAGACTTTCACTTTTATTGAAACACCCGATAGGAAGGCAATGAAAGTCAAAGGCATTTTTTACTCCTGAGAAAAGTACTGAGCTTTATACTCCTTTTTACTATGTAGTAAAAAGTGTTATTGGCTTTCATTGCCGTCCTATCTGACGAGTCATTAAATGTAAAATGCTCATGCTTTTTACTCATGATTTGAACTTCTGAATACCATCAGATTTTTTTTCAAACTTTAGTGAATCAATGCCGATGTCTTTTTGGTGATTACATATATTAAAGCGGCTGGTGAATATAAAAAAATCAAAAATAGCAGAAAAAAAGCTTTTCCTTGATTGATAAAAAACATCTTTTCAATCCTTTTCTTAACAGCAACATGTTTAAAAAACAATATGTCTTTGGATAACAATTTAACAACCCACATGATTTCAGTACTTTATAACTCTTAAAATGCAAAGGCCCACCTGATTCATTAGTAGATGTAGCTACAATGAAAAAGACAGAAAACACATTTCAGAAGAGCTCAAATATATTTTTAAAATCAAGTAAGGAATTCTTAAGAATATTCCGATCCGCCATGGGTTATTTTAAAATGTGCAAAAATACCACATTTTGAACCAACTAATTTCACAAAAAATGGTTAGGTCAAAAGGTGCTATTGCTAGAAATGAAAGGATTTCCCTGTCCTTTCAACCCTAAACAAAAATGTCCCATTTTTCCCATCATTTTTAGAAGGATATTCCACCTTTAGAGCTAACATTTTTATTGAGTTTTTAAGTGAAGGGGGTCAGAAAACAGTTTCATAAATTTCACGCATTATTAATAAATGTGACTTGATTATTTCCAGTTGTATTAGCCTTTACCAATCTTGAATAGTAAAATACAGTAGAGTTTTTAATTATTTAAGTATTTAAAGCTGTTTTTAGCAAAAACCTAGCCTTACTAACTCATAAATTAACAAACACAAAAGAGTCAGAGGGGTTCATACATGGCCCTTTAACCAAGCAAGTCTATTATTGATTAATGAAAATCAATATGCAGAAATTAAAATAACAGACAGCGATAACTGTATAAATGACCATTGATAATAAGATGTATTATTCAACTAATCTGTACTATTAATCAAACTGATTTAATAATAACACTGATTAAACATGAAGGCTTACTTGGTTGAGTAGGAGCTTTTTTTTCAATCAAGCAAAAGAAAAGGAAAGGCAAGATTTAGAAAAGATAAAATGAAATATCCAAAACCAAACAAAGCTCAAATATCTTTGGAACATAACAAACCATTAGTTTTTCCAGTGTCAGCATACCAATAAAGCTAACGAAAAACTATTAACCTCCTTCTTTATGGATAACTTAAAGAATTCTGCACCAATTTGTCAAATTAACCCAATATTCTCTATAGTAACCTGATTCATTTTCCCAGAACTTCATGTCCAATAGTTAATGTCAATGCAAACCTTGACAATAGGCTTCCATTGCATCCCTATAAATTAAATGAACCAGTTCCTCCATTTGAAGCAAATGGCCAGGATTTACTTAAAGTTGAGAAAAATTCTCATGTTAGAAATACATTCAATTCAGTAAAAAAAAAGCATGATACTTTCACTTTTATTGAAACACCCGATAGGAAGGCAATGAAAGTCAAAGGCTTTTTTTACTCCTGAGAAAAGTACTGAGCTTTATACTCCTTTTTACTATGTAGTAAAAAGTGTTATTGGCTTTCATTGCCTTCCTATCTGATGAGTCATTAAATGTAAAATGCTCATGCTTTTTACTCATGATTTGAACTTCTGAATACCATCAGATTTTTTTTCAAACTTTAGTGAATCAATGCCGATGTCTTTTTGGTGATTACATATATTAAAGCGGCTGGTGAAAATAAAAAAATCAAAAATAGCAGAAAAAAAGCTTTTCCTTGATTGATAAAAAAACATCTTTTCAATCCTTTTCTTAACAGCAACATGTTTAAAAAACAATATGTCTTTGGATAACAATTTAACAACCCACATGAATTCAGTGCTTTATAACTCTTGAAATGCAAAGGCCCACCTGATTCATTAGCAGATGGAGCTAATATGAAAAAGAAAGAAAACACATTTCAGAAGAGCTCAAATATATTTTTAAAACCAAGTAAAAAATTCTTAAGAATATTCCGATCCGCCATGGGTTATTTTAAAATGTGCAAAAATACCACATTTTGAACCAACTAATTTCACAAAAAATGGTTAGGTCAAAGGGTGCTATTGCTAGAAATGAAAGGATTTCCCTGTCCTTTCAACCCTAAACAAAAATGTCACATTTTTCCCATCATTTTTAGAAGGATATTCCACCTTTAGAGCTAACATTTTTATTGAGTTTTTAAGAGAAGTGGGTCAGAAAACAGTTTCATAAATTAAACGCATTAATAAATGTGACTTGATTATTTTTGGGTTCTCAGTCACTCCTTGTCATTACTACCCCTCCAGTTGTATTAGCCTTTACCAATCTTGCATAGTAAAATGCAGTAGAGTTTTTAATTATTTAAGTATTTAAAGCTGTTTTTAGCAAAAACCTAACTTTACTAACTCATAAATTAACAAACACAAAAGAGTCAGAGGGGTTCATACATGGCCCATTAACCAAGCAAGTCTATTACTGATTAATCAAAATCAATATGCAGACATTAAAATAACAGACAGCGATAACTGTATAAATGACCATTGGTAATAAGATGTATTATTCAACTAATCTGTACTATAAATCAAACTGATTTAATAATAACACAGATTAAACATGAAGGCTTACTTGGTTGAGTAGGAGCTTTTTTTTCAATCAAGCAAAAGAAAAGGAAAGGCAAGATTTAGAAAAGATAAAATGAAATATCCAAAACCAAACAAAGCTCAAATATCTTTGGAACATAGCAAACCATTAGTTTTTCCAGTGTCAGCATACCAATAAAGCTAACGAAAAACTATTACCCTCCTTCTTTATGGATAACTTAAAGAATTCTGCACCAATTTGTCAAATTAACCCAATATTCTCTATAGTAACCTGATTCATTTTCCCAGAACTTCATGTCCAGTAGTTAATGTCAATGCAAACCTTGACAATAGGCTTCCATTGCATCCCTATAAATTAAATGAACCAGTTCCTCCATTTGAAGCAAATGGCCAGGATTTACTTAAAGTTGAGTAAAATTCTCATGTTAGAAATACATTCAATTCAGTAAAAAAAAAAGCATGAGACTTTCACTTTTATTGAAACACCCGATAGGAAGGCAATGAAAGTCAAAGGCATTTTTTACTCCTGAGAAAAGTACTGAGCTTTATACTCCTTTTTACTATGTAGTAAAAAGTGTTATTGGCTTTCATTGCCGTCCTATCTGACGAGTCATTAAATGTAAAATGCTCATGCTTTTTACTCATGATTTGAACTTCTGAATACCATCAGATTTTTTTTCAAACTTTAGTGAATCAATGCCGATGTCTTTTTGGTGATTACATATATTAAAGCGGCTGGTGAATATAAAAAAATCAAAAATAGCAGAAAAAAAGCTTTTCCTTGATTGATAAAAAACATCTTTTCAATCCTTTTCTTAACAGCAACATGTTTAAAAAACAATATGTCTTTGGATAACAATTTAACAACCCACATGATTTCAGTACTTTATAACTCTTAAAATGCAAAGGCCCACCTGATTCATTAGTAGATGTAGCTACAATGAAAAAGACAGAAAACACATTTCAGAAGAGCTCAAATATATTTTTAAAATCAAGTAAGGAATTCTTAAGAATATTCCGATCCGCCATGGGTTATTTTAAAATGTGCAAAAATACCACATTTTGAACCAACTAATTTCACAAAAAATGGTTAGGTCAAAAGGTGCTATTGCTAGAAATGAAAGGATTTCCCTGTCCTTTCAACCCTAAACAAAAATGTCCCATTTTTCCCATCATTTTTAGAAGGATATTCCACCTTTAGAGCTAACATTTTTATTGAGTTTTTAAGTGAAGGGGGTCAGAAAACAGTTTCATAAATTTCACGCATTATTAATAAATGTGACTTGATTATTTCCAGTTGTATTAGCCTTTACCAATCTTGAATAGTAAAATACAGTAGAGTTTTTAATTATTTAAGTATTTAAAGCTGTTTTTAGCAAAAACCTAACTTTACTAACTCATAAATTAACAAACACAAAAGAGTCAGAGGGGTTCATACATGGCCCTTTAACCAAGCAAGTCTATTATTGATTAATGAAAATCAATATGCAGAAATTAAAATAACAGACAGCGATAACTGTATAAATGACCATTGATAATAAGATGTATTATTCAACTAATCTGTACTATAAATCAAACTGATTTAATAATAACACAGATTAAACATGAAGGCTTACTTGGTTGAGTAGGAGCTTTTTTTTCAATCAAGCAAAAGAAAAGGAAAGGCAAGATTTAGAAAAGATAAAATGAAATATCCAAAACCAAACAAAGCTCAAATATCTTTGGAACATAGCAAACCATTAGTTTTTCCAGTGTCAGCATACCAATAAAGCTAACGAAAAACTATTACCCTCCTTCTTTATGGATAACTTAAAGAATTCTGCACCAATTTGTCAAATTAACCCAATATTCTCTATAGTAACCTGATTCATTTTCCCAGAACTTCATGTCCAGTAGTTAATGTCAATGCAAACCTTGACAATAGGCTTCCATTGCATCCCTATAAATTAAATGAACCAGTTCCTCCATTTGAAGCAAATGGCCAGGATTTACTTAAAGTTGAGTAAAATTCTCATGTTAGAAATACATTCAATTCAGTAAAAAAAAAAGCATGAGACTTTCACTTTTATTGAAACACCCGATAGGAAGGCAATGAAAGTCAAAGGCATTTTTTACTCCTGAGAAAAGTACTGAGCTTTATACTCCTTTTTACTATGTAGTAAAAAGTGTTATTGGCTTTCATTGCCGTCCTATCTGACGAGTCATTAAATGTAAAATGCTCATGCTTTTTACTCATGATTTGAACTTCTGAATACCATCAGATTTTTTTTCAAACTTTAGTGAATCAATGCCGATGTCTTTTTGGTGATTACATATATTAAAGCGGCTGGTGAATATAAAAAAATCAAAAATAGCAGAAAAAAAGCTTTTCCTTGATTGATAAAAAACATCTTTTCAATCCTTTTCTTAACAGCAACATGTTTAAAAAACAATATGTCTTTGGATAACAATTTAACAACCCACATGATTTCAGTACTTTATAACTCTTAAAATGCAAAGGCCCACCTGATTCATTAGTAGATGTAGCTACAATGAAAAAGACAGAAAACACATTTCAGAAGAGCTCAAATATATTTTTAAAATCAAGTAAGGAATTCTTAAGAATATTCCGATCCGCCATGGGTTATTTTAAAATGTGCAAAAATACCACATTTTGAACCAACTAATTTCACAAAAAATGGTTAGGTCAAAAGGTGCTATTGCTAGAAATGAAAGGATTTCCCTGTCCTTTCAACCCTAAACAAAAATGTCCCATTTTTCCCATCATTTTTAGAAGGATATTCCACCTTTAGAGCTAACATTTTTATTGAGTTTTTAAGTGAAGGGGGTCAGAAAACAGTTTCATAAATTTCACGCATTATTAATAAATGTGACTTGATTATTTCCAGTTGTATTAGCCTTTACCAATCTTGAATAGTAAAATACAGTAGAGTTTTTAATTATTTAAGTATTTAAAGCTGTTTTTAGCAAAAACCTAACCTTACTAACTCATAAATTAACAAACACAAAAGAGTCAGAGGGGTTCATACATGGCCCTTTAACCAAGCAAGTCTATTATTGATTAATGAAAATCAATATGCAGAAATTAAAATAACAGACAGCGATAACTGTATAAATGACCATTGATAATAAGATGTATTATTCAACTAATCTGTACTATTAATCAAACTGATTTAATAATAACACTGATTAAACATGAAGGCTTACTTGGTTGAGTAGGAGCTTTTTTTTCAATCAAGCAAAAGAAAAGGAAAGGCAAGATTTAGAAAAGATAAAATGAAATATCCAAAACCAAACAAAGCTCAAATATCTTTGGAACATAACAAACCATTAGTTTTTCCAGTGTCAGCATACCAATAAAGCTAACGAAAAACTATTAACCTCCTTCTTTATGGATAACTTAAAGAATTCTGCACCAATTTGTCAAATTAACCCAATATTCTCTATAGTAACCTGATTCATTTTCCCAGAACTTCATGTCCAATAGTTAATGTCAATGCAAACCTTGACAATAGGCTTCCATTGCATCCCTATAAATTAAATGAACCAGTTCCTCCATTTGAAGCAAATGGCCAGGATTTACTTAAAGTTGAGAAAAATTCTCATGTTAGAAATACATTCAATTCAGTAAAAAAAAAGCATGATACTTTCACTTTTATTGAAACACCCGATAGGAAGGCAATGAAAGTCAAAGGCTTTTTTTACTCCTGAGAAAAGTACTGAGCTTTATACTCCTTTTTACTATGTAGTAAAAAGTGTTATTGGCTTTCATTGCCTTCCTATCTGATGAGTCATTAAATGTAAAATGCTCATGCTTTTTACTCATGATTTGAACTTCTGAATACCATCAGATTTTTTTTCAAACTTTAGTGAATCAATGCCGATGTCTTTTTGGTGATTACATATATTAAAGCGGCTGGTGAAAATAAAAAAATCAAAAATAGCAGAAAAAAAGCTTTTCCTTGATTGATAAAAAAACATCTTTTCAATCCTTTTCTTAACAGCAACATGTTTAAAAAACAATATGTCTTTGGATAACAATTTAACAACCCACATGAATTCAGTGCTTTATAACTCTTGAAATGCAAAGGCCCACCTGATTCATTAGCAGATGGAGCTAATATGAAAAAGAAAGAAAACACATTTCAGAAGAGCTCAAATATATTTATTTTTAAAACCAAGTAAAAAATTCTTAAGAATATTCCGATCCGCCATGGGTTATTTTAAAATGTGCAAAAATACCACATTTTGAACCAACTAATTTCACAAAAAATGGTTAGGTCAAAGGGTGCTATTGCTAGAAATGAAAGGATTTCCCTGTCCTTTCAACCCTAAACAAAAATGTCACATTTTTCCCATCATTTTTAGAAGGATATTCCACCTTTAGAGCTAACATTTTTATTGAGTTTTTAAGAGAAGTGGGTCAGAAAACAGTTTCATAAATTAAACGCATTAATAAATGTGACTTGATTATTTTTGGGTTCTCAGTCACTCCTTGTCATTACTACCCCTCCAGTTGTATTAGCCTTTACCAATCTTGCATAGTAAAATGCAGTAGAGTTTTTAATTATTTAAGTATTTAAAGCTGTTTTTAGCAAAAACCTAACTTTACTAACTCATAAATTAACAAACACAAAAGAGTCAGAGGGGTTCATACATGGCCCATTAACCAAGCAAGTCTATTACTGATTAATCAAAATCAATATGCAGACATTAAAATAACAGACAGCGATAACTGTATAAATGACCATTGGTAATAAGATGTATTATTCAACTAATCTGTACTATAAATCAAACTGATTTAATAATAACACAGATTAAACATGAAGGCTTACTTGGTTGAGTAGGAGCTTTTTTTTCAATCAAGCAAAAGAAAAGGAAAGGCAAGATTTAGAAAAGATAAAATGAAATATCCAAAACCAAACAAAGCTCAAATATCTTTGGAACATAGAAAACCATTAGTTTTTCCAGTGTCAGCATACCAATAAAGCTAACGAAAAACTATTACCCTCCTTCTTTATGGATAACTTAAAGAATTCTGCACCAATTTGTCAAATTAACCCAATATTCTCTATAGTAACCTGATTCATTTTCCCAGAACTTCATGTCCAGTAGTTAATGTCAATGCAAACCTTGACAATAGGCTTCCATTGCATCCCTATAAATTAAATGAACCAGTTCCTCCATTTGAAGCAAATGGCCAGGATTTACTTAAAGTTGAGTAAAATTCTCATGTTAGAAATACATTCAATTCAGTAAAAAAAAAAGCATGAGACTTTCACTTTTATTGAAACACCCGATAGGAAGGCAATGAAAGTCAAAGGCATTTTTTACTCCTGAGAAAAGTACTGAGCTTTATACTCCTTTGCACTATGTAGTGAAAAGTGTTATTGGCTTTCATTGCCGTCCTATCTGACGAGTCATTAAATGTAAAATGCTCATGCTTTTTACTCATGATTTGAACTTCTGAATACCATCAGATTTTTTTTCAAACTTTAGTGAATCAATGCCGATGTCTTTTTGGTGATTACATATATTAAAGCGGCTGGTGAATATAAAAAAATCAAAAATAGCAGAAAAAAAGCTTTTCCTTGATTGATAAAAAACATCTTTTCAATCCTTTTCTTAACAGCAACATGTTTAAAAAACAATATGTCTTTGGATAACAATTTAACAACCCACATGAATTCAGTACTTTATAACTCTTAAAATGCAAAGGCCCACCTGATTCATTAGTAGATGTAGCTACAATGAAAAAGACAGAAAACACATTTCAGAAGAGCTCAAATATATTTTTAAAACCAAGTAAGGATTTCTTAAGAATATTCCGATCCGCCATGGGTTATTTTAAAATGTGCAAAAATACCACATTTTGAACCAACTAATTTCACAAAAAATGGTTAGGTCAAAAGGTGCTATTGCTAGAAATGAAAGGATTTCCCTGTCCTTTCAACCCTAAACAAAAATGTCCCATTTTTCCCATCATTTTTAGAAGGATATTCCACCTTTAGAGCTAACATTTTTATTGAGTTTTTAAGTGAAGGGGGTCAGAAAACAGTTTCATAAATTTCACGCATTATTAATAAATGTGACTTGATTATTTTTGGGTTCTCAGTCACTCCTTGTCATTACTACCCCTCCAGTTGTATTAGCCTTTACCAATCTTGAATAGTAAAATGCAGTAGAGTTTTTAATTATTTAAGTATTTAAAGCTGTTTTTAGCAAAAACCTAACCTTACTAACTCATAAATTAACAAACACAAAAGAGTCAGAGGGGTTCATACATGGTCCATTAACCAAGCAAGTCTATTATTGATTAATCAAAATCAATATGCAGACATTAAAATAACAGACAGCGATAACTGTATAAATGACCATTGGTAATAAGATGTATTATTCAACTAATCTGTACTATAAATCAAACTGATTTAATAATAACACTGATTAAACATGAAGGCTTACTTGGTTGAGTAGGAGCTTTTTTTTTCAATCAAGCAAAAGAAAAGGAAAGGCAAGATTTAGAAAAGATAAAATGAAATATCCAAAACCAAACAAAGCTCAAATATCTTTGGAACATAGCAAACCATTAGTTTTTCCAGTGTCAGCATACCAATAAAGCTAACGAAAAACTATTACCCTCCTTCTTTATGGATAACTTAAAGAATTCTGCACCAATTTGTCAAATTAACCCAATATTCTCTATAGTAACCTGATTCATTTTCCCAGAACTTCATGTCCAGTAGTTAATGTCAATGCAAACCTTGACAATAGGCTTCCATTGCATCCCTATAAATTAAATGAACCAGTTCCTCCATTTGAAGCAAATGGCCAGGATTTACTTAAAGTTGAGAAAAATTCTCATGTTAGAAATACATTCAATTCAGTAAAAAAAAAAGCATGAGACTTTCACTTTTATTGAAACACCCGATAGGAAGGCAATGAAAGTCAAAGGCATTTTTTACTCCTGAGAAAAGTACTGAGCTTTATACTCCTTTTTACTATGTAGTAAAAAGTGTTATTGGCTTTCATTGCCGTCCTATCTGACGAGTCATTAAATGTAAAATGCTCATGCTTTTTACTCATGATTTGAACTTCTGAATACCATCAGATTTTTTTTCAAACTTTAGTGAATCAATGCCGATGTCTTTTTGGTGATTACATATATTAAAGCGGCTGGTGAATATAAAAAAATCAAAAATAGCAGAAAAAAAGCTTTTCCTTGATTGATAAAAAACATCTTTTCAATCCTTTTCTTAACAGCAACATGTTTAAAAAACAATATGTCTTTGGATAACAATTTAACAACCCACATGATTTCAGTACTTTATAACTCTTAAAATGCAAAGGCCCACCTGATTCATTAGTAGATGTAGCTACAATGAAAAAGACAGAAAACACATTTCAGAAGAGCTCAAATATATTTTTAAAATCAAGTAAGGAATTCTTAAGAATATTCCGATCCGCCATGGGTTATTTTAAAATGTGCAAAAATACCACATTTTGAACCAACTAATTTCACAAAAAATGGTTAGGTCAAAAGGTGCTATTGCTAGAAATGAAAGGATTTCCCTGTCCTTTCAACCCTAAACAAAAATGTCCCATTTTTCCCATCATTTTTAGAAGGATATTCCACCTTTAGAGCTAACATTTTTATTGAGTTTTTAAGTGAAGGGGGTCAGAAAACAGTTTCATAAATTTCACGCATTATCAATAAATGTGACTTGATTATTTCCAGTTGTATTAGCCTTTACCAATCTTGAATAGTAAAATACAGTAGAGTTTTTAATTATTTAAGTATTTAAAGCTGTTTTTAGCAAAAACCTAGCCTTACTAACTCATAAATTAACAAACACAAAAGAGTCAGAGGGGTTCATACATGGCCCTTTAACCAAGCAAGTCTATTATTGATTAATGAAAATCAATATGCAGAAATTAAAATAACAGACAGCGATAACTGTATAAATGACCATTGATAATAAGATGTATTATTCAACTAATCTGTACTATTAATCAAACTGATTTAATAATAACACTGATTAAACATGAAGGCTTACTTGGTTGAGTAGGAGCTTTTTTTTCAATCAAGCAAAAGAAAAGGAAAGGCAAGATTTAGAAAAGATAAAATGAAATATCCAAAACCAAACAAAGCTCAAATATCTTTGGAACATAACAAACCATTAGTTTTTCCAGTGTCAGCATACCAATAAAGCTAACGAAAAACTATTAACCTCCTTCTTTATGGATAACTTAAAGAATTCTGCACCAATTTGTCAAATTAACCCAATATTCTCTATAGTAACCTGATTCATTTTCCCAGAACTTCATGTCCAGTAGTTAATGTCAATGCAAACCTTGACAATAGGCTTCCATTGCATCCCTATAAATTAAATGAACCAGTTCCTCCATTTGAAGCAAATGGCCAGGATTTACTTAAAGTTGAGTAAAATTCTCATGTTAGAAATACATTCAATTCAGTAAAAAAAAAAGCATGAGACTTTCACTTTTATTGAAACACCCGATAGGAAGGCAATGAAAGTCAAAGGCATTTTTTACTCCTGAGAAAAGTACTGAGCTTTATACTCCTTTTTACTATGTAGTAAAAAGTGTTATTGGCTTTCATTGCCGTCCTATCTGACGAGTCATTAAATGTAAAATGCTCATGCTTTTTACTCATGATTTGAACTTCTGAATACCATCAGATTTTTTTTCAAACTTTAGTGAATCAATGCCGATGTCTTTTTGGTGATTACATATATTAAAGCGGCTGGTGAATATAAAAAAATCAAAAATAGCAGAAAAAAAGCTTTTCCTTGATTGATAAAAAACATCTTTTCAATCCTTTTCTTAACAGCAACATGTTTAAAAAACAATATGTCTTTGGATAACAATTTAACAACCCACATGATTTCAGTACTTTATAACTCTTAAAATGCAAAGGCCCACCTGATTCATTAGTAGATGTAGCTACAATGAAAAAGACAGAAAACACATTTCAGAAGAGCTCAAATATATTTTTAAAATCAAGTAAGGAATTCTTAAGAATATTCCGATCCGCCATGGGTTATTTTAAAATGTGCAAAAATACCACATTTTGAACCAACTAATTTCACAAAAAATGGTTAGGTCAAAAGGTGCTATTGCTAGAAATGAAAGGATTTCCCTGTCCTTTCAACCCTAAACAAAAATGTCCCATTTTTCCCATCATTTTTAGAAGGATATTCCACCTTTAGAGCTAACATTTTTATTGAGTTTTTAAGTGAAGGGGGTCAGAAAACAGTTTCATAAATTTCACGCATTATTAATAAATGTGACTTGATTATTTTTGGGTTCTCAGTCACTCCTTGTCATTACTACCCCTCCAGTTGTATTAGCCTTTACCAATCTTGAATAGTAAAATGCAGTAGAGTTTTTAATTATTTAAGTATTTAAAGCTGTTTTTAGCAAAAACCTAACCTTACTAACTCATAAATTAACAAACACAAAAGAGTCAGAGGGGTTCATACATGGTCCATTAACCAAGCAAGTCTATTATTGATTAATCAAAATCAATATGCAGACATTAAAATAACAGACAGCGATAACTGTATAAATGACCATTGGTAATAAGATGTATTATTCAACTAATCTGTACTATAAATCAAACTGATTTAATAATAACACTGATTAAACATGAAGGCTTACTTGGTTGAGTAGGAGCTTTTTTTTTCAATCAAGCAAAAGAAAAGGAAAGGCAAGATTTAGAAAAGATAAAATGAAATATCCAAAACCAAACAAAGCTCAAATATCTTTGGAACATAGCAAACCATTAGTTTTTCCAGTGTCAGCATACCAATAAAGCTAACGAAAAACTATTACCCTCCTTCTTTATGGATAACTTAAAGAATTCTGCACCAATTTGTCAAATTAACCCAATATTCTCTATAGTAACCTGATTCATTTTCCCAGAACTTCATGTCCAGTAGTTAATGTCAATGCAAACCTTGACAATAGGCTTCCATTGCATCCCTATAAATTAAATGAACCAGTTCCTCCATTTGAAGCAAATGGCCAGGATTTACTTAAAGTTGAGAAAAATTCTCATGTTAGAAATACATTCAATTCAGTAAAAAAAAAAGCATGAGACTTTCACTTTTATTGAAACACCCGATAGGAAGGCAATGAAAGTCAAAGGCATTTTTTACTCCTGAGAAAAGTACTGAGCTTTATACTCCTTTTTACTATGTAGTAAAAAGTGTTATTGGCTTTCATTGCCGTCCTATCTGACGAGTCATTAAATGTAAAATGCTCATGCTTTTTACTCATGATTTGAACTTCTGAATACCATCAGATTTTTTTTCAAACTTTAGTGAATCAATGCCGATGTCTTTTTGGTGATTACATATATTAAAGCGGCTGGTGAATATAAAAAAATCAAAAATAGCAGAAAAAAAGCTTTTCCTTGATTGATAAAAAACATCTTTTCAATCCTTTTCTTAACAGCAACATGTTTAAAAAACAATATGTCTTTGGATAACAATTTAACAACCCACATGATTTCAGTACTTTATAACTCTTAAAATGCAAAGGCCCACCTGATTCATTAGTAGATGTAGCTACAATGAAAAAGACAGAAAACACATTTCAGAAGAGCTCAAATATATTTTTAAAATCAAGTAAGGAATTCTTAAGAATATTCCGATCCGCCATGGGTTATTTTAAAATGTGCAAAAATACCACATTTTGAACCAACTAATTTCACAAAAAATGGTTAGGTCAAAAGGTGCTATTGCTAGAAATGAAAGGATTTCCCTGTCCTTTCAACCCTAAACAAAAATGTCCCATTTTTCCCATCATTTTTAGAAGGATATTCCACCTTTAGAGCTAACATTTTTATTGAGTTTTTAAGTGAAGGGGGTCAGAAAACAGTTTCATAAATTTCACGCATTATCAATAAATGTGACTTGATTATTTCCAGTTGTATTAGCCTTTACCAATCTTGAATAGTAAAATACAGTAGAGTTTTTAATTATTTAAGTATTTAAAGCTGTTTTTAGCAAAAACCTAGCCTTACTAACTCATAAATTAACAAACACAAAAGAGTCAGAGGGGTTCATACATGGCCCTTTAACCAAGCAAGTCTATTATTGATTAATGAAAATCAATATGCAGAAATTAAAATAACAGACAGCGATAACTGTATAAATGACCATTGATAATAAGATGTATTATTCAACTAATCTGTACTATTAATCAAACTGATTTAATAATAACACTGATTAAACATGAAGGCTTACTTGGTTGAGTAGGAGCTTTTTTTTCAATCAAGCAAAAGAAAAGGAAAGGCAAGATTTAGAAAAGATAAAATGAAATATCCAAAACCAAACAAAGCTCAAATATCTTTGGAACATAACAAACCATTAGTTTTTCCAGTGTCAGCATACCAATAAAGCTAACGAAAAACTATTAACCTCCTTCTTTATGGATAACTTAAAGAATTCTGCACCAATTTGTCAAATTAACCCAATATTCTCTATAGTAACCTGATTCATTTTCCCAGAACTTCATGTCCAGTAGTTAATGTCAATGCAAACCTTGACAATAGGCTTCCATTGCATCCCTATAAATTAAATGAACCAGTTCCTCCATTTGAAGCAAATGGCCAGGATTTACTTAAAGTTGAGTAAAATTCTCATGTTAGAAATACATTCAATTCAGTAAAAAAAAAAGCATGAGACTTTCACTTTTATTGAAACACCCGATAGGAAGGCAATGAAAGTCAAAGGCATTTTTTACTCCTGAGAAAAGTACTGAGCTTTATACTCCTTTTTACTATGTAGTAAAAAGTGTTATTGGCTTTCATTGCCGTCCTATCTGACGAGTCATTAAATGTAAAATGCTCATGCTTTTTACTCATGATTTGAACTTCTGAATACCATCAGATTTTTTTTCAAACTTTAGTGAATCAATGCCGATGTCTTTTTGGTGATTACATATATTAAAGCGGCTGGTGAATATAAAAAAATCAAAAATAGCAGAAAAAAAGCTTTTCCTTGATTGATAAAAAACATCTTTTCAATCCTTTTCTTAACAGCAACATGTTTAAAAAACAATATGTCTTTGGATAACAATTTAACAACCCACATGATTTCAGTACTTTATAACTCTTAAAATGCAAAGGCCCACCTGATTCATTAGTAGATGTAGCTACAATGAAAAAGACAGAAAACACATTTCAGAAGAGCTCAAATATATTTTTAAAATCAAGTAAGGAATTCTTAAGAATATTCCGATCCGCCATGGGTTATTTTAAAATGTGCAAAAATACCACATTTTGAACCAACTAATTTCACAAAAAATGGTTAGGTCAAAAGGTGCTATTGCTAGAAATGAAAGGATTTCCCTGTCCTTTCAACCCTAAACAAAAATGTCCCATTTTTCCCATCATTTTTAGAAGGATATTCCACCTTTAGAGCTAACATTTTTATTGAGTTTTTAAGTGAAGGGGGTCAGAAAACAGTTTCATAAATTTCACGCATTATTAATAAATGTGACTTGATTATTTCCAGTTGTATTAGCCTTTACCAATCTTGAATAGTAAAATACAGTAGAGTTTTTAATTATTTAAGTATTTAAAGCTGTTTTTAGCAAAAACCTAACCTTACTAACTCATAAATTAACAAACACAAAAGAGTCAGAGGGGTTCATACATGGCCCTTTAACCAAGCAAGTCTATTATTGATTAATGAAAATCAATATGCAGAAATTAAAATAACAGACAGCGATAACTGTATAAATGACCATTGATAATAAGATGTATTATTCAACTAATCTGTACTATTAATCAAACTGATTTAATAATAACACTGATTAAACATGAAGGCTTACTTGGTTGAGTAGGAGCTTTTTTTTCAATCAAGCAAAAGAAAAGGAAAGGCAAGATTTAGAAAAGATAAAATGAAATATCCAAAACCAAACAAAGCTCAAATATCTTTGGAACATAACAAACCATTAGTTTTTCCAGTGTCAGCATACCAATAAAGCTAACGAAAAACTATTAACCTCCTTCTTTATGGATAACTTAAAGAATTCTGCACCAATTTGTCAAATTAACCCAATATTCTCTATAGTAACCTGATTCATTTTCCCAGAACTTCATGTCCAATAGTTAATGTCAATGCAAACCTTGACAATAGGCTTCCATTGCATCCCTATAAATTAAATGAACCAGTTCCTCCATTTGAAGCAAATGGCCAGGATTTACTTAAAGTTGAGAAAAATTCTCATGTTAGAAATACATTCAATTCAGTAAAAAAAAAGCATGATACTTTCACTTTTATTGAAACACCCGATAGGAAGGCAATGAAAGTCAAAGGCTTTTTTTACTCCTGAGAAAAGTACTGAGCTTTATACTCCTTTTTACTATGTAGTAAAAAGTGTTATTGGCTTTCATTGCCTTCCTATCTGATGAGTCATTAAATGTAAAATGCTCATGCTTTTTACTCATGATTTGAACTTCTGAATACCATCAGATTTTTTTTCAAACTTTAGTGAATCAATGCCGATGTCTTTTTGGTGATTACATATATTAAAGCGGCTGGTGAAAATAAAAAAATCAAAAATAGCAGAAAAAAAGCTTTTCCTTGATTGATAAAAAAACATCTTTTCAATCCTTTTCTTAACAGCAACATGTTTAAAAAACAATATGTCTTTGGATAACAATTTAACAACCCACATGAATTCAGTGCTTTATAACTCTTGAAATGCAAAGGCCCACCTGATTCATTAGCAGATGGAGCTAATATGAAAAAGAAAGAAAACACATTTCAGAAGAGCTCAAATATATTTATTTTTAAAACCAAGTAAAAAATTCTTAAGAATATTCCGATCCGCCATGGGTTATTTTAAAATGTGCAAAAATACCACATTTTGAACCAACTAATTTCACAAAAAATGGTTAGGTCAAAGGGTGCTATTGCTAGAAATGAAAGGATTTCCCTGTCCTTTCAACCCTAAACAAAAATGTCACATTTTTCCCATCATTTTTAGAAGGATATTCCACCTTTAGAGCTAACATTTTTATTGAGTTTTTAAGAGAAGTGGGTCAGAAAACAGTTTCATAAATTAAACGCATTAATAAATGTGACTTGATTATTTTTGGGTTCTCAGTCACTCCTTGTCATTACTACCCCTCCAGTTGTATTAGCCTTTACCAATCTTGCATAGTAAAATGCAGTAGAGTTTTTAATTATTTAAGTATTTAAAGCTGTTTTTAGCAAAAACCTAACTTTACTAACTCATAAATTAACAAACACAAAAGAGTCAGAGGGGTTCATACATGGCCCATTAACCAAGCAAGTCTATTACTGATTAATCAAAATCAATATGCAGACATTAAAATAACAGACAGCGATAACTGTATAAATGACCATTGGTAATAAGATGTATTATTCAACTAATCTGTACTATAAATCAAACTGATTTAATAATAACACAGATTAAACATGAAGGCTTACTTGGTTGAGTAGGAGCTTTTTTTTCAATCAAGCAAAAGAAAAGGAAAGGCAAGATTTAGAAAAGATAAAATGAAATATCCAAAACCAAACAAAGCTCAAATATCTTTGGAACATAGCAAACCATTAGTTTTTCCAGTGTCAGCATACCAATAAAGCTAACGAAAAACTATTACCCTCCTTCTTTATGGATAACTTAAAGAATTCTGCACCAATTTGTCAAATTAACCCAATATTCTCTATAGTAACCTGATTCATTTTCCCAGAACTTCATGTCCAGTAGTTAATGTCAATGCAAACCTTGACAATAGGCTTCCATTGCATCCCTATAAATTAAATGAACCAGTTCCTCCATTTGAAGCAAATGGCCAGGATTTACTTAAAGTTGAGTAAAATTCTCATGTTAGAAATACATTCAATTCAGTAAAAAAAAAAGCATGAGACTTTCACTTTTATTGAAACACCCGATAGGAAGGCAATGAAAGTCAAAGGCATTTTTTACTCCTGAGAAAAGTACTGAGCTTTATACTCCTTTGCACTATGTAGTGAAAAGTGTTATTGGCTTTCATTGCCGTCCTATCTGACGAGTCATTAAATGTAAAATGCTCATGCTTTTTACTCATGATTTGAACTTCTGAATACCATCAGATTTTTTTTCAAACTTTAGTGAATCAATGCCGATGTCTTTTTGGTGATTACATATATTAAAGCGGCTGGTGAATATAAAAAAATCAAAAATAGCAGAAAAAAAGCTTTTCCTTGATTGATAAAAAACATCTTTTCAATCCTTTTCTTAACAGCAACATGTTTAAAAAACAATATGTCTTTGGATAACAATTTAACAACCCACATGAATTCAGTACTTTATAACTCTTAAAATGCAAAGGCCCACCTGATTCATTAGTAGATGTAGCTACAATGAAAAAGACAGAAAACACATTTCAGAAGAGCTCAAATATATTTTTAAAACCAAGTAAGGATTTCTTAAGAATATTCCGATCCGCCATGGGTTATTTTAAAATGTGCAAAAATACCACATTTTGAACCAACTAATTTCACAAAAAATGGTTAGGTCAAAAGGTGCTATTGCTAGAAATGAAAGGATTTCCCTGTCCTTTCAACCCTAAACAAAAATGTCCCATTTTTCCCATCATTTTTAGAAGGATATTCCACCTTTAGAGCTAACATTTTTATTGAGTTTTTAAGTGAAGGGGGTCAGAAAACAGTTTCATAAATTTCACGCATTATTAATAAATGTGACTTGATTATTTTTGGGTTCTCAGTCACTCCTTGTCATTACTACCCCTCCAGTTGTATTAGCCTTTACCAATCTTGAATAGTAAAATGCAGTAGAGTTTTTAATTATTTAAGTATTTAAAGCTGTTTTTAGCAAAAACCTAACCTTACTAACTCATAAATTAACAAACACAAAAGAGTCAGAGGGGTTCATACATGGTCCATTAACCAAGCAAGTCTATTATTGATTAATCAAAATCAATATGCAGACATTAAAATAACAGACAGCGATAACTGTATAAATGACCATTGGTAATAAGATGTATTATTCAACTAATCTGTACTATAAATCAAACTGATTTAATAATAACACTGATTAAACATGAAGGCTTACTTGGTTGAGTAGGAGCTTTTTTTTTCAATCAAGCAAAAGAAAAGGAAAGGCAAGATTTAGAAAAGATAAAATGAAATATCCAAAACCAAACAAAGCTCAAATATCTTTGGAACATAGCAAACCATTAGTTTTTCCAGTGTCAGCATACCAATAAAGCTAACGAAAAACTATTACCCTCCTTCTTTATGGATAACTTAAAGAATTCTGCACCAATTTGTCAAATTAACCCAATATTCTCTATAGTAACCTGATTCATTTTCCCAGAACTTCATGTCCAGTAGTTAATGTCAATGCAAACCTTGACAATAGGCTTCCATTGCATCCCTATAAATTAAATGAACCAGTTCCTCCATTTGAAGCAAATGGCCAGGATTTACTTAAAGTTGAGAAAAATTCTCATGTTAGAAATACATTCAATTCAGTAAAAAAAAAAGCATGAGACTTTCACTTTTATTGAAACACCCGATAGGAAGGCAATGAAAGTCAAAGGCATTTTTTACTCCTGAGAAAAGTACTGAGCTTTATACTCCTTTTTACTATGTAGTAAAAAGTGTTATTGGCTTTCATTGCCGTCCTATCTGACGAGTCATTAAATGTAAAATGCTCATGCTTTTTACTCATGATTTGAACTTCTGAATACCATCAGATTTTTTTTCAAACTTTAGTGAATCAATGCCGATGTCTTTTTGGTGATTACATATATTAAAGCGGCTGGTGAATATAAAAAAATCAAAAATAGCAGAAAAAAAGCTTTTCCTTGATTGATAAAAAACATCTTTTCAATCCTTTTCTTAACAGCAACATGTTTAAAAAACAATATGTCTTTGGATAACAATTTAACAACCCACATGATTTCAGTACTTTATAACTCTTAAAATGCAAAGGCCCACCTGATTCATTAGTAGATGTAGCTACAATGAAAAAGACAGAAAACACATTTCAGAAGAGCTCAAATATATTTTTAAAATCAAGTAAGGAATTCTTAAGAATATTCCGATCCGCCATGGGTTATTTTAAAATGTGCAAAAATACCACATTTTGAACCAACTAATTTCACAAAAAATGGTTAGGTCAAAAGGTGCTATTGCTAGAAATGAAAGGATTTCCCTGTCCTTTCAACCCTAAACAAAAATGTCCCATTTTTCCCATCATTTTTAGAAGGATATTCCACCTTTAGAGCTAACATTTTTATTGAGTTTTTAAGTGAAGGGGGTCAGAAAACAGTTTCATAAATTTCACGCATTATTAATAAATGTGACTTGATTATTTTTGGGTTCTCAGTCATTCCTTGTCATTACTACCCCTCCAGTTGTATTAGCCTTTACCAATCTTGAATAGTAAAATACAGTAGAGTTTTTAATTATTTAAGTATTTAAAGCTGTTTTTAGCAAAAACCTAACCTTACTAACTCATAAATTAACAAACACAAAAGAGTCAGAGGGGTTCATACATGGCCCTTTAACCAAGCAAGTCTATTATTGATTAATGAAAATCAATATGCAGAAATTAAAATAACAGACAGCAATAACTGTATAAATGACCATTGATAATAAGATGTATTATTCAACTAATCTGTACTATTAATCAAACTGATTTAATAATAACACTGATTAAACATGAAGGCTTACTTGGTTGAGTAGGAGCTTTTTTTTCAATCAAGCAAAAGAAAAGGAAAGGCAAGATTTAGAAAAGATAAAATGAAATATCCAAAACCAAACAAAGCTCAAATATCTTTGGAACATAACAAACCATTAGTTTTTCCAGTGTCAGCATACCAATAAAGCTAACGAAAAACTATTAACCTCCTTCTTTATGGATAACTTACAGAATTCTGCACCAATTTGTCAAATTAACCCAATATTCTCTATAGTAACCTGATTCATTTTCCCAGAACTTCATGTCCAATAGTTAATGTCAATGCAAACCTTGACAATAGGCTTCCATTGCATCCCTATAAATTAAATGAACCAGTTCTTCCATTTGAAGCAAATGGCCAGGATTCACTTAGAGTTGAGAAAAATTCTTATGTTAGAAATACATTCAATTCAGTAAAAAAAAAGCATGAGACTTTCACTTTTATTGAAACACCTGATAGGAAGACAATGAAAGTCAAAGGCATTTTTTACTCCTGAGAAAAGTACTGAGCTTTATACTCCTTTTTACTATGTAGTAAAAAGTGTTATTGGCTTTCATTGCCTTCCTATCTGACGAGTCATTAAATGTAAAATTCTCATGCTTTTCACTCATGATTTGAACTTCTGAATACCATCAGATTTTTTTTCAAACTTTAGTGAATCAATGCCGATGTCTTTCTTGGTGATTACATGTATTAAAGCGGCTGGTGAAAATAAAAAAATTAAAAATAGCAGACAAAAAGCTTTTCCTTGATTGATAAAAAACATCTTTTCAATCCTTTTCTTAACAGCAACATGTTTAAAAACCAATATGTCTTCGAATAACAATTTAACAACCCACATGAATTCAGTACTTTATAACTCTTAAAATGCAAAGGCCCACCTGATTCATTAGCAGATGGAGCTAATATGAAAAAGAAAGAAAACACATTTCAGAAGAGCTCAAATATATTTTTAAAACCAATTAAGGAATTCTTAAGAATATTCCTATCCGCCATGGGTTACTTTAAAATGTGCAAAAATACCACATTTTGAACCAACTAATTTCACAAAAAATGGTTAGGTCAAAAGGTGCTATTGCTAGAAATGAAAGGATTTCCCTGTCCTTTCAACCCTAAACAAAAATGTCACATTTTTCCCATCATTTTTAGAAGGATATTCCACCTTTAGAGCTAACATTTTTATTGAGTTTTTAAGTGAAGGGGGTCAGAAAACAGTTTCATAAATTTCACGCATTATTAATAAATGTGACTTGATTATTTTTGGGTTCTCAGTCACTCCTTGTCATTACTACCCCTCCAGTTGTATTAGCCTTTACCAATCTTGAATAGTAAAATACAGTAGAGTTTTTAATTATTTAAGTATTTAAAGCTGTTTTTAGCAAAAACCTAACCTTACTAACTCATAAATTAACAAACACAAAAGAGTCAGAGGGGTTCATACATGGCCCTTTAACCAAGCAAGTCTATTATTGATTAATGAAAATCAATATGCAGAAATTAAAATAACAGACAGCGATAACTGTATAAATGACCATTGATAATAAGATGTATTATTCAACTAATCTGTACTATTAATCAAACTGATTTAATAATAACACTGATTAAACATGAAGGCTTACTTGGTTGAGTAGGAGCTTTTTTTTCAATCAAGCAAAAGAAAAGGAAAGGCAAGATTTAGAAAAGATAAAATGAAATATCCAAAACCAAACAAAGCTCAAATATCTTTGGAACATAGCAAACCATTAGTTTTTCCAGTGTCAGCATACCAATAAAGCTAACGAAAAACTATTACCCTCCTTCTTTATGGATAACTTAAAGAATTCTGCACCAATTTGTCAAATTAACCCAATATTCTCTATAGTAACCTGATTCATTTTCCCAGAACTTCATGTCCAGTAGTTAATGTCAATGCAAACCTTGACAATAGGCTTCCATTGCATCCCTATAAATTAAATGAACCAGTTCCTCCATTTGAAGCAAATGGCCAGGATTTACTTAAAGTTGAGAAAAATTCTCATGTTAGAAATACATTCAATTCAGTAAAAAAAAAAGCATGAGACTTTCACTTTTATTGAAACACCCGATAGGAAGGCAATGAAAGTCAAAGGCATTTTTTACTCCTGAGAAAAGTACTGAGCTTTATACTCCTTTTTACTATGTAGTAAAAAGTGTTATTGGCTTTCATTGCCGTCCTATCTGACGAGTCATTCAATGTAAAATGCTCATGCTTTTTACTCATGATTTGAACTTCTGAATACCATCAGATTTTTTTTCAAACTTTAGTGAATCAATGCCGATGTCTTTTTGGTGATTACATATATTAAAGCGGCTGGTGAATATAAAAAAATCAAAAATAGCAGAAAAAAAGCTTTTCCTTGATTGATAAAAAACATCTTTTCAATCCTTTTCTTAACAGCAACATGTTTAAAAAACAATATGTCTTTGGATAACAATTTAACAACCCACATGATTTCAGTACTTTATAACTCTTAAAATGCAAAGGCCCACCTGATTCATTAGTAGATGTAGCTACAATGAAAAAGACAGAAAACACATTTCAGAAGAGCTCAAATATATTTTTAAAATCAAGTAAGGAATTCTTAAGAATATTCCGATCCGCCATGGGTTATTTTAAAATGTGCAAAAATACCACATTTTGAACCAACTAATTTCACAAAAAATGGTTAGGTCAAAAGGTGCTATTGCTAGAAATGAAAGGATTTCCCTGTCCTTTCAACCCTAAACAAAAATGTCCCATTTTTCCCATCATTTTTAGAAGGATATTCCACCTTTAGAGCTAACATTTTTATTGAGTTTTTAAGTGAAGGGGGTCAGAAAACAGTTTCATAAATTTCACGCATTATTAATAAATGTGACTTGATTATTTTTGGGTTCTCAGTCACTCCTTGTCATTACTACCCCTCCAGTTGTATTAGCCTTTACCAATCTTGAATAGTAAAATACAGTAGAGTTTTTAATTATTTAAGTATTTAAAGCTGTTTTTAGCAAAAACCTAACCTTACTAACTCATAAATTAACAAACACAAAAGAGTCAGAGGGGTTCATACATGGCCCTTTAACCAAGCAAGTCTATTATTGATTAATGAAAATCAATATGCAGAAATTAAAATAACAGACAGCGATAACTGTATAAATGACCATTGATAATAAGATGTATTATTCAACTAATCTGTACTATTAATCAAACTGATTTAATAATAACACTGATTAAACATGAAGGCTTACTTGGTTGAGTAGGAGCTTTTTTTTCAATCAAGCAAAAGAAAAGGAAAGGCAAGATTTAGAAAAGATAAAATGAAATATCCAAAACCAAACAAAGCTCAAATATCTTTGGAACATAACAAACCATTAGTTTTTCCAGTGTCAGCATACCAATAAAGCTAACGAAAAACTATTAACCTCCTTCTTTATGGATAACTTACAGAATTCTGCACCAATTTGTCAAATTAACCCAATATTCTCTATAGTAACCTGATTCATTTTCCCAGAACTTCATGTCCAATAGTTAATGTCAATGCAAACCTTGACAATAGGCTTCCATTGCATCCCTATAAATTAAATGAACCAGTTCCTCCATTTGAAGCAAATGGCCAGGATTCACTTAGAGTTGAGAAAAATTCTTATGTTAGAAATACATTCAATTCAGTAAAAAAAAAGCATGAGACTTTCACTTTTATTGAAACACCCGATAGGAAGACAATGAAAGTCAAAGGCATTTTTTACTCCTGAGAAAAGTACTGAGCTTTATACTCCTTTTTACTATGTAGTAAAAAGTGTTATTGGCTTTCATTGCCGTCCTATCTGACGAGTCATTAAATGTAAAATGCTCATGCTTTTTACTCATGATTTGAACTTCTGAATACCATCAGATTTTTTTTCAAACTTTAGTGAATCAATGCCGATGTCTTTTTGGTGATTACATATATTAAAGCGGCTGGTGAATATAAAAAAATCAAAAATAGCAGAAAAAAAGCTTTTCCTTGATTGATAAAAAACATCTTTTCAATCCTTTTCTTAACAGCAACATGTTTAAAAAACAATATGTCTTTGGATAACAATTTAACAACCCACATGAATTCAGTACTTTATAACTCTTAAAATGCAAAGGCCCACCTGATTCATTAGTAGATGTAGCTACAATGAAAAAGACAGAAAACACATTTCAGAAGAGCTCAAATCTATTTTTAAAACCAAGTAAGGATTTCTTAAGAATATTCCGATCCGCCATGGGTTATTTTAAAATGTGCAAAAATACCACATTTTGAACCAACTAATTTCACAAAAAATGGTTAGGTCAAAAGGTGCTATTGCTAGAAATGAAAGGATTTCCCTGTCCTTTCAACCCTAAACAAAAATGTCCCATTTTTCCCATCATTTTTAGAAGGATATTCCACCTTTAGAGCTAACATTTTTATTGAGTTTTTAAGTGAAGGGGGTCAGAAAACAGTTTCATAAATTTCACGCATTATTAATAAATGTGACTTGATTATTTTTGGGTTCTCAGTCACTCCTTGTCATTACTACCCCTCCAGTTGTATTAGCCTTTACCAATCTTGAATAGTAAAATGCAGTAGAGTTTTTAATTATTTAAGTATTTAAAGCTGTTTTTAGCAAAAACCTAACCTTACTAACTCATAAATTAACAAACACAAAAGAGTCAGAGGGGTTCATACATGGCCCATTAACCAAGCAAGTCTATTATTGATTAATCAAAATCAATATGCAGACATTAAAATAACAGACAGCGATAACTGTATAAATGACCATTGGTAATAAGATGTATTATTCAACTAATCTGTACTATAAATCAAACTGATTTAATAATAACACTGATTAAACATGAAGGCTTACTTGGTTGAGTAGGAGCTTTTTTTTTCAATCAAGCAAAAGAAAAGGAAAGGCAAGATTTAGAAAAGATAAAATGAAATATCCAAAACCAAACAAAGCTCAAATATCTTTGGAACATAGCAAACCATTAGTTTTTCCAGTGTCAGCATACCAATAAAGCTAACGAAAAACTATTACCCTCCTTCTTTATGGATAACTTAAAGAATTCTGCACCAATTTGTCAAATTAACCCAATATTCTCTATAGTAACCTGATTCATTTTCCCAGAACTTCATGTCCAGTAGTTAATGTCAATGCAAACCTTGACAATAGGCTTCCATTGCATCCCTATAAATTAAATGAACCAGTTCCTCCATTTGAAGCAAATGGCCAGGATTTACTTAAAGTTGAGAAAAATTCTCATGTTAGAAATACATTCAATTCAGTAAAAAAAAAAGCATGAGACTTTCACTTTTATTGAAACACCCGATAGGAAGGCAATGAAAGTCAAAGGCATTTTTTACTCCTGAGAAAAGTACTGAGCTTTATACTCCTTTTTACTATGTAGTAAAAAGTGTTATTGGCTTTCATTGCCGTCCTATCTGACGAGTCATTCAATGTAAAATGCTCATGCTTTTTACTCATGATTTGAACTTCTGAATACCATCAGATTTTTTTTCAAACTTTAGTGAATCAATGCCGATGTCTTTTTGGTGATTACATATATTAAAGCGGCTGGTGAATATAAAAAAATCAAAAATAGCAGAAAAAAAGCTTTTCCTTGATTGATAAAAAACATCTTTTCAATCCTTTTCTTAACAGCAACATGTTTAAAAAACAATATGTCTTTGGATAACAATTTAACAACCCACATGATTTCAGTACTTTATAACTCTTAAAATGCAAAGGCCCACCTGATTCATTAGTAGATGTAGCTACAATGAAAAAGACAGAAAACACATTTCAGAAGAGCTCAAATATATTTTTAAAATCAAGTAAGGAATTCTTAAGAATATTCCGATCCGCCATGGGTTATTTTAAAATGTGCAAAAATACCACATTTTGAACCAACTAATTTCACAAAAAATGGTTAGGTCAAAAGGTGCTATTGCTAGAAATGAAAGGATTTCCCTGTCCTTTCAACCCTAAACAAAAATGTCCCATTTTTCCCATCATTTTTAGAAGGATATTCCACCTTTAGAGCTAACATTTTTATTGAGTTTTTAAGTGAAGGGGGTCAGAAAACAGTTTCATAAATTTCACGCATTATTAATAAATGTGACTTGATTATTTTTGGGTTCTCAGTCACTCCTTGTCATTACTACCCCTCCAGTTGTATTAGCCTTTACCAATCTTGAATAGTAAAATACAGTAGAGTTTTTAATTATTTAAGTATTTAAAGCTGTTTTTAGCAAAAACCTAACCTTACTAACTCATAAATTAACAAACACAAAAGAGTCAGAGGGGTTCATACATGGCCCTTTAACCAAGCAAGTCTATTATTGATTAATGAAAATCAATATGCAGAAATTAAAATAACAGACAGCGATAACTGTATAAATGACCATTGATAATAAGATGTATTATTCAACTAATCTGTACTATTAATCAAACTGATTTAATAATAACACTGATTAAACATGAAGGCTTACTTGGTTGAGTAGGAGCTTTTTTTTCAATCAAGCAAAAGAAAAGGAAAGGCAAGATTTAGAAAAGATAAAATGAAATATCCAAAACCAAACAAAGCTCAAATATCTTTGGAACATAACAAACCATTAGTTTTTCCAGTGTCAGCATACCAATAAAGCTAACGAAAAACTATTAACCTCCTTCTTTATGGATAACTTACAGAATTCTGCACCAATTTGTCAAATTAACCCAATATTCTCTATAGTAACCTGATTCATTTTCCCAGAACTTCATGTCCAATAGTTAATGTCAATGCAAACCTTGACAATAGGCTTCCATTGCATCCCTATAAATTAAATGAACCAGTTCCTCCATTTGAAGCAAATGGCCAGGATTCACTTAGAGTTGAGAAAAATTCTTATGCTAGAAATACATTCAATTCAGTAAAAAAAAAGCATGAGACTTTCACTTTTATTGAAACACCCGATAGGAAGACAATGAAAGTCAAAGGCATTTTTTACTCCTGAGAAAAGTACTGAGCTTTATACTCCTTTTTACTATGTAGTAAAAAGTGTTATTGGCTTTCATTGCCGTCCTATCTGACGAGTCATTAAATGTAAAATGCTCATGCTTTTTACTCATGATTTGAACTTCTGAATACCATCAGATTTTTTTTCAAACTTTAGTGAATCAATGCCGATGTCTTTTTGGTGATTACATATATTAAAGCGGCTGGTGAATATAAAAAAATCAAAAATAGCAGAAAAAAAGCTTTTCCTTGATTGATAAAAAACATCTTTTCAATCCTTTTCTTAACAGCAACATGTTTAAAAAACAATATGTCTTTGGATAACAATTTAACAACCCACATGAATTCAGTACGTTATAACTCTTAAAATGCAAAGGCCCACCTGATTCATTAGTAGATGTAGCTACAATGAAAAAGACAGAAAACACATTTCAGAAGAGCTCAAATATATTTGTTAAAACCAAGTAAGGAATTCTTAAGAATATTCCGATCCGCCATGGGTTATTTTAAAATGTGCAAAAATACCACATTTTGAACCAACTAATTTCACAAAAAATGGTTAGGTCAAAAGGTGCTATTGCTAGAAATGAAAGGATTTCCCTGTCCTTTCAACCCTAAACAAAAATGTCCCATTTTTCCCATCATTTTTAGAAGGATATTCCACCTTTAGAGCTAACATTTTTATTGAGTTTTTAAGTGAAGGGGGTCAGAAAACAGTTTCATACATTTCACGCATTATTAATAAATGTGACTTGATTATTTTTGGGTTCTCAGTCACTCCTTGTCATTACTACCCCTCCAGTTGTATTAGCCTTTACCAATCTTGAATAGTAAAATACAGTAGAGTTTTTAATTATTTAAGTATTTAAAGCTGTTTTTAGCAAAAACCTAACCTTACTAACTCATAAATTAACAAACACAAAAGAGTCAGAGGGGTTCATACATGGCCCTTTAACCAAGCAAGTCTATTATTGATTAATGAAAATCAATATGCAGAAATTAAAATAACAGACAGCGATAACTGTATAAATGACCATTGATAATAAGATGTATTATTCAACTAATCTGTTCTATTGATCAAACTGATTTAATAATAACACTGATTAAACATGAAGGCTTACTTGGTTGAGTAGGAGCTTTTTTTTCAATCAAGCAAAAGAAAAGGAAAGGCAAGATTTAGAAAAGATAAAATGAAATATCCAAAACCAAACAAAGCTCAAATATCTTTGGAACATAACAAACCATTAGTTTTTCCAGTGTCAGCATACCAATAAAGTTAACGAAAAACTATTAACCTCCTTCTTTATGGATAACTTAAAGAATTCTGCACCAATTTGTCAAATTAACCCAATATTCTCTATAGCAACCTGATTCATTTTCCCAGAACTTCATGTCCAGTAGTTAATGTCAATGCAAACCTTGACAATAGGCTTCCATTGCATCCCTATAAATTAAATGAACCAGTTCCTCCATTTGAAGCAAATGGCCAGGATTTACTTAAAGTTGAGAAAAATTCTCATGTTAGAAATACATTCAATTCAGTAAAAAAAAAAGCATGAGACTTTCACTTTTATTGAAACACCCGATAGGAAGGCAATGAAAGTCAAAGGCATTTTTTACTCCTGAGAAAAGTACTGAGCTTTATACTCCTTTTTACTATGTAGTAAAAAGTGTTATTGGCTTTCATTGCCGTCCTATCTGACGAGTCATTAAATGTAAAATGCTCATGCTTTTTACTCATGATTTGAACTTCTGAATACCATCAGATTTTTTTTTCAAACTTTAGTGAATCAATGCCGATGTCTTTTTGGTGATTACATATATTAAAGCGGCTGGTGAATATAAAAAAATCAAAAATAGCAGAAAAAAAGCTTTTCCTTGATTGATAAAAAACATCTTTTCAATCCTTTTCTTAACAGCAACATGTTTAAAAAACAATATGTCTTTGGATAACAATTTAACAACCCAAATGATTTCAGTACTTTATAACTCTTAAAATGCAAAGGCCCACCTGATTCATTAGTAGATGTAGCTACAATGAAAAAGACAGAAAACACATTTCAGAAGAGCTCAAATATATTTTTAAAACCAAGTAAGGATTTCTTAAGAATATTCCGATCCGCCATGGGTTATTTTAAAATGTGCAAAAATACCACATTTTGAACCAACTAATTTCACAAAAAATGGTTAGGTCAAAAGGTGCTATTGCTAGAAATGAAAGGATTTCCCTGTCCTTTCAACCCTAAACAAAAATGTCCCATTTTTCCCATCATTTTTAGAAGGATATTCCACCTTTAGAGCTAACATTTTTATTGAGTTTTTAAGTGAAGGGGGTCAGAAAACAGTTTCATAAATTTCACGCATTATTAATAAATGTGACTTGATTATTTTTGGGTTCTCAGTCACTCCTTGTCATTACTACCCCTCCAGTTGTATTAGCCTTTACCAATCTTGAATAGTAAAATGCAGTAGAGTTTTTAATTATTTAAGTATTTAAAGCTGTTTTTAGCAAAAACCTAACCTTACTAACTCATAAATTAACAAACACAAAAGAGTCAGAGGGGTTCATACATGGCCCATTAACCAAGCAAGTCTATTATTGATTAATCAAAATCAATATGCAGACATTAAAATAACAAACAGCGATAACTGTATAAATGACCATTGGTAATAAGATGTATTATTCAACTAATCTGTACTATAAATCAAACTGATTTAATAATAACACTGATTAAACATGAAGGCTTACTTGGTTGAGTAGGAGCTTTTTTTTTCAATCAAGCAAAAGAAAAGGAAAGGCAAGATTTAGAAAAGATAAAATGAAATATCCAAAACCAAACAAAGCTCATATATCTTTGGAACATAGCAAACCATTAGTTTTTCCAGTGTCAGCATACCAATAAAGCTAACGAAAAACTATTACCCTCCTTCTTTATGGATAACTTAAAGAATTCTGCACCAATTTGTCAAATTAACCCAATATTCTCTATAGTAACCTGATTCATTTTCCCAGAACTTCATGTCCAGTAGTTAATGTCAATGCAAACCTTGACAATAGGCTTCCATTGCATCCCTATAAATTAAATGAACCAGTTCCTCCATTTGAAGCAAATGGCCAGGATTTACTTAAAGTTGAGAAAAATTCTCATGTTAGAAATACATTCAATTCAGTAAAAAAAAAAGCATGAGACTTTCACTTTTATTGAAACACCCGATAGGAAGGCAATGAAAGTCAAAGGCATTTTTTACTCCTGAGAAAAGTACTGAGCTTTATACTCCTTTTTACTATGTAGTAAAAAGTGTTATTGGCTTTCATTGCCGTCCTATCTGACGAGTCATTAAATGTAAAATGCTCATGCTTTTTACTCATGATTTGAACTTCTGAATACCATCAGATTTTTTTTCAAACTTTAGTGAATCAATGCCGATGTCTTTTTGGTGATTACATATATTAAAGCGGCTGGTGAATATAAAAAAATCAAAAATAGCAGAAAAAAAGCTTTTCCTTGATTGATAAAAAACATCTTTTCAATCCTTTTCTTAACAGCAACATGTTTAAAAAACAATATGTCTTTGGATAACAATTTAACAACCCACATGATTTCAGTACTTTATAACTCTTAAAATGCAAAGGCCCACCTGATTCATTAGTAGATGTAGCTACAATGAAAAAGACAGAAAACACATTTCAGAAGAGCTCAAATATATTTTTAAAATCAAGTAAGGAATTCTTAAGAATATTCCGATCCGCCATGGGTTATTTTAAAATGTGCAAAAATACCACATTTTGAACCAACTAATTTCACAAAAAATGGTTAGGTCAAAAGGTGCTATTGCTAGAAATGAAAGGATTTCCCTGTCCTTTCAACCCTAAACAAAAATGTCCCATTTTTCCCATCATTTTTAGAAGGATATTCCACCTTTAGAGCTAACATTTTTATTGAGTTTTTAAGTGAAGGGGGTCAGAAAACAGTTTCATAAATTTCACGCATTATTAATAAATGTGACTTGATTATTTTTGGGTTCTCAGTCACTCCTTGTCATTACTACCCCTCCAGTTGTATTAGCCTTTACCAATCTTGAATAGTAAAATACAGTAGAGTTTTTAATTATTTAAGTATTTAAAGCTGTTTTTAGCAAAAACCTAACCTTACTAACTCATAAATTACCAAACACAAAAGAGTCAGAGGGGTTCATACATGGCCCTTTAACCAAGCAAGTCTATTATTCATTAATGAAAATCAATATGCAGAAATTAAAATAACAGACAGCGATAACTGTATAAATGACCATTGATAATAAGATGTATTATTCAACTAATCTGTACTATAAATCAAACTGATTTAATAATAACACTGATTAAACATGAAGGCTTACTTGGTTGAGTAGGAGCTTTTTTTTCAATCAAGCAAAAGAAAAGGAAAGGCAAGATTTAGAAAAGATAAAATGAAATATCCAAAACCAAACAAAGCTCAAATATCTTTGGAACATAGCAAACCATTAGTTTTTCCAGTGTCAGCATACCAATAAAGCTAACGAAAAACTATTACCCTCCTTCTTTATGGATAACTTAAAGAATTCTGCACCAATTTGTCAAATTAACCCAATATTCTCTATAGTAACCTGATTCATTTTCCCAGAACTTCATGTCCAGTAGTTAATGTCAATGCAAACCTTGACAATAGGCTTCCATTGCATCCCTATAAATTAAATGAACCAGTTCCTCCATTTGAAGCAAATGGCCAGGATTTACTTAAAGTTGAGAAAAATTCTCATGTTAGAAATACATTCAATTCAGTAAAAAAAAAAGCATGAGACTTTCACTTTTATTGAAACACCCGATAGGAAGGCAATGAAAGTCAAAGGCATTTTTTACTCCTGAGAAAAGTACTGAGCTTTATACTCCTTTTTACTATGTAGTAAAAAGTGTTATTGGCTTTCATTGCCGTCCTATCTGACGAGTCATTAAATGTAAAATGCTCATGCTTTTTACTCATGATTTGAACTTCTGAATACCATCAGATTTTTTTTCAAACTTTAGTGAATCAATGCCGATGTCTTTTTGGTGATTACATATATTAAAGCGGCTGGTGAATATAAAAAAATCAAAAATAGCAGAAAAAAAGCTTTTCCTTGATTGATAAAAAACATCTTTTCAATCCTTTTCTTAACAGCAACATGTTTAAAAAACAATATGTCTTTGGATAACAATTTAACAACCCACATGATTTCAGTACTTTATAACTCTTAAAATGCAAAGGCCCACCTGATTCATTAGTAGATGTAGCTACAATGAAAAAGACAGAAAACACATTTCAGAAGAGCTCAAATATATTTTTAAAATCAAGTAAGGAATTCTTAAGAATATTCCGATCCGCCATGGGTTATTTTAAAATGTGCAAAAATACCACATTTTGAACCAACTAATTTCACAAAAAATGGTTAGGTCAAAAGGTGCTATTGCTAGAAATGAAAGGATTTCCCTGTCCTTTCAACCCTAAACAAAAATGTCCCATTTTTCCCATCATTTTTAGAAGGATATTCCACCTTTAGAGCTAACATTTTTATTGAGTTTTTAAGTGAAGGGGGTCAGAAAACAGTTTCATAAATTTCACGCATTATTAATAAATGTGACTTGATTATTTTTGGGTTCTCAGTCACTCCTTGTCATTACTACCCCTCCAGTTGTATTAGCCTTTACCAATCTTGAATAGTAAAATACAGTAGAGTTTTTAATTATTTAAGTATTTAAAGCTGTTTTTAGCAAAAACCTAACCTTACTAACTCATAAATTAACAAACACAAAAGAGTCAGAGGGGTTCATACATGGCCCTTTAACCAAGCAAGTCTATTACTGATTAATCAAAATCAATATGCAGACATTAAAATAACAGACAGCGATAACTGTATAAATGACCATTGGTAATAAGATGTATTATTCAACTAATCTGTACTATAAATCAAACTGATTTAATAATAACACTGATTAAACATGAAGGCTTACTTGGTTGAGTAGGAGCTTTTTTTTCAATCAAGCAAAAGAAAAGGAAAGGCAAGATTTAGAAAAGATAAAATGAAATATCCAAAACCAAACAAAGCTCAAATATCTTTGGAACATAGCAAACCATTAGTTTTTCCAGTGTCAGCATACCAATAAAGCTAACGAAAAACTATTACCCTCCTTCTTTATGGATAACTTAAAGAATTCTGCACCAATTTGTCAAATTAACCCAATATTCTCTATAGTAACCTGATTCATTTTCCCAGAACTTCATGTCCAGTAGTTAATGTCAATGCAAACCTTGACAATAGGCTTCCATTGCATCCCTATAAATTAAATGAACCAGTTCCTCCATTTGAAGCAAATGGCCAGGATTTACTTAAAGTCAGGATTTACTTAAAGTTGAGAAAAATTCTCATGTTAGAAATACATTCAATTCAGTAAAAAAAAAAGCATGAGACTTTCACTTTTATTGAAACACCCGATAGGAAGGCAATGAAAGTCAAAGGCATTTTTTACTCCTGAGAAAAGTACTGAGCTTTATACTCCTTTTTACTATGTAGTAAAAAGTGTTATTGGCTTTCATTGCCGTCCTATCTGACGAGTCATTAAATGTAAAATGCTCATGCTTTTTACTCATGATTTGAACTTCTGAATACCATCAGATTTTTTTTCAAACTTTAGTGAATCAATGCCGATGTCTTTTTGGTGATTACATATATTAAAGCGGCTGGTGAATATAAAAAAATCAAAAATAGCAGAAAAAAAGCTTTTCCTTGATTGATAAAAAACATCTTTTCAATCCTTTTCTTAACAGCAACATGTTTAAAAAACAATATGTCTTTGGATAACAATTTAACAACCCACATGATTTCAGTACTTTATAACTCTTAAAATGCAAAGGCCCACCTGATTCATTAGTAGATGTAGCTACAATGAAAAAGACAGAAAACACATTTCAGAAGAGCTCAAATATATTTTTAAAATCAAGTAAGGAATTCTTAAGAATATTCCGATCCGCCATGGGTTATTTTAAAATGTGCAAAAATACCACATTTTGAACCAACTAATTTCACAAAAAATGGTTAGGTCAAAAGGTGCTATTGCTAGAAATGAAAGGATTTCCCTGTCCTTTCAACCCTAAACAAAAATGTCCCATTTTTCCCATCATTTTTAGAAGGATATTCCACCTTTAGAGCTAACATTTTTATTGAGTTTTTAAGTGAAGGGGGTCAGAAAACAGTTTCATAAATTTCACGCATTATTAATAAATGTGACTTGATTATTTTTGGGTTCTCAGTCACTCCTTGTCATTACTACCCCTCCAGTTGTATTAGCCTTTACCAATCTTGAATAGTAAAATACAGTAGAGTTTTTAATTATTTAAGTATTTAAAGCTGTTTTTAGCAAAAACCTAACCTTACTAACTCATAAATTACCAAACACAAAAGAGTCAGAGGGGTTCATACATGGCCCTTTAACCAAGCAAGTCTATTATTCATTAATGAAAATCAATATGCAGAAATTAAAATAACAGACAGCGATAACTGTATAAATGACCATTGATAATAAGATGTATTATTCAACTAATCTGTACTATAAATCAAACTGATTTAATAATAACACTGATTAAACATGAAGGCTTACTTGGTTGAGTAGGAGCTTTTTTTTCAATCAAGCAAAAGAAAAGGAAAGGCAAGATTTAGAAAAGATAAAATGAAATATCCAAAACCAAACAAAGCTCAAATATCTTTGGAACATAGCAAACCATTAGTTTTTCCAGTGTCAGCATACCAATAAAGCTAACGAAAAACTATTACCCTCCTTCTTTATGGATAACTTAAAGAATTCTGCACCAATTTGTCAAATTAACCCAATATTCTCTATAGTAACCTGATTCATTTTCCCAGAACTTCATGTCCAGTAGTTAATGTCAATGCAAACCTTGACAATAGGCTTCCATTGCATCCCTATAAATTAAATGAACCAGTTCCTCCATTTGAAGCAAATGGCCAGGATTTACTTAAAGTTGAGAAAAATTCTCATGTTAGAAATACATTCAATTCAGTAAAAAAAAAAGCATGAGACTTTCACTTTTATTGAAACACCCGATAGGAAGGCAATGAAAGTCAAAGGCATTTTTTACTCCTGAGAAAAGTACTGAGCTTTATACTCCTTTTTACTATGTAGTAAAAAGTGTTATTGGCTTTCATTGCCGTCCTATCTGACGAGTCATTAAATGTAAAATGCTCATGCTTTTTACTCATGATTTGAACTTCTGAATACCATCAGATTTTTTTTCAAACTTTAGTGAATCAATGCCGATGTCTTTTTGGTGATTACATATATTAAAGCGGCTGGTGAATATAAAAAAATCAAAAATAGCAGAAAAAAAGCTTTTCCTTGATTGATAAAAAACATCTTTTCAATCCTTTTCTTAACAGCAACATGTTTAAAAAACAATATGTCTTTGGATAACAATTTAACAACCCACATGATTTCAGTACTTTATAACTCTTAAAATGCAAAGGCCCACCTGATTCATTAGTAGATGTAGCTACAATGAAAAAGACAGAAAACACATTTCAGAAGAGCTCAAATATATTTTTAAAATCAAGTAAGGAATTCTTAAGAATATTCCGATCCGCCATGGGTTATTTTAAAATGTGCAAAAATACCACATTTTGAACCAACTAATTTCACAAAAAATGGTTAGGTCAAAAGGTGCTATTGCTAGAAATGAAAGGATTTCCCTGTCCTTTCAACCCTAAACAAAAATGTCCCATTTTTCCCATCATTTTTAGAAGGATATTCCACCTTTAGAGCTAACATTTTTATTGAGTTTTTAAGTGAAGGGGGTCAGAAAACAGTTTCATAAATTTCACGCATTATTAATAAATGTGACTTGATTATTTTTGGGTTCTCAGTCACTCCTTGTCATTACTACCCCTCCAGTTGTATTAGCCTTTACCAATCTTGAATAGTAAAATACAGTAGAGTTTTTAATTATTTAAGTATTTAAAGCTGTTTTTAGCAAAAACCTAACCTTACTAACTCATAAATTAACAAACACAAAAGAGTCAGAGGGGTTCATACATGGCCCTTTAACCAAGCAAGTCTATTACTGATTAATCAAAATCAATATGCAGACATTAAAATAACAGACAGCGATAACTGTATAAATGACCATTGGTAATAAGATGTATTATTCAACTAATCTGTACTATAAATCAAACTGATTTAATAATAACACTGATTAAACATGAAGGCTTACTTGGTTGAGTAGGAGCTTTTTTTTCAATCAAGCAAAAGAAAAGGAAAGGCAAGATTTAGAAAAGATAAAATGAAATATCCAAAACCAAACAAAGCTCAAATATCTTTGGAACATAGCAAACCATTAGTTTTTCCAGTGTCAGCATACCAATAAAGCTAACGAAAAACTATTACCCTCCTTCTTTATGGATAACTTAAAGAATTCTGCACCAATTTGTCAAATTAACCCAATATTCTCTATAGTAACCTGATTCATTTTCCCAGAACTTCATGTCCAGTAGTTAATGTCAATGCAAACCTTGACAATAGGCTTCCATTGCATCCCTATAAATTAAATGAACCAGTTCCTCCATTTGAAGCAAATGGCCAGGATTTACTTAAAGTCAGGATTTACTTAAAGTTGAGAAAAATTCTCATGTTAGAAATACATTCAATTCAGTAAAAAAAAAAGCATGAGACTTTCACTTTTATTGAAACACCCGATAGGAAGGCAATGAAAGTCAAAGGCATTTTTTACTCCTGAGAAAAGTACTGAGCTTTATACTCCTTTTTACTATGTAGTAAAAAGTGTTATTGGCTTTCATTGCCGTCCTATCTGACGAGTCATTAAATGTAAAATGCTCATGCTTTTTACTCATGATTTGAACTTCTGAATACCATCAGATTTTTTTTCAAACTTTAGTGAATCAATGCCGATGTCTTTTTGGTGATTACATATATTAAAGCGGCTGGTGAATATAAAAAAATCAAAAATAGCAGAAAAAAAGCTTTTCCTTGATTGATAAAAAACATCTTTTCAATCCTTTTCTTAACAGCAACATGTTTAAAAAACAATATGTCTTTGGATAACAATTTAACAACCCACATGATTTCAGTACTTTATAACTCTTAAAATGCAAAGGCCCACCTGATTCATTAGTAGATGTAGCTACAATGAAAAAGACAGAAAACACATTTCAGAAGAGCTCAAATATATTTTTAAAATCAAGTAAGGAATTCTTAAGAATATTCCGATCCGCCATGGGTTATTTTAAAATGTGCAAAAATACCACATTTTGAACCAACTAATTTCACAAAAAATGGTTAGGTCAAAAGGTGCTATTGCTAGAAATGAAAGGATTTCCCTGTCCTTTCAACCCTAAACAAAAATGTCCCATTTTTCCCATCATTTTTAGAAGGATATTCCACCTTTAGAGCTAACATTTTTATTGAGATTTTAAGTGAAGGGGGTCAGAAAACAGTTTCATAAATTTCACGCATTATTAATAAATGTGACTTGATTATTTTTGGGTTCTCAGTCACTCCTTGTCATTACTACCCCTCCAGTTGTATTAGCCTTTACCAATCTTGAATAGTAAAATACAGTAGAGTTTTTAATTATTTAAGTATTTAAAGCTGTTTTTAGCAAAAACCTAACCTTACTAACTCATAAATTAACAAACACAAAAGAGTCAGAGGGGTTCATACATGGCCCATTAACCAAGCAAGTCTATTATTGATTAATCAAAATCAATATGCAGACATTAAAATAACAGACAGCGATAACTGTATAAATGACCATTGGTAATAAGATGTATTATTCAACTAATCTGTACTATAAATCAAACTGATTTAATAATAACACTGATTAAACATGAAGGCTTACTTGGTTGAGTAGGAGCTTTTTTTTCAATCAAGCAAAAGAAAAGGAAAGGCAAGATTTAGAAAAGATAAAATGAAATATCCAAAACCAAACAAAGCTCAAATATCTTTGGAACATAGCAAACCATTAGTTTTTCCAGTGTCAGCATACCAATAAAGCTAACGAAAAACTATTACCCTCCTTCTTTATGGATAACTTAAAGAATTCTGCACCAATTTGTCAAATTAACCCAATATTCTCTATAGTAACCTGATTCATTTTCCCAGAACTTCATGTCCAGTAGTTAATGTCAATGCAAACCTTGACAATAGGCTTCCATTGCATCCCTATAAATTAAATGAACCAGTTCCTCCATTTGAAGCAAATGGCCAGGATTTACTTAAAGTTGAGAAAAATTCTCATGTTAGAAATACATTCAATTCAGTAAAAAAAAAAGCATGAGACTTTCACTTTTATTGAAACACCCGATAGGAAGGCAATGAAAGTCAAAGGCATTTTTTACTCCTGAGAAAAGTACTGAGCTTTATACTCCTTTTTACTATGTAGTAAAAAGTGTTATTGGCTTTCATTGCCTTCCTATCTGATGAGTCATTAAATGTAAAATGCTCATGCTTTTTACTCATGATTTGAACTTCTGAATACCATCAGATTTTTTTTCAAACTTTAGTGAATCAATGCCGATGTCTTTTTGGTGATTACATATATTAAAGCGGCTGGTGAAAATAAAAAAATCAAAAATAGCAGAAAAAAAGCTTTTCCTTGATTGATAAAAAACATCTTTTCAATCCTTTTCTTAACAGCAACATGTTTAAAAAACAATATGTCTTTGGATAACAATTTAACAACCCACATGAATTCAGTGCTTTATAACTCTTGAAATGCAAAGGCCCACCTGATTCATTAGCAGATGGAGCTAATATGAAAAAGAAAGAAAACACATTTCAGAAGAGCTCAAATATATTTTTAAAACCAAGTAAAAAATTCTTAAGAATATTCCGATCCGCCTTGGGTTATTTTAAAATGTGCAAAAATACCACATTTTGAACCAACTAATTTCACAAAAAATGGTTAGGTCAAAGGGTGCTATTGCTAGAAATGAAAGGATTTCCCTGTCCTTTCAACCCTAAACAAAAATGTCACATTTTTCCCATCATTTTTAGAAGGATATTCCACCTTTAGAGCTAACATTTTTATTGAGTTTTTAAGAGAAGTGGGTCAGAAAACAGTTTCATAAATTAAACGCATTAATAAATGTGACTTGATTATTTTTGGGTTCTCAGTCACTCCTTGTCATTACTACCCCTCCAGTTGTATTAGCCTTTACCAATCTTGAATAGTAAAATACAGTAGAGTTTTTAATTATTTAAGTATTTAAAGCTGTTTTTAGCAAAAACCTAACCTTACTAACTCATAAATTAACAAACACAAAAGAGTCAGAGGGGTTCATACATGGCCCTTTAACCAAGCAAGTCTATTATTGATTAATGAAAATCAATATGCAGAAATTAAAATAACAGACAGCGATAACTGTATAAATGACCATTGATAATAAGATGTATTATTCAACTAATCTGTACTATTAATCAAACTGATTTAATAATAACACTGATTAAACATGAAGGCTTACTTGGTTGAGTAGGAGCTTTTTTTTCAATCAAGCAAAAGAAAAGGAAAGGCAAGATTTAGAAAAGATAAAATGAAATATCCAAAACCAAACAAAGCTCAAATATCTTTGGAACATAACAAACCATTAGTTTTTCCAGTGTCAGCATACCAATAAAGCTAACGAAAAACTATTAACCTCCTTCTTTATGGATAACTTACAGAATTCTGCACCAATTTGTCAAATTAACCCAATATTCTCTATAGTAACCTGATTCATTTTCCCAGAACTTCATGTCCAATAGTTAATGTCAATGCAAACCTTGACAATAGGCTTCCATTGCATCCCTATAAATTAAATGAACCAGTTCCTCCATTTGAAGCAAATGGCCAGGATTCACTTAGAGTTGAGAAAAATTCTTATGTTAGAAATACATTCAATTCAGTAAAAAAAAAGCATGAGACTTTCACTTTTATTGAAACACCCGATAGGAAGACAATGAAAGTCAAAGGCATTTTTTACTCCTGAGAAAAGTACTGAGCTTTATACTCCTTTTTACTATGTAGTAAAAAGTGTTATTGGCTTTCATTGCCGTCCTATCTGACGAGTCATTAAATGTAAAATGCTCATGCTTTTTACTCATGATTTGAACTTCTGAATACCATCAGATTTTTTTTCAAACTTTAGTGAATCAATGCCGATGTCTTTTTGGTGATTACATATATTAAAGCGGCTGGTGAATATAAAAAAATCAAAAATAGCAGAAAAAAAGCTTTTCCTTGATTGATAAAAAACATCTTTTCAATCCTTTTCTTAACAGCAACATGTTTAAAAAACAATATGTCTTTGGATAACAATTTAACAACCCACATGAATTCAGTACTTTATAACTCTTAAAATGCAAAGGCCCACCTGATTCATTAGTAGATGTAGCTACAATGAAAAAGACAGAAAACACATTTCAGAAGAGCTCAAATATATTTTTAAAACCAAGTAAGGATTTCTTAAGAATATTCCGATCCGCCATGGGTTATTTTAAAATGTGCAAAAATACCACATTTTGAACCAACTAATTTCACAAAAAATGGTTAGGTCAAAAGGTGCTATTGCTAGAAATGAAAGGATTTCCCTGTCCTTTCAACCCTAAACAAAAATGTCCCATTTTTCCCATCATTTTTAGAAGGATATTCCACCTTTAGAGCTAACATTTTTATTGAGTTTTTAAGTGAAGGGGGTCAGAAAACAGTTTCATAAATTTCACGCATTATTAATAAATGTGACTTGATTATTTTTGGGTTCTCAGTCACTCCTTGTCATTACTACCCCTCCAGTTGTATTAGCCTTTACCAATCTTGAATAGTAAAATGCAGTAGAGTTTTTAATTATTTAAGTATTTAAAGCTGTTTTTAGCAAAAACCTAACCTTACTAACTCATAAATTAACAAACACAAAAGAGTCAGAGGGGTTCATACATGGCCCATTAACCAAGCAAGTCTATTATTGATTAATCAAAATCAATATGCAGACATTAAAATAACAGACAGCGATAACTGTATAAATGACCATTGGTAATAAGATGTATTATTCAACTAATCTGTACTATAAATCAAACTGATTTAATAATAACACTGATTAAACATGAAGGCTTACTTGGTTGAGTAGGAGCTTTTTTTTTCAATCAAGCAAAAGAAAAGGAAAGGCAAGATTTAGAAAAGATAAAATGAAATATCCAAAACCAAACAAAGCTCAAATATCTTTGGAACATAGCAAACCATTAGTTTTTCCAGTGTCAGCATACCAATAAAGCTAACGAAAAACTATTACCCTCCTTCTTTATGGATAACTTAAAGAATTCTGCACCAATTTGTCAAATTAACCCAATATTCTCTATAGTAACCTGATTCATTTTCCCAGAACTTCATGTCCAGTAGTTAATGTCAATGCAAACCTTGACAATAGGCTTCCATTGCATCCCTATAAATTAAATGAACCAGTTCCTCCATTTGAAGCAAATGGCCAGGATTTACTTAAAGTTGAGAAAAATTCTCATGTTAGAAATACATTCAATTCAGTAAAAAAAAAAGCATGAGACTTTCACTTTTATTGAAACACCCGATAGGAAGGCAATGAAAGTCAAAGGCATTTTTTACTCCTGAGAAAAGTACTGAGCTTTATACTCCTTTTTACTATGTAGTAAAAAGTGTTATTGGCTTTCATTGCCGTCCTATCTGACGAGTCATTCAATGTAAAATGCTCATGCTTTTTACTCATGATTTGAACTTCTGAATACCATCAGATTTTTTTTCAAACTTTAGTGAATCAATGCCGATGTCTTTTTGGTGATTACATATATTAAAGCGGCTGGTGAATATAAAAAAATCAAAAATAGCAGAAAAAAAGCTTTTCCTTGATTGATAAAAAACATCTTTTCAATCCTTTTCTTAACAGCAACATGTTTAAAAAACAATATGTCTTTGGATAACAATTTAACAACCCACATGATTTCAGTACTTTATAACTCTTAAAATGCAAAGGCCCACCTGATTCATTAGTAGATGTAGCTACAATGAAAAAGACAGAAAACACATTTCAGAAGAGCTCAAATATATTTTTAAAATCAAGTAAGGAATTCTTAAGAATATTCCGATCCGCCATGGGTTATTTTAAAATGTGCAAAAATACCACATTTTGAACCAACTAATTTCACAAAAAATGGTTAGGTCAAAAGGTGCTATTGCTAGAAATGAAAGGATTTCCCTGTCCTTTCAACCCTAAACAAAAATGTCCCATTTTTCCCATCATTTTTAGAAGGATATTCCACCTTTAGAGCTAACATTTTTATTGAGTTTTTAAGTGAAGGGGGTCAGAAAACAGTTTCATAAATTTCACGCATTATTAATAAATGTGACTTGATTATTTTTGGGTTCTCAGTCACTCCTTGTCATTACTACCCCTCCAGTTGTATTAGCCTTTACCAATCTTGAATAGTAAAATACAGTAGAGTTTTTAATTATTTAAGTATTTAAAGCTGTTTTTAGCAAAAACCTAACCTTACTAACTCATAAATTAACAAACACAAAAGAGTCAGAGGGGTTCATACATGGCCCTTTAACCAAGCAAGTCTATTATTGATTAATGAAAATCAATATGCAGAAATTAAAATAACAGACAGCGATAACTGTATAAATGACCATTGATAATAAGATGTATTATTCAACTAATCTGTACTATTAATCAAACTGATTTAATAATAACACTGATTAAACATGAAGGCTTACTTGGTTGAGTAGGAGCTTTTTTTTCAATCAAGCAAAAGAAAAGGAAAGGCAAGATTTAGAAAAGATAAAATGAAATATCCAAAACCAAACAAAGCTCAAATATCTTTGGAACATAACAAACCATTAGTTTTTCCAGTGTCAGCATACCAATAAAGCTAACGAAAAACTATTAACCTCCTTCTTTATGGATAACTTACAGAATTCTGCACCAATTTGTCAAATTAACCCAATATTCTCTATAGTAACCTGATTCATTTTCCCAGAACTTCATGTCCAATAGTTAATGTCAATGCAAACCTTGACAATAGGCTTCCATTGCATCCCTATAAATTAAATGAACCAGTTCCTCCATTTGAAGCAAATGGCCAGGATTCACTTAGAGTTGAGAAAAATTCTTATGCTAGAAATACATTCAATTCAGTAAAAAAAAAAGCATGAGACTTTCACTTTTATTGAAACACCCGATAGGAAGACAATGAAAGTCAAAGGCATTTTTTACTCCTGAGAAAAGTACTGAGCTTTATACTCCTTTTTACTATGTAGTAAAAAGTGTTATTGGCTTTCATTGCCGTCCTATCTGACGAGTCATTAAATGTAAAATGCTCATGCTTTTTACTCATGATTTGAACTTCTGAATACCATCAGATTTTTTTTCAAACTTTAGTGAATCAATGCCGATGTCTTTTTGGTGATTACATATATTAAAGCGGCTGGTGAATATAAAAAAATCAAAAATAGCAGAAAAAAAGCTTTTCCTTGATTGATAAAAAACATCTTTTCAATCCTTTTCTTAACAGCAACATGTTTAAAAAACAATATGTCTTTGGATAACAATTTAACAACCCACATGAATTCAGTACGTTATAACTCTTAAAATGCAAAGGCCCACCTGATTCATTAGTAGATGTAGCTACAATGAAAAAGACAGAAAACACATTTCAGAAGAGCTCAAATATATTTGTTAAAACCAAGTAAGGAATTCTTAAGAATATTCCGATCCGCCATGGGTTATTTTAAAATGTGCAAAAATACCACATTTTGAACCAACTAATTTCACAAAAAATGGTTAGGTCAAAAGGTGCTATTGCTAGAAATGAAAGGATTTCCCTGTCCTTTCAACCCTAAACAAAAATGTCCCATTTTTCCCATCATTTTTAGAAGGATATTCCACCTTTAGAGCTAACATTTTTATTGAGTTTTTAAGTGAAGGGGGTCAGAAAACAGTTTCATACATTTCACGCATTATTAATAAATGTGACTTGATTATTTTTGGGTTCTCAGTCACTCCTTGTCATTACTACCCCTCCAGTTGTATTAGCCTTTACCAATCTTGAATAGTAAAATACAGTAGAGTTTTTAATTATTTAAGTATTTAAAGCTGTTTTTAGCAAAAACCTAACCTTACTAACTCATAAATTAACAAACACAAAAGAGTCAGAGGGGTTCATACATGGCCCTTTAACCAAGCAAGTCTATTATTGATTAATGAAAATCAATATGCAGAAATTAAAATAACAGACAGCGATAACTGTATAAATGACCATTGATAATAAGATGTATTATTCAACTAATCTGTTCTATTGATCAAACTGATTTAATAATAACACTGATTAAACATGAAGGCTTACTTGGTTGAGTAGGAGCTTTTTTTTCAATCAAGCAAAAGAAAAGGAAAGGCAAGATTTAGAAAAGATAAAATGAAATATCCAAAACCAAACAAAGCTCAAATATCTTTGGAACATAACAAACCATTAGTTTTTCCAGTGTCAGCATACCAATAAAGTTAACGAAAAACTATTAACCTCCTTCTTTATGGATAACTTAAAGAATTCTGCACCAATTTGTCAAATTAACCCAATATTCTCTATAGCAACCTGATTCATTTTCCCAGAACTTCATGTCCAGTAGTTAATGTCAATGCAAACCTTGACAATAGGCTTCCATTGCATCCCTATAAATTAAATGAACCAGTTCCTCCATTTGAAGCAAATGGCCAGGATTTACTTAAAGTTGAGAAAAATTCTCATGTTAGAAATACATTCAATTCAGTAAAAAAAAAAGCATGAGACTTTCACTTTTATTGAAACACCCGATAGGAAGGCAATGAAAGTCAAAGGCATTTTTTACTCCTGAGAAAAGTACTGAGCTTTATACTCCTTTTTACTATGTAGTAAAAAGTGTTATTGGCTTTCATTGCCGTCCTATCTGACGAGTCATTAAATGTAAAATGCTCATGCTTTTTACTCATGATTTGAACTTCTGAATACCATCAGATTTTTTTTTCAAACTTTAGTGAATCAATGCCGATGTCTTTTTGGTGATTACATATATTAAAGCGGCTGGTGAATATAAAAAAATCAAAAATAGCAGAAAAAAAGCTTTTCCTTGATTGATAAAAAACATCTTTTCAATCCTTTTCTTAACAGCAACATGTTTAAAAAACAATATGTCTTTGGATAACAATTTAACAACCCAAATGATTTCAGTACTTTATAACTCTTAAAATGCAAAGGCCCACCTGATTCATTAGTAGATGTAGCTACAATGAAAAAGACAGAAAACACATTTCAGAAGAGCTCAAATATATTTTTAAAACCAAGTAAGGATTTCTTAAGAATATTCCGATCCGCCATGGGTTATTTTAAAATGTGCAAAAATACCACATTTTGAACCAACTAATTTCACAAAAAATGGTTAGGTCAAAAGGTGCTATTGCTAGAAATGAAAGGATTTCCCTGTCCTTTCAACCCTAAACAAAAATGTCCCATTTTTCCCATCATTTTTAGAAGGATATTCCACCTTTAGAGCTAACATTTTTATTGAGTTTTTAAGTGAAGGGGGTCAGAAAACAGTTTCATAAATTTCACGCATTATTAATAAATGTGACTTGATTATTTTTGGGTTCTCAGTCACTCCTTGTCATTACTACCCCTCCAGTTGTATTAGCCTTTACCAATCTTGAATAGTAAAATGCAGTAGAGTTTTTAATTATTTAAGTATTTAAAGCTGTTTTTAGCAAAAACCTAACCTTACTAACTCATAAATTAACAAACACAAAAGAGTCAGAGGGGTTCATACATGGCCCATTAACCAAGCAAGTCTATTATTGATTAATCAAAATCAATATGCAGACATTAAAATAACAAACAGCGATAACTGTATAAATGACCATTGGTAATAAGATGTATTATTCAACTAATCTGTACTATAAATCAAACTGATTTAATAATAACACTGATTAAACATGAAGGCTTACTTGGTTGAGTAGGAGCTTTTTTTTTCAATCAAGCAAAAGAAAAGGAAAGGCAAGATTTAGAAAAGATAAAATGAAATATCCAAAACCAAACAAAGCTCATATATCTTTGGAACATAGCAAACCATTAGTTTTTCCAGTGTCAGCATACCAATAAAGCTAACGAAAAACTATTACCCTCCTTCTTTATGGATAACTTAAAGAATTCTGCACCAATTTGTCAAATTAACCCAATATTCTCTATAGTAACCTGATTCATTTTCCCAGAACTTCATGTCCAGTAGTTAATGTCAATGCAAACCTTGACAATAGGCTTCCATTGCATCCCTATAAATTAAATGAACCAGTTCCTCCATTTGAAGCAAATGGCCAGGATTTACTTAAAGTTGAGAAAAATTCTCATGTTAGAAATACATTCAATTCAGTAAAAAAAAAAGCATGAGACTTTCACTTTTATTGAAACACCCGATAGGAAGGCAATGAAAGTCAAAGGCATTTTTTACTCCTGAGAAAAGTACTGAGCTTTATACTCCTTTTTACTATGTAGTGAAAAGTGTTATTGGCTTTCATTGCCGTCCTATCTGACGAGTCATTAAATGTAAAATGCTCATGCTTTTTACTCATGATTTGAACTTCTGAATACCATCAGATTTTTTTTCAAACTTTAGTGAATCAATGCCGATGTCTTTTTGGTGATTACATATATTAAAGCGGCTGGTGAATATAAAAAAATCAAAAATAGCAGAAAAAAAGCTTTTCCTTGATTGATAAAAAACATCTTTTCAATCCTTTTCTTAACAGCAACATGTTTAAAAAACAATATGTCTTTGGATAACAATTTAACAACCCACATGATTTCAGTACTTTATAACTCTTAAAATGCAAAGGCCCACCTGATTCATTAGTAGATGTAGCTACAATGAAAAAGACAGAAAACACATTTCAGAAGAGCTCAAATATATTTTTAAAATCAAGTAAGGAATTCTTAAGAATATTCCGATCCGCCATGGGTTATTTTAAAATGTGCAAAAATACCACATTTTGAACCAACTAATTTCACAAAAAATGGTTAGGTCAAAAGGTGCTATTGCTAGAAATGAAAGGATTTCCCTGTCCTTTCAACCCTAAACAAAAATGTCCCATTTTTCCCATCATTTTTAGAAGGATATTCCACCTTTAGAGCTAACATTTTTATTGAGTTTTTAAGTGAAGGGGGTCAGAAAACAGTTTCATAAATTTCACGCATTATTAATAAATGTGACTTGATTATTTTTGGGTTCTCAGTCACTCCTTGTCATTACTACCCCTCCAGTTGTATTAGCCTTTACCAATCTTGAATAGTAAAATACAGTAGAGTTTTTAATTATTTAAGTATTTAAAGCTGTTTTTAGCAAAAACCTAACCTTACTAACTCATAAATTACCAAACACAAAAGAGTCAGAGGGGTTCATACATGGCCCTTTAACCAAGCAAGTCTATTATTCATTAATGAAAATCAATATGCAGAAATTAAAATAACAGACAGCGATAACTGTATAAATGACCATTGATAATAAGATGTATTATTCAACTAATCTGTACTATAAATCAAACTGATTTAATAATAACACTGATTAAACATGAAGGCTTACTTGGTTGAGTAGGAGCTTTTTTTTCAATCAAGCAAAAGAAAAGGAAAGGCAAGATTTAGAAAAGATAAAATGAAATATCCAAAACCAAACAAAGCTCAAATATCTTTGGAACATAGCAAACCATTAGTTTTTCCAGTGTCAGCATACCAATAAAGCTAACGAAAAACTATTACCCTCCTTCTTTATGGATAACTTAAAGAATTCTGCACCAATTTGTCAAATTAACCCAATATTCTCTATAGTAACCTGATTCATTTTCCCAGAACTTCATGTCCAGTAGTTAATGTCAATGCAAACCTTGACAATAGGCTTCCATTGCATCCCTATAAATTAAATGAACCAGTTCCTCCATTTGAAGCAAATGGCCAGGATTTACTTAAAGTTGAGAAAAATTCTCATGTTAGAAATACATTCAATTCAGTAAAAAAAAAAGCATGAGACTTTCACTTTTATTGAAACACCCGATAGGAAGGCAATGAAAGTCAAAGGCATTTTTTACTCCTGAGAAAAGTACTGAGCTTTATACTCCTTTTTACTATGTAGTAAAAAGTGTTATTGGCTTTCATTGCCTTCCTATCTGATGAGTCATTAAATGTAAAATGCTCATGCTTTTTACTCATGATTTGAACTTCTGAATACCATCAGATTTTTTTTCAAACTTTAGTGAATCAATGCCGATGTCTTTTTGGTGATTACATATATTAAAGCGGCTGGTGAAAATAAAAAAATCAAAAATAGCAGAAAAAAAGCTTTTCCTTGATTGATAAAAAACATCTTTTCAATCCTTTTCTTAACAGCAACATGTTTAAAAAACAATATGTCTTTGGATAACAATTTAACAACCCACATGAATTCAGTGCTTTATAACTCTTGAAATGCAAAGGCCCACCTGATTCATTAGCAGATGGAGCTAATATGAAAAAGAAAGAAAACACATTTCAGAAGAGCTCAAATATATTTTTAAAACCAAGTAAAAAATTCTTAAGAATATTCCGATCCGCCTTGGGTTATTTTAAAATGTGCAAAAATACCACATTTTGAACCAACTAATTTCACAAAAAATGGTTAGGTCAAAGGGTGCTATTGCTAGAAATGAAAGGATTTCCCTGTCCTTTCAACCCTAAACAAAAATGTCACATTTTTCCCATCATTTTTAGAAGGATATTCCACCTTTAGAGCTAACATTTTTATTGAGTTTTTAAGAGAAGTGGGTCAGAAAACAGTTTCATAAATTAAACGCATTAATAAATGTGACTTGATTATTTTTGGGTTCTCAGTCACTCCTTGTCATTACTACCCCTCCAGTTGTATTAGCCTTTACCAATCTTGAATAGTAAAATACAGTAGAGTTTTTAATTATTTAAGTATTTAAAGCTGTTTTTAGCAAAAACCTAACCTTACTAACTCATAAATTAACAAACACAAAAGAGTCAGAGGGGTTTATACATGGCCCATTAACCAAGCAAGTCTATTATTGATTAATCAAAATCAATATGCAGACATTAAAATAACAGACAGCGATAACTGTATAAATGACCATTGGTAATAAGATGTATTATTCAACTAATCTGTACTATAAATCAAACTGATTTAATAATAACACTGATTAAACATGAAGGCTTACTTGGTTGAGTAGGAGCTTTTTTTTCAATCAAGCAAAAGAAAAGGAAAGGCAAGATTTAGAAAAGATAAAATGAAATATCCAAAACCAAACAAAGCTCAAATATCTTTGGAACATAGCAAACCATTAGTTTTTCCAGTGTCAGCATACCAATAAAGCTAACGAAAAACTATTACCCTCCTTCTTTATGGATAACTTAAAGAATTCTGCACCAATTTGTCAAATTAACCCAATATTCTCTATAGTAACCTGATTCATTTTCCCAGAACTTCATGTCCAGTAGTTAATGTCAATGCAAACCTTGACAATAGGCTTCCATTGCATCCCTATAAATTAAATGAACCAGTTCCTCCATTTGAAGCAAATGACCAGGATTTACTTAAAGTTGAGAAAAATTCTCATGTTAGAAATACATTCAATTCAGTAAAAAAAAAAAGCATGAGACTTTCACTTTTATTGAAACACCCGATAGGAAGGCAATGAAAGTCAAAGGCATTTTTTACTCCTGAGAAAAGTACTGAGCTTTATACTCCTTTTTACTATGTAGTAAAAAGTGTTATTGGCTTTCATTGCCGTCCTATCTGACGAGTCATTAAATGTAAAATGCTCATGCTTTTTACTCATGATTTGAACTTCTGAATACCATCAGATTTTTTTTCAAACTTTAGTGAATCAATGCCGATGTCTTTTTGGTGATTACATATATTAAAGCGGCTGGTGAATATAAAAAAATCAAAAATAGCAGAAAAAAAGCTTTTCCTTGATTGATAAAAAACATCTTTTCAATCCTTTTCTTAACAGCAACATGTTTAAAAAACAATATGTCTTTGGATAACAATTTAACAACCCACATGAATTCAGTACTTTATAACTCTTAAAATGCAAAGGCCCACCTGATTCATTAGTAGATGTAGCTACAATGAAAAAGACAGAAAACACATTTCAGAAGAGCTCAAATATATTTTTAAAACCAAGTAAGGATTTCTTAAGAATATTCCGATCCGCCATGGGTTATTTTAAAATGTGCAAAAATACCACATTTTGAACCAACTAATTTCACAAAAAATGGTTAGGTCAAAAGGTGCTATTGCTAGAAATGAAAGGATTTCCCTGTCCTTTCAACCCTAAACAAAAATGTCCCATTTTTCCCATCATTTTTAGAAGGATATTCCACCTTTAGAGCTAACATTTTTATTGAGATTTTAAGAGAAGGGGGTCAGAAAACAGTTTCATAAATTTCACGCATTATTAATAAATGTGACTTGATTATTTTTGGGTTCTCAGTCACTCCTTGTCATTACTACCCCTCCAGTTGTATTAGCCTTTACCAATCTTGAATAGTAAAATACAGTAGAATTTTTAATTATTTAAGTATTTAAAGCTGTTTTTAGCAAAAACCTAACCTTACTAACTCATAAATTAACAAACACAAAAGAGTCAGAGGGGTTCATACATGGCCCATTAACCAAGCAAGTCTATTATTGATTAATCAAAATCAATATGCAGACATTAAAATAACAGACAGCGATAACTGTATAAATGACCATTGGTAATAAGATGTATTATTCAACTAATCTGTACTATAAATCAAACTGATTTAATAATAACACTGATTAAACATGAAGGCTTACTTGGTTGAGTAGGAGCTTTTTTTTCAATCAAGCAAAAGAAAAGGAAAGGCAAGATTTAGAAAAGATAAAATGAAATATCCAAAACCAAACAAAGCTCAAATATCTTTGGAACATAGCAAACCATTAGTTTTTCCAGTGTCAGCATACCAATAAAGCTAACGAAAAACTATTACCCTCCTTCTTTATGGATAACTTAAAGAATTCTGCACCAATTTGTCAAATTAACCCAATATTCTCTATAGTAACCTGATTCATTTTCCCAGAACTTCATGTCCAGTAGTTAATGTCAATGCAAACCTTGACAATAGGCTTCCATTGCATCCCTATAAATTAAATGAACCAGTTCCTCCATTTGAAGCAAATGGCCAGGATTTACTTAAAGTTGAGAAAAATTCTCATGTTAGAAATACATTCAATTCAGTAAAAAAAAAAGCATGAGACTTTCACTTTTATTGAAACACCCGATAGGAAGGCAATGAAAGTCAAAGGCATTTTTTACTCCTGAGAAAAGTACTGAGCTTTATACTCCTTTTTACTATGTAGTAAAAAGTGTTATTGGCTTTCATTGCCTTCCTATCTGATGAGTCATTAAATGTAAAATGCTCATGCTTTTTACTCATGATTTGAACTTCTGAATACCATCAGATTTTTTTTCAAACTTTAGTGAATCAATGCCGATGTCTTTTTGGTGATTACATATATTAAAGCGGCTGGTGAAAATAAAAAAATCAAAAATAGCAGAAAAAAAGCTTTTCCTTGATTGATAAAAAACATCTTTTCAATCCTTTTCTTAACAGCAACATGTTTAAAAAACAATATGTCTTTGGATAACAATTTAACAACCCACATGAATTCAGTGCTTTATAACTCTTGAAATGCAAAGGCCCACCTGATTCATTAGCAGATGGAGCTAATATGAAAAAGAAAGAAAACACATTTCAGAAGAGCTCAAATATATTTTTAAAACCAAGTAAAAAATTCTTAAGAATATTCCGATCCGCCTTGGGTTATTTTAAAATGTGCAAAAATACCACATTTTGAACCAACTAATTTCACAAAAAATGGTTAGGTCAAAGGGTGCTATTGCTAGAAATGAAAGGATTTCCCTGTCCTTTCAACCCTAAACAAAAATGTCACATTTTTCCCATCATTTTTAGAAGGATATTCCACCTTTAGAGCTAACATTTTTATTGAGTTTTTAAGAGAAGTGGGTCAGAAAACAGTTTCATAAATTAAACGCATTAATAAATGTGACTTGATTATTTTTGGGTTCTCAGTCACTCCTTGTCATTACTACCCCTCCAGTTGTATTAGCCTTTACCAATCTTGCATAGTAAAATGCAGTAGAGTTTTTAATTATTTAAGTATTTAAAGCTGTTTTTAGCAAAAACCTAACCTTACTAACTCATAAATTAACAAACACAAAAGAGTCAGAGGGGTTCATACATGGCCCATTAACCAAGCAAGTCTATTACTGATTAATCAAAATCAATATGCAGACATTAAAATAACAGACAGCGATAACTGTATAAATGACCATTGGTAATAAGATGTATTATTCAACTAATCTGTACTATAAATCAAACTGATTTAATAATAACACAGATTAAACATGAAGGCTTACTTGGTTGAGTAGGAGCTTTTTTTTCAATCAAGCAAAAGAAAAGGAAAGGCAAGATTTAGAAAAGATAAAATGAAATATCCAAAACCAAACAAAGCTCAAATATCTTTGGAACATAGCAAACCATTAGTTTTTCCAGTGTCAGCATACCAATAAAGCTAACGAAAAACTATTACCCTCCTTCTTTATGGATAACTTAAAGAATTCTGCACCAATTTGTCAAATTAACCTAATATTCTCTATAGTAACCTGATTCATTTTCCCAGAACTTCATGTCCAGTAGTTAATGTCAATGCAAACCTTGACAATAGGCTTCCATTGCATCCCTATAAATTAAATGAACCAGTTCCTCCATTTGAAGCAAATGGCCAGGATTTACTTAAAGTTGAGAAAAATTCTCATGTTAGAAATACATTCAATTCAGTAAAAAAAAAAGCATGAGACTTTCACTTTTATTGAAACACCCGATAGGAAGGCAATGAAAGTCAAAGGCATTTTTTACTCCTGAGAAAAGTACTGAGCTTTATACTCCTTTTTACTATGTAGTAAAAAGTGTTATTGGCTTTCATTGCCTTCCTATCTGATGAGTCATTAAATGTAAAATGCTCATGCTTTTTACTCATGATTTGAACTTCTGAATACCATCAGATTTTTTTTCAAACTTTAGTGAATCAATGCCGATGTCTTTTTGGTGATTACATATATTAAAGCGGCTGGTGAAAATAAAAAAATCAAAAATAGCAGAAAAAAAGCTTTTCCTTGATTGATAAAAAACATCTTTTCAATCCTTTTCTTAACAGCAACATGTTTAAAAAACAATATGTCTTTGGATAACAATTTAACAACCCACATGAATTCAGTGCTTTATAACTCTTGAAATGCAAAGGCCCACCTGATTCATTAGCAGATGGAGCTAATATGAAAAAGAAAGAAAACACATTTCAGAAGAGCTCAAATATATTTTTAAAACCAAGTAAAAAATTCTTAAGAATATTCCGATCCGCCTTGGGTTATTTTAAAATGTGCAAAAATACCACATTTTGAACCAACTAATTTCACAAAAAATGGTTAGGTCAAAGGGTGCTATTGCTAGAAATGAAAGGATTTCCCTGTCCTTTCAACCCTAAACAAAAATGTCACATTTTTCCCATCATTTTTAGAAGGATATTCCACCTTTAGAGCTAACATTTTTATTGAGTTTTTAAGAGAAGTGGGTCAGAAAACAGTTTCATAAATTAAACGCATTAATAAATGTGACTTGATTATTTTTGGGTTCTCAGTCACTCCTTGTCATTACTACCCCTCCAGTTGTATTAGCCTTTACCAATCTTGCATAGTAAAATGCAGTAGAGTTTTTAATTATTTAAGTATTTAAAGCTGTTTTTAGCAAAAACCTAACCTTACTAACTCATAAATTAACAAACACAAAAGAGTCAGAGGGGTTCATACATGGCCCATTAACCAAGCAAGTCTATTACTGATTAATCAAAATCAATATGCAGACATTAAAATAACAGACAGCGATAACTGTATAAATGACCATTGGTAATAAGATGTATTATTCAACTAATCTGTACTATAAATCAAACTGATTTAATAATAACACAGATTAAACATGAAGGCTTACTTGGTTGAGTAGGAGCTTTTTTTTCAATCAAGCAAAAGAAAAGGAAAGGCAAGATTTAGAAAAGATAAAATGAAATATCCAAAACCAAACAAAGCTCAAATATCTTTGGAACATAGCAAACCATTAGTTTTTCCAGTGTCAGCATACCAATAAAGCTAACGAAAAACTATTACCCTCCTTCTTTATGGATAACTTAAAGAATTCTGCACCAATTTGTCAAATTAACCCAATATTCTCTATAGTAACCTGATTCATTTTCCCAGAACTTCATGTCCAGTAGTTAATGTCAATGCAAACCTTGACAATAGGCTTCCATTGCATCCCTATAAATTAAATGAACCAGTTCCTCCATTTGAAGCAAATGGCCAGGATTTACTTAAAGTTGAGTAAAATTCTCATGTTAGAAATACATTCAATTCAGTAAAAAAAAAAGCATGAGACTTTCACTTTTATTGAAACACCCGATAGGAAGGCAATGAAAGTCAAAGGCATTTTTTACTCCTGAGAAAAGTACTGAGCTTTATACTCCTTTTTACTATGTAGTAAAAAGTGTTATTGGCTTTCATTGCCGTCCTATCTGACGAGTCATTAAATGTAAAATGCTCATGCTTTTTACTCATGATTTGAACTTCTGAATACCATCAGATTTTTTTTCAAACTTTAGTGAATCAATGCCGATGTCTTTTTGGTGATTACATATATTAAAGCGGCTGGTGAATATAAAAAAATCAAAAATAGCAGAAAAAAAGCTTTTCCTTGATTGATAAAAAACATCTTTTCAATCCTTTTCTTAACAGCAACATGTTTAAAAACCAATATGTCTTTGGATAACAATTTAACAACCCACATGAATTCAGTACTTTATAACTCTTAAAATGCAAAGGCCCACCTGATTCATTAGTAGATGTAGCTACAATGAAAAAGACAGAAAACACATTTCAGAAGAGCTCAAATATATTTTTAAAACCAAGTAAGGAATTCTTAAGAATATTCCGATCCGCCATGGGTTATTTTAAAATGTGCAAAAATACCACATTTTGAACCAACTAATTTCACAAAAAATGGTTAGGTCAAAAGGTGCTATTGCTAGAAATGAAAGGATTTCCCTGTCCTTTCAACCCTAAACAAAAATGTCCCATTTTTCCCATCATTTTTAGAAGGATATTCCACCTTTAGAGCTAACATTTTTATTGAGTTTTTAAGTGAAGGGGGTCAGAAAACAGTTTCATAAATTTCACGCATTATTAATAAATGTGACTTGATTATTTTTGGGTTCTCAGTCACTCCTTGTCATTACTACCCCTCCAGTTGTATTAGCCTTTACCAATCTTGAATAGTAAAATACAGTAGAGTTTTTAATTATTTAAGTATTTAAAGCTGTTTTTAGCAAAAACCTAACCTTACTAACTCATAAATTAACAAACACAAAAGAGTCAGAGGGGTTCATACATGGCCCATTAACCAAGCAAGTCTATTACTGATTAATCAAAATCAATATGCAGACATTAAAATAACAGACAGCGATAACTGTATAAATGACCATTGGTAATAAGATGTATTATTCAACTAATCTGTACTATAAATCAAACTGATTTAATAATAACACTGATTAAACATGAAGGCTTACTTGGTTGAGTAGGAGCTTTTTTTTCAATCAAGCAAAAGAAAAGGAAAGGCAAGATTTAGAAAAGATAAAATGAAATATCCAAAACCAAACAAAGCTCAAATATCTTTGGAACATAGCAAACCATTAGTTTTTCCAGTGTCAGCATACCAATAAAGCTAACGAAAAACTATTACCCTCCTTCTTTATGGATAACTTAAAGAATTCTGCACCAATTTGTCAAATTAACCCAATATTCTCTATAGTAACCTGATTCATTTTCCCAGAACTTCATGTCCAGTAGTTAATGTCAATGCAAACCTTGACAATAGGCTTCCATTGCATCCCTATAAATTAAATGAACCAGTTCCTCCATTTGAAGCAAATGACCAGGATTTACTTAAAGTTGAGAAAAATTCTCATGTTAGAAATACATTCAATTCAGTAAAAAAAAAAAGCATGAGACTTTCACTTTTATTGAAACACCCGATAGGAAGGCAATGAAAGTCAAAGGCATTTTTTACTCCTGAGAAAAGTACTGAGCTTTATACTCCTTTTTACTATGTAGTAAAAAGTGTTATTGGCTTTCATTGCCGTCCTATCTGACGAGTCATTAAATGTAAAATGCTCATGCTTTTTACTCATGATTTGAACTTCTGAATACCATCAGATTTTTTTTCAAACTTTAGTGAATCAATGCCGATGTCTTTTTGGTGATTACATATATTAAAGCGGCTGGTGAATATAAAAAAATCAAAAATAGCAGAAAAAAAGCTTTTCCTTGATTGATAAAAAACATCTTTTCAATCCTTTTCTTAACAGCAACATGTTTAAAAAACAATATGTCTTTGGATAACAATTTAACAACCCACATGAATTCAGTACTTTATAACTCTTAAAATGCAAAGGCCCACCTGATTCATTAGTAGATGTAGCTACAATGAAAAAGACAGAAAACACATTTCAGAAGAGCTCAAATATATTTTTAAAACCAAGTAAGGATTTCTTAAGAATATTCCGATCCGCCATGGGTTATTTTAAAATGTGCAAAAATACCACATTTTGAACCAACTAATTTCACAAAAAATGGTTAGGTCAAAAGGTGCTATTGCTAGAAATGAAAGGATTTCCCTGTCCTTTCAACCCTAAACAAAAATGTCCCATTTTTCCCATCATTTTTAGAAGGATATTCCACCTTTAGAGCTAACATTTTTATTGAGATTTTAAGAGAAGGGGGTCAGAAAACAGTTTCATAAATTTCACGCATTATTAATAAATGTGACTTGATTATTTTTGGGTTCTCAGTCACTCCTTGTCATTACTACCCCTCCAGTTGTATTAGCCTTTACCAATCTTGAATAGTAAAATACAGTAGAATTTTTAATTATTTAAGTATTTAAAGCTGTTTTTAGCAAAAACCTAACCTTACTAACTCATAAATTAACAAACACAAAAGAGTCAGAGGGGTTCATACATGGCCCATTAACCAAGCAAGTCTATTATTGATTAATCAAAATCAATATGCAGACATTAAAATAACAGACAGCGATAACTGTATAAATGACCATTGGTAATAAGATGTATTATTCAACTAATCTGTACTATAAATCAAACTGATTTAATAATAACACTGATTAAACATGAAGGCTTACTTGGTTGAGTAGGAGCTTTTTTTTCAATCAAGCAAAAGAAAAGGAAAGGCAAGATTTAGAAAAGATAAAATGAAATATCCAAAACCAAACAAAGCTCAAATATCTTTGGAACATAGCAAACCATTAGTTTTTCCAGTGTCAGCATACCAATAAAGCTAACGAAAAACTATTACCCTCCTTCTTTATGGATAACTTAAAGAATTCTGCACCAATTTGTCAAATTAACCTAATATTCTCTATAGTAACCTGATTCATTTTCCCAGAACTTCATGTCCAGTAGTTAATGTCAATGCAAACCTTGACAATAGGCTTCCATTGCATCCCTATAAATTAAATGAACCAGTTCCTCCATTTGAAGCAAATGGCCAGGATTTACTTAAAGTTGAGAAAAATTCTCATGTTAGAAATACATTCAATTCAGTAAAAAAAAAAGCATGAGACTTTCACTTTTATTGAAACACCCGATAGGAAGGCAATGAAAGTCAAAGGCATTTTTTACTCCTGAGAAAAGTACTGAGCTTTATACTCCTTTTTACTATGTAGTAAAAAGTGTTATTGGCTTTCATTGCCTTCCTATCTGATGAGTCATTAAATGTAAAATGCTCATGCTTTTTACTCATGATTTGAACTTCTGAATACCATCAGATTTTTTTTCAAACTTTAGTGAATCAATGCCGATGTCTTTTTGGTGATTACATATATTAAAGCGGCTGGTGAAAATAAAAAAATCAAAAATAGCAGAAAAAAAGCTTTTCCTTGATTGATAAAAAACATCTTTTCAATCCTTTTCTTAACAGCAACATGTTTAAAAAACAATATGTCTTTGGATAACAATTTAACAACCCACATGAATTCAGTGCTTTATAACTCTTGAAATGCAAAGGCCCACCTGATTCATTAGCAGATGGAGCTAATATGAAAAAGAAAGAAAACACATTTCAGAAGAGCTCAAATATATTTTTAAAACCAAGTAAAAAATTCTTAAGAATATTCCGATCCGCCTTGGGTTATTTTAAAATGTGCAAAAATACCACATTTTGAACCAACTAATTTCACAAAAAATGGTTAGGTCAAAGGGTGCTATTGCTAGAAATGAAAGGATTTCCCTGTCCTTTCAACCCTAAACAAAAATGTCACATTTTTCCCATCATTTTTAGAAGGATATTCCACCTTTAGAGCTAACATTTTTATTGAGTTTTTAAGAGAAGTGGGTCAGAAAACAGTTTCATAAATTAAACGCATTAATAAATGTGACTTGATTATTTTTGGGTTCTCAGTCACTCCTTGTCATTACTACCCCTCCAGTTGTATTAGCCTTTACCAATCTTGCATAGTAAAATGCAGTAGAGTTTTTAATTATTTAAGTATTTAAAGCTGTTTTTAGCAAAAACCTAACCTTACTAACTCATAAATTAACAAACACAAAAGAGTCAGAGGGGTTCATACATGGCCCATTAACCAAGCAAGTCTATTACTGATTAATCAAAATCAATATGCAGACATTAAAATAACAGACAGCGATAACTGTATAAATGACCATTGGTAATAAGATGTATTATTCAACTAATCTGTACTATAAATCAAACTGATTTAATAATAACACAGATTAAACATGAAGGCTTACTTGGTTGAGTAGGAGCTTTTTTTTCAATCAAGCAAAAGAAAAGGAAAGGCAAGATTTAGAAAAGATAAAATGAAATATCCAAAACCAAACAAAGCTCAAATATCTTTGGAACATAGCAAACCATTAGTTTTTCCAGTGTCAGCATACCAATAAAGCTAACGAAAAACTATTACCCTCCTTCTTTATGGATAACTTAAAGAATTCTGCACCAATTTGTCAAATTAACCCAATATTCTCTATAGTAACCTGATTCATTTTCCCAGAACTTCATGTCCAGTAGTTAATGTCAATGCAAACCTTGACAATAGGCTTCCATTGCATCCCTATAAATTAAATGAACCAGTTCCTCCATTTGAAGCAAATGGCCAGGATTTACTTAAAGTTGAGTAAAATTCTCATGTTAGAAATACATTCAATTCAGTAAAAAAAAAAGCATGAGACTTTCACTTTTATTGAAACACCCGATAGGAAGGCAATGAAAGTCAAAGGCATTTTTTACTCCTGAGAAAAGTACTGAGCTTTATACTCCTTTTTACTATGTAGTAAAAAGTGTTATTGGCTTTCATTGCCGTCCTATCTGACGAGTCATTAAATGTAAAATGCTCATGCTTTTTACTCATGATTTGAACTTCTGAATACCATCAGATTTTTTTTCAAACTTTAGTGAATCAATGCCGATGTCTTTTTGGTGATTACATATATTAAAGCGGCTGGTGAATATAAAAAAATCAAAAATAGCAGAAAAAAAGCTTTTCCTTGATTGATAAAAAACATCTTTTCAATCCTTTTCTTAACAGCAACATGTTTAAAAACCAATATGTCTTTGGATAACAATTTAACAACCCACATGAATTCAGTACTTTATAACTCTTAAAATGCAAAGGCCCACCTGATTCATTAGTAGATGTAGCTACAATGAAAAAGACAGAAAACACATTTCAGAAGAGCTCAAATATATTTTTAAAACCAAGTAAGGAATTCTTAAGAATATTCCGATCCGCCATGGGTTATTTTAAAATGTGCAAAAATACCACATTTTGAACCAACTAATTTCACAAAAAAAGGTTAGGTCAAAAGGTGCTATTGCTAGAAATGAAAGGATTTCCCTGTCCTTTCAACCCTAAACAAAAATGTCCCATTTTTCCCATCATTTTTAGAAGGATATTCCACCTTTAGAGCTAACATTTTTATTGAGTTTTTAAGTGAAGGGGGTCAGAAAACAGTTTCATAAATTTCACGCATTATTAATAAATGTGACTTGATTATTTTTGGGTTCTCAGTCACTCCTTGTCATTACTACCCCTCCAGTTGTATTAGCCTTTACCAATCTTGAATAGTAAAATACAGTAGAGTTTTTAATTATTTAAGTATTTAAAGCTGTTTTTAGCAAAAACCTAACCTTACTAACTCATAAATTAACAAACACAAAAGAGTCAGAGGGGTTCATACATGGCCCATTAACCAAGCAAGTCTATTACTGATTAATCAAAATCAATATGCAGACATTAAAATAACAGACAGCGATAACTGTATAAATGACCATTGGTAATAAGATGTATTATTCAACTAATCTGTACTATAAATCAAACTGATTTAATAATAACACTGATTAAACATGAAGGCTTACTTGGTTGAGTAGGAGCTTTTTTTTCAATCAAGCAAAAGAAAAGGAAAGGCAAGATTTAGAAAAGATAAAATGAAATATCCAAAACCAAACAAAGCTCAAATATCTTTGGAACATAGCAAACCATTAGTTTTTCCAGTGTCAGCATACCAATAAAGCTAACGAAAAACTATTACCCTCCTTCTTTATGGATAACTTAAAGAATTCTGCACCAATTTGTCAAATTAACCCAATATTCTCTATAGTAACCTGATTCATTTTCCCAGAACTTCATGTCCAGTAGTTAATGTCAATGCAAACCTTGACAATAGGCTTCCATTGCATCCCTATAAATTAAATGAACCAGTTCCTCCATTTGAAGCAAATGACCAGGATTTACTTAAAGTTGAGAAAAATTCTCATGTTAGAAATACATTCAATTCAGTAAAAAAAAAAAGCATGAGACTTTCACTTTTATTGAAACACCCGATAGGAAGGCAATGAAAGTCAAAGGCATTTTTCACTCCTGAGAAAAGTACTGAGCTTTATACTCCTTTTTACTATGTAGTAAAAAGTGTTATTGGCTTTCATTGCCGTCCTATCTGACGAGTCATTAAATGTAAAATGCTCATGCTTTTTACTCATGATTTGAACTTCTGAATACCATCAGATTTTTTTTCAAACTTTAGTGAATCAATGCCGATGTCTTTTTGGTGATTACATATATTAAAGCGGCTGGTGAATATAAAAAAATCAAAAATAGCAGAAAAAAAGCTTTTCCTTGATTGATAAAAAACATCTTTTCAATCCTTTTCTTAACAGCAACATGTTTAAAAAACAATATGTCTTTGGATAACAATTTAACAACCCACATGAATTCAGTACTTTATAACTCTTAAAATGCAAAGGCCCACCTGATTCATTAGTAGATGTAGCTACAATGAAAAAGACAGAAAACACATTTCAGAAGAGCTCAAATATATTTTTAAAACCAAGTAAGGATTTCTTAAGAATATTCCGATCCGCCATGGGTTATTTTAAAATGTGCAAAAATACCACATTTTGAACCAACTAATTTCACAAAAAATGGTTAGGTCAAAAGGTGCTATTGCTAGAAATGAAAGGATTTCCCTGTCCTTTCAACCCTAAACAAAAATGTCCCATTTTTCCCATCATTTTTAGAAGGATATTCCACCTTTAGAGCTAACATTTTTATTGAGATTTTAAGAGAAGGGGGTCAGAAAACAGTTTCATAAATTTCACGCATTATTAATAAATGTGACTTGATTATTTTTGGGTTCTCAGTCACTCCTTGTCATTACTACCCCTCCAGTTGTATTAGCCTTTACCAATCTTGAATAGTAAAATACAGTAGAATTTTTAATTATTTAAGTATTTAAAGCTGTTTTTAGCAAAAACCTAACCTTACTAACTCATAAATTAACAAACACAAAAGAGTCAGAGGGGTTCATACATGGCCCATTAACCAAGCAAGTCTATTATTGATTAATCAAAATCAATATGCAGACATTAAAATAACAGACAGCGATAACTGTATAAATGACCATTGGTAATAAGATGTATTATTCAACTAATCTGTACTATAAATCAAACTGATTTAATAATAACACTGATTAAACATGAAGGCTTACTTGGTTGAGTAGGAGCTTTTTTTTCAATCAAGCAAAAGAAAAGGAAAGGCAAGATTTAGAAAAGATAAAATGAAATATCCAAAACCAAACAAAGCTCAAATATCTTTGGAACATAGCAAACCATTAGTTTTTCCAGTGTCAGCATACCAATAAAGCTAACGAAAAACTATTACCCTCCTTCTTTATGGATAACTTAAAGAATTCTGCACCAATTTGTCAAATTAACCCAATATTCTCTATAGTAACCTGATTCATTTTCCCAGAACTTCATGTCCAGTAGTTAATGTCAATGCAAACCTTGACAATAGGCTTCCATTGCATCCCTATAAATTAAATGAACCAGTTCCTCCATTTGAAGCAAATGGCCAGGATTTACTTAAAGTTGAGAAAAATTCTCATGTTAGAAATACATTCAATTCAGTAAAAAAAAAAGCATGAGACTTTCACTTTTATTGAAACACCCGATAGGAAGGCAATGAAAGTCAAAGGCATTTTTTACTCCTGAGAAAAGTACTGAGCTTTATACTCCTTTTTACTATGTAGTAAAAAGTGTTATTGGCTTTCATTGCCTTCCTATCTGATGAGTCATTAAATGTAAAATGCTCATGCTTTTTACTCATGATTTGAACTTCTGAATACCATCAGATTTTTTTTCAAACTTTAGTGAATCAATGCCGATGTCTTTTTGGTGATTACATATATTAAAGCGGCTGGTGAAAATAAAAAAATCAAAAATAGCAGAAAAAAAGCTTTTCCTTGATTGATAAAAAACATCTTTTCAATCCTTTTCTTAACAGCAACATGTTTAAAAAACAATATGTCTTTGGATAACAATTTAACAACCCACATGAATTCAGTGCTTTATAACTCTTGAAATGCAAAGGCCCACCTGATTCATTAGCAGATGGAGCTAATATGAAAAAGAAAGAAAACACATTTCAGAAGAGCTCAAATATATTTTTAAAACCAAGTAAAAAATTCTTAAGAATATTCCGATCCGCCTTGGGTTATTTTAAAATGTGCAAAAATACCACATTTTGAACCAACTAATTTCACAAAAAATGGTTAGGTCAAAGGGTGCTATTGCTAGAAATGAAAGGATTTCCCTGTCCTTTCAACCCTAAACAAAAATGTCACATTTTTCCCATCATTTTTAGAAGGATATTCCACCTTTAGAGCTAACATTTTTATTGAGTTTTTAAGAGAAGTGGGTCAGAAAACAGTTTCATAAATTAAACGCATTAATAAATGTGACTTGATTATTTTTGGGTTCTCAGTCACTCCTTGTCATTACTACCCCTCCAGTTGTATTAGCCTTTACCAATCTTGCATAGTAAAATGCAGTAGAGTTTTTAATTATTTAAGTATTTAAAGCTGTTTTTAGCAAAAACCTAACCTTACTAACTCATAAATTAACAAACACAAAAGAGTCAGAGGGGTTCATACATGGCCCATTAACCAAGCAAGTCTATTACTGATTAATCAAAATCAATATGCAGACATTAAAATAACAGACAGCGATAACTGTATAAATGACCATTGGTAATAAGATGTATTATTCAACTAATCTGTACTATAAATCAAACTGATTTAATAATAACACAGATTAAACATGAAGGCTTACTTGGTTGAGTAGGAGCTTTTTTTTCAATCAAGCAAAAGAAAAGGAAAGGCAAGATTTAGAAAAGATAAAATGAAATATCCAAAACCAAACAAAGCTCAAATATCTTTGGAACATAGCAAACCATTAGTTTTTCCAGTGTCAGCATACCAATAAAGCTAACGAAAAACTATTACCCTCCTTCTTTATGGATAACTTAAAGAATTCTGCACCAATTTGTCAAATTAACCCAATATTCTCTATAGTAACCTGATTCATTTTCCCAGAACTTCATGTCCAGTAGTTAATGTCAATGCAAACCTTGACAATAGGCTTCCATTGCATCCCTATAAATTAAATGAACCAGTTCCTCCATTTGAAGCAAATGGCCAGGATTTACTTAAAGTTGAGTAAAATTCTCATGTTAGAAATACATTCAATTCAGTAAAAAAAAAAGCATGAGACTTTCACTTTTATTGAAACACCCGATAGGAAGGCAATGAAAGTCAAAGGCATTTTTTACTCCTGAGAAAAGTACTGAGCTTTATACTCCTTTTTACTATGTAGTAAAAAGTGTTATTGGCTTTCATTGCCGTCCTATCTGACGAGTCATTAAATGTAAAATGCTCATGCTTTTTACTCATGATTTGAACTTCTGAATACCATCAGATTTTTTTTCAAACTTTAGTGAATCAATGCCGATGTCTTTTTGGTGATTACATATATTAAAGCGGCTGGTGAATATAAAAAAATCAAAAATAGCAGAAAAAAAGCTTTTCCTTGATTGATAAAAAACATCTTTTCAATCCTTTTCTTAACAGCAACATGTTTAAAAACCAATATGTCTTTGGATAACAATTTAACAACCCACATGAATTCAGTACTTTATAACTCTTAAAATGCAAAGGCCCACCTGATTCATTAGTAGATGTAGCTACAATGAAAAAGACAGAAAACACATTTCAGAAGAGCTCAAATATATTTTTAAAACCAAGTAAGGAATTCTTAAGAATATTCCGATCCGCCATGGGTTATTTTAAAATGTGCAAAAATACCACATTTTGAACCAACTAATTTCACAAAAAATGGTTAGGTCAAAAGGTGCTATTGCTAGAAATGAAAGGATTTCCCTGTCCTTTCAACCCTAAACAAAAATGTCCCATTTTTCCCATCATTTTTAGAAGGATATTCCACCTTTAGAGCTAACATTTTTATTGAGTTTTTAAGTGAAGGGGGTCAGAAAACAGTTTCATAAATTTCACGCATTATTAATAAATGTGACTTGATTATTTTTGGGTTCTCAGTCACTCCTTGTCATTACTACCCCTCCAGTTGTATTAGCCTTTACCAATCTTGAATAGTAAAATACAGTAGAGTTTTTAATTATTTAAGTATTTAAAGCTGTTTTTAGCAAAAACCTAACCTTACTAACTCATAAATTAACAAACACAAAAGAGTCAGAGGGGTTCATACATGGCCCATTAACCAAGCAAGTCTATTACTGATTAATCAAAATCAATATGCAGACATTAAAATAACAGACAGCGATAACTGTATAAATGACCATTGGTAATAAGATGTATTATTCAACTAATCTGTACTATAAATCAAACTGATTTAATAATAACACTGATTAAACATGAAGGCTTACTTGGTTGAGTAGGAGCTTTTTTTTCAATCAAGCAAAAGAAAAGGAAAGGCAAGATTTAGAAAAGATAAAATGAAATATCCAAAACCAAACAAAGCTCAAATATCTTTGGAACATAGCAAACCATTAGTTTTTCCAGTGTCAGCATACCAATAAAGCTAACGAAAAACTATTACCCTCCTTCTTTATGGATAACTTAAAGAATTCTGCACCAATTTGTCAAATTAACCCAATATTCTCTATAGTAACCTGATTCATTTTCCCAGAACTTCATGTCCAGTAGTTAATGTCAATGCAAACCTTGACAATAGGCTTCCATTGCATCCCTATAAATTAAATGAACCAGTTCCTCCATTTGAAGCAAATGGCCAGGATTTACTTAAAGTTGAGAAAAATTCTCATGTTAGAAATACATTCAATTCAGTAAAAAAAAAAGCATGAGACTTTCACTTTTATTGAAACACCCGATAGGAAGGCAATGAAAGTCAAAGGCATTTTTTACTCCTGAGAAAAGTACTGAGCTTTATACTCCTTTTTACTATGTAGTAAAAAGTGTTATTGGCTTTCATTGCCGTCCTATCTGACGAGTCATTAAATGTAAAATGCTCATGCTTTTTACTCATGATTTGAACTTCTGAATACCATCAGATTTTTTTTCAAACTTTAGTGAATCAATGCCGATGTCTTTTTGGTGATTACATATATTAAAGCGGCTGGTGAATATAAAAAAATCAAAAATAGCAGAAAAAAAGCTTTTCCTTGATTGATAAAAAACATCTTTTCAATCCTTTTCTTAACAGCAACATGTTTAAAAAACAATATGTCTTTGGATAACAATTTAACAACCCACATGATTTCAGTACTTTATAACTCTTAAAATGCAAAGGCCCACCTGATTCATTAGTAGATGTAGCTACAATGAAAAAGACAGAAAACACATTTCAGAAGAGCTCAAATATATTTTTAAAATCAAGTAAGGAATTCTTAAGAATATTCCGATCCGCCATGGGTTATTTTAAAATGTGCAAAAATACCACATTTTGAACCAACTAATTTCACAAAAAATGGTTAGGTCAAAAGGTGCTATTGCTAGAAATGAAAGGATTTCCCTGTCCTTTCAACCCTAAACAAAAATGTCCCATTTTTCCCATCATTTTTAGAAGGATATTCCACCTTTAGAGCTAACATTTTTATTGAGTTTTTAAGTGAAGGGGGTCAGAAAACAGTTTCATAAATTTCACGCATTATTAATAAATGTGACTTGATTATTTTGGGGTTCTCAGTCACTCCTTGTCATTACTACCCCTCCAGTTGTATTAGCCTTTACCAATCTTGAATAGTAAAATACAGTAGAGTTTTTAATTATTTAAGTATTTAAAGCTGTTTTTAGCAAAAACCTAACCTTACTAACTCATAAATTAACAAACACAAAAGAGTCAGAGGGGTTCATACATGGCCCTTTAACCAAGCAAGTCTATTATTGATTAATGAAAATCAATATGCAGAAATTAAAATAACAGACAGCGATAACTGTATAAATGACCATTGATAATAAGATGTATTATTCAACTAATCTGTACTATTAAAATAGTAAAGAAAGAACAGCGCTTATAGAAATGCTCAGCTGCAGCCTGACCGGTTGGCTAAACCGTGGGGTTGAAAAGACAATAAAGGTGATAGATCTAGCAGACAACAGACAAGCTGCCTGTGGCTGTCAGTCTATCTGCAGGCGCGCTAATTTCTGTAGGATGCTCAGGTGTGATAAGATGGGATGTTTAATCTTATCCTTGTTTTCCAAGTATCCTTAAATATTGTTGTTACTGCAAAGTCAAATGAGATTTTTGCGTTTGCAGTTTAATATTTATTACTCAATACATTTATAAAGTAACATACCTACTATAGAATTGACTCTAAATAGGTAAAATGAAATGGGACTTACCCACCAGGCCCGGCGGTAAACACCTAACCTGGGCCACTTTTGAATATGACTTATAGTTTAAGTAGATGAGGATCCCACTCTGTGATGTAGAAAGACAACTTCTTTTATTCAAATTAAAAGTGGAGATGCAAGACAGACCATGGAACGTGCCACAATCAATAATCTGTCAATTGTATACAGCGGTCCCTTTAAAACTTCAGCAGCAGCTCCTCTATGTATATGGCGCTGGCATGAAGTCCCAGGATGTGTATCCAAAAGTTCAGAGCTTGTCTATAAGCTCTACACAGTCCGTTAGTTGATAATAAAATAGTCCATGAATAAAATCCTTTCCAGCTGGTTTCAGCCAGTCAGCACAGTCAGCTGGTAGTGAAGTGTAAAGTCCCGACGCACGTTTCGATTTCTCGTCTTCAGGGTCTGGTGGGTAAGTCCCATTTCATTTTACCTATTTAGAGTCAATTCTATAGTAGGTATGTTACTTTATAAATGTATTGAGTAATAAATATTAAACTGCAAACGCAAAAATCTCATTTGACTTTGCAGTAACAACAATAACTAATCTGTACTATTAATCAAACTGATTTAATAATAACACTGATTAAACATGAAGGCTTACTTGGTTGAGTAGGAGCTTTTTTTTCAATCAAGCAAAAGAAAAGGAAAGGCAAGATTTAGAAAAGATAAAATGAAATATCCAAAGCCAAACAAAGCTCAAATATCTTTGGAACATAACAAACCATTAGTTTTTCCAGTGTCAGCATACCAATAAAGCTAACGAAAAACTATTAACCTCCTTCTTTATGGATAACTTAAAGAATTCTGCACCAATTTGTCAAATTAACCCAATATTCTCTATAGTAACCTGATTCATTTTCCCAGAACTTCATGTCCAATAGTTAATGTCAATGCAAACCTTGACAATAGGCTTCCATTGCATCCCTATAAATTAAATGAACCAGTTCCTCCATTTGAAGCAAATGGCCAGGATTTACTTAAAGTTGAGAAAAATTCTCATGTTAGAAATACATTCAATTCAGTAAAAAAAAAGCATGATACTTTCACTTTTATTGAAACACCCGATAGGAAGGCAATGAAAGTCAAAGGCTTTTTTTACTCCTGAGAAAAGTACTGAGCTTTATACTCCTTTTTACTATGTAGTAAAAAGTGTTATTGGCTTTCATTGCCTTCCTATCTGATGAGTCATTAAATGTAAAATGCTCATGCTTTTTACTCATGATTTGAACTTCTGAATACCATCAGATTTTTTTTCAAACTTTAGTGAATCAATGCCGATGTCTTTTTGGTGATTACATATATTAAAGCGGCTGGTGAAAATAAAAAAATAAAAAATAGCAGAAAAAAAGGTTTTCCTTGATTGATAAAAAACATCTTTTCAATCCTTTTCTTAACAGCAACATGTTTAAAAACCAATATGTCTTCGAATAACAATTTAACAACCCACATGAATTCAGTACTTTATAACTCTTAAAATGCAAAGGCCCACCTGATTCATTAGCAGATGGAGCTAATATGAAAAAGAAAGAAAACACATTTCAGAAGAGCTCAAATATATTTTTAAAACCAATTAAGGAATTCTTAAGAATATTCCTATCCGCCATGGGTTACTTTAAAATGTGCAAAAATACCACATTTTGAACCAACTTATTTCACAAAAAATGGTTAGGTCAAAAGGTGCTATTGCTAGAAATGAAAGGATTTCCCTGTCCTTTCAACCCTAAACAAAAATGTCACATTTTTCCCATCATTTTTAGAAGGATATTCCACCTTTAGAGCTAACATTTTTATTGAGATTTTAAGAGAAGGGGGTCAGAAAACAGTTTCATAAATTTCACGCATTATTAATAAATGTGACTTGATTATTTTTGGGTTCTCAGTCACTCCTTGTCATTACTACCCCTCCAGTTGTATTAGCCTTTACCAATCTTGAATAGTAAAATACAGTAGAGTTTTTAATTATTTAAGTATTTAAAGCTGTTTTTAGCAAAAACCTAACCTTACTAACTCATAAATTAACAAACACAAAAGAGTCAGAGGGGTTCATACATGGCCCATTAACCAAGCAAGTCTATTATTGATTAATCAAAATCAATATGCAGACATTAAAATAACAGACAGCGATAACTGTATAAATGACCATTGGTAATAAGATGTATTATTCAACTAATCTGTACTATAAATCAAACTGATTTAATAATAACACTGATTAAACATGAAGGCTTACTTGGTTGAGTAGGAGCTTTTTTTTCAATCAAGCAAAAGAAAAGGAAAGGCAAGATTTAGAAAAGATAAAATGAAATATCCAAAACCAAACAAAGCTCAAATATCTTTGGAACATAGCAAACCATTAGTTTTTCCAGTGTCAGCATACCAATAAAGCTAACGAAAAACTATTACCCTCCTTCTTTATGGATAACTTAAAGAATTCTGCACCAATTTGTCAAATTAACCCAATATTCTCTATAGTAACCTGATTCATTTTCCCAGAACTTCATGTCCAGTAGTTAATGTCAATGCAAACCTTGACAATAGGCTTCCATTGCATCCCTATAAATTAAATGAACCAGTTCCTCCATTTGAAGCAAATGGCCAGGATTTACTTAAAGTTGAGAAAAATTCTCATGTTAGAAATACATTCAATTCAGTAAAAAAAAAAGCATGAGACTTTCACTTTTATTGAAACACCCGATAGGAAGGCAATGAAAGTCAAAGGCATTTTTTACTCCTGAGAAAAGTACTGAGCTTTATACTCCTTTTTACTATGTAGTAAAAAGTGTTATTGGCTTTCATTGCCGTCCTATCTGACGAGTCATTAAATGTAAAATGCTCATGCTTTTTACTCATGATTTGAACTTCTGAATACCATCAGATTTTTTTTCAAACTTTAGTGAATCAATGCCGATGTCTTTTTGGTGATTACATATATTAAAGCGGCTGGTGAATATAAAAAAATCAAAAATAGCAGAAAAAAAGCTTTTCCTTGATTGATAAAAAACATCTTTTCAATCCTTTTCTTAACAGCAACATGTTTAAAAAACAATATGTCTTTGGATAACAATTTAACAACCCACATGATTTCAGTACTTTATAACTCTTAAAATGCAAAGGCCCACCTGATTCGTTAGTAGATGTAGCTACAATGAAAAAGACAGAAAACACATTTCAGAAGAGCTCAAATATATTTTTAAAATCAAGTAAGGAATTCTTAAGAATATTCCGATCCGCCATGGGTTATTTTAAAATGTGCAAAAATACCACATTTTGAACCAACTAATTTCACAAAAAATGGTTAGGTCAAAAGGTGCTATTGCTAGAAATGAAAGGATTTCCCTGTCCTTTTAACCCTAAACAAAAATGTCCCATTTTTCCCATCATTTTTAGAAGGATATTCCACCTTTAGAGCTAACATTTTTATTGAGTTTTTAAGTGAAGGGGGTCAGAAAACAGTTTCATAAATTTCACGCATTATTAATAAATGTGACTTGATTATTTTTGGGTTCTCAGTCACTCCTTGTCATTACTACCCCTCCAGTTGTATTAGCCTTTACCAATCTTGAATAGTAAAATACAGTAGAGTTTTTAATTATTTAAGTATTTAAAGCTGTTTTTAGCAAAAACCTAACCTTACTAACTCATAAATTAACAAACACAAAAGAGTCAGAGGGGTTCATACATGGCCCTTTAACCAAGCAAGTCTATTATTGATTAATGAAAATCAATATGCAGAAATTAAAATAACAGACAGCGATAACTGTATAAATGACCATTGATAATAAGATGTATTATTCAACTAATCTGTACTATTAAAATAGTAAAGAAAGAACAGCGCTTATAGAAATGCTCAGCTGCAGCCTGACCGGTTGGCTAAACCGTGGGGTTGAAAAGACAATAAAGGTGATAGATCTAGCAGACAACAGACAAGCTGCCTGTGGCTGTCAGTCTATCTGCAGGCGCGCTAATTTCTGTAGGATGCTCAGGTGTGATAAGATGGGATGTTTAATCTTATCCTTGTTTTCCAAGTATCCTTAAATATTGTTGTTACTGCAAAGTCAAATGAGATTTTTGCGTTTGCAGTTTAATATTTATTACTCAATACATTTATAAAGTAACATACCTACTATAGAATTGACTCTAAATAGGTAAAATGAAATGGGACTTACCCACCAGGCCCGGCGGTAAACACCTAACCTGGGCCACTTTTGAATATGACTTATAGTTTAAGTAGATGAGGATCCCACTCTGTGATGTAGAAAGACAACTTCTTTTATTCAAATTAAAAGTGGAGATGCAAGACAGACCATGGAACGTGCCACAATCAATAATCTGTCAATTGTATACAGCGGTCCCTTTAAAACTTCAGCAGCAGCTCCTCTATGTATATGGCGCTGGCATGAAGTCCCAGGATGTGTATCCAAAAGTTCAGAGCTTGTCTATAAGCTCTACACAGTCCGTTAGTTGATAATAAAATAGTCCATGAATAAAATCCTTTCCAGCTGGTTTCAGCCAGTCAGCACAGTCAGCTGGTAGTGAAGTGTAAAGTCCCGACGCACGTTTCGATTTCTCGTCTTCAGGGTCTGGTGGGTAAGTCCCATTTCATTTTACCTATTTAGAGTCAATTCTATAGTAGGTATGTTACTTTATAAATGTATTGAGTAATAAATATTAAACTGCAAACGCAAAAATCTCATTTGACTTTGCAGTAACAACAATAACTAATCTGTACTATTAATCAAACTGATTTAATAATAACACTGATTAAACATGAAGGCTTACTTGGTTGAGTAGGAGCTTTTTTTTCAATCAAGCAAAAGAAAAGGAAAGGCAAGATTTAGAAAAGATAAAATGAAATATCCAAAGCCAAACAAAGCTCAAATATCTTTGGAACATAACAAACCATTAGTTTTTCCAGTGTCAGCATACCAATAAAGCTAACGAAAAACTATTAACCTCCTTCTTTATGGATAACTTAAAGAATTCTGCACCAATTTGTCAAATTAACCCAATATTCTCTATAGTAACCTGATTCATTTTCCCAGAACTTCATGTCCAATAGTTAATGTCAATGCAAACCTTGACAATAGGCTTCCATTGCATCCCTATAAATTGAATGAACCAGTTCCTCCATTTGAAGCAAATGGCCAGGATTTACTTAAAGTTGAGTAAAATTCTCATGTTAGAAATACATTCAATTCAGTAAAAAAAAAAGCATGAGACTTTCACTTTTATTGAAACACCCGATAGGAAGGCAATGAAAGTCAAAGGCATTTTTTACTCCTGAGAAAAGTACTGAGCTTTATACTCCTTTTTACTATGTAGTAAAAAGTGTTATTGGCTTTCATTGCCGTCCTATCTGACGAGTCATTAAATGTAAAATGCTCATGCTTTTTACTCATGATTTGAACTTCTGAATACCATCAGATTTTTTTTCAAACTTTAGTGAATCAATGCCGATGTCTTTTTGGTGATTACATATATTAAAGCGGCTGGTGAATATAAAAAAATCAAAAATAGCAGAAAAAAAGCTTTTCCTTGATTGATAAAAAACATCTTTTCAATCCTTTTCTTAACAGCAACATGTTTAAAAAACAATATGTCTTTGGATAACAATTTAACAACCCACATGAATTCAGTACTTTATAACTCTTAAAATGCAAAGGCCCACCTGATTCATTAGTAGATGTAGCTACAATGAAAAAGACAGAAAACACATTTCAGAAGAGCTCAAATATATTTTTAAAACCAAGTAAGGATTTCTTAAGAATATTCCGATCCGCCATGGGTTATTTTAAAATGTGCAAAAATACCACATTTTGAACCAACTAATTTCACAAAAAATGGTTAGGTCAAAAGGTGCTATTGCTAGAAATGAAAGGATTTCCCTGTCCTTTCAACCCTAAACAAAAATGTCCCATTTTTCCCATCATTTTTAGAAGGATATTCCACCTTTAGAGCTAACATTTTTATTGAGATTTTAAGAGAAGGGGGTCAGAAAACAGTTTCATAAATTTCACGCATTATTAATAAATGTGACTTGATTATTTTTGGGTTCTCAGTCACTCCTTGTCATTACTACCCCTCCAGTTGTATTAGCCTTTACCAATCTTGAATAGTAAAATACAGTAGAATTTTTAATTATTTAAGTATTTAAAGCTGTTTTTAGCAAAAACCTAACCTTACTAACTCATAAATTAACAAACACAAAAGAGTCAGAGGGGTTCATACATGGCCCATTAACCAAGCAAGTCTATTATTGATTAATCAAAATCAATATGCAGACATTAAAATAACAGACAGCGATAACTGTATAAATGACCATTGGTAATAAGATGTATTATTCAACTAATCTGTACTATAAATCAAACTGATTTAATAATAACACTGATTAAACATGAAGGCTTACTTGGTTGAGTAGGAGCTTTTTTTTCAATCAAGCAAAAGAAAAGGAAAGGCAAGATTTAGAAAAGATAAAATGAAATATCCAAAACCAAACAAAGCTCAAATATCTTTGGAACATAGCAAACCATTAGTTTTTCCAGTGTCAGCATACCAATAAAGCTAACGAAAAACTATTACCCTCCTTCTTTATGGATAACTTAAAGAATTCTGCACCAATTTGTCAAATTAACCCAATATTCTCTATAGTAACCTGATTCATTTTCCCAGAACTTCATGTCCAGTAGTTAATGTCAATGCAAACCTTGACAATAGGCTTCCATTGCATCCCTATAAATTAAATGAACCAGTTCCTCCATTTGAAGCAAATGGCCAGGATTTACTTAAAGTTGAGAAAAATTCTCATGTTAGAAATACATTCAATTCAGTAAAAAAAAAAGCATGAGACTTTCACTTTTATTGAAACACCCGATAGGAAGGCAATGAAAGTCAAAGGCATTTTTTACTCCTGAGAAAAGTACTGAGCTTTATACTCCTTTTTACTATGTAGTAAAAAGTGTTATTGGCTTTCATTGCCGTCCTATCTGACGAGTCATTAAATGTAAAATGCTCATGCTTTTTACTCATGATTTGAACTTCTGAATACCATCAGATTTTTTTTCAAACTTTAGTGAATCAATGCCGATGTCTTTTTGGTGATTACATATATTAAAGCGGCTGGTGAATATAAAAAAATCAAAAATAGCAGAAAAAAAGCTTTTCCTTGATTGATAAAAAACATCTTTTCAATCCTTTTCTTAACAGCAACATGTTTAAAAAACAATATGTCTTTGGATAACAATTTAACAACCCACATGAATTCAGTACTTTATAACTCTTAAAATGCAAAGGCCCACCTGATTCATTAGTAGATGTAGCTACAATGAAAAAGACAGAAAACACATTTCAGAAGAGCTCAAATATATTTTTAAAACCAAGTAAGGATTTCTTAAGAATATTCCGATCCGCCATGGGTTATTTTAAAATGTGCAAAAATACCACATTTTGAACCAACTAATTTCACAAAAAATGGTTAGGTCAAAAGGTGCTATTGCTAGAAATGAAAGGATTTCCCTGTCCTTTCAACCCTAAACAAAAATGTCCCATTTTTCCCATCATTTTTAGAAGGATATTCCACCTTTAGAGCTAACATTTTTATTGAGATTTTAAGAGAAGGGGGTCAGAAAACAGTTTCATAAATTTCACGCATTATTAATAAATGTGACTTGATTATTTTTGGGTTCTCAGTCACTCCTTGTCATTACTACCCCTCCAGTTGTATTAGCCTTTACCAATCTTGAATAGTAAAATACAGTAGAGTTTTTAATTATTTAAGTATTTAAAGCTGTTTTTAGCAAAAACCTAACCTTACTAACTCATAAATTAACAAACACAAAAGAGTCAGAGGGGTTCATACATGGCCCTTTAAGCAAGCAAGTCTATTACTGATTAATGAAAATCAATATGCAGAAATTAAAATAACAGACAGCGATAACTGTATAAATGACCATTGATAATAAGATGTATTATTCAACTAATCTGTACTATTAATCAAACTGATTTAATAATAACACTGATTAAACATGAAGGCTTACTTGGTTGAGTAGGAGCTTTTTTTTCAATCAAGCAAAAGAAAAGGAAAGGCAAGATTTAGAAAAGATAAAATGAAATATCCAAAACCAAACAGAGCTCAAATATCTTTGGAACATAACAAACCATTAGTTTTTCCAGTGTCAGCATACCAATAAAGCTAACGAAAAACTATTAACCTCCTTCTTTATGGATAACTTACAGAATTCTGCACCAATTTGTCAAATTAACCCAATATTCTCTATAGTAACCTGATTCATTTTCCCAGAACTTCATGTCCAATAGTTAATGTCAATGCAAACCTTGACAATAGGCTTCCATTGCATCCCTATAAATTAAATGAACCAGTTCCTCCATTTGAAGCAAATGGCCAGGATTCACTTAGAGTTGAGAAAAATTCTTATGTTAGAAATACATTCAATTCAGTAAAAAAAAAGCATGAGACTTTCACTTTTATTGAAACACCCGATAGGAAGACAATGAAAGTCAAAGGCATTTTTTACTCCTGAGAAAAGTACTGAGCTTTATACTCCTTTTTACTATGTAGTAAAAAGTGTTATTGGCTTTCATTGCCTTCCTATCTGACGAGTCATTAAATGTAAAATTCTCATGCTTTTCACTCATGATTTGAACTTCTGAATACCATCAGATTTTTTTTTAAACTTTAGTGAATCAATGCCGATGTCTTTCTTGGTGATTACATGTATTAAAGCGGCTGGTGAAAATAAAAAAATTAAAAATAGCAGACAAAAAGCTTTTCCTTGATTGATAAAAAACATCTTTTCAATCCTTTTCTTAACAGCAACATGTTTAAAAACCAATATGTCTTCGAATAACAATTTAACAACCCACATGAATTCAGTACTTTATAACTCTTAAAATGCAAAGGCCCACCTGATTCATTAGCAGATGGAGCTAATATGAAAAAGAAAGAAAACACATTTCAGAAGGGCTCAAATATATTTTTAAAACCAATTAAGGAATTCTTAAGAATATTCCTATCCGCCATGGGTTACTTTAAAATGTGCAAAAATACCACATTTTGAACCAACTTATTTCACAAAAAATGGTTAGGTCAAAAGGTGCTATTGCTAGAAATGAAAGGATTTCCCTGTCCTTTCAACCCTAAACAAAAATGTCACATTTTTCCCATAATTTTTAGAAGGATATTCCACCTTTAGAGCTAACATATTTATTGAGATTTTAAGAGAAGGGGGTCAGAAAACAGTTTCATAAATTTCACGCATTATTAATAAATGTGACTTGATTATTTTAGGGTTCTCAGTCACTCCTTGTCATTACTACCCCTCCAGTTGTATTAGCCTTTACCAATCTTGAATAGTAAAATACAGTAGAGTTTTTAATTATTTAAGTATTTAAAGCTGTTTTTAGCAAAAACCTAACCTTACTAACTCATAAATTAACAAACACAAAAGAGTCAGAGGGGTTCATACATGGCCCTTTAACCAAGCAAGTCTATTATTGATTAATGAAAATCAATATGCAGACATTAAAATAACAGACAGCGATAACTGTATAAATGACCATTGATAATAAGATGTATTATTCAACTAATCTGTACTATTAATCAAACTGATTTAATAATAACACTGATTAAACATGAAGGCTTACTTGGTTGAGTAGGAGCTTTTTTTTCAATCAAGCAAAAGAAAAGGAAAGGCAAGATTTAGAAAAGATAAAATGAAATATCCAAAACCAAACAAAGCTCAAATATCTTTGGAACATAACAAACCATTAGTTTTTCCAGTGTCAGCATACCAATAAAGCTAACGAAAAACTATTAACCTCCTTCTTTATGGATAACTTACAGAATTCTGCACCAATTTGTCAAATTAACCCAATATTCTCTATAGTAACCTGATTCATTTTCCCAGAACTTCATGTCCAATAGTTAATGTCAATGCAAACCTTGACAATAGGCTTCCATTGCATCCCTATAAATTAAATGAACCAGTTCCTCCATTTGAAGCAAATGGCCAGGATTCACTTAGAGTTGAGAAAAATTCTTATGTTAGAAATACATTCAATTCAGTAAAAAAAAAGCATGACACTTTTACTTTTATTGAAACACCCGATAGGAAGACAATGAAAGTCAAAGGCATTTTTTACTCCTGAGAAAAGTACTGAGCTTTATACTCCTTTTTACTATGTAGTAAAAAGTGTTATTGGCTCTCATTGCCTTCCTATCTGACGAGTCATTAAATGTAAAATGCTCATGCTTTTTACTCATGATTTGAACTTCTGAATACCATCAGATTTTTTTTCAAACTTTAGTGAATCAATGCCGATGTCTTTCTTGGTGATTACATGTATTAAAGCGGCTGGTGAAAATAAAAAAATTAAAAATAGCAGACAAAAAGCTTTTCCTTGATTGATAAAAAACATCTTTTCAATCCTTTTCTTAACAGCAACATGTTTAAAAACCAATATGTCTTTGAATAACAATTTAACAACCCACATGAATTCAGTACTTTATAACTCTTAAAATGCAAAGGCCCACCTGATTCATTAGCAGATGGAGCTAATATGAAAAAGAAAGAAAACACATTTCAGAAGAGCTCAAATATATTTTTAAAACCAAGTAAAAAATTCTTAAGAATATTCCGATCCGCCATGGGTTATTTTAAAATGTGCAAAAATACCACATTTTGAACCAACTAATTTCACAAAAAATGGTTAGGTCAAAGGGTGCTATTGCTAGAAATGAAAGGATTTCCCTGTCCTTTCAACCCTAAACAAAAATGTCACATTTTTCCCATCATTTTTAGAAGGATATTCCACCTTTAGAGCTAACATTTTTATTGAGTTTTTAAGAGAAGGGGGTCAGAAAACAGTTTCATAAATTTCACGCATTATTAATAAATGTGACTTGATTATTTTTGGGTTCTCAGTCACTCCTTGTCATTACTACCCCTCCAGTTGTATTAGCCTTTACCAATCTTGAATAGTAAAATACAGTAGAGTTTTTAATTATTTATGTATTTAAAGCTGTTTTTAGCAAAAACCTAACCTTACTAACTCATAAATTAACAAACACAAAAGAGTCAGAGGGGTTCATACATGGCCCATTAACCAAGCAAGTCTATTATTGATTAATCAAAATCAATATGCAGACATTAAAATAACAGACAGCGATAACTGTATAAATGACCATTGGTAATAAGATGTATTATTCAACTAATCTGTACTATAAATCAAACTGATTTAATAATACCACTGATTAAACATGAAGGCTTACTTGGTTGAGTAGGAGCTTTTTTTTCAATCAAGCAAAAGAAAAGGAAAGGCAAGATTTAGAAAAGATAAAATGAAATATCCAAAACCAAACAAAGCTCAAATATCTTTGGAACATAGCAAACCATTAGTTTTTCCAGTGTCAGCATACCAATAAAGCTAACGAAAAACTAGTACCCTCCTTCTTTATGGATAACTTAAAGAATTCTGCACCAATTTGTCAAATTAACCCAATATTCTCTATAGTAACCTGGTTCATTTTCCCAGAACTTCATGTCCAGTAGTTAATGTCAATGCAAACCTTGACAATAGGCTTCCATTGCATCCCTATAAATTAAATGAACCAGTTCCTCCATTTGAAGCAAATGGCCAGGATTCACTTAGAGTTGAGAAAAATTCTTATGTTAGAAATACATTCAATTCAGTAAAAAAAAAGCATGAGACTTTCACTTTTATTGAAACACCCGATAGGAAGACAATGAAAGTCAAAGGCATTTTTTACTCCTGAGAAAAGTACTGAGCTTTATACTCCTTTTTACTATGTAGTAAAAAGTGTTATTGGCTTTCATTGCCTTCCTATCTGACGAGTCATTAAATGTAAAATTCTCATGCTTTTCACTCATGATTTGAACTTCTGAATACCATCAGATTTTTTTTTAAACTTTAGTGAATCAATGCCGATGTCTTTCTTGGTGATTACATGTATTAAAGCGGCTGGTGAAAATAAAAAAATTAAAAATAGCAGACAAAAAGCTTTTCCTTGATTGATAAAAAACATCTTTTCAATCCTTTTCTTAACAGCAACATGTTTAAAAACCAATATGTCTTCGAATAACAATTTAACAACCCACATGAATTCAGTACTTTATAACTCTTAAAATGCAAAGGCCCACCTGATTCATTAGCAGATGGAGCTAATATGAAAAAGAAAGAAAACACATTTCAGAAGGGCTCAAATATATTTTTAAAACCAATTAAGGAATTCTTAAGAATATTCCTATCCGCCATGGGTTACTTTAAAATGTGCAAAAATACCACATTTTGAACCAACTTATTTCACAAAAAATGGTTAGGTCAAAAGGTGCTATTGCTAGAAATGAAAGGATTTCCCTGTCCTTTCAACCCTAAACAAAAATGTCACATTTTTCCCATAATTTTTAGAAGGATATTCCACCTTTAGAGCTAACATATTTATTGAGATTTTAAGAGAAGGGGGTCAGAAAACAGTTTCATAAATTTCACGCATTATTAATAAATGTGACTTGATTATTTTAGGGTTCTCAGTCACTCCTTGTCATTACTACCCCTCCAGTTGTATTAGCCTTTACCAATCTTGAATAGTAAAATACAGTAGAGTTTTTAATTATTTAAGTATTTAAAGCTGTTTTTAGCAAAAACCTAACCTTACTAACTCATAAATTAACAAACACAAAAGAGTCAGAGGGGTTCATACATGGCCCTTTAACCAAGCAAGTCTATTATTGATTAATGAAAATCAATATGCAGACATTAAAATAACAGACAGCGATAACTGTATAAATGACCATTGATAATAAGATGTATTATTCAACTAATCTGTACTATTAATCAAACTGATTTAATAATAACACTGATTAAACATGAAGGCTTACTTGGTTGAGTAGGAGCTTTTTTTTCAATCAAGCAAAAGAAAAGGAAAGGCAAGATTTAGAAAAGATAAAATGAAATATCCAAAACCAAACAAAGCTCAAATATCTTTGGAACATAACAAACCATTAGTTTTTCCAGTGTCAGCATACCAATAAAGCTAACGAAAAACTATTAACCTCCTTCTTTATGGATAACTTACAGAATTCTGCACCAATTTGTCAAATTAACCCAATATTCTCTATAGTAACCTGATTCATTTTCCCAGAACTTCATGTCCAATAGTTAATGTCAATGCAAACCTTGACAATAGGCTTCCATTGCATCCCTATAAATTAAATGAACCAGTTCCTCCATTTGAAGCAAATGGCCAGGATTCACTTAGAGTTGAGAAAAATTCTTATGTTAGAAATACATTCAATTCAGTAAAAAAAAAGCATGAGACTTTTACTTTTATTGAAACACCCGATAGGAAGACAATGAAAGTCAAAGGCATTTTTTACTCCTGAGAAAAGTACTGAGCTTTATACTCCTTTTTACTATGTAGTAAAAAGTGTTATTGGCTCTCATTGCCTTCCTATCTGACGAGTCATTAAATGTAAAATGCTCATGCTTTTTACTCATGATTTGAACTTCTGAATACCATCAGATTTTTTTTCAAACTTTAGTGAATCAATGCCGATGTCTTTCTTGGTGATTACATGTATTAAAGCGGCTGGTGAAAATAAAAAAATTAAAAATAGCAGACAAAAATCTTTTCCTTGATTGATAAAAAACATCTTTTCAATCCTTTTCTTAACAGCAACATGTTTAAAAACCAATATGTCTTTGAATAACAATTTAACAACCCACATGAATTCAGTACTTTATAACTCTTAAAATGCAAAGGCCCACCTGATTCATTAGCAGATGGAGCTAATATGAAAAAGAAAGAAAACACATTTCAGAAGAGCTCAAATATATTTTTAAAACCAAGTAAAAAATTCTTAAGAATATTCCGATCCGCCATGGGTTATTTTAAAATGTGCAAAAATACCACATTTTGAACCAACTAATTTCACAAAAAATGGTTAGGTCAAAGGGTGCTATTGCTAGAAATGAAAGGATTTCCCTGTCCTTTCAACCCTAAACAAAAATGTCACATTTTTCCCATCATTTTTAGAAGGATATTCCACCTTTAGAGCTAACATTTTTATTGAGTTTTTAAGAGAAGGGGGTCAGAAAACAGTTTCATAAATTTCACGCATTATTAATAAATGTGACTTGATTATTTTTGGGTTCTCAGTCACTCCTTGTCATTACTACCCCTCCAGTTGTATTAGCCTTTACCAATCTTGAATAGTAAAATACAGTAGAGTTTTTAATTATTTATGTATTTAAAGCTGTTTTTAGCAAAAACCTAACCTTACTAACTCATAAATTAACAAACACAAAAGAGTCAGAGGGGTTCATACATGGCCCATTAACCAAGCAAGTCTATTATTGATTAATCAAAATCAATATGCAGACATTAAAATAACAGACAGCGATAACTGTATAAATGACCATTGGTAATAAGATGTATTATTCAACTAATCTGTACTATAAATCAAACTGATTTAATAATACCACTGATTAAACATGAAGGCTTACTTGGTTGAGTAGGAGCTTTTTTTTTCAATCAAGCAAAAGAAAAGGAAAGGCAAGATTTAGAAAAGATAAAATGAAATATCCAAAACCAAACAAAGCTCAAATATCTTTGGAACATAGCAAACCATTAGTTTTTCCAGTGTCAGCATACCAATAAAGCTAACGAAAAACTAGTACCCTCCTTCTTTATGGATAACTTAAAGAATTCTGCACCAATTTGTCAAATTAACCCAATATTCTCTATAGTAACCTGGTTCATTTTCCCAGAACTTCATGTCCAGTAGTTAATGTCAATGCAAACCTTGACAATACGCTTCCATTGCATCCCTATAAATTAAATGAACCAGTTCCTCCATTTGAAGCAAATGGCCAGGATTTACTTAAAGTTGAGAAAAATTCTCATGTTAGAAATACATTCAATTCAGTAAAAAAAAAAGCATGAGACTTTCACTTTTATTGAAACACCCGATAGGAAGGCAATAAAAGTCAAAGGCATTTTTTACTCCTGAGAAAAGTACTGAGCTTTATACTCCTTTTTACTATGTAGTAAAAAGTGTTATTGGCTTTCATTGCCGTCCTATCTGACGAGTCATTAAATGTAAAATGCTCATGCTTTTTACTCATGATTTGAACTTCTGAATACCATCAGATTTTTTTTCAAACTTTAGTGAATCAATGCCGATGTCTTTTTGGTGATTACATATATTAAAGCGGCTGGTGAATATAAAAAAATCAAAAATAGCAGAAAAAAAGCTTTTCCTTGATTGATAAAAAACATCTTTTCAATCCTTTTCTTAACAGCAACATGTTTAAAAAACAATATGTCTTTGGATAACAATTTAACAACCCACATGAATTCAGTACTTTATAACTCTTAAAATGCAAAGGCCCACCTAATTCATTAGTAGATGTAGCTACAATGAAAAAGACAGAAAACACATTTCAGAAGAGCTCAAATATATTTTTAAAACCAAGTAAGGAATTCTTAAGAATATTCCGATCCGCCATGGGTTATTTTAAAATGTGCAAAAATACCACATTTTGAACCAACTAATTTCACAAAAAATGGTTAGGTCAAAAGGTGCTATTGCTAGAAATGAAAGGATTTCCCTGTCCTTTCAACCCTAAACAAAAATGTCCCATTTTTCCCATCATTTTTAGAAGGATATTCCACCTTTAGAGCTAACATTTTTATTGAGTTTTTAAGTGAAGGGGGTCAGAAAACAGTTTCATAAATTTCACGCATTATTAATAAATGTGACTTGATTATTTTTGGGTTCTCAGTCACTCCTTGTCATTACTACCCCTCCAGTTGTATTAGCCTTTACCAATCTTGAATAGTAAAATACAGTAGAGTTTTTAATTATTTAAGTATTTAAAGCTGTTTTTAGCAAAAACCTAACCTTACTAACTCATAAATTAACAAACACAAAAGAGTCAGAGGGGTTCATACATGGCCCTTTAAGCAAGCAAGTCTATTACTGATTAATGAAAATCAATATGCAGAAATTAAAATAACAGACAGCGATAACTGTATAAATGACCATTGATAATAAGATGTATTATTCAACTAATCTGTACTATTAATCAAACTGATTTAATAATAACACTGATTAAACATGAAGGCTTACTTGGTTGAGTAGGAGCTTTTTTTTCAATCAAGCAAAAGAAAAGGAAAGGCAAGATTTAGAAAAGATAAAATGAAATATCCAAAACCAAACAGAGCTCAAATATCTTTGGAACATAACAAACCATTAGTTTTTCCAGTGTCAGCATACCAATAAAGCTAACGAAAAACTATTAACCTCCTTCTTTATGGATAACTTACAGAATTCTGCACCAATTTGTCAAATTAACCCAATATTCTCTATAGTAACCTGATTCATTTTCCCAGAACTTCATGTCCAATAGTTAATGTCAATGCAAACCTTGACAATAGGCTTCCATTGCATCCCTATAAATTAAATGAACCAGTTCCTCCATTTGAAGCAAATGGCCAGGATTCACTTAGAGTTGAGAAAAATTCTTATGTTAGAAATACATTCAATTCAGTAAAAAAAAAGCATGAGACTTTCACTTTTATTGAAACACCCGATAGGAAGACAATGAAAGTCAAAGGCATTTTTTACTCCTGAGAAAAGTACTGAGCTTTATACTCCTTTTTACTATGTAGTAAAAAGTGTTATTGGCTTTCATTGCCTTCCTATCTGACGAGTCATTAAATGTAAAATTCTCATGCTTTTCACTCATGATTTGAACTTCTGAATACCATCAGATTTTTTTTTAAACTTTAGTGAATCAATGCCGATGTCTTTCTTGGTGATTACATGTATTAAAGCGGCTGGTGAAAATAAAAAAATTAAAAATAGCAGACAAAAAGCTTTTCCTTGATTGATAAAAAACATCTTTTCAATCCTTTTCTTAACAGCAACATGTTTAAAAACCAATATGTCTTTGAATAACAATTTAACAACCCACATGAATTCAGTACTTTATAACTCTTAAAATGCAAAGGCCCACCTGATTCATTAGCAGATGGAGCTAATATGAAAAAGAAAGAAAACACATTTCAGAAGAGCTCAAATATATTTTTAAAACCAAGTAAAAAATTCTTAAGAATATTCCGATCCGCCATGGGTTATTTTAAAATGTGCAAAAATACCACATTTTGAACCAACTAATTTCACAAAAAATGGTTAGGTCAAAGGGTGCTATTGCTAGAAATGAAAGGATTTCCCTGTCCTTTCAACCCTAAACAAAAATGTCACATTTTTCCCATCATTTTTAGAAGGATATTCCACCTTTAGAGCTAACATTTTTATTGAGTTTTTAAGAGAAGGGGGTCAGAAAACAGTTTCATAAATTTCACGCATTATTAATAAATGTGACTTGATTATTTTTGGGTTCTCAGTCACTCCTTGTCATTACTACCCCTCCAGTTGTATTAGCCTTTACCAATCTTGAATAGTAAAATACAGTAGAGTTTTTAATTATTTATGTATTTAAAGCTGTTTTTAGCAAAAACCTAACCTTACTAACTCATAAATTAACAAACACAAAAGAGTCAGAGGGGTTCATACATGGCCCATTAACCAAGCAAGTCTATTATTGATTAATCAAAATCAATATGCAGACATTAAAATAACAGACAGCGATAACTGTATAAATGACCATTGGTAATAAGATGTATTATTCAACTAATCTGTACTATAAATCAAACTGATTTAATAATACCACTGATTAAACATGAAGGCTTACTTGGTTGAGTAGGAGCTTTTTTTTCAATCAAGCAAAAGAAAAGGAAAGGCAAGATTTAGAAAAGATAAAATGAAATATCCAAAACCAAACAAAGCTCAAATATCTTTGGAACATAGCAAACCATTAGTTTTTCCAGTGTCAGCATACCAATAAAGCTAACGAAAAACTATTACCCTCCTTCTTTATGGATAACTTAAAGAATTCTGCACCAATTTGTCAAATTAACCCAATATTCTCTATAGTAACCTGGTTCATTTTCCCAGAACTTCATGTCCAGTAGTTAATGTCAATGCAAACCTTGACAATACGCTTCCATTGCATCCCTATAAATTAAATGAACCAGTTCCTCCATTTGAAGCAAATGGCCAGGATTTACTTAAAGTTGAGAAAAATTCTCATGTTAGAAATACATTCAATTCAGTAAAAAAAAAAGCATGAGACTTTCACTTTTATTGAAACACCCGATAGGAAGGCAATAAAAGTCAAAGGCATTTTTTACTCCTGAGAAAAGTACTGAGCTTTATACTCCTTTTTACTATGTAGTAAAAAGTGTTATTGGCTTTCATTGCCTTCCTATCTGACGAGTCATTAAATGTAAAATGCTCATGCTTTTTACTCATGATTTGAACTTCTGAATACCATCAGATTTTTTTTCAAACTTTAGTAAATCAATGCCGATGTCTTTCTTGGTGATTACATATATTAAAGCGGCTGGTGAAAATAAAAAAATAAAAAATAGCAGAAAAAAAAGCTTTTCCTTGATTGATAAAAAACATCTTTTCAATCTTTTCAATCCTTTTCTTAACAGCAACATGTTTAAAAAACAATATGTCTTTGGATAACAATTTAACAACCCACATGAATTCAGTGCTTTATAACTTTTGAAATGCAAAGGCCCACCTGATTCATTAGTAGATGTAGCTACAATGAAAAAGACAGAAAACACATTTTAGAAGAGCTCAAATATATTTTTAAAACCAAGTAAGGATTTCTTAAGAATATTCCTATCCGCCATGGGTTACTTTAAAATGTGCAAAAATACCACATTTTGAACCAACTAATTTCACAAAAAGTGGTTAGGTCAAAAGGTGCTATTGCTAGAAATGAAAGGATTTCCTTGTCCTTTCAACCCTAAACAAAAATGTCCCATTTTTCCCATCATTTTTAGAAGGATATTCCACCTTTAGAGCTAACATTTTTATTGAGTTTTTAAGAGAAGGGGGTCAGAAAACAGTTTCATAAATTTCACGCATTATTAATAAATGTGACTTGATTATTTTTGGGTTCTCAGTCACTCCTTGTCATTACTACCCCTCCAGTTGTATTAGCCTTTACCAATCTTGAATAGTAAAATACAGTAGAGTTTTTAATTATTTAAGTATTTAAAGCTGTTTTTAGCAAAAACCTAACCTTACTAACTCATAAATTAACAAACACAAAAGAGTCAGAGGGGTTCATACATGGCCCTTTAACCAAGCAAGTCTATTGGTGATTAATGAAAATCAATATGCAGACATTAAAATAACAGAAAGCGATAACTGTACAAATGACCATTGATAATAAGATGTATTATTCAACTAATCTGTACTATTAATCAAACTGATTGAATAATAACACTGATTAAACATGAAGGCTTACTTGGTTGAGTAGGAGCTTTTTTTTCAATCAAGCAAAAGAAAAGGAAAGGCAAGATTTAGAAAAGATAAAATGAAATATCCAAAACCAAACAAGGCTCAAATATCTTTGGAACATAACAAACCATTAGTTTTTCCAGTGTCAGCATACCAATAAAGCTAACGAAAAACTATTAACCTCCTTCTTTATGGATAACTTACAGAATTCTGCACCAATTTGTCAAATTAACCCAATATTCTCTATAGTAACCTGATTCATTTTCCCAGAACTTCATGTCCAATAGTTAATGTCAATGCAAACCTTGACAATAGGCTTCCATTGCATCCCTATAAATTAAATGAACCAGTTCCTCCATTTGAAGCAAATGGCCAGGATTCACTTAGAGTTGAGAAAAATTCTTATGTTAGAAATACATTCAATTCAGTAAAAAAAAAGCATGAGACTTTCACTTTTATTGAAACACCCGATAGGAAGACAATGAAAGTCAAAGGCATTTTTTACTCCTGAGAAAAGTACTGAGCTTTATACTCCTTTTTACTATGTAGTAAAAAGTGTTATTGGCTTTCATTGCCTTCCTATCTGACGAGTCATTAAATGTAAAATGCTCATGCTTTTTACTCATGATTTGAACTTCTGAATACCATCAGATTTTTTTTCAAACTTTAGTAAATCAATGCCGATGTCTTTCTTGGTGATTACATGTATTAAAGCGGCTGGTGAAAATAAAAAAATTAAAAATAGCAGACAAAAAGCTTTTCCTTGATTGATAAAAAACATCTTTTCAATCCTTTTCTTAAAAGCAACATGTTTAAAAACCAATATGTCTTTGAATAACAATTTAACAACCCACATGAATTCAGTACTTTATAACTCTTAAAATGCAAAGGCCCACCTGATTCATTAGCAGATGGAGCTAATATGAAAAAGAAAGAAAACACATTTCAGAAGAGCTCAAACATATTTTTAAAACCAAGTAAAAAATTCTTAAGAATATTCCGATCCGCCATGGGTTATTTTAAAATGTGCAAAAATACCACATTTTGAACCAACTAATTTCACAAAAAATGGTTAGGTCAAAGGGTGCTATTGCTAGAAATGAAAGGATTTCCCTGTCCTTTCAACCCTAAACAAAAATGTCACATTTTTCCCATCATTTTTAGAAGGATATTCCACCTTTAGAGCTAACATTTTTATTGAGTTTTTAAGAGAAGGGGGTCAGAAAACAGTTTCATAAATTTCACGCATTATTAATAAATGTGACTTGATTATTTTTGGGTTCTCAGTCACTCCTTGTCATTACTACCCCTCCAGTTGTATTAGCCTTTACCAATCTTGAATAGTAAAATACAGTAGAGTTTTTAATTATTTATGTATTTAAAGCTGTTTTTAACAAAAACCTAACCTTACTAACTCATAAATTAACAAACACAAAAGAGTCAGAGGGGTTCATACATGGCCCATTAACCAAGCAAGTCTATTATTGATTAATCAAAATCAATATGCAGACATTAAAATAACAGACAGCGATAACTGTATAAATGACCATTGGTAATAAGATGTATTATTCAACTAATCTGTACTATAAATCAAACTGATTTAATAATACCACTGATTAAACATGAAGGCTTACTTGGTTGAGTAGGAGCTTTTTTTTCAATCAAGCAAAAGAAAAGGAAAGGCAAGATTTAGAAAAGATACAATGAAATATCCAAAACCAAACAAAGCTCAAATATCTTTGGAACATAGCAAACCATTAGTTTTTCCAGTGTCAGCATACCAATAAAGCTAACGAAAAACTAGTACCCTCCTTCTTTATGGATAACTTAAAGAATTCTGCACCAATTTGTCAAATTAACCCAATATTCTCTATAGTAACCTGATTCATTTTCCCAGAACTTCATGTCCAGTAGTTAATGTCAATGCAAACCTTGACAATACGCTTCCATTGCATCCCTATAAATTAAATGAACCAGTTCCTCCATTTGAAGCAAATGGCCAGGATTTACTTAAAGTTGAGAAAAATTCTCATGTTAGAAATACATTCAATTCAGTAAAAAAAAAAGCATGAGACTTTCACTTTTATTGAAACACCCGATAGGAAGGCAATAAAAGTCAAAGGCATTTTTTACTCCTGAGAAAAGTACTGAGCTTTATACTCCTTTTTACTATGTAGTAAAAAGTGTTATTGGCTTTCATTGCCTTCCTATCTGACGAGTCATTAAATGTAAAATGCTCATGCTTTTTACTCATGATTTGAACTTCTGAATACCATCAGATTTTTTTTCAAACTTTAGTAAATCAATGCCGATGTCTTTCTTGGTGATTACATATATTAAAGCGGCTGGTGAAAATAAAAAAATCAAAAATAGCAGAAAAAAAAGCTTTTCCTTGATTGATAAAAAACATCTTTTCAATCCTTTTCTTAACAGCAACATGTTTAAAAACCAATATGTCTTTGGATAACAATTTAACAACCCACATGAATTCAGTACTTTATAACTCTTAAAATGCAAAGGCCCACCTGATTCATTAGTAGATGTAGCTACAATGAAAAAGACAGAAAACACATTTCAGAAGAGCTCAAATATATTTTTAAAACCAAGTAAGGATTTCTTAAGAATATTCTGATCCGCCATGGGTTATTTTAAAATGTGCAAAAATACCACATTTTGAACCAACTAATTTCACAAAAAATGGTTAGGTCAAAAGGTGCTATTTCTAGAAATGAAAGGATTTCCCTGTCCTTTCAACCCTAAACAAAAATGTCCCATTTTTCCCATCATTTTTAGAAGGATATTCCACCTTTAGAGCTAACATTTTTATTGAGTTTTTAAGAGAAGGGGGTCAGAAAACAGTTTCATAAATTTCACGCATTATTAATAAATGTGACTTGATTATTTTTGGGTTCTCAGTCACTCCTTGTCATTACTACCCCTCCAGTTGTATTAGCCTTTACCAATCTTGAATAGTAAAATACAGTAGAGTTTTTAATTATTTAAGTATTTAAAGCTGTTTTTAGCAAAAACCTAACCTTACTAACTCATAAATTAACAAACACAAAAGAGTCAGAGGGGTTCATACATGGCCCTTTAACCAAGCAAGTCTATTGGTGATTAATGAAAATCAATATGCAGACATTAAAATAACAGAAAGCGATAACTGTACAAATGACCATTGATAATAAGATGTATTATTCAACTAATCTGTACTATTAATCAAACTGATTTAATAATAACACTGATTAAACATGAAGGCTTACTTGGTTGAGTAGGAGCTTTTTTTTCAATCAAGCAAAAGAAAAGGAAAGGCAAGATTTAGAAAAGATAAAATGAAATATCCAAAACCAAACAAAGCTCATATATCTTTGGAACATAGCAAACCATTAGTTTTTCCAGTGTCAGCATACCAATAAAGCTAACGAAAAACTATTACCCTCCTTCTTTATGGATAACTTAAAGAATTCTGCACCAATTTGTCAAATTAACCCAATATTCTCTATAGTAACCTGATTCATTTTCCCAGAACTTCATGTCCAGTAGTTAATGTCAATGCAAACCTTGACAATAGGCTTCCATTGCATCCCTATAAATTAAATGAACCAGTTCCTCCATTTGAAGCAAATGGCCAGGATTTACTTAAAGTTGAGAAAAATTCTCATGTTAGAAATACATTCAATTCAGTAAAAAAAAAAGCATGAGACTTTCACTTTTATTGAAACACCCGATAGGAAGGCAATGAAAGTCAAAGGCATTTTTTACTCCTGAGAAAAGTACTGAGCTTTATACTCCTTTTTACTATGTAGTAAAAAGTGTTATTGGCTTTCATTGCCTTCCTATCTGACGAGTCATTAAATGTAAAATGCTTTTTACTCATGATTTGAACTTCTGAATACCATCAGATTTTCTTTCAAACTTTAGTAAATCAATGCCGATGTCTTTCTTGGTGATTACATATATTAAAGCGGCTGGTGAAAATAAAAAAATCAAAAATAGCAGAAAAAAAAACTTTTCCTTGATTGATAAAAAACATCTTTTCAATCCTTTTCTTAACAGCAACATGTTTAAAAACCAATATGTCTTTGGATAACAATTTAACAACCCACATGAATTCAGTACTTTATAACTCTTAAAATGCAAAGGCCCACCTGATTCATTAGTAGATGTAGCTACAATGAAAAAGACAGAAAACACATTTCAGAAGAGCTCAAATATATTTTTAAAACCAAGTAAGGAATTCTTAAGAATATTCCGATCCGCCATGGGTTATTTTAAAATGTGCAAAAATACCACATTTTGAACCAACTAATTTCACAAAAAATGGTTAGGTCAAAAGGTGCTATTGCTAGAAATGAAAGGATTTCCCTGTCCTTTCAACCCTAAACAAAAATGTCCCATTTTTCCCATCATTTTTAGAAGGATATTCCACCTTTAGAGCTAACATTTTTATTGAGTTTTTAAGTGAAGGGGGTCAGAAAACAGTTTCATAAATTTCACGCATTATTAATAAATGTGACTTGATTATTTTTGGGTTCTCAGTCACTCCTTGTCATTACTACCCCTCCAGTTGTATTAGCCTTTACCAATCTTGAATAGTAAAATACAGTAGAGTTTTTAATTATTTAAGTATTTAAAGCTGTTTTTAGCAAAAACCTAACCTTACTAACTCATAAATTAACAAACACAAAAGAGTCAGAGGGGTTCATACATGGCCCTTTAACCAAGCAAGTCTATTGGTGATTAATGAAAATCAATATGCAGACATTAAAATAACAGAAAGCGATAACTGTACAAATGACCATTGATAATAAGATGTATTATTCAACTAATCTGTACTATTAATCAAACTGATTTAATAATAACACTGATTAAACATGAAGGCTTACTTGGTTGAGTAGGAGCTTTTTTTTCAATCAAGCAAAAGAAAAGGAAAGGCAAGATTTAGAAAAGATAAAATGAAATATCCAAAACCAAACAAAGCTCATATATCTTTGGAACATAGCAAACCATTAGTTTTTCCAGTGTCAGCATACCAATAAAGCTAACGAAAAACTATTACCCTCCTTCTTTATGGATAACTTAAAGAATTCTGCACCAATTTGTCAAATTAACCCAATATTCTCTATAGTAACCTGATTCATTTTCCCAGAACTTCATGTCCAGTAGTTAATGTCAATGCAAACCTTGACAATAGGCTTCCATTGCATCCCTATAAATTAAATGAACCAGTTCCTCCATTTGAAGCAAATGGCCAGGATTTACTTAAAGTTGAGAAAAATTCTCATGTTAGAAATACATTCAATTCAGTAAAAAAAAAAGCATGAGACTTTCACTTTTATTGAAACACCCGATAGGAAGGCAATGAAAGTCAAAGGCATTTTTTACTCCTGAGAAAAGTACTGAGCTTTATACTCCTTTTTACTATGTAGTAAAAAGTGTTATTGGCTTTCATTGCCTTCCTACCTGACGAGTCATTAAATGTAAAATGCTCATGCTTTTTACTCATGATTTGAACTTCTGAATACCATCAGATTTTTTTTCAAACTTTAGTGAATCAATGCCGATGTCTTTTTGGTGATTACATATATTAAAGCGGCTGGTGAATATAAAAAAATCAAAAATAGCAGAAAAAAAGCTTTTCCTTGATTGATAAAAAACATCTTTTCAATCCTTTTCTTAACAGCAACATGTTTAAAAAACAATATGTCCTTGGATAACAATTTAACAACCCACATGAATTCAGTGCTTTATAACTCTTGAAATGCAAAGGCCCACCTGATTCATTAGTAGATGTAGCTACAATGAAAAAGACAGAAAACACATTTCAGAAGAGCTCAAATATATTTTTAAAACCAAGTAAGGAATTCTTAAGAATATTCCGATCCGCCATGGGTTATTTTAAAATGTGCAAAAATACCACATTTTGAACCAACTAATTTCACAAAAAATGGTTAGGTCAAAAGGTGCTATTGCTAGAAATGAAAGGATTTCCCTGTCCTTTCAGCCCTAAACAAAAATGTCACATTTTTCCCATCATTTTTAGAAGGATATTCCACCTTTAGAGCTAACATTTTTATTGAGTTTTTAAGAGAAGTGGGTCAGAAAACAGTTTCATAAATTTCACGCATTATTAATAAATGTGACTTGATTATTTTTGGGTTCTCAGTCACTCCTTGTCATTACTACCCCTCCAGTTGTATTAGCCTTTACCAATCTTGAATAGTAAAATACAGTAGAGTTTTTGAATTTTTAAGTATTTAAAGCTGTTTTTAGCAAAAACCTAACCTTACTAACTCATAAATTAACAAACACAAAAGAGTCAGAGGGGTTCATACATGGCCCTTTAACCAAGCAAGTCTATTGGTGATTAATGAAAATCAATATGCAGACATTAAAATAACAGACAGCGATAACTGTACAAATGACCATTGATAATAAGATGTATTATTCAACTAATCTGTACTATTAATCAAACTGATTTAATAATAACACTGATTAAACATGAAGGCTCACTTGGTTGAGTAGGAGCTTTTTTTTCAATCAAGCAAAAGAAAAGGAAAGGCAAGATTTAGAAAAGATAAAATGAAATATCCAAAACCAAACAAAGCTCAAATATCTTTGGAACATAGCAAACCATTAGTTTTTCCAGTGTCAGCATACCAATAAAGCTAACGAAAAACTATTAACCTCCTTCTTTATGGATAACTTACAGAATTCTGCACCAATTTGTCAAATTAACCCAATATTCTCTATAGTAACCTGATTAATTTTCCCAGAACTTCATGTCCAATAGTTAATGTCAATGCAAACCTTGACAATAGGCTTCCATTGCATCCCTATAAATTAAATGAACCAGTTCCTCCATTTGAAGCAAATGGCCAGGATTCACTTAGAGTTGAGAAAAATTCTTATGTTAGAAATACATTCAATTCAGTAAAAAAAAAGCATGAGACTTTCACTTTTATTGAAACACCCGATAGGAAGACAATGAAAGTCAAAGGCATTTTTTACTCCTGAGAAAAGTACTGAGCTTTATACTCCTTTTTACTATGTAGTAAAAATTGTTATTGGCTTTCATTGCCTTCCTATCTGACGAGTCATTAAATGTAAAATGCTTTTTACTCATGATTTGAACTTCTGAATACCATCAGATTTTTTTTTCAAACTTTAGTAAATCAATGCCGATGTCTTTCTTGGTGATTACATATATTAAAGCGGCTGGTGAAAATAAAAAAATAAAAAATAGCAGAAAAAAAAGCTTTTCCTTGATTGATAAAAAACATCTTTTCAATCCTTTTCTTAACAGCAACATGTTTAAAAACCAATATGTCTTTGGATAACAATTTAACAACCCACATGAATTCAGTACTTTATAACTCTTAAAATGCAAAGGCCCACCTGATTCATTAGTAGATGTAGCTACAATGAAAAAGACAGAAAACACATTTCAGAAGAGCTCAAATATATTTTTAAAACCAAGTAAGGAATTCTTAAGAATATTCCGATCCGCCATGGGTTATTTTAAAATGTGCAAAAATACCACATTTTGAACCAACTAATTTCACAAAAAATGGTTAGGTCAAAAGGTGCTATTGCTAGAAATGAAAGGATTTCCCTGTCCTTTCAACCCTAAACAAAAATGTCCCATTTTTCCCATCATTTTTAGAAGGATATTCCACCTTTAGAGCTAACATTTTTATTGAGTTTTTAAGAGAAGGGGGTCAGAAAACAGTTTCATAAATTTCACGCATTATTAATAAATGTGACTTGATTATTTTTGGGTTCTCAGTCACTCCTTGTCATTACTACCCCTCCAGTTGTATTAGCCTTTACCAATCTTGAATAGTAAAATACAGTAGAGTTTTTAATTATTTAAGTATTTAAAGCTGTTTTTAGCAAAAACCTAACCTTACTAACTCATAAATTAACAAACACAAAAGAGTCAGAGGGGTTCATACATGGCCCTTTAACCAAGCAAGTCTATTGGTGATTAATGAAAATCAATATGCAGACATTAAAATAACAGAAAGCGATAACTGTACAAATGACCATTGATAATAAGATGTATTATTCAACTAATCTGTACTATTAATCAAACTGATTTAATAATAACACTGATTAAACATGAAGGCTTACTTGGTTGAGTAGGAGCTTTTTTTTCAATCAAGCAAAAGAAAAGGAAAGGCAAGATTTAGAAAAGATAAAATGAAATATCCAAAACCAAACAAAGCTCAAATATCTTTGGAACATAGCAAACCATTAGTTTTTCCAGTGTCAGCATACCAATAAAGCTAACGAAAAACTATTACCCTCCTTCTTTATGGATAACTTAAAGAATTCTGCACCAATTTGTCAAATTAACCCAATATTCTCTATAGTAACCTGATTCATTTTCCCAGAACTTCATGTCCAGTAGTTAATGTCAATGCAAACCTTGACAATACGCTTCCATTGCATCCCTATAAATTAAATGAACCAGTTCCTCCATTTGAAGCAAATGGCCAGGATTTACTTAAAGTTGAGAAAAATTCTCATGTTAGAAATACATTCAATTCAGTAAAAAAAAAAGCATGAGACTTTCACTTTTATTGAAACACCCGATAGGAAGACAATGAAAGTCAAAGGCATGTTTTACTCCTGAGAAAAGTACTGAGCTTTATACTCCTTTTTACTATGTAGTAAAAAGTGTTATTGGCTTTCATTGCCTTCCTATCTGATGAGTCATTAAATGTAAAATGCTCATGCTTTTTACTCATGATTTGAACTTCTGAATACCATCAGATTTTTTTCAAACTTTAGTGAATCAATGCCGATGTCTTTTTGGTGATTACATATATTAAAGCGGCTGGTGAAAATAAAAAAATAAAAAATAGCAGACAAAAAGCTTTTCCTTGATTGATAAAAAACATCTTTTCAATCCTTTTCTTAACAGCAACATGTTTAAAAACCAATATGTCTTTGAATAACAATTTAACAACCCACATGAATTCAGTACTTTAAAACTCTTAAAATGCAAAGGCCCACCTGATTCATTAGCAGATGGAGCTAATATGAAAAAGAAAGAAAACACATTTCAGAAGAGCTCAAATATATTTTTAAAACCAAGTAAAAAATTCTTAAGAATATTCCGATCCGCCATGGGTTATTTTAAAATGTGCAAAAATACCACATTTTGAACCAACTAATTTCACAAAAAATGGTTAGGTCAAAGGGTGCTATTGCTAGAAATGAAAGGATTTCCCTGTCCTTTCAACCCTAAACAAAAATGTCACATTTTTCCCATCATTTTTAGAAGGATATTCCACCTTTAGAGCTAACATTTTTATTGAGTTTTTAAGAGAAGGGGGTCAGAAAACAGTTTCATAAATTTCACGCATTATTAATAAATGTGACTTGATTATTTTTGGGTTCTCAGTCACTCCTTGTCATTACTACCCCTCCAGTTGTATTAGCCTTTACCAATCTTGAATAGTAAAATACAGTAGAGTTTTTAATTATTTATGTATTTAAAGCTGTTTTTAGCAAAAACCTAACCTTACTAACTCATAAATTAACAAACACAAAAGAGTCAGAGGGGTTCATACATGGCCCTTTAACCAAGCAAGTCTATTATTGATTAATCAAAATCAATATGCAGACATTAAAATAACAGACAGCGATAACTGTATAAATGACCATTGGTAATAAGATGTATTATTCAACTAATCTGTACTATAAATCAAACTGATTTAATAATAACACTGATTAAACATGAAGGCTTACTTGGTTGAGTAGGAGCTTTTTTTTCAATCAAGCAAAAGAAAAGGAAAGGCAAGATTTAGAAAAGATAAAATGAAATATCCAAAACCAAACAAAGCTCAAATATCTTTGGAACATAGCAAACCATTAGTTTTTCCAGTGTCAGCATACCAATAAAGCTAACGAAAAACTATTAACCTCCTTCTTTATGGATAACTTACAGAATTCTGCACCAATTTGTCAAATTAACCCAATATTCTCTATAGTAACCTGATTCATTTTCCCAGAACTTCATGTCCAATAGTTAATGTCAATGCAAACCTTGACAACAGGCTTCCATTGCATCCCTATAAATTAAATGAACCAGTTCCTCCATTTGAAGCAAATGGCCAGGATTCACTTAGAGTTGAGAAAAATTCTTATGTTAGAAATACATTCAATTCAGTAAAAAAAAAGCATGAGACTTTCACTTTTATTGAAACACCCGATAGGAAGACAATGAAAGTCAAAGGCATTTTTTACTCCTGAGAAAAGTACTGAGCTTTATACTCCTTTTTACTATGTAGTAAAAAGTGTTATTGGCTTTCATTGCCTTCCTATCTGACGAGTCATTAAATGTAAAATGCTTTTTACTCATGATTTGAACTTCTGAATACCATCAGATTTTTTTTCAAACTTTAGTAAATCAATGCCGATGTCTTTCTTGGTGATTACATATATTAAAGCGGCTGGTGAAAATAAAAAAATAAAAAATAGCAGAAAAAAAAACTTTTCCTTGATTGATAAAAAACATCTTTTCAATCCTTTTCTTAACAGCAACATGTTTAAAAACCAATATGTCTTTGGATAACAATTTAACAACCCACATGAATTCAGTACTTTATAACTCTTAAAATGCAAAGGCCCACCTGATTCATTAGTAGATGTAGCTACAATGAAAAAGACAGAAAACACATTTCAGAAGAGCTCAAATATATTTTTAAAACCAAGTAAGGAATTCTTAAGAATATTCCGATCCGCCATGGGTTATTTTAAAATGTGCAAAAATACCACATTTTGAACCAACTAATTTCACAAAAAATGGTTAGGTCAAAAGGTGCTATTGCTAGAAATGAAAGGATTTCCCTGTCCTTTCAACCCTAAACAAAAATGTCCCATTTTTCCCATCATTTTTAGAAGGATATTCCACCTTTAGAGCTAACATTTTTATTGAGTTTTTAAGTGAAGGGGGTCAGAAAACAGTTTCATAAATTTCACGCATTATTAATAAATGTGACTTGATTATTTTTGGGTTCTCAGTCACTCCTTGTCATTACTACCCCTCCAGTTGTATTAGCCTTTACCAATCTTGAATAGTAAAATACAGTAGAGTTTTTAATTATTTAAGTATTTAAAGCTGTTTTTAGCAAAAACCTAACCTTACTAACTCATAAATTAACAAACACAAAAGAGTCAGAGGGGTTCATACATGGCCCTTTAACCAAGCAAGTCTATTGGTGATTAATGAAAATCAATATGCAGACATTAAAATAACAGAAAGCGATAACTGTACAAATGACCATTGATAATAAGATGTATTATTCAACTAATCTGTACTATTAATCAAACTGATTTAATAATAACACTGATTAAACATGAAGGCTTACTTGGTTGAGTAGGAGCTTTTTTTCAATCAAGCAAAAGAAAAGGAAAGGCAAGATTTAGAAAAGATAAAATGAAATATCCAAAACCAAACAAAGCTCAAATATCTTTGGAACATAGCAAACCATTAGTTTTTCCAGTGTCAGCATACCAATAAAGCTAACGAAAAACTATTACCCTCCTTCTTTATGGATAACTTAAAGAATTCTGCACCAATTTGTCAAATTAACCCAATATTCTCTATAGTAACCTGATTCATTTTCCCAGAACTTCATGTCCAGTAGTTAATGTCAATGCAAACCTTGACAATACGCTTCCATTGCATCCCTATAAATTAAATGAACCAGTTCCTCCATTTGAAGCAAATGGCCAGGATTTACTTAAAGTTGAGAAAAATTCTCATGTTAGAAATACATTCAATTCAGTAAAAAAAAAAGCATGAGACTTTCACTTTTATTGAAACACCCGATAGGAAGACAATGAAAGTCAAAGGCATGTTTTACTCCTGAGAAAAGTACTGAGCTTTATACTCCTTTTTACTATGTAGTAAAAAGTGTTATTGGCTTTCATTGCCTTCCTATCTGATGAGTCATTAAATGTAAAATGCTCATGCTTTTTACTCATGATTTGAACTTCTGAATACCATCAGATTTTTTTCAAACTTTAGTGAATCAATGCCGATGTCTTTTTGGTGATTACATATATTAAAGCGGCTGGTGAAAATAAAAAAATAAAAAATAGCAGAAAAAAAGCTTTTCCTTGATTGATAAAAAACATCTTTTCAATCCTTTTCTTAACAGCAACATGTTTAAAAAACAATATGTCTTTGGATAACAATTTAACAACCCACATGAATTCAGTGCTTTATAACTCTTGAAATGCAAAGGCCCACCTGATTCATTAGTAGATGTAGCTACCATGAAAAAGAAAGAAAACACATTTCAGAAGAGCTCAAATATATTTTTAAAACCAAGTAAGGAATTCTTAAGGATATTCCGATCCGCCATGGGTTATTTTAAAATGTGCAAAAATACCACATTTTGAACCAACTAATTTCACAAAAAATGGTTAGGTCAAAAGGTGCTATTGCTAGAAATGAAAGGATTTCCCTGTCCTTTAAACCATAAAGAAAAATGTCACATTTTTCCCATCATTTTTAGAAGGATATTCCACCTTTAGAGCTAACATTTTTATTGAGTTTTTAAGAGAAGGGGGTCAGAAAACAGTTTCATAAATTTCACGCATTATTAATAAATGTGACTTGATTATTTTTGGGTTCTCAGTCACTCCTTGTCATTACTACCCCTCCAGTTGTATTAGCCTTTACCAATCTTGAATAGTAAAATACAGTAGAGTTTTTAATTATTTAAGTATTTAAAGCTGTTTTTAGCAAAAACCTAACCTTACTAACTCATAAATTAACAAACACAAAAGAGTCAGAGGGGTTCATACATGGCCCTTTAACCAAGCAAGTCTATTGGTGATTAATGAAAATCAATATGCAGACATTAAAATAACAGAAAGCGATAACTGTACAAATGACCATTGATAATAAGATGTATTATTTAACTAATCTGTACTATTAATCAAACTGATTTAATAATAACACTGATTAAACATGAAGGCTTACTTGGTTGAGTAGGAGCTTTTTTTTCAATCAAGCAAAAGAAAAGGAAAGGCAAGATTTAGAAAAGATAAAATGAAATATCCAAAACCAAACAAAGCTCAAATATCTTTGGAACATAGCAAACCATTAGTTTTTCCAGTGTCAGCATACCAATAAAGCTAACGAAAAACTATTACCCTCCTTCTTTATGGATAACTTAAAGAATTCTGCACCAATTTGTCAAATTAACCCAATATTCTCTATAGTAACCTGATTCATTTTCCCAGAACTTCATGTCCAGTAGTTAATGTCAATGCAAACCTTGACAATACGCTTCCATTGCATCCCTATAAATTAAATGAACCAGTTCCTCCATTTGAAGCAAATGGCCAGGATTTACTTAAAGTTGAGAAAAATTCTCATGTTAGAAATACATTCAATTCAGTAAAAAAAAAAGCATGAGACTTTCACTTTTATTGAAACACCCGATAGGTAAGCAATAAAAGTCAAAGGCATTTTTTTTACTCCTGAGAAAAGTACTGAGCTTTATACTCCTTTTTACTATGTAGTAAAAAGTGTTATTGGCTTTCATTGCCTTCCTATCTGACGAGTCATTAAATGTAAAATGCTCATGTTTTTTACTCATGATTTGAACTTCTGAATACCATCAGATTTTTTTTCAAACTTTAGTGAATCAATGCCGATGTCTTTCTTGGTGATTACATGTATTAAAGCGGCTGGTGAAAATAAAAAAATTAAAAATAGCAGACAAAAAGCTTTTCCTTGATTGATAAAAAACATCTTTTCAATCCTTTTCTTAACAGCAACATGTTTAAAAACCAATATGTCTTTGAATAACAATTTAACAACCCACATGAATTCAGTACTTTAAAACTCTTAAAATGCAAAGGCCCACCTGATTCATTAGCAGATGGAGCTAATATGAAAAAGAAAGAAAACACATTTCAGAAGAGCTCAAATATATTTTTAAAACCAAGTAAAAAATTCTTAAGAATATTCCGATCCGCCATGGGTTATTTTAAAATGTGCAAAAATACCACATTTTGAACCAACTAATTTCACAAAAAATGGTTAGGTCAAAGGGTGCTATTGCTAGAAATGAAAGGATTTCCCTGTCCTTTCAACCCTAAACAAAAATGTCACATTTTTCCCATCATTTTTAGAAGGATATTCCACCTTTAGAGCTAACATTTTTATTGAGTTTTTAAGAGAAGGGGGTCAGAAAACAGTTTCATAAATTTCACGCATTATTAATAAATGTGACTTGATTATTTTTGGGTTCTCAGTCACTCCTTGTCATTACTACCCCTCCAGTTGTATTAGCCTTTACCAATCTTGAATAGTAAAATACAGTAGAGTTTTTAATTATTTATGTATTTAAAGCTGTTTTTAGCAAAAACCTAACCTTACTAACTCATAAATTAACAAACACAAAAGAGTCAGAGGGGTTCATACATGGCCCTTTAACCAAGCAAGTCTATTATTGATTAATCAAAATCAATATGCAGACATTAAAATAACAGACAGCGATAACTGTATAAATGACCATTGGTAATAAGATGTATTATTCAACTAATCTGTACTATAAATCAAACTGATTTAATAATAACACTGATTAAACATGAAGGCTTACTTGGTTGAGTAGGAGCTTTTTTTTCAATCAAGCAAAAGAAAAGGAAAGGCAAGATTTAGAAAAGATAAAATGAAATATCCAAAACCAAACAAAGCTCAAATATCTTTGGAACATAGCAAACCATTAGTTTTTCCAGTGTCAGCATACCAATAAAGCTAACGAAAAACTATTAACCTCCTTCTTTATGGATAACTTACAGAATTCTGCACCAATTTGTCAAATTAACCCAATATTCTCTATAGTAACCTGATTCATTTTCCCAGAACTTCATGTCCAATAGTTAATGTCAATGCAAACCTTGACAACAGGCTTCCATTGCATCCCTATAAATTAAATGAACCAGTTCCTCCATTTGAAGCAAATGGCCAGGATTCACTTAGAGTTGAGAAAAATTCTTATGTTAGAAATACATTCAATTCAGTAAAAAAAAAGCATGAGACTTTCACTTTTATTGAAACACCCGATAGGAAGACAATGAAAGTCAAAGGCATTTTTTACTCCTGAGAAAAGTACTGAGCTTTATACTCCTTTTTACTATGTAGTAAAAAGTGTTATTGGCTTTCATTGCCTTCCTATCTGACGAGTCATTAAATGTAAAATGCTTTTTACTCATGATTTGAACTTCTGAATACCATCAGATTTTTTTTCAAACTTTAGTAAATCAATGCCGATGTCTTTCTTGGTGATTACATATATTAAAGCGGCTGGTGAAAATAAAAAAATAAAAAATAGCAGAAAAAAAAACTTTTCCTTGATTGATAAAAAACATCTTTTCAATCCTTTTCTTAACAGCAACATGTTTAAAAACCAATATGTCTTTGGATAACAATTTAACAACCCACATGAATTCAGTACTTTATAACTCTTAAAATGCAAAGGCCCACCTGATTCATTAGTAGATGTAGCTACAATGAAAAAGACAGAAAACACATTTCAGAAGAGCTCAAATATATTTTTAAAACCAAGTAAGGAATTCTTAAGAATATTCCGATCCGCCATGGGTTATTTTAAAATGTGCAAAAATACCACATTTTGAACCAACTAATTTCACAAAAAATGGTTAGGTCAAAAGGTGCTATTGCTAGAAATGAAAGGATTTCCCTGTCCTTTCAACCCTAAACAAAAATGTCCCATTTTTCCCATCATTTTTAGAAGGATATTCCACCTTTAGAGCTAACATTTTTATTGAGTTTTTAAGTGAAGGGGGTCAGAAAACAGTTTCATAAATTTCACGCATTATTAATAAATGTGACTTGATTATTTTTGGGTTCTCAGTCACTCCTTGTCATTACTACCCCTCCAGTTGTATTAGCCTTTACCAATCTTGAATAGTAAAATACAGTAGAGTTTTTAATTATTTAAGTATTTAAAGCTGTTTTTAGCAAAAACCTAACCTTACTAACTCATAAATTAACAAACACAAAAGAGTCAGAGGGGTTCATACATGGCCCTTTAACCAAGCAAGTCTATTGGTGATTAATGAAAATCAATATGCAGACATTAAAATAACAGAAAGCGATAACTGTACAAATGACCATTGATAATAAGATGTATTATTCAACTAATCTGTACTATTAATCAAACTGATTTAATAATAACACTGATTAAACATGAAGGCTTACTTGGTTGAGTAGGAGCTTTTTTTTCAATCAAGCAAAAGGAAAGGCAAGATTTAGAAAAGATAAAATGAAATATCCAAAACCAAACAAAGCTCAAATATCTTTGGAACATAGCAAACCATTAGTTTTTCCAGTGTCAGCATACCAATAAAGCTAACGAAAAACTATTACCCTCCTTCTTTATGGATAACTTAAAGAATTCTGCACCAATTTGTCAAATTAACCCAATATTCTCTATAGTAACCTGATTCATTTTCCCAGAACTTCATGTCCAGTAGTTAATGTCAATGCAAACCTTGACAATACGCTTCCATTGCATCCCTATAAATTAAATGAACCAGTTCCTCCATTTGAAGCAAATGGCCAGGATTTACTTAAAGTTGAGAAAAATTCTCATGTTAGAAATACATTCAATTCAGTAAAAAAAAAAGCATGAGACTTTCACTTTTATTGAAACACCCGATAGGAAGACAATGAAAGTCAAAGGCATGTTTTACTCCTGAGAAAAGTACTGAGCTTTATACTCCTTTTTACTATGTAGTAAAAAGTGTTATTGGCTTTCATTGCCTTCCTATCTGATGAGTCATTAAATGTAAAATGCTCATGCTTTTTACTCATGATTTGAACTTCTGAATACCATCAGATTTTTTTCAAACTTTAGTGAATCAATGCCGATGTCTTTTTGGTGATTACATATATTAAAGCGGCTGGTGAAAATAAAAAAATAAAAAATAGCAGAAAAAAAGCTTTTCCTTGATTGATAAAAAACATCTTTTCAATCCTTTTCTTAACAGCAACATGTTTAAAAAACAATATGTCTTTGGATAACAATTTAACAACCCACATGAATTCAGTGCTTTATAACTCTTGAAATGCAAAGGCCCACCTGATTCATTAGTAGATGTAGCTACCATGAAAAAGAAAGAAAACACATTTCAGAAGAGCTCAAATATATTTTTAAAACCAAGTAAGGAATTCTTAAGGATATTCCGATCCGCCATGGGTTATTTTAAAATGTGCAAAAATACCACATTTTGAACCAACTAATTTCACAAAAAATGGTTAGGTCAAAAGGTGCTATTGCTAGAAATGAAAGGATTTCCCTGTCCTTTAAACCATAAAGAAAAATGTCACATTTTTCCCATCATTTTTAGAAGGATATTCCACCTTTAGAGCTAACATTTTTATTGAGTTTTTAAGAGAAGGGGGTCAGAAAACAGTTTCATAAATTTCACGCATTATTAATAAATGTGACTTGATTATTTTTGGGTTCTCAGTCACTCCTTGTCATTACTACCCCTCCAGTTGTATTAGCCTTTACCAATCTTGAATAGTAAAATACAGTAGAGTTTTTAATTATTTAAGTATTTAAAGCTGTTTTTAGCAAAAACCTAACCTTACTAACTCATAAATTAACAAACACAAAAGAGTCAGAGGGGTTCATACATGGCCCTTTAACCAAGCAAGTCTATTGGTGATTAATGAAAATCAATATGCAGACATTAAAATAACAGAAAGCGATAACTGTACAAATGACCATTGATAATAAGATGTATTATTTAACTAATCTGTACTATTAATCAAACTGATTTAATAATAACACTGATTAAACATGAAGGCTTACTTGGTTGAGTAGGAGCTTTTTTTTCAATCAAGCAAAAGAAAAGGAAAGGCAAGATTTAGAAAAGATAAAATGAAATATCCAAAACCAAACAAAGCTCAAATATCTTTGGAACATAGCAAACCATTAGTTTTTCCAGTGTCAGCATACCAATAAAGCTAACGAAAAACTATTACCCTCCTTCTTTATGGATAACTTAAAGAATTCTGCACCAATTTGTCAAATTAACCCAATATTCTCTATAGTAACCTGATTCATTTTCCCAGAACTTCATGTCCAGTAGTTAATGTCAATGCAAACCTTGACAATACGCTTCCATTGCATCCCTATAAATTAAATGAACCAGTTCCTCCATTTGAAGCAAATGGCCAGGATTTACTTAAAGTTGAGAAAAATTCTCATGTTAGAAATACATTCAATTCAGTAAAAAAAAAAGCATGAGACTTTCACTTTTATTGAAACACCCGATAGGTAAGCAATAAAAGTCAAAGGCATTTTTTTTACTCCTGAGAAAAGTACTGAGCTTTATACTCCTTTTTACTATGTAGTAAAAAGTGTTATTGGCTTTCATTGCCTTCCTATCTGACGAGTCATTAAATGTAAAATGCTCATGTTTTTTACTCATGATTTGAACTTCTGAATACCATCAGATTTTTTTTCAAACTTTAGTGAATCAATGCCGATGTCTTTCTTGGTGATTACATGTATTAAAGCGGCTGGTGAAAATAAAAAAATTAAAAATAGCAGACAAAAAGCTTTTCCTTGATTGATAAAAAACATCTTTTCAATCCTTTTCTTAACAGCAACATGTTTAAAAACCAATATGTCTTTGAATAACAATTTAACAACCCACATGAATTCAGTACTTTAAAACTCTTAAAATGCAAAGGCCCACCTGATTCATTAGCAGATGGAGCTAATATGAAAAAGAAAGAAAACACATTTCAGAAGAGCTCAAATATATTTTTAAAACCAAGTAAAAAATTCTTAAGAATATTCCGATCCGCCATGGGTTATTTTAAAATGTGCAAAAATACCACATTTTGAACCAACTAATTTCACAAAAAATGGTTAGGTCAAAGGGTGCTATTGCTAGAAATGAAAGGATTTCCCTGTCCTTTCAACCCTAAACAAAAATGTCACATTTTTCCCATCATTTTTAGAAGGATATTCCACCTTTAGAGCTAACATTTTTATTGAGTTTTTAAGAGAAGGGGGTCAGAAAACAGTTTCATAAATTTCACGCATTATTAATAAATGTGACTTGATTATTTTTGGGTTCTCAGTCACTCCTTGTCATTACTACCCCTCCAGTTGTATTAGCCTTTACCAATCTTGAATAGTAAAATACAGTAGAGTTTTTAATTATTTATGTATTTAAAGCTGTTTTTAGCAAAAACCTAACCTTACTAACTCATAAATTAACAAACACAAAAGAGTCAGAGGGGTTCATACATGGCCCTTTAACCAAGCAAGTCTATTATTGATTAATCAAAATCAATATGCAGACATTAAAATAACAGACAGCGATAACTGTATAAATGACCATTGGTAATAAGATGTATTATTCAACTAATCTGTACTATAAATCAAACTGATTTAATAATAACACTGATTAAACATGAAGGCTTACTTGGTTGAGTAGGAGCTTTTTTTTCAATCAAGCAAAAGAAAAGGAAAGGCAAGATTTAGAAAAGATAAAATGAAATATCCAAAACCAAACAAAGCTCAAATATCTTTGGAACATAGCAAACCATTAGTTTTTCCAGTGTCAGCATACCAATAAAGCTAACGAAAAACTATTAACCTCCTTCTTTATGGATAACTTACAGAATTCTGCACCAATTTGTCAAATTAACCCAATATTCTCTATAGTAACCTGATTCATTTTCCCAGAACTTCATGTCCAATAGTTAATGTCAATGCAAACCTTGACAACAGGCTTCCATTGCATCCCTATAAATTAAATGAACCAGTTCCTCCATTTGAAGCAAATGGCCAGGATTCACTTAGAGTTGAGAAAAATTCTTATGTTAGAAATACATTCAATTCAGTAAAAAAAAAGCATGAGACTTTCACTTTTATTGAAACACCCGATAGGAAGACAATGAAAGTCAAAGGCATTTTTTACTCCTGAGAAAAGTACTGAGCTTTATACTCCTTTTTACTATGTAGTAAAAAGTGTTATTGGCTTTCATTGCCTTCCTATCTGACGAGTCATTAAATGTAAAATGCTTTTTACTCATGATTTGAACTTCTGAATACCATCAGATTTTTTTTCAAACTTTAGTAAATCAATGCCGATGTCTTTCTTGGTGATTACATATATTAAAGCGGCTGGTGAAAATAAAAAAATAAAAAATAGCAGAAAAAAAAACTTTTCCTTGATTGATAAAAAACATCTTTTCAATCCTTTTCTTAACAGCAACATGTTTAAAAACCAATATGTCTTTGGATAACAATTTAACAACCCACATGAATTCAGTACTTTATAACTCTTAAAATGCAAAGGCCCACCTGATTCATTAGTAGATGTAGCTACAATAAAAAAGACAGAAAACACATTTCAGAAGAGCTCAAATATATTTTTAAAACCAAGTAAGGAATTCTTAAGAATATTCCGATCCGCCATGGGTTATTTTAAAATGTGCAAAAATACCACATTTTGAACCAACTAATTTCACAAAAAATGGTTAGGTCAAAAGGTGCTATTGCTAGAAATGAAAGGATTTCCCTGTCCTTTCAACCCTAAACAAAAATGTCCCATTTTTCCCATCATTTTTAGAAGGATATTCCACCTTTAGAGCTAACATTTTTATTGAGTTTTTAAGTGAAGGGGGTCAGAAAACAGTTTCATAAATTTCACGCATTATTAATAAATGTGACTTGATTATTTTTGGGTTCTCAGTCACTCCTTGTCATTACTACCCCTCCAGTTGTATTAGCCTTTACCAATCTTGAATAGTAAAATACAGTAGAGTTTTTAATTATTTAAGTATTTAAAGCTGTTTTTAGCAAAAACCTAACCTTACTAACTCATAAATTAACAAACACAAAAGAGTCAGAGGGGTTCATACATGGCCCTTTAACCAAGCAAGTCTATTGGTGATTAATGAAAATCAATATGCAGACATTAAAATAACAGAAAGCGATAACTGTACAAATGACCATTGATAATAAGATGTATTATTCAACTAATCTGTACTATTAATCAAACTGATTTAATAATAACACTGATTAAACATGAAGGCTTACTTGGTTGAGTAGGAGCTTTTTTTTCAATCAAGCAAAAGGAAAGGCAAGATTTAGAAAAGATAAAATGAAATATCCAAAACCAAACAAAGCTCAAATATCTTTGGAACATAGCAAACCATTAGTTTTTCCAGTGTCAGCATACCAATAAAGCTAACGAAAAACTATTACCCTCCTTCTTTATGGATAACTTAAAGAATTCTGCACCAATTTGTCAAATTAACCCAATATTCTCTATAGTAACCTGATTCATTTTCCCAGAACTTCATGTCCAGTAGTTAATGTCAATGCAAACCTTGACAATAGGCTTCCATTGCATCCCTATAAATTAAATGAACCAGTTCCTCCATTTGAAGCAAATGGCCAGGATTTACTTAAAGTTGAGAAAAATTCTCATGTTAGAAATACATTCAATTCAGTAAAAAAAAAAGCATGAGACTTTCACTTTTATTGAAACACCCGATAGGAAGGCAATGAAAGTCAAAGGCATTTTTTACTCCTGAGAAAAGTACTGAGCTTTATACTCCTTTTTACTATGTAGTAAAAAGTGTTATTGGCTTTCATTGCCTTCCTACCTGACGAGTCATTAAATGTAAAATGCTCATGCTTTTTACTCATGATTTGAACTTCTGAATACCATCAGATTTTTTTTCAAACTTTAGTGAATCAATGCCGATGTCTTTTTGGTGATTACATATATTAAAGCGGCTGGTGAATATAAAAAAATCAAAAATAGCAGAAAAAAAGCTTTTCCTTGATTGATAAAAAACATCTTTTCAATCCTTTTCTTAACAGCAACATGTTTAAAAAACAATATGTCTTTGGATAACAATTTAACAACCCACATGAATTCAGTGCTTTATAACTCTTGAAATGCAAAGGCCCACCTGATTCATTAGTAGATGTAGCTACAATGAAAAAGACAGAAAACACATTTCAGAAGAGCTCAAATATATTTTTAAAACCAAGTAAGGAATTCTTAAGAATATTCCGATCCGCCATGGGTTATTTTAAAATGTGCAAAAATACCACATTTTGAACCAACTAATTTCACAAAAAATGGTTAGGTCAAAAGGTGCTATTGCTAGAAATGAAAGGATTTCCCTGTCCTTTCAGCCCTAAACAAAAATGTCACATTTTTCCCATCATTTTTAGAAGGATATTCCACCTTTAGAGCTAACATTTTTATTGAGTTTTTAAGAGAAGTGGGTCAGAAAACAGTTTCATAAATTTCACGCATTATTAATAAATGTGACTTGATTATTTTTGGGTTCTCAGTCACTCCTTGTCATTACTACCCCTCCAGTTGTATTAGCCTTTACCAATCTTGAATAGTAAAATACAGTAGAGTTTTTGAATTTTTAAGTATTTAAAGCTGTTTTTAGCAAAAACCTAACCTTACTAACTCATAAATTAACAAACACAAAAGAGTCAGAGGGGTTCATACATGGCCCTTTAACCAAGCAAGTCTATTGGTGATTAATGAAAATCAATATGCAGACATTAAAATAACAGACAGCGATAACTGTACAAATGACCATTGATAATAAGATGTATTATTCAACTAATCTGTACTATTAATCAAACTGATTTAATAATAACACTGATTAAACATGAAGGCTCACTTGGTTGAGTAGGAGCTTTTTTTTCAATCAAGCAAAAGAAAAGGAAAGGCAAGATTTAGAAAAGATAAAATGAAATATCCAAAACCAAACAAAGCTCAAATATCTTTGGAACATAGCAAACCATTAGTTTTTCCAGTGTCAGCATACCAATAAAGCTAACGAAAAACTATTAACCTCCTTCTTTATGGATAACTTACAGAATTCTGCACCAATTTGTCAAATTAACCCAATATTCTCTATAGTAACCTGATTAATTTTCCCAGAACTTCATGTCCAATAGTTAATGTCAATGCAAACCTTAACAATAGGCTCCCATTGCATCCCTATAAATTAAATGAACCAGTTCCTCCATTTGAAGCAAATGGCCAGGATTCACTTAGAGTTGAGAAAAATTCTTATGTTAGAAATACATTCAATTCAGTAAAAAAAAAGCATGAGACTTTCACTTTTATTGAAACACCCGATAGGAAGACAATGAAAGTCAAAGGCATTTTTTACTCCTGAGAAAAGTACTGAGCTTTAT